>CM077163.1:126103410-128503410 GCA_039583875.1 Platanthera guangdongensis | reverse complement strand
TTCTACTTCACTCGAGTAGTCCATCTACTACTCGAGTAGTCCAGATTAAATACTCGAGTGATAAGATTTTTCTCCCTCAAAATCTTTCTAAGTCCATTACTCGAGTAGTAATATCCATATACTCGAGTGGTTTAGTCCTCTCGAGTAGTCCAGTTCCAGTACTCGAGTAACCCAGATTCTTCTCCCAGAAATTATTCTAAGTCTTTGACACGAGTATTCTTTTTACCTATAGAGTAGTTAATTTCTATTCTCTCGAGTAGTACTTCTTGTACTCGAGTAGTTCAACTCCACATCTCGACTAACTATATTTGCACTCGATTAAGTCTTTGTGTACTTGAGTAGTTGCTCATCATTTTTGAAAGTCCACCTAGTGTCGGCTATGTGCACCTATGGGGGGGGGGGGGGGATAGGTGACGTGTGGTTCTTTTGCGGAATTTACAGATGTACCTGCACAATAAAAACAACAAACACAGCACACAGAAAACACAGCAAATTTATAGTGGTTCCCCGACTTGGGTACATCCACTTTCCCCTTCGACCTATCTCCCTAACAAGGGACGACTCGGTCACTTCACCAACGGGATTGAAATCCAATCCCTTCACTAACGGAAGGAGCCCTTCCACACGTGAGAGTCAACACTCCCACAAATCGGGTTGCACCCAACCCTTACAACACGGAACAAAAGTTCCTTTACAATAAAATAAAAGTAGAATGTACACGTGATAAAAACTTTCTTGGAGACTTCGGTGTTCCTCTTTGTTCGACGACGTGTTCTTGAAGTCGATGAAGAGTCTACGACCTTGGTCTCTCTTGGAGAAGATCTCCCAGGAACGGCGGCGGCACACGAGCGGCGGCTAGCTTCGAGTCGGCGGGCGGGCGAGTGGAGATCGGCGGCTACGATGAAGAGTGGCTGCAGAACTTGAGATCTAAACTTCGTAGCGAAGCAAGCTAGGTCTACCAACGGTCACTCTAGGATCAGTCGTCTCGATCGATTCGGACGGGGAGTTTTTCCCGGTCAATGAACCGAGAGACAAGAGATCTCCGGATAGACGCGTGAGACACAAGCCTTGCTAAGCTTCTGTCACCGGAGATCGGGAAGAAGAGTGATCAGCAGCGGCGACCACTTGACGCGAGCGGCGGCGGCGGAGCGGAGCGAGTTCGCGGATTAGGTTACGTCGCCGCTTGTTTTTCTTTTTCTCTTATCCGTATAGTTACTGTTCAAAAGTACCTGAGTATAAATACTGTAGGTTCTCAAATATGACCGTTTGTGGGACCCACAATTGAGATCCCCAAAATCCGGTTCAAACAAATCCAGAAGCAGAATCTGGTTCAGCAGCATTCTGAGAAAACGCCAAGTCAAAATCGGCGAGAATCGCAGACGATTCTCGACGAATCGGCGAGAATCACCAAGTGATTCTCGACGATTCGTCGAGAATCGTTTGTGATTCTCGTCGAATCACTTGTCGATTCTCAACGAATTTTACTTTACACATGGGCTGCTTGACCACTGGTTCGGCGGGAATCACAAGTGATTCTCGCCGAATCTTACTTGGCACCGTCTTGAGATGGCCAAAAGGAGTCGGCGAGAATCACAAATGATTCTCGTCGATTCGGCGAGAATCACTAGTGATTCTCGTCGAATTTGCCTTGGAAGATTTTTCGTCTTCCACCCCAGGAGCTGCTCCTTGATCCTCCATGCTCCTTGTCTTCTCTTGCATATGAGCGGCCCTGTGCTTGAAAATAAGTGCACTCCAATAGAGAGAGTACACGTAGGCCAACACACTGATCTGCTCAACGAGGGATTACGTCGTGCAGACCCGTGTATATTGACCTACTGCACCCTGACATTGGTGTGCACTTAGCGTGGAGAAACTACAAGCACAACTGGAAATGTTTCATCAAATACATTGTGAATTCATCTTAGCTTGACAGGGGGCTTCCTCAAATCTAGGTAATCGTGGATACAATACCCAACAATCTCCCCCTATTTGACGAAGCCAAAACCCTACTAGCTAAGATGAATAACACCTATCAAATAATAATAATAGCATTTAAAGATTAAATATGCGACACAAGGGAATATATGCAATCAGAACAGGACTTGAGTCATTCACACATTCAAGTATATATAATATACCAAGAGAAATATTTCACATGAAAGTCAGAATTGTTCACACGACAGTAATAATTGTTAAATGTTCTTAATAACCGTGACCAGCTATAATATAATGACTATTTGTCCTTAGCTCCGTCATCCTTAAGAGTTTGCGCCAAGTACTTTTTGCTCTGCCTTTCCATGTATTCCTTGGGCTTTGGGTAGTACCTAGGAGGAGCAACTTTGTCTGGATCCTTGTGTTTCTGAAGAAAATGTTGCGTTTCGCTTCAAATGCTTTGTGTGTCTCCATTCATACTGGCTATATGCTTCATTTCGATTTATCTCTCCTCTTTCTTGCAGCCGGAAGGTGTCTAGGATGATGTTCCTTGAGACTGGGCTCCACCTTTCGTTTCTTACCTCCTCCTCACTTAGTCTGATCCTCTTTTGAGTTGGTGTCTCCTTTGATGTCCCTTCCTGAATTTTCCTCTTTCCCCTTGCTTTAGCTAAGGCCTCCTGGTTCAAACATGCTTCTCAGCTTAGATTTGGAGATGGCCCTAGCGTCAGCTTCATCAGTGAAAATATCAGCAGCACTTGTACTTACATTCTCAGCAATATGTACTTCCTCGGCAGCGTAGAAGTCTCAGGAGCCTGAACACCGGCAGGTTGGTCAGGTAGGACGACTCCTAACGTGCCCAGTGCCTGTTGTAGCATCCACCAGCAACTCTCATAGACGTAGTTGCTTGATTTCACAAAGTTTGCATCCATGCTTTTCTGGAGCTCGGCCATCTTAGCGATATACTCCTTCTCCCCCTTTTTGGCTTCTTCAGCTATGCAATTGGCATATGAGTGCAAGGAGTCATCATGTGCTTAGTTGTCTTGCTGAATTCAGTGACTAGGGCCTGCTGATTGCATTTAAAGTGACCATGTTGCCATCAAATTTCTGAATATTGTTGGCCATAACGTGTGCGTTCTGATTGACAACAGCCAGAGTATCAGTAGTCTTTTTCAAGCCGGCCATTAACAGTGTGTGACAGCTTCGCCGGCCGCAGTATACTTTTTTCGAATTTCTTTTCCATCACATCCAGCTTATGGTTGATTTCCACCATATTTTTCAACATGAGATCTTCCGAAGTCTTGATCTTTTTCTTCAGCATTGTTTTATGAGCTTATCAAAAGAATCTTTAAGCTCGTTCACTATTCCTTGAATGACAGTGATGGTGTGAGTGGCCAGCTCATCTCGTAGTGGAATACACCGAGGCACCTCTTTGGCCTTGCTCTGGCTTCGGCAGCAGAAGCATCAGTAGAGCTGGATACAATCACAGCCTCTATGGGAGGAACGTTTGGTGGCCTCTTTACCTCCCCCTCCACTGGTGCAGACTTATCATAGGAGGTTCATCAGTATCTGGAGATTCAACCACTTCATGGCCCTCACTGACCTCGTCCTCTCCGTCCTCATCCAAAAACTCATCCATATCAGCATCTTCTTCCACTTCTTGATCAGCAGAGTCCATGTTTCAGCTTCAGTTCCGCGGGTGGTTTCTGTTCAGGACCTCCTCATCCTCACAACCCAGGTTCACTTTCTTCATGAACTTCTGCCACCCCGCATCCCTTGCCACCTGGGCGATTTCAGATATTATATCCAGATGAGTGGGTAGAGTCTCCCCCTCGATTCCTGCAGTCACAGTATCAGAAATTTCACGGGGGGAGGATGCTGGAGATACTTCCTCTTGCTCTTCCACCCAGCCGGCTGCCCGATGCGCCGCTCCATTCGATCAAATACAGTAGCATCCATCTTTTTCAAGTAATGTAGAGGAACTCCTTTGCTCATGTCGAATTTATCTCCGTTGAGCTGGTTTGAGATATAGACTGATGATGCGGGCCGAAGCTCGGAGTGCCCAGAGTGTCCTTGATCTTTTGAAACATCAACTCTCCCAGTTGAACCTCTTTCTGCAGACCACGGCAATGAGAATTTTGAACATATCTCCGGAGATATGATCATGGGAGCCTGGCTTACAGATGAGTACTTTTCCTATGATGTCGGATAGGAGCTTCCCTTCTTCATTCATCTCTTTTCGTTTTACTGATCGTGTGCCTCTCTGGTAGACCGCAGAACAGGAGGGTTCTGGCTTTGTCCGCGTCCTCCAAATAGTCTTCCTGCTCCGCACTTGAGAGCTGCAGGTAGCGTGTTAGCTTACTGGCAAGACATCTTTACTTTAGTCCCCCTCCACCTTGCTCTTGATGATGGAGTCTCGGTTTCGAAGCCTTGCGTAGAAAAGAACTCCAGCACTTCTTTATCTAAGACTTTGCAAGGATGCTCCAATATGAAGGTTAAGCCCGGCTTCTTCCAGCATGAGACGATGTTCCGGAACTCGTCCGAGGCATGAGAAAAACCAGTGCGAACCAGTTCGCACCAGAAATCAAACCTCGCGGTCGTCCCTTGGGGCCATTGAGGATCTAGAAAGAAGCCCGACTCTAAACATTACTGAACATTCAAAAGGAGAACATCACTGGGGTTCGGCCTTGGAGCCATTGAGGAGGAGGTTACCTAAAGGATTACTCCGCAGGAGATTTGACGAGCTTCGGGAAAATCCGCGGTGGAGAGAAGAGTGTCCCGAGGTGTGCGGCCTTGCTATCACCTTGCGAGAGAGGATGGTCACACACAGCAGCGATTCGACGGCGTCGACAAGAGCGTCGGAAGTGCCCGTGCGCGAGTCGGCGAGTTCGCGGAAGTGCCCGTTGAGTCTTGGTGAGATTCTCTTGCGCAGAAGGCGAGGGTCCGTCGGGGGTGTTTCTGCGCGAAGTCGAGAGGAAGGGCGAACGAGCGACGGCTGTGAGAGGGATTCGGTTTCGGCGGGATTTATATCAGTCCGTCGGGATTCTTAAGGAAGTCGAGCGGTCGAGGAGCTTCTTCGGCGGGATTTGTCTAATTCGGCGAGATGTAAAACTGGGTCGCGGGATTCAGAGTAAATAATTGATGTTTTTCCTTGATTACTTTGGAAAGCATTGCACCATTTTTAGATTTTCAATGTCAAGTTACTAAAAGGAATGATAAATGCAAGTATATTCTAAGTCAATCTATTTGAATTTTACTGAGGTTTTTGCAAAGTCTTCTAAATGTCAATGTATGTTTGTCGAAGTTACAACGACATGTCCTCGAATGTCAGTTAATACAGGATTAATACATACATGTTTGTTATAACGACACTTATTTAGATATTTAGAACGAGACCTCTTCAGACCCTTCTTGATGTCAACTGTGATGTGTCAAAATTCGCAATGACATAATCTTTGTTATTCCTTTTATCGATGTGTAATGGTTTGCATGCCTCGAGGTAATCTCTCCTTAAAGGTGCACACACATATATGATAAGCATAAGTATACTTATACACAAGGATAAAAATATATATATATATATATATATAATTTTAATTTGAATGAGGATGCATCATGACACAAGTCCTTGAACTGATCAAATTAACCTGGATAAGGAGAGTCATCGTCTTAGTCCCACAGGTAGAACATATCAGTAGCTTAAAGTGATTATGCTCAACAGGTAGCACGTCTGTTATTGTAGACGCTTGTTCCAAGTTAGCCTGAGCCACGTACTGTCTAGTTCCCAAGTATTCACGGGGATCTAGACTACCCTGCAAAACAGATTACTTTACCTAGGAACCCAAATCATATGGGTCCTAGGTTTCTATTAGCATGAACACGCAACTGCCTTCCCGTGAGAACAACCTGTCTGAAGACTGCCTCTGTCCTAATGTGGAGAAGCCCTTGCTGTGGGCACAGAGAGGTTGTGCCAACAGTCAATGGCAAAGTGTCCCACTTTGCCGCAGCACCAACAAGAGTGAATGTTGTATCGCCGTTTTTGACCTGATCTAGTGACTGATGTAGTCACGGTCCTAGGTCTCAAAGGGATAGGGCATGTTCTTGTTGCACAAATTCCTCTTCCATCGAGGCATGATGAAGGGTGGAATGAATGCATGATGTGAGCGTTATGAGGCCGAGAAGGTGGTGCCATTCTTTCAGGCATCTTCCTTGCTGAGGCTCCATGACGCCTGACATCATGACTTCTATTCTCCCTATCCCGTGTCCTTGAATGGAGAGAATTCTTCTGTGAACCAGGACCTGCAGATCCACACTTTGTTGTGGCAGTGGCCGTGAATACAAAGGGCTCAGAATGAGCCTTAGGTATTTTTCATGGGTGGCCATGATGCCTCTTGCACTATGGACATTTCCACATGTGGACAACTCACCCTTACAGTGACCACGATTATTCCTGTGGTCATACCTGAAGGCATGATGAGTTGCCTTCCCGCTTGGAGTGGGAGGTCGGAACACCGTTTCCCCATTTCTCCATCCCTGGATAATCCGGGAGATCCACCCGGTTTCTTGTTTTCTCTTTATAGCATCAACTTTGGAGAAGTTGGATACTATACGTTTCTCATTTTCTAGACTATTCTCTAGAGCTGAGATCTTAGAGTCCTTGACCTTGTTGGACGCCAATGGAGAACCAACAAGATCTTCAGTTGAGCAATCTCTCGAGCTTGCTCCTCAGCAAGTAGATTGCTTTCCTGAAGGGCTCTCTTCAGGAATCAGTATTTTCTGGAGGAGAGCAGTTTCTGTCTTCAGAAAAGTCAAAAGATGTGGGACAGGATGAAGATGATACCTGCTCATCTGGGTTATTGTCATTAGAATCAGTGACCAATGTTTCGTCCTCGTCGGAGCTGCTTTCCTCACTATCTTCTTCAGTCTCTGACAAGGATACTGGAGCTCTGATGCAATCCGAAGGATCTTTGTATTCATCTTCAGAAATGAGAACCCCCACATAAGCTTCATCCTCAGATTGGCAGCAAATTTCAGCTTCCTCTGACCCCCCCATCAGCTCTGAGATCATCATCCATAGAGATTTAGCCGTTTTACATTTTTCCAACCTGGAGCGAGAGGCTCCAGACCAGACATCCATAATAATTTGTCGAATCCTCTGGTCCAGTTGGAAAAATGAGAGTTCCATCTCTGTCATCTCAGGGATGCACACGGGCACTTGGGTCCCCGAGTCGGTGGTCTTCATGGGGATAAATGGACCCTCTTCCAGGATGAGGGATGCTCGAGGATCGATGGCATCCAGGTGAATTAACACTCTCATCCTCCAGATAGGATAATAATCCTTTGTGCATGCAGGGAGTTTGAGTGGCAATACGTCATAATCCAGATCCATGCTTCTGACACTGGTGGCAGGATTCACCTCAAGGTGTTAGCCTTTTTGTTGAGTAACCTGGCTCTGATACCACTTGAAAGTCCACCTAGTGTCGGCTATGTGCACCTATGGGGGGGGATAGGTGACGTGTGGTTCTTTTGCGGAATTTACAGATGTACCTGCACAATAAAAACAACAAACACAGCACACAGAAAACACAGCAAATTTATAGTGGTTCCCCGACTTGGGTACATCCACTTTCCCCCTTCGACCTATCTCCCTAACAAGGGACGACTCGGTCACTTCACCAACGGGATTGAAATCCAATCCCTTCACTAACGGAAGGAGCCCTTCCACATGTGAGAGTCAACACTCCCACAAATCGGGTTGCACCCAACCCTTACAACACGGAACAAAAGTTCCTTTACAATAAAATAAAAGTAGAATGTACACGTGATACAAACTTCTCTTGGAGACTTCGGTGTTCCTCTTTGTTCGACGACGTGTTCTTGAAGTCGATGAAGAGTCTACGACCTTGGTCTCTCTTGGAGAAGATCTCCCCGGAACCGGCGGCGGCACACGAGCGGCGGCTAGCTTCGAGATCGGCGGCTACGATGAAGAGTGGCTGCAGAACTTGGAGATCTAAACTTCGTAGCGAAGCAAGCTAGGTCTACCAACGGTCACTCTAGGATCAGTCGTCTCGATCGATTCGGACGGGGGAGTTTTTCCCGGTCAACGAACCGAGAGACAAGAGATCTCCGGATAGACGCGTGAGACACAAGCCTTGCTAAGCTTCTGTCACCGGAGATCGGGAAGAAGAGTGATCAGCAGCGGCGACCACTTGACGCGAGCGGCGGCGGCGGAGCGGAGCGAGTTCGCGGATTTAGGGTTACGTCGCCGCTTGTTTTTCTTTTTCTCTTATCCGTATAGTTACTGTTCAAAAGTACCTGAGTATAAATACTGTAGGATTCTCAAATATGACCGTTTGTGGGACCCACAATTGAGATCCCCAAAATCCGGTTCAAACAAATCCAGAAGCAGAATCTGGTTCAGCAGCATTCTGAGAAAACGCCAAGTCAAAATAGGCGAGAATCGCAGACGATTCTCGACGAATCGGCGAGAATCACCAAGTGATTCTCGACGATTCGTCGAGAATCGTTTGTGATTCTCGTCGAATCACTTGTCGATTCTCAACGAATTTTACTTTACACATGGGCTGCTTGACCACTGGTTCGGCGGGAATCACAAGTGATTCTCGCCGAATCTTACTTGGCACCGTCTTGAGATGGCCAAAAGGAGTCGGCGAGAATCACTAATGATTCTCGTCGATTCGGCGAGAATCACTAGTGATTCTCGCCGAATCGGCGAGAATCACTTGGTGATTCTCGTCGAATTTTCCTTGGAAGATTTTTCGTCTTCCACCCCAGTAGCTGCTCCTTGATCCTCCATACTCCTTGTCTTCTCTTGCATATGAGCGGCCCTGTGCTTGAAAATAAGTGCACTCCAATAGAGAGAGTACACGTAGGCCAACACACGGATCTGCTCAACGAGGGATTACGTCGTGCAGACCCGTGTATATTGACCTACTGCACCCTGACATTGGTGTGCACTTAGCGTGGAGAAACTACAAGCACAACTGGAAATGTTTCATCAAATACATTGTGAATTCATCTTAGCTTGACAGGGGGCTTCCTCAAATCTAGGTAATCGTGGATACAATACCCAACAATTTCTGGATTTTCTCTAAGTTATTTACTTGAGTAATCTTCCTCTATTCTCTCGAGTAATCAGAATAGTACTCGAGTAGGTAATTGCTCTCTCGAGTATTTTAGTCATTCTTTTCAGAAATTTGCTAAGTCCAGATTTGACGGAAATTTCAAATAGCCTTGACGTGATTGGTCCACGTGTACGTCATAGAGGCTAATTATCACCGTTAGGGAGATCTTATATAAGGTCTTGTCAAAACCGACTAACCCTAAGAAGCGCTGTCAAGAATTATTCTAAGTATTCTGAATCTCATTCTCTCTGTCTAAAAATGGAAGCCACCATCGACAACCTTCATCGCTCATAATCGGCTAGGGTTTTCGATCCAGAAGATTCAGATCAAGAAGACCCACAGATCGAGATTTTTCTTCATTCTTCATCATCTCTCAGATCATGTGTGTCCAAGGAATTCCAAATCTAGTTCTTGTCGAGATTCTTCTTCAACCTATTTTGATAAAGTCACGAAGATCAACGAAGAAGATTCAGGCCGACTGTTTCCAGATCTGAGAAAGTTTTACTGTTTGTATTTTCAAATACTCTCAATTTCATTCTTGTAGGAGAATTCTCTCCGAGTGTAGGAGTTTTTTTTGTCTTCGAGTTGTAGTAAGTTTTTATCTTACGAGTGTAGATCCGTGTTGTGGATCGAGATTGTAGGAACTTTGTTCTGAGACGTAGGATTGGTTTTCAATCCGAGATAGAGGAGTAGTCGAGTCTAGTGCTTTGCTAGATCGGTGAGGGAAAGTGGATGTACCAAAGATTGGGGAACCACTATATATCTTTTTTCATCTGTGATTTTGTTAGAAAGTAGCGAAAAGAAGTGAAAAGTAGAGAACAAGCGAATAAACTTTTGAATAATTGAAATTTTATTATCCAAAAAAGGTATCTATTACAAAGGTATGCCCTCCTTTATATAGAATGGAGGAGAGAAGAGAGAATAGAAATAAGAGATGTGGGACTATAATTTACAGGACAAGCGTACTATACAAAACAAACCGCACAAGCCGCGCGGTTAGACAACAGGGCTAACCGCACGGCTACCACCAGAGAGGAAGAGAGACTGCCAGGGTAGACCGCCAGACCGCCCGGTCTCCAAGCCGACTGAGACAAACCGCCAGACCGCGCGGTCTTCAACCCGCCAAGACAAACCGCCAGACCGCCCGGTCACCAACTTCAACACTCCCCCTCAAGCTGGAGCATATATATCGATCATGCCCAGCTTGTCGCAGATGTGGAAAAAGGAAGCGGACACCGGCTTGGTGAAGACATCTGCCAACTCGTTGTCGGACGTGACAAATGGAGTGCAAATCTGTTTCTTCAATATTTCTTCTCGAATAAAATGACAGTCGACTTCTATGTGTTTGTTCTCTCATGAAAGACCAGATTTTTGGAAATGTGTATCGCGGCCTTATTGTCACAGAACATAGGAAGAGGATAGTTGTAAACCTCTCCTAAGTCAAGCATGAGATCCCGCAACCACTTCAACTCACATGTAGTCGATGCCATGCTACGATATTCCGCCTCTACACTAGACCTGGAAACGACAGACTGTTTCTTGCTTTTCCAACTCACAAGATTGCCTCCAACAAATGTGCAGAAACCTGAAGTCGATTTGCGGTCCTCTTTGTCATCCGCATAGCTTGAATCAGAGTAAGCTTCAACCCTTAGGTGACCATTCTTCTGAAATAGGAGTCCTTTCCCTGGAGCAGCTTTAATATACTCTAATATCCTCAGAGCAGATTATAGATGACACTCCCTCGGAGCTTGCATAAACTGGCTCACCTTGCCAACAGCATAGGAGATGTCGGGTCTGGTAACCGTGAGATATATGAGCTTGCCCACCAGACGCCGGTATCTCGTAGGATCAGAGAGAAGAGGTGAGTCATCTGTCCAAGTTTTGTCTTCTCCAGCAGCCATAAGACAACGTGCAGGTTTAGCACCAGTGAGTCCTGCATCCTTTAAAAGATCAAGAGCATACTTCCGTTGTGAAAGGACCATGGAGTTGGGCTTTCTAGAGATTTCAATCCCCAGAAAATATTTCGGGGAGCCCATATCCTTTGTAACGAGATGTTGACGAAGGTGTTTCTTGGTCATCAGTATCCCATCCTGCTCATCTCCAGTAAGAAGAATGTCATCAACATAAACCGCAAGAACAACAAGACCAGAGGCGGTTTTCCGAACAAACAAGGAGTGATCTGCTGAGCTTCGTGTAAAATCAATGGCCGTAACAATGCCACTGAACTTGTCAAACCAGGCACGAGGACTCTGCTTGAGGCCATAGATAGCCTTCTTTAGCCGGCATACCCGTGTCTCCCCCTGAGCAACATACCCAGGAGGTTGCTCCATGTAAACAGCTTCCTGCAGATCTCCATAGAGGAAGGCATTCTTAACATCGAGCTGCGAGATGGGCCAATCCCTGTTGACAGCCACAGAGAGAAGAACCCGAATAGTGCTCAGGCGAGCCACAGGCGAGAAAGTGTCAAAGTAATCAACCCCATAAGTTTGGGTAAAACCCTTGGCAACCAGGCGAGCCTTATAACGATCCACACTGCCATCCGAGAGAAACTTCACCACGAAGACCCAGCGACAACGAACAACATCGGTGCCGAAAGGAGGCGGAACAAGGGTCCAGGTACCCCATTCAGTGAGAGTATCAATCTCCTCATCCATGGCAACTTTCCAGTGAGGAATAGTAAGGGCCTCCTGGTAGGAACGGGGGGTGGTAGTGGCCGAGATAGCCAGGGCTAAGGCTCGGCGAGCAGGGGTAAGGCGATCGTAGGAAACAACCGCAGCAAGAGGATGGTGGGTACAAGCCCGAACCCCTTTGCGAAGAGCAATCGGGAGATCCAAGTCAGCAGGTACCTCAGTATCCGGAGTATCCGTGGTGGAGAGAGTTGGCCCGGGAGTAGAGAGAGATGGCAGCGGAGTGGGAGGAGAAAGCGGAGTAAAGGGTGGAGAGGAGGAGGATGGGGAAGACGGTGGAGTGGGTGGAGAGGATGGAACCTCAGTGGGAGCAGAGGGAATGGATCGGTTGGTATGAGAAGTAGGAGCAGGAGGAGGAGAAGAGGAAGCGGGAGAGAAGTAAGATGCATTGGCAAAGAAGGTGACATCCGTAGAGACAAATTGCTTGCGGGTAACAGGGTCAAAGCAACAATAGCCTTTCTGAGTGGGAGAGTAGCCCAGAAAGACACATTTGGTGGCACGGGGTGAGAGTTTATCACGGGTGGCAGCGGGAGAGTGCACAAAAGCGGTGCACCCAAAGATGTGTAGAGGAAGAGGAAAGGGATCCTTGTCCGGATATAGAATGGAGAAGGGGGTAGCACCGTGGAGAACGGTGGAGGGAAGGCGATTGATGAGATAGCAGGAGAGGAGGACAGCATAGCCCCAATAGGAGCGAGGAACATGCATTTGAGTCATCATAGTGCGAGTGACATCAAGGAGGTGACGGTTTTTGCGTTCCGCCACCCCATTTTGTTGTGAGGTGTAGACACAGCTGGTTTGACGAATAACACCATGGCGAGTGCAAAAGGAGGAGAAGTCGTGGCTAAGATACTCCTTAGCATTGTCGGAACGAAGGATTTTAATAGACGTAGCAAACTGAGTTTTAACCATCGAATAAAAGGAGGTCCAAATAGAGAACAACCTGGAGCGATCTTTAAGAAGATATACCCACGTAGATTGAGAGAAATCATCAATGAAGGTGACAAAATAGGAACTGCCCTGACCGATGGTGAGGGTAGGAGCGGGACCCCATATGTCAGAGTGAACGAGGTCGAACGGATGGGAAGAGCCCCGACTTTGCGTTGGTGGGAATGAGGAGCGGTGATGTTTGCCAAGTTGACATGCATCACAGTTTAGAGGAGGATGATGAGAAGGGAGGTGCGGCAGGAGCTGTCGTAGAATACGGGGAGGAGCATGTCCAAGGCAAAGATGCCATTGGAGAAGATCTGTAGAGGAGGAGGAGAAGGCGGATAGAGCAGAAACGTTGTCGAGTAAGTAGAGGCCACCACTCTCAGTCCCGGTAGCAATCGTCCGTTGGGAGTCCGGATCCTGAAAAGCACAAGAGGTAGGGGTGAATGTGACAGAACACCGTAGTTGCTTGCATAAAGAAGTAACCGATAATAAATTGCACGAAAACTTGGGCACATAGAGGGTATCAGCCAAGCAGAGAGATGGAGTGACTTGAACCATGCCCGTCCCATGGACCGGGGAGGGAGATCCATCAGCAACAATGACCAGGGGCAACTGAGCCTGTGTGTCAAGAAGAGAGAAATATTGAGGGTTGCCTGTCATATGATTTGTTGCACCAGAGTCGATGAGCCATCGTCCGCGAGTCACAACATGAGCACTACCAGAAGAGGTGACCACGGAGGCGGACAGGCTGGAGGGGAGGAAAGCCATGGAAGCAAGAGAGTAGCAAACCGCGACGAGAAGAACAAGCCGCAGAAGAGAATAGAGAACCAAGCCGAGCGACCAGAAAATAGGTCGGGCGGCTAGGAAGGCCGCTTCCAAGAAGCCGAGCAAAGCAGAGGGAAAGAAGTCGCACGACCTGAAAAAGTCGGGCGAACAGAGGAGAACAAGTCGCACGGCCAAAGATGAGGCCGAGGCGACTAAAAAGCAGGAGCGGGTAGAAGGCAACAAGAAGTAGAGCACGGCGGAGATCGCGAAAAAGGTCGCGAAAAAGAAGGGGCAAGCCGCGCGGATAGGGCGCGCGGGCAGACGGAGAAGCAAGCGGCTAAAAAGCAGGCAAAGGTCCAGCGGAGAAGAGGTCGCGCGGACTGAGAAGGCCGAGCGAACAGAAGAGAAGAGAAGAGCAGGTGACCGCGACCAAGATGCCGGTGAAAAAGGAACAACCCGCATGGTCAGGCAGATCACAGCAGCAAACCGCGAGTATAGAGACAAGACTCGCGGACAGAGACAGACCGCAACGACTAGGAAGTCGGAGAGGCAAGAAAGAACAAGGAGTGCGGCGACAACGAAACAGGTCGCGGCGACAAAGAGTAGTAGGAGAAGAGAACCAAGAAGAAGCAAGCCGCGCGAACAGGGCGGCGGACAGAAACAAGCCGCGCGGATAGAAAGAAGCCGCGCGGATAGAAGAGAGTGCAAGCCGCGAATCAAGTCGCAGAACGCGGAAAACAAGTCGCGAACAACAGAGGGCGCACAGAATCAGGAGGAAATGACCGTGCCCTCTGATACCATGTTAGAAAGTAGCGAAAAGAAGTGAAAAGTAGAGAACAAGCGAATAAACTTTTGAATAATTGAAATTTTATTATCCAAAAAAGGTATCTATTACAAAGGTTTGCCCTCCTTTATATAGAATGGAGGAGAGAAGAGAGAATACAAATAAGAGATGTGGGACTATAATTTACAGGACAAGCGGACTATACAAAACAAACCGCACAAGCCGCGCGGTTAGACAGCAGGGCTAACCGCACGGCTACCACCAGAGAGGAAGAGAGACTGCCAGGGTAGACCGCCAGACCGCCCGGTCTCCAAGCCGACTGAGACAAACCGCCAGACCGCGCGGTCTTCAACCCGCCAAGACAAACCGCCAGACCGCCCGGTCACCAACTTCAACAGATTTCTTGGTTGATAATTGTGTGCACAGATCTCTAAATTTTTTATTCCGCAAAAGACGCACAACTCACATATTCACCCGGTCTAGGTGATTTAGGTAGACAACTGAACACTTTCAATTTCCTTTCCCTGAATTACGAAACTAACAAGGAAGAAGCATGCATCAAAGGAGAGTAACAGGATCCATTGCCAGAACTACCAGAAACGTGGTGTGCTTCCTACCCACTCCCTTGTTGGTGTTATATCTTTAGTTATTTCTAGGCGATATGTCGACTGAAAAGTGTTTGACTTGTGAGATAAAGATCTCCTAGGTAGAGACCATGCTAGGGCTTGTGCCCTAGAGATGTGAAGTCTTCAACCTCTCTCTCTTCTTGTGAAGATGGTGTACTTGGTTTCGTGAAGAGAAATGGTCTAATGAGTGTGAATTAAGGTGGTGGAAGTTCTATATCTAACTTTGAATAAATGTCTAAAGGAAGAAAATGAGACGAAGTATTTCGTCTTACTTTAAGATGTGTGCAGAAATCAATTTTGTGTGCGCAGCGACTTCAAGGCCATTTTTTGATATGATACGACCAGATATGGGATTTCAAATAAACAAAAAAGTTGTAGCCCTTGGAAAGGCCTTTCCAATGGGTGATTACCCGTTTTCATACGAATTATGTAGACTCGAGAATGTCCAGTCTAAATTGAGGTACAGTCATGTCTTCTGTAAATGCTAATCTTGGGTTAGTGTAGAAAAACTATGTTGAGGTTTGGTAAACTTAGTCTTATGTCAACGTGATAAACAAAATTTTGGTGAAACATGATTTTGCATGATTATAATCGGGGGAATGGAATTGGTTTTGGAAGAGGATGTGATGCTCGATAATTGAATGAGTAACCCATAACAATGTATTCATGTTTAATGAAACTGTGAAATATAATTATGTTGATATGATTACCATAATGGAAGCATAATTGTTGGTGAATGCTTGATCCTTAAAAAGGAATTGTAAGAGATTAATGTATGTCCATGAGATGAGATAAATAATGGAAGGTGTAAAGTTTCCCACTGCTTATGGTTATGTTTCCCTTTGGGAAGTAGTGTGAGATTGGTATGTTGTGTAAGGTGTAATGCCACCTGTGTAAACAATAAACCCTTGTGTGGTATGGAAATGCTGAAGAGTTGGAAGTGCACGTGTGCTTGCCGCACTGGAACAATGTGTTGATAATGGACTCGGTGTGGAGCCCTTGCATTTTGTTGAGCACGTGGTGTGAATAATTATAGGGGACTCAGTGTGGAGCCCTTAGATGTGAAATTTCCTGTGGTGTGAGTTGACACACATTGTCATAATCGTGGGTTAAAGATAGTGTGTCAACTCTACGGGCTCGCCCGTCATAACACCGATGGGAGTTGACAGATAGACTTGCATAGTGAGGCATTGGACCTCGGTGTTTACATCCTGAGGCTCCCACTGTGCTAGTGGATGGTTAGGCTTTATCCTTGGGTGATATGTTCCCTTAGGCTCCTTCCCTACCATAACGATAGTCCTGCGTAGGGACACGTTCTTAGTGCACATCTACCCGAGACCCCTCTGAGCCGTAGTGCGTATGTAAGCTTTACTGTGTGATCTTAGCGTTGAAGAATACGTAGGCCTAGGCTTGGTAGTGTTGATGCCTGCCTAGTAGTGGAAAAGCCTATTTCACTATCACCGTTTGGCCACAATGGATGAAACCTGAGAGGTTAGCTATCTGCTCGAAAAGTGAGAAATTTAAGTATGTGTCGACATAGAAATTGCATGTGTGTGAACATAGGTGAGTCATTGCATTGCATTCATAACATCACATTACAATAGGTACACAAGATCCTTATCATATAAGTTTGTATGGGCACTCTTATATGATGAGTTACTTTACTGTTGAGCCGATCCTTAACTTATATATATGTATGGACATTCATATAAGTTAAGATACTTTCCTGTTGTACATTACCTGCTTGTTGGATTGTTATAATTGAGTATAACTTCTAGACAAGAATGTTGAAAAACTTGTCATACATCATATATGTTTCTACTCCATGATATATATATATATATATATATATATATATATATATATATATATATATATATATATATATATATATTCACCACCGGTTTGTATTACTGCTTACATACTTATATTGTACTCTTGTCTTTTTCTCCGCCCGGTCCCTAAGAGTCGCCACGGGAGTGGATGTGATAGCCACTTTGTCTTTATGACTAATGGTTGCTACGTCTTCCATTTAAGGAGGAAACCCTATAGATAGAGCAGCAACAGGTTATGCAGGAGAGCAGCCAAGGAAGGACAACAGAGACTGAAGTGACGGTACCATCACTACCGTCAACGACTGATGTGAGTTTTTGAGAGACTCATTTTATAGCCATTTGGCATTATGTACTCTGATATTATGGAATCCTTAGTTATTTCTTTTATTTGTTCAACTTGTGGACTTTATACTAGCGTGCAATTTTGACTTCTGTTTTATATTCTTTATGTTGGGTTGGCATGGATTATATGTTTAGCTTGCAGGATAGGCGTCTTGTAGTACATGTTATCCCGTGTGCTAACACTACCATAAGACAGCTGTTTTGGGCATAAGACTACTCTCGGCTGTGATTTATATTCCAGGAGGGGGTCTTACATTTAGTGAGGTGTGAGATCATTATAATTTGGTAGGCTAAAGTTGACCATTACCTTGTTTTCCACCTCTTGGAGGATTGTCCCTATGCAGGTGTTGGAGAGCCGAGCGGGAAGTCTTGGCATTAGGCCCCTTTGAACTATGTAAGCCCTCAAAGGCCAAGCAAATCGTGTTTTACTAATTTCATGTGTGGCCAGCCGGTGTGCTGATGTTTGTAAAACACTTTGATGAGAAAACAGTTTATAAGGCCTTAAGGACAAAATACTTTGTGTATTTTGAATATCATTCCTATTGTGTATTAGTGGAAATTCCTGTATTTTGGTTCTACGTTAATCTAAATTATTCTGCTGGAATGCAACACTGAGTTAGGACTCATGAATGGCTTTGGAATTAATGCATAACTTCGCTTACTGTTTATGGAATATGGTGTGGGGCCCCGACCAGACCTTATGTTATATTCTACATGATGAATAGGGGTGTTACAATATAGTATCAAATTTTTGTGTCAGTCTTTCTTATTCAAATTATCGTAAAATTCTTTTAAGGGGTGGTGAGCACATGTATGTGCGCTATCATTACAACATGAAAGAACACATGAATTTCCACATAAGAATGAACATACACATGTTTGAGGAACTAGCGTGTTCCAATAATTACTTTTTGCAATATAATTGGTTTCTTAATTGTGTGTTTCACGATTATAAGAAACTAGAATTGCTGTGGGCCAGTCTGAACCCCAGCCCTTAGCATTGAGTAGTGCACCAACAGAGGTTCCTATGCCTCCTCTATCTGCAAAAATGGTTCACATGATAGCTGATGTGGTCTTTGCAATGATCAATGTCCAACTTGAAAGACATGTGCATCCCCCTATCCCTGTGCTGGCTTCAATGCCAGTTAGAGTACTTGAGCAGATTGTAATAAGAAGAGCCTCGGAAAAGCAGTTGAACATGTGTTTAGTGCAAGGAGCGCACACGGTCGAGGAGTATTTACGTGCATTTATCATGCTGAGGCACTATGTAGGGTTTGTTTTGGAGGATGATGAGACCAAGATCAATAGATTTTATAATGGTATGTGTTATGATCTACGACTTCTATTGGTGAGTCCAAAGTTATTTGGATTCCGAGTATTGGTGGAGTCAGCTAGTTCACCAGATACCAGATCTCAAGTTACCAAGTTCTGCATAGTCTGCGAAGTCTGAGTACCATAAGAGGTGGAAACAAAAGTACAGGGCAACTACTAGTCAAGTTCCGCATTTTTGCTATGTTTGTTGCAAGATAGGACACAACCCCTGAGATTGTCGCAGTAGTGCTAAAAAGACGGCAAAATTGGTGGGTGTGTCATATATGGAGAAAGGGAAGGTAGTGGAGGAAAATGCATCCCAGTACGTTCAGCCGAGAGCCCATGGTCTTAGCAACACTACTTCAGGTTTGAAGTATAAGGAAGTTATTATAGCTTTTGGTATATTATACCTTGTACATATCTCTATGTGTGTCTAAATAATGATAATTGGGCTACGTCCTAATATATACCTGTTCAGTAATAACACTTTCTTTACCCTTTCTAACTATGGAAATATAGTGATGTGCCTTTGTTTATAATGCTACCTCATGGGTAAGGGATCAGTACAAACAATACTAGTTGTATCAAGGTGCGGTTAGGAATTCATGACTTTTGGCGGGAATCACCTCTGCTACAGATATCTGAGTTCGTTGTAATCATTAGCATGGACTGTTTCTCAGAGCAGCGTACCTGCATTAATTACAACTCAAAGGAATTGAAATTGGGACAAAACACCAAACATGGGACTAAATTCATTGTTAAGTGAGGATCGAGCAAGATACTGATGTCTGCTCTCCAAGTGGTCAAGGCAGTTTTTAATGGAACATAGTTAATCTTCATTCTATTGGAGGTTGTAGAGCCCATGTCCAGTTTGAGAGAAATTCCTATCGTGTCGGAGTTTTCGGATGTGCTTCCTAAATATCTCCCTGGAGTACCTCCTCAGCGAGAGATCGACTTCATTATTGAGTAGGTGCCAGGTACGACGCTTGTGTCAAGCTCTCCGTACCGTATAGTGCCAAAGGAGATGGTGGAAGTGAAGTTTCAGTTGCAGGAGTTTCTAATGGAAGGCTAAATATGTCCAAGAATGTCACCTTGTAGTGAACCGGTCCCCTTTGTGAAGAAGAAGGACAGAAGCTTGCTTCTATGCATTGACTAACGTGAACAGAACAAGATGACAGAGAAGAACAAGTATCTAATTCTGTAAATCTATGATTAGTTTGATGAGCTGATTGGATCGACTGTTTATTCGAAGTTGGATTTGAAGTCTGGCTATTGGCCATTCAAGATCTGGGAAAGTGATATTCCCAAGACATTATTTGGCACACTCTACTTACATTATGAATTTACTATCATGCATTTTGGGCTAACTAATGCATTGTTAGTGTTTATGGACTTGATGCACATGACCATTAGAGATTATTTGGACATGTTTGCGATCATCTTTATTGAATACATAATGATATACACTAAGTCAGAAGAGGATCATGCTGATCATTTGAGACTATTTTTGCACACCCTGAGAAGGAATCGACTATAGGCCAAGTTCTCTAAGTGTGTGTTTTGGCTATCTTCGGTGGATTTTCTTGGTCATGTAGTTAGTGCGGATGTTATTGCTATTGATCCGGCAAAGATAGTTGTGAATTTATAGTGGGCTGTACTTGTGGCTGTAGCGAAAGCCAAGGGTTTCCTTGGACTTCCCGTTTATTATAGGCGCTTTATAGAGACTTTTTTGAGGGTTGCTTTAACTTTCACAACATTTACAAAGAAGAATCAGAAGTTTGTTGGACTCCCGAGTGCGCGCGAGCTTTTAGGAGTTGAAGAGTCATCCAACTACGACGCCTGTTTTTGTAAAAATTTGTAAACCGCGGAAAACGAAAAACCAATCCGAAGCCAAATAAACCAGATGCACTAAAAGTACAATAGACCTTTTACAATCAACAATCTTTACAAGGTGAGGTATACATGGCGAGACATGATTCACCGATGCACCCGATGGAAGCAAAAATAAGAAAGACAATACTTGCCACGTGGTCTCAATAAGAAGCCGTCGACTCTGCCATTCTGCCTACGGAGTCCGCTGAAGCAGCCAAGTTGCCAGTTCGCAACCTTATCATGTGGACAACCTGTTATTCCAAATCTGAATGAACTCTATCCGCTAATCCGGAAGCCGCCTAACCGCGAGGTCTCCTAGCCGCAAGATCTCCACGGACTGCAGCTGCCGAACTGAACAATCCCCCAAAAGAGGATAGCCTATTGAACTGGGAAAAAGGTTGCCGAAGAAGAAGACTGCCTGGTCGCAAGTCGCGACCTGCTGCTAACTGCTGGTTGCAAACCATAGAGTCCACACTATCCCTCGCCAAAGTCAGAACCAAGTCCCTAGCTTTCCCGCACTATCCGCACAACCTGTACATTACAAAGCAGTCAACTCTCCAAATCACGCGAATAGAAAATCCGGTCCGCAATAACTACCCAAGCTCACTTACTGCTCAATTAGTTGTAAAGTTGATGTGATAGGGGGTCCTATTTATAGGTTCCGAGAGGAGTGTGATCACCACCCTAGCCGATAGGATCCCCACCCTATCTCGCGTCCAGGACTGAGAGTATCCGCCAAACTGCGGACATAACGCCAGTCCACCTTATCTCCATGTCTAGCAAGGTAGCCAGTTATCTACATCAGCAGACCCTGTGGTAGCACCACATGTCCATACACTAGCAGACACAACTTTAGTCTGCACGCACCTATAGACACTACTCCACTCCGCACACTGAAAGCTCTCAACCAAAGCACAAGGCTAATAGCTGCCAAACTCGACGGAAAAAGAAAGCAGTCTGCGCTAACCGCATGACCTCCCGGACTGAGCACACGTGGACTTGGCAAAAAACTATACCAAGTCCACACTACCAGCCAACCCTTGTGTGAACATAGCATTAGCGGATACAAATACAAGTCCACACAAAATCGGAGACTGTATGGATAACAATCCTATCCGACCGGTTACCTTCAGGGAATAAACTGCCTGCCTGTAATGCCCCAAAAATCAAAAGATGGATGGATATCGTTTAGAGCCGAGTTTGGGGCCTGGTAAGGGTCATACGCCATGGGACACATGCGTGTCCAGGGCCGTGTCGTGCTCGGGTTCGACAAACATTCCGAGTGGTCGACGAAATGCACTCGATGATTGTCGAGACAACGAACATGGCCTGAGACACGGGCGTGTCCCGGGTCGTGTCCTGCTCGGGCTGTTAGCCGGGCATTGTCAGGGGAGGAACACAGCCTGGATCTCAGGCATGTTCTGGTTTAGACGGTTGTGTCAAAAGTGACTTGGGCATGTCATGAACTCGCGTCCTTCTCTGTGTTTAGTCGACAATATCGGCTATGGAACACGGCCTGGAACACGACCGTGTGCATGGCCGTGTATGGAACTCGGCATGTGACATGGGCATGTCCAGTGGCCGTATCCTATTCGGGATGCGACGGTTTCGACGTCGATTGAGGCACACGGCCTTGGACACAGTCGTGTCACAAGCCGTGTTCGGCCCAAAAATGTTATTTTAAGTTCGAATCGTGGTCGTTCGTTTCCTTCTATTTGGATCCAAGGGCCCAGGCTGGTCCTTGCTCAGTTAAGGCCAAGAATAGGGTTTAAAACCCTCATTCCTCTTTGAGTTTTCTAGAAACGGGTTATCCTATTCGGGATGCGATGGTTTTGACGTCGATTGAGGCACACGGCCTTGGACACAGTCATGTCACAAGCCGTGTTCGGCCTTGGACACAGTCGTGTCACTAGCCGTGTTCGGCCTTGGACACAGTCGTGTCACAAGCCGTGTTCGCAACCTTACCATGTGGACAACCTGTTATTCCAAATCTGAATGAACTCTATCCGCTAATCCGCAAGCCGCCTAACCGCGAGGTCTCCTAGCCACAAGATCTCCACGGACTGCAGCTGCCGAACTGAACAATCCCCCAAAAGAGGATAGCCTATTGAACTGGGAAAAAGGTTGCCGAAGAAGAAGAATGCCTGGTCGCAAGTCGCGACCTGCTGCTAACTGCTGGTTGCAAACCATAGAGTCCACACTATCCCTCGCCGAAGTCAGAACCAAGTCCCTAGCTTTCCCGCACTATCTGCACAACCTATACATTACAAAGCAGTCAACTTTCCAAATCACGCGAATAGAAAATCCGGTCCGCAATAACTACCCAAGCTCACTTACTGCTCAATTAGTTGTAAAGTTGATGTGATAGGGGGTCCTATTTATAGGTTCCGAGAGGAGTGTGATCACCACCCTAGCCGATAGGATCCCCGCCCTATCTCGCATCCAGGACTGAGAGTATCCGCCAAACTGCGGACATAACGCCAGTCCACCTTATCTCCATGTCTAGCAAGGTAGCCAGTTATCTACATCAGCAGACCCTGTGGTAGCACCACATGTCCATACACTAGCAGACACAACTTTAGTCTGCACGCACCTACAGACACTACTCCAATCTGCACACTGAAAGCTCTCAACCAAAGCACAAGGCTAATAGCTTCCAAACTCGACGGAAAAAGAAAGCAGTCCGCGCTAACCGCATGACCTCCCGGACTGAGCACACGTGGACTTGGCAAAAAACTATACCAAGTCCACACTACTAGCCAACCCTTGTGTGAACATAGCATTAGCGGATACAAATACTAGTCCACACAAAATCGGAGACTGTATGGATAACAATCCTATCCGACCGGTTACCTTCAGGGAATAAACTGCCTGCCTGTAATGACCCAAAACTCAAAAGAGGGATGGATATCGTTTAGAGCCGAGTTTGGGGCCTGGTAAGGGTCATACGCCATGAGACACAGGCGTGTCCAGGGCTGTGTCGTGCTCGGGTTCGACGAACATTCCGAGTGGTCGACGAAATGCACTCGACGATTGTCGAGACAACGAACACGGCCTGAGACACGGGAGTGTCCCGGGTCGTGTCCTGCTCGGGCTGTTAGCCGGGCATTGTCAGGGGGGGAACATAGCCTGGATCTCAGGCATGTTCTGGTTTAGACGGTTGTGTCAAAAGTGACATGGGCATGTTATGAACTCACGTCCTTCTCTGTGTTTAGTCGACTATATCGGCTATAGAACACGGCCTGGAACACGACCGTGTGCATGGCCGTGTATGGAACTCGGCATGTGACATGGGCATGTCCAGGGGTCGTATCCTATTCGGGATGTGACGGTTTCGACGTCGATTGAGGCACACGGCCTTGGACACAGTCGTGTCACAAGCCGTGTTTGGCCCAAAAATGTTATTTTAAGTTCGAATCGTGGTTGTTCGTTTCCTTCTATTTGGATCCAAGGGCCCAGGCTGGTCCTTGCTCAGTTAAGGCCAAGAATAGGGTTTAAAACCCTCATTCCTCTTTGAGTTTTCTCTTTCTAAAAGCTTTAGAGAGAGGGGAGAGCAAGGAAAAAGAGAAGGAGAGATCCGGCCGTGGGATGAGCTTCGGCGTGCCAAATCGCAAGCCGAGTCCAAATCTATGGAAGCGAGCCCATTGCGGTGTTGTTCATCCGTCTAGATCTTCATGGTGCCAAAGAGAAACCCAAGGGTAACGATTCTCTTCTTGGACATATGAAGTTCTCTTCCTTCTTGTACAAGAAACTCCCTCCAGCAAGTGAGCGGTGAGTGCGAGTTATTCCTTCGGGTAGACATGATTAGTCCCCGCTGTTTTGCATGTACAGTCCGGAATCGAAGTAAGGACATAGGCATGGTGTGTGAAGCCTACCCAGACAATTTGGTCTGGATCGCTGATATTTCTTTATGCAAGAATAACCAGAGAAGACTCCGTGCCGATGGTTATTTCGGGTGTTCTACGTAGTAGATTGCAATCGGGAGTCTTGGGGATTTACCCCAAAGTGCAACCGAAAATCTGGGCAGAAGCGAAGTTCTGCATTCTTGGTGGCCTGGGAGACAATCTTGTGCATAACCGGGTAATGTACTTTTGTTTGATCGATAAATCGGGACTCGCAGAAGCTTTACTCATGCCTATAGCTAAAATTGACGTGGCGGCGTGGGCACCGGGTTGAGTGGAACCGTACCTGCTCTATGTGGTTCGGTTTTAGAGGCCTGCCGATGGAATAGAGGGCGGGTCTTAGGCTTCGGCTGAAAAAGACTATTAGCTCACGAGTTTGCCGTGCTAGGGGCTGTGGTGGACTGAGTTCACCGTATAAGTGCCCTGAGAGCACGGGGTGTGTGGCCGTATGATCCTACACCTGTGGTGAAGTCTGCTTAAATTGTACTTTCATTATCTTGTTTTTTTTTACAAATGCATTGCAGGGAAGGAGCACTCCATCCCAAGAAAGGGGTGGGGTCATTATAATTTGGTCAGCTTTAGCTGACCGTTACTTTTGTTTGCCATCTTTGCGGTGAATGTTAATTGCAGGTGCTGTGGAGTCTAGTGGCAAGTAGCGAGCTGAAGCCCTTGTTGCTGAGCCGGCCCTCGAAGGCCAATGCAACTGTTTACTGTTATTCTCATGTGTGACCGGCGTACGTGCCGATGTTTGGAAGACACTAATTGTTTAAAGTAAACTCTTGTAAGGGCATAAAGTAAAGTACTTTGTGTATTTGTTTGCTCATTCCTATTTTGGGTATTTTAGTGGGCATTCATGTTGTGGCTTGGGTTATTTTCTTTGCAATATTTAAAATGCTTCCGCTAGAATGTGCTCTGCTTAGGACGTGTGTTATCGGAAGTATGGCTTCATTTAGTAACCCTTCAGCCTGTCTTTGGTATATGGCGTCGGGCCCTGGCCGGACCTACTGCTATATGCTATGTGACGGATGGGGGTGTTACACTGCCACTCCTTTGTCGACTTGTCTAGTTGCCATAACTGTCCGCACAAACCTCGCAGACAGATCACCTAGGCTGCCGACGCCACCACTTTCACTTAAAACATTTCAACACTCCCCCTTGAAGTGAGAAGTGGAAACCAACCCCAGCATTCCCCGTAAACGTGTAAATTGCCCTTCCGACAGCGGCTTCATGAATATGTCCGCAATTTTGTCCTCGCTCCACACATGTCTTACCATAAGAGACCCCTCCAACACCATCTAATGAATGAAATGGTGCTCAATCTCAATGTTCTTGGTCCACGCATGACAAACTGGACTATTAACCATTTTAAGAGCACTGTTGTTGTTGATACGCGAAAACGGCACCGGGGCAGCTAACACGGAGGGGGTGTTCGGTCTCACAAGCTAGGAGAGGAAGAGGATGAAGGTTGTGGGGACAGAGGAGAGGAGGGAAGCTTCTGAGTGCTCGAGAGTGGAGCAAGCAGCTTGTTCAAGGAGTTGCGGGGATAGAGGAGAGACTGCTGAGAGCATAGGAAAGGCTTGATCAACAAAGAAGGTTGATCAAGAGAGGAGGAGGTTGATCAGGAGTTGTCGAGCAGACGGTTAATATGACGGTTGAGCTTGCAGGTTGCTTGCCGAGCTGAGCTAGGAAGAAGGGGTCGCTAGCAGCGACAACAACAACTTCGCCTGTCGCGGCTTAAAAGCCACTCTTGCGATGGGATTTCCTTTTATTAATAGCGAGAGTTTCAAGCTTGCCAATACACCTTTACAATAAAGCAATAAAGGGGTACAAAGGGAAACTGGCGACTAAGGGGTATAATGCCAAAGGAGGCTGCGCGGACTGAAGAGCGAAGCTGGGAGGCCGCGCGGTTAAGCAAATGAAGCAGACCACGCGGACTGAAGATCCAGGTCGGCAGGCCGCGCGACTAAGTCGTAGAAGGAGGGTGAGGTCTGAAAATCGGAGTCCGCAGGAGGGCTGGCTGGCTGACATCGGGCACCAGAGCTATCCTCCGAGCATAGAGACCTCCTCGAAATGACAGACATGAGGGGATATTTATAGGCCCGAGGAGGTAATGGCTTGCGGTGACGTTACCCCCGGTGAGACGGTAACTTTGCGAGAAGGAAACGGAGTCCTCCGAGTCCACAACAGGCTGCGCGGACTGGGACTGGGTGCTGGAGCTAGTGCCGCTGATGGCGAGGCGGGAGACTAGGTGGCGGACTGCGATGCGGGTTCGCGGAGTCCGTCACTACTGAGCTGGGACTGTCCGCCCACTGCTGGGGTGGCAGATGCTGGAAGCTATGTGGCGAACTGTGAGGAGAATCTGCGGAGTCCGCCACTCCTTAGCCAATCGAGCTGCGAAGGAATGCGAGCTGGAGTGTGCCCGCGGAGTCCGGCGAGTCAGCACGATATTATGCAGACTGGGACTGCTCTGGAGGATTTGCTGAGTGACGGACTGGAAGGCATCCGAAACTATTGACTGAGTCTGCACAGAGGCTGCGGACTGAAGTAGAAGCTAATACTACTGGCGGAGCCTGCGACAGGCCTGCGGACTGAGGAGGAGTTGACCCTGCTGCTGCCGCGAAGCTGGTGCTGGCTAAGGGAAGGGGCAGACTGCATAGGTCCGCCGAGTTCGCGGGTGCTGCAAGGTCGAGTCCGCTTGCGCTGGAGATGAGCCTGCCTAGTAGTTGAAGTTGTTGGGGTTCACCAATGAATGCGGACTGGAAGTTTAGATCATACTTCGAGTTAGCCCAGCTCGCGAGGAACTTGGATGCTGCTGGTCTTGTCGGATAGCTTGAATTGGAGTCCGCGCCTTGCAGGAGGACAGGAGGAGTCGGCTGCCCATGTTGCTGGATGAAGGGCCTGAGCGACCTGTTGCCTGCCTGGGCGGATAGGAAGTAGGTTCCGGCAGAGAGAGACATGCGGATACAACCTCGTGGTTAAGACAAAAAGTGGGGCGGCCTGTAGAGGCGGACTGCCGGAGCAATCCGTGGACCCTGCCGACCAAGGAAAGGCACACGGCCTGGGGGTCAGATCGCTGAGACCGCGTAGGCCGCGAGGCCTGAGCGGGCAGAGAATTCTGTCTGCCCAACCTAGGGCATCACGGCCTCCAGGAGGAACCCGGGGCATGCCGTGACGAGCGAGCTGGCTGTCTTGGGAAGGATCGCCAATTTCGGGGTTTACATAATCGCCTCACTTTTTTAGGTTCCGAAAAGAACTTCAAAAAAGTTGGAGACCCGCAAAAATCGTGATCCACCCCAACAGAAAGAGAAGGGGGGCAAGGAGAGATAGAACCTGAAGCCTCTCCTTAGGAGTCTAGTGCAACCTGTCTATTTTCCTACAAGGGGAAAGTTAGGGTAGGCATGTATGGGTGGTACATCGAGTGTGTACCTGAGTTCGCCTTTACAAAACTAAGAAGGTGTGTCTTCCACTAAGTTCTGCAAAATGAAAGTGAAAGGAAAACATAAAAGCATAATAACTTGCAAGTACCTGATGGACGCTTGCAAGTACCCATTATCCTCTGCAGAAAATGAAGGATGAAGGGTATACAAGAATAAAAATGAGTTGCAAGTACCTGGAAGGGACTTGCAAGTCATTGCTGGTTTCTGCAAAAGAAGAGTTAGAAGCAAACAATATATGTGAAAGGAGCTTGCAAGTACCTGAGAGAAGGCTTGTAAGGGTTTGCTAAATCTCTGCAAAAAGAAGAGTTAGAAGCAAACATATATATGAAAGATGCTTGCAAGTACCTGAGAGAAGGCTTGCAAGTGTTTGCTAAATCTCTGCAAAAAGAAAAGTTAGAAGCAAACATATATATGAAAGAAGCTTGCAAGTACCTAAGAGAAGGCTTGCAAGTGTTTGCTAAATCTCTGCAAAAAGAAGAGTTAGAAGAAAACATATATATGAAAGAAGCATGCAAGTACCTGAGAGAAGGCTTGCAAGTGTTTGCTAAATCTCTGCAAAACGAAGAGTTATAAGCAAACATGTATATGAAAGAAGCTTGTAAGTACCTGAGAGAAGGCTTGTAAGTGTTTAGTAATCTCTGCAATGAGAAGAGTTAGAAGCAAACAAGACATGAAAATATCTTGCAAGTACCTGTGAAGAAGGCTTGCAAGTGTTAACTGTTGATGGGATAAGGCGGACATGCCCAAATGGCAAGGAAAATGCCTGATGAACTCTTTATCATGAAGCCCAGATCAATAAATTTTGCGTTAACTGTTGATATGGCTAGATAGACATGATCAGATTAGCAGAGAAAGAACTTGACGAATTCCGCCAATCTTAACTAGATTGCAATACCATGACTTGATGATTGAGGAGAGTAAGATTCTTTGATCAATGCTTGATACCAATAGATTTTGATAAGAATAATGAATAGCTCTGCGAGTCTTCATCTGATAGCACTTAAGCAGGCAATGAATAGAATATGAAAGTAATAGAGCTTGTACAAGTAAAGAGCTTGTAAGTCATCATCCGATGGAGCTTAAGCAAGCGCTGCATATAAGATAAGCATAAGCAAAATGAATGCTGGAAATCCCTTTGGTAGGTCAGATTAACCTGTTCACCTGTGAAAGAAGGCAATTGACAAAAAAGGAGCACTAGCTATACTCCCTTGACAGAGCACAAAAGGGAGACATACGCAAAAAATCCTAAGAAGGAAACGACAAATGCACTGCTTTCTTGCCTCGAGTACAATCATCACTGATCAATGAGACTAGTTGAGCCAAGCGGCCTATTGCTTGTCTGTGAATTGATCAGTGGAGTTGTGGGAACCCGCGAAGGCACGGATCGAGAGTACCATAGAGTGTTCGGCCATCACAGTTGTGTGATGATCGAAGAGACAAGGCTACGCTTGATCGCCATTGCTTGTCAAGCAAAGATCATCATAACTATAATGTATCCTTTGCGAAGCACAACAGAGCTAACACATGGGGCTCACCTAGCACACATACTGTGTCAGATACCGGCTAGGATCCTAAGTCTGAAACACAACATCATAGATTGAACGACTTCCACTACACAGATGGGTATACTCTCGCCATATGTGGTCAAAGCGGTGGTGCAAGAGAACAATCTACGGAGGGAGCATTCCAAACTTGGCAATATCTCGTTGGTGTAGTGATCTCTTTGGCAAAGAGAAAAAATAGAGGAGGAAGCATCACAAGAGGTGAACTGTGTCAGTATGAGATCCCTGATAAAAGCTTTATTGAAAAGCAAGAATGAACACTGAGAAGTGTTTTGTAAAATGAAAATGTTCGAAAAACATGAAAAGTAGAGTAAGGGTAACCGATAGTAGGTGTGAGGAGCTTTGAGGACTCATGAATGTGATGGGACACCCTTCTAGAGCAGGTGTTGAATTTTACCCTCCTTCAGCATTTCTTGCACTAATCGTCGAAAAGCTCTACAATCCTCTGTTGCATGACCATTTTCTTTGTGGTACTCACAGTATTGGTCAGAGTTTTTGCCCTTCCGATATGCAGGCTGAGGGCCCATACTGCTTGTTTTGCTCTTGATGTTGTGAGTTGCCCCAACTAATGTATTATCGACTTTAGATCCTTTGCGTTGGAAGAGACGTTGAGGACTTCGGAAACATCCTCCTTTCTTTGCTTGCGATTGAAGACACTTTGGGGGAGAGTTTGGAGGTTGTTCGGTAGGGAGCAAAACCTCTGGGCCTCTCTTCCTCCCAATGAGAAGTTCAGGTGACTTCATTGGGTGATCGGACGCGTACACGGTTTTTTGAGGGCTGAGTTTGTAGACACTTTCGTTTCGCTCGGTAACTGGAAACTATACAGCGACTGTGGCCTGGCTGGATGGATAACTTGCCTGATAAGCATAAGGGCCAACTGGCAGAAGAGTCCGCATATTAAAATGTGAATTCCCCACTTCCGGGTTGAATGTAGCAACTGGTGCGACTACAGATTGAGAGTCTAGCCGCTGAATTATAGTGGCTAGGGTGTCATTGATCGCTGCTATATGCTGGTAAGTTTCCCGTCGTGTCAGCAAGAGGGCTTCCCAAAGAGCGTCTTCGCTGGTAGGAGGAATGTTCTGAGAGAGTTGGCAGTCTGACATGGCTAACTATCGTTGTTCAACGTCTGATCGGATCTGAAGGTCGCGTGTTAACTGTTGATGCGCGAAAACGGCACCGAGGCAGCTAACATGGATGGGGTGTTCGGTCTCACAAGCTAGGAGAGGAAGAGGATGAAGGTTGCGGGGATAGAGGAGAGGAGGGAAGCTTCTGAGTGCTCGAGAGTGGAGCAAGCAGCTTGTTCAAGGATTTGCGGGGATAGAGGAGAGACTGCTGAGAGCAGAGGAAAGGCTTGATTAACAAAAAGGTTGATCAAGAGAGGAGGAGGTTGATTAGGAGCTGTCGAGCAGACAATTAATATGACGGTTGAGCTTGCAGGTTGCTTGCCGAGAGAGCTGAGCTGAGCTAGGAAGAAGGGGCCGCTGGCAGCGGCAACAGCAGACTTCGCCCGTCGCGGCTTAAACGCCACTCTTGCGACGGGCTTTCCTTTTATTAATAGCGAGAGTTACAAGCTTGTCAATACACCTTTACAATAAAGCAATAAAGGGGTACAAAGGGAAGCTGGCGGCTAAGGGGGAGAATGGCAGAGGAGGCCGCGCGGACTGAAGAGCGAAGCTGGGAGGCCGCGCGGTTAAGCAAAGGAAGCAGACCGAGCGGACTGAAGATCCAGGTTGGCAGGCCACGCGACTAAGTTGCAGAAGGAGGGTGCGGTCTGAAAATCGGAGTCCAAAGGAGGGCTGGCTGACTGACTTCGGGCCCGAGAGCTATCCTCCGAGCATAGAGACCTCCTCGAAAAGAGAGCCATGGGGGGCTATTTATAGGCCCGAGGAGGTAACGGCTTGTGGTGACGTTACCCCCAGTGAGACAGTAACTTGGCGAGAAGAAACGGAGTCCGCCGAGTCCGCAACAGGCCGCGCGGACTAGTACTGGGTGCTGGAGCTAGTGCCGCTGATGGCGAGCTGGGAGACGAGGTGGCGGATTGCGATACGGGTTCGCGGAGTCTGTCAATGCTGAGCTGGGACTGTCCGCCCACTACTGGGGTGGCGGATGCTGGAAGCTATGTGGCGGACTGCGAGGAGAATCCGCGGAGTCCGCCACTGCTTAGCCGATCGAGCTGCAAAGGAATGCGAGCTGGAGAGTGCCCACGGAGTCTGGTGAGTCCGCACGATATTATGCGGACTGGGACTGCTCTGGAGGATTTGCTGAGTGGCGGACTTGAAGGCGTCCGCAACTATTGACTGAGTCCGCACAGAGGCTGCGAACTTAGGGAGAAGCTGATACTACTGGTGAAGCCTGCGACAGGCCTGCGGACTGAGGAGGAGTTGACCCTACTGCTGCCGAGAAGCTGGTGCTGGCTAAGGGAAGGGGCGGACTGCATAGAGAGTCCGCCGAGTCCGCGGCTACTGTAAGGTCGAGTCTGCTTGTGCTGGAGATGAACCTGCCTAGCAGTTGAGGCTATTGGGGTTCACCAATTAAGGCGGACTGGAAGTTTAGATCATACTTCGAGTTCGCCCAGCTCGCGAGGAACTTGGACGCTGCTGGTCTTATCGGATAGCCAGAATTGGAGTCTGCGCCTTGTAGGCGGACTGGAGGAGTCGGCTGCCCATGTATCTAGGTGATGGGACTGAGAGACCTGTTGCTGGCCTGGGCGGGTAGGAAGTAGGGTTCGGTAGAGAGTGACCTGCGGATACAACCTCGCGGTTAAGCCAAAAAGTGGGGTAGCCTGCAGAGGCGGACTGCGGGAGCAGTCCGCGGACCCTGCCGACCAAGGAAAGGTGCACGGCCTGGGGGTCAGATGGCTGAGACCGCGCAGGCAGCGCGGCCTAAGCGGACAGAGAATTCTGTCCGCCCAACCTAGGGCATCACGGCCTCCAGGAGGAACCCGGGGCAGGCCGTGACGAGCGAGATAGCTACCTTGGGAAGGATCGCTGATTTTGGGGTTAACAGTTGTTGTCATCCTGTAGCAGAGCCGGACCCCACACTTCTTCATGGACATCCTATACTAGACTCTTAAGCCAAATGGCTTCCCGAGCTGCTAAGGCTGATGCCTTGTAGTCCGCTTCCGTAGTGAATCCTGCATCTTGCTGCACCACATGATACCCACTAATCCACATGTGAAGACATAACCAGAAGTTGACTTCCATCCATCTAAATCTCCCCCATAATCATCATCTATGAAATCGAGCAGGTTGAAGCCCATATCTCACCCATAAAGGAGACCCATACCAAACGTGGACTTCACATACTTCAGAATGCTCTTCGATTCCACCAGATGTTGTTTTCGAGGTTCCTCCATATATCGACTTGGCCTACAACAAAAGCAATGTCTGGCCTCGTAATCGTCAAGTAAATAAGGATCCCAACAAGTGCCCAGAAAACTAAAGGATTTTGAAGTATCCTCCCATCATCTCGTCGAAGCAGGATGCTAACATCAAGTGGAGTAGAGCTACTCTTCCATTCCCTCATACCGAACCGCTGAATGACCCGTTCCGCATAGCCCTTTGGGAAACGAGTATCCGCTCTCTTTCCTCTCCACCTAGAGTCCAAGGAAGTGGTGGAGCTCACTGAAGTCCTTCATCTCTAACCGAGTAGCTAGATATGCCTTATCCTAGCTACCTCCTCCTCGAAGTTTCCCATGATGATCATGTCATCCACCTATAATAACACAAAGACACGATGCTCCCCCACTTCATGATGAACAGGCCCAAATCTGAATCTGAGGCAAAGTTACCGCAGAACTGGAGGTATTCTGCGATCTTACCGTACCATGCCTGTGGATCCTGCTTCAATCCATAAAGGGCCTTTGGGAGCTTGCAGTAGTATCCGAGATAATCTTAAAACACGTAACCCGTTAGCTGAACAATGAAGATGTCCTTATTAATCTCCCCGTAAAGAAAAGCATTCTTTACGTTAAGTTGCCACACCTTCCAACCTTGGCAAGCCGCCAAGGATATCACTACCTGTATAGAAGACATTTTTGCCACCAGACTAAACATCTCTTCGTAGTTTTCTCCGTATTGTTGAGAGAGTCCTCGAGCTACAAGCTGAGCCTTGTACCGCCTGATTCTCCCATCCGACTTCTTCTTCATATTATACATCCACTTTCATGTCATAGGAGTAATGCCTTTGAACATGGGCATAAGGTGTAACGCCCCCGATTTTTTCAATGTTATTATTTGGTTTATCGACGTCATAATTATGACGTCAGGGCGTTACCCTTCTCCGTTTTGATGTCAGTGCTGCACCGTTTGTACGTTTTTGTGTCTATTGGGTCTGTTTGACTAGTTTTTAGGGTTTTGTTGGGATTAACTATTCTTCCTTGATTTAAGGTTGAGTTTTTTTTGAGGACTTGGACTTGTCCGGTTTTGTTGCGTTCCGAGCATTTTCGGGTCTCAGCATGTGTTTGGATCCTTGTGATGATTTTCTTTGCTTGGGTAAGATATTGATGATAGTGTCTTGAGAATGGTACGTATGATTCTATGGTTGTCCTCGCTGCTAATTCGTAGGGTCGACATTTTATCCCAGAATATTCGACAAATTTATCGAATTTACGCTGTTCAGTTCTCAAGAAGATCTGGAGTTCTCGAGAAATCCCTTGTTGTTCCCAAGAACAGTCTTTTTTCCCCCGGGTGGTGTTCTTCTGTTCTCAAGAACTACTTTTGTTCTCAATAGTCCTTTGCTTATCTCGACAAATACCTTTGTTCTCTAGAAGATTTTCCGTACTCGAGAACAAACCTCCATGTTCTCGAGAAGGTTTTAGTTGTACTCAAGAACAACCCTTATGTTCTCGAGAAGGCCATTTCTGAACTCGAGAATAGCCCTTTTGTTCTAGATAAGACATCCTTATACTCGAGAGCATCCCATATGTTCTCGAGAAGACAATTTTTTGAACTCCAGAACAACCATTTTTGTTCTTGAGAAGTCACTTCCTTGTACTTGAGAACAGATCCCCCTTGTTCTCGCGAAGAATTTTTTGTACTCGAGAACAACTTTTCTGTTCTCGAGAAGGTCATTTTGTACTCGAGAACAGTCTTTCTGTTCTCGAGAAGACTTTCCCTGTACTCGAGAGGTATTCCTGTTATTCTCGAGTACTTTGGCCTTCTTCTCGGGATGACCGGTTCGGTCAAACCCGGTTCTTTTCATGAGTGCAGTTATTCGAATATTACCCTAAGTATATAAATACCTACTTCTTATTTCCTCCTTCACTTTGGACCGACCTACTGTTCTTCTTCCCGAACCAGAGCGGCGTGAGCAATAGAGATAATTTTCCATTTTTCCTCTGGTGGCCGTCGAAGGTGCTCCGGTGCTCGAAATCTTCAACCGGTCATAGATGTGGAAAGCTCTCAATGAGAGCTTTGCCATCGTTATAATATCTTCCCCTTTCCTTGAGATTTTCTCGCTAGGGTTTTCGGTCCTAACTACGATTTTGGGTCGTTTTTGTTAGATTTCGGCTTCCCTTGTCTTCTATAGCCCCGATCTATGTCAAGGAGTGATTTTTTGGACGTCTTTCACCGGTAAAATAAAGGCTAGTTGTGGTTCTTCCTTTTCAATTCCCCCTTTACCCTAATTTCTTACAGGAATTTCTTACTGCATGTGTTCAGGATTTATTGAGTTAATGTACTGATGTATCATGACGATGTGATCTCTTGACTAATTTCCATTATAATCATCATGTTCTCGAATTTTGCTATCTAGTTCGGGTGAAGATTACACGTTTTGATGATGTGATTAATTTCCACCTTTATTGCTGATCTGTAATTTCCATGTAGGGTGCGTTAGAATTTTTTTAGGATTCTAAATTCTCCATAAAGTTTGATCAACCATTTCATCCTAGAATCGTGTATTAGAATCTGATGTGCCATTGTGACTTAAGATTTTTATCATGGTTTTCCTCTTCGTAGCGATGTCGTGGGACGAGACAAGCTGCCAGGCCCCGATTGGGTTGTGGTGTTCCTCTGAGCTCTAAACCCGGATCGTCATGGGGCTTTGCTTCTGGGTTTTTCTTTGTTGCGGGTGTTTTTAGAGGGTGAATCCATCGTCGCAATGCTTGATCTCCCTACTAGTACTTTGTGGGGCTCTACCTGGTATTTGAGCATTTGCGGTGTATGGTAGACTATCCATTCTCCCCCACTTTTAGATAGATGAATTGTCTTTGGGGTTGGCCACACCGCCCGTTTTGTGTTTTTGGTGGAGTTGACCACATGTTGCTAGTTGGGGTTTGTCCCTCTTCTTGATGAATCTATCCTGACTTTTTCCCCTATGGTTCTTTGCATTTGGGGTGCTGTTATTTTGCGTGACATTCCACGTAAGTGTTTTCCTTTTCTTTATTTTACTTTTGTACCTTGATGTTGTACCTTAATTAAGTATTCTTTTTTCCTTTGGTCTTGAGTTGGTACCCCTTGACCTTGATTACCTTTTGGTTTACTTACTAACATCTGATGAGTCCATTTTTATACCTATTTTCGGACTCATCTGGGCTTGTTTTCCTTCGCATGCACTTCACTTTTAGTTCGTTATTGTATATATTTCAACTTATCTTTATTTCCATAGGAAGTGCACACTTAGGCCCGTGGTTGTGTATTTTTGTACTTTTAATATTTGTACTCCCTTTTTGTGCTCGTCTTGAATGTCTACACATATCAGTGTTGGGTTTAGGGGTCGTGTGAGTGTTCCGGGGACGTTTAGAAGCAGGAATACTGCGCACGATCACCGAATATAGTGCGCACGACCACTGGACGTGCGCCGATGATCGTGCGCAATGTACCCTGATTTCCAAAATCTGCCTAGGGTAATCGCACGACCACTGGACATAGTGCGCACGACCACCGGTCGTGCGCCACTGATCTTGTGCATTGATTCCACTTTTCCTAGAGTCATGTCTGGTGTAATCGCACGACCATTAAACTTAGTGCGCATGATCAGTGGTCGTGCGCCACTGCTCATGCGCGTTATCCCAGTTCATCTTCCTAATTTGCAATGTCAGTGCGCACGATCACTGGACATAGTGTGCAAGACCACTGGTCGTGTGCCCGTGATCGTGCGTATTGTTCAATTCTGCTTTCTATAAATATCGCAGGTCTCGCCCTAATTCAGAATCTTTGGATCGCTCGACATTTCTCCGCCATTTTCCGCCTTCTCCGCTATTTTTCATCATCTTCCACCCTAGGGAGGTGCTCCGGGCAAGCTTTCACCGCCAAATCCAAGACGGAGCTTCCTCTCGGCCTCCTCCATCATCTCTTGGGTTCATTTCAAGCTTCAACGCCATAGCCACCAAGCAAAGGGAAGCTTGCAACTTTCGTCCTCTATCGTGACACGAAGAAGACGGGCCATTGGAAGGTGGTGACAGCCCTTCTATACCCCGGACGTAGTTGAGGACCGAGCTTGGACGCGGATTGACAACCCGATGATTCCAACCTTGAATCCTCAGCAAGACTTCGGATTCGGTCGATCTCTTGACTTGTTCTTCCTTTATTGTTGTATATGTGTGTGATGAATTGTAAATATACGTATTTTTGTGCGCATTAATTTAGTCATTTTCATTTATTTTCGTCGTTTTTACTTATTTTTGTTCAATAAAATGCTCCTATTCTTGTAAATTTACTACTAACTAGTTTTATTTTATTTTTCAGAAAAATTCCAAAATCTGCCAAAATTGGGCAGTACACGCCCGTGTCATTTGGATCACGCCCGTGACCAGGGCGTGACAGCTCAAATTCCGTGAAGTTGCAATTTTCTGAAGCAAAAAGCTTGACACGCTTGGCGACACGCCCGTGTCCCCCGACACGGGGCGTGACAGCAGCCCTCGTCCCCTCCATTCGACGAATTTAGTTCAACGATCGTCGAACCCGAGACACGCCCAGAGTCACGCCCGTGACCTAGGGCGTGACTCAATCTCAGCTCGACGATTTCAACTCGACACTTTCCGCTCGACGATTGTCGAGTGTCGACACCAACCGACACGCCCAGAGTCACGCCCATGACATGGGGCGTGACTTCACCAACTGGCCCGACAAGATACTGCCGAAGACTTTTGACGCAACCCACGCCCGGTTCTACCTCCCCGACACGCCCAGCGTCACGCCCGTGACCTGGGGCGTGACATCCGCGAACTCAGCCCGAAGTCAACTTTCCTGTCAAATCTTCGGTCGACATCATGAATAGTACTGACACGCCCCCCCGACACGCCCGTGTCGGAGGGCGTGTACTTAGAATTTTTTGCCTATAAATTGCCCATTTCTGTAAGGTCCAAGGGTTCGGATTTTTGGGCCATTTTAGTGTGTTTTTGTGGGTTGCATCCGTGATTCCCTTGCTATGTAAGGAGATTTCTCCCCCCTTTTCTTTCATGTTTGTTTTTGCTTTAGCTTTAGCTTTGTAATAGCTTGTAATAGTTTCCTTTAGTCAATAAAAATGTTAGTTTTTCTCTTCTTATTTGGCTTTGGAATGAACTCTTGTGCCCACTTTTCTTCTCATTTTATCCTTAGTTTCACCTTTGTTTTTCTCTTTATGAAAAGTGTGTGTGTGTGTGTGTATGAGTGTAACTTATTTACTTTACATGCTTTTAATTTGTCTCATGTTAGGTTTTGTTAGAAATTTATGAAATGATGAATTAGCTTTTTCTCTTTTTCTTCATGTCCTCTTTTAATTTTTTCAACATCTTCACTCTTATGAATTTGTAAAAGAGTTACTAAAATATTTTTGATTTTTTTTACTTAGCTTCATTTTAGGATGAAAACCCTTTTTGTTCTTTCTCTTTTCATTTCAACTTTTTTAGAACTTTTCTGAAATCCTAGGAATGAAAATGTTGAAATTTTAATTTTTGAAAGGCTTTAGTTTTTGATTTGTTTTGAAAAACTTTTGTTCTCTTAAAATTTTAATTTGTTCTTTTTATTTGTTTTTGGCAAAACCTAATCATGAAAAAGTAAATGTTTTAATTTTTAAGTAACTTTCATTTTGCTTTTAATTTGTGTGTGTGACTGTATGAGAATAACGTTTTGATGCTTTGTTCAATTTATGTAGAGTGTGTAAGTGTAGGTGTTAGTTTTTCATGCTTTATTTTTCATGCTTTATTTTATCGTTTTCTTTAATTATGTAGAGTGCGTGTGTGTAGGAGTTAGTTTTATTGCTTTCTTTCAATTCTTATAGAGTGTGTGTTTTTGTGTGCATTTATTTCCGCCTACTCGTTAAGAGTTAAATGGTGCATCGTTTTCATTTCCCGCCTACTCGTTTGAGTAGGACTTGTAATTTTCTTTCTTTATTTTTCCGCCTACTCACTTGAGTTAAATGGACGGACTTTATTTCCCGCCTACTCATTTGAGTAGGAATTGTAATCGCATTTATTTTCTCCTACTCATTTGAGTAGGACTCGCTTTCATTTTAGTCTTACTCGTTTGAGTAGGACTTGTAATTTTCAGCTTTTATTTCCCGCCCCACTCGTTTGAGTGAGACTTGCAATTTCAATTATGCAAATTTCTTTTATGTGTAACTTAGTTTCTGTTTTATTTATAATTTGGAGTGTGCGTGAGTTCTTGTTTTAGCTAACTTTTCAGCTTTCTAAATGTTTTTTTTATGTCCTCTTCTTATAATCATTTAGCGTTTAATTTGGAACTCGCGCCTCATTAAATTATAAAGCCGTCCCCATACCGATGTGTGGCTAATCGCTATTAGCCTCGGCATCGAAGAGCATTGGAACATTTAAAATGATTTGTAATAATTAAAGCTCTTTATTTTCACTTTAATTTAAGGACTTAAGGTTTACCCCGGGTTAACGACGCGTAGGACCACAAATCGATGTGTGGGCCCTATTTCCGTTATCCATACACTAGCTAGCCGAAAGGCCGTGCGTATGGACAGATCACCCCTGGGTAAATAGAGTTGCGTACATACCCTCGAGAGAGGACAAGCGTAATTCTACCTGATTGGGTTCCCCACCCAATAGCGGGGTTCTTAGCGTAAAGCGGGCGTTAAGAGGAATCCTTCTGATGTAGATTTTATAAAGTTTTGAAAAAAATCCAAACTAAACTCTCAACTAGGCAAGTGCACCTATCGAAATTTAGTATAGGAAATATCGTATTTAAACTCGGGGACTGTTGAGTATTTGTACTCACAAGGAATAACTATTATTTTATCGATCGGAAAATTGGTTTTTGCGAAAACGAAAACAAACGTTAAATTAAGAGGAGAAATTCGATGAATAAATGGCTAGCATTTGATCTGGAATCCCTTTGGGCTAGAATAAAATCCACGAAATTAAAGAGCACAAGCATCTAAATTATTAACTTCGACCGCGGAGGTTCCAAAGCTACGAAGCGCCTCCCTCGAGAATACGCACTCGACTAACCTTAGGTAGATCGATTAAGACCTCTCGGCCAGTCGAAAGACCTAAGCTTGCTTTAGGCGGTGAACCTCACTAATGGAGTTGACTCCAAGGCGGAAGAATTTTGCGTTCCTCTCTCGAGGGGTGCAAGAAATTCTCTTTATCCTTGAGTGATCTACTCGTATCCACAACCTCTCAGTAAATATAGGATACGAATCTAAGCTCGAATAAACAAAATTTGCAACTTATGAATTCGAAGAAAATTTTAATCAAAGATAAATCAAAGTATATAAAATGGAATGCTTGCTAATTTGAGATCAAAAATAAGAATTTTATTCTATTCCAAAGTTCATCATGATCAAGTGCAAATTGGGAAATTAGCTGCTCATCATGATGGGAGAATTACATGAAAGCATAAACAAAGACATGAGTAAAGAAAGACTTGAAAAAAAAGGTTACACTATGAATTGAAAATGCAGGAAAAACAGTAAAAAAAAATAGAATTAAGCTCCCAAAAATCTCCTCTTGAGCATCTGAAGTTGTTTGGAATTTATAGAAAAAGTTGCTGGGCGGTCACGCCCTAGGTCACGCCCGTGACCTAGGGCGTGTCGGTCTCAGAACCGTCGTCTTCAAGTCTTCTGAACGTTGGCGCGAAACCGCCAAAAGTCGTTAATTTGCGGGTCACGGCCCTAGGTCACGCCCGTGACCTAGGGCGTGTCTTGACGGTTGTAGAAAAACGGCGAGAAGCAGAAACGGCGGGAATAACTCCGGCCATTGTTGGAAGGGTCACGCCCACGGTCACGCCCGTGACCTTGGGCGTGTCTTGAGAAAACTCCCAGCGCTTGAAACTGCAGCATTAAGTCGGCACGCCGGGATGTCACGGGGTTAGTCACGCCCGTGACAAATGTGTCATGCCCGTGACTTGTTGTGCAGATAGAAACTGCCGTTGACTGGAAGTCTGGACAAAGTACTGGATGTCATGCCAGGCGTACACACCCGTGTGATGATGGTCACGCCCGTGACCTTAGGGCGTGTACTTTTAATTGACGTGGCAGATGCTCTCCACGTGCTGGGTTCTCGCCCGGATGTCACGCCCGTGACCTTGTCGGTCACGCCCATGACGTTGGCGTGTCCTTTTGAAAATTTCCTCCTTTTGCCCAATTTTGTCTCCTGATTAACCCTATAGACTCCAAATTGAGATTTGCAGCCCAGATTGCCCTGAAATAAGAAATTAGAAAAATTAAATAATAAAATTATAAAATATACTTATAAACTAATTAATTATTAAATAAAAGTAATATAAAAACATGGACAAAATTAGAGTTATCAAATACCCCCATATTTACTCGTTTGCTCGTCCCGAGCAAACAACTTCACAAGGAGAGTAGAAAAATTTTAAATGCTAGAAAAGAAATGTGAACCTAAGGAGTAAAATGCGAAGTCTTATGCCAATGCTTGTAGCTATTTTGGTAGGAAAACTCACTCAGCATACAAGTTAGGTTTTTATTTTTCTTAAAATGTGTTTCTATTATTATTTTTACTTTTAAAATGAAAATCCGGTAAATCTTAAAATTATATTCAGGGAGAGTGTATCGTGTGTACTAAGATAACATTGCACGAACGAATATCAAGATACCCTCCAAAGAAATCCATCAATGTCGATGGCCATAGGCTTGCCCTTTCACACTCTCGCCACGGCACTAGTTTAACTTATAAACATAAATCAGAAGGACTTAATTAGGTAGAAACGTAGGCTTAGGTTTTTGGTGAGGATGGTGAAAGATAAAAATGATGGCTAGTCACACCAAAACCTAGAGAAAGCTTGTACACAAAAATTTACTATGGCTTTAAGAAAGCAGCTAAAATCCCAATCTTTCTTTTTTTCTTATATTTTTTTTCAACTCTCACATCAAGCTGAAGATTTCCTTCTACCTCTTCATTTTTTTTTACAGTAAATTGTTTTTTTCTCTTTTTTTTCTTCTTTTTTCTTTTTATTTTGAAGAGGATTTTTTTTTAAATAAGAAAAGAGCCACCAACAATAAAAAGTCTCATAATCACTCACAAACCGTATTTGTATATCTATGTGCAAGCTTGGTTTTAAGTGCGCAATTAGGTTGATTTTTAGGGTTTGGTAAAATACTTGGTGGAGCTAAAACAAAAGATAAGATAATAGGCTCAAAAATGGCTTAACAAAGATAAGATTTTAGGTAAGAGTGCAAAGTCTCAAACTTGCCAAAAGATGTTCCTAAATCATATCTATGCAAATGAGTTTAACTTATGCAAAGTTTTGAGAATAGTTAGAGGGCAAGTTCTAAACATCGAGAAAGAATATCTCTTTCTTGATCCGTGAAATATCTCTCTAGTAAACTTCTACTTACTCACCTAAAGTTTTTTTAGATTTTACCGGTTTTCAAAGTGAAAGTAAAATAAAACATTTCAACGCATTTAGAAAAATGAAAATCTAATTATATGCTAAATATTTAGATCTACATAAAATTCTACTTACACGTGCACTTGACTAGAAACACAGCATGGCCAACAATTTTACTCCAAAATTCAAATTTCAATTTAAACATCAAAATATTCTAAACACTATGTAAAGTTGAATACTAAGGATTTTGCAAGTGAATAAATATAAAAATAAAGATTTCTCTAATTTAAACATTTACCCAAATTTTTTTTTTGTATTTTTGTAAAGTAAGTAAAAACAAAATTGCACAAAAGAAATAAAATCCTTTTTTTTTCTTTTTTTAGAAAATAAGTATGATTTTGTTTTTTTTATGTTTTGCTTGAGAAATATCCCCCCATACTTAAACAAGACATTGTCCCCAATGAAAAATAAATAAATAAAGAGAAAAGATAGGAGACTTCCCTGAAGCGGGTCATGCAGCACCAAAATGTACCTGGAAGATAAAGCTGAAGCAAAACAGATTTTTTTTATTTTACGAAAAAAAGAAAAGATACATGACAAAGGAAATTAAAAGGATAAAAAGAAAAGATACAATGGGGCGGACTACAGTCCCAAAGAAAAAGAAAGCAGGATAATCCTCATCGCTATGCTGCCTCGGCTCCTAATAGTGCGTCCGGAGGTCTGAAAACTCACGCTCAATACGTGCCATGGAGGAGGATTGATTTGCCGCTAGCGTGGTAAATCGACTATCAAAACTCACAAATCGAGCGTCAAAATCAGTCTGCATCGTATCTAAGAGTGTGTGAAGAGATGCAAACTGACGATCCCAATAGCTCTGAGGGCCGGGATCGGAAGAAGGGTCCTGCGGTGGTGGAGGAATCTAGGGAGAGTGAATAGTGCCACTGGGACCGGCACCGTAATCAAGGTCAAGATCTCCACCACCGACTGCGGGGGGAATACCCTCAAACTATCCATCACGTCGCCGCGCTAGGCCTAGTGCCTGAAGGGTCTGGAACTGGATGACCTGCGGCGTCTGGATGCAGCTGAGGCGTGGAAGAGCATCCCAAAGGCCGAGATGCTTCGCGAGGAAAGAGATGAAGTTCCCGCCGTGCACTGCTCCCAACCTCGCATTTTCAGTCTGGCGCCAAAAGAAAATTGCGAGCAGATAGCCAAGGTTGAGGGGGACCCGGTAAAACATACTATATAAATATAGTAAGTCTGCCCGAGTCACCATCCCGTGGCTATCACCGCGACCAGAAATAGTGAAGGTAAGGAGGTTGTGGATAATACGTAAGGTGCGTGATATGAGTTGGCTGCCTTTGGATTTTTTTGGGGTGCAGGGGGCGGTGTCACTACTGATTTCCGCCCAAAAGGCGAGAAGGTTGACATCGGTCGGGAAATCAGTAATTAAATCGAGATAGGCTGGAGATTGGGCAAAAGCCTCCGAGCAGAAGCCCATGATGACATTGAGCTGGCGGATGGTGAGCTGATGCACCATCCCACCTATGCGAAAGACGATGAAGTCATCATTGGCCGCCCAACGGAACTCGAATGAATCCAAGAACTCAACGGTGAGTTCAAGGAAGGCATGCTCGGAAATAGAGAAGAGGGAACTCCATCCAGGGGTGGATAGAAATCCCCGTACCAAATCCGCAGCTCCAAATGTGGCGAGGATCGCCCAATTTAAAATGCGGAACACGCCAAGGGGTTTGGCGCGTAGGCGCTCGCTGCGCTCCTGCTGGGTTTGGTTTTGAAATAAGAGCATGGCTTCCGTTGCAGCGGGATCCGCGGGGTGCTCGGAGGAGGAAGCGGTGGAGCGAGGGTGGTGGCGAGGCATTTTGGAAGAAGGGAGAAGAAGGAAGGATTCGGGTTAGCAAAGGGAGAATAGAAGGGTTGGATGGTGTGGAGGAAGTAGAGGCGAAAAATCCCTATTTATAGGGTTTTCGGGTAAGTCACGCCCCCCTGTCACGCCCGTGACAGGGGGGCGTGATAAGCACGGGACAAAATGAAGAGGAATCCGAGGCTGCCAGCCTCGGATTCGCTGGTCACACCCTAGAGTCACGCCCGTGATTCTGGGCGTGTAAGGCGTGTCTGATGCAGGAATCCAATGCGCTGGCATTGGATTCCAAGGCCACGCCCCAGGTCACGCCTGTGACCTCGGGCATGTCTCATTAAAAAAATAAAGGTAAAGGTATCTGAGGCGTTGACCCGGGGTCATGCCTCGGATTCGATGACACGGCCCAAGGTCACGCCCGTGACCCTGGGGCGTGTATCTGAAACGAGAATAAAAAAAAACACATTTTGTTTTTCTTTTTGTTTTCGGGCGAGTCACGACCGTGACTTGCCAGCGTCGCGAGCGTGACACTAACTGTCACGGCTATGACTGGGCAGGAAGAGAAGTTTTCCAGCCTCACTTCGTCGAATGAAGTTTTGGGCTAGACACGCATGTGACCAATGATGGTCACGCCCGTGATAGTACCGAAAGACGAACGAAACACTGCGTTCGACGAAACCACTCTCGAGATTCGTTCGACGAACTAAACACGTCTCTGTCACCCCCATGACCCGTAGGTCATGCCCGTGACAGAGGCGTGTACGAGCAGAAAATACAAAAAAATTTTACTGTTTTATTATTATTTTTTTTATTATTATTTTTTATTATTCAAATAAACAATAATAAAACAAAAGTTACCGACTTGAAGAAACACGTAGACTTGACGTTCAACTCCGTCGATCGTCATGCCGAAAAAGATGTCCTTCAAACCTGCAAAAATTTAAATAAAATTAAAAATAAAAAGATAAGATAAGCATGGGGTGCCTCCCACAAGCACTTTGTTTATTGTCGTTGAGCTCGACCAAAGCGGTGCACTCGTTTATGGGTTCGGGAGGTTAATTTCCTCCCGGTACTCATTAGTAGTATCGCCGACGAGGAATATCTTCAACTGGTGCCCATTCACTTTAAATTCGCCTTGTTCCGGGTGCGAGATAAGCACTGTCCCATATGGCCACACCTCTTTTACAATAAAAGGGTCGTACCATCGGGACATGAGTTTGCCCGGAAAAAGTTGGAGGCACGAATTATAGAGGAGAACTTGGTCTCCCGGTTTAAAATCTTTAGGGTGCTTAATTTTTTTATCATGATAGAATTTTGTGCGCTCCTTATAAAATTTATTACTTTCATAGGCGAAGGAGCCCCACTCATCGAGCTCGTTAATTTGGAATTTCCGAAGCTCCGATGACAAATTTTCATGTAGATTTAAAACTTTAAGCGCCCAAAAGGCGCGATGTTCAAGCTCAATCGGTAAGTGACATGCTTTCCCATACACCAATCGGTACGGCGTACAACCGATAGTGGTCTTGTACGCGGTCCGATAAGCCCAAAGAGCATCATCAAGCTTGACCGACCAATCCTTTCTGTTAGTAGAAACCATTTTCTCTAAAATTTGTTTGATTTCACGGTTAACTACTTCTACCTGGCCACTTGTTTGAGGGTGATAGGGGGTGGCTAACCTATGTGTAACGCCGTATTTAGACAAAACTTTAGCGAATTGTGCGTTACAAAAGTGGGTGCCCCTATCACTAACTATTGCCCGCGGTGCTCCAAATTGTGAAAATAGTTTTTTGAGAAATTGGGTCACGACTCGGGCATCATTAGTGGGGAAGGCTTGCGCTTCCGCCCACCATGACACATAGTCGACCGCTACCAAAATATATTTATTTCTATAGGATGTTGGTAGCGGTCCAAAAAAGTCGATCCCCCATAGATCAAAAACTTCTATTTCTAAAAATGTATTTAATGGCATTTCATCGCGGCAGGAAATATTACCTGAGCGTTGGCATTGTTCACAATGACTTACATGGGCGTGAGCATCCTTGAAGATGCTTGGCCAATAGAAGCCCGCTTCAAGTACCTTCCGAGCCGTCCGATTAGCTTTATAGTGCCCACCGCGGTGTCCCTCATGACAGTGCTTTAGAATTTGTGCGCCTTCCTCATGAGAAACACACCTCCGCACTACTTGGTCCGCGCAAACACGAAAAAGGAAGGGATCCTCCCAAAAATAATTTTTCAAATCAGAAAAGAATTTCTTCTTTTCTTGATAAGAAAAACCATTCGGGAGGAATCTCGCAACAAGATAATTTGCGAAATCTGTGAACCAAGGAGTGGGGAGGGTAATTACCTTATGAATGGCGAGAAGGCGCTCCTCGGGGAAAGTGTCGTCAATGTCCTCCTCCATGAGCTCCCCCGAATTGGGGTTCTCCAACCGCGAAAGATGATCAGCCGCCAAGTTCTCCGCTCCTCTCTTGTCGCGAATCTCCAAATCGAATTCTTGGAGTAGTAAGATCCACCTAATCAATCGCGACTTTGCATCTGTTTTTGCTAGTAAATATCTCAAAGCCGAATGATCAGTAAAAACAATAATTTTGGACAAGGTGAGATATGAGCGGAATTTATCAAATGCGAAATTTACGGCTAATAATTCTTTTTCGGTGGTCGTGTAATTTTCCTGTGCGGCGGTTAATGTTTTGCTTGCATAATATATGGGATGAAAGTTTTTATTTATGCGTTGTCCTAACACCGCACCAACGACAAAACTACTAGCGTCGCACATTATCTCAAAAGGAAGCTCCCAATTGGGAGCGATCATGATAGGGGCGTTAATCAATTTTTCTTTAATAAGAGAAAAAACACGCAAACAGTTTTCGTCAAAAATGAACGGCGCGTCTTTTTCTAACAAGTGGGTAAGGGGCTTAGTTATTTTAGAAAAATCTTTAATAAACCGGCGATAGAACCCGGCATGCCCCAAAAAACTACGAACGGCCTTAACATTTGAAGGGGGAGGTAGTTTTTCTATAGTTTCAATTTTTGCTTTATCTACCTCTATGCCCTTACTAGAAATTTTATGGCCTAAGACCAAACCCTCCCGTACCATAAAATGGCACTTCTCCCAGTTTAAAACTAGGTTCGTGTTCTCACATCTTTGGAGTACACGGGAAAGGTTTGCCAAACATAAATCAAACGAATCTCCAAAAACGGAGAAATCGTCCATGAAAACCTCCATGATATCCTCCACTAATTCGTCAAAGATCGCTAGCATACACCTTTGGAAGGTTGCCGGCGCGTTGCACAAACCAAAAGGCATCCTTCGATAAGCGAAGGTGCCAAACGGTGAAGGTTGTTTTCTCTTGGTCCTCGGGCGCGATTGGGATTTGAAAATATCCCGAGAGACCATCAAGAAAACAATAAAATGAGTGCCCGGATAGCCGTTCAAGTATTTGGCCAATAAACAGCAAAGGAAAATGATCCTTACGGGTTGCATCATTTAATTTACGGTAATCGATGCACACCCGCCATCCGGTAACTGTTCGAGTAGGAACTAACTCATTTTTATCATTAGGCACTATCATTAACCGTCCTTTCTTGGGCACCACTTGGACCAGGGCTCACCCAAGAGCTATCCGAAATTGGATATATGATACCCGCATCTAATAATTTTATTACCTCTGCATTGACTACCTCCTTCATGTTAGGATTTAGCCGGCGTTGAGGTTGAATGGTTTTGTGAGCGTGTTCTTCTAAAAAAATTTTATGGGTGCAAAAGGAGGGATTAATCCCTCTCAAATCCGTGATCTTCCACGCAATTGCGCGGCGATGAAGTTTCAAAGTATGAGATAATTTAATTTTTTTCTTCATCGGTCAAGTAGGGCGACACAATAACCGGAAGTTTTGAATCCTCCGCTAAAAATAAATACTCTAAATGATCAGGCAATTGCTTTAGTTCTAGCGCGGGGGGTTCATCATAAGAAGTTTTCAAACGATCACTACCAATTTCTAAAAGTTCAAAAATAGGTGCGTGCGTGATCGAGAGATTATCACTATTTTCATGAGCAATTAAATCTAAATGTTCTAAATCAGCATCATGATCAATAGAAGATAAAGATTTTTCAGAAAAAAGAAAAGAGTCTTCTTCAGGAGAAGCCTCCAAATAATAACATGAGTCGTCATTTGAGAGAGAGCTTTTCATATAAGTGTCAATAGTAAAGGTAACTTCTTCATCTCCGACTCTAAGGAGAAGTTTCCCATTACTAACGTCTATAATAGCGCGCGAGGTGGCAAGAAAAGGGCGACCGAGAATGAGTGGGACCTCGGTGTCCTCTTCGATGTCAAAGATGACGAAATCTACCGGAAAGGTAAATTTGTCAACTTTGACAAGCACATCCTCTATGATCCCCATAGGGAGCTTGACAGACCGATCTGACAATTGAATGCACATTCTTGTGGGTTTAGGTTCTCCTAATCCCAACTTCTTAACTAAAGAATAAGGCATTAAATTGATTGAGGCGCCTAGATCGGCTAACGCACGTTTTACTAATAAATTACCAAACAAACAGGGAATAGAGAAACTACCCGGATCGGGTAATTTCTTAGGTAATTTATTAAGTAAAACTGCCGAACACTCCGCGTTCAATTGAACCGTGGAGATATCCTCAAGTTTCTTTTTATTTGATAAAAGATCCTTGAGGTACTTGGCGTATTTCGGCATTTGTGCTATTATTTCATAAAACGGTAGATTAATTTGGATTTGTTTAAACATGTCCAAAATTTACCGTGATGTTCATCCACCCGGTCTTTTTGCATTCTAGATGGATAGGGACGAGGTGGTTGATAATCTTTTGGTTTATTAAAAGTAGAAGGCTTAGGCGGAGGAGAAGATGGGGAAATTATTACCTCCGTATCAACCGGAATTGGAGAAGTATCAACCAGATTTGGAGAAGTGGTTACCTCCTTCCAGCTCCGTAGGGTCATGGCTTTGGCATGCTCCTTTGGGTTGGGCTCTGTATTGCCCGGTAGCGCTCCTTGTTGACGATCGGAGAGCATTTTAGCGATTTGCCCAATTTGTTGCTCCAAACTTCGAAGAGATCCGGTGAGATTCCGGATGTTGGCATCATTTGTAGTCGTATATTTAGTGAACAATTCCTCAAGATTGGGAGCTTTGGGAGCTTGTGGTGGAAAATAGCCGGGTGGAATCGCGTTCGTCGGGCGCGCCGCGTTCCCCGGATTACTCCAAGAGAAGTTGGGGTGATTCCTTATACCCGGGTGATAGGCATTGCCAAAATTATTACCCGGATTATAAGGTGGCCGATTCGGATTACCCATGTAATCCACATGCTCGACAATAGTAGAAGGCTCCCAATATTGGGGCTCACTGGTAGATTTGGACGAGGAAGCAAACATCTTGTTCATTTGTTTTTGCAGTTGCTCAACCTGGAGAGACAAACTTGAAACCGTATCGATTTCATACATCCCGGCCGGTTTAGGTGGTTTAGACCGAGGTGTACTCCATTGATAGGTATTCAAAGCCATACCTTCTATAAGCTCTTGGGCGGCCGCCGGTGTTTTGTTATTAAGCGTTCCACCGGCGGCGGCATCGATATGTTGCATAGTTTGAGAATTTAGGCCGTTATAGAAGGTTTGGATTTGTAACCAATCCGGAATTGCATGATGAGGACATCGACGAAGCAATTCCTTGAAACGCTCACAAGTATCATATAACGTTTCTGAATCAAGTTGGGAGAAATAAGTGATATCATTGCGCAATTTAGCCGTTTTAGCCGGCGGAAAGTATTTCGTAAGAAATCTTTCAGTCATTTGAGCACAAGTTGTGATGGATCCTCTTGGTAGAGAACCCAACCACTGCTTGGCTTTATTGCGCAATGTAAATGGAAATAACCTTAGCCGGATGGCATCATCGGATACACCTTTAATTTTAAAAGTATCGCATATTTCTAAGAAATTTGAAATATGCGCGTTTGGATCTTCATCTTGAAGCCCATCAAATTGTACATATTATTGTACCATTTGGATGATGCTTGGCATCAACTCAAAATTATTGGGGGCAATAGCGGGGCGAACAATACTAGATTGAGCCTCGTCCAAGTTTGGACGGGCATAATAGGACATAGTCCTTTGTTCAACCGCATTTGGCTCACCCATATTGGAAGAAGCAGAAGAAGGAGATCTAGGAGAATGAGAAGAAGAACTAAATGAAGAAGGAGAAGAAGAAGGCGGTGTTGGAGAGAGGATCAATGAAGGATTAGGAGTGTCTCCTAAGGATTCCGTATCTTGAAAATTCGGAACTCGAAATCGTAAGCGGTGCCGAAGGGTTCGCTCGATTTCCGGATCCAAATCAAAAAGAGGCGACGGATTCCCTCGGGTCATACACCAAAATAAGACAAAATAAATTTTTTTTTTGATTTTGATATTTCTAAAACAAAAAGAAAATGATAAAACTAATAGAACCTTGCTTTCAAAATATCAACAAAAAAACTCCCCTAGGCAAGTGCACCTATCGAAATTAAGTATAGGAAATATCGTATTTAAACTCGGGGACCGTTGAGTATTTGTACTCACAAGGAAGAACTATTATTTTATCGATCGGAAAATTGGTTTTTGCGAAAACGAAAACAAACGTTAAATTAAGAGGAGAAATTCGATGAATAAAAGGCTAGCACTTGATCTGGAATCCCTTTGGGCTAGAATAAAATCCACGAAATTAAAGAGCACAAGCATCTAAATTATTAACTTCGACCGCGGAGGTTCCAAAGCTACGAAGCGCCTCTCTCGAGAATATGCACTCGACTAACCTTAGGTAGATCGATTAAGACCTCTCGGCTAGTCGAAAGACCTAAGCTTGCTTTAGGCGGTGAACCTCACTAATGGAGTTGACTCCAAGGCGGAAGAATTTTGCGTTCCTCTCTCGAGGGTTGCAAGAAATTCTCTTTATCATTGAGTGATCTACTCGTATCCACAACCTCTCGGTAAATCTAGGATACGAATCTAAGCTCGAATAAACATAATTTGCAACTTATGAATTCGAAGAAAATTTAAATCAAAGATAAATCAAAGTATATAAAATGGAATGCTTGCTAATTTCAGATCAAAAATAAGTATTTTATTCTATTCCAAAGTTCATCATGATCAAGTGCTAATTGGGAAATTAGCTGCTCATCATGATGAGAGAATTACATGAAAGCATAAACAAAGACATGATTAAAGAAAGTCTTGAAAATAAAGGTTACACTATGAATTGAAAATGCAAGAAAAATAGTAAAGAAAATAGAATTAAGCTCCCAAAAATCTCCTCCTGAGCATCTGAAGTTGTCTGGAATTTATAGAAAAAGTTGTTGGGCGGTCACGCCCCTAGATCACGCCCGTGACCTAGGGCGTGTCGGTCTCGGAACCGTCGTCTTCAAGTCTTCTGAACGTTGGCGTGAAACCGCCAAAAGTCGTTAATTTGCGGGTCACGCCCCTAGGTCACGCCCGTGACCTAGGGCGTGTCTTGACGGTTGTAGAAAAATGGCGGGAAGCAGAAACGGCGGGAATAACTCCGGCCATTGTTGGAAGGGTCACGCCCGTGACCTTGGGCATGTCTTGAGAAAACTCCCAGCGCTTGAAACTGCAGCATTAAGTCGGCACGCTGGGATGTCACGGGGTTAGTCACGCCCGTGACAAATGTGTCACGCCCGTGACTTGTTGTGCAGATAGAAACTGCCATTGACTGGAAGTCTGGACAAAGTACTGGATGTCACGCCAGGAGTACACGCCCGTGTGATGATGGTCACGCCCGTAACCTTAGGGCGTGTACTTTTAATTGACGTGGCAGATGCTCTCCACGCGCCGGGTTCTCGCCCGGATGTCACGCCCGTGACCTTGTCGGTCACGCCCGTGACGTTGGCGTGTCCTTTTGAAATTTTCCTCCTTTTGCCCAGTTTTGTCTCCTGATCAACCCTATAGACTCCAAATTGAGATTTGCACCCCAGATTGCCCTGAAATAAGAAATTAGAAAAAATAAATAATAAAATTATAAAATATACTTATAAACTAATTATTTATTAAATAAAAGTAATATAAAAACATGGACAAAATTAGAGTTATCACCTTCGTCGGACTAACGTTCGCTCGAATAGTATTAACGTTCAGGTGAGCAATATTCCTAGAGATAAGTGCGCTCACATTTGTGGAACCTCCACGGCCAAGTTGCCTTTTAATTAATTTGAAAACTAAGTCCTATAATTATTAAAAATTATTTTAGTCTTAATCCGATTCGATGTCGAGCGTTAACCCTTCATCGAATATTTTCTAAATCGTTTTTTCGCTCCTTTGCTTTTTCTGTCTTTAGTTAATTAAAAAATCCACCTTACTTTCGGTAAAATAATAGTCCTCCCGGAGGAGTAAGAATAGTCAACACGACCCCGAGAATAATACGACCTCGGTATTCCCCCGAATATCGAGTACTACTTGCGATAGGTGCACTTGTCTCCTGTAGCACGCCGGCGACGATCGACTCACCGAACCAACCACAGTAAGAGTCTGTTCGCGGGCCCATCAAGTTTTTGGCGCCGTTGCCGGGGACTCTCTTTTCGAGTTGCTATTTCGAATTCCGGAGTCTATTACTTTTACTTATTTTCTATAAAAAAAAATAAAAACTTTATTTTAAAACAAAAAAAAGAAGTTTATTTTGTTTTATTTTTGTTTGGGTGTATGACCCGTGGACAACCCTCCGAGTCTGAAGATTTTGACTTCGACCCTGATATCGAACGATCTCTTGCGCGTATTCGATCTCAATACCGAAATCCTTCTTTAGATCTCGAAGAATCTATTGGAGTACCCACTGTTGTAGTTATGGCCGCGCCTAACCCTGCCCCGGCGGCAGAGCGTACTATGTCTTATTACGCCCGACCTAACTTGGATGATACTGGGTCGAGTATTGTTCGCCCTGCGGTGGCGAATAATAATTTCGAAATAAAGTCGAGTGTCATTCAAATGGTCCAAAACGCCGTGCAGTTCGATGGAATGCCGGATGAGGACCCGAATGTCCACTTGTCCAATTTCTTGGAGATATGCGACACCTTCAAGATTAATGGCGTCACTGATGACGCCATTTGCTTGCGCTTATTTCCTTTTTCCCTTAAGTCCAAAGCCAAGGCGTTGTTGAATGCCCTCCCGCGAGGATGTATCACCACGTGGGTTGAGTTGACGGAACGGTTCCTAACGAAGTACTTTCCGCCCGCAAAAACTGCAAAGTTGCGGGCGGACATTTCTTCGTTTGTGCAAAACGATCCTGAGTCTCTATACGAGACTTGGGAACGGTTTAAGGAATTCCTCCGCCGGTGCCCGCACCACGTGCTGCCTGCATGGTTGCAAGTTCAAATTTTTTATAATGGGCTGAATTTTCAGACGCGTCAAATGATTGACGCGGCTGCCGGGGGTTCTCTAAACAACAAAACCCCCGAGGCCGCCCAGGCTTTATTCGAAGAGATGGCTATGAACGCCTATAAATGGAACGTCCCGCGGGGATGCCCAAAGCCGGCGGCTGGTCTTTTTGAAGTGGATGCCACTGCTCTCTTGACCCTTCAAGTTGAAAGGTTAGCAAAGCAGGTGGCGGAGATGTCTGCTGCCTCCTCCACTCCGCCTTGTTTTATTCCCCCTAACGTCTGCGTGGCTGAAGAGTTCGTGGATTTCATGGGAAATTCGGGTCGTCCTCCCTTCAACCCAACAACAACCCTTATAGTAATAACTATAATCCGGGTTGGAGGAATCACCCCAATTTCTCTTGGAGCAACCCGAATAATGCTCAGCGTCCCCCTATTTCTTATGCGCCCAGATTTCTGCCTCCTCCTCCTCTTCTGAAACCCTCCCCGATGGAGGAAAAGTTTTCGAAGTATATTGCGTCCACGAGTCAAATATCCGGAACATCACCGGATCGCTAAAAACTATCGAACAACAGGTTGGACAGCTGGCGAGGATGATGTTCGAGCGCGCGCTCGGGGCACTGCCGGGAAACACGGAGCCCAATCCGCGGGAGAACGCCAACGCTATAACCCTCCGTAGTGGAAAGGAGGTGGTCGATTCAAAATGGACCGACCCTCAGGTACATATTTCACCTCCGACCCCTCTTCCCCTTTCTTCGCTTACGCCGCCCTTACCAATTATAAAAGAAAAAATTATTTTAAACAAGGGCCTTCCATATCCGCATAAGTTAGATAACGAGCGTCAGGACGCGCAATATGAAAAATTTATTTTATTATTAAAACAAATTCACATTAATGTTCCTTTTTGCGAGGCTATCTCGCAAATGCCCAAATATGCGAAATTTTTAAAAGAATTACTTTCTAATAAACGTAAATTAGAGGATATTTCGCATGTATCTCTCAACACTGTCTGCTCGGCGGCCCTTACTAATAAATTGCCCACAAAACAAAACGAGCCGGGATGGTTTTCTGTCCCGTGCCTTTTTGGCAATATATTAGTAAAGTACGCCTTAGCTGATTTAGGGGCTAGCATTAATCTAATACCGTTCTCGCTCTTTTCGCGTTTAGGTTTGGGTACTCCTAGTCCTACAAATATGTGCATCCAATTAGCGGATCGCTCGGTTAAGTTCCCTATCGGGGTTGTGGAGGACGTCCTTGTCCGAGTAGACAAGTTTACCTTCCCGGTAGACTTCGTCATCTTAGACATCGAGGAGGACACCGAGGTACCAATAATACTCGGTCGCCCTTTTCTTGCCACCTCCCGCGCACTAATAGATGTTAGTAATGGTAGTCTTCTCCTCCGAGTAGGCGATGACCAAGTTACTTTCTCTATTAATCCCTCGATGGACAATTTGTCATCGAGCGACGATTTCTGCTACTCTTTAGATACCTTTTTCGGAGATCGTTCTTCTCCCGTTTTCGAGTCCGTGTTTTTAAACGACGATATTTATGCGCTCGAAAATTTTAAATGCGATGAGGATACTTCTTTAGACTTGCCTTTCGAACCAATTAGTAAGAAAGACATAGGCATTAAAACCTCCCTAGAAGAACCGCCCATCCTAGACCTCAAACCCTTACCCGCCTCGCTCAAATACGCATTTTTGGGAAAAGGCGATACGCTTCCCGTTATTATTTTTTCGGACTTGAGTGATTCGGAGACTTCCGCTTTATTGGAATTTTTATTTAAACATCGCCACACAATTGCATGGCAAATCTCTGACTTAAAGGGATTAGCCCCTCCTTTTGCACCCATAAGATATTTCTTAACGATAATTGCCTCAAAACGATTCAGCCGCAGCGTCGTCTTAACCAAAACATGAAAGACTTCGTTAAAGACAAAATTATTAGGTTATTAGATGCGGGGATTATCTATCCTATTTCGGACAGTGCATGGGTTAGTCCCGTGCATGTCGTGCCCAAGAAGGGCGGCTGTCTTACCGTAGTGGCGAATGAGCATAACGAGCTCGTCCCAACTCGTACTGTTATGGGTTGGCGAGTGTGCATCGATTATAGAAAATTTAATGATGGCACGCGCAAGGACCATTTCCCTCTGCCTTTTCTGGACCAGATTTTAGAGCGTTTATCCGGTCATCCGTATTATTGTTTTCTTGATGGTTTATCAGGGTTTTTCCAAATCCCCATTTCCCCCGATGATCAAGAGAAAACAACTTTTACTTGCCCGTTTGGCACTTTCGCATATCGAAGAATGCCATTTGGACTCTGCAATGCGCCAGCTACATTCCAAAGATGTATGCTAGCGATCTTTGGCGAGCTAGTAGAAGACATTATGGAAGTCTTTATGGATGACTTTTCTGTTTTCGGACGCTCTTTTCCCGATTGCCTTCACAATTTAGATCGTGTCCTTCAACGGTGCGAGGACACAAGCCTTGTATTAAATTGGGAAAAATGCAACTTTATGGTTCGAGAAGGTTTGGTCCTCGGCCATATGATTTGGTCTAAGGGGATAGAGGTGGATAAGGCCAAGATAGAAATTATAGAAAAACTTCCGCATCCAACAAACGTAAAATCTATTAGGAGTTTCTTAGGCCATGCTGGCTTTTATCGACGCTTCATTCAAGACTTTTCAAAAATAACAAAGCCGCTTACTCACCTCTTGGAAAAGAAATCACGTTTCATCTTTAATAGCGAATGCGAGTCTGCCTTTAATTTAATAAAACAAAAAACTTATCACTTCACCAATTTTAGTGGCCCCTAATTGGTCCCTTCCGTTCGAAATTATGTGCGACGCTAGTGATATTGCCTTAGGTTCCGTTCTTGGCCAACGCGTAGAAAAACATTTTCATCCTATTTATTACGCTAGTAAGACACTCACTTTCGCACAAGTAAATTACACGACAACGGAAAAGGAACTCTTAGCCGTCGTTTTCGCTTTTGATAAGTTTCGCTCGTATATAACGTTATCTAAAGTTATCATTTTTACCGATCACTCCGCGCTTAAATATTTATTATCTAAAAATGATGCAAAGCCCCACCTTCTTCGATGGATTCTCCTCCTACAAGAGTTTGATTTGGAGATCTGAGATAAGCATGGAGCGGAAAATCTAGCGGCAGACCACCTCTCCCGTTTAGAAAATCCGGGTGCCTAAGCGCTCGTCGAATTTGAAATAAATGACAGATTCCCTGAGGAACGCCTCCTTACCATTCATAGTTCTTCGTCATCTTCGCCTTGGTTCGCAGACTTTGCAAATTAATTAGTAGCGCGGGTCCTCCAAAAGAGTTTTCAAGTCATCAAAAGAATAAATTCTTTTCTGACTTGAAAAATTTCTTTTGGGAGGACCCATTTCTTTTTCGTATCTGCGCGGACCAAGCGGTCCGAAGATGTATTGCGGGTGTGGAGTGCTTGCAAATTCTTAAGCACTGCCACAAGGGTCCAGCCGGTGGGCATTATCAAGCCAACCGGACCGCTCGGAAGGCGCTAGAGGCGGGCTACTTTTGGCCCACTCTCTTCAAAGACGCGCATAATTTTGTGCGCGCATGCGATAGCTGTCAGCGGTCGGGTAACATCTCTCGTCGCAACGAGATGCCCCAAAATATGTTTTTAGAGCGCGAAGTCTTCGATTTGTGGGGCATAGATTTTGTTCGCCCCCTACCTCCATCTTTCAAACATATGTATATTTTAGTGGCGGTCGACTACGTATCGAGGTGGGCGGAAGCGCAAGCTCTCCCCACCAAAAATGCGCGAGTCATCGTTACATTTCTTAAAAAACTATTTTCTCGCTTCGGCACGCCTCGCGCAATTGTTAGTGATAGGGGAATGCATTTCTGTAACGCTCTTATGGCTAAGACGTTAGCTAAATACGGAGTCACGCACAAGCTTGCCACCCCCTACCACCCGCAAACAAGTTGCCAAGTTGAGGTAGTAAATCGAGAGATTAAGCGAATTTTAGAAAAAACCGTTTCACTAAATAGGAAAGATTGGTCCGTTAAACTCGACGACGCGTTGTGGGCGTATCGGTAAAGCGTGTCATTTACCCGTAGAATTAGAGCATCGCGCTCTTTGGGCCTTAAAACTCTTAAACCTCGACTCTAACTTAGCCTCTCAGAATAGAAAACTGCAACTAAACGAGCTCGATGAATGGCGTGCGAACGCTTATGAGAGAAATAAATTCTATAAGGAGCGTTCTAAGTTATATCACGATCGAAATTTAAAGTCCCCAAAAATATTTTCTCCGGGCGATCTTGTCCTTCTTTATAATTCACGCCTTAAGCTTTTTCCGGGTAAACTAAAATCTAGATGGTCCTGTCCCTTCTTAGTTGAAGAAGTCTTTCCATATGGGACCGTACTCGTCCCCCACCAGGAAAGAGGTTTGTTTAAAGTAAACGGTCATCGACTTAAGTTATACATCGCGGGCGACCAAGTGATCGAGCATTACGAAAACATAACCCTCCTCGATCTATAACTCCGCCAAAATAGTCAAGCTACACGACTATAAACAAAGCGCTCCTGGGAGGCACCTCTCGCTTATCTTTTTTGCTCTTTCCTTATTATCTTTGCTGCTTTTTCTAATAAACGCAGTGTTTCTGATCGGCCTCCCCCTACGCGTTTCATGGAAGCTTCTTCCCCCCTCCCCCTCTCTTTATTTTCTTTGTATATATTTTCTTCCCTCTTGTTCCGCATACTTACGTTACAACATTGGGGACAATGTTGGACTTAAGTATGGGGGTATTTTCGTACTTTACTTTCTGCACTTCAATTTTTCTGCACTTCAATTTTTTTTCATTTCAAAAATACAAAAAAATACATATAACAACAAAAAAACAAAAAAAAAATAAAAAAAAAATAACATCTTAAAATGAAAAATCCAAAAAAAAAATTTCATTTTCTTTTTCTTTCTTTTTTCCAAAAACTCAAAAAAAAACCAAAAATATATTTAGTTTCACTTTGTAAATATTTTTTTGTACATTTTTTTCTTTTGTAAATACTCTTTTCTCTCTCTCCCCCTTCCTCATTCTTGTAAAAACCTCTCTTTTTCTCCCATGATTTTGTACATAGTATGAAACTTTTCTTAAAAAATACAAAACAAAAAGATAATAGTTCAAAAATTAAAAAAAAATTTAAGTAAAACAAAATAAAAGTACAACAAAAAAGATAATAAATGAAAAACAAAAAAATGATGATAAAAACTATAAAAATCAAAAAAAATGTTTTGAAACAAATAAATCAAATATTTCATCCTTAACTTTTCTGCTATCCAAAAATTCAGTTTTGAGTTTATTTATATGTGAATTTGATTAATTCTTTGTTCACTACCTGTTTGTTAATTATTGATTGAAAAAGTTAAATAGTCGGGGTTAAGTTTTAAAGAATTCATTATACTTTGTTAAAAATAGCGAACTTGTTTTAGTCACTACTTCTAATTTTTCATTGATAGAAGCACGTGTATTATGTTAGGAAATAACGACTATAGAATTCAATTATACTTACTTTTAGCTTTCTGAAAAATTGGAACGTACAAATTATTAAGGTTGCTCTCAAAAATTTTTAGGATTAAAAATCTAGTCTTCCTTTCCCCCCTTACCTTATCATGACCTACTTGGCACGATAAAATTTTCTATCATTAAAAGATCCTATGTTAATGGGAATATGATTTCGTTCCGTAAACATAGGCACCCAATAATTTAAAAAGTTATATATGGAGTAAGAGGATAAAATTCATTACTCCTACACATATACATTGGGTTAATTTTATTCTTATGAAGTTGAAAAACAAAAATCATATTAGGAAAATAAGATTTCATTTTCCTAATAATCCAAAAGAAAAAATGGAGGTTCAAGAAAAATTACCTCACCTCAAAAATCAAAACCCTCTTCATAAACCCACTACCCCCTTAGCCAATTACACGATTCTATAATTAATTCAAAAATCTTTTTGAGAGCATAATTAGTAAATTGTATTATTTCCAGTAGCACTCGTATAAGCTAGAGTTCTTATAATTCCAAACCATTTTCGTTAATCTAACCATTACAAATGTTGCCTTCTATTCGATTACATCAAGAAGTCTTTTGGCCAAAACTTTTGCGCTATTTAAATCATCTAAATAATTTTAGGACTTAGCTCTTACACCCCGTATATTTATTTCGATCTCTCTTATAATTGATTAAGCGGTAGCTAAACTTAGAGTTTTTTTTATTCCTTATAGATTCACCTCAAACTTTTGCTCTGGAATATCAAAAGGGGTATTTGATGAATTGTAAATATACGTATTTTTGTGCACATTAATTTAGTCATTTTCATTTATTTTCGCCGTTTTTACTTATTTTTGTTCAATAAAATGCCCCTATTCTTTTAAATTTACTACTAACTTATTTTATTTTATTTTTCAGAAAAATTCCAAAACTTGCCAAAATTGGGAAGTACACGCCCGTGTCATTTAGATCACGCCCGTGACCAGGGCGTGACAGCTCAAATTCCGTGAAGTTGCAATTTTCTGAAGCAAAAAGCTTGACACGCCTGGCGACACGCCCGTGTCCCCCGACACGGGGCGTGACAGCAGCCCGTGTCCCCTCCATTCGACGAATTCAGTTCAACGATCGTCGAACCTGAGACACGCCCAGAGTCACGCCCGTGACCTAGGGCGTGACTCAATCTCAGCTCGACGATTTCAACTTGACACTTTCCGCTCGACCATTGTCGAGTGTCGACACCAACCGACACGCCCAGAGTCACGCCCATGACATGGGGCGTGACTTCACCAATTGGCCCGACAAGATGCTGCCGAAGACTTTTGATGCAACCCGCGCTCGGTTCTACCTCCCCGACACGCCCAACGTCACGCCCGTGACCTGGGGCGTGACATCTGCGAACTCAGCCCAAAGTCAACTTTCCTATCAAATCTTCGGTCGACATCATGAATAGTACTGCACGCCCCCCCCCCCCCCCCCGACACGCCCGTGTCGGAGGGCGTGTACTTAGAATTTTTTGCCTATAAATTGCCCATTTCTGTAAGATCCAAGGGTTCAGATTTTTGGGCCATTTTAGTGTGTTTTTGTGGGCTGCATCCGTGATTCCCTTGCTATGTAAGGAGATTTCTCCCCCCTTTTCTTTCATGTTTGTTTTTGCTTTAGCATTAGCTTTATAATAGCTTGTAATAGTTTTCTTTAATCAATAAAAATGTTAGTTTTTCTCTTCTTATTTGGCTTTGGAATGAACTCTTGTGCCCACTTTTCTTCTCATTTTATCCTTAGTTTCACCTTTGTTTTTCTCTTTATGAAAAGTGTGTGTGTGTGTGTATGAGTGTAACTTATTTACTTTACATGCTTTTAATTTGTCTCATGTTAGGTTTTGTTAGAAATTTATGAAATGATGAATTAGCTTTTTCTCTTTTTCTTCATGTCCTCTTTTAATGTTTTCAACATCTTCACTCTTATGAATTTGTAAAAGAGTTACTAAAATATTTTTGATTTTTTTACTTAGCTTCATTTTAGGATGAAAACCTTTTTGTTCTTTCTCTTTTCATTTCAACTTTTTTAGCACTTTTATGAAATCCTAGGAATGAAAATGTTGAAATTTTAATTTTTGAAAGACTTTAGTTTTTGATTTGTTTTGAAAAACTTTTGTTCTCTTAAAATTTTAATTTGTTCTTTTTATTTGTTTTTGGCAAAACCTAAGCATGAAAAAGTAAATGTTTTAATTTTTAAGTAACTTTCATTTTGCTTTTAATTTGTGTGTGTGTGAGTATATGAGAATAACGTTTTGATGCTTTGTTCAATTTATGTAGAGTGTGTGAGTGTAGGTGTTAGTTTTTCATGCTTTATTTTTCATGCTTTATTTTATCGTTTTCTTTAATTATGTAGAGTGCGTGTGTGTAGGAGTTAGTTTTATTGCTTTCTTTCAATTCTTATAGAGTGTGTGTGCATTTATTTCCGCCTACTCATTAAGAGTTAAATGACGCATAGTTTTCATTTCCCGCCTACTCGTTTGAGTAGGACTTGTAATTTTCTTTCTTTATTTTTCCGCCTACTCACTTGAGTTAAATGGACGGACTTTATTTTTCGCCTACTCGTTTGAGTAGGGCTTATAATCGCATTTATTTTCTCCTACTCATTTGAGTAGGACTCGCTTTCATTTTAGTCCTACTCGTTTGAGTAGGACTTGTAATTTTCAGCTTTTATTTCCCGCCCACACTCGTTTGAGTGGGACTTGCAATTTCAATTATGCAAATTTCTTTTATGTGTAACTTAGTTTCTATTTTATTTATAATTTGGAGTGTGCGTGAGTTCTTGTTTTAGCTAACTTTTCAGCTTTCTAAATGTTTGTTATTTTTTTATGTCCTCTTCTTATAATCATTTAGAGTTTAATTTGGAACTCACGCCTCATTAAATTATAAAGTCGTCCCCATACCGATGTGTGGCTAATCGCTATTAGCCTCAGCATCGAAGAGCATTGGGACATTTAAAATTATTTGTAATAATTAAAGCTCTTTATTTTCACTTTAATTTAGGACTTCAGGTTTACCCCGGGTTAACGACGCGTAGGACCAGAAATCGATGTGTGGGCCCTATTTCCGTTATCCATACACTAGCTAGCCGAGAGGTCGTGCGTATGGACAGATCACCCCTGGGTAAATAGAGTTGCGTACATACCCTCGAGAGAGGACAAGCGTAATTCTACCGGATTGGGTTCCCCACCCAATAGCGGGGTTCTTAGCGTAAAGCTGGCGTTAAGAGGAATCCTTCGTCGGACTAACGTTCGGTCGAATAGTCTTAACGTTCAGGTGAGCAATATTCCTAGAGATAAGTGCGCTCACATTTGTGGAACCTCCACGGCCAAGTTGCCTTTTAATTAATTTGAAAACTAAGTCCTATAATTATTAAAAATTATTTTAGTCTTAATCCGATTCGATGTCGAGCGTTAACTCTTCATCGAATATTTTCTAAATCATTTTTTCGCTCCTTTGCTTTTTCCGTCTTTAGTTAATTAAAAAATCCACCTTACTTTTGGTAAAATAATAGTCCTCCCGGAGGAGTAAGAATAGTCAACACGACCCCGAGAATAATACGACCTCGGTATTCCCCCGAATATCGAGTACTACTTGCGATAGGTGCACTTGCCTCCTGTAGCATGCTCGCGGCGATCGACTCACCGAACCAACCATAGTAAGAGTCTGTTCGCAGGCCCATCAGTGTGTTAAAACTTCATTTATATTGATGTTGTTGCACTTTAGATGTAAACTTTATTAGATTCATTTCTATGTGATTCTGTATTGTTTTACGCTTTAGTTGCTTGAGGTGCGCCATATTTCAACCACCATCCATCCGCCCTTGTCGTACTTGCAATTGCTAGTGGCGTGCATAGCGAAGAGGTGCTCATGACCCTCATTCCGTCATTGTCATCACCTTATCCGCAAGCCTACTCGCCCATCCTCCTAGTGATTCGGTGCATAGCACCCCGACTAGTCTTCCATCCCGCCTGGTGAAGCATCGTATAGCGGCGTTGCATAGGATTAGTTGTTAGATTTTTACTTTCTTTTTCCGCAAATATCAAAACCCCCCTTAGTTAACTCCGACCTAAGGACTTCAATTTTAAGTCCTCCTCGAAATTAACTCCACCTTACTGTGTTCCTTGAGTGATCGATACTTGGGAAAACTCGTCCATTTTATATTACTTGTGCGACCGGTTCACTATCGTGATCTTTAGCATCACGTTTTTGGCGCCGTTGCCGGGGAACACAATCGTGTGAGTTTTTGGAGGGGAGACGTGAGATTGCTTTCCTTTTCCTTTGTTAATCACTTTTGTTTTGTTCTATTTATGTTTTGCCTGCCTTTTTTCTTGTTTGTTTACGCAGTTGGAGTAATATATTGTTGGATTTAGTAATTTGCACAATTTATTTTGAATCTGATGTTTCAACACCATGTGGGGATATTCGTATGCCCAATGTCGTTAGTGTGGAAAGCCTTCCCACGCTAGTCATGAATGCCCTACGAGAGATATTGAGCATAAGCCTCAGCGCACAATGCATGAGATGTTGTATTCGTACAGCCCTTCAAACACTGTGCCCCGAGCTTATGGTCAATCGTCCTCGCCACATACACCGTTCTCTTATTCCTCTCTGGCCCCACAAGAAACGCAGAGTAATGAGAGAAAGTGTTTGTATTATCATAGAACAGATCATGTCCTGAAGGATTGTGCCGAGTACCTCCGTGTTATGGAAGAGGATGATGAGCTGGACATCCGAATCATCCCGACTCCTACACTTGGTGGCACACCTTCATCATCTGGTTATGTATCCCTGTCGCCTTCATTTGTTGAAGGGAATGATGTGGACACAACTGCCAGATGAGTGGCTGATCTAGGCTTTGACGTGGCTGAGGCCATCTCTCCTGTGCATACATCTCCAAGCGTGGAGCCAATTCTTTGTGAGGAACCTGCGCTTGACTTTTATCCAAGCAAAGTTCTTCCGCCTTTTGTGCATTCTACTTCAGTCATCTCTGACGACATTTTCGACAATGCAACACAAGTTGAGGCTTGTGATACATGGGTTGTTTCCACTCCCATGGAGGAGAACAACCTTCCTGGTGTCGAGGATTCTCCCTCGATACCAAAGGAGGAAGTCCAAGTCTTGTTGGAGGCCTCTATGGATCCAGTCGAGCCTTATAGCATTGTCGACATTGCTGGCGATATTTTTCTACCTCAGCCTTTGGGGAGTGAAACCGGGATCACTCCCCCGATTATTTCTTTATGTTCTTCGTCTCTTTTATTTCTTGACCTCCCTTCCTTATCTGAGCCTGTGCAGGATGAATCTCCACGGGTAAGTTGGGTTGACGTTGAGCCTTGCACTCAGGCTGCCGACGAGTGCATCATCTTGTGTGAGGAGGTTCCTACCTCCTTCACAGTGGAAGCCCCTGCCATCATCTTCGCCCCCAGCGAACTTGTGGTGGACGAAAACTTGCTAGGCAAGGATTCATTTTGTGGTGAGAAGAGTGAGGACCAACGCTGCTTCTCTTCTTACTTCCTATTTCCTCTACCTGCGAGGAGCAGGTATGATTATTTAGGCAGAGGGGTAACTATTCTATCGCAGTATCATTACCTGTTACCGAAACGGATATTGGGACAGTTACCTGTGCATTTTTCTTTTCATAGGCCCATTAGCTAGAACCTTTTTGTAGCCGAATAAGTCGTGCTGTGATGACAATAACCCCAGTACTTATCTTTCATTTTCTGTATTTGTTTTTCATGTCTATTTAGTTGTAGTATTTTTTGTAGTTTGTATATTTTTGTTTTGTTTTTGCGGAGCTCACCCCTGCAGGTATTCTTGACAACTTCATGTTGGTGGGGTTGTGATTCTTCGTATGGTGTGCCTGCTTCAGGTTTCCACGCATCTTCTGGTTTGCTCACTGGCTGATCATTGGGTAACCTATTCCCTTAGCTCTTTATGATTTTAATTTCTCTATCATATGCTGGGTAGTTTAGTTTAAGTCTGGGGGAGAGCTAGTTTTGTTACCTTTTGCACGTGCACATCTCATGTGCATACTAGAAGCTTTTATAGATTTATTATCATTAGTTCATTGCATCACAAACCACTGCACCCACATGAGCGCGTGATTAGCTTTTTGCGTGCTGCGAGTTAAACTTGTTTCTTTTGTATGATTTGGGAAAATTATTGTGCTGTCATAGGATTGTGAGACAGGGTAAAATGTTGACCCTGATGTGCTCCTAGTCGAGTGCTCTCGTCTCATGTAGAAATTAGAGTAGATTTAATTTTTCTATATGCTTTTAGTTTTATATTTTTCTAATTGCGTAAATATTTTTTATTCTACTCAAAAATTGGTGAATCCGGTGTGAATCCGACGGTAGCTTAGGGATGTGTGTAGACGGCCGTTCATTTCGTATTGATCGAGTCGGTAGGATGGATAGTCTTTCTCGTTGGATAAGAACTTGCCCCAAGCTATTCGTGAAGCATGGGTATAGGTTAGTTCACTCGCATGAGCGTGATGTAGGGCATCATTTTGTCCCGGTTAAGCTTTGTACTATTCCTAACGTCTTGTGCTCGCTAGCCCCGTTGTGCGTACCATTCTTTTGATTCAGCTCCACCTTTATTTCACCAAAGCCTCAAAGCCGATCCTAGTCGCACTCCCAAGTCGAGGTTTAGAGTTTTACATTTTTCATGTTGGGGTGTTGATGTGGTGCCTTTACTTAAGAATATGTGGATGTGCTCCAAAGCTTATATTTGTTGAAATTGTTAAAAGAGAAGTAATTTGAAAAAGAAAAAGAAAAGTTAAAAAAAAAGAAAAAATGATGTTAATTGTGAAAAAGTGAAAAGTAAAAGTGAAATTGAAAATCCTATTTGAGATGTGAGTATTTTTGGAGTAGGCGGTGCACACACCCATTTGTTACAAGTTAAGTCTGGGTGTGTGGTGTACCCACATATATTTTGGTTAGCTGATGGATTATTTATTTGATAGCTCATTTGGGTTAGGTCCATAGCCTTCCTCTTTATCTTTGTTTACCTCACCGAAACCCAAGCCCCATCTCTTCACCTAAAATCCTATTGATTCGTGAGTGAACCAAACCAGTGTCGTGGAGAGAATGCTAAAGGGCAAGCATATGGTCACCGACATTGGTGGATTACTTTGGAGGTTATCCCGAGCCCCGATCTTTGGAAATGCTCGCCTAGCGATTAGTCTACTTTCTCCCTATGCGTGACCGGATGATTCACCGTGATTCCATTTTTTAGTAATAATAAAATGTTGATACGCATTGTGAAAAGTATAAACTATTTTGTATACTTAGAAATTTCTTCTATTATATTTTTACGTGTGCGAGCATGCGACTTTGCCGGGTACTCTGTATCGCAATTTACTTGTTAGCTAAATCATTTTCCCTATCTGCTTAGATTTTATTTGCTCGGGACGCGCAAATAGTTAAGTCTGGGGGTGTGATGAGTCCATTTTTTATACCTATTTTTGGACTCATCTGGGCTTGTTTTCCTTCGCATGCACTTCACTTTTAGTTCGTTATCGTATACATTTCATCTTATCTTTATTTCCATAGGAAGTGCACACTTAGGCCCGTGGTTGTGTATTTCTGTAATTTTAATATTTGTACTCAATTTTTGTGCTCGTCTGTAATGTCTGCACATATCAGTGCTGGGTTTAGGGGTCGTGTGCGTGTTCCGGGGACGTTTAGAAGCAGGAATACTGCACACGATCATCGGATATAGTGTGCACGACCACTGGTCGTACACCGATGATTGTGCGCAATGTACCCTGATTTCCAAAATCTGCCTAGGGTAATCGCACGACCACTGGACATAGTATGCACGACCACCGGTCATGCGCCACTGATCATGTGCATTGATTCCTCTTTTCCTGGAGTCCTGTCTGGGGTAATTGCACGACCATCGAACTTAGTGCGCACGACCAGTGGTCGTGCACCACTGTTCGTGCGCGTTATCCCAGTTCTTCTTCCTAATCTGCCATGTCAGTGTGCACGATCACTGGACATAGTGCGCACGGCCACTAGTCGTGCGCCCGTGATCGTGCACATTATTCAATTCTGCTTTCTATAAATATCGCAGGTCTCGCCCTAATTCAGAATCATTGGATCGCTCGACATTTCTCCGCCATTTTCAGCCATCTCCGCCATTTTTTATCATCTTCCACCCTAGGGAGGTGCTCCAGGCAAGCTTTCACCGGCAAATCCAAGCCGGAGCTTCCTCTCGGCCTCCTTCATCATCTCTTGGGTTCATTTCAAGCTTCAACGCCATAGCCAACAAGCAAAGAGAAGCTTGCAACTTTCATCCGCTATCGTGACACGAAGAAGACGGGCCATTGGAATGTGGTGACAACCCTTCTCTACCCCGAACGCAGTTGAGGACCGAGCATGGATGCGGATTGACAACCCGACGATTCCAACCATGAATCCTCAACAAGACTTCGGATTCGGTCAATCTCTTGACTTGATCTTCCTTTATTGTTGTATATGTATATTAACACTTCATTTATATTGATGTTGTTTCACTTTAGATGTAAACTTTATTAGATTCATGTCTATGTGATTCTGTATTGTTTTACGCTTTAGTTGCTTGAGGTGCGCCCTATTTCATCCACCATCCATCCGCCCTTGCCGCACTAGCAATTGCTAGTGGCGTGTGTAGCGAAGAGGTGCTCACGAACCTCATTCCGCCATTCTCATCACCTCATCCGCAAGCCTACTCGCCCATCCGCCTAATGATTCGGTGCATAGCGGCCCGACTAGTCTTCCATCCCGCTTGGCAAAGCATCGCATAGCGGCGTTACATAGGAGTAGTTGTTAGATTTTTACTTTCTTTTTCAGCAAATATCAAACCCCCCCTTAGTTAACTCCGACCTAAAGACTTCAATATCAAGTCCTTCTCGAAATTAACTCCACCTTACTGTGTTCCTTGAGAGATCGATACTTGGGAAAACTCACCCATTTTATATTACTTGTGCGACTGGTTCACTGTCGTGATCTTTATCATCACCATCACTTGTACCTTCTTCCTGAGGTGTTCTATTTTTGGAATGCCTCAGGTTCAGGGTTGTAGCTGAGTTCGTGCTATTTTTGGAGTGCTTGAGCGGCAGGGTTGGCCGTGGTTGTTGCCTCGCTTTAGCGAGGTAGTTTGTTATTTATTTTTCTTTACTAGTTCATCCATACTTGGTTTTATGTTGGTTCGTGTCAGATTGTTTACGCCAACAGGACTGTTGTTCTTTTGGATACTTTCTAGTTGCTTAGTCTTCTTTCTGTGGATGCGGATTACGTGCTCTCTGGGGACGTTTTATGTTAGTATTGCATGGTAGTTATTTTTAAGTACAAAAACTGCTACTATTTCCTCATGCATTGCACGTTTTCAAAATGATTAAGTCACTATTTTTTAGCGACCGTAAAAATATACTTTTATTGCTATTATAAATTTAGAACTCGCATATCTCGAGGTGTCCCCTAGGAACCTCTAAGCTCATATAGGAAGTTTGAACTCATAAAAGATGTATTTTTCGCTGCGTATAACTACTTTCTTCGTGGACTAGATGAGCCACTGAGCCGAGAGATACTGCTAACCACTATACACAAATCGATTTTTAACTCTAAATAACTTAAAGAACGTTTCTTCATGTCTAAGTAGGAGTTTTTCCTGAGCATCCGTAGTTATCCCCTGCTGACGTGGCATCATGATGCACATTTTTCCCTTACTCTAATATACTTATCCGGCAGAAAAAATGCGGGTTGTGACAGTTGTTATGAGAGGGAGGTTGGTTTGACAAGTTGGTCGAACCAGCCAATCTCGCTTAGTTTGTTTCCTACTTTCATTTGCATACACACACCGATATGTCATCAGTACATCTTAACCGAAGCATAGTCACTACACTCATAGCATGAAGTATACAGGGCATATTATGTAGTATGGGATGCATAATATGTGTTTGTATATGGATCCACCATAGGAGGCAACATGTGATGGTTATGTAGTATGTGATCCATAACCATCATCACATGGGTGTCCATTATCATATTTTTTCTTTTCTCATTGCATGCGATGTTATGTAGTATGGGATGCATAAAATTTCTTTGTATTCCGCTCGTGCATGCATTAAGGACTTTATAGAATGCATAACACTGCATACATATCATATCATCGCATATGCACGCGTGCTAGGTTAAGGTTTACAGGATGACACATGTACACACATTATTTTTAAAGAAGAATAAAAAAATTTATGCATTCATCTCATAGCCACATGAGTAAATATGATGAGAGGAAATCATCCTAAGTAGGACATAGCATCATTATAAAATACCAGAGTAAGTTGCAGCATATGCAAGTGTCTTAAGTATGGTTTGAACTAGTTGTGTGACTTAGTTGTAATCTAGCATTTTGATGTGTCGTTCGTTACTTTTTAGAATGCCGCCAACGCATCCTGCAATGTGGTCGACTCCCCAATCAGAGGGTGAGTCGTCAGGTGCTCAGAGTGATGTATTGATTGAGAGCTTGCGTCAGAGTAATGAAGCCCAGTCGAGACAGCTTGTTGCTATGCAGTCACAAATTCAGTCCCTATTATATGCCGCTCCCGCGCAGTAACCCGTAGCAAAAGATTCTTCCATGGTTCAAGTTATTCCTGCTATTCCTGCTCCTTTAATACCCCCGATGACGTTACCGCTAGAGATAAACCTTATATCGCATTTCCAGCGATTGAGACCTCACACTTATGACGGGAGTGCCAACTTCATGGTTTTGGATGATTGGATTATCTCTATGGATGAGATTTTTACGTATTCAGTGATTGATGAAGCGGAGAAGGTGATGCTTGCGGGCTACCAGCTAAAAGTCCTGGCAAAGACATGGTGGATTCGAGAAAAGGAAAGTTTGGCAGAAGGATGTTCTTGGGAGTCCTTCAAGAAGATACTGCTGAAGAAGTTCTTGCCCTCAGTCGAGCAGGACCGATTGATGAACAACTTCATACATTTTAAGCAGAGGAAGCTCACTGTGAGCAAATATGAGATCTAATTTAGAAAGCTGAGCATATTTTCTACCGATTTCGTAGCTTCGGAGGAAGGGAGAGTAAAGCATTTACTCGGAGGATTAAGAAGCGATGTTCAGTAATTGGCATGCTCTTACCGAGCTGAAAGCTCTGTTGAAGTAGTGGAAGCTGCATTGAAGGTTGAGGAGATCGAGAATGCCAAGAATCGAGGTGTTGTTGCGAGAAAGGAAAAGAGAAAAGGTGAGGAGGATGGAAGCTCCAGGGCATCTGGACCTTCTTCAAAAAAGAGAAGTAAAGAGGTATGCAGTTTTTATGGTCGGCCTGGCCACCCCTTTGAAATGTGTTTCAAGAGGACCGCCAACATGAAGCAGCAGTAGGTGCTCGCCATCCAATTTGTACCCAAAGACAATCTAGTGTGCCCGATCTGTTCAAAGAAGGTTCATTACGTGAGTCGTTGCTGGTTGAAGGACAAGGTTTATTTCTAGTACAGACAGAAGGGGCACCTGAAGTCTTCATGCCCCCAACCTCAGACTCCACTACAACCTGCCCAGCTTCGGGCTCTGCCACCGTTGCCGAACCTGGACAAAGGAAAAGGAAAGCAGAATGTTGTGACCAGAGAAGAAGCTCAAACATCGACGCATGTCATATCAGGTTAGCCCTAGTTTGATTATCTTTATTATTCCTCATTTTTGCCCTAGTTATCTCTCGTTTAGTTATTTATGCTATGATTTTAGGGGAGTTTAAGGTGCAGAATCGGTGGGCGCGCGTTCTTTTCGATTCGGGTGCCACCCATTCCTTTGGGTCCCGGAGGTTCGTAGATAGTCATCGTTTGAAAGTGGATCAGTTAGGAGACTCCTTCAACATCAGACTTCCCTCCGGTGATTCACTGATATCTAATCAAGGAGTTCTGAAATGTCGTATTATCTTGGTGATTTCTTATACTTTGCAGATCTGATGGTGTTGGATCTGCCAGACTTTGATGTGATTTTTGGCATGTACTGGCTGTCCAAGTATGATGCAGTCATCCTGTGCAAGACAAAGCGACTGTACTTAAGGATGGACAATGGCCAACCTATGATCGTCTATATACTTCAGGAGAGGGTTTCCACTTTAATTTCTACGGTACGTGCTTGTCGTGCTATCGAGTCTGGTTGTGAGGCATTTTTTGCCTCTATTTCTGCTTTGGGAACCGCTTTCATTACCCCACGTCTTGAGGATGTCTCGGTGGTGCGAGAGTTTCTAGATGTTTTTCCGGATAGTCTTCCAGGATTTCCTCCGGTGAGGGAGATAGAGTTTGTGATAGACCTCGAGCCAGGTACTCTACTATTGCAGAGTACAGTACCGTATGGCTCCGCGTGAGTTGGATGAGTTGCATACTTAGCCTGATGAGTTGCTGAGGTGTGGTTTTATTAGGCCAAGTTCTTCTCTGTGGGGTGCTCCTGTTTTGTTCGTAAAGACTAAGGATGGATCGATGAGACTTTACATTGATTACAGGGAATTGAATAAGGTTACTATTAAGAAAAAATATCCCTTGCCTAGAATTGATGATTTGTCTGATCACTTGCGTGGTATCTCGGTATTTTCTAAGATTGATCTTAGTTCAGACAGCCACCAGTTGAGAACTCGTGAGACAGATATTCCACGAACTGCGTTTCATTTGCGGCATGGACATTATGAGTTTTTAGTGATGTCTTTCAGTTTGACCAATGCACCCTCTGCATTCATGGATTTGATGAACAGGGTGTTTAAAGACTTCTTGGACCGATTTGTTATTGTGTTCATAGATGATGTCTTGGTGTATTCCCGCGACATTGAGGAGCATACTCAGCATCTGCGTTTTGTTTTGTAGACCCGGAGGGAGAATAGGTTATATGCGAAGTTAAGTAAGTGTGAGTTTTGGATACCTCAGGTGTCGTTTCTGGGTCATGTTGTAAATAAGGATGGTATTTCCGCAGACCCGAACAAGATTTCTGTTGTGATGGAGTGGGAGAGACCTTCTACACCTAAGGAGATTAGGAATTTCCTAGGCCTGGCTGGCTATTTTAGAAGATTTGTGGGAGGATTTTCAGTGTTGTCAGCCCATCTAACTAGACTTACTTAGAAAAATACTGCATTCATTTGGAGTGATAAGTGTGAAGATGACTTCTAAGAGTTGAAGAAGAGATTATGTACTGCTCCAGTTTTAACCTTACCTACTGAAGGAGTTGAGTATACTGTGTATGTGGATGCGTCACACATCGGGCTTGACTGTGTTTTGATGCAAGATGGCAAGATGATCGCCTATGGATCTAGGAAATTTAAGATTCATGAGTGAAACTATCCTACGCACGATTTGGAGTTTGCTGCAGTGATTTATGCATTGAAACTTTGGAGACACTTATTGTATGATGCGCTGTGCAAGATCTATACGAACCATAAAAGTTTGAAGTACGTCTTCACTCAAAAGAAGCTAAATCTACGCCCGCGTCGGTGGTTAGTATATGTGGCCGATTATGATGTGGAAATCCTATATCACCCAGGAAAGGCTAACGTAGTAGCCGATTCTTTGAGTAGAAAGACCGGCAAAATTTTCAATTTGATTGTACAGTCCTTGGAAGAAGAATTCTTGTTGATGGACATTGAGGTTGGGAGTAATACTGCATCTGTTGGATTAGAAGCAGAAGAGCCCTTTTGGATTTCCTTAACTAGTGCACATCAGAAGGATGATCCGGATTTGTTACACCTCCGGAATAAAACTGAGAAGGGAGAGCTACCTGATTTCACCTTGGATGAGTCGAATACCTTGAAGAATCAGGGTAGATTTTGCGTCCCTGACATTGGTGACATTCGGGCTAAGATCTGTGCTAAAGCTCATGGTTCCAGTGTAGCCTACCATCCTGGTTCCTCTACGATGTATAAGGATCTAAGGCAAATTATTTGGTGGTCGTGGATGAAGAATGATATAGCAAAGTTTGTATCGGAATGTTATACGTGTCAGCGTGTTAAGGCTGACCATAGGAGTCCTGGTGGTAAATTGACACCGCTTAATATTCCAAGTTTGAAGTGGGAAAATATTTTGATGGATTTTATCACTAGCTTACTGAGATCTCCTCGTGGGGATTACTCTGTTTGGGTAATAATTGATAGATTGACTAAAAGTGCTCACTTCTTACTTTTAAGATCAGATATTCTATGAAGAAGAAAGCTGAATTATATCTTGATGAGGTTATCAGGTTGCATGGAGTGCCTGCCAGTATTATATAGGACCGAGACTCTAGATTTATATCTTGTTTTTGGAACAGTTTACAGGAGGAATTGGGTAATGATTTGATGTATTCCACCGCCTATCATCTGCAGACGAATGGTCAAATGGAAAGAGTAAATTAGATTGTGGAAGATATGATCAAATGTTATATCTTGGATCATGGTGGTGCTTGTGATGAACGCCTCACACTCATGGAGTCTGCGTACAATAATAGTTATCAAGAGAGTCTACAAATGGCCCTATTTGAGGCCTTGTATTGGAGGCATTGTAGGACTCATTTGTTTTGCGCTGAAGTTGGTGAGAGACCGTTGCTAGGTCCGAAAGCCCTGGAAGAGATGAATTGTGCTGTGACTCACATTCGAGAAAAGCTCCGTGTGGCACAAGAGCGATATGAGAAATATGCTAATCAACGAAGGGTTTATCTGGAGTTCGCTATTGGGGACATGGTTTTTCTGAAAGTCTCTCTGATGTCTGGTGTTAAAAGGTTTGTAAAGAACCATAAGTTAGACCCCCGGTACGTGGGACCTTTTCAGAGTCTTGAACGCATCGGTGTATCAGCTTATAGGCTGGAGTTGCCCGCTACCATCCCTGGTGTGCATGATGTGTTCCATGTGAGCTAGTTGCAGAAGTGTATTCGTAATGATTGTCAAGTCCTTGACTCGGTGCCGTAGATTTAGCCCAACCTTTCTTACATAGAAGAAATGGTTCGTATTCTGGATTCTCAAGATCGAGTGTTGCGGAGGAAGACGATCCCCATGGTTAAGGTTCTCTAGCAAAATCAAGACATTGAGAGCACGACGTGGGAATTGTAGTCGACAATGAGACAATCTCATCTGCATCTTTTCCCTTAGATCAGGTATGTCTTCAGTGATTTTGATAATAATTGGGTTTTGCTTTGGGTTTAGTTTTGAGGTTGTGTTAAGTTTCGGGACAAAACTTCTTTTTAGGGGGTTTGACTGTAACGCCCCTGATTTTTCCAATATTATTATTTGGTTTATCGATGTCATAATTATAACGTCGGCGCTGCACCGTTTGTGCATTTTTGCGTCTGTGGGGTCTGTTTGACCAGTTTTTAAGGTTTTATTGGGATTAACTATTCATCCTTGATTTAAGGTTGAGTTTTTTTTTTGAGGACTTGGACTTGTCCGATTTTGTTGTGTTCCGAGCATTTTGGGTTCTTGGGGTGTGTTTGGACCTTGTGAGGATTTTCTTTGCTTGGGTAAGTTATTGATGATAGTGTCTCGAGAATGGTACGTCGGATTCTAGGGTCATCCTCGCTGCTAATTCATAGGGTTGACATTTTATCCTGCAATATTCGGCAATCTGAAATTTATTGAATTTATCATGTTCAATTCTCGAGAAGACCTGGAGTTCTCGAGAAATCCCTTGTTGTTCCCGAGAACACTCTTTTCTCCCCCGGGTGGTGTTCTTCTGTTCTCGAGAACTACTTTTGTTCTCAAGAGGCCTTTGCTGATCTCGAGAAATACCTTTGTTTTCTAGAAGATTTTACATACTCGAGAACAGACCTCCTTGTTCTCGAGAAGGTTTTACTTGTACTCGAGAACAACCCTTATGTTCTCGAGAAGGCCATTTCTGAACTCGAGAACAGCCCTTCTTTTCTCGAGAAGACCTCCTTATACTCGAGAGCATCACTTATGTTTTCGAGAAGACCATTTTCTGTACTCGAGAACAACCCTTTTGTTCTCGAGAAGACTCTTCCTTGTACTCGAGAACAGATCCCCCTTGTTCTCGAGAAGAATTCTTTGTACTCAAGAACAGCTATTCTGTTCTCGAGAAGGTCATTTTGTACTTGAGAATAGCTTTTTTTATTTTCGAGAAGACTTTCCCTATACTCGAGAGGTATTCCTGTTGTTCTCGAGTACTCTAGCCTTCCTCTCGGGATGACTGGTTCGGTCAAACCCGGTTCTTTTATTGAGTGTAATTATTCAGATATTACCCTAGGTATATAAATACCTACTTCTTATTTCCCCCTTCACTTTGGACTGACCTACTGTTCTTCTTCGCGAACCAGAGCAGCGTGAGTAAGAGAGATAGTTTTCTGTTTTTTCTCCTGGTGGCCGCCGAAGGTGCTCCGGTGCTCGAAATCTTCAGCCGATCATAGATCTGGAAAGCACTGAGCGAGAGCTTTGTCATCATGGTAATATCTTCCCCATTTCTTGAGATTTTCTCGCTAGGGTTTTCGACCCTAACTCCGATTTTTGGCCATTTTTGTTATATTTCGGCTTCCCTTGTCTTCTCTATCCCGTTCTACGTCATGGAGTGATTTTTTGGACTTCTTTCACCTGTAAAATCAAGGCAAGTGGTGGTTACTCTTTTTCACTTCCCACTTTACCCTAATTTCTTGCAGGAATTTCTTACTACATGTGTTCTTGATTTATTGAGTTAATGTATTGATGTATCATGCCGATGTGATCTGTTGACAAATTTCAATTATAATCATCATGTTCTCGAATTTTGCTGTCTAGCTCGGTTGAAGATTATATGTTTTGATGATGTGATTAATTTCTACCTTTATTGTTGATCCGTAATTTTATTGAAGGGTGCGTTAGTATTTGTTTAGGATTGTAAATTCTCCCTAAAGGTTGATCAACAATTTCATCCTAGAATCATGTATTAGAATCTGATGTGCCATTGTGACTTGAGATTTCTATCATGGTTTTCTTTTTCATTGCGATGTCATGGGCCAACAAAAGCCGCCAGGCCCCGATTGGGTTATAGTGTGCCTCTGAACTCTATACCCGGATCGTCATTTGGTTTTCCTTCGGGGTTTTTCTTTGTTGCGAGTGTTTTTAGTGGGTGAATCCAACGCCGCAACACTTGATCTCCCTACTAGTACTTTGTGGGGCTCTGCCAGATTTTTGGGCATTTACGGCGTATGGTGGAGTATCCAGCCTCCCCCGCTTTTAGACAGATGAATTGTCTTTGGGGTTGGCCACCCAGCCCGTTTTGTTTTTTTGGTGGAGTTGATCATAGGTTGCTAGTAGGGGATTGTCCCTCTTCTTGATGAATCAATCCTGTCTTTTTCCCCAATGGTTTTGTGCATTTGCGGTGCTGTTATTTTGCGTGTCATTCCACGTAAGTGTTTCCCTTTTCTTTATTTTACTTTTGTACCTTGTTGTTGTACTTTAATTAAGTATTCTTTTTCCATTTATCTTGGGTTGGTACCCCTTGACCTTGATTATCTTTTGGTATATTTTTTGCCATCACTTGTACCTTCTTGCTGAGGTGTTCTGTCTTTGGAATGCCTCAGGTTCAGGGATGTAGCTGAGTTCAGTGCTAGTTTTGGTGTGCTTGAGCGGTAAGGTTGGCCGTGATTGTTGTCTCGCCTTAGCGAGGTAGTTTGTTGTTTATTTTGCTTTACTAGTTCAGACATACATGGTTTTATGTGGGTTCGTGTTAGATTGTTGACGCCCACAAGACTGTTGTTCTTTTGGATACTTGCTAGCTGCTTCGTTTTCTTTATGTGGATGTGGATTACTTGCTCTCTGGGACGTTTTATGTTAGGATTGCATGGTAGTTATTTTCAAGTACAAAAAATACTACTATTACATCATGCATTGCACGTTTTCCAAATGATTAAATCACTATTTTTTTAGTGACCGTAAAAATCTACTTTTATTGCTATTATAAATTTAGAACTATCATACCTCGAGGTGTCTCCTGGAAACCTCTAAGATTATGTAGGAAGTTTAATCTCATAAAAAAAGTTTTTTCTGCAGCGTATAGCTACTTTCTTTGAGGACTAGATGAGCCACTAAGCCTTGAGATATGGCTAACCACTATACACAAATCATTTTAACTCTAAATAACTTAAAGAACCTTTCTTCATGACTAAGTAGGAGTTTTGCCTGAGCGTTCGTTGTTATCCCATGCTGACGTGGCATCATGACGCGCATTTTTCCCTTGCTCTGATTTACTTATCTGGCGGTGAAAAATGCGTGTTGTGACATTTGGGTCTTGGAACTAAATCCCAAACTCGGAATCTCTCAAATTGATTGAGCTTCTCTTGCATTGCAATAATCCAGTCGGAATATTGCTCCACATCTTTTATGATGTAGGTTCAATCTGAGATATGAAGCAAGCATGCATCAAATCTTGGTTGAGTTGATTCCTTGTTTGCAAACCAACTGATATGTCTCCAATCAATTGAGATATGGGATGATCTCTAAGTTTGACAAGATCAGTAGGAGGAGTTGGTTAATCAATAGCTTGGGGAATTAATTCCTCTTGTGGAATTATGTTAGTTGTTGTTGGTTCAACTGTTCCAATAATTTCTTCTTCACTTTCTTCATCAGTCTGTGGAGAAGGTTGAGATGTAACCTCTTGGGTGAGGTTTAAGTCATCCAATTTCTCACACAGAAATGGTACGTGCAATGTATCTCGGGTAGAAGAGTCCTTCTCCTTGTAACACATATTAGCTTCATCAAAAGATATATGTACAGATTCTTCCATTTTTAAGGTTGATTTGTTAAATACCCTATAATCATTGCTGACTTGGGAATATCCAAGAAAAATTCCCTCTGCAGGTTTGGCTTCAAACTTTCTAATATGTTTCTTGTTATTATTGTGAATATAATATCTACAAAGAAATACTCTAAAATATTCCATTTCATGTTGCTTCCCTTTAAGCAATTTATAGGGAGTCTTACCCTTAAATTTTGTATTAAACTTCTATTCAGAATATAATTTGTTGTGCTTACAGCTTCTGCCCAAAAGGATAGGGGCAAGTAAGCATCTCCAAGCAATATCCTTGTACCTTGAATAAGGGTTCTATTTTTCCTTTCTGCTACCCCATTTTGTTAAGGAGTTCTAGGCGCAGAGAAGCAATTCCTAATACCTTCCTTTTACAGAATTCTTGCATAAGAAGAGATTCAAACTCAGTACCATGATCACTTCTGATCAAAGCAACTGGAGTAGGGTACTCAATATTTATGCTCCTTAGAAAGTATGTAAGAACTTTAAAGTTATCTGACATATTTCTCAGGAAGAACACCCAGGTGAATCTAGAGAAGTCATCTACAATAACTAGAGTGTAAGATTTCCCTCCCAAACTTTGTACAACAATGGGTCCAAAAAGATCCATTTGTAGCAAATACAAAATCATGGGTGAATCACTCTTATTAATTGATTTAAAACTATTTTTAGTTTGCTTGCATAATTGACAAGCTCTATAGAGTCTTTCCTTCTTATAGGGGCCAGAAGGCAATCCTTTAAAAAGTTTGTCCCTAAATAGTTTAGCAATATTTCTTAAATTTACATGTCCTAGTATTTTATGCCATAAATCATTAGTATTACTAATCTGATTAAATAGACTTATTTCTGTACTAGCTAATTTAAAATTAACTACATAAATATTTCCTTATCTAATTCCATTTAAAACAATTTTGTTTTTATCAGAAGTAATGGTACAAAAAGTATGATTAAATGATACTTGATAACCTTCATCACATAACTGGCTTATGGATATTAGGTTATGCTTGAGACCACTCACATAGGCTACCTTCTTGAAGGTGACAACTCTAACTTTGACAATCCAATATGCTTTTGTTTGGCCACAGTAGGAGTCTCCAAAGATCACCTTTGTTCCAAACTTTGACTTGTAATCAGTTAGATTTCTCTTGCTTCCTGTCATATGTTTTGAGCACCCACTATCCAAGTACTACTGTTGCTCTGTGGTAGGATAGTCTTTCACCTGCATGAAAATAAATTAGGTGTTCTCGACCCAGGTAACCTTGTGTTCTTGATTCTTCTCAATTTTATAACTGGAAATGAAAGCAAATTTTGGTTGGTCTTTATATCCTAAGGGGTGAAATCTTCTAGGTGGAATTATCCACTAGGTAAAGGGATTAATAAAAGATCTAGGTTGATTAAAATTTCTAAAAGAATTCAGGTTTCTGTTATAATTAGTTGGATAGTAATTAAAATTTCTGTTTTTAGTATTTGAGTTCGACGAATTTAATTGAGTTCATCGAACTGAGTTCGATGAAAAGAATAGATTTCGTCGACCTCGGTTCACAGAATGATAATACTCATTTCCTGTATTGCACAATCGTCGATCTCTGTTCGACGAAACATGTTGTTTTTGTCGAGCACCCGCAGATGATTAATTGTTCCCAAATTCTGGGTTCAGAGTTCGTCGATCGCCGTTCGACGCATAATACTGATTTCGTCAATCTCGGTTCGACGAATTTTGTTGAACATGATTTTTCTATGAATTTTTATTTTTCTTTGATTTATTCCTTTTTAAGATTTCAGTATCTTTATTTGTAAGTTTTAAAACTTCTTTTCCTTTTTCTTTAGCAGAGATGAATTTTATGGTGGTAGAAAGAATATTTTTCTTAAGAAGAGGAGGCTGACTTGATGAAGCTCCCAAGCCTAGTTTGTCATTATGCCTAGCATTGACGGCGCTTATGATATTCATCAATTTGATACTTCTCCCATTACGGGATTCTTCAAATTCTTTATCCTCCTTTATTTTAGTTTTTGATGAAATAATATGTTAAGAAGCTAAGTCTAATTCATCTTTAAGTTTAATGTTTTCAGAAAAAAGGTTGTCATATTCAATTTGTTTTTCTCTGAGAAGTTTGATTTACTTCTCAGATTTAATTAAATCATTGCATAGGAGTTTGAATTCATTTTTAAATTGATCAGAAGTGAAACTAAAAGAAGTTATTACATGGTCCTCTTTTGATTCAGATTCTGAATTTTCTGCTTCTGAATCAGCAGCTTCTTAGTTGTTGTAAGAGGCATTGATTGCCATCAAGCATATCTCTCTGGCTTTTGCCTCTTCTTAATCCTAACTAGAACTGGATGAAGTTTCTTCTTCTGAGTCACTCTAGGTCTTAGCCACAAATCCCTTCTCCTTCTTCTTCTTGTATTTGTTGGAGGAGGGCATGCTGGAGTGCTTCTTAAACACTTTATCTTTTCACTTGTCCTTCTTTTGAGCCTCTGGACATTCTGGGAGATTGTGTCCTCGCTTCTTGCATTCATAGCAAACAATTTCCTTAGTAGTAGTCTTGTCATACCTTGGCTTATCCTCAATTCTAGTTGACCTTCTCCTAAGGTCCTTCATAGCAATTTTGTAGAATCATTTAGCTAATAGACTCATTAGCTCTTCACTGGTAGGTATTGCTTCTGATTCCGCAGATGCCTTAAGGCAATACTTTGCTCATTCCTTCCTGAGGTAGAATTCTTTTGTTCAGTTGCTTCCCTTATTTTGATAAGTTGCTCATAAGACTTGAGCTTGCCTAATAATGACTCAGTAGAAATCTCATTTAGGCTTCTGGCCTCCTTGATTGGTTAGATCCTAGAATCCCATATGCTGGGGAAGAATATAAGAATCTTATCATTAATTTCTATTAATAAGATGTTCTTGTCCAAGTTCTTCAGCTCATTGATAATTAGGCTGAGTCTATTGTACATATCTGCAACTGACTCTGATTCACCCTTCTTGAAATTCTCATATTGAGAAATCAAGTAGAATTTTTGTCCTTTCTTCATCTGCTAAACCAGCAACCATAGCATTTAAGGAGTCCCAGATATCCTTGGCTGAAGAGCATTCAATAACGTTTGGAAATATGTCATCTGACATTGTTTGAGCCAAAATATTCATGGCTTTGGCATCTGTAATTTTCAGCTTCTTCTAAGCATCAGTCCACTCAGGTAGTGGAACTGCACTTGTGCTTGTTGTTGTAGTTGATTCAGGAGGACCTGTCAAGATAGAATTATAAATATCATCATCAATAAAATTCATATACAGCTTAATCCTTGTCTTCTAAAGTGCAAACTTGTTATGATTGCACACTTGAAGACTGCTGATTAAGTAATCCTTATTTTGTGTCATGATATAAAAAGACACTAGAGTAAATGGGATCTATCAATGATCTTTTGGTTCAGGTGTTAGTATGTACAACCAATTAACATTTCCCTCTGATACAAATTGAAAGTGAATCTGAAAGGGAAACTAGATCTGATATACTCTAGAGGGGGGTGAATAGAGTATATGGTGCTTTTAAAACACAAAGAAAAACTTTTGCAAAGCTTTACAACAATTGTTGTAATGAGTGTGAGCAGGGAAGCAGAAATAAAACTAATCACAAAACTAAGCTATGCAGAGACTAAGCACAAGAGAATCTAGGCCAGAAACAAAAAGAAAACAAGCAGAACCAGATGACACAAGGAATTATAGTGGTTCCCCAAACTTGGGTACATCCACTCTTCTACCACCCTAGGTAGGAATCCACTGCAGGATGAGTTGATCAGGTGTCCTGGGCACCAATGAGCTTTTGATAAGGTGCTCAAAAACCAAATCAGATTTTTTGATCAGGTGTCTTGCCACCAATGAGCTTTTGACAAGGTGCCCAAAAACCAGATTCAAACTTTTGAAGGGAGTTTGAAAAACCCTTTACAGAGTGGGGGTGAGAGAGTTATGGCAGTCTTCTCTTTCTCAAGCAACTGAGAAGACTATGTGGATTGATGTCAAAGCTCCCCCTGAATCCTTGAAATCTTCAGGAAGAAAAACTTTGCTGAGGGTGATAGGCCTTCAAAGTTAGATCTCCAGCAAAAGATGATTTCAGCAAGCTGAAATGTTGAGAGTCTAGAGTCTTGAAATGATGTTGGCATTGAACACTTTGAGAGCTGAAGAGATCTGAATATTTTTGAAAGCTTGATCTCTCTGATGAGTGTTCTTCTGAATTCTTTTTGACAGAAGATTTTGCAAAAGTCTCTGTATCCTGAGTTGTGTATCCTCTTCTTGTCAATCACTGTATTTCACCCTCTTTCATTCAAAAACATTCTGTCTTTTATTCTCTATGCCAGAATAGAATATCACTCTGTCAAAGATAGTCGTTGGTCTGCATTGATTACAGCCTTAATTGCATAATTTCTTCTGAAGGAAAGTCCACTGAATTATTCCTTGAAAAATCCCTTGAAACTTGGTCCAGAAGTAAATGAAAACGGCTAGCAGATCTTATGAATTAATTGCAGAATAACTTCTAACTGATTTGAATTTGAATTCTGAAGGATAACTGAAATCGTCGAACTGAGCTCTGCTATCGTCGAGCTGAGCTCAGCGAACTGGAAAATTCAAGCAACAAAATAATCGTCGATCTGAGCTCAAAGATCGTCGAACTGAGCTCAGAGATAAGGATCCAGTGCAGAGTCAAAATCGTCGACCTGAGCTCACCGATCGTCGAATGGAGTTCGACGATATTGTGAAGTTGAGCTCAGCGATCGTCGAGTGGAGCTCGACGATATTATGAGGTTGAGCTCAGCGATCGTCGAATGGAGATCGACGATCTGTTGAAGTTGAGCTAGACGATCGTCGACCGGAGTTCGACGAATCGTCGTGCTGAGCTCGACGATTAGACTTGGTCTACAGAAAAACTTGGTCTTCAGGGCAGCTTCCAATCCTAGACTTCTAACCCTTAGAATCAATTCTAATTGACCTATTAAGCTATACAGAAGGTCAAACACAGATTCCTAGAGATATAGTGATCCTGACCCAAATTAGTAATAGGGTGTTCCAACAATCTCCCCCTATTTGGGTTAGGAAAACTATTTACAGACTTTGGAAAAAAAAATCAAATAACATCATACAATCAGAAAAGCATAAAAACAACAACAGCTAGACACATTGCAGAAACATCACAGAGATATATATATATATAACATCCAGATAGCAGTCAGAAAAACCAAGGATTGTCACCTTACAGAGTTACTTCTTCTCTTTGCTTTTAACCATCTTGATTTCTCTGTTAGGATTCAGGGCTTCTTGTTTGGATCTGGTGTCATCTGCTGCACCCAAATAAATTTGCTTTGAAGTCCTGGGAACTACAGCAGCAGGATGCAACTCCATATATCTGTCTGCATGAAAGAATTTGCTGGAGGCATATCTCTCTAATTCCTTCTGTCTTTGTTCTGACATAGTAGAAATATTGGAAGTGTCTAGGCCTTGTTCTTTGGCTTTCTTTATCTGGTCTAATGCAGCCAACTCCTTCATTCTAGCAGTCCAAGCAACAGGATTCTTCTCAGGGTCCTCAAATGGTACAGGTGGCTCATACCTGTTGGAAGAATTATCTTGAGGAGTCCTGGCAGTCACAGTTTCTTTGAGCTTGTAGGGGAAAGGACCTGATGATGTATCAGAAGAACCATGTCCTCCCCTGGAATAAGGGTGCTGCTTGGAATGCCCTTTGGAATAAACTTGAGTCTCTCTTTGATTTCCCCTATATCCTCCTCGCCTAGAGTAAGAACCCCTAGACTGGCTTTCCCTTTGATAGGTTCTAGTATGGGGTTGATAGGGAGCCTGGCTTCTAGCTGGGGCTGAACTTGCAGAGCTGCCACCTGCACCTGCATCAGGTGGAGGTGGTGGAGGAGGATGAGGGTGCTTGAACTGGGAGGAGCCCTTCTCATACTTTCTTTTCTTTTTCATTGCTTTTAGCTGATTTTTGGAATACTGCATCCAATGTTCAGTAATTGGGCAGTTGTGCAGAATATAATAAGGAACATCATTATCATCTTTTACTTTGGCAGGTGGAACCCTTTTCATAGCCTTGCTTCTAGCCTTCCTCTTCCTGGCAATAGTGGCAGCAGAGTCATCAGAATCTGTCTTAAACTCATCAGAGTCAGAACTCTGGGCATCATATATAGCATCTATCTTCTTCATAAGATATTTCTTCAGTTGCATTGCAGCAGATGAGGCAGAAGCAGAAGGGGCAGCAGCAGGAACAGCAGCAGATACAGCAATAGATACAGCAGCAGGTATAACAACAGATTCAGCAGCAGTTACAGGAGCAACAGCAGAAACAGCACTAGTAACTTCAGGAGTGAGGGCAGCAGCAGCTTCAGGAACAACAACAAAATCTGCAGCAGGCTCAACATCAATGGCCTCTGTCATCAGAAATTCCTTGGAAATGGGCTCATCAGAAACAAAAGAGATTTCAGCAGCAGTAGGAACATTTTCTTCAGCAGCAGCAAAGACAGTTTCAGAAGCAGATTCAGTCTTTTCTTCAACAGCAGCAGCAGAGATAGTTTCAGAAGCAGATTCAGTCTTTTCTTCAACAGCAGCAGCAGCAGTCACTGAGTGTATAAAAGAAGAAATAATACTGGGGTCACAGCCAGAGAAAGGCACCAGTGCCTTAGATAGGTCTTCTGAGGGCTGGACAGCAATAACTTCTGGTAAACAACTGAAAAAGGCAGGATCAAAGGCTGAGAGCAAAGACCTTAGGTCTATTGCCAAAACTGCAGTAGGAGCCTGAACTGGAGTAGCAGCAACAAGAACAACAGATTCAAAAACAACAGCAGCAGCAGCAGCAGTATCAACAGCAGGAGCAGAAGCAGCAGCAACAGCAGCATGAAGGCTGGCTTCATATAGCATCTCCCCCTGCCTGGATGCAGATACATCTGTATCAAGGCACACTGATGGAGGTGGTGCCTGAGGAATGAGGGATGAAAGCCTGGCAGACAGGGCTGCCACTGACTGTTGTAGAGGAGCTAAGGAGGCCTCTATGAGAAGAGAGAGCCTGGGGGCCAGTAGCTCATACAACTTGTCAGCTAAGGCTGGCAGATCTACATGCTCAAGGGCAGGAGCAGAGGTAGAGGGTATGGGAATGGCTGAGGATGCTGGAAGTGGAGGGCTGGATGGTGGAGGGATTAATGGCTGAGGAGTGGGGATTGTGGAGATGGAGGACAAGGGGATGGATATGGATGGAGTGAATGTGGGTTGGTCAAGGATGTGGTGGAGGAGATCTTGGAAAGATGTTGAGGAGGAGGGTAATTCTGGAGGAGATGAGGGGGAATCATCCATGTAGGAGTCATCCAGAAGGGTGAATGATGGTATGGATGGAGAAGAGGTGACATCTGGAGGTGGATATGAGAACAATGGGTGGAAGTGGTCTACTGGAGGTGATGAAATGGTTGCTGGAGATGGAATTGAGGTTGGGGAAGGGCTGGATATGGTAATGGTGGATGGAACAGGAATGGTGGATGGTAGAGGTAGGGTTTGACTGGGAGGAGGAGGAGGGGCAGCACCAGCAACAGCCAGGTCTTCTGTAGCAGCAGAAACCTGTGGGGGAGTGACTCTTTGAGTCCTGGTGCCTGAAGGAGCAGTTGAAGAGGGCCTGCTGGGTTTGCTAATTTGCCTGTCCCACTTGACAAATAGGGCACAGGTAAGTCTCTTGGAGGCATTGATGTGCACTCCAGAGGAGACCAGCAGAGCAGGGAACCTTGCCTGAAGGAAAACTCCAAGAATTCTTCCAAAATTTACAAAGCTTTTATTAATCTTTTTCTATATCAGGTCAAAGAAGACCTCTCCCCAATTCAAGCTTTTCTTATCTACCAGAGCTCCCATGAGGCAGAGCTGATGTCTGGAGATGGTATCATGTGCAGAATGCTTTGCCAACAGCACCTTGCCTACAACATCTGCCAGGAACCTGTACTCAACTGACAAGTTCCTCTTAAACAACTTGCTAGGGTTTCCCTCTGGATGACCCATCCTGGCAAGTATATCAGAAAATTCCTCCCCAGATAATTCAGCAGTTTCATCTCCATTTCTCAAACCAAAGACCTCTGTTAAGACTGTTGGGGTCAGAGGTACCTGGGTTCCAGCAATAGATCCAACTATGGTGTTGTTGTCAAGGTTGTGAGCAGTATAGACCCATTCTTTTATTTCATCTGAAGCAAGCTTCATTCTAGTGGTCATGAGGGCAGACAAGTTCTGATCCTTGAATAAATTCAAAATGTCCTGGAAGATTTGATCAGTAGTGTTGAATGAGTCCAGATCAATATCAAATCCTGTATCGAACTTCATGGCGGCTAGAACAGCGACTGATACGGCCATTGTACCTGCAAAAATTTAACAAACACAACGAACAAGCGTAGAACTGTTTGGAGGGAAGAAAATTCTTGCAGAGAAATTGAAAGCGCAAGAGAGAACGACGGCGAAAAATGAGTTTTATATTAGGGTTCGACGCAGAATTGGAAAGATCGTTGAACTCAGTTCGACGATCGAGGCTTCTAAAGGAATCTGAAGAGACTCCAACATCGTCGATCTCCGTTCGACGATCTGGAAAGGCGTCGAGCTCCGTTCGACGATCGTTCAGGGAACAAAATCGTCGAGCGTCGTTCGACGATCGTTGACCGGAAGAGATAGTACACACTATCTGAGGGGCGCTGAACTCAGTTCGACGATTCTGGAAATCGTCGAACTCCGTTCGACGATCTTTGGGGAAATCGTCGAGCGCAGTTCAGAGATCAGAAAATTCTAGACACTAAGAGAAATCAGAATTTTGCCTAGTCTTGGTCAATTTTTAGCTTTCAAAATCTTGGATATTATTTAAGACTTCCTCCATCTAACATTCCTAACTGATTTAGGAAGAAAGTGTGTTTCTTTTCATCCAAAGGCTTGGTGAAAATATCTCCCCTTTGTAAATCAGTTGGGATATATTGCAGTTCAATTTTGTTCTTTTCAACATTGTCCCTTAAGAAATGATGCCTAATCTCTATGTGTTTTGTCCTACTATGGAGGACTGGATTTTGAGCTATGGAAATAGCACTTGTATTGTCACAAAAGATTTTTGACTTCTCTAAGTTGTAACCATAGTCTAGGAGTTGATTTTGAATCCACAGTATTTGTGAACAACAACTGCCTGCAGCCATATATTCAGCTTCAGCAGTTGAAGTTGACACAGATGTTTGTTTCTTGCAAAACCAAGAGACAAGTCTATCACCAAGGAACTGACAAGTTCCACTGGTGCTTTTCCTGTCAATTCTGCATCCAGCATAATCAGCATCAGAGAATCCAGTTAACTCAAATGCTGAATCTTTTGGATACCAGAGACCTAGATTTGGACAACTTTTAACATACCTGAGAATCCTCTTTACTAATGTTAGGTGTGACTCTCTAGGGCTAACTTGGAACCTAGCACATATACATGTAGCAAACATTATATCTGGTCTACTAGCTGTAAGATACAGTAAAGAGCCAATCATTGCTCTATATGTTGTCTGATCAACAGGTTTCCCATGTTCATCAGCATCCAATACAGCATTGGTAGGCATGGGTGTTTTCATACAAGATGCCTCAGACATACCAAATTTCTTAACCAACTCATTAGCATATTTGGTTTGAGAAATAAAGATGCCTTCAGCATGTTGTTTGACTTGCAATCCTAGGAAGAAGGATAGCTCACCCATGCTACTCATCTCAAATTTAGAATGCATTAGGTTAGAAAACCTTCTGCACAATTTTGAGTCAGTAGAACCAAAAATGATATCGTCTACATAAATTTGTACTAGTAGGGTATGGGACTTATGGGTTCTAATAAAAAGAGTTTGGTCTACTCTACCCCTGATAAAACCATTTTCCAAGAGAAAGCATGCTAGGGTCTCATACCATGCTCTAGGAGCTTGCTTGAGACCATATAATGCTTTATTTAATCTAAAAACATAATCAGGATAAGTTGGAGAGATGAAACCTGGAGGTTGTCTGACATAGACTTCCTCTTTGATGTCTCCATTTAATAAAGCACTCTTGACATCCATCTGATAAACCTTGAAGCCTTTGTGAGCTGCATGAGCTAGAAATATTCTGATGGCTTCCAATCTTGCAACAGGTGCAAAGGTCTGGTCATAGTCAATTCCTTCTTCTTGAGAATATCCCTGGGCAACTAGCCTTGTCTTGTTCCTTATTATTACTCCTTGATCATCCAGTTTATTTCTGAATACCCATTTTGTTCCAACAATGGAATGATCCTTTGGCTTTGGCACTAGTTCCCATACTTTGTTCCTCTCAAATTGATGCAGCTCCTCTTGCATTGCAATGATCCAGTGTGGATCTTGCTCTGCATCTTGAATGGACTGAGGTTCAATTTGAGAAAGGAAGCAGGTGTGCAACAGGTTTTGGTTGACCTGATTTCTGGTTTGCACACCAGCTGAGAGTTCTCCAATTATTTGGGTAATTGGATGGTCTCTTGATGTTACTAAATCAACAGGGGGTGTTGATTGTTCACCAACCTGTGTTGTTGTTTCCTCTTGTGGTACAACAACTGGCTCTTCAAGTGCTGGTTCAATGTGTTGAGCATTGCTTTCATCTTCACTGCTTTCTTCTTCTTGAGCAACCTGTAGCTTGTTCATATCTTCAACTAGAGAGTGTTCCTGCAAAGGTTCTATGGTAGAAGAAATCTTCTCCTTGAAAGACATGTTAGTTTCATCAAAAGAAACATGAACAGATTCCTCAATTTTCAATGATGATTTATTGTATACCCTATAGGCCTTGCTGATCATGGAGTATCCCAGAAACACTCCTTCATCAGCTTTGGCTTGAAATTTTGCTAAGTATTTCTTGTCATTATTGTGAATATAGCAAATGCATCCAAAAATTCTGAAATAGTCAACTTTAGGTTTCTTCCCTTTGAGTAATTCATAGGGAGTCTTTCCCTTCAGTTTATGTATCAGACTTCTATTCAGCACATAGTTGGAGGTGTTCACTGCCTCTGCCCAAAAGGATAGAGGTAGATGAGCATCTGACAACAATGTAGTGGCAGATTCAATAAGGGTTCTATTTTTCCTTTCAGCTACCCCATTTTGTTGAGGAGTTCTAGGAGCTGAGAAAGTATGCCTGATCCCTTCACTCTGACAGAATTCTTGCATAAGAAGAGAATCAAACTCTGTCCCATGATCACTTCTGATCAGGGCAATGTGAGTATTGAACTCAATCTGTATACATTTGAGAAACTCTATCAGACACTTAAAGTTATCAGACTTCTTCCTTAGAAAGAACACCCAAGTGAATCTAGAGAAGTCATCTACAATTACTAAAGTGTAGGATTTCCCTCCTAGGCTTTGTACTGTGATGGGTCCAAATAGATCCATGTGTAACAGATACAATATCCTAGGTGAATCACTCTTATTAAGTGACTTAAAACTGTTTTTAGTTTGCTTGCCTAATTGACAAGCCTTGCAGAGTCCTTCCTTCTTGTAGGGGCCAGAAGGTAGTCCTCTAACAAGGTTGTCCTTGGATAACCTAACAATAGTTCTAAGGTTTAGGTGTCCTAGTCTCTTATGCCATAAAACATTTGGTCTACATACTGAATTGAATAAGCAGATATCTATAGTAGTTGAAAGAAAATCTACTAGGTAGATGTTACCTTTCCTTTTACCTGTCAACACAGTTGTGTTGTCCTCTGACTTGATTTTGCATAAGGTTTTGCTGAAGGTCACCTGGTACCCTTCATCACATAGCTGACTAATGCTGATTAGGTTGTGCTTCAGTCCTTCCACATATGCTACCTTCTTGAAGGTTACAGAATCAATCTGGACTGCACCATATCCTTTAGTTTGTCCAAAGTTGGAATCACCAAAGATAACTTTGGGTCCAAGCTTGGCTCTAAAGGAATTGAGGTTGTCCTTGTTCCCTGTCATGTGCTTAGAGCACCCACTATCCAAATACCATTGCTGGTTAGATGTTGGATAGGTCTTCTCCTGCACATAAAACAATTCACTTATTTTTGACCCAGTTTACCTTGGGCCTAGGTTGATAACCTCTAAATTCAGAAATGAAAGACATCCCTGGCTGACTCTTATATCCTTCAGGATGATATCTCCTTGGAGGTATAATCCATTCAGTATAAGGGTTGAAGGTTTGGGATGAAGAACCCTTAGGATTCAATTTTGACTTGCCTTTGAAAAAGTTTCCAGAGCTCTGACCTCTGTTCGACGATCTTGGAGCTGCGTTCGACGATCGTGGGTCAGATCGTTGAGCTCCGTTCGACGGTCGACTATGGCTGAGGTCAGGTATATGGGATCGTCGACCTGCGTTCGACGATCGTGGCTGAGATCGTCGATCTGTGTTCGACAATTTGTCCTGAGATCGTCGAGCTGCGTTCGGCGATCGTCGATCTTCATTCGGCGATCGTCGATCTCCGTTCGACGATTTCTACTGGGACTTAGTTTTCTGAGGCAGATCAGAATTTTTCCTGGCAACCTCTACAACTCCCTTTCCCTTGTCAGAAATGAACTTGATGGGAGTTGTCAGAACAATAGGTTGGCTGGATGAGGCACCCAAACCCAGTGTACTATTGAATCTTGAGTTCACTGTGCTTGTGATGTCCATCAGCTTGATGCTTCTCCCATTAAGGGATTCTTCAAGCTTCTTGGCCTCAGAGAGCTCACTTTTCAGTGTAGCTATCTGTTCCCTATAGTTCTCCAACTCCTGAGAGAGTTTGAGATTTTCTGATTTCAAAACATTTTGTTCAGATAATTGATTTCTGAGAGAGATGATCTCTTTCTCAGACTTTAGCAGGTCTAAACATAGTGCTTTAAATTCAGATTTAAAATCTTCTGAAGTAAAATCAAAAGAGCTGATTACCTGATCTTCTTCAGGTTGAGTCTCTGAGTCTGACTCTGACTCCTCTTCCTCTGAGTTGTGTTGTGAGGCATTGATTGCCATCATGCAGAACTCCTTTTCCTCTGCATCATCCTCATCATCACTGGAGCTGGAAGAGGCTTCTGACTCCTCTTCAGTCTCACTCCAGGATTCAGCAACAAATCCTTTCCTTGTATGCTTATTTTTGCTGGAAGAAGGTTTGCTATTGCCACTCCTTTTGGAGTCTTTCTCCTTTCTTCTCTCTTTTCTTTCCCTTCTGTCCTTGTTCTTGTTCTCTGGACAGTCAGGAACTATATGCCCTGGTTTCCTGCAACCAAAGCAAATAATGTCTTTGTTATTGCCAATGGACTTGTCATACCTTGGCTTATCCTGCTCCTTGTATGATCTTCTTCTGAAGTCCTTTCTGGCCATCTTATAGAATCTTTTGGCCAACAAGCTGAGAAGTTCATCATTGCCTGTTCCCTTTTCTTCAGGCAGATCCTCAGTTGCCTTAAATGCTATGGTCTTCTCCTTTCTTGTGGCTGGTGAAGCAGCCTTCTGTTCTTCCTCTCTGTTCTTGATGAGTAGCTCATAAGATTTGAGCTTACCCAACAAGGCTTCAGTGGTGATCTCATTCAGACTTCTGGCATCTTTAATTGGCCAGATTCTTGAATCCCAAGTGCTGGGAAAGCACATTAGGATCTTGTCATTAAGTTCTGTCAGTGAGATCTCTTTGTCTAATGTCCTCAGTTCACTGACAATTAGACTCAGTCTGTTATACATGTCTCCCACTGACTCAGTCTCTCCCTTCTTGAAGTTCTCATATTGAGAGATGAGATGGGATCTTCTGTCCTTTCTCTCATCAGCTGAGCCAGAGACAATTTCTGAGAGCCTGTCCCAAATTTCCTTGGCTGAATTGCATTCAGCTACCTTTTGAAAAATGTCATCTGACATTGTCTGGGCTAGAATGTTCATAGCCTTGGCATCAGCTACTTTCCACTTTTTGATGTCAGCATCTGTTCCTGATGGAGGTGGAACAGCATTTGTACTTGTGCTTTCTGGGGGTCTTGGACACACTGTCAAAACAGAATTAAATATATCTTCGTCAATATAATTCATGTAGAGTCTAATCCTTGCTTTCCAAAGTGCAAACTTTGATAGATTGCACACTGGAGGTCTGGTGCTGGCATAATCTTTGTTTTGGGCCATGATTTGTGCAAACAGAAGCTTAATAATAAAATATAAGAGAAGGATCTAGTTTGGGATCTTGGGGTTCAGGTGTTAGCCTGTACAACCAAACAAATATGGTATGTTTAACCAATCTCGCTTTGATACCAATTGAAAGGGAAACTAGATCTGATATACTCTAGAGGGGGGTGAATAGAGTATATGGTGCTTTTAAAACACAAAGAAAAACTTTTGCAAAGCTTTACAACAATTGTTGTAATGAGTGTGAGCAGGGAAGCAGAAATAAAACTAATCACAAAACTAAGCTATGCAGAGACTAAGCACAAGAGAATCTAGGCCAGAAACAAAAAGAAAACAAGCAGAACCAGATGACACAAGGAATTATAGTGGTTCCCCAAACTTAGGTACATCCACTCTTCTACCACCCTAGGTAGGAATCCACTGCAGGATGAGTTGATCAGGTGTCCTGGGCACCAATGAGCTTTTGATAAGGTGCTCAAAAACCAAATCAGATTTTTTGATCAGGTGTCTTGCCACCAATGAGCTTTTGACAAGGTGCTCAAAAACCAGATTCAAACCTTTGAAGGGAGTTTGAAAAACCCTTTACAGAGTGGGGGTGAGAGAGTTATTGCAGTCTTCTCTTTCTCAAGCAACTGAGAAGACTATGTGGATTGATGTCAAAGCTCCCCCTGAATCCTTGAAATCTTCAGGAAGAAAAACTTTGCTGAGGGTGATAGGCCTTCAAAGTTAGATCTCCAGCAAAAGATGATTTCAGCAAGCTGAAATGTTGAGAGTCTGGAGTCTTGAAATGATGTTGGCCTTGAACACTTTGAGAGCTGAAGAGATCTGAATATTTTTGAAAGCTTGATCTCTCTTATGAGTGTTCTTCTGAATTCTTTTTGACAGAAGATTTTGCAAAAGTCTCTGTATCCTGAGTTGTGTATCCTCTTCTTGTTAATCTCTGTATTTCACCCTCTTTCATTCAAAAACATTCTGTCTTTTATTCTCTTTGCCAGAATAGAATATCACTCTGTCAAAGATAGTCGTTGGTCTGCATTGATTACAGCCTTAATTGCATAATTTCTTCTGAAGGAAAGTCCACTGAATTATTCCTTGAAAAATCCCTTGAAACTTGGTCCAGAAGTAAATGTAAACGGCTAGCAGATCTTCTGAATTAATTGCAGAATAGCTTCTAACTGATTTGAATTTGAATTCTGAAGGATAACTGAAATCGTCGAACTGAGCTCTGCTATCGTCGAGCTGAGCTCAGCGAACTGGAAAATTCAAGCAACAAAATAATCGTCGATCTGAGCTCAAAGATCGTCGAACTGAGCTCAGAGATAAGGATCCAGTGCAGAGTCAAAATCGTCGACCTGAGCTCACCGATCGTCGATTGGAGTTCGACGATATTGTGAAGTTGAGCTCAGCGATCGTCGAGTGGAGCTCGACGATATTATGAGGTTGAGCTCAGCGATCGTCGAATAGAGATCGACGATCTGTTGAAGTTGAGCTAGACGATCGTCGACCGGAGTTCGACGAATCGTCGTGCTGAGCTCGACGATTAGACTTGGTCTACAGAAAAACTTGGTCTTCAGGGAAGCTTCCAATCCTAGACTTCTAACCCTTAGACTCAATTCTAATTGACCTATTAAGCTATACAGAAGGTCAAACACAGATTCCTAGAGACATAGTGATCCTGACCCAAATTAGTAATAGGGTGTTCCAACAGAATCAGATATGTTCTGATACCAATTTAAAGTGAGGGATAGATCTTATATTTACACTAGAGGGGGTGAATATAGTTTTTTAAAAACTTTGAGTTATTTTTATAGTGGATTAAAATAGGTGATATATATATATAAGAAAGGAAAATATATATATTACGCCAAAACAAAATAAAGAATAGAGCACAACCAGATGACACAAGGAAATTTATAGTGGTTCCCCAATAAACTTGGGTACATCCACTCTTCTAACACCCTGGTAGGAATCCAATCCAGGTTTTTGATCAGGTTCCCTGTCACCACAAGATCTATTTTCAAGCGAGATCTAAAAACCCTTTGAGCTTTTGATTAGGTGCCCAAAAACCAAACTAAGTCTTTTGATCAAGAGACTTAACAACCAAATGGATGACTTTTGAAGGGAGTTAGAAACCCTTTTACAGTAAAGTAGAAAGAAATTTGATATTGTCTTCTCTTTCTCAATGTTCTAAGAAGACTAGTGGATTGTTGTTGTTGTCAAAGCTCCCCTGAGATCTAGAATAGTTCAGGAGAATGGAATCTTTGCTCGGGGTGCAGGCCTTCAGATTGCTTGTTGATCTTCAGGAAGTTTTTAGACAGATGTTGATGGATTGTCTCTTTAAAGCCGTGAAGCAAAAACCGATGAAGAACTTGAGTTGTATATGAGCTATTCTTCTTTCAGTTTTCTGTATAAAATTCTTTCTCTCACAGCTAACTGACTTTCTTATCTCTTGAAAAAGAAATTATCATTATATATTCCATGCAGATTTCAGCCTTTGAATTTTGAATTCCTTTCCTTGACTAACTGAAGAAATTTTGGGAGTTGAATGGCTGGAATTTGTCTTAAATAAATTTTCTCAACTGTCCCAATAAAATAAGCTAAGTAATAACAACCTGAAGAACATAATTAATACTGCCATGGAACGGATATATTCATAAGAATATTGTGCATTAATTATCAGAGCATTACAGACATATTATAATATAATTTGAAAATGATCTGCCTTAGTCAAACTGAAATACATTAGAGAAATAGTCGAACTCATCAAATTCTCGTCGACCTGAGATCCAAATTCATCGAACTGAAAATGGGAGAAATTAGTCGAACTCAGCAAATTCTCGTCGATTTGAGATCCAAATTCGTCGAAATAAAACCTCTCCTTCGTCGAGCTGAGATCCAAGATCGTTGACCAGAAGATTAACTTACCAAACTGAGCTCCAAGTTCGTCGAACAGAGATAGTCTTTCGTCGAGCTGAACTACTGAGGTGAGATCAGAGTTCGTCGATCTCAGCTAGGCTTTCGTCGAACTCAACTCACAGAAGAAATCTAAGGACGTCGATCTGAGATCGACAAAAGTCGAACTCTGTTCAGCTAATATTTGAATGACTTTCTGTATCTTAGAAAACTTCTTTTCTCTGGAGGTCTTCTATCTCTAAGTCTTCTAAAGGTGAGAGTCAATCAATCTGGGTTGTTGACTGACCTTGACCCTGATAAAAACCTATGACCCTAGACTATACTTGTTGGGTCTTCTAATAATCCTAAAAGTGAACGTAGCCCAAATCAATCCTAAATATAGGTGGGGTTCCAACATATGATCCCACAAATCTAGTCTTCCAGGACATCGTCTTCCTGCAAGTTATCCAAGGGATTGATGGAGCACTTAATCTAGTCTAAGATCTCGGCAGCTTCGCGGAAGGATTTGTCGACATCACATGCTTTGACCTATATCCTACCTTGAAGAAAAGGTTAACCACTGCATACCGAGTGGTCAAAGGTAAGGAAATGGTCGTGGAAGGTGAGGGCGAGGATAAGGAGGAATATGACCACAAAGCGGATAGCAAGGGAAGCTGGAGCTAAGGTGCCACTTCTGAGACCAGCGGTCAAGCTCTGTAGACCGTGCGGGCTGATTTCGAGAAGTCGAAGACCACGGAGACTGGTTGTTCGAGTGACTCTTCAGCTGGCAGCAGTGGCTACTCGCTATCTCAAGTCAATGTTGACGACGACAGTGACTCCAGTACTCTTGTGGCTCATAAACTCAAGCTGAACGATCAGGACTGAAGAATTTCACTTATAATAATTTTTGCTTTTTGGATCCGACAGTTTGAGATTTGTAACCACACAGTTTAACAATTAAAACTTTTGATAAAGAGATGAAAGTACATTTTACCTTCTTTACTGCGTATTGTTGTGATTTTACTTAATTGCCTGTTCGCGGGGCTTTATCTTTCCTACTTATGTCTGATTTAGAAAGATGACTAATCAGTTAACCGAATGAGAATTAATATCATCTTGTAATTCTGTGTCTTCATTCCAGTTAGCCGCAAGGAAGATACTAGTCACTATATAAGATGCTTCTGAGCTTATAGAAATCTGATGATCCTCAAAAATATATTGCAGAGCCACAAATCGGGCGGTTAGGTTAGTAGTCACTAATTAGAGATAATTGATAATATAAATCAACAATTGCATGTGACTCATTCGAAAACTGATTAACAAGCCACATCTACATTGCGAAAAGGATTATTGTGATAAGCAACCTACTGATACCTTGGCAATATGCAAACTGAATTCTAAGTCATATGGCTAGTGCCATTAACCGTCGATGGGCCATACTGATAAATAATTTAACTAACAGCTGGCTTAGATGAAAACAGACATGTAGGCCGCAATTGGATTATCAAAAGATAATTTGGATAGACAATCTGTGGCTTCTTTGATACATACTGAATATAAAGCCATGCGGCTAGGCTTATTAACCGCTGTGGCTTCATTGATAGCATCCAACTTAAGTATTCATACAAATAATCTTGAAGTATTGTTTCTAGTTGTAAGTAAACCAGAAAATAGGCCGATAAATAACCAGAATCCACATTAACCTCGATGCGGCAAGTTGCTGGCCGGTTAGAATATATGGTATTAATCGGCAGACACAAGCTAATAAAATTAAGCTTGGAACTGAAAGTCACGGGCCGATGGGAATGATTGATATAAGTCAGCTGACTCAGGCCGGGAATAATAGTAAAATAACCGAAAAGATCAGCCAGCTATATAGCTGCATGGCTTGCGGACGGCGCGGAATAAGCCAAAAAAACCAGGCCGAAATATATGACCGCGCGGCCTGCACACTGTAGTGAATAATAATATACAGTTTGTTAGAACTGAAAGTAATGACTCACAACATAGGTGACCAAGCAGGCAGTTGTGCACAAGACAGCATTGCTTTTCTCACATGGTCACAAAAGCCGTGCAATCAACCCACTACAAAAATTTGCAGAATGAGACGATACCAAGATTTTGTTCGCACTGAAAGAAATGATCCACAACTTAGGTGACCAAGCGGGCAGGTGCGCACAAGTCAACAATGCTTTTCTTATGTGGTCACAAAAGTTGTGCAATCAACCCACTGTAAAAAATCTGCGGACTGAGCGGATACCAAAATTCTGTCCGCACTGAAGGAAATGATCCATAACTTAGGTGACCAAGCGGGCAGGAGCGGACAAGGCAGCATTGCTTTTCTCACAGGGTCACAAAAGCTGTGCAATCAACCCACTGCAAAAAATATGCAGACTGAGAGGATACCATGATTCTGCCTGCACTGTGGTCTTGGAGTATGAAGAACCAAGAGTTCTGATCTTGTGGTATAAGAAACAGGAATTGCAACCTGCAAAGAATGGGAGCTACAAACTTATTTGACCAAGTGGGCAGGTGCACGATGCATTGCTTTTCTCACGAAGGTCACATAAGCTATATAAATAAAGTGATGCGAAATAATTCTTCTAGAGATGCTTTTTATTATAACCCATCCGCTAATGATTCGAGAGAGGTAAACACTAAACTTCCGCGACTGATGTCGAGCGAGGTTAATACTTAATATCTACGAATGATGTCGAGCGAGATTAATACTTAATATCTGCGACTGATGTCAAGGGAGATTAATAATTAATATCTATGACTGATGTCGAGCGTGATTAATACTTAATATCTGCGACTGATGTCGAGCGAGATTGCCACTACACATCTGCGACTGATGTCGAGCGGGATGTGTAGGGCCTAAAATAGTATTATTTTATCATAGGCATAAATCCACATGTGTATGTCAGTGTTAAATGTAAATTTATGAAATAGGATTTAAAGAGGATATGGATACTTATTTGCAGTGGAGGGCATAACAAAAGGATACAAACTTTATGTATGGTTGAACCCAATTACTGACGACTACTGAGAGATCTTTGTGAAGATGGATGTTGGTGAGAACTGATTTGCTGCCATATCTGTTACAAGTAATATTGACAAAGAAAAGGAAAAAATGTAGGAAACTGCGAACAAATGGGCGATACATGAAATATGTGAAAGACAAACAAGATATTACTCCAATGTCAAGCACTTTCACTAAATCTTTTTTTGCACCATCGACTTTGCTTGCCGAAAATGCATAGGAGGATCATAGGACAACATAATCTTGCAATTTACCTGCCTTTGCAAATCGATCTGTCAGTTTCTGAAGAGCCCAACAATCTTCCGTGACATGACCAATATTCTTATGATATTTGTAGAAAAGCTCTTTATGTTGATATTTAATCTTTGATTTCATATGCGAGGCTTTTCAAACTCTGGCATTCTTATAAGAATTGGCAGAAGATCTTCCATATTGATTTTGAACTAGACATACATGTCTGAATATTTCTAATAGCTGAGTGATTTCGGATCAAAAGACAAGATAGGGCATGCTTATATAAACTCTGATGCTTTATCCTATTGTGGAGGCATTGCAGGCTTATTCTGATGGAAAGGAGGAGGATTATAATTTCTGAATTTCAAGGCATTTTGCGAAGAACCATGTTGTTGATGACAAGAATCTTCTGACATTTCTTAGTTCTCTCATTCACAAAAGATATGTAGTTAGCGTTCGCGCCTTTTCCTATTATGAATTTATTTGCTATCTTAATAAGATCTCCATAGGTCTTTGGTTCCTTTTTGTTAACTTTAAATTTGAGAGGACCTTCATGAAGTCCATTTATCAAGGAATATTTGTAAAAGTCTAGATGAACGTTAATAACATCACGCATTTCCCTCTAAAACCCATCGATGAAATTTGCATTTGACTCATCATCCTCTTGCTTGATTTGGAAAAGAGCTACTGGGTCTCTCTCCACTTCCTGAAGGTATCAAACCTTAAAAGGAATTGCCTTCGAAGATCCCCAAAGCAAGTGATCGACCGGGATGGTAAATTATAGAACCACTCTCTAGTAAGGTCACCAAAGGATATTACAAAAAGTTTACACATGATCGCATATAACATGGTTCTTAATGAGACTGCCGCTTCAAATGCTTGTAGATGAGAGATTGGATCGCTAATCCTAGAATAGCATGGTAAATGAGGCTCTCTGAAATCATTGGCAACAGTATCCCAATGAATTCGGTTAATGAACGGAGAAGAGTCTTCCTCTTCTTCGAAAGGAGGCGTTTGCTCTACATAAGCTTGATTAGGATGAGCGGTCATATTTGCTCTACGACGTTCACGATGAGGGTTGAAGACATCTTCCGGTTCAGGTTGCAACACATGTTCAACACAATTGATAGAAGATTCATTATCACCATCAAGCTCCAATCATTAGGATGATAACTACCTTCCCCCTTTAAGAGATTCATAGCGGCTGATAAGAAATTATAATAATCTCGTCCCCTCAGGAGATCCAATGCGAAAAGGAGGAGATGAGAGCTAACTCCTATTTTGAGGCCGCAGAGCACCTGCAGCTTGAACAGGGAGATAGTTTAAAGGACAAGCCGATTGAAATACTGGCGGGTTCCCTAATACTGGTGTCGGGCTAAAAACGATAACCAGTGCTATCGCAGTTTGCTGGACTAGCCACCGAGTAATAGGGACTAAAGCGGTCTGGCACTATGAATCCTCTAAATTCATATACTACTTGAGATATGAAGGTCAAATGTTAACTGTTGATGCGGTAAAGGGCACCACTAGAAAACAGTTTGATCACAGGGGAAAAGAAGGGAAAAGCGAGGATGTCGAGTGGCCCGTTACTAACATTTAAGTCTAGTGGATAAGACAGAGAGGTGGGAAAGGAGAGAGAGGCCGCTGGCAGGGACAACACTAGAGTTCTCCCGCCGCGGCTTGAATTCCACTATTCCGGGGGGATTTCCTTTTATTTAAAAGGTTACGGTTATACTTAGAGAAGAAAGAAAAGAATAAGGATAAGCTGACCAGTTAGCAGGCTGCAAGGCACAAGTCTAGAGACCACAGCTCTTGACAAGCAAGCTCCTGGATTTGAGTCAGCGTGCTTTGGGGAGTGCTACCACCCCTATTTGTAGGCTCGTAGGCCTGCCCAAACAGGCAGCGCTAAAATTACCAGCTGCCCGGGGTACATGAGAACCAGACATAGGTGACGGGAAAAAAGCAAGCAAAAAAGGGAAAAGGAGGGAAACAGATCGGTCTGGCGGGTTCCCCCTGGCCAGCTGAGCATCCGGGCCCCTGGGACTTGGCATTGAGCTGGCCCGGTCCTAATGGCTGCCTGACATGGAGACCACGCAGCTTCTCTAAGAACTAGTCGGCTTGCTGTGGACGATGGCTAGAAAATAAAGGCCGCCTAACCTTGAAAGCCATGGGAACTAGTCGTGAATTCTAGGTTTGATAGTTTTCCAAATCTCCAATCATTCGTCGAAACCGACCCCTCGAACTCCCAGATTTGTCGGTCAAAAACTCAAATCGCCGATCGTCTTCAGCGAAAATGGTGTCGTCGGGTTTGGGAAGTAGATGAATAGTGAAATAGGGTTTTCGATTACGCGTATATATATAAATAGTATAATAATAATTAATTAATTAATAATACAATATCACATTACAACTAATATTAATTAATCCCAAAATGATCTGATATCCAAACGAACTTGGAATTTAACGAAATTCGCACCATAGTTAAATACCGACGCTGTGAATCTAACAGCCAAGTCGAAATTCAAATACAAAAAACCAAACTCGAGAAATGACCTCCCGAAGCCAAAACATAATAATTCCCAAAAAAGGCTCCACCAAGTCACCAAAACAGGCCCAACTCACAATGGAATCTTGCAAATAGTCTAAACCCAGCAACACTGAAAGCCTAAAGAGAAAAAATCACTTTCTAACCATGACACATGCCAAACAAGCGTTCACGTATAGCCCTGACGTCAATATTATGCCACTACCGGAATAAAAATAAATACGAAAAAATCAGCGACATTATACCCATGGCTATAGGGAGGTGGGGAGTGTTAGCACCATCGAGCATTCGCCACCCCATGCGAGTGGAGGTTTTTAGGGGCCACTCACCTAGTGTTGTTTGATGTATTTTTATCATTTTACCCCCGATGGCCTGCCCATAGCCCTTTAGAACAGTGGAGTTACGTGGTTGGCAGGCCAATTTGTACTGCATATAGCTGTTTAGAACAATGGAGGTTGGCTATTGGCAGACCTTTTTCAGAAAATTATAAATAGACCCAAGGAGGTACCTCAGAACGGATGCTTACTTATTCTCTGGTCTTCTTGCGCTTTATGAGGTATCCTTAGCTCAGCAGTTGGCTAAGGTTAGAAGCACTCTAAGATATTCAGGGTGTGTGGTGGGACCTCCGTGTTATTGTCGTGGGTCCATTTCTTGTTCTAATTCTTTTGCTGTTTGAGCTTCAAAGTGAAAAGTAAGTGCGAGATCACCCCTTCCCCAAGGGTTTGAACTCAACAGAAACTGATTTTTGGGTTCAAAACCACCCCCATACTTAAAAATAAACATTGCCCCTAATGTTTATATGCCAAGTAAGAGGGGGAAAGAAAAAGAAAATAGATTAATTTTTTTAAATGAAAATACAAGAAAGTAAATGATAAGCAAGTGGTGTCTCCGAAGAGCGCTTTTCTTTTTACCGTCTTTAAGCTTGATGGTTATTGTTAAGGAAAAGGAAAATTGAATTTTAAGTGAGTGGGTAACTCCCTGAATTCACGCTTGGGTGAATACGTCGAAGACGCTCGCCCGACTACTCCTCCGCTTGCTTCCTTATTTTCCTTCTTTGAACAGTTGGCTTGAGAATGTAAATTCAAATCACATATCCATATCGGAGGTAATTTTAATTATCGTAGCGGAGTGGCAAATGGATCGTGGAAAAAGTTTAATTGCAATGGCTCCTCTCCTTCCTGAAAAAGGTTAGTGAAAGAAAAATAAAAAAGAAGTGCGTTAGAAAAAATTTCGCAAGTTGGAAGATCTTGCGAAAATATATGATTAGGCTCCAGTTGTTTATTTTTGAAAATAATATTGTTATATAAAAATTCATTTAAAGTAAAATCATTGGAGGCAACATTTTCATTAATTTGAATCTCTAACTATTCATAAGTTGTGAACAAAAATTCATGAATAAAAGAATAAGCGGTTGTAGTAGGAGAAGAAACATGTTCTTCTTATAAGTCCCCTGGTGTGCCCAAAATATTTATAAATTCTTGATATAATATTTTTTCTCCATAAGAGCAAAAATTGAAGATTCATGTTCCTCCATAGAAGAAATATTTGAAGATGAAGAAAAAATATGAGAACAAGTTTTACTATTTTCTAAATTTTGGGGAGGGAAATTAAATTGAAATGATGAATCTTCCTCAAAATTATAAGAAGTTTTTGGTGCGGAAAATGAAGAGCAAAAATTTGCATCTAAATATTTATTCTCAATACTTGGGAATTCTTCCGGTTGATCTTGCGAAAACAAATAACCAACATCCGAGGTGGAAGAAAAAATATTTAAATCAAAGTAATTATTCGCATTAAAATTCGAAAAATTAATTTCATGAAAATTAGAAAAATTGGAAAAATTATTTTCATGAAATTTTAAAAAGAGTTATCCTAAAGTGCGGATAGTTATTTTCATAATTATTATAAAAATTATTTTAATACGAAAAATTTTGATAATAATAATGAAGATAACACTCCTTATTTCGATGAGGAGCACCACAATAATAACAAGATATTTTTCGCCTGCATGCGGCTTACAAAATATTTAGGTGATTTTCAAGCTTGGCAAGTGTGGCGGCAAATTGAGAATAATTTTTTTTATAAAAGAATATAAGGAACAACCATTACTTAATAGAAATGAATTTGAAAAAGAAAATAAAAAATAGAAATGGATGTGGAGAAAGAGAATGATAAAATTAATAAAATTTACGCTTTCAAAATATCATCAAAAAACTCTGAGGAACAATGCCAAAAGCTTGATGGTTATAATTCATGCTAAAGGGTAATTCTAAATCGATAAAGCAAGTGTACATATCATTCTAGAGTATATGATCAAGTGTCGTATTAGACTCGGGGCCTGTTGACAACTTGTACTCATGCAAATTAATATTATTTTATCGAATATAAAAATAGAATTTTAATAAAACTATGAACTAATATCAACACGTGATCTAAACTCCCTTTGAAATAAAATTAACATTTCATAAAATTCATGCTTCTAATTTACCTACATCGACCCTGGAGAATCCTAATTTACAAAAGTGCCTCTCTCGAGAATATGCTCTTGACTAAACTTAGGTTGATCGATTAAGATCTCTCAGCTACTCGAAACCCCTAAGCTTGCTTTATGTGGTGAACCCCGCTATTTAATTTGACTCCAATCCAGAAGATTCATGTCATCCTCTCTCGGGGACTACATGCAAATCCTTCTACCTTTGAGTGATCTACTTGCATCCACCATGTCTCAACTCGCATTTTCTCTGCAATTAAACGATATATCAGAGTAAGAGAAATCACGCATCGTGATGCCGTGCCGTGGAGGGGATAAATGCAGATGCTCAGGCAAGTCCCCAACTCTATATTTAATATGAAATATGTGAGTTTAATATGAAGAAAATAGTAATTTGGGTTACGTTTTGGGTGTCCGTATCCCTCTTCTCTGTGGATCAACAAGTCCATGGGTAAAAATATGAATATACGCTGCGGAAAGTACTTTGTTTATATTTAGTTAACATCTTTCATGAGCATAAACATCCAACTAGGACAACTCATGATATGCACGACTCTAGATTTACACTAAGTATAGAAATTGCTTTTACGTTCCTTAGAATATAATTACTTTAGTTTTGAAATATATTATAAATGAAATAGGCAAATGGCATTTTATAATTTTTAAGAGTAACTAACATGCAATCCAAGCATAAAACCTTCCCAGAGAGCAAGTAAAACCAACCATTCACACAGAAACAGATTTAGCAGCTTGCAAGTACTTAACATTCTACAAAAAAACAACCAGTGGTCGTCAACAACCTGACACAAACCCATTAAAATTATGTATGTCTAAACTAAAACAAAACAACAACAACAATCTCACAATCGATGAGGTAAAGGCAACTGCAACCACTGTAGAACGCAAGCCACAACCAAACCATAGATGCTCAATCGGCTATTTGTCTGAACCAGATGTATTCAAAGAAAGAAAACCTTAGCAAGAAAAAATAAGTGGTAAACAATATCATAAGTATATAATAATCAAAGGGAAACAAGAAGGGTTACCAACCCCAACTATAATAATGGCTGATAAACCTCAGCTAAAAAGTCAAGTTATAAGTAAAGCAGGAATTTCAATAGTAGAGTAAGTGAAAATAAACCAAGTGCGATAAAGACCTAAGCTTTATGGAACATATAAATAAGTAAGTGTACTTATAAGGAATTAATCAGCTCATAATTTAGTGAGCAAAAACATCAGCATATCTGGCACCTTTGGTGGTGGGAACCTACCCAACACACCATCAAAAAAAAATTCTCAAGTTCCCATGGAAAGGTGGTCTTATACCCTGACACACACAAAATTGGGGAAAACCAGCACCTGCGGTGGTGTGAACCTACCCAACACACCAACAGTCATATACCCACACCTGGTATACCCTCCAGGGAAATAATTCACCAAAAAATAGCATCAAGATGGTGGTCCTTTATCCACTGCCAGCCTAGACATAATCATACAACCAAAATACCGACAACCATAGTCAAAACACTGATGAACAATAACAAAAAAAAACTGGGCTTCTCTAATAACAAAATGGAGGAGTGAATCTGAGAAATCAGTCTAAGGCCAAACTCGACGACTTAGATACAATTCGTTCATAAAATATCAAGTCCATACTAATTCTTCGAGTATACTCGACGAATACAACATGCACTAGAAGATTTTTACTTAGCAAAAGTAGACTGCTAGAGGTATACGACGAATCGGCGAAATTTCATAAGTCCTCGAAAAAGTGTCAAGTACACTCGATGCCGCGTTATGTGCATTCAAAGCACTCGATGACATCCAATTAACTCCACTATGTTGCATTCACTCGACGTCGCGTTGAGTGCATTCAACACAGTCAATGCCAATCAGTTAACTCAATGATATTTCCTTCACTCAATGTCGCGTTGAGTACACTCAACACTTAACAGTTAACTCAACGATATATATTTCACTCAACACCGTGTTGAGTACACTCAACTCTTAACAGTTAACTCAATGATTTAGACTTCACTCAACACCGTATTGAGTACACTCAACGATTAATAGTTAACTCAATGATTGTTGGGTATATTGATCCCAATATTCCAGATTTGTTAGAAGTCAAACGGGTCAATGAAATACACACATAATGTATTTGATGTATGCTTTTGTTCATACATGCAGGTTATCCATGATTGGACAAGTAAAGAAATCAGTAAACTCAAACTTCGTCGAACTCAGCTCAGAGTTTATCGAAATCAGCTTGCTGATCGTCGAGCTAAACTCAGCATAAGCTTAAGAAATCAGGATACAATATTAGTCGAACTTAGATCAGAGTTCGTCGAGCTCAAGTTACAGATCGTCGTGCTCAGTCCAATGCTTGACAAACTAAAGCAAGAGAAAATTGACAAAGGTAAAATGTGTTGAGAGCGCTGAGAAGATCAAAATTCATCATGCTCAGTTTGTCGTTCATCGAGCTCAGCTCAAAGCTTGTCAAGTTAAAGCCAGAAATTCTGTGTAAGGCATAAGCGCTGAGACCGCTGAGAAGAAGGTGTTGAGACCGCTGAGAGAGTTGAGACAGTTGGGAAGACAACGCTGACACATCTGAAGACAACTGATAATATGGCATTGAGATAGCTGAGATAGCTGAGAAGATGGCGTTAAGATAGTTGAGACAGCTGAGAAGATGACATTGAGATAGCTGAGACAATAGAGAAAATGTTGGTTGTAAACTTTCTAAGTCTAGAAGCATTGAGTGAAGCAAGTTCACTCAATGCTTCTAAATAAAGCAGGAAGCGCTGAGACAGTCAACAGGTAAACAGCTGAGAACAAAATTAGCTGGAATTTTTTCTAAGTCCAGAAGCATTGAGCGAAGTAGGTTCACTCAACGTTTCTAATGAAGAGGAAAGCAGTGAAACAAAGAACTGTCTCAGCTGATAAATGAAAAATCGCTGAGATCGTTGAGACAAATCCATTGAGAGAGTTAAAGTACAAAAACCGCTGAGACACCGGATAAGAGGAAAGCACTGAGACAAAGGCTTGTCTCAGCTAAGACTGGAAAACCAATGAGACCGCTGAGACAAAACTGCTGAGAGAAAGCCAGGAAAGTTTCTAAGTCCAAAAGCGCTGAGAGCCAAGGCTGATGGCATTGAGTGCCTCAACATCACTCAATGCTTGATGGGATTTAGGAAAATTTTCTAATTCCAGATGTTGATGACAACTGCTGACGTCATCGAAGTCAAATCTACAGGAACCATTGTGGGAATGCTGCAACAGCACCGAAAGATGTTTTATCCCTTTCTGATGGAGTTCGCGCTCACCAATCCTTGGTGGGCCCACATACTATGGTGTCATTGACTCAAATCAATGCATATGCAAGGCGAAACAGTAAAAGTTTAGGGTTAACGAATCAAAGGAAAAAAACTGAAAGTGGCGGCTGGACACTTATTTTCCGATAAAGCTTGAAAGCTGCTATCCAGCCAGGATAGCTTGAAGGCAAGAAAGGATAGCTGAATCTCTTCAAGCTCAGCAACGATGTTCTCTATAGAATAGTTAGCTGATTCATTTCTCAGCAAAGGGGAAGCAGCTCATCAGTGCAGCAGTAACAAGTGATAGCTGTAGAAGAAGGCTGATTCCTTCAATAGCAGGTGAGCTGGACTGAAATCTTATCAGTCCAGCAAAGTTGACTCAAAGTAATTTCTCTGAGTCAGTTATTTTATTTTCATAAACTCTTTATTCATTTCCTATAGAAATCTGGTTTCCTGAATCTGACTGTAGGGCACTTTGTGCCTGAGAAATGGGTGACAAATTTATCACTGAGGTAGGTGCCTGGAGGGGCACTAAGGTAGCATCCAAGTGAGGATCTGAGTTGTAGGACATTAGTGCCTGAGGTAGGAGAGTGCTGCTCTCTGAGTGTAGGGCCTTTTGTGCCTGAGGTAGGTTATGAGCTTGTCACTGAACTATAGGTGCATGGAGGGGAACTGAGGTTGGAACCTGGATGGGTACTGAGTTGTAGGAGTGTTGTAGTACTCTAGGAGTACAGCCTTATGCCTGAAGTTGTAGGGATGAAAAGCCTGAGCTGTAGGCTTTAGAGATAAGGCTGAGATAGGTGGCTTGCGGGTCACTGAGTGTAGGAGCACTACAGAGCTCTGAGGTAGGGCTGTCCTCCCAGCCTGAGAGTAGGGCTTAACAGCCTAAGGTAGGTGGTCTGATGAACACTGAGTGTAGGCCCTTATGGATGAGAATTGAGTCTTGGAGGAGACTTTAAGATCCTGCGGGATCTAAGGTTTAAGCTCTTAGGACCTGTTTGGAGAAGTTATGCCGAGTCCAGTAAATAAACTTGGATAGGTGGAGAGGGAAAGTGGATGTACCCAATTATGGAACCACTATAAATTTTGTTGTTTAATGTGCTTGCTTGTTATTATCTTTGATTGTAGGACTTAAGGACAAGCTCTAGTTAGCATAATTTGAAAACTGCAAAAGATATACTAAAATCTCAAAGACCTTTTCACCCCCCCCCCCCTCTAGGTGATCAGCTAACATAAAGTTATATAACTTTCAAGTGGTATTAGAGGGAAGTTCCACAAGAAGGATTTAACAATCTGAGTATACCTCCAAGGTTAGCTAAAAGATAAGAAATGGAGTCTGGTGTAAATTACAAGGAATTAGGAGCCATGAAGTTGCCAATCTGAAGAAAGGAATCGTTTGGGCTTTGGAAGGAAAGGGACAGGATGTTCATGGAAGCTGCTGACCCTAGGATCTTCATCACAGTCAAGGAGGGACCCTTCATCCACATGAAGATCTCAGTTCTAGATGCCAACATCCAGACTCCCAAATCATATGAATAAATGAACAAGGATGAGCTCCTCCATGCCTCCATGAATAAGAGAGCTCAAAATATCATTGCTAGTACAGTAGATGATCCTACATTCCAGAATTTGGTGCACTGCAAGACCTCCAAGGAGATGTGGGACACCCTAGTGGTGTTCATGGAGGGCTTAGAAGAGGTGAGGGGTGATAGGAAATCAATGCTCAACCAGGAGTATGAGGCATTCAGACAAGAAAAGTCTGAGGGCATTGATGAAAGTTTTTAAAGGTTTTTCAGAACTGTTAATGAACTGAGATCTTATGGTACAGTCGTCAGCACTTATGAGATGAATGACAAATTTGCCAGGTCCCTCAGCAAGGATTGGGACACAAAGATCTCTACCATCAGGGAGATGGGCAGACTAGCAGACATAGCACCTCCAACCCTATTTGGAAAGCTACTGTCCTATGAGATGCAGCTTGCTGCAACGAAGGAAGAAGAAGAGAAGACCAACTTGGCATAGAGCAAGCATCAATCTGTGGCTTTCAAAGCTGATGCTTCAACCAGGAGCAGAAGGAAGATCTCTCTAGTGAGGAGAACTGCTGTGTCGGAATCTTAGAGCTCCATGTCCAGCTCATCTGACAGCCATACATCTGATGACAACCTTGCTTCCTTTTCCATGCAATTTCAGAAATTCATGAAGAAGGGGCATTGGAAGAATAGAATGCCTTCTTCGTCCTCTCAGTATAGAAGGAAATCCTCTAAGCAGGATAGGTATTCTACTAACTCTAATAAACAAGCTTCCTCTAACATTATTTGATTTCGCTGCAGCAAACCTGGGTATGTAATTGCTTACTACACAGTAAAGATGGAAGAGTGAAAAAGCACCACAAGGGAAAGAAGAAAGAGAAGTACCTAGTGGCCAAGAAAGAGAAGACCTGGTCTGACACTTCCTCTGAGTCAGATAGTGAAGAAGATGAAGTCTACATTGGGCTTATTGTTGTTGTTGAAGAAGAGTTCCCTGCTGCTAGAATAGGGATCAGGGCCCTTCTATCACATTCAGAGAGTGACTCAGAGGTGGATGAAGATGAAGAAAGAGATGCTCAGTACCATGGACTAATGGCAATGACAGATAAAGAAAGCAGCCAGGATCAGCCTGGTCAGTTTCAGGTACATGCTAAACCACATTCTTTTATTTCTAGTCATGAGGCTGACTCAGTCTCTGAAGCTCAATAATCAAGAGGTGAACGGGATTAAGACTCTAAGGATGATGTAAACAACATAATTTCCACGTATGGAGAACTTCTTGAGGGTTTTAAGAAATGCAATCTACTTGCAAAGAGGTAGGCAAAAGAGATTTTTAGTCTTAAAAGCAAGTGTGAAGGACAAGAAAAAGCCCTCACTGAAATGGCTGCATATGCCAACCAGCTCAAGGAAATCATATACGGGAGTCTGTGGTAAGAGTCTCAAATGAGAAACTTATCAAGAAACTTGAAAATGATCTCTTAAATGAGAAATTGTTTGTGACAAAATTCTCTAAGCCAAGCACTATGCTTCCCTTAATTGATACCTACCTTTCCCAAGCTGGTAAGAAAGTGTTGGGATTTAAAGGACCTGCTATACCTTCAAATCCAAGAGGAAAGGGAAAAGGGAAGGCACCTGTTGTGCCTCTAGCCTCTTTGCCTCAAATTTCTTTTCAGAGAGTATTGTTGCCTTCTAACATGTATGACCATGAAAGTTATTATGGTCACTAGGAGAATGACAGATCCACTGGTATGGACCAATGTGGCCCCAGCCATGGTGGAAGGTAGAGCCATGTGAAAGACTTTAAGGCTGCCCATGACGTAATCTAAATGGCCCAACCTGGACCATTTGTTTTTGGTGCCCCAGCCCCAAAACTAAAAGATATTGCTTCTGCTAAAAATCCAAATCATACAACAATCATTGTGACTCAAGGAGAGTCTTCTTGCAGGGTTGGAATGGCCATCTCAGATGATATTAGGTGTATGTTAGCTGAAAAGAGACATGCAGGTAGTGGTTCTTAGAGAAGGCCAACACAGCCAGCTGAAAGACTGTCCTTCAGTCAAATTGCTGCTGAAAGAAGGCAGGAGTATAGTGCAGCACATCTCCCCTCTATTTAGGAAACATTACAGTCAAATGCTGGTCTCAAACAGAAAAGGAGATATAATATCTATGAGTGCTGGTGTTGTGGTAAAGTGGGCCACTATGTTATGGATTGCTGCCACAATCTCTCAGTATCCAGATGTTGCCAAGCTGTCAGGAATTCTGCAGGAAGGCTGTGTTACTTCAAGGCTAATGTGAACCCAGGACCCAACAGAAATTGGGGTCCTAAAATAAGATGACTTGCATTCTTTTCAGGTTAGTTCAAGTACCAAGTCCCCTAAATGGTACTTGGACAGTGGATGTTCCAGGCACATGACTGGAGCAAAGGAGATATTGAAGAAGTACACCAGTAAAGAATGGACCTAAGGTCATTTTTGGAGTACCAAACAAGGGGATAACAATAGGCTATGGTAACATCTCAAATGGCATAATCACCATAATAAAGGTGGCTTATGTGGAGGGGTTGCAACACAACCTCATAAGCATAAGCCAACTATGTGATCTTGGTTATGACATTTCCTTCCACAAGGATAAGTGCCACATCAAGAGATTAAGTGACCAAAGTGTCATCTTAAAAGGCACTAGGAGTGAGAATGTTTATTGCTCAAATTTTTTTTGCTTAGAAAATAGTTCCCCAATATGCCTAGTTGTAGGTGAGAAAGTCTCATATTGTGTCCAGTGGCACAAGAGACTGGCTCATCTGAATTATAAGACCATCGGTCAGCTTTTTAGTGATGAGCATGTTAGGAATGGTCCCAAAATAAAATGCTCCAAGGAGGGTATCTATGCTGCTTGCCTAAAGGGTAAGCAGACTAAGACCACTTTCAAGAGCATTGGGGCCAAGGACTCTGTGAGATGCTTGTATCTCCTGCATATGGACTTGTTTGGTACTATTCCTGTTCATAGTCTAGATAGGAATGTTTACACCGTTGTGGTGGTTGTTGACTATTCCAATTTTACTCTGGTGTTCTTCCTTAGAAGAAAGGATGAAACCCTTGAAGTCTTCACAAATTTTGTCTTGCAAAATTGGAATGAGCTTGCATGCTCTGTGGTCAGAATGAGAAGTGACCATGGAACTGAGTTTCAGTCTGCTGCTATAACTATATTCTGTGAAGAGCAAGGGATTCATCAAGAGTTCTACTCTCCAAGAACACCCCAGCAAAATGGGTTAGCTGAGAGGAAAAATAAGACTCTCATAGAAGCTAGGAGAACACTACTAAGTGACACTTCTCTCGCAGAATATTTCTGGGCTGAGGCAGTTAACACTGCATGTCATGTGCTCAATAGGGCTTCTATCACTAAAGATGTAAGACACCATTTTTTCTTTTAAAACCACAGGGGTCTTATGCCCAAAACTGTCATTTTGCGGTGACACCGACACTCGGGAAGGTCACCACTACAAAATGCGGATCCTGTCGGCCTTTACATTCACCAAAGAGAAAAAAGTTTACGCATAGTTCAGAAAAAACTAAGTCCACAATCACATGTAATATATGTAAAGGAAATCACATCAAGTCCACATATAATAAAATTACTGAAATAAAACAGTACAAAGAAACATAAATAGGCTCAAGCCCGATACATCAATCCTAACTACAAACTCTCACGGAAGCAAAGTAAACTAATCACTCACGGAGCCAGTAGTCGATGCTCCTATGCTAGACTAGCCCAACTCCATGTGCGTCATACTCCGTTGGTGTTGTATCCCCTGCTACAGCTCCCTGTCTCCCATCAGGACTACCTGGAATGTTATGGTCTGAAAACCATTAGTCAAGAAGACTATGTCCGATCATCCCCTACCCCTGCCCCATGGCTCCTAGGCACCGAGCGGGGAGGAGGAAAGGGAAGCTATGAATGTGGAGAATAAAACAAGCAGGTGACAATGGAACTAATCTAGCAGTTATTTATAATGTATACACAGCTAAGGGAGGAAGGTACAAGTTAGCCGTTCTACAATAGCAAGCAGTAAGATAAACAAGTAGAATAAGCAGCACATGTAAAGAAAGACAAACTAAGAAGTAAGTAAACTTAACTTATATGAATGACCATACAGACTTATAAGTTAAGGGGTCTTCTGCAAGGCTCCAAGGGTATAAAAAGTCCCAAACAGATTTATATGATGGGGTGTCAGGTTTAAATGCAAGTATGAGTGTAGTGCTATGTTATGCCATGATTCATGCAAGTGCAACTCATACACACGACTCTATGTGCACAGACCTTTAGTTCCCCCCATTTGGGCAGCTAGCTTGTAAGACCCCTCCCCCTTACCAAGGAGTTAACCCGGTCTTATGCCTAGAACCTCCGTCTTACGATGGCATTAACACACAAGTTAGTCGACACCGCAATACGCAGATACTGTCGGCTAGTACGATCATATAACCTGTTGGCCAAAAGAGATAAAGAAGTAAAAGTAGTATGAAGTAACCACTAGTCCACAAGTCACAACACAATCAAATAATAAATAAGAGTACATCAGTCCACCATGAGTTATATATAAAACTAGAGAAAAAGGGGCTTATGCCTAGTACAAATGACAAATATCTCTCTCATAAATGACAACAAATGGAAGCTACACTATCCTCAGAAGACTCATCCCACCTGACGTCGGGCTGCAGTACTAGTAGTAGGTGGTGGTGGTATCAGCTCCTTACATCCTGCCACCTTATCCTGCTGGTGCTCCATCTCGTCGAGCTCCTAAAATGATTGGTCACACCGACCGTTATTTAAAAAGACTATGTCGTTTCCTCCGCACCTCGCCCCGCAACTCCTAAGCACCAGGCGAGAGGACGAAGTGGAGGACAACAAGGGGTAAAACAAGGAAGCAGGTGACAATGGAGCTATACTATCATGTATATATACATCAATATCTCTATTCTAGCAGTTATATATATATAGTGCAGGAAAGTAAAAGAACTGAACAGGAACAAGTATGTGCAGTAAATAAATAGTAATGGAAGTTGGCTGAGTAAAGACAGTAAGTAAAGTAAACTACTACAACTATCATAGAAGTACATTAACTTATATGAATGCCCATACAAACATATATGTTAAGGTTTCTAGAAATATAACTTATCATATAAAAGAGCCCATACTATGATAAGGATCCATAGTGCGTATGACCTAGTTATGAATTTATGATATTCATGCGTATTATGGTTCATGCAAGTGCAACTCACGCACACGACTCTGTGATCACAGACCTTTAGTTCCAACTTTTCGGAGCTAGCATCACTCTCTGGTACCACCATTGTGGCTACGACAGTAGTGGAGCGGGCGTCTCCACTCCTAGGCGGGTATCACACTACCAGGACTAGACCTCCCATACACCTCTGTACACGTCCTAGTTTCACTCTAGAGTCTCTGTGTACTATTTGTTGGCTACCCACCAGTCTTTTTGGTCGAGTGCGCGTTTTCAGGGATCGTCCTCCAGACCGCAGCATAAAACAACCCACCGGCCACTCAAACCATCACACCTCGCCAGAGCCACCGTACTTTCATCGGTGTGATGATTGGCACAGTACCACATGGCCCGCCACAAGTTTATGCACATGCAAGATATTCTAACCCGAGCCTCGAGCTCGCAGGACCAAACCGTCCTGCAACACTCTAACTCCTCACGGGTGAGATTGCACCTCAGTGCCTCAGTTTCGAATCCCTCCAACCCTCCACGGGTGAGAATGCACATTTGTGTGTTTATTCAAATACCTCAAACCCATCACGGGTGAGAATGAACCATAATGTCTTACCCTATTAGACTACTCTTGTCTAGTGTTAGTTGCACCTAGTAGTTTAGGGTTAATCCCAGGACTGCCCAAGACATGCCCGGTGAAGGGATCTCGAGGGCACTAGGAACTACGATGGGCTGAATCCCAAAGCTCCCTTTCTCAAGGATATTTACTCTTATTAGTGCCTACCCCTTGTCCATATTCTGCTCTCATTATTACTCTGGAGTGATCCTAGTGACTTAAGATGTTAATAGAAGGGCGGCGGTCTTCCGCCTGCCTTTGTTATAATTACTATCCTAGGACTTGCGCTCTATCGCTCGTAATGAAGAAATGACCTATAGTAGATCAACCAGGGTTTATTCTCCCAAAATAATAACCATTTCAATGTTTATTCTTATCCACTTGCGGTCCTAGTAATATATACTATCTGAGCTAGACGCAACCCATGACCTAATACCACCCATAAAGTTTGACTTCCAATTTCTTGGCCAAAGTGACCCTAACCATTTATCATGGGATGGTATGATATATGATATTGATTATGTGGAGTTTTCGCTATTTTTATAAATCATATGACCCTAAATTAAATCCTTTAATTAAGTGGCCTATGTCACTTTATACAAGAAGTACTATATCAAATGATCCCCCTGGTCTAATAAATTTTCATGATGATCATCTAGGCTAATTATCACTGGTTTCCAAGATTTGTAATTTTCCCATTTATATTTCCATTTAATTTTCATTTTAAGTTAAATCCATGAATTGGCCACTTTACAAATGAAGTACATTAAATATGTTTCTACAAATTCTACGAAAATTATTGCAGATGTAAGTTACAGCAATAATACCAAATGCAAAAATTCATTGTCCTAAACAGTAATTTGGTTTACCAACACTCATATGACAAATATTACAAAAATGCCATTATTTGGATTTTAAACCTATATATGCATCCAAAAATATCAAGAAAATTACACAACGTCACAAACACATAAATAAGTCACCAGGAATTTTTCAATAATATTCCTACTGTAATTTCCATCATTTTGAAATAATTTCCATAAAGGGGCAAAATTGTAAATTCTACATAATTCCAAAATATAATCATCTAACAGACACATAAAATTTTTCGGGGGTTAAATATGTCTCCCTTGAGTTTGTAACAAAATTTAAGAATTTTAACTCATTAATAACCCTATTTTCAAAATTTTTATCCTCTAATGGCCTAATATTCACAAATTCCAAATAATGGGATTTTTGATCCCAAAAATCCCATTACCTCTGTTGAAGGTATATTTCACCCTAAAAATCCCCTGACCAAGATTTGATATAATTTTCATGTTCCAAATGGGCTAAATCCCCATTAAATAAGTTTTTGCTAAAGGCACCCCAAGCCTATGTACATCATACAGATGCAAGTGGGTTTACCCAACATGCAAAGGCCCAAAAAGGCTGAAATTGTTATGATGGTCCTATATTGACCCAATGTACATGCCACCAAAATTTAGGGTCATTTGGAGTTGTATTTCTCCAAATATTCAATTAATTTAATTATATGTATTTTCACAAAACTATAGGAAACATTATTCCAAAAATTCTAATATTTTTACAGTGTCTAAGTTTTGCCTAATAAAGCACATACCCAAAATTTTGGGTCATGTAGACTGCTGGTTTGGCATGGGCATTGAATTAAATTTTTGTCCTTGCCTAGGACCAGTCCTAGTAGATTGGTCCTACAAGGAGCCCTACTACTTCAAATCTCAAGTTTAGGGTGGAAAATAGAATGTAACGCTTAGGCCAACAATTTTCATTTTGATGTCTGGATCTGAATTTGGATTTAAGAGGGCTATTTTTAGCATTTAAGGACTGTATAAAAATGTGACATTTTAATTTACTGTTCACAATAATATAATTCATTAATCATATCAAGTCAGATGGACGACATCCGTTCATCGTCCCCAGGTGGCCAACGGCTGCGAATTCTTCTTCTTGGGCCATGTTTGCTGGAGATTTTTGGCCACCTGGGCCGGCGCCACCGACGACGATTATTGCCACCATCTTCACTGAGGTGGTGGCTGCCGTTTCCCAGTGGTGAGGCTTCAGTAGGCGGCTCCTCCGGCAATCCCGAGCAAGAAGAAAAAGCTCGGATTTTTGTTCTCTGCTCACATGGTATCGGGCTCAATTGAGCCCGATGTCTCTCCTATTCGATCTAGAATTCTAGTACGGTGAGAGGTGAGGTGAAACGAACCAGAATTGAGGCTTGGCGGCGAGTTTGGCGGCGGTGAGTCATGGCCGAGCTAGCTCCGTCGAGTCCTTCCTGTTTCCTGGTTTCTCCAGCAAAAGCAGTGCTCTAGATGTCGATTTCCACTCGCCTGAGCTCACTGAAGGTGATGGTGGGCTTGCTTTTGGCTGGGGGTGGCTGTGGGAGAAGTTGAAGTTAGGGGGGGGGCGGCCAAGCTTTGGAATCTCCTCCTGGCCACCAGATGTCCCGAAATCCTTCCACTTTGCAGGAATATCTCTGAGAAGCTTAGCCAGCTGCTTGGGCAGGGGGAAGGAGGGACACATGGCCACTATTTCATTTCTCCCACTCCTCTATCTCAACGTTTCCCCCAAAAATTCCAATTTTACCCCCATGCATGTGTCCTCTCTCCTAATTCAGAGGGGTAGCGGCAGTCCTTGTCCTCTTGGGCTGGTCATGAGCATTGACTAATGGGCCTAGCCCATGGGGAGTGGGCTTGGTTCATTCTTTTCCCAAATTAGGCTTCAAGTTGACTATGTTGACTTTTAGGGTTGACTTGGTCAACTTGATGAGTGGGCTGACCCCACCTGAAGGTCATGGGCCCTATAACACCACCCAACTTGGGTTTGGCCATTATGGTGCCCCACTTGGACTATTTGGGCCTTTAGTTGTAGGTTTAACAAAATTAAGACTAGGGTGACTTGGGTCAAATCTAGTCAATTGGTGACCTTGTGATATGGCTTATGGTTCCCTTAGGTTGGTGTTAGGGTTAGGGATGCAGTGGTGGAATCAATGTGTCGCTAGGACCCCAATTTGGGGTTGGTTTGACTTAGACTACCTAGGGCCTTGTTGTGGGCCCTATGTGACTAAACCATAATCTCATGGTTCAAACCTAGCCTAAGCCCATGCCCCACCACATGCCCTAACCCAACCTATGTAGAGGGGTCTAATTGCAAGTGGGATGTTACAAATTCCAATAAACAAAGAAATAATTTCGTCCCCGAAATTCAAGTTCGGGTCTACGGGGTTTCCAAGCATGAAAATTTAAGTACTTTAGCTAATAATTAAAGTGTTACCTGGTGTAAAAAGCTCTGGGTGCCACTCTAGCATCAGATCCCTCGGCTCCCAGGTGTGCTCCTCCTATCCATGGTTGGACCACAACACCTTTACCAGGGGAACCCTCTTCTTCCGCAGCACTCGGATCGCGGTATCATCGATCCGGAGCGGCTCAAAACGAACTGATCTGTCAGACGCTAGCGGGCCTGCTGTAGTGGTGATATCCTGCTCCGGTCGAAGGAGAGCTCTCCGTAGTGAGGAGACGTGGAAGATGTCATGCAAGGTCCCCAGCTCTGGCGGCAGCTCCAACCTGTAGGCTAAGGGGCCTATCCGCTCTAAAATCAAATATGGTCCCATATATCGAGGGATGAGCTTCTTGTGCCTCCGCACCCGAGAAATACCATGCATCAGACGTATCTTCAAGAACAATTTATCCTCCACCTGGAACTCTACCTTTCTATGCCGCGCATCGTAGTACTTCGCCTGCCTACTCTGGTCCTCTAGCATCCGGTCCCTGATCAATCATATCCGAGCGTCCGTATCCTCAATATATTCTGATCCAAGTGCCCTGTTGTCCTCATCCTGAACCCAAGATAGCGGTGTCCGACATTTCCTCCCGTAAAGATCCTCATAAGGTGTCATCTCAATGCTCGCCTAGTGACTGTTGTTATAGGAGAACTCGACTAGAGGCAACAGTCTCTCCCAGGGGGTCCGCGTATCCAATATACATATTCGTAGCAGATCCTCCATGGTCCTGATGGTCCGTTATGTCTGACCGTCGGTATGTGGATGGAAAGTAATGTTAAAAGTAAGATGAGAACCCAAGTACGCCTGCACCGCTCTCCACTCCCTAGAAGTGAATCGACCCTCACGATCCGAGACAATTGTCCTGGGGACCCCATGGTATCTGACGAACTATTCCACAAACAACCTCACTAAAATAGTAACTGGGTTGTCCTTCCTGATAGGTATAAACCGTGCCACCTTGGTCAATCTGTCGACGATGACCAAAACAAAATCGTGCCTCGAGTGGGAGCGAGGCAATCCATGCACAAAATCCATTGCAATATCCTCAAACTTCCACTCAGGGACCAGCAGAGACTGTAGCAACCCTCTAGGGCTCTTGCATTCCGCCTTTACTCACTGGCAGGTCTCGCAGTGTGTCACATGAAAGATGATCTCCCTCTTCATCCCCGGCCAATAAATGCTCCTCCGCAGATCAGCTGTCATCTTTGTGATACCGGGGTGCACTGAGTACCGAGTACAGTGAGCCTCCCCGAGTATATCCTCCCGGATACCACCTCCTACGAGGATATAAACACGACTGTGGAAATGAACAAGGACATAAAGCAAGGTATAATCACCTAACCTGCCCCCTTCCAGGGCCCTGAACACTGACACCAAAGCTGCATCTAACCTCTGATGTACCCCGATGCGCTCTCATATATCACATTCCACGATCAAGGAGTTCAAATACTACCGGTAGATCTCTGGATGGGACTCAGAAACAACCGAAATTTGCATATCCTCCAACATCCGCAACAGCTCCATAGACATCACCCGAGGCTCTGGTACTGAGGTGCTGGCTATCTTGCTCAAGGCGTCTGCTATGGTGTTCTCCTTTCTCGGATGATAATGCATGGTGTACTCATAATCGCATAAGAATTCAAGCCACCTCCTCTGGCGCAGGTTCAGGTATTTCTGCATGTCAACATACTTGAGATTCTTGTGATCCGAGAAGATATCACAATGAACCCCATATAAGTAGTGTCTCCAGATCTTTAATGCGAATACCACCGCCCCGAGCTCTATGTCATGTATGGGGTAATTCTGTTCATGCTTCTTCAACAACCTCAAAGCATAGGCGATGACATGCCCGTGCTGCATCAAGACTGCACCCATCCCCTGATATGAGGCATTAGTAAATATATGAAATCCTTCCTTCCCAGATGGAAGTGCAAGGATGGCGGAATAAGTGAACCTATCCTTCTCCTCCTGAAATGTCGCCTCGCACTTCTCAGTCCATATAAAAGCTGCTTCCTTCTTCGTCAAGGACGTGAGGGGGAGTGCTATCCTCGAGAACCCCTCCACAAACAACCGATAATATCCTGCGAGCCCCAGGAAACTGTGTATGTCCAACACTGACTTTGGTTGCGACCAATCTCTAACTGCCTGCACCTTGGCTGGGTCCACGACCAACCCTTCCCCACTGATAGTGTGCCTTAGGAATGCCACTTCCTGTAGCCAGAACTAGCACTTGGAGAACTTTGCATACAATTGGTGCTCTCTCAGCTTCCCCAAAACCAAGGACAAATGCTGAGTATGGTCTTCCTGTGTCTGGGAGTAGATCAGTATATCATCGATGAAAACTATAACGAATCTGTCCAAGTAGGGCTCGAAGACACGGTTCATCAATCTCATGAATGCAGAAGGCATATTCATGAGCCCGAATGGCATCACCGTGAACTCATACAATCCATAGCGGGAACTAAAATCCGTCTTCGAAATGTCCTCTCCTAGATCCGCAGTTGATAGTACCACGATCTCAAATCTAACTTGGAGAACCAGAAGGCTCCTTGAAGCTGATCAAAAAGCTCGTCGATCCGGGGTAGCGGGTATGTATTCCGAACCATAAACCGGTTTAGCTCCTGATAGTTGATGCAGAGATGAAGGGAGCCATCTTTCTTCTTGACAAATAACATCGGAGCTCCCCATGGTGATGAGCTTGGTCAGACAAACCCTGACTCTACTAGCTCCTGTAGTTGAGTCTTGAACTCTGCTAGCTCCTTTGGGGCCATCATGTACGGCACCGGGGATATGGGCCTAGCTCCTGGAACCAAATGAATACAGAAGTCCGTTTCCGTGGACGGTGGTAATCTGGGCAATTTCTCCGGAAACACGTCGGAAAAATCCCGAACTACCGAAATATCCACAATAGAAGTCTCTGCTCCCGCCATCTCGAAACAGATAATGTACACTTCCTCTCCTTGCCTCTGGGCTTTGACAGCCTGTATAGATGAAAATAAGAGATGGGAGACAAGTCTAATATCTTCGACGATGACATGGGAGTCTCCGTGCCTCAGGGTGATCGCCCTCGATGGGCAGTCGATCTGGGCATGATTCAATGTAACCAAGTCATGCCCAAGATCAAGTCGAAATCCGGCATCTATAGAATCGTTGCGGGCGCTTTAAACATCTTTTCACTGATTTCTGCTTCCATATTTTACCTGGCATGTAACGACCCTCGGCCCGAGCTCAGAGGCCCACAGGCTTGTCTCGTTCAAGACATCATTACCGGGCTGTAGCCCAAGCACCCCAAAGCCTCTCCGCGCCTGTTTCTCGGCCGCGGTGCATTGTTGAGGCCAGGTCTTGAACCCGCAACCCCCTTGATAAGGAGTCTTCTAACCACTCCTCATCACCAACTGAGTTGTAGCTCAACTGGTGATGAGAGTTGAAAGAACTCCATAGTTAAGCGTGCTCGGGCTGGAGTAGTACTGGGATGGGTGACCTCCTGGGAAGTCCCCGTAGTGCGGGCTTGACTATCGAGTTTACCTCATCAAAGGGAGGCTGTGGCCACCAACAACCCGCCAGTGGGCTGGAGAGGGTTTGGGGTGCTTGGGCTGCAGCCCGGTAGCGTCGCCTAGAGCGGAGCCGTGACGCTGTCACGTTGGATCGGCTAGGGACGTTACAATAAAAAGTGCACTTTTATTGTAACGACCCTCGGCCCGAGCTCAGAGGCCCACAGGCTTGTCTTGTACAAGACATCATTACCGGGCTGCAGCCCAAGCACCCCAAAGCCTCTCCGCGCCTGTTTCTCGGCCGCGGTGCATTGTTGAGGCCAGGTCTTGAACCCGCAACCCCCTTGATAAGGAGTCTTCTAACCACTGCTCATCACCAACTGAGCTGCAGCTCAGTTGGTGATGAGGAGTGGTTAGAAGACTCCTTATCAAGGGGGTTGCGGGTTGAAGACCTGGCCTCAACAATGCACCGCGGCCGAGAAATAGGCGCGGAGAGGCTTTAGGGTGGTTGGGCTGCAGCCCGGTAATGATGTCTTGAACGAGACAAGCCTGTGGGCCTCTGAGCTCGGGCTGAGGGTAGCTCAGTTGGTGATGATGAGTGGTTAGAAGACTCCTAATCAAGGGGGTTGCGGGTTCAAGACCTGGCCTCAACAATGCACCGCGGCCGAGAAACAGGCGCGGAGAGGCTTTGGGGTGCTTGGGCTGCATCCCGGTAATGATGTCTTGAACGAGACAAGCCTGTGGGCCTCTGAGCTCGGGCCGAGGGTCGTTACGTGGCAGAATATAGTAGTACCGATCCATCAGGTAGTCTCACTCTTATCATCGCGCCTGTGAATCGTTCCACGCCGTACAACCCTTCAACAAAGGCTTCTGATATGAACGAGTGTGAAGCACCCGTATCGAATAGTTTGTGCACAGGCTTGCCGCTGATGAAGACTATTCCCGAGGTTGATTGAGTTTCAAATGGGTAGTCATTCTTCATGGTCAAGATTATGTAAAATAATAATAATAGGGAAAATGTCTTAATTTAATAACATAAGTTATTTACCTGTGATGACTTCCTCTAGATTTCTCGGCTCAGCGAGGTCCAATGCATACATCTGCTCCTGTCCTCTGCCTCGGCCAAAAGGTCATTGGCCTCAGCCTCGACCTCGACCTCGACCCCGTCCTTGACCTCGGCCCTGCTATACTAGAGTGACCACTGGAGGTGGAGGAGGTGGAGGAGGAAGTGGACGAAACTAAAGCGGGCACTCTGATCTGATATGACCCGGCTGATGGCACGTGAAACAAACTATCGGTCGCTGGCCACGATCATCCTGCCTCATCTGGCCATGTATCTGTGGTGGTGGAGTATCTAGTATTGTAGGGGGTCCCTGCTCCTACCTGTAGTTGGGACGATAACATCCTCCACCTCTCCTATGCCTAATGACTCTGCCACTATGCGAGCCCCGACTATTCTCCCCAAAGAACGACCCATCCTGTGGTCACTTTCCTCAGTTCTGCCCCATCAGCTGGTTTGCCTCCAGCTTCTTGGCCATCTCGATGATCTGAGCTGATGTCCCGAGAGAGATGAACAGTAGGGCCTGCCTCAAGTCATCTCTAAGGCCCCGGTAGAATCTCTTGGCACACCTACTATCATCTGTATCATGTACCCCCGCGAACCTAGCAAGCTTGGAAAACTCCCTCTGGTACTCAATCACTAATCTGGTCCCTTGCTTGAGATTCAAGAACCTCTCTTCTAACTCATCACGATCCGTGGTGGACACAAAATGGTCCAAGAATACCTCGCCGAACTCCTCCCAAGATATATCTATCAGATCGCTATCTACGTAGGTGGAGTCCATCGTGGACTTCCACCACCTCTTCGCATGGGGATCCAGTGCAGTAGTCGGCAAATGAATTGCCTCGCTGACTAGGCAGCTGATGCCTGCCAGCATCTCATGTATAGCCTCGAGCCATTCCTCCGTTTTTACTGCATTCTCCGTCCCGTGGTACAAGGGCGGGGACAAACTCTTGAACGCACTCAGCCAGTTTGATCCTGGATTCGGCAGCAGTGCCGGAATCTGCTGGGCCCTGAAGGCCTCAAGGATGGTCGTCAAGGTCTGGCCCATCTCTGTCTGTAGAAAAGGAGTGGGATCCGGAGGGGAAGGAGCCACACTCTGCGGTACGGCAACCCTGGGAGGCTGCACAAAGGTAAGGTTTATATTAGAATTATCATAACTCATTGCTTATCTGGACTGTTTTATGTGACTTTTTACACATGGGCACACCATTGCTTCCGATGCATAGTTTGTCCGCAAACTAATGATCGAGCGGGGTTGCCCAGTGGTGTGGACTTCTTCTCTTATGATCGTTTGTTCAAGTGATACCAGTTTGTAAGACCCCTCCACCTTACCAAGGAGTTAACCTGGTCTATGCCCAGAACCGCCGTCTTACGGTGGCACTAACACACGGGTAGTCGACAGCGCAACACGCTGATCCTGCCGGCTAGTATGATCATATAACCTGTTGGCCAAAAGAGAGAAAGAAGTAAAAGTAGTATGAAGTAACCACTAGAACACAAGTCACAGAACAATCATATAATAAATAAGAGTACATCAGTCCAGCATGAGTTATATATAAAAATAGAGAAACAGGGGCTTATGCCCAGTACAAATGACAAATATCTCTCTCATAAATGACAACAAGCGGAAGCTACACTATCCTCAGAAGTCTCATCCCACCTGACGTCGGGCTGTAGTAGTAGTAGTAGGTGGTGGTGGTATCAGCTCCTCACGTCCTGCCACCTGGTCCTGTTGGTGCTCCATCTCCTCGAGCTCCTAAAATGATTGGTCACACCGACCGTTAGTCAAAAAGACTAAGTCGTTTCCTACGCACCTCGCCCGACAACTCCTAGGCACCGAGCGGGATGACGAAGTGGAGGACAACAAGGGGTAAAACAAGGAAGCAGGTGACAATGGATCTATACTATCATGTATATATACATCAATATCCCTATTCTAGCAGTTCTATATATTTAGTGCAGGAAAGTAAAAGAACTGAACAGGAATAAGTATGTACAGTAAATAAACAGTACTGGAAGTAAGATGAGTAAAGACAGCAAGTAAAGTAAACTACTACTACTATCACAGAAGTACCTTAACTTATATGAATGCCCATACAAACATATAAGTTAAGGTTTCCAAAAATATAACTTATCATATAAAATAGCTCATACTAATTTATATGATAAGCATCCATGGTGTGTATGACCTAGTAATGAATGTATGATATGCATGCGTATTATGGTTCATGCAAGTGCAACTCACGCACACGACTCTGTGATCACAGACCTTTAGCTCCCACTTTTCGGAGCTAGCATCACTCTCTGGTACCACCGTTGTGGCTACAGTAGCAGTGGAGCAGGCGTCTCCACTCCTGGGCTGGTATCACACTACCAGGTCTAAACCTCGCATACGCCTATGTACACGTCTTAGGTGCACTCTAGAGTCTTTGCGTACTATTTGCTGGCTACCCACCAGTCTTTTTGGTCGAGTGCGTATTTTTGGGGATCGTCCTACAGACCGCAGCGTAAAATAACCTACTGGCCCATCAAACCATCACACCTCGCCAGAGCCACCATACTGCCATCGGTGTGACAATTGGCCCAGTACCGCATGACCCACCACAAGTTTATGCACATGCAGGATATTCCAACCCGAGCCTCCAGCTCGCAGGACCAAACCGTCCTGAAACCCTCCAACCCCTCATGGGTGAGATTGCACCTCAGTGCCTTAGTTCTGAATCCCTCCAACCCTCTATGGGTGAGAATGCACATTTGTGCGTTTATTCAAATCCCTCAAACCCATCACAGGTGAGAATTAACCAAAATGCCTTAACCTATTAGACTACTCTTTTCTAGTGGTAGTTGCACCTAGTAGTTTAGGGTTAATCCCAGGACTGCACAAGGCATGCCCGGTGAAGGGCTCTCGAGGGCACTAGGAACTACGATGGGCTGAATCTCAAAGCTCCCTTTCTCAAGGATATTTACTCTTATTAGTGCCTACCCCCTGTCCATATTTTGCTCTCATTATTACTCTGGAGTGATCCTAGTGACTTAAGATGTTAATAGAAGGGCGGCGGTCTTCCGCCGGCTTTTGTTATAATTACTATCCTAGGACTTGCGCTCCATCGCTCGTAACCAAGAAATGACCTATAGTAGACCAACCAGGGTTTATTCTTCCAAAATAATCACCATTTCAATGTTTATTCTTATCCCCCTACGGTCCTAGTATATAATATATACTATCTGAGCTAGACGCAACGCATGACCTAATACCACCCATATAGTATGACTTCCAATTTCTTGGACAATGTGACCCTAACCATTTATCATGGGATGGTATGATATATGATATTGATTATGTGGAGTTTTCACTATTTTTCTAAATCATATGACCCTAAATTAAATCCTTTAATTAAGTGGCCTATGTCACTTTATACACGAAGTGCTATATCAAATGATCCCCCTGGTTTAATTAATTTTCCTGATGATCATCTAGGCTAGTTATGACTGGTTTCCAAGATTTGTAATTTTCCCATTTATATTTCCATATAAATTTCATTTTAAGTTAAATCCATGAATTGACCACTTTACAAATGAAGTACATTAGATATGTTTCGAAAAATTCTAGGAAAATTTTTTCAGATGTAAATTGCTGAAATAATACCAAATACAAAACTTCATGGTCCTAAACAGTAATTTGGTTTACCAACACTCATATGACAAATATTACAAAAATGCCATTATTTGGATTTTAAACCTATAGAGGCGTCCAAAAATATCAAGAAAATTATACAAGGTTACAAACACATGATTAAGTCACCAGGAAGTTTTCCATAATATTCCTACTATAATTTTCACCATTTTAAAATAATTTCCATAAAGTGGCAAAATTCTAAATTCTACATAATTCCAAAATATAATCATCTAACAAACCCATAAAGTTTTGCAGGGGTTAAATATGACTCCCTTGAGTTCTTAACAAAATTTCAGAATTTTAACTCATCAATAACCATATTTTCAAAATTTCTATCCTTAAATAGCCTAATACTCAAAAATTCCAAATATTGAGATTTTTGATCCCAAAAATCTCATTACTTTTGTTGAAGGTATATTTCACCCTTATAATCCACTGACCAAGATTTGATAGACTTTTCATGTTCCAAATGGGCTAAATCCCGATGATATAAATATTTGCTAAAGGCACCCCAAGACTATATACATCATACTCATGCAAGTGGCTTTACCAAACATGCAGAGGCCCAAAAAGGCTGAAATTTTTATGATGGTCCTATATTGACCCAATGTACATGCCACCAAAATTTGGGGCCCATTTGGAGTGGTATTTCTCCAAATATTCAATTAATTTAATTATATGTATTTTCACAAAAACTATAGGACAATTTCTTCCAAAAATTCTCATATTTTTACGGTGTCTAAGTTTAACGTAATCAAGCACATACCCAAAATGTTAGGTCATGTGGACTGATGGTTTCGCATGGGCATTCAATTAAATTTCTGTCCTAGCCTAGGACCAGTCCTAGTAGATTGGTCCTACAGGGAGCCCTACTGCTCCAAATCTCAAGTTTATGGTGGTAAATTGAAGTTCAGACTTAGGCCTACAATTTTCATTTTGATGTCTGGATCTAAATTTGCATTTAAGATTGCTATTTATAGCATGCAAGGACTGTATAAAAATGTGACATTTTAATTTACTGTTCACAATAATATTATTCATTAATTATATCATGTCAGATGGACGACATCCGTTCATCGTCCCCAGGTGGCCAACGACTACGATTTCTTCTTCCTGGGCCATGTTTGCTGGCAATTTCCGGCCACTTGTGCCGACGCCACCGCCGGCGATTATTAAAACCACCTTCGTTGAGGTGGTGGCTGGCGTTTCCCGGCGGTGAGGGTGCCAGAGGCGGCTCCTCCGGCGTTCCCGAGCAAGAAGAAAATGCTCGGATTTTTGCTCTCTGCTCACATGTTATCGGGGTCAATTGAGCCCGATGTCTCTCCTATTTGATCTAGAATTCTAGTACAGTGAGAGGTGAGGTGAAACGAACCAGAATTGAGGCTTGGCGTCGAGTTTGGCGTCGGTGAGCCATGGTCGAGCTTGCTCCGGCGAGTCCTTCCCGTTTCCTGGTTTCTCCAGCAAAAGCAGTGCTCCATATGTCGATTTCCACTCTCCCGAGCTCACTAAAGGTGATGGTGGGCTTTCTTTTTGCTGGGGGTGGCTGTGGGAGAAGTTGAAGTTAAGGGGGGTGGTCAGCCAAGTATTGGAATCTCCTCCTGGCCACCAGATGTCCCCAAATCCTTCCACTTTGTAGGAATATCTTTGAGAAGCTCAGCCAGCTGCTTGGACAGGGGGAAGGAGGGCCACATGGCCGCCATTTCCTTTCTTCCTCTCTTCTCTCTCCAAGTTTCCCCCAAAAATTCCAATTTTACCCCCAAGCATGTGTCCTCTCTCCTAATTCAGAGGGGTATGGGCAGTCCTTGGCCTCTTGGGCTTGTCATGAGGCTTGACTAATGGGCCTAGCCAATAGGGAGTGGGCTTGGTTCATTCTTTCCCCAATTTCGGCTTCAAGTTGACTATGTTGACTTTTAGGGTTGACTTGGTCAACTTGATGAGTGGGCTGACCCCACCTGAAGGTCATGGGCCCTATGACACCACCCAACTTGGGTTGGGCCATGGTGGTGCCCCACTTGGACTATTTGGGCCTTTAGGTGTGGGTTTGACCAAATTAAGACTAGGGTTGACTTGGGTCAACTCTAGTCAATTGGTGACTTTGTGATATGGCTTATGGTTACCTTAGGTTGGTGTTAGGGTTAGGGATGCAGTGGTGGAATCAATGTGTGGTTAGGACCCCAATTTGGGTCTAGTTTGACTTAGACTACCTTGGGCCCTATTGTAGGCCCCATGTGACTAAACCCTAATGCCATTGTTCAAACCTAGCCTAAGCCCATGCCCCACCACATGACATAACACAACCTAAGTAGAGGGGTCTAATTGCAAGTGTGATGTTACATAGCTTCACTCCCAGGAACCTCCATAGTGGCAAACGGAGACAGTGGGTCGGGCCCCCACTCCTAGGCAGGTATCCACACAGCCAGGCCTAGCCCTTATGTATGCCTCTAGAAGGACACAAACTAGAGTCACCACATACTAATGCTGACCATATCCACCAGGCTTTCTTTTGCTAGGTGTCAACCACACCCGCCGAGTCAGCATATCGACGTCGTTGTGATCGACCTTCCAATACCGAAGACACACCACCTTATTTATGTATCCAAATCATTCTGAGCCACCGGCTCCCCAGACTATCCCGTCTGTTACATCTACCTTCTGAACCTACTCTTCGGATGACTAATCAAACTAACCTAACCAACCTACCAAGATATCGGGGTGTGTGAATTGTGAATCCCTACTTATACTAATTGTTGGATCCATAATTTGTTTTGGGCTAGGTTCACTATCTAGCATAATTGACCCAATATTTATAGTCAGGGTCATGTCTATTTAATAGAGTTTAGGATAAGTCCTTAGAAACAACCACATATGGACCAGCCAACAGAAGACTGCAAAATACTCAGACTTAGAAGAAAATCAAGTTCAAGAAAGTGAGTTCGACGTTCGTCGAATTCAGCTCGACGAAAGTTGTGCTCCGCTCGACGAACTCATAGTAAATTCTCTGAGTTGAGCTCGACGATATTCGAGCTCAGGTAAACGAATTCTAGGTGATCCACTTCAACACATTAAGTCCAGAATCCTTTCTCTGAACTCAGGTAGACGAAGTTACAATATCAGCTCAACGAACTTAGAGCACAGAAATGGAAAGTTCTTCACAGAAAGCAGTTAGCTGATCTCAGGTCGACGAACAGGGATTCCCAGGTCGACGAACAAGATTTCTTAGCTCGACGAACTTTGGACTCAGGTCGACCAAATCTGTTCTCTGCTCGACGATTGCTGTGTTGTTCCAGAATTGGAATTTTCCCTTTTTTCCTTATTCTATTGCAGTAATTCCTGAATAATCAATGCTCATATTCTCTGGAAATAGTCGTTAGTGGCAGCATTGATAATGGTATTCATCAGGATTATTACTTGCCATTTTTAATAGGACAGTTGGGGAAATCCATTAATGCAAAATTCTCTCCAGCCGGATTTTCATTCTCCATGCAGTCAGCATTCAATGCAGACAATTCAAATTCAAAGGAAAAATTAGACAGAGATACATAAAAGATATTCCTCTCTTTCAATCGATAACAGATAACATGAATAGCAAAACACAAAGAGAACAAGACAGGCAACAAAAATTATTGAAGAAAAGGCTCTGACTGTCTTCATCAAGTGTTCTTCCTCCAACAAGCTAAAAAGAGACAATCAACTTCTATCTATCTACAACTTTCTGGAGATATCACGAAGATCTACTAACCCTGCAAAGCTTCCATTCTTCCTGAACAAATGTTCATCTCAGGGGGAGCTTTGACAATATCAAGATCCACTAGTCTTATCAGTTGTTTTAAGAAAGAGAAGACACCATAAATCTCTCACCCCCTATCTATACAAAGGGTTCTTTAACTCCCTTCAAAAGTTATTCCTTGGTTGCAAGTCTCCTGATCAAAAGACTTGAGTTAGTTTTTGAGCACCTGATCAAAAGCTCAATGGTGGTAATCACCTGATCAAAACCTGTAGTGGATTCCTAACAGGGTGGTAGAAGAGTGGATGTACCCAGGTTGGGAAACCACTATAAAAATTCTTGTGTTGTCTGGTTGCCCTTTTTTTTTGTTTTTACTGTACCTGTGATAGATTAGATTATATGTGCTATGCTAGAATAGCTTAACTTAGGATAACTTTTAGCTTACTGCTATTCTGGTATCTCGTAATACATTACTCTGATATTATTTCTTAAACAGTAAAAAGATTTTTATTACTCTATTCACCCCCTCTAGAGTAAATCAGGTCTAACCCTCACTTTCAATTTGTATCAGAGCAAGTTTCCTTTGGTTGCACAAGCTAACCCTTAAACCAAAAGATCCTGTTTTATATCTAATCTTTATTTCTCTTAGGTTTATTTAGTACATAGTATGACACAGAACAAGGATTATGCAAGCACCAGACCTCCAGTTTACATTTTAAATTGATTTGCAATCTGGAAGGCTAGAATAAAGCTCTATATGAACTCGATTGATGAGTACATTTTCAACTCTATTTTAACATGTCCTCCTCAAGCAACTGCTTCTACATCCATATAGACTTCTAGCACTCATGTAGTTCCACCACCTGAGTGGACTGATGCATAGAAGAAAGCTAGAATTACAGATGCCAAAGCGAAGAACATATTGGTTCAGACTATGTCTGATGACATTTTCCAGAAGGTGGTTGAATGCACATTAGCGAAGGCTATTTGGGACTCTCTTAACCAGATGTTAGCTGGTTCTGCTGATGGGAGGAAAGATAAAATATCAACTCGCATCTCCCAGTATGAGAACTTCAAGAAGGATGAGTCAGAGTCTGTTGCTGACATGTACAACAGATTGAGCTCAATAATCAATGAGCTGAAGACTTTAGACAAGGACATCACTCTTACAAAAGTGAATGATAAGATCCTCATGTGCTTCCCAAGCTCATGGGATTCTAGGATATGGACAATCAAGGAGTCCAGGAGTTTAAATGAGATTTCCACAGAATCTCTATTGGAAAAGCTCAAATCTTATGAGTAGCTGATAAAGTCTAGAGAAGCTGCAGAACAAAGGAGTCCTCCACCAGCAAGAAAGGAGCAAAATATAGCATTTAAAGCTGCTGAATAGGCTGAAGCTTCAACAGTTAATGAAGAACTAATGAGTCTTTTTGCCAAGAGATTCTACAAAATGGCAAGAAAGGACTTCAGGAGAAAGTCATCCAGGCAGGATGATAAGCCCAGGAATGATAAAACTCCCACTAAAGAAATAGTGTGTTTTGGTTGCATGGAACCAGGCCACTTCATTTCTTAATGCCTTGAGAATCAGAAGAAGGAGAAGAGAAGAGAAAAGGACTCCATGAGCAAGCACTATAGCAGGCCTTCCTCCAACAAACATAAAAAGAAGGAGAAGGGCTTTGTGGCTGAAACAAGAAGTGACACAGAAGGTGAATCCACATCTTCTAGCTCCAATGAGGAGGAAGAAGAGGCAAAGGCAAGGGAAGTCTTCCTCATGGCCATCAATGCCTCTTGCAGCCCATCAGATGCTGAAGAAGAATCTGAAAATGAAGAAGCTTCAGAATCAGAAACTGATCAGGTATTATCATCTTTTGATTATAGTTCTAATAGTTTTAAAATTGAATTTAAAACCATGTGTATATATCTAATTAACTGTAAAAAGGAAATCAAAATACTTAGGGAAAGATTGTCTAATCAAGAAAATTTGATTTCAGAAAATTAGAAGTTAAAAGATGAATTAACCCTAGCAAATGAACAAATTATATCTTTAAAATCTGAACTGGCTGAGGGAAGGAAACTTGAAAATCCCTGAATGGGAGAAGCATCAAGTTGATGGACATCACTAGCACAGTGAATGCCATATTTAATGACAAGCTGGGCTTAGGTGCTTCATCAAACCAACCCCCACTCATTCAAAAAAATATATTAACAACCCCAATAAAATTTGTTTCTGAAAAGGGTAAGGAGAAAGTAGAAGATAATAATGTTAATCAAACTGAACTAAAACCTAGGAATAAGAAAAGGAAAAACAAACAAAAAAATCCAAATAATAACTATGTTCAACAGATTTTGTCGAACACAGATCGACGAAATATGTACAGTTTGTTGAACTCCAGTCGACGAACTCTGAACGCAGATTTTTATCATAATTATTCTTTGAACTACGATCGATGAAACCAGTTTGGTTCGTCGACCTGAGATCAACGATTTTGGGACTTAGAAAATGACTTGGTCTGGGAGACCAGTGATTCAGCAGCCTTTTCCTTGAGAAAGATCCCTAGGATCCTTCCAAAACACACTACTTTCTTGTTATTTTTCTTCTTTATCAGATCAAAGAAGATCTGAGCCCAGTCCACTTGATTCTTATTTATTACTTCACACACGACCAAGAACTGATCTCTTGTGATGTAGTCATGGGCAGTATGCTTGCCACGAAAGACCTTCCCAACAATGTCTGCCAGGAACTTGTATGCTGCAGACAAATGCCTCTTCAATAGTTTATTTGGGTTGTCACCAGCATAACCCATCAGATTGAGCATCACAGTAAACTTTTTAGAATCAATCTCTAAGTCCACTTCGCCATTTGTCAAACCAAATATTTCAGTGAAAACCGCGGGGGTTAAGGAGACAGTGTTACCGACGATTGATCCTGTCATCGTATTGTCTTCAGAAGTGGTGGAAGTATAGACCCATTCCATCATTTCTGTTCCTGCCAACTTTATCCTGGTGGTCATCAGGTTATTCAGATTCTGTTCTTCCAGAAGTTCCATAATATAGAGGAAGATTGGGTCTGAGTGCTGGAATGAGTCGAAGTCGACATCAAAGCCAGTGTCAAACTTCATTGTGGCTAGAGCTCCTGCTGGAATCGCCATTGAGATCACCTGCAAGATAGATAGAGAAAACGACGATCAAGTGCAAGGGAACAGAAAGCGCGTGATGGAGGTCGAAGAAAACCTAGATATATGGTTTTCCAGAATATGAATCGACAATATCTGTTCCACGAAAATAAAATTAGTTCTTCGAACTGAGGTCGACGAAATGATTTAATAATAAGTAATTCGTCGAACTCATTCAGGGGACTTGAAGAGAATTCTTCGAACTCTGGTCGACGAATATCTTCTGAAGCAAGGTTCGTCGATCTCTGGTCGATGAAACTTGTTTCACTCACAAAGAGTTCGTCGAACTCTGTTCGACGAGTATCTCTAAAACTTTCCCTGGTTCGTCGAACTCCGTTCGACGAACTTTGGAAAATTCGTCGAATGCAGACAAAACTTAAGCTAAGTCTTCTCCATTGATCATCCCCAGCTGATTTAGAAAGAAAGCATGATTTTTCTCATCCAGAGGTTTGGTGAATATATCAGCTTTCTGTAAATACGTGTAGATATAGACGAGCTTAATCTTATTTTTGTCTACACACTCCCTAATGAAATGATGTCTTATATCAATATACTTAGTCTTAATATGGTGAACTGGATTTTGTGATATGGCTATAGCACTAGTATTATCACAGAATAGGGTTGAATTATTTAAGTAGAACCCATAATCTAGAAGCTGATTCTGTATCCAGAGCATCTGTGAACAACAGCTGCTGTAATATATTCTGCTTCAGTAGTTGAAGTGGACACAGATGTTTGCTTTTTACAGAACCATGATACTAATCTCATACCCAGGAACTGGCAAGTTCCTGAAGTACTTTTTCTATCTACCCTGCATCCAGCAAAATCAGCATCAGAGTATCCAGTTAACTCAAATTTTGATTCAGTAGGATACCAAAGGCCTAGATAAGGACAACTCTTTATATACCTTAAAGTCCTTTTTAAGAAAATAAGATGAGAGTCTTTAGGGTTCACTTGGAACCTAGCACAAAGGCATATAACAAACAAAATATATGACGTACTTGTTGTGAGGTATAATAGTGACCCAACAATGCCCCTATAAAGTCTCTGATCTACAGGTTTTCCTGGTATATCAGAGTCCACAACATCATTGGTTGGCATAGGAGTTTTCTTCGCTGAGACATCAACCATCCCAAACTTCTTTAGAAGTTCTCTAGCATATTTTGCTTGAGAGATGAAGATACCATCAGGGAGTTATTTCACTTGGAGACCAAGGAAATATGAAAGATCTCTCATGCTACTCATTTCAAATTTAGAATGCATAAGGTCAGAAAAACTCTTGCACAATTTTGAATCTGTAGAGCCAAATATGAAGTCATTTACATAGATTTGTATTAACATAATTTGGTCCTTATGATGTCTAGTGAAAAGGGTTTTATCTACAGTTCCTCTTGTAAATTTATGCTCTAATAAGAAAATTGCCAAGGTCTCATACCAAGCTCTTGGAGCTTGCTTTAGACCATAAAGAGCCTTACTTAATCTAAAAACATAAGAGGGATAACTTGGTGAAACAAAACCTGGAGGTTGTTCTACATAAACCTCTTCTTGTAGCACTCCATTTAAGAATGCACTTTTCACATCCATTTGAAAGACTTTGAACTTCTTGAAAGCTGCATAGGCAAGGAAATTCCTTATAGCTTCCCACCTTGCAACTGGTGCAAAGGTCTGATCATAGTCAATTCCTTCCTCTTGCCTATATCCTTGAGCAACAAGCCTAGCCTTGTTCCTCACAATCACTCCTTGGGCATCAAGCTTATTCCAGAAAACCCATTTGGTTCCAATAACTGGATAGTTTTGGGGTCTTGGAACCAAATCCCAGACTCTACATCTCTCAAATTGGTTTAGTTCCTCTTGCATTGCAAGGATCCAGTGGGGATCTTGCTCAGCTTCATGGATGGTGAGAGGTTCAACCTGAGAGAGAAAATAGGCATGCATCAAGTCTTCGTTGAGTTGATGCCTTGTCTGTACACCTGCTGATATGTCTCCAATTACTTGAGATCTGGGGTGATCCCTAAGTGTGATAAAATCAGTGGGTGGAGTTGGTTGTGCAACATCATTTTGAATAAATTCCTCTTATGGGATTATATTTGCTGTTGGTTGAGTCTCAAGCTATTCAGCTTCATCTTCTTCACTGTCTTCAATGACCTGTGGAGAGGGATGAGTGGGAACCTCTTGGGTGAGGTTTAGTCCATCCAATGTCTCACACAGGTGGGCTATCTGCAAGTTGCTAATGGTAGAAACTTCTTTCTCCTTGCAATACATGTTAGCTTCATCACAAGATACATGGCTGACTCTTCAATTTTAAGAGAGTATTTATTAAAAACCCTATAGGCTTTGCTTACTTGAGAGTATCCTAGAAAAACTCCCACTTCAGCCTTAAACTCAAACTTTCTAATGTATTTCTTGTTGTTATTGTGTATATAGCATGTACAACTAAATACTTTGAAATAGTTAATTTTAGGTTTCTTCCCTTTGAGCAATACATATGGAGTCTTATTCTTTAGTTTGTCAATTAAACTCCTATTCAGGACATAGTTTGATGTGCTTACAGTCACTTCCAAAAAGGTTAGTGGCATGTATGCATCAGCAAGTAATGTACCTGCAGCTTCAATGAGTGTTCAATTTTTCCTTTCAGCTACCCCATTTTGTTGGGGAGTTCTAGGAGCTGAGAAGCAATGCCTGATACCTTCCTTCTCACAGAACTCATGCATAAGAAGAGACTCAAACTCTGTGCCATGATCACTTATGCTCAATGTAACATGAGTAGAGAACTCAATCTGTATGATCCTGAGAAAATCTGTAAGAACCTTGAATGTATCTGACTTTGTTCTCAAAAAGAATACCCAACTGAATCTAGAGAAGTCATCCACAATAACCAAGGTGTATGATTTCCCTCCTAGGCTTTGTACTGCAATGGGTCCAAAAAGATCCAAGTGTAGCAAGTACAAGATCCTAGGTGAATCACTCTTATTAATTGATTTGAAGCTAGTTTTAGTTTGCTTGCCTAATTGACAAGCCCTATAGAGACCTTCCTTATATAGGGAGCAGAAGGTAGACCTCTAACAAGGTTGTCTTTAGATAACCTAGCTATATTCTTAAGGTTTACATGACCTAATCTTTTATGCCACAAATCATTTTAGTTATTAGTGATATTGAGTAAACAAACATTAGTTTTGGCAGAAATAAAGTCTACTAGATATTTGTTACCTTGTCTAGTTCCAATTAAAACAATTTTGTTTTCATTATTAATAATAGAACATGAGGTAGAGTTAAAGTGTACCTGATAACCTTCATCACATATTTGGCTTATCGATATTAGGTTATGTTTGAGTCCTCTTACATATGTTACTCTCTTGAAAGTAACTGTTCCAACATTACTGCTCCATATCCTTCAGACTGGCCACTATTTGAATCACCAAAGATCACCTTTGGTCCTGGCTTGGACTTGTAATTAGATAGATTGTCCTTACTGCCTGTCATATGCTTGGAGCAACCACTGTCCAAGTACCAGGTCTGACTCACCCTTGGACAGCTCTTCACCTGTAATGAAAAATAAAAATTAATTGTTCTTGACCCAGGTCACCTTGGGTCCTTTATTTGGTTGAAATGAAAAGCTGGATATAACTGACAAAGTAGGTTGAGATTTATAACCTAAAGGGTGATATCTCCTAGGTGGAATAACTCAATCAGCTACTTGAGTGAATGGTTTATTAGCTGGCTTAGAATTTCTGGAAAAGAAATGATTTATGTTTGGTCCTTCTGGGTTCGACGTGTTTCTGTAAGTTCGTCGACCAGAGTTTGACGAATAGGGCTGAGATCGTCGATCTCTGCTCAGAGAATGACAATAGTCATTTTCTGCGCCCCATGTTCTTCGACCTCTGCTTGCCGAACCATACAAAGTTCGTCGATCGCAGTTAGACGAGTTGTTATTACCGATGTTTGCGTACAGCGTTCGTCGATCTAGGTCTGACTCACCCTTTGACGAATGCTGCTGAATCTTGTTTTTATTAGCTGTTTTCTGATTTATATTGCTCTTGTCTATGGGTTTTGGATTGTTTTCAGATATTGGTTCGCTTATTATCTTCTCTTTTCCCTTGCCAGAAATAAATTTAATGGGTGTCGTAAGGATATTTTTCTTAATTATGGGGGGCAAACCTGATGATGCACCCAAGCCCAGCTTGCCATTTAATCTGGAATTTACTGTGCTTGTTATGTCCATCAGCTTGAGACTTCTTCCATTGAGAGATTGCTCAAGTTGTTTAGCCTCACATAAATCAGATTTTAATTTAATTATCTGCTCATTTGCTAAAGTTAGTTGATCTTTTAGTTTAAGATTTTCTGAGTTAACAGATTCAAGGATTCCTAGTTTTTCTCTAAGGGTTTTTATTTATTTCTCTGAACTAATTAAATCTAAACACATTGTCTTAAATTCAATTTTAAATGAATCAGAATTAAAATCAAAACTTGAAAGAACGTGATCTGCCTCTGACTCTGAGGCTGCCTCATCTTCAGATTCACTTTTTGATCCTGAACTGCTCCTGGAGGCATCAATTGTCATAAGGCAAACCTCCTTGTTTCTTGCTTCTTCCTCTTCTTCACTTGAGTTGGAAGAGGATGATTCTTCTTTAGTATCACTCCATGATTCAGCAACAAAACCTTTGTCTCTCTTTTTGTACTTACTGGAGGAGGGTCTGCTGCTGTGTTTTCTCCTGGAGTCTTTTTCTCTGCTTTTCTCCTTCTTCTGGCTTTCTGGACATTCAGAGATGTAATGTCCAGTCTTTCTACATCCAAAGCACACAACCTCCTTGGTTGGTGTCTTGTCAAATTTGGGCTTATCATCCTGCTTGGATGATTTTCTTCTTAAATCCTTTTTAGCCATCTTATAAATTCTTTTTGCAAAGAGGCTCATTAGTTCTTCATTGGATGTTGAGATCTCACCTTCCTCTTATGCCTTGAAAGCTATACGTTGATCTTTTCTCACTAGAGTTGTTGATTTCTGTTCAGCTGCTTCTCTTGATTTAATCAACTGCTCATAATACTTTAGTTTGCCTAGCAGAGATTCAGTTGATATCTCATTTAGGCTTCTAGCTTCTTTGATAGGCCAGATTCTTGAGTCCCAAGAGCTAGGAAAGCACATTAAGATTTTGTCATTCACCTCTGTAAGGGTGATATCTTTATCCAAGGTTTTAATCTCATTGATGATTGAGCTCAACCTATTGTACATTTCAGCAACTGATTCAGCCTCATCCTTCGTAAAATTCTCATACAGGGATATGAGATTTGATCTCCTGTCTTTCCTTTCATCATTTGAGCCAGCTACCATTTAGTTGAGGGAGTCCCAAATGGTCTTGGCTGAGGTGCACTCAGCCACCTTCTGAAATATGTCATCAGACATTGTCTGTGCAAAGATGTTCATTGCTTTTGCATCAGGCATCTTGGCTTTCCTGTAAGCATCATTATTATCTAGAGGAGGTACTGCATTCATGTTTGCAGAGGTACTTGGAGAAGCTGCAGGTGCTGAAGGTACTCCTGTTAAGATAGAAGCAAAAATATTTTCATCAATAGAATTTATATACAACTTGATTCTTCCCTTCCAGATTCCAAACTTTTGCAAGTTGCAAACTGGAGGTTTGGTGCTTGCATAAACTTTATTCTGTGCCATGGCTGTGGTTCTACTTTAAAATATGAACTAAGTGATATGTAGATCTAACACAGGATCTTTGGTTCAAGGATTAACTTGTGCAACCAAAGGAACCTTGTTTTGATACCAATTGAAAGTGAGAGTTAGGTCTACAATACTCTAGAGGAGGGGGGGTGAATAGAGTATGTTTAAAATTTATTAGGTCCCAATTCAAAAAGGTGCTGTTACAGCTTTTGCTGTAAGCTGAAAATGTGCAGTAAATAGAAAACTGAAATACATATAATATTAAACCTAATCACAGCCACACAGCAAGAACAAAAAGAAAAGATAAACAAGCAGACGACACAAGAAGTTTATGGTGGTTCTCCCTCAACTAGGTACATCCACTCTTCTACCACCCTTGGTAGGAATCCACTCAGGTTTTTGATCAGGTGCCTGACACCAATGGGTTTTGATCAGGTCCCCAAAAATCAACTCAAGTCTTTTGGAAGGAGACTTGCAACCAGGAATCACTTTTGAAGGGAGATGACAACCCTTTGTACAGGTGGGGGTGAGAGAGTGATTATGTCTTCTCTGTCAACAATCAGAGAGAATACTTATGTGGAATGATATTAGCAAACAGCTCCCCCTGAGATGTTGAAAGTTTCAGGGAAGATTTGGAGCTTTGCTGTATGGTGATAGGTCTTCAATCAGAGTTCTGGACAAGCAGTGATGCAGGATCTTCTTGACTGATTTGATATCTGTTGTGCTTGGAAGTCCTGGAGAGAATGTTGAAGAAGAAGACTCTTGATATAGTATAGTTGTTCTTCTTCTTCTGAATGAATATCATTGTCTGTCACTTGTAAGCTTCAGTATCAGTTTTTGTGTGAAGCTTTTCTGGTGCTGTATGAAATCCTCCTATCAGTCTGTATCTCTGTGTTTTTCTAACTGATTGTATTATTTTTTTTTCTTGTTCTCCCGTTCTAGCACTGTGTTGCCAGCTTCTATCGATCTACTTTTCTTCTGTGTCTTTTCAAAAAATTTGAATCATCTGTAATTAATGCTGACGCCTTGAGAATAATCAGCATTAAATCATTTCCTAAACTGTCCTGTGGAAAATCTGCAAGTAATATTCCTGAAGAAGACTGTAATTAATGCTTCCTCTAACGGCTACATTCAGAGAATGTTTGAGCATTTAATCTGTTAGGAATTATTGCATTTGAGTGAGGATTGAATACCGGAAATGGCTAAGTCTGGAATCGTCGAACTTATAACAGAATTCGTCGAGCTGAGTTAACAGTTCGTCGAGCTGAGATTCTGTATTCGTCGACCAGACAGCTTCTGTTCGTCGAGCTGATAACAGAACTTGTATGCTTCAAAACGTTTGCCTTTTTGTCTTAAGTTCGTCGATCTGACAATTTCATTCGTCGATCTGACAATTTCATTCGTCGACTGGAGATTAGCAATAGTTCTAGACTTAGTCAAATATTCTGTGTTGACTGATCTTCTGTATGTCGACATGAGAACTTCTGGTGTCGACACAAGTGGGTGTTGACTGATTAATCTTGGTGTTGACACAAATCTTCTGGTGTCGACATAAGTTTTTCTGGTGTCGACATAAGTTGGTGTCGACACATGCCCTAAGTGTCAACACAAATCCTCTGATTCCAGAATTCGTCTAGTAGAGTACTGAGTTCATCGACCTGAGAAATTGACTTCGTCGACCTGATAAGTTGTGAACTTGAGGTCCAAGTTCGTCGAGCTCAAAATATTGTTTGTCGACCAAGGCCTGAAGTTGGACTTAGAAAAATCTGGAGTTACCCTGACTTTAGTTTGTAGGAGTGTCCCAATTTTCGTCGAATAGAGAATGGAGATCGTCGAGCTCAGCTCAGAGAAATATCTCAAGATCGTCGAGCTGAGAATGCATTTCGTCGAACTGAATTCGACGAACATCAAACTCATTTTACTTGGTCTTGAAATCTTTTAAGTCTTGAGTCTCTGATGGTCTTGTTGATAGCTGGTCCATCAGATATTGACTCTAAGGACTTGGCCTAGACTCTAGGACACAACTTTGACCCTGGCTATACATATTGGGTCATATCCTAAGTTATTGAACCTAGCCCAAATCAACTAGGGATCCAACAGAAGCTGTTGCCACTGGTCGAGTTCTCATATAATAACAGCTACTAGTCCAGCATAGGGATGGCTCCTTATGAGGCCCTATACAGACGAAGGTGTAGGACTCTGTTGTCATGGATATAGGACGAGGATCCGAAGGCTCTGGGCTCGGAGTTTGTTGAGGACACCGAGGCTCAGGTGAGGTTGATACGGGATAGGATGTTAGAGGCTCAGAGCAGACAAGATAAGTATTACGACGCTCGGTATCGTCAGGTGGAGTTTCAGGTGGGGGACCGGGTATTCTTGAAGATCCGACTGATGCATGGAGTTTCACGGGTGCGGGGTCGGAAGAAGAACCTCACCCCGAGATATATGGGGCCTTATAGGATCTTGGAGCGGATCGGTCCCTTAGGATACAGGCTGGAGCTGCCACCGGAGCTGGCAGGTCTGCACGACGTTATCCACATATCCTCTTTTAGGAGAGCTCTACTATGCCCGGAGCAGCAAATTATGGCCACGAATGGGCCAGTAGAACCTGATCGGTCAATTCACCTGGAGCAGGTCCGGATTGACGACAAGGGGATATGAGTCTTGTGCCGTAAGAAGGTTTCGTTGGTCAAGGTACTGTGGAGGAATCACAGTCAGGAGGAGCACACATGGGAGCCGTAGGATCTGATGCAACAAAAGTACCCAGAGCTTTTCAGTCAGGTATCCCTCACAACCTCTCGGGATGTTACAATTTAATTTTCATACTTGAAACCCCGTAGGTCTAACTAGAATTTCGAGGATGAAATTTTTTGTTTATGTATTATGATTTGTAACATCCTTTAGGCAACTAGACCACGTAGGAGTGGTTTTGTCATGACTAGGTCATGACAAACCCTAGGAAGCCCAAGAAGGCCAAGTGGACCTAGGAATTTAGGTGGGATCACTATGGTCTCCAAATAGTAGATTTCTAAAAACTACATTGCGATGATCAAGGGGCTTCAACATGACTCCAAGACCGCACCATAACCTCACCAATCTATTGAAAGGCATTAAGGGTCCATTGGAATCAACCCAGGGTGGCCAATTTGACCTAGGATCATCCTAGGCCTAAATTGGGCAGGGTGCCCTAACTAAGGGCAATGTGCCCCTAATAAGCCCAACCAACCCTACCAAGGTCTTCCTATACTTAAAGTGGGGTCAATGGGTGACCAAAGATCCATTGGTGTCAACCCTAGAGCCTGAGTTGACCCAAGTCAACCCTAACCCTAAAGTTGTCAAAGTTCCCTAACTGACGGGCAAGTGACCTTCAGTGTGCATAGGTAATCCTACACAACCCTCCTAGACCTTAAGGGAAGATAAGGGGTCACCAAGACGCCGGTGGATCCGTGGAGAGAGTGATTCTCTCACAGTTATCTTGTGTGATAGCTTTCCGGTTGGGTAATCTCTTCCCCCTCCCTTGTGTGATTTCTTCTCTTTAGTTGTTGTGGTTTTCGCAAACCGTTTTCTCCGGTTCGTTAATTTAATCACTGCAAGTTTTGAATCGGAATCGCCGTTGCAAGGCTTTTTATTTCCGGATCGGGTGGATCCTATTTTCCTCAGCGGATCTTGGCCTATAGCCTTGGCCTTGTTCTCAAAAAGGAGTGGCAACCTTTGTGTTTTCTTGGGAAATATTCCGACTCAAATTTCCGATCGTTGTTTTCGAGTCGACCATTCCTCCTTTGTTGTTTGTGCTGTGTTCTTGTGACGAGGAACTATTGTGGGCGATAGGTGCTGTGTAGGTACGGTAGATCTACGACGTGTAGAGCAGAGATAGAGCGTTAGCTTCGTGGAGATCTCCGATCCGACATCCCTACATCAATTTGGTATCAGAGGCGGTCGTTTCAACTTTCACGTTGCAAACATCCTCTCTGCGTTCCTTATTGGAGATCAGATCGTTAGAAAATCAAAAAAAATATTTTCTGTGGTCTGCCAATAGCGGGCTGAAATCTTTATTTTTCAGCAAAATTTCAAAAAAAAAACTTTTTTAACGATCTACGTGTTATTCATATTGGGAATATATAAAAATATCTTATTTTCAACATAGCTACAGCCCTAGGAAAAATCATCTTTCCAAACTTTTACTAAACCTGAATGCGGACTAGGCTCGGATCGGAATATTCGGCTCCGTCTATGTCTATGATGCTGCGAATGAGCATGGGGATTCCAACACCGAGGCCATAGCAGGTCTGTGAAACGAAATAACAGAACTTTGAGACATGTTAACACAGATCCTACAAAACCAAGCTAGGCAACCCCCGCCACCCGTTAATGTTGACCGGCCCAACCGGCACCAACATAACTCTGATTCAGATTCTGAAGGGGACTCTCCGCGGGTGCCCCCTAGAGGACACCTCCCCGAGCGAGACTTTGACATTACTAGGGCCATTAAGATAAATGCCGCCACTTATGATGGCATGGGAGACCCCCAAATCTTCCTTAACTGGACTGTGGATATGGAGTGTTACTTCGAGTGGCACAACCTGACGGATCCCCAAAAGTTCCAAGTTGCCCGAATGAAGTTGACCGGTCGTGCAAAGACGTTTTGGCTGAATGAGGAGCGAAGGTTAGGAACCAGACACGGAGCCCCCATTATAGGTTGGCCAGTAATGAAAAACCTGTTGACCGATCAGTATGTTCCAGCGTACCATTGGACACAGATGTTCGATGAGCTTGCCACTCTGCGGCAGGGCTCCAACTCGGTAGCTGAATATATGGGTGAACTTAAAGACCGTATGGTGCGATGTGACCTTAGGGAGATCCCCGAAGTCACTTTATCTAGATTTCGAAAAGGCCTTCACCTCGATATCCAAAAGAAGCTCTTGCGATATGGGCATACGAACTTGAACATGACTTTCAATGCCTCCTTGGACATTGAAAAACACCTAGCCTCTAAGGTTCACTCCTGTTATGCTCATGCGAAGAACAAGTCCACCACAGGGGCATCTTCTTCCGCATACCCTGATAAGGGCAAGTTCAAATCCACCGAGTCGAAGTCAATCGTGATCACCGCTAGGAACACCAAGAACCCTGCGAGTGAGCGTGTGCCTATAGGGAAGGTTAGCAAGGCTAACACCACTTGTTACTCTTGCGGCATTCAAGGCCACTATGACTACGAATGCCCAACAAAGACGAAAACTCTAGCCTTATTAAAGCCAACTACCGACCCTGACGATTATGTATTCGAGGCTGTAGAGGAGAGTGACCCGGAAGGAGTCCCTAGTGACTTAGAGGACGATCACCCCCTTATGGTGATGCGTTGTATTTTGACCACTCCTCGTCCATTAGATGATTGGAAGAGAACGAGCATATTTTCTCTGATTTTTAAGAGTGGTGAGAAGCTTTGCAAGCTGATTGTTGATAGTGGTAGCTGCGTGAATGTCGTATCTGAGAACGCCGTTGCACATATGTCCTTGAACACGGAACCACACCTGACCCCATATCAGGTCGCTTGGATCAACAAGATCTCTATACCCGTTACCAAGCGATGCCAGGTCCCACTCTCCATCAAGTCCTACATTGATGAGGTGTGGTGTGATGTCCTTCCGATGGACACTTGTCATATGTTGTTAGGCCGCCCTTGGCTATACGACCGTGATGTTACACATTTTGATAGAGCCAACACATATGAGTTCAAATTCAATGGCAAAACCATCACTTTGAAGCCGACCATCCCAAAGGAGCCCGTAGTCTTGGCTAAGGACACCACTATTCCTGTAGAACGGAAGACGTTGAATCTAGTTGGTAGGAAAGAGTTTTAGAGGGATCCATTCTTTGATGGAATCATGTATGCGCTAGTCCTCTTAAGTGCGAAGCCCGATTCTAGCATTTTGGATGAGTTACCTAGTGAGTTACGGGTACTTTTGGAGGAGTATAGGGACTTGTACCCGGATGAGTTGCCGCCCACGTTACCCCCGCTTAGGAATATCCAGCATGCAATAGATCTCATCCCGGGGTCTTCCTTGCCAAATCAGCCCCATTATCGACTCCACCCCCCAGCTCACCTGGAGTTGCAGTACCAGAAAGAGGGCTTGCTAGCGAAGGGTTTTATTAGGACTAGTATGAGTCCATGTGCTGTACCAACCCTACTTGCCCCCAAGAAGGATGGTATATGGCGGATGTGCGTTGATAGCCGGGCTATCAACAAAATCACCATCAAGTATAGGTTCCCCATTCCCTGCCTAGATGATTTGTTGGATGTCTTGTCCGGAGCCACCGTATTCTCCAAATTAGATCTTCGGAGTGGCTATCACCAGATTAGGATACGAGAGGGCGATGAGTGGAAGACGGCGTTTAAGTCGAAGGATGGTCTGTACGAATGTCTTGTGATGCCCTTTGGGTTGTCCAATGCCCCTAGTACCTTCTACCGGATGATGACACATGTCTTTCAGCCATTCATGGGGAAGTTCGTTGTCGTCTACTTTGACGATATTCTCATTTATATCACCTCTACTAACGAGCACATCTCCAACATGAGAGTGAACCTTTCCACCCTGCGGAAGGAGACTTTATTAATCAATCTTAAGAAATGCACTTTCTATGTCTCAGAGGTTGAGTACTTAGGCTATATAGTCGGCTCTGAGGGTATTCGAGTCGATCCGGGCAAGGTTCAGGTCATTAAGGACTGGCCCGTGCCAACCACCCTACATGAGGTGCGTAGTTTCCATGGGTTAGCCACGTTTTATCGTCGTTTCATACGAGACTTCAGTAGTATTATGGTGCATATCACAAACTGTATGAAGAAGGGAGAGTTTACGTGGACGAAGTCCGCCTCCCATGCTTTTGAACGAATCAAGGAGCTTATGACTGAGGCACCTGTCTTACGTCTACCTGACTTTGCTAAAGTCTTTGAGCTCACATGTGATGCGTCTGGGGTAGGGATTGGAGGTGTGTTGAGCCAGGAGGGCCATCCCGTTAGTTATTTTAGCGAGAAGTTGTTCGACCCTAAGCTGAACTATTCCAACTACGATAGGGAATTTTATGCTGTATTCCGATGTCTACACCATTGGAGGCACTATCAACTCTCCAAGGAGTTTGTGATCCTCTCCGATCATGAGGCTTTACGTTTCATCAACGGCCGGCATAAGATCAGCCCATGACACGTTAAGTGGGTAGCTTTCTTACAAGGTTATACGTTTAATCTCAAGCACCTTAAGGGAGCTGATAACCGAGTCACGGACGCCCTTAGTCGTCTTACTCTTTTACTCACCTCTATGGAAGTACATGTTGTAGGATTTGAGCGGATTAAGGATGAGTACGCCACGTGTCCTGACTTCTAGGACTTCTATCTATTTGCCTAGGATAGCTCCCCCACGACCATATCTGCATACGTCATAAAGGACGGTTACTTGTTTAGGAACGGGAAGCTATGCATTCCGCAGTCGTCGTTACGACTACATATCATATAGGAGTTGCATAACGGAGGGTTGAGTGGCCACTTCGGTAGAGATAAGACCATTACGTTAGTCGAGGACAAAATTTATTGGCCAAAACTTAAGGTTATGGTGGGACAGGTAGTGAGTAGCTTCCGCACATGTCAGGTGTCTAAGGGTAGTAAGACAAACGTAGGATTATATACACCCTTGCCTATTCCCTCCATGCCTTGGGTAGACGTTAGTATGGATTTTGTATTGGGCCTTCCCATTACTCTACGCCGTCACGACTCAATTTTTGCAGTTGTGGATAGGTTTTCAAAGATGGCTTATTTCATCCCGTGCAGTAGAACAAACGATGCGTCGCACATCGCTAAACAATATTTTAAAGAAGTCGTTAGTCACCGTGGAGTTCCAAAGACCATAGTATCAGATAGGGACGTAAAATTCACTAGTTATTTTTGGAAGACTCTTTGGATATTAATGGGAACAAAATTATTGTTTTCCTCCGCCTATCATCCCCAAACCGATGGGCAGATGGAAGTGGTTAATCGGAGCTTAGTAAAATTGTTACGATGCCTTGTGAGTGATCACAAGAGCACTTGGGATATTCTCCTTCCCCATGCCCAATTAGCCTACAATAATTCAAAGAATAGGTCTACGGGTCTGTCTCCAGATGAGATTATCCACGGGTATAAGGCTCCTGTGCTGCTTGACTTGGTGCCGTTGCCCCCAACATACAAGGCAAGTCAGTTTGCACAATCCTTCGCCCAGCACATCCATGATTTACATGCACGTATACGGGCCAACTTGACTACGCAATACGACTCTTATCAAGCGCACGCTAATTTACATAGGAGAGTATCAGACTTTAAAATTGGCGATCTAGTTTTAGTCCGTTTGGTTCCCGAACGCTTGCCAACTGCCACCGTTAAAAAGTTAGCACCAAAGCGCACCGGCCCTTTTCGGATTATTAAGAAGTTAGGTGACAACGCTTTCGTTTTGGACTTGCCTGCTGATTGGGGTATCTCCCCCATTTTTAATGTTTCGGATTTAACGATGTTTGTGTCACCACCACAAGAGTTGATTTCTTTGTCGTCTTCTTCTCCCACTCTAAATTCTCATGGGTTGGGGAGTGGTTGTACGGATGATCTCTCTCTTTCGGTCCCCACAGGTATATCATCGGATGGTAAGTTACCTTCTTTCCTGCCTACTGCTAATATGTTCCCCAGGTTTCCAAGGACATTCTCCACTCCAGAGATGATACTTGATGCTGAGCCTGTTACCACTGCTGATGGCGACACCCACCGCTTTCTCATCCGTTGGCGTGATCGGCCCCCTTCGGATGAATCTTGGGTACTCGAGATGGAGCTGCAGAGTTTGGATGTCGCTATCCTTCACCGCTATCGCTTGGACCACACAACGGAGATGTGTGCATTTGAGCGGGGGAGGATTGATGGCGTGCCCCCTCCTGCACCATTTGAAGACGATGCTGGCGATGCTGCTGATGATCCGGTTGATAAGGCAATACAACTCAAGGATGTGAGGCGGCATGATGACGCTAACGGAAGGCTACACTACAACCTCCGCCCGCGGTGTGCTACCGCCACTGCAACGCATTAGCCTTATTTATTTCCTTTCTTGCACTCTATTTTATATTTGGAATATAAAATAATCCTTTGTTTAAGTGATAATTTTATATTCATTGCATGTTTTATTATTTTTAATTTAGAACATTTTTCATGTTGGTGTACTTTTAGCCATTTGGATGGATGAGATTACATCTCCATCATGAAGGGCTAAGGCTTGTTTGTAACTCCTATATAAGGAGGCTTTCTTATGAGATCATTACAGAAGATTGAAAACCTAATTTCCTCCTTGTGAAATTTCGGCCAAGAGGAGTGTTCTCCAAGCCGCCGCCCCCTTGTGTGGTGTGAAGCCCCCCCCCCCCCCCCTTGCTCCCTCCATCCGTTCGGTGCGACTCCGACATGGCTTCCTTCGGTGTGACTCCTTGGAAGAAGGTTGCAAACCATTCGGTGTGACGCCGGTGGATCCGTGGAGAGAGTGATTCTCCCACAGTTATCATTTGTGAAAGCTTTCCGGTTTGGTAATCTCTTCCCCCTCCGTTGTGTGATTTATTCTCTTTAGTTGTGGTGGTTTTCGCAAATCGTTTTCTCCGGATCGTTAATTTTATCGCTGCAAGTTTTGAGTCGGAATCGCCGTTGCAAGGCTTTTTATTTCCGAATCGGGTAGATCCTATTTGCCTGAGCGGATCTTGGCCTATAACCTTGGTCTTGTTCTCAAAAAGGAGTGGCAACCTTTGTGTTTTCTTGGGGAATATTCCGACTCAAATTTTCGATCATTGTTTTCGAGTCGACCATTCCTCCTTTGTTGTTTGTGTTGCGTTCTTGTGACGAGGAACTATTATGGGCGATAGGTGCTGTGTAGGTGCGGTAGATCTACGACGTGTAGAGCGGGGATAGAGCGTTAGCTTCGTGGAGATCTCCGATCCGACATCCCTACATCATAATGTCCTCTTTTGACTACAGCTCTGAAACATTTAAATCTGATTTCAAGTTAATGTGCATAGATTCGATTAATTCTGAAAAAGAAATTAAAATTCTTAGGGAAAAATTACAAAATCTAGAGGATGTTCAATTAGAAAACATTAGGTTAAAAGTTAATTAACCTTAGCAAATGAAAAGATAATTTCACTAAAAACTGAGCTTTGTGAGGCCAAACAACTTGAGGAAACTCTCAATGGGAGAAGCCTCAAGCTGATGGATATCACAAGTACTGTTAATACCAGACTTAAAGGCAAGCAAGGCTTGGGTGCTCCATCAGGTTTGCCCCCCATTATAAGGAAGAACATTCTATCAACCCCAATAAAATTTGTATTTGCTAAAGGGAAAGAAACAATAAATGATAAACAAATAGTAGAAAAGATCCCTAAGACAGTAGGACAAAAAAACAAAAACCAGAAAACGCCTAGTAAAAACAAGGTTCAGCAATTTTCGTCGAACTCAGATCGACGAAAAGGGGTCAGTTCGTCGAACCCAGATCCACAAACTCTGAACGCAAACTATAGTTACATTTATTCGTCTAACTGTGATCGATAAACTCTACATGGTTCGTCGAGCAGAGATCGACGAACGTGGGGCACAGAGAATGAACATGTTCATTCTCTGGGCAGAGATCGACGATCTCAACCCAATTCGTCGAACTCTGGTCGACGAACTTACAGAAATTCGTCGAACCCAGGAAGACTTAATCAAAACTATAATTCCAACAGCAACTTAAATATTTCTAAGAAACCATTTAATCCACTAGCTAACTGGATCATACCACCTAGGAGATATCACCCACTAGGATACAAGTCCCAACCTGAATTCTCTGTTATTTCCAGCTTCTCTTATCAGCAATACAAAGGACCCAAGATAAGCTGGGTCAAAAATCATTAACTGTTTTCTATTACAGGTGAAGAGCTGTCCAGGGGTAAATCAAACTTGGTACCTGGACAGTGGATGCTCCAAACATATGACTGGCAGCAAGGATATCTTATCTTACTACAAGTCCAAGCTGGGGCCAAATGTTATCTTTGGTGACTCCAAGTGTGGTCAGTCAAAAGGATTTGGAGAAGTAAGAATAGGAGCTGTCACATTCAAGAAGGTGACATATTTAAGTGGACTCAAGCATAACCTCATCTCCATAAGTCAGTTATGTGATGATGGTTATCAGGTATACTTTAACCCATCCACTTGTTCTATTATTGATAAAAACAACCAAACAGTTTTAACTGGAAGTAGACAAGGCAACATATATTTAGTAAATTTTCTTTCTGCCAAAACTGATATCTGTTTACTTAATTTAACTAGTAATCAGAATGTCTTATAACATAAAAGACTAGGTCATGTAAATCTGAAAAACATTGTTAGGCTATGTAAACACAACCTTGTTAGATGTCTACCTTCTGGTCCCTACAAGAAGGAAGGTATCTGCAGGGCATGTCAATTAGGCAAGCAGACTAAAACTAGTTTTAAATCAGTTAATAAGAGTGATTCACCTAGGATTTTGTACTTGCTACATTTGGATCTCTTTGGACCCATTGCTGTACAAATCCTAGGAGGGAAATCCTACACTTTGGTTATAGTGGATGACTTCTCTAGGTTCAGTTGGGTATTCTTTCTGAGATCAAAGTCAGATACTTTCAAGATTCTTACAGATTTTCTCAGGACCATACATATTGAGTTCTCTACTCATATTGCATTGGTCAGAAGTGATCACGACACAGAGTTTGAGTCTATTCTTATCCATGAGTTATGTGAGAAGGAAGGAATCTGACATTGCTTCTCAGCTCCTAGAACTCCCCAACAAAATGGGGTAGCTGAAAGGAAAAATAGAACACTCATTGAAGATGCAGGTACATTGCTTGCAGATGCTTACATGCCCCTAACCTTTTGGGTAGAGGCTGTAAGCACGACAAATTATGTCTTGAACAGGAGCTTAATTCACAAACTAAAGAACATGACTCCCTATGAATTGCTCAAGGGGAAGAAACCTAAAATCAACTATTTCAAAGTATTTGGATGCTTATGTTACATTCATAACAACAACAAAAAATACATTAGAAAGTTTGAGGCTAAGGCTGAAGAGGGAGTTTTTCTAGGATACTCCCAAGTAATCAAGGCCTATAGGGTTTTTAATAAATCAACATTAAAAATTGAAGAGTCTATTCATGTTTCATTTGATGAGACTAACATGTATTGCAAGGAGAAATAAGTTTCTACCAATAGCAACTTGCAGGTACCCCACTTGTGTGAGACCTTGGTTGAACTAAACCTCACCCAAGAGGTGCCAACTCATCCCTCTCCCAAGCCATTGAAGAAAGTGAAGAAGAAGAAGTTGAAGATAATGAATCTCTACCAACAGCAAATACAATTCCACAGGAGGAATTAATTCCAAATGCTGTTGCACACCCGACTCCACCCACTGATTTTATCACACTTAGGGATCACCCCATATCTCAAGTGATTGGAGACATATCAGTAGGTGTACAGAAAGGCATCAACTCACCCAAGATTTGATGCATGCCTGTTTTCTCTCTCAGGTTGAACCTCTATCCATTCATGATGCTGAGCAGGATCCCCACTAGATCCTTGCAATGTAGGAGGAACTAAATCAATTTGAGAGATGTAGAGTTTGAGATTTGGTTCCAAGACCCCAAAACTACCCAGTTATTGGAACTAAATGGGTTTTCAGAAAAAAGCTGGATGCCCAAGGAGTCATTGTGAGAAACAAGGCTAGGCTTGTTGCTCAAAGATATAGGCAAGAAGAAGGAATTGATTATGATCAAACCTTTGCACATGTTGCAAGGTTGGAAGCCATAAGAATATTCCTTGCCTATGCAGCATACAAGAGGTTCAAGGTCTTCCAAATGGATGTGAAGAGTGCTTTTCTAAATGGAGTGCTACAAGAAGAGGTTTATGTAGAACAACCTCCAGGTTTTGTTTCTCCAACTTACCCCTCTCATGTTTTTAAATTGCATAAGGCTTTTTATGGTCTAAAGCAAGCTCTAAGAACTTAGTATGAGACCTTAGCTAGTTTTCTCTTAGAGCATAAATTTACAAGAGGAACTGTAGATAAAACTCTTTTCACTAGACATCATAAGGACCAAATCTTATTAGTACAAATCTATGTAGATGATATTATATTTAGCTCTACAGATTCCAAATTATGCAAGAGATTCTCTGACCTCATGCACTCCAGATTTGAAATGAGTAGCATGGGTAAGCTTTCCTACATCCTTGGTCTCCAAGTGAAGCAGCTCCCTGATGGCATCTTCATCTCTCAAGCAAAATATGCTAAAGAACTTCTAAAGAAGTTTGAGATGGATGATGCCTCAGCAAAGAAAACTCCCATGGCTACCAATGTTATTGTGGACTCTGATGTAGCAGGGAAACCTGTGGATGAGAAACTTTATAGGGGCATTGTTGGGTCCCTATTATATCTCACAATAAGTAGGCCAAATATTATGTTTGCCACATGTCTTTGTGCTAGGTTCCAGGTGAAACCTAAAAAATCTCCTCTAATTTTACTAAAACGGATTTTGAGATATAGAAAGAGTTGCCCTAATTTAGGCCTATGGTATCCTGCTGAATCAGAATTTGAGTTAACTGGATACTCTGATGCTGATTTTGCTGGATGCAAGGTAGATAAAAAAAGTACTTCAGGGACTTGCCAATTCCTGGGTATGAGATTAGTATCTTGGTTTTGTAAAAAGCAAACATCAGTGCCAACCTCAACTGCTGAAGCAGAATATATTGCAGTAGGCAGCTGTTGTTCACAGATGCTTTGGATACAAAATCAGCTTCTAGATTATGCGTTCAACTTAAATAATTCAAACCTACTCTGTGATAATACAAGTGCTATAGCCATAGCCCAGAATCCAGTTCACCATAGTAGGACAAAACATATTGATATAAGACATCATTTCATTAGAGAGTGTGTAGACAAAAATAAAATCAAGCTTGTTTATATCTATACTGATTTACAAAGGGCTGATATATTCACCAAACCTCTGGATGAGAGAAATCATATGTTCTTTGTAAATCAACTTGGAACGATCAATGGAGAAGACTTTATTTAATTTCTGCCTGCACTCGATGAATTTTCCAAAGTTCGTCGAACGGAGTTCGACGAACCGTGGCATGTTTGAGAGATATTCGTCGAACGGAGCTCGACGAACTCTCTGTGAGTGAAACAATATTCGTCAAACGGAGTTTGACGAACTTGCTTCAGAAGATATTCGCCGAACGGCGTTCGATGAACTGTCTTCAATTCTTCTGGATAAGATCGACAAATTATTTCATTCAAAATTATTTTGTCGACCTCAGTTCGAAGAATTATTTTTATTTTCGTGGAACGGAGTCTGTCGATTCATATTCTTGAAAACCCTATATTTAGGTTTTATTCGACCTCCGTCTCATGCTTTCTGTTCCTTTGCACTTGATCGCCGTTTTTGTGTCTCTCTTGCAGGTGATTCCATGGCGATTCAGGCAAACATTCTCGCAGGCATGAAGTTCGATACCGATTTTGATGTGGATTTTGATTCGTTTCAACATTCTGATCCCATCTTCCTTTACATTCTGGAACTCCTCGAAGAACAATAACTCAAAACCTTGAAGACTAGAAGAATCAAACTACACAGCACTGAAATCAGAGAATGGTTCTACACCCTATCGCCAACAGAGGAGAATACAATGACAGACATTATTGCAGGTAACTCCGTCTCCTTAACTCCCGCAATTTTAACTGAAATTTTAGGATTAAGGAATGGAGAAGAGCAAGTGGAAATTGAAATAGAGGAATCTGAAGTGATGCTGAGCCTGATGGGCTATACTGGAGATAACCCTAATAAACTCTTGAAGATACACCTCTCTACCCATTATATGTTTTTGGCAGATTTGTTTGGAAAGGTTCTGCTTGGGAAACATACTGCCCATGACTACATCACCAGACACCAGTTTCTGGTCATGTGTGCAATCATCAACAAGAAAATAGTGGATTGGGCATAGATTCTTTTTGATTTGATACAAAAGAAAAACAATAAAAAGGAAGTATGCTTTGGAAGGATCCTAGGGATCTTTTTACAAGAAAAGGCTGCTGAATCACGGGTCTCCCAGGCCATATTCATCAATGCCAGTAAAAGGCTAACCTGTGCCTTATTGGGCAGGTGGGAGAGGATAATAACCAAGCCAACTAAGGATTCTACCTCTTCCACCCCAGCTTCAGAAGGCAATAGGGCTGTTAAAGCCACTCCCCCACCTACTGAAGAGATTAATCCAACTCCACCATCTCTTTCAGCCCCCCTTAGAGCAACAAAAATCCCTCCCTCTTCCACTATCTCTTCAACCCCACAATCACAACAACATACTCATTTTCCTACTCCACCTCCATCTCAACATGCTTCACCAACTCCATCTCCACCAATTGACATCACTGAAATTCCATCTTCCCCTCTTTAAGAAAATCAACCACCAACACCTACTGATTCCCCCCATGACAGCTACATTCCTACACCACCACAATCTCCTCTTCCCCCACATCTCTCTTCAATACCATCTTACCATCTACCAACAGACACCCTCATGCAAGATGCCACCCATCCATCCCCATCAACATCTACCATCCCTCCAGATGTTCACATACCTGATGCTCCACTTTCTATCCCTCCCATAGTTCCCACTTCTACACCTTTTGCAACACCATCTACCACTCCATCATTGGACCACTCCACCATATCTTCTATCATTTCCACAATCACTCCCCTCCTCAAATCCCTTATAGCAGAGGCCATTACACCTCTTGTTACCACCATCTCCTCTCTCTCTGACCAAATCTCTGGTCTTACTACTGCCCTATCTTCAGCCAGGGGCCTGGCCTCAGTTCCCACTGAAACCAGGAAGGGGGAGATGCCTGATGATGAAGCAGCAGCCACAGCTCTAGAGGCTTCAGCCCCAGCTCCAGCAACAGATGCTCCAGCTTCAGCAATAACAGCAGAGTGAATAGAATACATAGATTAAGATTTGATTGATTTTATTGAAACTGACATGGATTTTGATGAATCAGACTCTGAAGAGTCCAACACTGTTGGTGATTTCATTCTTAATCCCACAGTTGATTTAGAAAATTTGTTGAGTATTTTTAATACTGTACATTTGAATTACCTTCCAACTGGGATTTCTAAGCCATCCTTGGCTATTATACCATACACTTCCCCCATCTCTTCAGAAGTTGCTAAGCAACTTAGGGAAAGTTTTGCTTTTACACAGCCAGTAGTCACTCCACCTCCAGAAGTAGTGGCTATTCCCTTTTCTTCAATAATATCTTCAGCACCAACTTTTGTCATGGATGACTCCCCCATGCCAGATCTTGATGAACTGATCTTGGCTGATATTGCAAATGAAAATAAGGCAGCAGCTGAAAGCTCTGTCCAAGTTAGTTCTGATTCTGTTGTAGCTTCTCCTCCAACTCTTGTTGAAACTCCTGCTCCTGCTCCAGAAAAGCCTGCTATTTCTGCTAAAGCTTTGAAAGCTTTGGATGATCTATATGATAACCCTCAGGGTTCTGACAATAATGATGATGAAGATGAGGATGAGGATTCAGATGAGGAGGATACAAAGAAGAATAAGCAAGTATAAAAGAAAAGAAAAGCGCCTCCTCCTCCTGCTCCTTAGCCTAACCCAAACAATGACACTCCCTATTACATTCTTCAAAAGATAACACCATATAAAGGGATGCCAGCATGGATGTGGCTATCTAAGAATCAGCAGAAGGAAAGAAAGAAGAGTAGAAGGTACTCTCCTCCACCAGTTCAAATGTATAGAAAAGATCCACCACCTACTCCTCCTCCTGCAGCTGGTGCTCCTAGCTCTAGTTCTCAAAGATCTTCCCCTATTAAAACATATCAAAGACATCAAGGGAGATCTCATCATGAAAGCAGCCAGCACAGGCAAAAATCATCAGGAAAACAACATAAGCAGCAACAACAACATCAACAGTAATAACAATATCAGCAAAAACAACATCAGTAGCAACAACAACATCAACAGCAACAACAACATCAACAGCAACAACAACATCAATAGTAACAACATCAACAAGCTGAAAGTCCTAAAAGACCACCCTCTCCTCCTGTTCCTTATGAAGATCCAGAAATAGCCAACACAACTAAAATGGCCAGGTTCTAGGAACTAGCAGGCCTTTCTATGATCAACAAGGCAAAGGCTGAAGGGAAGGATATTTCTGAATACACTACAATGTCCAAATATAGGAGAGAAGAACTGAAAAGGTTTGAAAAGGCTAACAAAATTTTTAATGTTGATGATTATATGAAATTACATCCTGAAGTAGTGGTCCCTAGAGATACATCTCTGAAGATTATAGGGGCGGCAGACATGACAATTACTATGAAACAAGCTTTAAATCCAAATAGGGAAATAATCTTTATGAAGCTAGGAGACAAGGGCAAGGATGTAAAGCATCAGGAGAAGAAGTAGAAGAAGTGAAACATGAACTATTTTATTTCTATTTTTTCTCTCTTAAACTGTTTCATATTGTCTGAACAAAGCTTTTGTGTAAATATATCTGCTGCATGTGTTAATTATCTCTGCCAGATATATCTTTTTCTCCATCTTTGTTTACTTTATGTTTTTATTTTGAGTCTATTAGTGACCTCACCCAAATAGGGGGAGATTGTTGGATCCCTAGTTTGATTTGGGCTAGGTTCACTAAGCTAAGATGATGTGACACAACATGTATAGCCATGGTCATACTTGTGTCCTAGAGTCTAGGCCAAGTCCTCAGTAACAACATCACATGGACAATCCATCATCAGACTGCCAGAGAATCAAGACTTAGATTTTTTCCAAAGATTCAGAGATTTCTCAAGAAACCAAGTAAAATGAGTTCGACGTTCGTCGAACTCAGGTCGACGATAGTCGTTCTCAGCTCGACGATCTTAGAGAAATATTCTCTGAGCTGAGCTCGACGAACTTTAGTAGCAGATCTACGATCCTTGGACTCCACCTTCAGAATTCTAAGTCCAGACTGTTCTATAGACTTAGGTCGACGAACCTAGTTCTCAGGTCGACGAACTTCATTCTTTGCTCGACAATTTCTGGATTTACACTTCAACTCTATTGCCAGAGGTTTATCAATTTTTCTCTAAGTCGAGAATCATTTTCAGCTCGACGAATTCAAGGTTCTCCAGACTTAGCTCGACGAATCTTTGGACTACAACAACATTCTGTCGAGACTATGTTCTCTAGTCTCAGGTCGACGAACTCAATTCTCTGCCCGATGAATTATGGAACCAGAAGACTTATGTCCACACTCAGAGTATATGTCGACATCAACTAAGTTGACACTAGAAGAATTTGTGTCGACATTATGGAAAGGTTGTGTCGACACCATACAGAAGACTTGTGTCGATACACAGGATATCAGTCAACACACACAAAATATTTGACAACTCCAGAATAATTGCTGAACTCCAGTCGACGAATACATTTACCAGCTCGACGAACTTCAGACACAGAATAGGCAAAAGAGACAGCAGTTCAGTTTCCAACTCGACGATCATGGAACTCAGCTCTACGAACATAAGCCGTCTGGTCGACAAATACAACATCTCAGCTCGACGAACTGTGGACTCAGTTCGACGAATTCTGCTATCTATTCGATGATTCCAGACTTAGTTATTTCCGGCCATCTGTCCTCACTCTAATGCGATAATTCCTGAGTAATTAATGCTCTAACATTCTCTGATTACAACCATTAGAAGGAGCATTAATTATGGTCTTCTCCCAGATTATTGCTTGCCATTTTTCCACGCGACAGTTTGGGAAATAAATCAATGTCGATTATTCTCAAGGCTGTCAGCATTAATTACAGATGTATTCAAATTTTTTGAAATACAGAGAAGAAGATAATAACAGATAGACACACAGACATACACAGAGAGAATTAATCAAACATAATTGAGAAAGCTTTACACAGTGCACAGCTTATAGAGAAACATACAGAGATTACTGAGACACAGAGAAAAAGACATTCAGTATTGAACAATCTGCTCTGTCAATAAGAAGCATTTTCTGATACACAGAAGCTCTTGACCAGAAGCTCATCAGTACCTGAAGAAGAAGAACAACAATACCTATATCTAGAGTCTTCCTTCTTCAAGTACTCCAGGACACTTCAAAAGGACAACTTCAGTTCAATCTGTCAAAGAAGTTCCTGAAGATTATTGTTGGTCAAGGATTCAGTTTGAAGACCTATCACCCTGAAGCTTAGCTCCTATTTTTCCCTGATTCATTCTACATCTCAGGGGGAGCCATAAGATATAATCAAATCCACAAGTCTTCTCAGTTGTATATTGAGAAAGAGAAGACAAAATCATCTCTCACCCCCACTATATAAAGGGTTGTCATCTCCCTTCAAAAGTGATTCCTTGGTTGCAAGTCTCCTGATCAAAAGACTTGGGTTGGTTTTTGAGCACCAGATCAAAAGCTCATTGGTGTCAGGCACCTGATCAAAAATCTGAGTGGATTCCTACCAAGGGTGGTAGAAGAGTGGATGTACCCAGGTTGGAGAACCACTATAAAATTCTTATGTCGTATGGTTGCCTCCTTTTCCTTTGGTCTTGTTATTCTTGTTCTTTAGGTTTATTGTTTGCTACTTTATTAATTTCTGTACTTTTAATTTATAGCAAAAGCTATAATAGCTGTTAATAATATTTAAGAATACTCTATTCACCCCCCCCCCCTCTAGAGTATTTCAGATCTAACTCTCAGTTTCAGTGTGCAAACCTAGGGTTTGAAGGTCAAGGGGTCAAGTGACCTTGAAATGACTTGCAACTTGTTGGAGAGAACTTTAGGGCTGTCATAGTCCTTTGGTAATAATATTATGAGATTTATAGGCTGTTAGACTCCCCAAAACCCTAACCATAGTTTGGGGCACAACCCTTACACATATAAGATAGACCATCAAAACTTAATTAAAAGCTATGAAACTTAGGTAGTATGGTCATGGGTTTAATATGAGCCTCTGGTAATTTTATTTGGAATATTGGAATAATATATTTGGTACCTCCTTTCTATTATATGGATTTGCCCTTGATAGTCTTTTGTTTATTATGATCTCACTGTTCATTGAGAAATTGTGAAAATTGGGCAGAGGAAGTTTTAGGTCATTATACTCATACCTAAATTTTATTATAATTTTTAGATGCATATTTTCAGTACTTACTTCATAAGCTTTTAAATATGCAAATATATTCAATATTAGATTCAGAGTACAATATTTGTATAAAATTGTGAAGCTTGCCTAGTAGTGATATTAGGGCAGCATGCTCATAAGGAAATTTTATCATAATTTTTAGATGAATATTTTTAGTAGATGTTTCATTGAATTGTGGAAGAGAATTATCATTCTAAATTAACGTTAGACTTCATTATTCACTGGAAAATTTGGAAACTTGTTCAGGAATGTTTTAGGGCATTTTAGTTATGCTTGAATTTTCTTATAAATTTTGGAAGCTTATTTACAACACTTGCTTCTTTAGATGTTAACTATGTGATTATATTTAAAATTATGGATCAGAGGTTTAAACCTCGCAAAAAAATTTGGGAGACTTGAATTTACTGTTAATTAGCTGCCTAGTATTTATCATAATTTTATGGAGCATTTTGCATGACTGTAAGGGCCACTTAATATTCGACCCAGGGCATTTAGATTTTTAGGAAAAATAAATAAAATGTCAGATAAATTAAGAAAATTCCAAGTTTATGGATTTAGGCTATAAATGTCATGATTGGCCTCCATTAATTATCTTAGGGTGTTTAGATGAGGATTTAGAGTACCTCCTATCATGCACGTCATATAGCAAAAGGTGGTCTGCATTTAGTAAAACTGCGGAAATCGTGTTAACATGGGGAATGGTCATAGGGAGATGAGATTGTGGTTTACTGATTTTAGTAAAGTGGGTTGGAGTATACCATTGGAAGTTGGGATGAGTAGGTTGTAGAGTTGTCTAAGATTAGGTGGTGCTCGGTATCGACGAAAGATCGTCTTTCCTATGGAGGGAGAGATAGGGTCAAAACACATTAGGGTTAGAACCAGTGTAATACAAGAGGGATCCGAAATCGAGTATTAAATAATAATAGTATGTGCCTTGCAAAAGGGATCTTTGGGATTCAACACATCTTAGTTCCTAGTGCCCTCGGGAACCCTTCACGGGGTATGCCTTGGGCAGTCCTAGGCTAACTTAAATTGTAGGCAAAATAAACTCCAAGAGTAACTAGCATAACTATAGATTCAATTTCACTCACCTCGATGATTCAGATGTTAGGTTGGTTCACCCGGGCTGTAGGCTCGGTGGTGTTGATGATGGGCAAGTTGGCCCGGCGAGCTTTGGCTCGGTTGTTGATTGTGACGGACTGGATAGTACGGGGAGCTTAAGCGCGGTTGTTGATTGTGACGGACGGGATAGTCTGGGGAGCTTAGGCTTGGTTGTTGATTGTGACAGACGGGATGGTCCGGGGAGCTTTGGCTCGATTACCGATACATAAGGTTGCATGTGCATAAAGTATAAAGTGGTTGGTCTTCGATATTGGAGGGTTGTTGCACCGACGCTAATACGTGGCTCGAAAAGTGTGGTTTTGCACTTCGCCAAGATAAGTCTGGTGGACTTGCCAGCAAAGAGTATGCAGGAGCTCCGCTTAGTGCACTAGCGCCGAGGCGTATGATAGGTCTGACTGGTAGTGCAATTACCGGTTTAGAGGTGGGCGAGGCCCAACCCACCACTTCCATCTGCGACTACAGAGGTATCCTGGGAGGTTAGGCTCCAGAAAGGGGGAACTAAAGTTCTGTGTGCACAGAGTCGAGTGGGTGTGTTGCACTTGCATGTTAACATCATGGCTTACTTGCATGTCATAGCATCGTCATTGCATATAACCCTGACACCTATTGTATAAAGTGCTATACAATTGGCCCTGGAAAACAACCAATTAGTTTATAAGCTTGCGTGAGCGTGCTTACAAGTTAAGGTTATTTTCCTTTAAAAATATATACATGCTATCTAGAAAACCGACACCCTATAATATAAATTGGTATTAGACTCTTTATATGATAGGAGCCTTGCAGAAGATCCCTTAGCTTATGAGTTTTCATATAAGTTAGGGTTATATTTTTCTAGTTCAGCTTTCCATACTTTTATTACTGCTACTTATACTTATAGATCTGCTAGATTAGTTCCACTATCACCTGCTATTTGTTCATTCCCTACCTTCAGAGCTTCCCTTTCCTCCTCTCTGCCCGATTCCTAGGAGCCATGGGGGAAGGGTTGGGGGATGATAGGACTTAGTCTTTTAGACTAACGGTTTTCGAACCACATCATTTTAGGGGATCATGGAGCCCAGCATGGTGGAGCAACCCCGGAGGTTGCCACGCTTAGAGATTGGACAGTCTAACACCGGAGTTCAGACAGCTGGGACTGTGACTCCCGATTGTTAGTAGATTTTTGGTTTTTATTTCCGCACTGAGTGATATGTAGTGAGGATATTGATGTACCGGGCATGAGCCCTATTTTTAGTACCTTTATTATTATTTCTGTGGACTCTCCCTTCATGGAGATTATTTACTATATATTGTATTTCTGTGGACATGTCTTTTACTTTTTTGCTACTTTTCTGTGATCGTTTTGGACGGTAGGATCGGCGCTTTGTACTGACGACCTTCCCAGGCCTGAAGGTGTCACTGCAAAATGGCGGTTCTGGGCCTAAGACCCCATGGTTTTAAAAGAAAAAAAGGGGGTCTTACACATCAACAATTTCATGATCAGAGACTACCGTTGGCCACCACTCCCACCTTACCTGCTCAAGCCCTCCCTATTCTTCAAGATGCCCTGCCTGCTCCAAGGCAGCATAACAGCAACTCCGTGGAGGAGTTTGCAAATCTGGGACTTGATGTTGATGAGGTCGTCTAGATTCTGCAAAGAAGATCTGATGAAAAAAAAAGTTACCTCCGAGAGAGCGGAATCCAATGAACTATAATTTCTTCTGCGAGTTTCATAAAGAGAAGTGTCACTTGAATGAGGATTGCAAAGCCCTTTGTCAACTGGTAGAAAGACTGCTTGCAGAAGGCAAGATGAAGGACCTAGGCAAGAAAGACGCTTCATCGAAGCTGTCTACCTCCAAGGGCAACGAGGTGGCTGAAGCACATTGGGAGTGTGAAGAAATTGAGGATGTTGTCCGTCTGGGGCCTATTAACATTCAGAGTGAATGCTTCGATGCCAAAGATGTGGGACCCTTGGGGCAGCTCTTCTGTATCCATGGTGGAGCAGGGACCGAGTCAACTCGAAAATATTCCATCACAAGGGTCTATCATACAGAGGTCGCCTCTTCTTATTCCTCTGCTCCATCAAGGGGAGATATTACTTCTGGTCAGGCCGACCTTCTCCAAACTGCCAAGCCATTCAACGATATCGTTGTGACCTAGGCAGCAATTGAAGATTACACCATGGACAGATTCTCATTGATACCGGCAGTTCCATCAACCTCTTATTCAAACCAATCTTTGAGGCCGTGAAGATTGGAAAACCTTTGGTTTCCACCGAAGGGACACTCTAGGGTTTATCAGGTGAAAGAAAAGAAGTTGAGGTAAGTGTTACACTTTCTGTGAAGCTTGGAGGTGTAAATAAACTAGTCCAGTTCATAAAAGTTGATGCTCCAAGCAGCTACTATGCAATTTTTTGAAGGCCTCTGCTCAATCAGTATCAAGCGGTTGTCTCAACGTACCAGCAGGCAGTAAAGTTTAATGTTGATGGCAAACCATGCAGGGTCAGGAGTGACCCAATGGAAGCTCGGGAGTGTTATCTTCGCACAATCAACATTACGGAAATCAGTCCTGTCGTTTTATCAGCTGCAGCACCAGTAACTTCTTCCCAATCAGAAGCAGCTGATGATAAAGAAGGAGCTCACCTGGAACCTGCCCAGATGACTCTAGGAGTCCTCCTTTATGAAGAGTTAGATGTATTACACATTGAGCATGAATGATATCAAATGGTTCTATTCCTGAACCTGCTTTCCTTTCCTTTGTACATAAATTTTTCAAAAGCTATTATTGATCAAAGGTCCCTTACTGACACTATTCTATGTTCTTTCTCTCTTGTCTCCTGAACAACTCCAAAGGATAACTGACACCAAGAGACATCAACGAGTTTAGCTGGGACCTCCCTTAGAAGTGTTGTCATTAGCATAACACCACGAAGACCACATGTTATGGGGAGATTTCGCACCATGTAGTGGGAGCTTGCAGGTTCTAGTGCGGTAGGCTACTGAATTTTTGATCCTGGCTGGTACCTAACCCCACCTCTGTGTTGTGGAGGGACAGGGTGGGTGCTAGCTCTACCTTGCCATAAAGGAATATCGTTATAACTTTGATGATCGTGTGAGGAAAGCAATGCCGCTCCGGCCGCACCTTCCAACAGATCATCTTAGCTTGTGACCCTCGAATACTCTTTCGTACCCTCAAGTAGTGTCTGCAGGAGAACCACAGCCTTGTTGATCCCAGAGGAAAGCAATGCCGCTCCAGCCGCACCTACCCGAAAGATCAACTTGGACTGTACTTCAGGCAAGAGGGCAGTAAAACTTTCCATTGAGTGTACAACTTCTGTGACCCTGTGAGGAAAGCAATGCCTCTTCGGCCTTACCTGTACACTTGGTCGCATAAGTCTATAGCTCATTCTCTTGCAGGGAAAACTAACAAGGCGTGGACTGCTTACTGGTGTCCGCTCAGTCCGCTGATTTCCAGGGTTGATTTTACAGCTTCTGTGACCCTGTGAGGAAAGCAATGCTGCTCTGGCTGCACCTGCCCACTTGGTCACCTAAGTTGTGAATCATTTCTATTAAGGCACGAACTATATATTGTATCCGCTCAGTCCACCAATTGTTAGAAGGTTGATTTTATAGCTTCTGTCACCTTGTGTGGAAAACAATGCCGCTCCGGCCGCACCTGCCCACTTGGTCACCTAAGTTGTGAATCATTTCTATTAAGGCGCGAACTGTATATTGTATCCGCTCAGTCCGCCAATTATCAGTGGGTTGATCTTACAGCTTCTGTGACCCTGTTAGGAAAGCAAATCCGCTCCGGCCATACCTACCCACTTGGCCACCTAAGTTCTGAATCATTTCTATTCAGGCGCTGACAGTATTTTTTATCCGATCAGACCGCCAATTGCCAGTGGCTTGATCATACAGCTTCTGTGACCCTGTGAGGAAAGCAATGCCGCTCCGGCCGTACCTGCCCACTTGGTCACCTAAGTTGTGAATCATTTATATTCAGGAAGCGACTTGGTTCTCCAGCTCGGGAAAAAGCTGGAGAAAGGTCACACCTTCCACGCCGTCCTTAGCGAAGCCGCCTTTGATAAATCGCTTGATTGCTATCTCGACGCTCTCCTTCATAAATGGAAATACAACCCAGCTAAAGCTGGGGTTTCCGTGGTCATAGGCGGTCTGCAGAAAAATAAAAGCAAGTTAGTTCGTCGCGGACTAAAGATGGAGACCGCTGCGAATACAAAGCTTACCATTGCTTCTTCCTTCTGAAGAGCAACTCTCATTCCTAACCGCTTGTTTCTTTCCTTAAGCCACCTCATTTCCTGCTGAAGTTGTTCATTTTATTTGAGCAAGTCCCTGGTAAGGCAGCCCAAGAAGGCTCGTCAACACACTGTTCGAATTTGCATGGGCGTCCAGAAGAGGAAGGTCGGCAGCGGGTACATTTTTCAGGTCATGCAGATTACGCTTCCCGTAAAGTGCGGAGATCGTGACATGTGAATGGAGGGATATTCTGAGACTTCTCCAAGATGGAAGCATGGTGGATAGGCAGACATGCTTATTCTTGCTATGCTAGTGGATCATCGGGTTTCCACGCAGATCCTTTTGGCTTCTACCGAAGCCTTGCATATCAAAACTCTCTGACGAGGAGTAGCCCGCAGTGGGATCCCCCTCCTCTCTTCTCTTCTTTGCAAGTTCTTGTTTTATTTCCCTTTGTGTAGAGGTGAGTTTGCTCGGCGCTTGGTGATGATTTGATGGTACCGCCAAGACCAAAGCAAAAAAGAAGAATGTCATATAACTGCGGGTCACAGCGACTACAAAGTCAGGTCGCATATCTTACAATCTTTGAAATCTATATTATCATGGCTCTCGACCAGTGGGATATAGTGCTCAATATCCAGCCTTGCTCCAACCAAGAAGTCGATGATGGTGGCCTCTGTAATGCCCCGAAACTCAAAAGAGGGATGGGTAGCGTTTTGAGCAAAGTTTGGGACTTGGTATGTGTCACACGGCCTGGGACACCAACGTATCCTAGGGATGTATCGTGCTCTTGTTCAACAATGGCCGTGTGGTCGACGAAAATGCAGTCAACGATCGTCGAGACAGCGAACACGGCCTGAGAGACGGGCATGTCCTAGGCCGTGTCCTACTCGGGTAGTTAGCCGAGTTGTGTCTGGGGAGAAATATGGGCTGGAGCCCCGACCTGTTCGGGTTTGACCCGGGTGTGTCGAATACCTGTGTTCTCCTTGGGTTATATTTGGTCCTGTGTCGATGGAGGAACACGCCCCGCAACACGGGTGTGTACTGAATGACACGGCCTTGTCTGGTGTGACACGGGCGTGTCGAGAGCCCGTTTCCTAATCTGGACGCGACAGTTTGGGCGTCAATTGAGCACACGGCCTTGGACACGGGCGTGTTACAAGCCGTGTTCGGCCTAGGAATCTGATTTTAAGTATGAATCATGGCCATCTGTTTCCTTCTTTTGGGATCCAATGGCCCAGGGTTGTTCTTGATGGGATATACCCGGGAATAGGGTTAGAAACCCTCATTCCTTTTTCGGTTTTCTCTTTCTAAGACTTCTAGAGAGAGGGGAGAGCAAGGAAGAATAAGGAGGAGAGATCCGGCCGCCGGTGGAGCTTCTAAGACCCAAATCGCAAGCCGAGTTCAGATCTACGGAGGCGAGGACGTTGCGGTGCTTTTCATCCATCTAGATCTTCATGCCGTCAAAGAGAAATGATAGGGTAATGATTCTCATCTTGGACATGTGAAGTCCTCTTTCTTTCTGCACAGGAAACCCGCCCTCATGTGTATGTGATGAGTGTGAGGTGTTCCTTCGGGTGGATATGAATAGTCCTCCCTTGTTTTGCATGTAGAGTCCAGAATCCAAGTACGAACATATGCATGTTGTGTGAAGCCTACCCGGACACATTGGTCTAGAACGGTGATGTTTCATTATGCATGGATAGACGGAGAAGACTCCGTGTCAATGGTTGTTTTTTGGGTTTTCTACGTGGTAGATTGTAATAGGGAACCTTGGGGACTAACTCCAAGGTGCACCCGAAAATCTGGGCAGAAGCGTGATTCTGCCATCTTGGTGGCCTGGGAGCCAACTTGCACATAACTGGGTTATGTAATATGTGTGATCGGTTTGGGACTCGGGGAAGCTTGACCCGCGCATATGGCTTAAATTGACGTTACGGTGTAAGCAACGGGTCAGGCAGAACCGTACCCTCTCTATGTCGTTCAGTTAGAGAGACCTAAGGTACGTGGTACTCGCCGTTGGTATAGATGGAGGGTCTTAAGCATAGGCCGGTAAGACTTTAATGCTCACAAGATTTGTCGTCCAAGGGGCGGTGGTGAGACCGCAGATTTTGACCGGGTTCACCGAGAATGTGCCCTGAGAGCACGGGGTGTATGGCCGTGTGAGCCTACGCCTGTGATGATGTGTAATTTCACTACTGTTAAACTATACTAATAAAGTGCAGGGAAGGAGCATCTCCGCCCCGAGTTTATGGGTAGGGTCGTTATAATTTGGTTAGCTTTAGCTGACCGTTGCTTTTGTTTGCCACCGCTTCAGTGGATTGTTGCTTGCAGGTGCTGCGGAGCCTAGTGGAAAATAGCGGGCAAAAGCCCTTGTTTCTAAGCCGGCCCTCGAAGGACTTGATTTGAATGTTTACTTTTATTCTCATGTGTGACCGGCCTGCGTGCCGAGGTTTGGAAGACACTTTTATTTGAGTAAACTCTTGTAAGGCCAAAAGGTCAAGTACTTGTGTATTTCTACGTTCATTCCTGTTGGGTTTATGTAATGGACATTCATGCTGTGGCAGGGTTCTTAATTTGCAAATTTTAAATTGCTTCCACTAGAATGTACTCTGTGTATGACGTTGATTTTTGGAAGGATGGTTCCATTGCGTAACCCTTCGGTCTGTCTATGGTATATGGCGTCGGGCCCCGACCGAACCTACTGCTATATGCTATGCGGCAGATAGGGGGTGTTATAATTTGGTATCAGACTACTGGTTTCGGTCAACTTAAATGAATTCGTGGACGAATTGTTTAAGGGGTGGTGAGCACATGTGTGTGCATCATCGTTATAAGATAAAAATAACACATAAATGTCCACTTAGGAATGAAAATACACATGTGTGAGGAACCTGCGTGTTCCTATAATTGCTTTTTGCAATTTTGTTCGGTCACTTAATGGTGTTTTGTATGACTATAGGTGACTAGGATTGGTGTAAGGCCATTAGAACGCTCGCTTTCTGAGGAATACGGTGCACCCAACGACGTGCTCGAGACCCCTCCTTCGTTTGAAACCATAAGAAGGGTCATTGAAGTGGTGTTCGCTGTGACTAATGCACAACTTGGGAAGTGTGTGCAACCCTTTGCCCCTGATGTGGCTTCCACGTCGGGTGGCGTGATGGAGCAAATGACATTTGGTATACCATCGGGTCAGTAGTTGAACATGCGTTTAGTGCAGGGAGCGCACTCAATTGACGAATATTTGCAAGCATTTCTTATGATAAGCCGCTACACATGCTTTGGGTTGGAGAACGAGTACTCTATAGTCGATAGATTTTATAATGGTCTACGTGGCGAGCTACGAATTCTACTGCTAGGACCAAAACTATTGGGATTCCGAGCCTTGGTGGATTCAGCTAGATCTTTGAAAGTAGATTTGAGGAAGTCTTCACTCACAAGATGTCAGTGAACAGGGTATCGAAATGTGCAAGTCCTTTGAGAGCTGCATCCCGCAAAATGCTAAAAAAGGGGGCTAGAACATTGACTAGCAAAGCTACTTACACTTGTCATACATGCGGCAAGAAAGTACACTTTGCCCGAGATTGTCGGGATGGTGCTCAGAAGACAAAGAAAGCTATGTCAGGAGTAGTTGAGGACTCTAGTACAAAGGAAACGGTGTTCAAAATGTCGAGCTCCTCAAAATGTGTGTTTCGTAAGTGGTATAAGAAGGCTGGGAATTCGGGTCCAGCCCCTTCTTCCGTAGCATTGGGGGCAACTACGGGTCGAACACTGGGTGCATGCTATAACTGTGGAAAGCCGAGACACTTTGCCCGAGACTGTTGGAGAGGACGTCCAAAGTTCGAGAGGAAGCCTGGGGAAACATACGAGGAGAAGGGCAAGACGGTGGAGTCAACCGCATCCCACTATGCTCCAGCCCAGCCTAGGGTGTACAATTTTGGCCAGCAGGAGGCCATAAAGCAAGCGGACGTGGTGAAAGGTATGAATTAAATTTATAGCAGTTTAGCTTTAAATACTTGTTGCCCTTGTGCATGTTAGCTTAGGACTGTTTGTGCTAGGCTTTGTTTTGCTTTTAGATTATCAGGCGAGAGCACCGTTCAATTCAGGAGCTTCACACTCCTTTTTGTCCAAAGTATTTATATCGCGCATCGGAGTACCTCCTTCGATGTGTTGTTACCAAATGGGTGCTCAATGCGCGCACGTAGAGTTTATTGCGTTTAGTTATTGATTGGGAGTGAATAGTTAGACTTTCAAGCATCGTTACTGCCGATTGTAGTGTTCGATGTGATCTTTGGTGTGGGTTGGCTCTCGGAGCAGCGGGCATACATTGATCGCAAATGCAAGGAGGTCAATCGGGCTCCCGTGAGATGACTTTTGCGGGCTTGAAGGGATCGAGCAAGACTTTGATGTCTGCTCTTCAGGTGTTTAAAGCGGTTCGTGCTGGTGCAGATCTATTCTTCATGCTAGTGGAGGCTTTGAAGCCTAAGCCTACTTTGGATAGCATCCCAGTGGTTTCCGAATACCCTGATGTGTTCCCTGGCGATCTCCCTAGAGCCCCACCTCAGTGAGAGATAGACTTCACTATTGAGCTGGTGCCAGGTGCCAAACCTGTGTCACGCTCTTCGTATCAGTTAATACCTAAGGAGATGGCGGAACTGAAGGTTCAATTTCAGGAGTTGTTGGAACAGGGTTATGTGCGTCCAAGTTCGTGGTCTTGGATCGCACCGGTCCTTTTTGTGAAGAAGAAGGACGGGAGCTTGCGACTCTATATTGATTATAGAGAGCTGACCAACTTAACAGTGAAGAACAAGTACCCGATCCCAAGGATTGATGATCTATTCGATCAGTTAGTTGGGTCATCGGTGTACTCGAAATTGGACCTTAAGTCCGGGTATTATCAGCAGAGGATAAGAGAAAGTGATATCCCCAAGACAGCTTTTAGTGCGAGATACGGGTATTATGAGTTTACGGTCATGCCGTTTGGGCTGACTAATGCGCCGTCAGTGTTCATGGATATGATTAACAGAACTTTCAGATAGTACCTGGACCACTTTGTGATCGTCTTCAACGATGATATATTGGTGTACTCGCAGAATGAGGAGGATCACTTTAAGCATCTGCATTTTGTGTTGGAGACGCTGAGGAGGAATCAACTGTACACCAAGTTCTCCAAATGCGAGTTTTGGTTGTCCTCAGTAGCGTTCCTTGGTCTCATAGTTAGTGGAGGGGGAATTCCAGTGGATCCAACGAAGATTATTGCTATACGAGAGTGGCCTGTGCTGTCTACGGTAGCGGAAGTCTGGAGTTTTCTTGGTCTTACCGACTATTATAGGTGCATCGTGGAGAACTTCTCACGGATAGCATTACCCTCACGACTTTGATGAGGAAAGAGCAGAAGTTTGTTTGGGTGCCGGAGTGCGCACAAGCTTTCGAAGAGTTCAAAAGTCGGTTGACCACGACGCCTGTATTAAGTTCGCCGAGTGGGACCGAAGGCTTTGAGATTTACAGCGATGCTTCAGGCAGTGGATTGGGTTATGTCCTACTACAGCACGGAAGTGTGATAGCTTATGGCTCGTGTCAGCTGAAAGTACACGAGAGGAATTATCTGGTCCTTTACTTGGAGTTAGCAGCCGTGAAATTTGCCCTGAAGCTGTGGAGGCATTACTTGTACGGTGTGAAGGTCGATATCTATACCGACCACAAGAACCTGAAGTACTTGTTGGATCAAAAGGATCTAAACATGCGATAACGAAGATGGATGGAGTTCCTGGGGGACTACACATTCAAGATTTATTATGTGCCTTGTGAAAGGCAATGCGGTTGCGGACACATTGAGCCGCAGGGACCCACCGCAACCCAACTAGTTGTCGGTTCATGACGAGCGTTTGGTTCGGGAGTTGGAGGCGTTGGAAATCTCTTGTGTTGACAAGCAGACTAGTGCCGAAGCGTAATTAAACTAGACAGAAGTTTAGTGTGACCTGACTGATCGGATTCGACAGGCTTTGGATTTGTATGAACACATGAAGCAAATCATGGTTGAGGCTACAGATGGGTCAAATTCCCAATTTGATGTTGTGGATGGATTGCTATGGAAGGACAGTCGTCTGTGCGTCCCAAATGTGGGCAAACTGCGAGTGAATTGATGTACGAGGCTCATCATACCAAGTACTCGATTCACCATGGGAGCACGAAGATGTACCGTGATATGAAGAAATTGTTCTGGTGGCCAGGACTTAAGAAAGATGTGGCACTGTACGTGGCAAAGTGTCAAACATTCTTTCAAGGGGTTTCTTGAAGTCCTTGCCTATTACGGAGTGGAAGTTCAACGACATTACAAGGGAATTTGTGCATGGTTTTAAAAGGTCACAGAAGGGTAATGACTCCATATGGGGAATCGTAGATCGTTTGACGAAAGTGTCGCACTTGACTCCGCATAGGAAGGATGATTCTGTGGAGAAATTTGCAAAATTATATGTGGATAACATTGTTTTGCTTCATGGTGTGCCCCGCAGCATCGTGAGTGACCGAGATGGGCGGTTCACATTCAATGATTGGAGGTTGGTGCAACAGATGTTGGGAACAAAGCTGAGTTTCAGCACAACCCTTCATCCGCAGACAGATGGTCAGACCGAAATAGTCAACAGGATGAGGGAAGACATGCTTTGCATTTGCGTCCTGAATTTCAGGAAGCAGTGGGAAGATAACTTGTACTTGGTGGAATTTGCGTATAATAACAGCTTCCAGGCGAGCATTCAAATGGCGCCCTTCGAGGCCCTTTATGGTAGGAGATGTCGCACGCCGTTGTCATGGTTGGAAATGGGTGAGTCGAAGCTATACAAGGGGCAAGAAGTTGAAGCTGCAACCTCATTGGTACGAACCATTCGAGAAAGATTGCTAATCACTCAGGATCGGGAAGCTAAGTACTATAATGCCAAGCATATGAACGGGGAGTTCGCTGTCGGCGACTGGGTGCACTTGAAGATTAAGCCGTTCAACGGTGTCTCACGGGTACGATGCTTGAAGAAGCTATGCCCGAGGTACCTTGGACCGTTTGAGTTTCTGGAGCGGATTGGTGAAGCAGCTTATCAATTAAAGCTATCAGCGGAACTGGGTGATCTACACGACGTATTCCACATATCGGTGCTGCGGAAGGCGGTGCAAGAGCCTTCGGAAGTGATTGCGGTCGATCAAGTACCAGTTGATAAGGGGTTGATGACGAAAGTCAAGCCCGTTCACATTGACATCAGGAAGGTCAAGGTCCGTTGGGACAACTGCGGTCGGGAGGAGCTCTCGTGGGAGTGAGAGCAGATCATGCTTGATGACTACCCAGAGTTATTCCACTCAGCTACCATTTAAGTTTCGTTTATATCTTTTTCTTTTTGTAATTTCGGGACGAAATTCTTTTAAGAGTGAGAGAGCTGTAATGCCCCGAAACTCAAAAGAGGGACGGGTAGCATTTTGAGCCAAGTTTGAGATGTGGTAGGGGTCACACGGCCTGGGACACACTAGTGTCCCAGGGCCGTGTCGTGCTCGGGTACGATGATGGTCGTGTCGTCGATGAAAATGCAATCGACGATCATCGAGACAGCGAACACGGCCTGAGACACGGGCGTGTCCCAGGCCGTGTCCTACTCGGGTAGTTAGTCGAGTTGTGTCGGGGGAGAAACACGGGCTGGAGCCCAGGCGTGTTCGGGTTTGACACGGGCGTGTCAAATATGACACGGGCATGTCGAATACCCGTGTTCTCCTCGGGTTATGTTTGGTCCTGTTTCTATGGAGGAACATGCCCCGAAATACGGTCATGTACTGAATGACACATGCATTTCAGGTATGACACAGGAATGTCGAGAGCCTGTGTCCTAATCTGGATGCGATGGTTTCAACATCGATTGAGGCACATGGTCTTGGACACGGGCGTTTCAGAAGCCGTGTTCGGCCCAGGAATCTGATTTTAAGTACGAATCGTGGCCGTCCGTTTCCTTCTTTTGGATTCCAATGGACCCGGGCTATTCTTGCTGGGATATACTCAGGAATAGGGTTATAAACCCTCATTCCTTTTTGGGTTTTCTCTTTCTATGACTTCTAGAGAGAGGGGAGAGAAAGGAAGAAGGTAGAGAGATCCGGCCGTCGGTGGAGCTTCAGAGCCCCAAATCGCAAGCCGAGTTCAGATCTATGGATGCGAGGCTGTTGCAGTGCTTTTCATCTGTCTATATATTCACGGCGCTAAAGAGAAATGCTAGGGTAATGATTCTCATCTTGGACTTGTGAAGTCCTCTTTCTTTCTGCACAGGAAATCGACTCTCGTGAGTATGCAGTGAGTGTGAGGGGTTCCTTCGCGAGTACGAATAGTCACCCCTATTTTGCATGTAGAGTCCGGAATCGAAGTACGAACATAGACATGTTGTGTGAAGCTACACAGACAAATTGGTCTGGATCGGCGATGTTTCATTATGCATGGATAGCCGGAGAAGACACCGTGTCAATGGTTGTTTTTTTGGGTTTTCTACGTGGTAGATTGCAACAGGGAAACTTGCGAACTAACTCCAAGGTGCACCCGAAAATCTGGGCAGAAGCGTGATTCTACCATCTTGGTGTCCTGGGAGCCAACTTGCACATAACCGGGTTATGTAATATGTGTTGTCGGTTTGGGACTCGGGGAAGCTTGATCCGCGCATATGGCTTAAATTGACATTGCGGTGTGAGCAACGGGTCAGGCGGAACCATACCCGCTCTATATCATTCGGTTAGAAATACCTAAGGTATATGGTACTCGCCGTTGGCACAGATGGAGGGTCTTAGGCATAGGTCGGTAAGACTTTAATGCTCACGAGATTTGCCGTCCAAGGGGCGGTGGTGAGACCGTGGATTTTGACCGGGTTCACTGAGAATGTGCCCTGAGAGCACGGGGTGTGTGGCCATGCGAGCCTACACCTGTGATGATGTGTAATTTCACTACTATTAAGCTATTCTAATAAAGTGCAGGGAAGGAGAATCGCCGCCCCGAGTTTCGGGGCGGGGTTGTTATAATTTTGTCAGCTTTAGCTAACCATTGCTTTTGTTTGCCACCGCTTCGGTGGATTGTTGCTTGCAGGTGCTGCGGAGCCTAGTGGCAAATAACGGGCAAAAGCCCTTGTTGATGAGCCGGCCCTCGAAGTCCTTGATTTGAATGTTTACTTTTATTCTCATGTTTGACCGTCCTGCGTGTCGAGGTTTGGAAGATACTTTTATTTGAGTAAACTCTTGTAAGGCCATAAGGCCAAGTACTTGTATTTTTGTACGTTCATTCCTGTTGGTTTATGTAGAGGACATTCATGTTGTGGCTGGGTTCTTAATTTGCAACTTTTAAATTACTTCAGCTAGAATGTACTCTGTGTAGGACGTTGGTTTTTGGAAGGATGGTTCCATTGCGTAACCCTTCATTTTGTCTGTGGTACATGGCGTTGGGCCCCGAGCAGACCTACTGCTATATACTATGCGACGGATAGGGGGTGTTACAGCCTCCACTTAGTCAAGCTTGACGCTCTTGAATATGGAGTCTGTGTGCTCCTGCGGATAGGTATGCGCGAACCCCAGGTCGCCTTCGAAGATCAAGTACCGCGAGGTCCAGTTGTGTATCTTGTTCGACAGACCCATCACCTTCATTCCTCTACAATAAAAGTATATCACGCCCTTGTATGGGCGGCCTCCAGATGGTGTAATGGAGCGGATTGAGAAGATCTTTCTGAAGATGTTCATTTAGAATGTGATCTTCTTCTCAGACCTCAAGTAGGATATAAAGCTATAGATCGCGGCTAGGGTGTTTGGCGCGAGCTGGCCAGGCACCATTTCGTAATGTTCAAAGATTTCAGCGACCTCCCACAACAATGGAAATTTGAATCCGCTTTCAAAATGATCTACAGAAACTGCGATCTAGGTTGCAGTGGAGAAATTGATCCTCTCTTGGTCAGCAGGTAGCGTGGCGAGTACAGGCGAGTCCGCCATATGTTTTTCAACAAAGGCCTTGAGATCAGCCTATGTCAACTTGCACTTTTTGTGGTCAGTAGCATGGAAAGCAACCACAACATCAGTTCTGGTGGACACCATTGTCTGAGACCGCAGTGACTTTTGTTTAGGTCGCATTCCTACATTGAAGAAACAATGAAGCTGTATTTATAGCAGTTGGGGTCTAACAGCTTTTCAGCCAGACCGTGTAGTTTGATCATTCAGTCTGCCTGGGTTGCAATTAATTTGGTAAACCATACAAGTTAAAAATATGATTTCGCGGACACAAAACCTAATCCGCAGAGCTCGCAGTTTTTTCTACCTGTTCCAAAGCAATTCATAAGCACATTTTAAATCAAAGAAGTGAAGACAACATCAGTCCGCACAGTTCGCGTTCAAGCCATAATCCTGCATAAAGATTTCAAGTCTTGCAGGCCGCAACATTACTCAAGCAACAATTCAATGTCACAGTTCATACACAAGTAACATGACAGCAGAAATTAAAGCATTGTTCAAGTAACAAATTATACATCAACAAATCAAATAGTTCGCAGTCTTGCGAACTCAGTGGTCTCTGTTGTCAGATCGCGCAGGCCTCTCCCTGCATAGATGCGCCGCTTGATCGCTCATCTGAAGAACTTCGCTGTAGAAATGGTAGATGTGGCGATATATGAAGTTGATGGTCATGTGCATATGCGTGTCCTCCCAGACCACTCGGCTCAAAGGAACCACGGGCTGGCTGCCTTCAGCTGGTGTTGGAGCCACCCATGGAGCAGCGTGATTTAGTAATCGCAACCTTTCCACTAGCAGTTTTGCAGCCCGCTTTCGTTTTCCTTCCCGCATCAACGCCAAATATTTGTCGTTGTAGAAGCGGGCATCATCGCCAAGTCACCTCCTTTCTCTGCCGCTTCTCTCCAACACCATAGAGATGCTGTCGACCTGGTCCTTCAGCGCCTTCTCTCGCTCTGCCCTCCTCTTTAACTCATCTCGAATTTCCTTTACTTATTCGGGCTTTCTCATCTCTAACACTATTATATTGTCCAGGCCGGACTGCTCTCCTTGGGCGGACTCATCAAGAAAGGTCGTGCCAGGTTGCTCCATAGCAGCCGCATCTGGAGTTGGAACGATCTCTCCAGTCTCTACAGAGCCAGGCGGTGACTTCCTACCTGCAACAAGGAGAACAAAGTTCATACTCAAATACAGCCCGCGACGGACTCAAAGTGCAAAGATAAAACCAAATTTTGGGTAATCGTCGTGGCGAGATGGCGACTATCGAATACAGGCCGCCTTATCTGCTCTGGGTCAAAGATGCTTAGTCGCTTCCTCCATTTGCGGTGAACTTTGGATCTCTTCTCAGCCACCGAGCTCGTCGAAACAACTATGTCATCGATTTCAGTGATTATCTTTATTGGCCTCGACTTCCGCTGCGGTGACTTATAAAGCCACTTACACTTAATGATCGTAGGCACCGGTTGGAGTTTACCTGTCCGCAATAGTTCAGCAGCAGACCGCAGATCCTCGACTTGCTTGTCCACAATGATCTGCTTAAAGGCCGCCCCCACCATCACTTTCTGAACAACGATCTTTTCCTTCTCGATCTGCACCCTCAGCTTCTCCTTCTCATCTCTTTCAGCTGCAGATATGGAGGCGTGTTTGCCAATATTAACCGCTAGAATGTCAACTTTAGGCTGCAATACCTCCAACAGGGATCGATTAATGATGTCAAGTTGGACGGTATCTACAGAGTTCAGTATTTCATCAATTGACAAACTGACCGTCGAGAGAGAATCATTTCCCGGGATTGGAGCCTCCAGTGTGATGAATCCGGACTCAGTAACCTCCTTTTCTCGCATCCTGTGCTGCAAGCTCGCAGCCCCAGTCCACACGTAGATGTTTTTCTCCTTCCTAGCCCGTAGTTTCTTCTCAACGCGCTCGGCAATAGTGGACTTATCCCTCTTCCTCTCTTTCTTAGAGGGGCTTTCTTTCTCATTTGGGTCCGCAACGACCTGCTCCAAGTCCGACAGACTCTTGCGGACTGCCTCTGGATTAACAACAACTAGTGCCCGTAAAGGCGCCTTTTCCGCAGTACCTTCCCCAGCAGGCCGACTATCTTGATCCAGATCAATGATGGGCTACTGGGCTTCTGATGCGTTGGCAAGTGCATCAGTCGCTATCAAGTAATAATTTTTGGAATAGCTTTCCAGAATGTCGATCTCGCGGGAATGCAGGTTGGGTATTGCGATAACATTGCAGAAAGATCATTACTAAGATTTAAATGAAACAACAAAGGAGGTTTGGTTTTGATTCATAATGCTAACAAAACAAAACGAGAACTTATGTGGGTCGTAAGCACCGCTTTGCTTGGTGGATGGAAGTAGTGCAGGCCGCTATGCCGTGCTTTGTGAGGCGAATGGATGGAGATCAAGCGGATAGAATGAACACACGTGCGGAGAGTGAGTGTCACAATCACCTCTTCAACTACCAACACTAGCCTTTGCTAGAGTGGTTCTAGGGAGCGAGTGGAGTGGATGTGAATGGACGTGAGTGCATCACCGCTAACAAAGAATATGTAACTATTCCAAGCCGAATTCATTTATAGACAAATAAAAGTAAATTCAGGTTCATTACAAGCTTAAGAATACACTCCATTATGAGAAAAGGTACAATAAATCGATAGGGGGAAAGCCTAGCCTTGGTTCTTGGTCAGAATGGTGGGTTGTTGGTCCACTTCTCGGCATAGCCCGTTGGTTGCATCCGGAGGTAAACGGGTTGTCAATCCACTTGTCTTCCTCCGTCTTCTTCCATTTCCTTCAATCCTTTGTCCCTTTTTTCCCAAATGAGTAGTATTGAAAGATCTCTGTTGCACACTGCGGGTGGCCGTAAACTCTTCCAAGCATTGAAGATGGCTTCGGATCGTCGGAGAAAGCTTCCCGGAGGATGAAGATGAGTGGAGGACCCGTGTGGGTGAAAAATGGCGCTTCGCGTGCAACAGCGTTGCGGAAAATGAAAAGTGTTACCCTAATTCACAGAGCACGAGTTTAAATACGACAGCAAAAAATTAGAGCGCACGATCAGTGGAGCACGACCGGAGGTCGTGCGACTGGATCCCATGATCGTGTAATTAATGATGGCAGAACTCCATAAAAATGGAATAAATGTGCACAAGCAGTGGCTCACGACCAGAGGTCGTGTGCACTATGTCCATTGATCGTGTGATTGCCCCAGACAGAACTTGGAAAAATGGAGAATAGAGTGCACGATCAGTGGATCACAACCAGTGGTCATGCGCTATAGATCCAAAGATCGTGCGCAGTATTCCTGTATCGTTTGGGGTTCGATGAACTGACCGCGAAAGACCAGCGGTCGTGCGCTAAGGAGTCCACTAACCATGCGCGTGAAAAAACGCACGATCAGTTGCCCTTGGACGGAAAACCTTCCCAAACAATCCCGAAACACACACATAATCTTTGTACCTGTAGTAAAAATAGAAGAGCCACCGAAATGGGCATTCCACATTCTCCACACACAGAAAAACACCAAGTAGGGAAAAATTATAATAATTATGGAATCATACTGAAAGCGTGCCAAAAGTGCATTTAACATGGAATGGACATTAACAAATATGAACAATTATGTCTCTAAAGTGTAATGCATCAACGAGAAAACTAGCCTGGATGAGTCCAAGAATATGTATATAACTTGGACTCATCAGCCTCCAGGGATGAAACTTCAGTTTTTGTGTTTATTCCAAGCACGAGTGTACCCGATTCAGATGGGTACACGTCCATGTCCGCAGAGTTCGCTGGGTTCTGGTCTGTAGACTCTGGCGGATTCAGTGCCTTGTCCGCACTTTTTGGTTGATTTTTAGGATGAGAAGTAGCGTCCGTAAACTTCTCGCGAACAGGTTCATCAACAAGGCAGACTGCTTAAATGGATGGCTTTTCCCATTAGGAAGATTCTCCTACATAGAGGACTGCCACTCCAGCACTCTTCACTCCCTTCTTAGTCTTCAATGCCGGCCTGGGCTTCTCTACCTTGGAAGTGAGGCTGCCAAAGAATGCTCCTAGTCCAGACATGGTGGACTGCAGAGCGTAGCCGCAAGTGGTGAGAAGCGCCCCGTGATGATGAATAGCTTTTGACAAATGCAGAGCTTCCAGCGATATTAATAGTGCTGACAACATTAATAAGGCTTGCGGACTCAACGATTAAGCTAACATTTTCGAAGTTTCCAGAAACATAAAAATGTGCGGGGATTGTATCAACCCCAAAGTCCACAACATGTTCAACAAGGTTCCAAGGTCACATACTACTTAAGCGGCAGACTCGATTCTCCAGTGCGGCCATATCATCAAGCCTCGACAGGTTTAGCAAAGATCCAGCTCCGGTGGCCGACTCAGTTCTCAGTCCGCCCAGGTTATTCTGCCTCAGCGGATCAGCCCCCAGGATAACACTGCTACCTCTTCAGGCGGACTCAGTTCTCAGCCCGCACCGATCGTCACCCTCCAACCAGGATCGCGCCTTGCAGCAACAGATGGAAGCTCCAGCACCCGAGCCCAGTCCGCCCCTGTTGCGCAGACTGGCATGTCTTTTCTTTTTTCATCCCGTAACCGCTGCCCGGTTCTCCTGTACCCCGGGCAGCCAGTTATTTTAGCCCTTCCCGATTGTGCAGGCCCCCAAACCTATAAATATGGGGGAGTGGTACCCCCAAAGCATGCTGACTCGAGCCTTGGAGCCTACCTATTAAAGGGTGCGGACTCGAATCTCAGACTCTGCGGTCTCCAGCTTGCTCTACTCTCGAAATTTTCCTTTCCTTTCTATAATCAATACATTTGCAAATAAAGGAAAGCCCGTCGCAAGAGAGGCATTTAGGCCGGGACGGGCGAAGTCTGGTGTCACCGTGGCTCACGACTCTGCTTTCTTTCTAATGCGCTTAGTAGATAGCTGCTTGCAGTCCTTTCCCCCTGTTCGAACCATTAGCTTGTGGTGCCCATCTCTCTCCATTTTCACGCATCAACATTGTTTCACTCCTCTAGCTCGGCGGCGCTAGCACGCATGCAGTCCGCGGTCTCCGCATCCTGCCAGTCAAGAAAAGATAAGAAACTATGGGAAACCAAAATCAAAAAGGAGAAGGGGTCAGCCGATACTTATCACCCCGTCGACAGCTTTGGCCAGGAGGATATTGAAAATCATAATCCACTTCACCAGGTCGGAGGCATCGTCCTTCGCGACATACCACTCCCGCCCCACCTTCGCCAAGTCGTGGTTGATTGGAAGCTGTGGCAAGCCGACTTGTGCCCGAGTTCTAGCGCGCGCATTTGAGCTCGCGAGCTCTCATGGCGAGCAGCTAGAGGCTCATGCCATTTTAGGCCACGGCTTCCTCGCGGCCGTACAACCCAAACCCTTGGGCATAGGCGTGCACACTGGGAGAGTGGCTCTCTATCCAAGAGGGATGGATAGAGGAGATGGAGACTCGTTGAGCCTGCTCATCCCATTAGGCCATCGGTGCCTCGAGCCGGATCTTGATCTTCCCGCCGAGACCATAGTTCCGGTTGTCTTTCGACAGGCTCTCTTCTAGTTTAATCAAAAGAATTAGATAGTTGGGCATCATGAAGCTCTTCTTCACTGCTCTCAGAAGAGCTGCTTCCAGTACTTTCATCTGTGATCATGACTATTTTCTTTCTCTTGTCAGAAGATTTCTGATGTGGGAGCATCACTTTGTCCCACCCATCAAACATCTTAGAATCCATTCTTCTCATATGGTGAATTTTTGTTCCTAACCTCATATTGAGGATCCATGGAACAGACACATAGAGATACAGGGACAGAATTGTAAGACCCCCCCCCCCCCCCACCCGGAACACAAAACATGGCAGAAGCGGAGTCTTATGCCCAGAACAGCCACCTTGTGGTGGCACCAACACATGTGTTGGTCTGCACTACAAGATGCCTATCCTGCAGGCCAGAAACAATATCATCCAATATCAACCCAACCAACAACATGAAATAGAAGTGAAATTCATACATAAGGAAAGTAGTCCAAAAGTACATCAAGATTTAGAAGCTATAACAAGCTTCTAAAATATCAGAGTACGGGTACAACTTGCCCAAAGGGCTACATCATGAAACTCTCAACTCATATCAGTCACTAACGGTAACAAAGGCACCGTCCCTTCAGGCCCTGTCATCCTGGCCTGGCTGTCCTGCTGTATGTCCTGCTGCTCTCCTGTCTGTGGGGTTTCCTCCTAAAAAGGAAGATATAGCAACCGTTATTCAAAAAGACTAAGTGACTATCACATCCCCCCCCCCCCCCCCGGAGACTCCTCGGCACCGAGTGGAGAAATTAACAAGGGTGCTATATATTTATATAAGTAGTAGTACAAGCAAGTAGAGTAAATATACATGTCACGAGTACCAATAGAAGTAATGTAAAATAATACTATCAGCATACTAATTCAACAATTCTACTATGGATATATTGATAGTACGTTTTGTAGTAAAAAATAATAGGGTATTTTCAGGTTCTTAAAGCACAAATATTGTCTTGTAAGTGCTTATATTGACCCCATTTTGTAAATATTATTGTCACTAATGTGTTTTCTGCTTTTTGCATGTTTTCACGGCTTTCAGCCAAATTTTGCTGTTACACACCCCAAGGTCACGCCCTACCAGGGCGTGTACCTAGGGCGTGTAACCCAGAGGAATGAAGCTATCGGTCCGAGATTGCATTCCTTGAAAATTTAGTGTACACAACCTCTGTCACGCCCGTGTAACACATACACGGGCATGTTCCAAAGGCGTATCCCCGAGTTTCGAGGAATCGCCGCAGCACGATCTTTTTCCCGCTCCACTATCGCACTGAATGTGTCACGCCCCCTTTACACGCCCTGATCGGGCGTGGCATATGGGCGTGTAATTCAAGTACGACGCCGATCACCTCCAGCATTCATTTAAGCCTCAAAAGTCGCACCGAATTTGTCATGCCCCAGGTACATGCCCGACCCGGTCGTGTAAGGGGGGCGTGACCCAACCCAAAAAAATTCTATAAATTGAGCCCATCTCCAAGGGTTCAGCACCATCTTTGGATTAAGAGGAGAGGTTCTGCCCTTTAGTTTTCCTGTAGTTTTCTTGTATTTTTCCATGCTTCTTCTCTCCCTCCTCATTTTAATCTTTTTAATCTAGCTTAGTTTACTTTTTTTGTATCAGTTGTTGTAATTGCTTAGTAGCTAAATGTTAATGTTAGCATAGGTTTTCAATTCCAGCACTTGTAATTTTCTATTTTCAAGTTGTAGCTCTCTTTCAGTGTTAATAAAAGTGTGCTCTTTTCTTTGTTTTCTAAATGCTTTTCTACTCCTCTCTCTTCCTCCATTTCACCATGAGTAACTAATCCTCCTTGTACTCGATCTTGATGATCCGAGGTTTGAGTTGATTAAGTTATGATGCTCTAGTTCGCCCTTTCTTTGTAAGGCTTAGACTTTTGATTTACTCTTGGAAAAATCATGTTTGGAGTTATATCATCGATATATAATTTCCATATTTTTTCATTCTTAGCTAGCCAAAAGGCTCGTAGTTTGAACTGAACACTCAAGAGTAAAGAGAGTTGCATGCACCCCTCGAGAGAGGTAGACGTTAAGTCTCCCGGATTGGAGTGAAATCCAATAGAGGGGTTCATAGCATAATGCGAGCTTTAGGTCTCCAATTTGGACGACAGTTCGGTCAGACCTTACTAAACTCAGGTAGGCACGACTCCGAGAGAAGCGTGTTCATGCTTAGGGAACCTCCACGGTCAAGGTTTTTTGCCTTATTAAGTTAGGGTTAATTATCGCTTTTTTTAATCTACTTTAGCCGAGGTGATTCTCGATCGAGTTCTCTTCTTTATCATCGTCTTAACCCCTCATTGTAATTGCATTAATAGCTCTCTATTTAACTGCAAGCATTTCTCTTTTTAGCGCAATACTTCTCTTCTTAATCACATTTTAACATTCTCTTAAACCCCAAAAAAAACTTCGATAAGATAATAGTTTTCATGTGAGTAAGATTACTCGACGGTTCTCAGCTTTTAATACGACACATGTGTCCCCTAGCTGCATTTCGATAGGTATACTTGCCTCGTTGAATTGCTAGTTCGGTTTATTTTCTATTTGCGAATATAAATACACCAAGTTTTTGGCGCCGTTGCCGGGGAGGCAACTTTTGCTGATAATTCGAAAACACGAACCTATTACTTTTATCATTTCTCCTTCTCACCCTCTTTCATAAATTAAATTCCAAAAAAATATTAACGCTCCTAATAGAAACCCATATCACAATTTTTCTACGCCATCTAACCCTCTCGAAAAGGTCAATGTGTCTTTAAATGCCACTATCTTGTCTAGTACCTTGCGAACACTTCATCGGGTAGCCCTTGGGAAGTTCGGGAGTTAAAACATAAAAAAAATCTATTTCAAAAAAAAATTCTCTAGTTTATTTACTTCTCTGTATTTTCCTTCTCTTCTTCTAGTACATGACCCGAGGGAATCCGTCGGATATTTTGGACTTGGACCACGAATTGAGAGTACTCTTCGGAGAAGATCATGATTTCAAGGCCCTACTCACCAAATACCGGTTGAGGATTCCGAGACATTTTCTACCGTAAGAATTGAAGAACCTATCGTAGAGAAAGTCGTGCATAGGCCTATGTCCTATTATGCACGACCAAATCTAGAGGGTACAGAGTCAAGCATAGTTCGCCCTGCTATAGCTAATAATAATTTTGAACTTAAGCCTAGCATAATTCAAATGGTGCAGCAGTATGTGCAATTTGACGGACTTCAAGATGAAGATCTGAACGCGCATATAGCAAGCTTTCTTGAGATTTGTGACACCTTCAAAATAAATGGTGTTACAAATGATGCTATTAGGCTAAGACTCTTTCTTTTCTCCCTAAGAACCAAGGCTAAGCAATGGCTGAACAGTCTACCAAAAAACAACATCACCACCTAGAATAAATTAACTGAAAAATTTCTAGCAAAGTATTTTCTGCCAGCTAAAACAGCAAAACTTAGGAATGATATTTCTACCTTTGGACAAATAAATTCTGAAATCTTATATGAAACCTGGGAAAGATTTAAAGAACTCTTAAGATGATGCCCACACCATGCCCTTCCTGTATGCTTGCAGGTGCGGATATTTTATAATGGGCTAAATCAAAGCACAAAGCAAATGATAGACGCGACTTCTGGTTGTAACGCCCTGAAACTCAAAAGAGCGATGGGTGACGATCTGTACCAAATTTGGAATTTGGCAGGGGTACACGGCCTGGGACACGGGCGTGTCCCATGGAGTGTCGGGGTAGTTCAAAGAACTGGCTAAACGTTAAGGCAGAAATATGCGTTCGACGATCAGGCCAACTTTCTGCGTTCGACGATCGGGTTAGGATTCTGGGTTCGATGATCGTCGAGCAGCGCTCGACGATCTGTTCAAATGTTGCGGTCGACGATCGGGTTGTGTGTTCGTGGAACAGGCAATTTTCTGCGTTCGACGATTTTGGCGCGTTCGACGATTTGGCCAGAGAAGCTCTGTTCGACGATTTTGGCGCGTTCGACGATTTTGCCAGAGAAGCTCTGTTCGATGATTTTGGCGCGTTCGACGATTTGGCCAGAGATGCTCTGTTCGACGATTCTGGCAGCGGTCGACAATCTTGGTTTGACGATCGTTGAGCGCAGGGCTTTGTGGCATGATTAGCTCTGTCAACACGGAATGTCGACACACGGGTTTGGCGGGAGTTGAATAATTGTTCCGACATTGATGCAGACATGTCCTGCTCCTGTAGGTGTACCATGCGGTGCTTAGCCCCATTCATCCAGGTCAGACCTGGATCGTGCCGTGCGTTTCTTTTAGTTGGATCCGACGGCTGTGGTTATTCCTGAAAGGGTTATACCCGAGTGATGGTTTCAAAACCATTATTTTTCCTACTGTGAGTTCTCTGTCTAAATCCTAGAGAGAGGGGAGAGCAAAGGAGGTAGAAGGATCTTAAATCCAGTCGTTGGAGGAGTTTTAGAGCTCCAAATTGCGAGCCGACTTCGGATCTACGAAGGCAAAGAGAGTGCGGTGCTTTTCATCCGCTTACATTTCTATGGCGCCAAAGAAGAACGCTAGGGCAACGATTCCCTTCTTGAGCATGTGAAGCTCTCCTTCTTTGCATAAGAAGCCCGCCCTCGCGATTTTGCGGTGAGTTGGAGGCATTCCTTCGGGTAGATATGTAAAGTCCCCGTTGTTTAGAGTCCGTAACGAGAACAGACATAGGCATAATGTGTGAAGCCTACCCGGACATGTTGGTCTGGATCGGTGATGTTGCATTGCATAAATGCCGGAGAAGACTCCGTGCGAATGTTTGTTTTTCGGGTTTTCTACTTGGAAGATTGCAATAGGGAGTCTTGGGGATTAACCCTAAGGTGCACCCGGAAAACTGGGCGGATGCGAGATCTTGCCAACTCGTTGGCCTGGGAGCCAACTTGAACATAACCAGGTTATGTGAAATGTGATGGAAACGGGACTCGGGAGAAGTTTGACCCGCGCATATGGCTTAAATTGTCGTTGCGATGTGAGCACGGGTTAAATGGAACCGTACACTTTCTATTTAGTTCGGTTAGATCCGTTGGCATAGATGAGGGTCTTTGGCGGTCTATGGCTTAAATTGACGTGACCCATGCCAAGAAGACAAATTACTCATATGTTTGGCCGTCGAAGTGACGGTGGTGAGTCCAGAATGTCTATAGCTTTAATTGACGTGACATTGGCCGGTTCACCGAGAATGTGCCCTGAGAGCACGGGGTGTGTGGCCGTGCGAGCCAATGCCTGTGATGCAATCTATATTTATATACTGCTTGGTTTTGCTAATAAGTGCAGGGAAGGAGCATCGCGCCCCGAATTGGGGGCGGGATCGTTATAATTTGGTCAGCATTGCTGACCGTTGCTTTTGTTTGCCACCGTGCGGTGGTTTGTTGCATGCAGGTGCTGCTTGACCAAGTGGTCAATAGCGGGCTAAAGCCCAAATTGCGAAGCCGGCCCTTGAAGGCCTAATTGAAGTGTTTACTTGCTTTTGTTCATGTATGACCGGCCTGTGTGTCGTGGTATGGAAAAACATGTATTAAGAGTAAATCATTTATAAGGCCTTAAGGCCAGTACTTGTGTATGTACTACATTCCTATTTGGTGTTTAGTGGACATTCATGCTTGGTGTTGGGTTCCTTTAATAGCAACTTGTAAAACTGCTTCCACTAGAATGCTCTGTGTAGGATGTTATGACTGGTTGAATGGTTTCCATTAAGTAACCACCCGGTCTGTCTATGGTATATGGCGTCGGGCCCCGACCGGACCTACTACTATATGCTATGCGACGGATAGGGGGGTTACAATTTGGTATGAGACTACTGATTTTGGTCGGGCTTAAAATGAATTCGTGGGCGAATTCTTTTTAAGGGGTGGTGGGCACATGTATGTGCGTCATCATTATAACAGTAAAAGAACCCATGAATGTCCACTTAGGAATGAAAATACACATGTTTGGGGAACCTGTGTGTTCCTATAATTGCTATTTGAAATTTTATTTGGTCGCTTAACGGTGTTTTGTACCACTATAGGTGACCAGAGGTGGTGCTGGGCCGTCGGAATGTCGAGTTTCTGAGGCTAGCAGTGCACCTAATGAAGCTCCTGCAACACGTCCATCGGCTGAGACCATACGATTGGTGGCCGATGCAGTGCTTGCCATGATCAATGCGCAGCCTGCAAGGCAAATGCAGCAGCCCGCTCCTGCGGTGGAACAGGTAGTAGTGGAGCCGTTGGTGCCAAGGAGGGCAACCGAGAGACAGCTCAAACATGTTATGAGCTTTAATCCTCTGGTATTATCGGGGTTGGGAACCCCATCTCAAGCTAAAGACTGGCTCTCCAGGGTGAAGAGAGGCTTGACAGCAACGGAGACGGAGGAGTGGCAAATGACCACCATTGCTAAGTTCCTTCTGGACGGTGAAGCGAGATTATGGTTGGAAGGTTTGGAGCTGCACCTTTTGAGAGGTAGGCAACTTATAGATGTCTCAATGGAGGAGGTCTCGAGACTGTTCTTGGCTAGATACCTCACTTCGTCGCAGAGGATAGTGTTAAAGAACGAGTTCCTGAAGTTGGTTCAGGGTGAGAGGAGCGTGGATGAATATGTCCACGAGTTTACTCGATTGAGTAGATATGCTAGCTCCACCATTGCGGATGAGGAGCGCAAGACGAATCGATTCTACGAAGGGTTGAGAGATGAGTTGAGGTTACTACTCTCGGGGCCAATGACGCAGGGTTTCTTGACCTTGGTCAACATGGCCCGGTCCTTGGAGAAGGACATGAAGAATGTACAAGCAAAGAAAAGCTTGGGTGATAAGAAATCTGAGTTCAAAGTGCTGACTACTTCAAAGTCCGGCTATCAAAGATTCTTTAAGAAGTCTAGGACTTCGGGTCCAGCTCCTTCCTCTGGTGCTTCTGAGGCGACTACGGGTCGAACCCCGGGTGCATGTTTTACTTGTGGAAAGTCGGGGCACTTTGCCGACTATTGCTAGAGCGGACGTCCCAAGTCCGAAAGAAAGCCGGGAGCGACATACGAAGAGAATGGCAAGGCGGTGGAGTCAATCTCATCCCACTATGCTCAGGCCCAACCAAGGGTATATAATGTTGGCCAACATGAGGCCATCAAACAGGCGGATGTGGTGACAGGTACAGTTTAATTTATAGCAAGTTAATTTCTTTAAATACCTGTTATGCACATGTTACCTTACCACTGCTTGTTTAGGATTTGTTTTGATTTGTGAAAATTCGATAAGAGCACTCTTCGATACAGGAGCTTCACACTCCTTCTTGTCCGAAGGATTTATATCACGCATCGGAGTACCTTCTTCGATGTCAAAGGACAAGTTGGACGTGCTGCTACAGAATGGGTGTTCCATGCGCGCGGATAAAATCTGCAGTGTTAAGATTCGCATTGGGAATCAAGAGTTCGATCTGCAAGGGTCGTTACTACCGTTGGTGGAGTTCGATGTTATATTTGGAATGGACTGGCTCTCAGAGCAGCGGGCCTATATTGATTGCGGTCGCAAGGAGGTCAAGTTGGGAGTAAGTCGTGAGACGACTTTTACGGGCTTAAAAGGGTCGAGCAAGACGTTGATGTCTGCTCTTCAGGTGGTGAAGGCGGTTCGTGCTGGTGCAGAGCTGTTCTTTACACTAGTGGAGGTTGCAAAGCCGAAGCCCGCGTTGGATAGTATTTCAGTGGTATCGGAGTACCCTGATGTGTTCCCTAGAGATTTTCTTGGAGCCCCGCCTCAATGGGAGATAGATTTTACGATAGAGCTCCTACCAGGTGCAAATCCTGTGTCACGCTCTCCATATCGGCTAGCGCCTAAGGAAATGGCGGAGCTGAATGTTCAACTGCAAGAGTTGTTGGTGCAAGGGTATGTGCGCCCAAGTTCTTCGCCTTGGAGAGTGCCGGTCCTCTTTGTTAAGAATAAGGATGGAAGCTTGAGGCTATGTATTGATTATCGGGAACACAACAAGTTGACTGAAAAGAACAAGTACCTGATACCCCGGATCGATGATCTTTTTGATCAGTTGGTCGGGTCGATGGTGTACTCAAAGTTGGATCTTAAGTCCGGGTACTATCAGATGTGAATAAGGGAGAGTGATATCCCGAAGACAGCGTTCAGTACGAGACACGGGCATTACGAGTTTACGGTCATACCGTTTGGGCTGACTAATGCGCCGTCAGTGTTCATGGATTTGATGAACAGGACCTTCAGGGAGTACTTGGAACATTTTGTGATCGTCTTCATCGACAATATTTTGGTGTACTCGCAGAGTGAGGAAGATCACTTCAAGCAACTTCATTTCGTTTTGGAGACGCTAAGGAGGAATCAATTATACGCCAAGTTCTCGAAGTGCGAGTTTTGGTTATCCTCAGTGGCGTTCCTCGTTCATATAGTGAGTGGAGAAGGTATTGCAGTGGACCCGACGAAGATTGTTGCGATACGAGAGTGGCCTGAGCTTTCTACGATAGCGAAAATCCGGAGCTTTCTGGGGCTTGCCGGCTATTATAGGCTCTTCGTAGAGAACCTCTCGCGGATAGCGTTACCTCTCACTACTTTAACGAGGAAGGAGCTGAAGTTTGTTTAGATGCCGGAGTGCGAGCGAGCTTTTGAGGACTTGAAATTGTAACGCCCCGAAACTCAAAGGAGCGAAGGGGGGACGTTTTGGGCCAGGTTGGGTTCTGGCAGCAGGCACATGGCCTGGGACATGGGCGTCTCCCAGGGCGTGTCAAGCGTGTGTCGACACTTAGCCGCGAATTCATCGAGTTTTACTCGACGATTCGTCGGGAGTGGGCACACGGCCTGCGACACGGGCGTGTCGCAGGGCGTGTCGACCCGTGTCGACACTTAGCTGCGAATTCGTCGAGTTTTACTGGACGATTCGTCGAGAATGGGCACACGGCCTGCGACACGGGCGTGTCGCAGGGCGTGTCGACCCGTGTCGACACTTAGCCGCGAATTCGTCGAGTTTTACTGGACGATTCGTCGAGAATGGGCACACGGCCTAGGACACGGGCGTGTCCAAGGCCGTGTCATCAATTCGTCGATCTTCCCTCGACGAAGTGTCCCGTGTACACGGCCTGGGGTCCAGGCGTGTCAATGTGACACGGGCAAGGACACGGGCGTGTCCTAGAACCCGTGCAGTGCTCGGGTTGAAAATGGGGAAAAATCATGGGGTACACGGCCGGCTACACGGCCGTGTCAGGTGGAACACGGGCGTGTCAGCTCGAACACGGGCGTGTTCGATACCCGTGTGAGGTTCCAGGTGATTCGATTTTGACGGCGAATGCGGCACACGGCTCTGGACACGGGCGTGTGCCAGGCCGTATTCGGTCCAGATTGGGCATTTCAGCCCCGAATCAAAGCCGTTCGTTTCCTTGTTTTGAGATCCAACGGTTGGGGGATGTTCCTGAAGGGATATACCCGTGGGTTGACTTACAAATCCATCACTTTTCTTACCTTGTTCTCTTTCTAAGTCCTTGGAGAGAGAGGAGAGCTAAGGGAAGAAGAAGAGCTAGATCCGTCATTGGAGGAGCTTCGGAGCTCCGAATCGCAAGCAGACTCCGGATCCACGGAGGCAACGCTAGTGCGGTGATTTCTATCCGATTACTTTTCGATGGCGCCAAAGAGGAACTCAAGGGTAACGATCCTCATCTTGAGCATGAATAGCTCTCTTTTCTAGCATAGGAAGCCCGCTCTCGCGAGTTTGCGGAGAGTTGGAGGCGTTCCTTCGGGTAGATATGTGAAGTCCCCGTTGTTTAGAGTCCGTATGCGAGAACGGACATAGGCATGATGTGTGAAGCCTACCCGGACATGTTAGTCTGGATCGGTGATGTTGCATTGCATAAGGCCGGAGAAGACTCCGTGCTATTGGTTGTTTTCGGGTTTTCTACGCGGTAGATTGCAGCAGGGAGCCTTGGGGACTAACCCAAAGGTGCACCCGGAAAACTGGGCGGATACGAGATCTTGCCAACTTGGTGGCCTGAGAGCCAACTTGAACATAACCGAGTTATGTGACTTTCGATAGAATGGGACTCGGCGAAAGTTTGACCCGCGCAAATGGCTTAAATTGTCGTTGCGATGTGAGCACGGGTTAGATGGAACCGTACCCGCTTTATGTCGTTCGGTTAAAGAGACCTAAGGTTATGTGGCACTTGCCGTTGGCATAGATGTGAGTCTTCGGCGGTCAATGGCTTAAATTGACGTGACCCATGCCAAGAAGACAAATTGCTCATAGGTTTGGCCGTCTAAGTGGCGGTGGTGAGTCTGGAATGTTAATGGCTTTAATTGACGTGACATCGACCGGTTCACCGAGAATGTGCCCTAAGTGCACGGGGCGTGTGGCCGTACGAGCCAACGTCTGTGATGTTATGGCTATGGTTATAAATTACTCGCTTATGCAAATGATATGCAGGGAAGGAGCATCGCCGCCCCGAGTTGGGGGCGGGATCGTTATAATTGGGTCAGCATTGCTGACCGTTGCCTTGTTTTGCCACCGTGCAGTGGTTTGTTGCTTGCAGGTGCAGCTGGACCGAGCGGTCAATAGCGGGCTAAAGCCCTTTTTGCGAAGCCGGCCCTTGAAGGCCCAAGTAGAAGTGTTTACTGCTTTATTCATGTATGACCGGCCTGCGTGCCGTGGTTTGTAAAACATGTAATATTCAAGTGAAACATTTTGTAAGGCCTTAAGGCTTATTTTGAGTATTTTGTAATAACATTCCTATTTCGTAGTAGTGGACATTCGTGCTTGTTGCTGGGTTCTTGTTTACAACCTTTATAAACTGCTTCCGCTAGAATGCTTTGTGTAGGACGTTGAGATTGGTTGGATGGTTTCCATAAGTAACCACCCGGTCTGTATGTGGTATATGGCGTCGGGCCCCGGCCTGACCTATTGCTATATGCTATGCAACGGATAGGGGGGTGTTACAATTTGGTATCAGACTACTGGTTTTGGTCGGACTTAAGCTGAATTCGTGGACGAATTCTTTTTAAGGGGTGGTGAGCACATTGTGTGCGTCATCGTTATAACGGTAAAAGAACCCATGAATGTCCACTTAGGAATGAAAATACTCGTGTTTGAGGAACCTGCGTGTTCCTATAATTGCTGTTCGCAATTTTATTTGGTCGCTTGACGGTGTTTTGTACCACTATAGGTGACCGGAAGCGGTGCTGGACAGCCAGAATGTCCGGTTTCTGAGGAGCATAGTGCACCCGGTGAGGTGTTTGAGCCTCCTCCTTCGTATGAAACCGTTAGAAGGATCGTAGAAGCGGTGTTCACTGTGACGGGTGCACAGTTTGGAGGAAATGTACAACCCTGCGCACCTGTTGTGGCCTCAACGCCGGTGGGCGCGATGCAGCAGATGACCTTTGGTAGACCATTGGGGCAGCAGCTGAATATGCATTTAGTGTAGGTAGCGCGCACAGTTGAGGAATATTTGCAAGCATTTCTTATGATAAGCCGCTACCCATGCTTCGAGGTGGATAATGATCAAGCTACAGTCGATAGGTTTTATAGTGGCCTACGTGCCGAGTTACGAGTTCTACTGCTAGGACCAAAGTTATTGGGATTCCGAGCCTTGGTGGAATCAGCTAGATCTTTGGAGGCAGATCTGAGGAAGACCCTCCTGATGCCAGCGACCATGGTATCGAACTATTCAAACCCCATAAGAGCTGCATCCGGCATAAAGCTGGAGAAAGGGGCTATGAAATCGACTAGTAAAGCTACTTACACTTGTTATACTTGTGGAAAGAGAGGGCACTTTCCCCGAGACTGTTGGAATGGCGCTCGGAAGGGTAAGGAAGCTATGTCAGGTGCAGTCAAGGATGTTAGTGCAAAGGAAACGACATTCAAAGTGCCGAACACCTCAAAGTCTGCATATCGTAAATGGTATAAGAAGCATAGGACTTCGGGTCAAGCTCTTTATGGTGCTTTTGGGGCGACTACGGGTCAGACCCCGGGCACATGTTTCAACTATGGGGAGCCGGGGCATTATGCTCGTGAGTGCCTAAAGCCCTGGAGGAAGCACGGCGTCATGACGACAGGTATGGTTTAAAGATAGTTTTGCCTTAAATACTTGTCGCCCTTGTGCATGTTAGCTTAGAACTATCTGTGTTAAGCTTTGTTGCGACTTTACTTTATCTGCGAGAGCACCGTTCGTTTAGGGAGCTTCGCATTCCTTTATTAGGAATTATATTGTGCGTCGGAGTACCTCCTTCGATGGTGAAAGACATATTGGATGCGTTATAGTCCAATGGTGCTCATTGTGCGCGGGTATACGTTGTTGCGCTTAGTTTTGGATTGGGAATCAGGAGTTCGACGTTATATTTGGTATGGACTAGATCTCGGAGCAGCAAGCCAATATAGATGCGGTAGCAAGGAAGTCAAGCCGGGAGCAAGTCGTGAGATGACCTTTACGGGCTCGAAGAGGTCGAGCAAGACGTTGGCGTTTGCTCTTCAGGTGGTGAAGGCGGTTCGTGCCGGAGCAGAACTGTTCTTTACACTAGTGGAGGTTGCAAAGCCGAAGCCCACATGGGATTGTATTTCAGTGGTATCGAAGTACCCTGATGTGTTCCCTAGAGATCTTCCTGGAGCCCCGCCTCGACAGGAGATAGATTCCATGTTTGAGCTTGTACCAGGTGCAAAGCCTGTGTCACGCTCTCCTTGTCGGCTAGCGCCAACGGAAATGGCGGAGCTGAAGGTGCAACTTCTAAAAGTTGTTGGAGCAAGGGTATGTGCATCCAAGTCCTTCGCCTTGGAGCGCACCGACCCTCTTTCGTAAGAAGAAGAACGGAAGCTTGGGGCTATGTATTAATTATCGGGAGCTCAACAAGGTGACGACAAAGAACAAGTACCCAATCCCAAGGATCGATGATCTTTGTGATCAGTTGGTCGGGCCAACGCCGTACTCTAAAGTAGTTAAGGGAGAGAGATATCCCTAAGATAACGTTCAGTACAGGATACAGATGCTACGAGTTTAGGGTCATGCCGTTTGGGCTGACAAATACGCCGTCAGTGTTCATGGATTTGATGAACAAGACTTTCAGGGAGTACTTGGACCATTTCGTGATTGTCTTTATCAATGATATTTTGTTGTACTCGCATAGTGAGGAAGATCACTGCAGGCATCTTCATTTGGTGTTGGGGACGCTAAGGAGAATTCAGTACTATGCCAAGTTCTCGAAGTGCGGGTTTTGGCTATCCTCAGTGGTGTTCCTCGGGCATATAGTAAGTGGAGAGGGTATTGCTGTGAATCCGGCGAAGATTGTTGCGCTACGGGAGTGGCCTGAGCTTGCTACGGTAGCGGAAGTCCGGAGTTTTCTGGAGCTTGCCGTCTACTATAGGCGCTTCGTGGAGAACTTCTCGAGGATAGCGTTACCTCTCACTACGTTGACGAGGAAGGAGCATATGTTCTTTTGGACGCCGGAGTGCGCGCGAGCTTTTGAGGAGTTGTAATGTCGGTTGACTACGGCGCCTGTGCTGACTTTGCCGAGTGGAACCGAAGGTAATGAGATTTATAATGATGCTTAGGGCAGCGGTTTGGGTTGCGTGCTACTGCAACACGGAAGCGTAATAGCGTATGGCCCTGAGTTTTGCCTTGAAGCTATGGAGGCATAATTGTATACGATGTGAAAATGGATCTCTACGCCGGTCACAAGAGCGTGAAGTATCTGATTGATCAGAAGGATACGAATTTACGGCAGCGTAGATGGATGGAGTTCTTGGGAGACTATACATTCAAGTTCCACTACGCGCCTGATAAAGGGAATGCGGTTGCTGACGCGGTGAGTCGCCAAGCCCCAGCTCGATCCAATTGGCTATCGGTGCATGATGAGCGGTTGGTGCGAGAGTTGGAGGCGTTGGGATCGTTTGTGTGGACAAGCAATCAAGTGCTGAAGCAGTTCATGGTAGAGGCTCTGGATGGGTCAAATTCCCAATTCGTCGTGGCGGACGAATTGCTTCGGAGAGACGGTCGTTTGTGCGTCCCAAGTGTGGGTAATTTGCGGGTGGAGTTGTTGTACGAGGCACACCATACCAAGTACTCGATTCACCCGGGGAGCACGAAGTTGTACCGTGATTTGAAGAAACTGTGTTGGTGGCCGGGTTTGAAAAAGGATGTGGCGCTATACGCAGCGAAGTGCCAAACCCGTGCCTTGGAAAAGGCGGAGTGCCAAAAGCCGGGAGGATTTCTTAAGTCCTTGCCTATTCCGGAGTGGAAATTCGACGACATCTCTATGGACTTTGTGCACGGTTTGCCAAGGTCGAAAAAGGGGAACAACGCCATTTGGGTGATCGTGGATCGATTAACGAAGGTGATACATTTTATTCCGCATAGGAAGGATGATCCGGTGGAGAAGTTAGCAAAGCTTTATGTGGATAACATAGTACGGCTTCATGGTGTGCCCCGCAGCATCTTGAGTGACCGAGATGGGCGGTTCACGTCCAATGATTGGAGGCTGGTGCAACAAATGTTGGGAACAAAGCTGAAATTCAGCACAGCCACCCATCCGCAAACGAATGGGCAGACCGAGAGGGTCAATAGAACCATGGAAGACATGCTCCGCATGTGTGTCTTGGATTTTGGGAAGCAATGGGAAGACCACCTTTATTTGGTGGAGTTCGCATACAACAACAGCTACCAAGCGAGTATTCAGATGACGCCCTTCGAGGCCCTATATGGTAGAAGATGTCCCACACCGTTGTCTTGGTTAGAAACGGGTGAGTCAAAGTTGTATAAGCGATCGGAAGTGGAGGAGGCTACTTATTTGGGGAGTACCATTCGGGAGAGGTTGCTTATCGCTCAGGACAGACAAGCAAAGTACTATAATGCCAAGCACAGGAATGTGGATTTCGCTGTAGGCGATTAGGTATACTTAAAGATCAAGCCGTTCAAGGGTGTCTCGCGGGTGCGACGAGTGAAAAAGCTAAGCCCGAGATACCTTGGGCCGTTTGAGGTTCTGGAGCGAGTTGGCTAAGCGGCCTATAGGTTGGAGCTAAGTGGTTTACATGATGTATTCCATATTTCGGTGCTTCGGAAGGTGGTGCAAGAGCCTACGCAAGTGATCGCGGTTGATCAAGTGCCGGTGGATAGTGGGCTAACGACAAAAGTCAAGCCCGTGCGGATCAAGGACTAGGAGGTCAAGCGGCTACGCAATAAAGAGATCAGGATGGTCAAGGTCCGGTGGGGCAATTGCGGTCGTGAGGAGCTCTCTTGGGAGCGATAGCAGACTATGCTTGACGAGTATCCGGAGTTGTTCCGCTCAGGTACAAGTTTTGTTTTTGTATGCCTTTCCTTTATGTAATTTCGTGGGCGAAATTCTTTTAAGAGGGGGAGAGTTGTAACGCCCTGAAACTCAAAGGAGCGAAGGGGGGACGTTTTGGGTCAGGTTGGGTTCTGGCAGCAGGCACACGGCCTGGGACACGGGCGTGTCCCAGGGCGTGTCAAGCGTGTGTCGACACTTAGCCGCGAATTCATCGAGTTTTACTCGACGATTCGTCGGGAGTGGGCACACGGCCTGCGACACGGGCGTGTCGCAGGGCGTGTCGACCCGTGTCGACACTTAGCCGCGAATTCGTCGAGTTTTACTGGACGATTCGTCGAGAATGGGCACACGGCCTGCGACACGGGTGTGTCGCAGGGCTTGTCGACCCGTGTCGACACTTAGCCGTGAATTCGTCGAGTTTTATTGGACGATTCGTCGAGAATGGGCACACGGCCTAGGACACGGGCGTGTCCAAGGCCGTGTCATCAAGTCGTCGATCTTCCCTCGACGAAGTGTCCCGTGTACACGGCCTGGGGTCCAGGCGTGTCAATGTGACATGGGCAAGGACACGGGCGTGTCCTAGAACCCGTGCAGTGCTCGGGTTGAAAATGGGGAAAAATCATGGGGTACACGGCCGGCTACACGGCCGTGTCAGGTGGAACACGGGCGTGTCAGCTCGAACACGAGCGTGTTCGATACCCGTGTGAGGTTCCAGGTGATTCGATTTTGACGGCGAATGCGGCACACGGCCCTGGACACGGGCGTGTGCCAGGCCGTGTTCGGTCCAGATTGGGCATTTCAGCCCCGAATCAAAGCTGTTCGTTTCCTTGTTTTGAGATCCAACGGTTGGGGGATGTTCCTGAAGGGATATACCCGTGGGTTGACTTAGAAATCCATCACTTTTCTTACCTTGTTCTCTTTCTAAGTCCTTGGAGAGAGAGGAGAGCTAAGGGAAGAAGAAGAGCTAGATCCGCCATTGGAGGAGCTTCGGAGCTCCGAAACGCAAGCCAACTCTGGATCCACGGAGGCAAAGCTAGTGCGGTGATTTCTATCCGATTACTTTTCGATGGCGCCAAAGAGGAACTCAAGGGTAACGATCCTCATCTTGAGCACGAATAGCTCTCTTTCCTAGCATAGGAAGCCCGCTCTCGCGAGTTTGCGGAGAGTTGGAGGCGTTCCTTCGGGTAGATATGTGAAGTCCCCGTTGTTTAGAGTCCGTATGCGAGAATGGACATAGGCATGATGTGTGAAGCCTACCCGGACATGTTAGTCTGGATCGGTGATGTTGCATTGCATAAGGCCGGAGAAGACTCCGTGCTATTGGTTGTTTTCGGGTTTTCGACGCGGTAGATTGCAGCAGGGAGCCTTGGGGACTAACCCAAAGGTGCACCCGAAAAACTAGGCGGATACGAGATCTTGCCAACTTGGTGGCCTGAGAGCCAACTTGAACATAACCGAGTTATGTGACTTGCGATAGAATGGGACTCGGCGAATGTTTGACCCGCGCAAATGGCTTAAATAGTCGTTGCGATGTGAGCACGGGTTAGATGGAACCGTACCCGCTTTATGTCGTTCGGTTAAAGAGACCTAAGGTTACGTGGCACTTGCCGTTGGCATAGATGTGAGTCTTCGGCGGTCAATGGCTTAAATTGACGTGACCCATGCCAAGAAGACAAATTGCTCATAGGTTTGGCCGTCTAAGTGGCGGTGGTGAGTCTGGAATGTTAATGGCTTTAATTGACGTGACATCGACCGGTTCACCGAGAATGTGCCCTGAGTGCACGGGGCGTGTGGCCGTACGAGCCAACGTCTGTGATGTTATGGCTATGGTTATAAATTACTCGCTTATGCTAATGATATGCAGGGAAGGAGCATCGCCGCCCCGAGTTGGGGGCGGGATCGTTATAATTTGGTCAGCATTGCTGACCGTAGCCTTGTTTTGCGACCGTACGGTGGTTTGTTGCTTGCAGGTGCAGCTGGACCGAGCGGTCAATAGCGGGCTAAAGCCCTTTTTGCGAAGCCGGCCCTTGAAGGCCCAAGTAGAAGTGTTTACTGCTTTATTCATGTATGACCGGCCTGCGTGCCGTGGTTTGTAAAACATGTAATATTCAAGTGAAACATTTTGTAAGGCCTTAAGGCTTATTTTGAGTATTTTGTAATAACATTCCTATTTCGTAGTAGTGGACATTCGTGCTTGTTGCTGGGTTCTTGTTTACAACCTTTATAAACTGCTTCCGTTAGAATGCTCTGTGTAGGACGTTGAGATTGGTCGGATGGTTTCCATAAGTAACCACCCGGTCTGTCTGTGGTATATGGCGTCGGGCACCGGCCGGACGTACTGCTATATGCTATGCGACGGATAGGGGGGTGTTACAGAAATGTCGGTTGACCACGGCGCCTGTGCTGAGTTCACCGTGTGGGACCGAAGGTTATGAGATTTATAGTGATGCTTCGGGCAGCGGTTTGGGTTGCGTGCTACTGCAACATGGAAGTGTGATAGCTTATGGCTCGAGATAGTTGAAAGTGCACGAGCGGAATTATCCGGTCCATGACTTGGAGTTAGCGGGCGTGAATTTTGCCTTGAATCTATGAAGACACTATTTGTACGGTGTGAAGATTGATATCTACACCGATCACAAGAGCCTGAAGTATTTGATTGATCAGAAAGATCTGAATATGCGGCAGCGTAGATGGATGGAGTTCCTGCGGGACTATACATTTAAGATCCACTACATGCCTGGTAAAGGTAATGCGGTTGCAGACGCGTTGAGTCACCGGGCCCCAGCTCAAGCCAATTGGCTGTCGATCCATGACGAGCGATTGGTTCGGGAGTTGGAGGCGTTGGAGATTGTTTGTGTAGATAAGTAGTCAAGTGCTGCAGCACTCTTGAATTGGACTGAAGTTCAATATGACCTACCTGATCGGATTCGACAGGCTTTGGATTTGGATGTCCATATGAAGCAGTTCATGGTGGAGGCTCTGGATGGGTCAAATTCCCAATTCGATGTGGAGGACAGATTGCTTTGGAAAGACGATCGTCTGTGTGTCCCAAGTGTGGGCAATTTGTGGGTGGATTTGTTGTACGACGCATACCATACGAAGTACTCGATTCACCCGGGGAGCACAAAGATGTACCGCGACGTTAAGAAACTGTTTTGGTGGCCGGGTTTGAAGAAGGATGTGGCACTCTACGTGGCGAAGTGCCAAACTTGCGCCTTGGTGAAGGTGGATTGCCAAAAGCCGGGAGGATTTCTGAAGTCCTTGCCTATTCCAGAGTGGAAATTCGACGACATCACAATGTACTTTGTGCACGGTTTGCCAAGGTCACAAAAGGGGAACGACGCCATCTGGGTGGTCGTAGATCGGCTAACGAAGGTGTCGCATTTCATTCCGCATAGGAAGGATGATCCATTGGAAAAGTTGGCAAAGTTATATGTGGAAAACACAGTACGGCTTCACGGTGTGCCCCGCAGCATCGTGAGTGACCGATATGGGCGGTTCACGTCCAATGATTGGAGGCTAGTGTAGCAAATGTTGGGAACAAAGTTAAAATTCAGCACAGCCTTTCATCCGCAAACGGATGGTCAGACCGAGAGGGTCAATAGAACTACGGAAGACATGCTCTGCATGTGTGTCTTGGACTTTGGAAAGCAATGGGAATACCATCTTTATTTGGTGGAGTTTGCGTACAACAATAGCTACCAGACGAGTATTCAAATGGCGCCCTTTGAGGCCCTATATGGTAGAAGATGTCGCACGCTGTTGTCCTGGTTGGAAACGGGTGAGTCAAAGTTGTATAAGCATCAAGAGGTGGAAGATGCTACATCCTAGGTTCGTACCATTCGAGAAAGGTTGCTAATCACTCAGGACCGGCAAGCGAAGTAATATAATGCCAAACACAGGAACGTGGAGTTCGCTATGGGCAACTGGGTGTACTTAAAGATCAAGCCTTTCAAGGGTCTCTCGCGGGTGCGACGATTGAAAAAGCTAAGCCCGAGGCACCTTGGGCCATTTGAGGTTCTGGAGCGAGTTGGTGAAGCAGCCTATCGGTTGAAGCTGTCAGTGGAGCTTAGTGGTCTACATGATATATTCCATATATCGGTGCTACGGAAGGCGGTGCAAGAGCCTTTGCAAGTGATCGCAGTTGATCAAGTGTCGGTGGATAGTGGGTTGACGACAAAGGTCAAGCCCGTGCGGATTGAAGACTCGGAAGTCAAGCGGCTACGCAATAAAGAGATCAGGATGGTCAAGGTCCGATGGGATAATTGCGGTCGTGAGGAGCTCTCTTGGGAGCGAGAGCAGACTATGCTTGACGAGTATCCGGAGTTGTTTCACTCAGGCACAAATTTTGGTTTTGTACTTATCTTTCTTTATGTAATTCCATGGATGAAATTCTTTTAAGAGGGGGAGAACTGTAACGCCCTGAAACTAAAAAGAGCGGCGGGTGACGATCTGTACCAAATTTGGAATTTGGCAGGGGTACACGGCCTGGGACACGGGCGTGTCCCAGGGCGTGTCGGGGTAGTTCAAAGAACTGGCTAAACATTATGGTAGAAATCTGCGTTCAAAGATCGGGCCAACTTTCTGCGTTCGACGATCGGGTCAGCATTCTGGGTTCGATGATCGTCGAGCAGCGCTCGACGATCTGGTCAAATGCTGCGATCGACGATCGGGCCGCGTGTTCGTCGAACAGGCAATTTTCTGCGTTCGATGATTTTGGCGCGTTCGACGATTTGTCCAGAGAAGCTCCGTTCGACGATTTTGGCGCGTTCGACGATTTGGCCAGAGAAGCTCTGTTCTACAATTTTGGCGTGTTCGACGATTTGGCCAGAGAACCTCCGTTCGACGATTCTGGCAGTGGTCAACGATCTTGGTTCGAGGATCGTCGAGCGCAGGGCTTTGTGGCGTGATTAGCTCTGTCGACACGAAATGTCGACACACGGGTTTGGCGGGAGTTGACTAATTATTCCGACATTGATGCGGATATGTCCTGCTCCTGTAGGTGTACCATGCGGTGCTTAGCCCCATTCGTCCAGGTCAGATCTGGATCGTGTCGTGTGTTTCTTTTAGTGGGATCCGATGGCTGTGGTTATTCCCGAAAGGGTTATACCCATGTGATAGTTTCAAAACCATAATTTTTCTTGCTATGAGTTCTCTGTCTAAATCCTAGAGAGAGGGAGAGAAAAGGAGGAAGAAGGAGCTTAGATCCAGTCGTTGGAGGAGTTTTAGAGCTCCAAATCGCTAGCCGACTTCGGATCTACGAAGGCAAAGAGAGTGTCGTGCTTTTCATCCGCTTACATTTCTATGGCGCCAAAGAAGAACGCTAGGGTAACGATTCTCTTCCTGAGCATGTGAAGCTCTCATTATTTGCATAGGAAGCCCGCTCTCGCGAGTTTGCGGTGACTTGGAGGCGTTCCTTTGGGTAGATATGTAAAGTCCCCGTTGTTTAGAGTCCGTAATGAGAACAGACATAGGCATGATTTATGAAGCCTACCCGGACATGTTGGTCTGGATCGGTGATGTTGCATTGCATAAATGCCGGAGAAGACTCCGTACGAATGTTTGTTTTTCGGGTTTTCTACGTGGTAGATTGCAATAGGGAGTCTTGGGGATTAACCCTAAGGTCCACCCGGAAAACTGTGCGGATGCAAGATCTTGCCAACTCGCTGGCCTGGGAGCCAACTTAAACATAACCGGGTTATGTGAAATGTGATGGAAACGGGACTCGGGAGAAGTTTGACCCGCGCATATGGCTTAAATTGTCGTTGCGATGTAAGCACGGGTTAGATGGAACCGTACCCGTTCTTTGTCGTTCGGTTAGAACTGTTGGCATAGATGAGGATCTTCGGCGGTCTATGTCTTAAATTGACGTGACCTATGCCAAGAACACAAATTGCTCATATGTTTGGCCGTCGAAGTTAAGGTGGTGAGTCCAGAATGTCTATGGCTTAAATTGACGTGACATTGGCTGGTTCACCGAGAATGTGCCCTGAGAGCACGGGGTGTGTGGCCGTGCGAGCCAACGCCTGTTATGCAATGTATATTTATATACTGCTTGGTTTTGCTAATAATTGCAGTGAAGGAGCATCGCCGCCCCGAATTGGGGGCGGGATCGTTATAGTTTGGTAGCATTGCTGACCGTTGCTTTTGTTTGCCACCGTGAGGTGGTTTGTTGCTTTCAGGTGCTGCTGGACCAAGCGGTCAATAGCGGGCTAAAGCCCAAATTGCGAAGTCGGCACTTGAAGGCCTAATTGAAGTGTTTACTTGCTTTTGTTCATGTATGACCGGAGTGCGTGCCATGGTATGGAAAAACATGTATTAAGAGTAAATCATTTGTAAGGCCTTAAGGCCAGTACTTGTGTATGTACTACATTCCTATTTGGTGTTTAGTGGCATTCATGCTTGGTGCTGGGTTCCTTTAATAGCAACTTGTAAAACTGCTTCCGCTAGAATGCTCTATGTAGGACGTTATGATTGGTTGAATGGTTTCCATTAAGTAACCACCCGGTCTGTCTGTGGTATATGGCGCCGGGCCCCGGCCGGACCTACTGCTATATGCTATGCGACGGATAGGGGGTGTTACACTGGTGGCACCTTAAACCACAAAACCCCGGTAGCAGCTCTTGAGCTTTTCGAGGACATGGCCATGAACACATATCAGTGGAATGTGCCTAGGTCCCGCCCAAACAAACCTATAGGTATATCTGAAGTGGACAACGTCTCCCAGCTAGCTCTGCAAGTAGAAATTTTAAATAAAAAGATAATGGAGATGACTGCTGCCTCCGCCCCTCTGGTATGGAAATCTGCAACTCCTGCTGCCGAACAGTTAGATTATGTTAATAATATGCCTAGAAATGCTTTTCAAAATTTTTCTGGTGCTAATTTTCCTGCTCCGGGTTTCGCTTTTCCGAATAGTTATAATCCCACTTTACGGAACCACCCGAATTTTTCATGGAGTATCCCTCGAACGCAATGCACCCGCCACCACAAAATGATTTTTCTGCACCAGCACCACCTCCTCAAAATTTTCCAAAACCTCCAAGTTTGGAGGAGATGTTTTCAAAATACATGAATGTTCATGACGCTAAGATAAGAACCCTAAAGGGACTGTTAAAAGTTTAGAGAATCAAGTAGGTCAACTCGGAAAAATTATTTCCGAGCGACCCGCCAGTTCTCTTCCTGCCAACACCGAGCCCAACCCGAGAGAGCAAGTGAAAGCTATAACTCTTCGTACTGGGAAGAAAGTTTCTGGTATGGATAGCGAAGAGCCCGAGGCAAGCTCCGCACCCATTTTAAAAAATCAACCCTCCGGCGAGAAAAATTATATCATTCCACCCTCTACTAAAAAAGAAGTTATCACCCCTCTCCCTGTTAAAGAAAAAGATCTCACTCCACCACCCATCTTTAAAAATATTCCATCTCCACCATACCCTTCTGAACTTAGCAAGCAACGTCAGGATGATCAATACTCTCGCTTCCGAGAAACATTTAAGCAAATCCACATAAATCTGCCCTTCCACGAAGCAATCTCCCAAATGCCAAAGTACGACAAGTATCTTAAGGACCTCCTGACTAATAATAAGAAGTTAGAAAACTTATCACAGGTCACACTAAATACTGAGTGCTATGCGGTCTTAACAAACGGTTTACCAAAAAAGATCAGTGATTTAGGTTGTTTTTCTATTCCGTGTGTCTTTGGTAATCTTTTTGTCAAGCACACATTGGCTGACTTATGTGCGAGTATCAACCTGATGCCCCTCTCATTATTCAAGAAGTTAGGAATTGGTAGCCTAAACCCTACACGCATGAGTATCCATCTCGCTGAGAGATACATTAAATACCCGTTAGGAATCGTGGAGGATGTCTTAGTTAAAGTCGACAAATTCATCTTCCCTGTGGATTTCGTCATTTTGGACATCGAAGAAGACGTCGAGGTTACCTTGATCCTTGGCTGACCCTTCCTTGCCACCTCCTAAGCTATCATTGACGTAAGCAATGGCAAGCTCTTCCTTCGAGTAGGCGACGACGAAGTGACCTTCTCTATAACACCTTCGATGAAGAACACCGTCTCTTCTCTTTTATGCTAATCTCTCGTTGTTCAGGATTACGTCCAAGCCACGCTTCACGAGGAGCTATCCCAAGCGTGATACGACAATGTCCTCCTGAGGGAGCAGATTGCGCGCCTGGAGGCGAATGCGCCCCCCCCCCCCCCCCCGCTGGATGAAAGACTAAAGAGCCGCTACTACTCGGATTATGACATCGACAAGCTTCTCCAAGCTAACGCGCAGGCTACAGTCAGGTTGTTGCTGGAGACGTTACGAGATGTCGACTGCTGCGATGGGAGGGGCAAAAACATCACCGCACGACAGCTCGTTCCCTGGCTCTTTGAGCCCACTCCAAAGCCCCTGGGTGCCCCTGATACCCCACCCTCGGAAGTCCCGAAATCCCCTGCAGCGGGTGGCGAGACCTCCAGGGAGAGCTCTGGCGAAAGCTCCAGCGGTAGCTCAGGCGGGAGCTCTGAGGGGTATAGCTTGTCTCCTTGAGGGGCCCCTTTTCATTCTTTTTGTCTTAGTGTAAAGAGCGAGACGCTCTGAACTTGTACTTGTGTAATATATATCGCAAACGTTCCATTGTAAATGTCTCTTGTTATTGTGAACGTGCTTGATGTAATTGCTGTGGCCGAGTGTTTCCTACGTATTCTTCCGCCGAGGCCCTTGGCCCCCCTAGGATAGTCTTCCTTAGCGACGGATCTGCTGCAAACTGCCAGCCGAAAGCGCGGCTCATGAACCCTTAAGACGGAACCGTCCCCCTTTAGCCTGCGCGAATCCATTCAGGCCTGTCGCGTAATGCTTCCGCCTGTTTGTTCGAGAATATTAATAGGAGCCTTCTCGGCGAAAGCCCCCCCTCTGCGAGACCTCTTTGACGGGGATTTCCCCGCCGAGATCTATTACGACCGAGACCTTTCCTACTTTTACCTCTTTCTATTTCATGTCCCGGACGCGTTTCCTGCCTTGCTCAAACCAAACCTACCCCCACATGCGAGCCTTCAGACCTGCCAGCTAGATGAGAGCCTGCGCAGCGGGTCTACCTGGGGCCGAGCCGAGCTCGCGGTGCCGATGAAAATCTCAAACCAACCAGACCTATCCCCCCCAGGCGAGCCTTCGGACCTGCCAGCTAGATGAGATCCTGCGCAGCGGGTCTACCTGGGGCAGAGCCGAGCTCGGGGTGCCGATGAAGATCTCAAACCAACCAAACCTATCCCCCACAGGCAGGCCTTCGGACCTGCCAGCTAGATGAGAGCCTGCGTAGCGGGTCTACCTGGGGCCGAGTCGAGCTCGGGGTGCCGATGAAGACCTCAAACCAACCAAACCTATCCCCCACAGGCGAGCCTTCGGACCTGCCAGCTAGATGAGAGCCTGCGCAGCGGGTCTACCTGGGGCCGAGCCGAGCTCGGGGTGTTGATGAAGATCTCAAACCAACCAAACCTATACCCCACAGGCGAGCCTTCGGACCTGCCAGCTAGATGAGAGCCTACGCAGCGGGTCTACCTGGGGCCGAGCCGAGCTCGGGGTGCCGATGAAGATCTCAAACCAACCAAACCTATCCCCCATAGGCGAGCCTTAGGACCTGCCAGTTAGATGAGAGCCTGCGCAGCGGGTCTACCTGGGGCCGAGCCGAGCTCGGGGTGCCGATGAAGATCTCAAACCAACCAAAACTATCCCCCACAGGCGAGCCTTCGGACCTGCCAGCTAGATGAGAGCCTGCGCAGCAGGTCTACCTGGGGCCGAGCCGAGCTCGAGGTGTTATAAAACACATAATTACGCTATATTATGAAAAATTTGGCAATAGTTAAGAGAAAATCAATCGATGTAGTATAATAAATTTATTTTTGAGGTACATGGTTACATCCTCCCCCTTTCATGGGTAGAAACGTTTTAGGTCATCATCGCTCTAGGTGTGGGTTAGGGCCCTCCCCTCCACGTCTTGGAGGTAGTATCCTCCTGTTCCGAGGACTTCCTTCACTATGTATGGTCCTTCCCAGTTCGTGTTGAGCTTGCCCACGGGAGCCGACCTCCCTGCCGCGTCAACCTTTCTCAGCACCAGATCCCCTTCAGTAAACTGCTTGACCTTGACATGCTTATCAAAGTACTTGGCCATTCGTCGCTTGATATCTTCTTGCCTGATAGCTGCCACGTCTCGCAGTTCTTCCACCATATCTAGCGAGAGGCGTTGCCCCTCCTCATTCTCCAACCTCCAAGTCTCGTCTCCTTCGCCCGCGGCTGTGACTCGCGGGGACCGGAACTCGAACTCCAATGGTAGGACGGCCTCACACCCATGAGAGAGCTTGAAGGGGGTCTCACCGGTGGCCGTGTTTGGGGTCGTTCGCAGGGCCCACAGGACCGAGGGGAGCTGCTCCACCCAATTTCCCTTTAAGTTCTCCACCTTTTTCTTTAGTAGATTCACAATAATTTTGTTCGCTGCTTCCACCTGGCCGTTACTCCGGGGGTGGTGGACAGAGGCAAACCGAAGATCTATCCCTAGTTGGGCGCAGAAGCTGATGAACTCCTCACTAGCAAACTGGGGGCCGTTATCTGTCACTATTGCTTGGGGCAACCCATGTCTACAAATGATCTCCCCCAGACGAAGTTACTTATCACCTGTGAGGTGACCTTGGCCAAGGCTTTAACCTCCAGCCACTTCGAGAAATAATCGACCATGACCAAGAGGAATCTCCTCTGCCCACTAGCCTGAGGAAAGGGCCCAACTAAATCCATTCCCCAGATGGCGAACGACCACGGTGTCGTGATACTTTGGAGCCTTTGAGCTGCAAAGAGCTGAATGGGGGCGCAGAGCTGATATTTTTTACACCTCCTTGCAAACTCCGTGGCATCCTTCCTTAGGGTGGGCCAGAAGTTCCCCTGCATGACCACCCTTGCCTCCAATGTCCTTCCTCCAGAGTGACTGCCGCACTCGCCCAAGTGAACCTCCCCCAAGATCTTCGGGATCTCTTCTTCGGTCACACATCTAGCTAGGAGCCCTGACAATGTCTTACGATGCAGGCCCCCCTCCATCATTAGGTAGTGTGCTGCTTTGCGCTTGAAGCTTCTCCCGACCTTGGTCCCCTCAGGAAGTTCACCGGTGGTTAGAAAGGTCACAAATGGATCCACCCACGAGGGTGGCCGATCTACCACCATCAACTCTCCTTCCTCGATAGCCGGTCGAAATAGCTCCGTCAAGGTCCCTCCTCCACGAGTTCCGAACTTGGCTAATCGTTCGGCGGCTACACTTTCTTCCCTTGGAACACGCTGGATTGAGAATGACCGGAACCCTCCGATGATCGCCCTTACCTTGGAGAGGTATTTGACGAGGGTAGGCTCCCAAGATTCAAACTCTCCCCAGATCTGCGATGATACTACCTTTGAATCAGTGAAAGCTTCCACATCCCGAATCTCCAGCTCCTTTGCCAAGCGAAGGCCGGCGATCACGGCCTCATACTCCGCTTGATTGTTGGTCATGGGGAAATGTAAAATGACCGCTTGCTCTATGGTTACACCTGAGGGCTTGTAAATACCACCCCTGCCCCGAGGGAGTGCTTTCCCGAGGCCCCATCAACCATCAACTTCCACGCTTCTTGAGGTTGCTGCTCTCCCCCCTTGACTTCAACAATGTAGTCTGCTAGAAGTCCGCCACTGCCTGTGCCTTGATGGAGAGTCTTGGGACAGAAGAGATGTCGAACTCGCTTAGCTCAATAGACCACTTAGCAAGTCTCCCCGAGTGTTCCACTCCTTCGAATATATTGCGAAGAGGGTGGTCGGTCACCACCCTAATCGAATGTGCTTGAAAGTACGGCCGGAGTTTCCTTGCAGAGATGGCCAAGGCGTAAGCGAGCTTTTCGAGGATGGGGTAGCGGAGCTCTGCTTTCCTCAATATCCGGCTGACGTAGTAGATGGGCAGCTGCTTCTTTCCTTCTTCCCATACTAGGACGGAGCTCACCGCCTCCGCTCCTACTCCGAGGTACAAGGTCAGGTCCTCTCCTTCTTTTGGGCTCTGAAGTAGAGGAGCCTGAGAGAGTTGTTTTTTCAGCCCTTGGAAGGCCTCTTCGCACTCGGTTCTCCAATCAAACCTTTGATTCCCCTGCAGCACCTTAAAGAATGAAGAACACTTGACTCCTACCCTGGAGAGGAACCTGCTCAGCCCAGCCAGCTTACCTGTCAAGCGCTGGACCTCCTTGGCATCGCGAGGTGACTCCAAATCCAGGATGGCCTTTACCTTGTCTGGGTTGGGCTCCACCCCTGCCGGAGTCAGGAGATGCCCGAGGAACTTCCCGCGGCTGGCCCCGAAGACACACTTCAAGGGGTTCAGCATCATCTTGAACCTCCTTAAGGTGGCGAATGTCTCTTCTAGATACTGCAGGTGTGAATCCATGTACTTGCTTTTGATCATTAGGTCGTCGACATAGACCTCCAAATTTCTCCCCCTCTGATACCGGAAGACCCGATCCATCATGCGTTGGTAGGTATCCCCTGCGTTCTTCAACCCAAAGGGCATCATTTTGTAACTGAAGCATCCCTCCCTTGTGATGAAGGAAACATCCTTGGTATCAGGAGGGTGCATCCGGATCTGGTGATAACCTGAAAAAGCATCTAAAAAGCTCATGACAGAAAAACCGACGGCTGAATCAACCAGCGCGTCGATCTGAGGCAGAGGGTAGCAATCCTTAGGGCATGATTTATTTAACAAAGAAAAGTCAAGACACATTCTCCATTTGTCACCTCCTTTTTTAACCATTACCACATTCGAGATCCAGCAAAGATACTGTATCTTTGAGATGAAGCCAGCCTCCAGGAGCTTCCTGACCTCGTCACGAATGGGCTCCTCCATCTTGGTGGCGATGGCTCTCATCTTCTGGCGTATGGGGCGAGTGTGGGGGTCCAAGTTCAGGCTATGGCAGGCCACGTCTGAGTCGAAGCCCGGCATGTCCGTCGTGCTCCAGGCGAATATGTCGACGTTGCTTTGAATGTAAGCCCGCACTTGCTCCCGGGCCTCGGGACTCAAGCCCCCGCTGACCCGCACCCTTTGTACTCGGCCTGTGCTGGTGAAGACCTCCATCTCCACCACTTCTTCGGCCGGCTCCAGCCGCGACTGCTCCCAGTCCGGCCCTTGCCTCTTCCTCCAGCTTCAGCTCTCCCCTTTCTACCTCCTCCTCGATTCCCATCACTTCTACTAGCCCATCCTGCTGCTGCTCGACTCCCACGCCCCTCGGGGCCTCTCCCTCAACTCCTCCTGCCGCTTGTTCTCCTACTCCCATCGCCCCTTTCGGGCTCTCCTTCTCCTCGTCCCCCCGGACCACCTGCACATCTCCTTGCTGCTTCTCAGTCTCCTCTTCTCGAACTTCCTCTTCAGCTATCTCTCTTGACTCCTCTAGGCCCTTCTCCTCTTCCTCAACAACCTCCTCAAGTGCCTCCATCTCTATCTCCAACTCCTCTTCCTCTGCCATCCACGAAATGGTCTTGACTACTCTAATGTGGCATTATCTTGACACCTTCGGGTCCCCTCTTTCCCTGACCTGCACCCCCCCCCCCATTATTGAACTTGAGGCATTGATGGAACGAGGAGGGGACGCAGCGAAAGGCGCCGATGAGGGGGCGCCCAAAGATGGCATTATAGCTGCTTGGGGCGTCCACGATCACGAACCTGCAGTTCCGCGACACTCCCCCCCCCCCCCCAACTTCACGTGCAGCCCTACTCCCCCTTCCACTTCCTTCCTCTCTCCGGAGAACCCAAACAACTGTCCATCCGAGGTCAGGATCCTCTTCCCTTCAACCCTCATCTCATCAAAGGCTTTCTTGAAGACGACATTCACCGAGCTCCCATTATCTACTAGTATCCTCGAGACCGTATAATTTTCCACCGCCGTCTGGATCACCAGGGCGTCACAGAATGGATCCTCATAGTCTGGCATGTCCGCTGACAAGAAAGTGATTTTTTCTTTTGGTGGGGTACCTGGGAGGTAGAGGCGACCCCCTTCGGTACATGGTTTGCAGGCTCCCCTTGCGGGTTTCCTCAATCACCACTCCTTCGTGAATCACCCCGATTCCTCCTCGGGTCCCTACATCTACCCGATCTTCGCACCTATCTTCCACCTCGCCCTGTTGCATCTCTACTATCCTCACCGGTGGATCCTGCCTCCCTGCTCCTCTTGCTTCTCTTATCTCTAAGAACTCCGGGCAGGTGGCCGTTGCGTGACCTTCCTCCTGGTGGAAGTCACAAAAAAGCAACGCCTCCCCGCCCCTTCTTCCCTCTCCTCTTCCTCTTCACCCTCCTCCTCGAGCTCCTCTTCCCGCTCCTCTTCCTCTTCCCACTTCCATGGCCTCTGCGGTGGTGGGGCACGACCCCCCGGCGCCTGCCTCCATGCCGGTTGATCGAACCTCCGGGGCTCCCGTAGGTTATCTCTTCCCTGGTAGCCTCGTCCTTGGCCCTGGGGGCGACCCTCCTGGGGCCTCCAACCTAACCGGTTGTTCGGCTCCCGGGCCCCCCATCCCTACTGCTGCCCAAACCTTCGGGGCTCTTCCCTTCCCCTCTCTTCCCTTTGCTCCCTCTCTTCCCTCGGCTCCTTCTGTCTTCCTGCTGCTGGTTCCTTCAAGTCGTCCTCCGCCAGCCTGGCCAACTTCCTGGTGAATGCTGGGTTTGATCTCTCGAAGTCAATCTCGTTTGCTGCCCTCTCCATGAGCTCCTCAAAGGAGAGGGGAGGCACTCTCTTCAATTTCATGCTAAAGAATCCCGGTTTCAGCCCCAGGGTGAAGGCTAGCATCAGTGCGTACCCTGAGACCTCCTGGACCAGGAGGATCTCTTCTTGAAATCGGTCGACATAGTGACCCAGTGTCTCATTCGGCTTCCGCCTCACCGCAAACAGGCACTCCGCTTCCTTATTCTGCTTCTTCGAGGTTGAGAACCTCAACAGGAAACTTCTCCGCAAATCCTCAAAACAGTAGATTGATCTTGCTGGCAACTGGTGGAACCAGTCCCGAGCCTTCTCCTTCAACGTGATGGCAAATAGCCGGCACTTGAAGGCATCCGTCATCTGCCTTATCGATACGACGTCCTCAAACCACTATACGTGCTGTACAGGGTCATCCTTCCCTGAGTAGTAGGACATGTCAGGATCCTGGAACCCTTCCGGTACCGGAGCTGAGATGATGAGCTCGCTAAATGGGCTCTCGCCTCCTGCCTGGCAAGAGGGTACGTCCCGTGGCCTCGGCTGACTGACCCGATCCGCGAGACCGTGCCCCTGGAAGAGCTCTCGCACTGCTGTTTCCTTCTCGCCCAAATCTGCCAGCTCCTCCTTGCCCGGGTGCTGGCTTTGGCCTGGTAAGAGTTCCCGCACCGCCACATCTCTCTCGCCAGCATCCGCCGGGACCTCCTTTCCCGGGCGCTGTCCTGGGGCGTTCTCGCCCAAGAGCGGGACCTCTTCTATCGGGACCTGAGGGGTGGCCCACTCACCTCTGGACGAGAAGACCAAATTGATCGTCTGCAGGACCTCTCGCCTGAATTCATCCAGCATCCTCTTTGTTGCTTCCTCTCCCCGGGTGGGGGAGCCTCCAGAACCTAACCCTTCACCTTCACCTCCAGCCATGGGACAAGACATGAGGCTTTCTTGTATCGGCTGCCTTCCACGCTCACCGCACCAGAACTGTTGAAGCCAAATATGACCTCAACGGGAGTTCGAAGAAAAGGGGGTGCAGCCAAAACCTACTTCTCTCAAGTCTCAACCCTTGACTGGATTCAAAGGACCTAAGACTGACCCAAAGCCTCAGCAGGGAGGTCCCACCTCACACCCGGAAGATCTCTGAGAGCTTCCCCTCCAAAGCCAAAGCTGGGCTGGGAGCTCCTTAGAAAGCACTGGAATTTGAGAGATAATGACAGCATGCCCTCTAAGGAGTCCTTATGGCACTATTAATAGCATCGTGCTGACCTGCAATTACTGAAAAACCCCTAGTTGGTCTGTCAATAGCCGAATCCCGCTGTTTTTCTGAGGGCACATGGGGTAAATTTACCTGAGGTCAATCTGGTCATTTAACCCTAGGCCTTGGGCCCCACTCGGCGAGAGCTCTGAACCGAGGGCCTCTTACCCAGAGACGGCGCGAACGGTCTCTCCTGCTGACAGGCGAGAGCCCCTTTAAGATTGGAACTTGGCGCTAGCGTAAGCGCTCCCGCGCTGGCCGCGCTCGACGATCTCGGCCCGTTGATCTCCATTCGACGACTTGACACGAACGTTCACGCCAGCTTGGGCCAGACCTCCTTTCGGGCGGGAACGCCTTTGGCTAGCTCAACTGTGACCATTGCGCCTCCTGGTCTGACTCAGCGAATATGGGGTTGTACAATTTGAACGTCCCGTTTCGCTTTAGGGCCCTCCCATGAGTTCTAAATCAAGAGAATTGACTCAGGCTTGGGGTGTACTAGAAAAAGGTGTCGAGTGCATTGGATGGAGTGTTAGGGTTGGATGATACCCAACGAGTCGAAGTGGAATGGCCTAAGATAAATTGACCAAGGAAAATTCGTTTTATATCTTTAAGGATATCCGACGATCCGACGAATTCATCGAATAACATTGAAAGAAAGGTAAAGGGAAATTCGTTGGTCATCATTAATTATATACAACAAATTCGTCGAGTTTGATCCCTATTCGTCGAGTATCGTTGGTTGATACTCGACACAGTCGACACCAAGATTTTGGAGAAATTGGTTAAGGAGAATTCGTCGGATATCAGTGTTGATATCCGACGAATTCGTCGAATATCATTGAATGAATTCGGCGAGATGAAATATTGAAAAAAATTGACCAAGGGAATTCGTCGTAAATCACCAGGACAGTTCAGCGAGTTTGGAGAAATTTGACGAGTATGACATGATACGATTCGTCGAAACTTATAGCCGATTCTACGATACTACACGACGGGACTCGCTGATTTGTCGAGTATCAGGAAGGAAAGTCGACGAATATTCCTTAGGCAATTTGGGTCACTGTCTGAGTCTGCTGGCAGATACGTGTAACGCCCCCGGTTTTTCTGTGTTTTGTTTGACCTTTGGCTGGCGTTACGATGACGAGTTTCCGGCTCTTTGCCGTTGTAGAGCATGGTCTTAGCTCTTAGGGTTCCCTGTGTAGCGTGTTTGTAGTCTGTTAGCAAGATTCCCCAGCTAGCTGGAGTCCGTTTGATGACTTGGTTGGGCCTCTTAGGGAATGCTTGTGTTTTGGCTTCGGGTGGTGATATCCCGGGTTTTGTTCGGCGAATGCTAATTTCGACTTCGCAGTTGTGTTCGTAGCGTGGGTTTTTAGCTGCGATATGAATTTCGTCATTTTCCGAGATGTTTCGGGTCTCGTGTTGTTTTGATATTGCGTGTAAGTAATTAATATGTATTGATTGTTTATTATTAAACTGATGCTTATATATATAGCCTTAGGTTAGAAATTAGGGCTCAGTTCTTTGCCTCATTTCATTTTCACTTTCTGGAAGAAGCCGCCGCCTGTGCGAGAGGAAGAGAACCGCCGGACTACCCTAGCCTTCGGACGCCGATTCCTGGAGATTTAGTGGTCGAAATTTGATTTCGAGAGTGGATCTGGACTGCTCTCGCCTGGATCTGCATTCTTTCTGCGCCTCAGCTTGCTGCTCTGCGGCTAGATCCGAGAGTGGGGGAGGCCGCCGACCAAGTTTTTCTGGTATTGAGGCAAGTGATGTTCCCTCATCCTTGCCATAGTTGATCATTGTCTTCTTTTGTTTAAATTTTATCTCTTTCCTGCATAGATCTTAGGTGTACGTTAGGGTTCGTTCCCGATCATACCGTGGTTAGTGTAGAAAAGTTCCCGTTAAATCTCAGATTTCCTGAGGGATTGTGTTTATTAGGGACAGATTTGGTTCGGTTCAGGTCGAGTAGTTGCGATTGCCGATGGATGATGGAACTCTAGAGAGAGGCCTCGTTCTCGTTTTGGTTGTTTGCTGGGTTTGGCGTCGGTGGCCAGTCGGGGTGTCGACACCTTTGTGTCGACACCGGCCAGCAGTGGTGTCGACACTTGGTGTCGACACCAGCAGCTGTGGTGTCGACACTTGGTGTCGACACCAGCAGCTGTGGTGTCGACACTTGGTGTCGACACCAACAGCAGAGGTGTCGACACTTGGTGTCGACCCCAGCAGCTGTGGTGTCGACACTTGGGGTCGACACCAGCAGCAGAGGTGTCGACACTTGGTGTCGACACCAGTAGCTGTGGTGTCGACACTTGGTGTCGACACCAGCAGCAGAGGTGTCGACACTTGGTGTCGACACCAGCAGCAGAGGTGTCGACACTTTGTGTCGACACCAGCAGCTGTGGTGTCGACACTTGGTGTCCACACCAGCAGCAGTGGTGTCGACACTTGGTGTCAACACCAGCCGCAGTGGTGCCGACACCTTGTGTCGACACCGGCTTGTCGTAGTGTCGACATATCGTGTAGACACTAGGTGATGCGCTTGTTTTGGGGTCAGAAAGACTCGGGGTTGGTTCGGGTTAGGCGTGCAAGGCCGCGTCGGTTGGACCCGACGTTTTTGCCTTAGGTTCGTGTGTTTCTTAGGATTGTTAGTGTGACTTTTTCCCTAGGGGGGGCATTGGGTGTTCGGCTAGTTTCTGCATGCCGACTCTTGGGTTGTGGCAGGTGGTGGAGTTTTGGTGGCCTCTGGAGGGGTGGTTTTATGTGGAGAGCTGTGGCCACCGCCTTTTGCCCCGGTTTGGGTTGGTGTGTGTGGGACCCTAAAGCTGCCACTGTTTGACCCCTTAGCCCTTTTTGGATCTGATTTTGGTTATGTATTCAGATCCATGTTTTGACCACTGCCACTTGCCCATGTGTTAGGACTGTTAGTCCCTTTCCTGCTTATGCTTTCTTTTCTTTTGGCATATATATATATGTCTTGTTGCTGTTGCAGACTCTTTTGGTAGGGCATAATGGTTTTATTGCTCGCACTTGGTGTGCTCTGCTGTGCTCTAGACAGTACTCTCTTCTTACTATCACCCCTTTTCTTTTATTTATAGCAGTTTGTTGTCGGGTTGGTAAACTCTTCTTCTTATTGCTCATTAATCTATTGCTCTATTCACCTTTTGATTATTTCCTTGCTGAGGTGTTCTTTTCTTGAATGCCACAGGTCCAGGTTGTAGCCAGTTCAGCGGCTAGTTCTTTTGGAGGGGTTTGTTGGTGGCCTCTTGGGTAGCTGAGATAGCTGATCCCCGTTTTGTGAGGTAGTTCTTTACCTTTCTGTATAAACATACATACTCACCAGTGGGTTCGTGTCAGGTTGTTGGCGCCCACTAGTGGCTTCTTGCGATGCTGGGTATGAACTTAAACTGCTGTTTTTGCCTATTTTATGGTTGGTTACCTGCTTCTGGGAAGGATTTATGCTAGGTTGCATGTTAGATATTTTAAAACCTAAAAAGTATTATTATATGTACCTCAGGTATAACATGTTTCTAAAACAAAGACACTATTTTTTTTCCTCAGGGTAAAACACTATCTTTCATACATACTATATTCACCTTAGAGTCGTGCATACCATGAGTCGTCCCCCGAGGACTCTTATGCTCATTTAGGGTGTCAACTTAATTGAACCAAAGTATTTTCTGCCGCGTATAAATATAATTTTAACTGTGGACTAGCTGATCCACCGTGTCGAGGGATACGACCATTCAAACTTAACTGATTTTCTTTCACATTTAATCAACGATTTTCCTTAAAATCTAAGGTCTGGAGTTTTGCCTGAGCGTGTGCAGTTATCCCCTGCACGACGTGGCATCACAACACGTGTTTTCTCTTGCTCTGATACGATTTCTTCGTTGAGAAAATGCGGGTTGTGACAGATACGCGCATGCTGTACTGTGCTCTGGAAGCATGCATCTTGACTTTCCTTGGACTGGTCACTTCAAATGAGACTTAATATGGGCGGTCCAATGACAAGGCGACATGTGGCAAATGACTTTCCCTAATGCCTTAATATAAAAGAAGGAAATTGAACCCTAGCCATCACTTACCTATCGTGTTGATCCCACGATGTTTGAAACCCAACATGGGAGGAAGAGGAGTATGATGAAGTTGCCGGAGTTTGGATTCCTGAAGGAGGACTTCTCTCTTCTTCACATGAAGAACAACCACCACAAACGAAATAGAGGATGTCGCAACGAAGAGTAACGAGGTCCATGGCCGGAAATAACGGAACCGCCGAAAATGAGGTGAGCATCCTAACCTCTCCCTTGGTTCTAGATCTAAAGTTAAATCCTAGGAGAGATGTCGACTCAAAGGAGTTCGATTTACAAGATGAAGATTTCTTAGGAAGGGATCGTGCTAGTGCTTTGCCCTAAAACTAGTTGTCTTCAAACTCTCCTCCCTTCTAAGAGAAAACGGTGGACTTGATTTCATGAAGATGAATGATCCTATGAGGGTGAAAAAGGGAGGAAGAATGCTGGATAATGTTTTGGAAATACTGGCTAGAGGAGGAAGACGAACCGATGTCATTCGTTTCGCTTTAAGATGCGCGCAGAAATCTATTTTTTGCGCGCAACGAACTTTGAGTCTGTTTTCGGGCATAAAACGTCCAGACCTAGCTTTTCGACAAAACACAAGAATCGTAGCCCTTTGAAATATATTTCCAACAGATGGTTACATGTTCTCATATAAGGTCTGTAGACACAGGAAAGCCCAGTCGAACATGCTGTTCTGATACTTTATTCGTGCAGAAATCTGTATCATGTATGCTGTATACTTCAAGGCTGATTTCACGTATATTACGGCCTGATCTCGGTGATGGTCCCAAATACCAAAGTTATAGTCCTTGGAAATACGTTTCATGCAGATGGTTACACACTTTCATACGAGTCCTGTATACTCAGGAATGTCCAGTCCAAGTGGTTGTACGGTCAAGCCCTGTGTACTTAATATTCTCAGGTTAGATAGGTAGTGGGCTTGGTTTGAGTAAAGGAATTGTAAGAATAATTGTTGAGATTTAGCGAACTTCATCCTATGTAAATGTGATAATCAAATGTTAGGAAACATAATTGGGCATGGATGCAATTTGTGAATGGAGTAGGTTTGGAAAAGATGTGACGTTCGATAATTAAACAAGTACATCATGAATCAATGTTAAAGCTAGGGGTGAACTATCTTTATGTTGAAGAGATTATCTTGATGAAAGCATAATTGTTGGTGGATGCTTTATCCCTAAAAGAAACTGGAGGAGGTTGATGCATGGCCATGAGATGAGTTATAAGAAGGGTGTAAAGTGGACCATAGCTTGGAAGCGTGTCGTCCTTTGGGTAGCAGTGTGTTATTAGTGGGTCATGAAGGTGGCTTGCCACCCGTGTAAATTGTAAAGACATGTTTGGTATGAAATGTGAAAGGCTTGGAAGTGTGAGGGTGTTGCCGCACTGGAACGACATGTTGGTAAGGGACTCGGTATGAAGTCCTAGCGTGCTCTTGAGCACGTGATGTGAAATCTTATAAGGGACTTGTTGAGGGGCCCTATATGTGAAATGCATGCAGTCTGAGTTGACATGCAGTGTTATAATCATGGGTTAAGGATAATGTGGTAGGTCTACGAGCTCGCCAGTCATCACACCGAAGGGAGCTTACAAATAGACCATGGGCGGTTGGGCTTGGTCCTTGGTGCTCACTCCCAAGGCTCCTTCTGTGCCATGTGGACGGTTGCATTTGGTACTTTGGTGATACCCTAACATAGGCTCCTTTCATGCCACAACGATAGGCTAGTTATTCTTGGTGCTCAATACACACCTACCTGAGGCTCCTTTTGAGCCATAGTACGCATGTGAGCTCTGCTGTTGTGTTCTTAGTATTGAGGCGTACGGAAGCCTAGGCTAGGTAGTGTGGATGCCTGCATAGTAGTGGAAAAGCCCGTTCCACTCTCACCGTCTGGCCACGACGGGTGATGTCAGAGAGGTTAGCTACCTGCTCGAAAAGTGGGATCTACAGGTCTGTGTCAACATAGCAGTTACATGTGCATCAACATAGGTGTGTCATTGCATTTCATTCATATCATTGTCTTTACATTACATACATAAGATCCTGATCGTATAAGTTTGTATGGGCACTCTTATACGATAAGTTACGTTACTGTTGAGCCGATCCTTAACTTATATGTCTGTATGGACATTCATATTAGTTAAGTTACTTTATGTCATACTTTCATATTATATACTGTTGTAGTTTGTAGAACTGCCATATTGATTGATATACTCTTTTATTGCAATTACTAACATACACTGATATTGTTTACTTCTATACCACCTGTTTGTAATACTATTTATTTAATATATATTGTACACTTGTTCATTTCTCCGCCTAGTGTCGAGTAGTTGCCGGGGGAGCGAATATGATAGCCACTTAGTATTTATGACTAACGGTTGCTACGTCTTCCTTTTTAGGAGGAAAGCCCACAAACTAAGCAGCAGCAGGTTACGTAGGAGGGCAGCCAGGCCAGGACGATATGGCTTGATATGACGGTACCATCTGTGACTGATGTGAGTGTTTTAGTGAGAATCTTTTGTAGCCTTTTGTGCATGTACTCTGATATTATAGAAGCCTTGGTTGCTTCTTAATTCTATTGTACTTCTGGACTATTATAGTAGTTTGCATTTTGACTTCAGTTTTATATTCTTTATGTTAGGTTGGCATGGATGATATGATTAGGCAGTAGGATAGGGGTCTTGTAGTATAGGTTAGCCCGTGTGCTAACTCTACCACAAGACGGCTCTTCTGGGCATAATACTCCCCTCGTGTCATGTTTTATGTTCCGGAAGGGGGGTCTTACACTTTATCATGTAGGACTTCCCACTATTCAACAGAAATCACTTGCTTCCAAAAAATCTGAAATATGCTAGATTTGGTTTTCTACCTTTCATAAGCTCATAAGTAGTCATATTGAGATACTTGTTGAAAGAGGCTAAATTCTGTCATGATAGGATGTGTTCACTTCCTCAGCCCAGAAATATTCTAGGAGAGAAGTGTCACTAATTAAAGTCCTCCCAACCTCTATGAGAGTTCTATTCTTCCTCATTTCAATGCAATTTTGCTGGGTTTTTCTTGAAGAACAAATTCCTGAAAGATACCTTGTTCTTTGCAGAATTCTGTCATGATTTCAGAATAATATTCTGTGCCATGGTCACTTCTATTTTTGACTACATTACAACCCTTTTCATTCTGGATCTACATGACAAAAGTCACAATGCTGTCTAAGGTATCAGACTTTTTCTTAAAAAGAACACCAAGGAAAATCTATAATAGTCATCAACAATCACAAAGGTATAGACTTTCTTACCTAGATTATGAATTGGCATTGGACAAAAAAAGTCAATATGAAGGAGGTAGAGACATCTCCTTGAGTCCTTGGACCCAATGTTTTTAAAGGAAGCCTTTGTCTGCTTGCCCTTTTGCCATGCAGAATAAATGCCATCTTTAGTGCATTTCGAGTTGGGTACATTTCTAACCAACCCTTCATTGAATAATTTACTGAGAGCCTTGTAGTTCACGTGAGAAAGCCTCTTGTGTCATTACACATAATAAAAGTCTTTCTCATTTGCTATAAGGCACACTGGAGAATCAGAATAGAGACAGAATATTAAGACAATAAAGATTTCCATTCCTTGTGCCTGTCAGAATGATCTCTTGGTCACTTGACCTATTGATTAAGCACTTATCCTTGTAGAAAAAAATGATATATCCTAGATCATAGAGTTATCTTATGCTAATCAGATTGTGTTGCAATCCATCAACATTGGCCACTTTTTTGATGGAGACTATGTTATTGGGTATCATAACATAGCCCTTAGTTACTCCTCTGTCTGAACAACCAAAAAAAACTTTAGGTCCATTCCTAAGTGCGCTGAAATCTTTTATATGGCACATTTTTCTTGTCATGTGCCTGGAAAAACCACTGTCCAAGTACTAGATAGGCATTTGATAGGTACTTGGACTAACCTACAATCAAAGAATTAACTTACCTTAGGTACTCAAAGGAATTTGGGTCCTTGGTTTTATTTATAGAAATAGGAATCTTTCCCCCAACTACAGTCTTGACAGGAAGGCTTCTCTTTATACGTTGCACACTAGGGTTGTGCTAACAGTCAATGGCAAACTGTCCCACCTTGGTACAACACCAGCAGTCATGTATGTTATATCTCCTCTTCTAAACAGCAATAGATGTGTGTGAACCATCAAATTTTGTTATTCACCAGGGAGTGCAGCAGCCTTCTTCTTATATCTTACAGTAAGAATCTGGTTGAATGTAAGCCTATAAGCTAGCTCTATTGGTTGATTCTGCCTAACAACAATATGTGCATGCATTGCAGCTGACAAGGTATTGATGGCATCAAATATAGCTAAGTGATACTTCATTGCAATCTTGCACACAGCCTTATTCTTTATTGAGAGATCTTGGGAGGAGGCCACTGCCTTATCCTTGAGTGTGGGTGCAGGAGCACCAAACACAAATGGTCCATGGTGGGCCATTTATATTTCTTCATGGGGAGACTTCAAGGCACTCAATCCCATGCCCTTTCTTCTTCGATTGTAAGGTGCACTATTGCTATTATAAGAAGAATTTCCATTCTTCCAGTGACAATAGATGTTGTCATAGTCATACCTGTTAGACTGGAATATTACCTTTAGAAAGGTGGTATGAGGCACTGTTGGAACACCCTATTACTAATTTGGGTCAGGATCACTATGTATCTAGGAATCTGTGTTTGACCTTCTGTATAGCTTAATAGGTCAATTAGAATTGAGTCTAAGGGATCAGGAGTCTAGGTTTGGAAGCTGCCCTGAAGACCAAGTTTTTCTGGAGACTAAGTCTAATCGTCGAGCTCAGCACGACGATTCGTCGAACTCCGGTCGACGATCGTCTAGCTCAACTTCTGCAGATCGTCGAGCTCCATTCGACGATCGCTGAGCTCAAACCTCATAATATCGTCGAGCTCCACTCGACGATCGCTGAGCTCAACTTGGCAATATCGTCGAACTCCATTCGACGATCGGTGAGCTCAGGTCGACGATTTTGACTCTGCACTGGATCCTTATCTCTGAGCTCAGTTCGACGATCTTTGAGCTCAGATCGACGATTATGTTGCTGCTTGCATTTTCCAGGTCGCTGAGCTCAGCTCGACGATAGCAGAGCTCAGTTCGACGATTTCAGTTATCTTTCAGAATTCAAATTCAAATCAGATGGGAGTTATTATGCATTTAATTCAGAAGATCTGCCAGCCGTTTTCATTTACTTCTGGAGCAAGTTTCAAGGGATTTTTCAAGGAACAAATCAGTGGACTTTCCTTCAGAACAAATTATGCAATTAAGGCTGTAATCAATGCAGACCAACGACTATCTTTGACAGAGTAATATCCTATTCAGACACAGAGAATAAAAGAGAATGTTTTTTGTATGAAATAGAGAAGAAATATAGAGATTGAAAAGAACAGGATACACAACTCAGAATACAGAGACTCTCTCAATCTTCTGTCAACAAGAATTCTGAAGAACACTCATCAAAGAGATCAAGCTTTCAAACAAATCTTCAGATCTCTTCAGCTCTCAAAGTGTTCAAGGCAAAGATCATTTCAAGACTCCAGACACTCAACATTTCAGCTTGCTGAAATCATCTTTTGCTGGAGTTCTACATCTGAAGGCCTATCACCCTCAAGCAAAGCTCTTCTTCTTGAAGATCAAGGACTCAGGGGGAGCTTTGAAATCAATCCACTTAGTCTTCTCAGTTGTTTGAGAAAAGAGAGGACTGCCATCTCTCTCTCACCCCCACTCTGTAAAGGGTTTTTCAAACTCCCTTCATAAGTTTGAATCTGGTTTTTGAGCACCTTGTCAAAAGCTCATTGGTGGCAAGACACCTGATCAAAAAATCTGTTTTGGTTTTTGAGCACCTTATCAAAAGCTCATTGGTGCCCAGGACACCTGATCAACTCATCCTGTAGTGGATTCCTACCTAGGATGGTAGAAGAGTGGATGTACCCAAGTTGGGGAACCACTATATTTCCTTGTGTCATCTGGTTCTGCCTGTTTTCTTTCTGTTTCTGGCCTAGCTTTTCTTGTGCTTAGTTTCTGCATAGCTTAGTTTGTGATTAGTTTTATTTCTGCTTCCCTGCTTACACTCATTACAACAATTGTTGTAAAGCTTTGCAAAAGTTTTTCCCTGTGTTTTAAAAAGCACCATATACTCTATTCACCCCCCCTCTAAAGTATATCTGATCTAGTTTTCCCTTTCAATTGGTATCAAAGCGAGGTTGGTTAAACATACCATATCTGTTTGGTTGTACAGGCTAACACCTGAACCCCAAAGATCCCAAACTAGATCCTTCCTTTATATTTCATTATTAGATCTAGCTTGCACAAGTCATGGCCCAAAACAAAGATTATGCTAGCACCAGACCTCCAGTGTGCAATCTGTCAAAGTTTGCACTTTGGAAAGCAAGGATTAGACTCTACATGAATTCTATTGACGAAGACATTTTTAATTCTGTTTTGACAGTGTGTCCAAGACCTCCAGAGGGCACAAGCACAAATGCTGTTCCACCTCCATCAGGAACAGATGCTGACATCAAAAAGTGGAAAGTAGCTGATGCCAAGGCAATGAACATTTTAGCTCAGACAATGTCAGATGACATTTTTCAAAAAGTAGTTGAATGCAATTCAGCCAAGGAAATTTGGGACAAGCTCTCAGAAATTGTCTCTGGCTCAGCTGATGAGAGAAAGGACAGAAGATCCCATCTCATCTCCCAGTATGAGAACTTCAAGAAGGGAGAAACAGAGTCAGTGGGAGACATGTACAACAGACTGAGTCTAATTGTCAGTGAACTGAGGACATTAGACAAAGAGATCTCACTGACAGAACTTAATGACAAGATCCTAATGTGCTTCCCCAGCACTTGGGATTCAAGAATCTGGCCAATTAAAGATGCCAGAAGTCTGAATGAGATCACCACTGAAGCCTTGTTGGGTAAGCTCAAATCTTATGAGCTACTCATCAAGAACAGAGAGGAAGAACAGAAGGCTGCTCCACCAGCCACAAGAAAGGAGAAGACTATAGCATTCAAGGCAACTGAGGATCTGCCTGAAGAAAAAGGAACAACCAATGATGAACTTCTAAGCTTGTTGGCCAAAAGATTCTATAAGATGGCCAGAAAGGACTTCAGAAGAAGATCATACAAGGAGCAGGATAAGCCAAGGTATGACAAGTCCATTGGCAATAGCAAAGACATCATTTGCTTTGGTTGCAGGAAACCAGGGCATATGGTTCCTGACTGTCCAGAGAATAAGAACAAGGACAGAAGGGACAGAAAAGAAAGAAGAAAGGAGAAGGACTCCAAAAGGAATGGACGTAGCAAACCTTCCTCCAGCAGAAATAAGCACACAAGGAAAGGATTTGTTGCTGAATCCTGGAGTGAGACTGAAGAGGAGTCAGAAGCCTCTTCCAGCTCAAGTGATGATGAGGATGATGCAGAGGAAAAGGAGTTCTGCATGATGGCAATCAATGCCTCACAATAGAACTCAGAGGAAGAGGAGTCAGAGTCAGACTCAGAGACTCAACCTGAAGAAGATCAGGTAATCAGCTCTTTTGATTTTACTTCAGAAGATTTTAAACTTGAATTTAAAGCACTATGTTTAGACCTGCTAAAGTCTGAGAAAGAGATCATCTCTCTCAGAAATCAATTATCTGAACAAAGTGGTTTAAAATCAGAAAACCTCAAACTCTCTCAGGAGTTGGAGAACTATAGGGAACAGATAGCTTCACTGAAGAGTGAACTCTCTGAGGCCAAGAAGCTTGAAGAATCTCTCAATGGGAGAAGCATCAAGCTGATGGACTTCACAAGCACAGTGAACTCAAGATTCAACAATACACTGGGCTTGGGTGCCTCATCCAGCCAACCTATTGTTCTAACAACCCCTATCAAGTTCATTTCTGACAAGGGAAAGGGAGTTGTAGAGGTTGCCAGAAAAAATTCTGATCTGCCTCAGAAAACTAAGTCCCAGCAAAAATCGTCGAACGGAGATCGACGATCGCCGAATGAAGATCGACGATCGCCGAACGCAGCTCGACGATCTCAGGAAAAATCGTCGAACGCAGTTCGACGATCTCAGCCAAAGTCGTCGAACGCAGGTCGACGATCCCATATACCTGACCTCAGCTATAGTCGACCGTCGAACGGAGCTCGACGATCTGACCCAAGATCGTCGAACTCAGCTCCAAGATCGTCGAACAGAGGTCAGAGCTCTGGAAATTTTTTCAATGGCAAGTCAAAATTGAATCCTGAGGGTTCTTCATCCCAAACCTTCAACCCTTATACTGAATGGATTTTACCTCCAAGGAGATATCATCCTGAAGGATATAAGAGTCAGCCAGGGATGTCTTTCATTTCTGAATTTAAAGGTTATCAACCTAGGCCCAAGGTAAACTGGGTCAAAAACAAGTGAATTATTTTATGTGCAGGTGAAGACCTATCCAACATCTAACCAGCAATGGTATTTGGATAGTGGGTGCTCTAAGAACATGACAGGGAACAAGGACAACCTAAATTCCTTTAGAGCCAAGCTTGGACCCAAGGTTATCTTTGGTGACTCCAACTTTGGACAAACTAAAGGTTATGGAGCAGTCCAGATTGGTTCTGTAACCTTCAAGAAAGTAGCATATGTGGAAGGACTGAAGCACAACCTAATCAGCATCAGTCAGCTATGTGATGAAGGCTACCAGGTGACCTTCAGCAAAACCTTATGCAAAATCAAGTCAGAGGACAACACAACTGTGTTGACAGGTAAAAGGAAAGGTAATATCTACCTAGTAGATTTTCTTTCAACTACTATAGATATCTGTTTATTCAATTCAGTTTGTAGACCAAATGTTTTATGGCATAAGAGATTAGGACACCTAAACCTTAGAACTATTGCTAGGCTCTCCAAGGACAACCTTGTTAGAGGACTACCTTCTGGCCCCTACAAGAAGGAAGGACTCTGCAAGGCTTGTCAATTAGGCAAGCAAACTAAAAACAGTTTCAAGTCACTTAATAAGAGTGATTCACCTAGGATATTGTATCTGTTACACATGGATCTATTTGGACCCATCACAGTACAAAGCCTAGGAGGGAAATCCTACACTTTAGTGATTGTAGATGACTTCTCTAGATTCACTTGGGTGTTCTTTCTAAGGAAGAAGTCTGATAACTTTAAGTGTCTGACAGAGTTTCTCAAATGTATAAAGATTGAGTTCAATACTCACATTGCCCTGATCAGAATTGATCATGGGACAGAGTTTGATTCTCTTCTTATGCAAGAGTTCTGTCAGAGTGAAGGGATCACACATACTTTCTCAGCTCCTAGAACTCCTCAACAAAATGGGGTAGCTGAAAGGAAAAATAGAACCCTTATTGAATCTGCCACTACATTGTTGTCAGATGCTCATCTACCTCTATCCTTCTGGGCAGAGGCAGTGAACACCTCCAACTATGTGCTGAACAGAAGTCTGATACATAAACTGAAGGGAAAGACTCCCTATGAATTACTCAAAGGGAAGAAACCTAAAGTTGACTATTTCAGAATTTTTGGCTGCACTTGCTATATTCACAATAATGATAAGAAGTATTTAGCAAAATTTCAAGCCAAAGCTGATGAAGGAGTATTTCTGGGATACTCCATGATCAGCAAGGCCTATAGGGTATATAATAAATCTTCATTGAAAATTGAGGAATCTGTTCATGTTTCTTTTGATGAAACTAACATGTCTTTCAAGGAGAAGATCTCTTCTACCATAGAACCTTTGCAGGAACACTCTCTAGTTGAAGATATGAACAAGTTGCAGGTTGCTCAAGAGAATGAAAGCAGTGAAGATGAAGGGAATGCTCAACACATTGAAGCCCAACTTGAAGAGCCAGTTGTTGTACCACAAGAGGAAACAACAACACAGGTTGGTGAACAATCAGCACCCCCTGTTGATTTAGTAACATCAAGAGACCATCCAATTACCCAAATAATTGGAGAACTCTCAGCTGGTGTGCAAACCAGAAATCAGGTCAACCAAAACCTGTTGCACACCTGCTTCCTTTCTCAAATTGAACCTCAGTCCATTCAAGATGCAGAGCAAGATCCACACTGGATCATTGCCATGCAAGAGGAGTTGCATCAATTTGAGAGGAACAAAGTATGGGAACTAGTGCCAAAGCCAAAGGATCATTCCATTGTTGGAACAAAATGGGTATTCAGAAATAAACTGGATGATCAAGGAGTAATAATAAGGAACAAGGCAAGGCTAGTTGCACAGGGATATTCTCAAGAAGAAGGAATTGACTACGACCAGACCTTTGCACCTGTTGCAAGATTAGAAGCCATCAGAATATTTCTAGCTTATGCAGCTCACAAAGGCTTCAAGGTTTATCAGATGGATGTCAAGAGTGCCTTTTTAAATGGAGACATCAAAGAGGAAGTCTATGTCAGACAACCTCCAGGTTTTATCTCTCCAACTTACCCTGATTATGTATTCAAACTACACAAAGCATTATATGGTCTCAAGCAAGCTCCTAGAGCATGGTATGAGACCCTAGCATGCTTTCTCTTGGAAAATGGTTTTATAAGGGGTAGAGTAGACCAAACTCTTTTTATTAGAACCCATAAGTCCCATACCCTACTAGTACAAATTTATGTAGACGATATCATTTTTGGTTCTACTGACTCAAAATTATGCAGAAGGTTTTCTAACCTAATGCATTCTAAATTTGAGATGAGTAGCATGGGTGAGCTATCCTTCTTCCTAGGATTGCAAGTCAAACAACATGCTGAAGGCATCTTTATTTCTCAAACCAAATATGCTAATGAGCTGGTTAAGAAATTTGGCATGTCTGAGGCATCTTGTATGAAAACACCCATGCCTACCAATGCTGTATTAGATGCTGATGAACATGGGAAACCTGTTGATCAGACAACATATAGAGCAATGATTGGCTCTTTACTGTATCTTACAGCTAGTAGACCAGATATAATGTTTGCTACATGTATATGTGCTAGATTTCAAGTAAGCCCTAGAGAGTCACACCTAACATTAGTAAAGAGGATTCTTAGGTATGTTAAAAGTTGTCCAAATCTAGGTCTCTGTTATCCAAAAGATTCAGCATTTGAGTTAACTGGATTCTCTGATGCTGATTATGCTGGATGCAGAATTGACAGGAAAAGCACCAGTGGAACTTGTCAGTTCCTTGGTGACAGACTTGTCTCCTGGTTTTGCAAGAAACAAACATCTGTGTCAACTTCAACTGCTGAAGCTGAATATATGGCTGCAGGCAGTTGTTGTTCACAAATATTGTGGATTCAAAATCAACTCCTAGACTATGGTTACAACTTAGAGAAGTCAAAAATCTTTTGTGACAATACAAGTGCTATTTCCATAGCTCAAAATCCAGTCCTCCATAGTAGGACAAAACACATAGAGATTAGGCATCATTTCTTAAGGGACAATGTTGAAAAGAATAAAATTGAATTGCAGTATATCCCAACTGATTTACAAAGGGGAGATATTTTCACCAAGCCTTTGGATGAAAAGAAACACACCTTCTTCCTAAATCAGTTAGGAATGTTAGATGGAGGAAGTCTTAAATAATCCCCAAGATTTTGAAAGCTAAAAATGGACCAAGACTAGGCAAAATTCTGATTTTTCTTAGTATTTAGGATTCTCTGATCTCTGAACTGCGCTCGACGATTTCCCCAAAGATCGTCGAACGGAGATCGACGATTTCCAGGATCGTCGAACCAAGTTCAGCGCCCCTCAGACAGCATGAACTGTCTCCTTAGGTCAACGATCGTCGAACGGCGCTCGACGATTTTGTTCCCTGAACGATCGTCGAACGGAGCTCGACGCTTCCCAAGATCGTCGAACGGAGATCGACGATGTTGGAGTCTCTTCAGATTCCTTTAGAAGCCTCGATCGTCGAACTGAGTTCAACGATCTTTCCAATTCTGCGTCGAACCCTAATATAAAACTCATTTTTCGCCGTCGTTCTCTCTTGCGCTTTCAATTTCTCTGCAGAAATTTTCTTCCCTCCAAATAGTTCAACCTTGGTCGTTTTGTTTGTTAAGTTTTTGCAGGTACCATGGCCGTCTCAATTGCTGTCCTCGCCGCCATGAAGTTTGACGCAGGGTTTGACATCGATTTGGACTCTTTCAACACCACTGATCAAATCTTCCAGGACATCCTGAGTCTATTCAAGGATCAACATTTGTCTGCCCTCATGACCACAAGAATCAAACTTGCCTCAGATGAAATAAAGGAATGGGTATATACTGCACACAACCTTGACAACAACACCATAGTTGGATCTATTGGTGGCACCCAGGTACCTCTGACCCCAACAGTCTTAACAGAGGTTTTTGGTTTTAGAAATGGAGATGACTCTGCTGAACTTTCTGGAGAAGAGTTTACTGATATACTTGCCAGGATGGGTCATCTTGAGGGAAACCCTAGCAAATTGTTTAAGAGGAACCTGTCAGTTGAATACAGGTTTCTGGCAGATGTTGTAGGCAAGGTCCTGTTGGCCAAACATTCTGCACATGACACCATCTCCAGACATCAGCTCTGCCTCATGGGAGCTCTGGTAGATAGGAAAAGTCTGAATTGGGGAGAGGTCTTCTTTGACCTGATAAAGAAGAAAATAAATAAAAGCTTTGTAAATTTTGGAAGAATCCTTGGAGTTTTCCTTCAGGCTAAGTGCCCTGCTCTGCTAGTCTCCTCTGGAGTGCATATCAATGCCTCCAAGAGACTCTCCTGTGCCCTTTTTGGCAAATGGGACAGGCAGATTAGCAAGCCCAGCAGGCCCTCTTCAGCTACCCCTTCAGGCACCAGGACTCACAGAGTCACTCCCCCCCAGGTCTCTGCCCCTGCAGAGAACCTGCCTGCTGCTAGTGCTGCTTCTCCTCCTCCTCCAAGTTCAACCCTACCTCCAGCTCCATCCACCATTCCAGCCCCATCTCCCATTACCATCTCCAGCCCATCTCCAACCTCACTTCCATCCCCAACAACCACTTCATCACCTCCAGTTGACCACTTCCACCCTTTATTCTCATACCATCCATACCCATCCCCATCCATACCATCCTTCACCCTTCTGGATGAATCCTATATGGATGATTCCCCCTCTTCTCCTCCAGACTTCCCCTCCACCTCAACATCTTTCCAAGATCTCCTCCACCACATCCTTGACCAACCATCATTCACTCCATCCATCTCTATACCCTTGTCCTCCATCTCCACAATTCCCACACCTCAGCCCTCTATCCCTTCACCATCCAGCACTCCCCTTCCAGCATCCTCAGCCATCCCAATTCCCTCTACCTCTGCTCCTGCCATTGAGCATGTAGATCTGCCAGCCCTAGCTGACAAGTTGTATGAGCTACTGGCCCCCAGGCTCTCTCTTCTCATGGAGGCCTCCTTAGCTCCTCTACAACAGTCAGTGGCAGCCCTGTCTGCTAGGCTTTCCTCCCTCCTTCCTCAAGCAGCCCCACCAGCAGTGTGCCTTGATACAGAGGTATCTGCATCCAGGCAGGGGGAGATGCCTTATGAAGCCAGCCTTCATGCTGCTGTTGCTGCTGCTTCTGCTTCTGCTCCTGCTGCTGCTGCTGCTTCTGATGCTGCTCCTGCTGTGCCTACTGCAGTCTTAGCAATTGACCTAGGGTCTTTGCTCTCTGCATTTGATACTGCACACTTCAGCTACCTCCCAGAGCCCAATGCTGTCCAGCCCCCTGAAGATCTGTCCAAGGCTCTGGTGCCCTTCTCATGCTGTGACCCCAGTATCATTTCTGCTTTTATTCATTCAGTGACTGTTGCTTCTGATGATGTTACTGCTGCTGCTGCTGAAGACAAGTCTGTATCTACTTCTGAAATTGTTGTTGCTGCTGAAGAAGACAATGTTCCAACTGCTGCTGATGAGCTCATTTCCCAGGATTCTCTGATGATAGAGGCTGTTGATTTTGAGCCTGCTGTAGATGTTGTTGTTGTTTCTGAACCTGCTGCTGCCAAAATCCCTGAAGTAACTAGTACTGTATCTGCTGCTATACCTGCTGCTGGCCCTTCTGCTTCTGCCCCATCTGCTGCAATGCAACTGAAAGGAAATTTTATGAAAAGGATTGATGCCTTATATGATGCTCAAAGCTCTGAATCTGAGGATTACAACACTGCTTCTGATGATTCCTCTGCCACCATTGCAAGGAAAAGGAAGGCAAGAAGTAAGGCATTGAAGAGGGTTCCTCCTGCCAAAGTTAGAGATGATAATGATGTTCCTTACTATATTCTGCACAACTGTCCAATTACTGAGCATTGGATGCAGTTCTCTAAGAATCAGCTGAAGGCTATGAAGAAGAAAAGAAAGTTTGATAAGGACTCCTCCCAGTTCAAGCACCCTCATCCTCCTCCACCACCTCCACCTGATGCAGGTGCAGGTAGCAGCTCTGCAAGATCAGGCCCAGCTAGAAGCCAGGCTCCCTACCAACCTCATGCTAGAACATATCAAAGGGAAAGCCAGTCTAGGGGCTCTTACTCTAGAAGGGGAGGATACAGGGGAAATCAAAGAGAGACTCAGGTTTACTCCAAAGGGCATTCCAGGCAGCACCCTTATTCCAGGGGAGGACATGTTCCTTCTGATACAACTTCAGGTCCATTCCCCTATAAGCTCAGAGAAACTGTGACTGTCAGGACTCCTCAAGATACTTCTTCCAACAGGTATGAGCCACCTGTTCCATTTGAGGACCCTGAGAAGAATCCTGTTGCTTGGACTGCTAGAATGAAAGAGTTGGCTACTTTAGACCAGATCAAGAAAGCCAAAGAGCAAGGCCTGGACACCTCCAATATATCTACAATGTCAGAACAAAGACAGAAAGAACTAGAAAGATATGCCTCCAGTAAGTTCTTTGATGCAGACAGGTACATAGAGTTGCATCCAGCTGCAGTGGTTCCCAGGACATCAAAGCAAAATTATTTGGGTGCAGCTGATGATACTAGATCCAAACAACAAGCTTTAGATCCTAACAGAGAAATCAAGATGGTAAAAGGCAAAGAGAAAAAGTAACTCTGTAAGGTGACATTTCTTGGTTTTTCTGACTGATTTCTGGATATCATATATATATATATCTGTGTGATGGTTCTGTAATGTCTAGCTACTGTTGTTTTTGTGTTTTTCTGATTGTATGATGTTGTTTGATTTTCCAAAGTCTGTAAATAGTTTTCCTAACCCAAATAGGGGGAGATTGTTGGAACACCCTATTACTAATTTGGGTCAGGATCACTATGTCTCTAGGAATCTGTGTTTGACCTTCTGTATAGCTTAATAGGTCAATTAGAATTGAGTCTAAGGGATCAGGAGTCTAGGTTTGGAAGCTGCCCTGAAGACCAAGTTTTTCTGGAGACTAAGTCTAATCGTCGAGCTCAGCACGACGATTCGTCGAACTCCGGTCGACGATCGTGTAGCTCAACTTCTGCAGATCGTCGAGCTCCATTCGACGATCGCTGAGCTCAAACCTCATAATATCGTCGAGCTCCACTCGACGATCGCTGAGCTCAACTTGGCAATATCGTCGAACTCCATTCGACGATCGGTGAGCTCAGGTCGACGATTTTGACTCTGCACTGGATCCTTATCTCTGAGCTCAGTTCGACGATCTTTGAGCTCAGATCGACGATTATGTTGCTGCTTGCATTTTCCAGGTCGCTGAGCTCAGCTCGACGATAGCAGAGCTCAGTTCGACGATTCAGTTATCTTTCAGAATTCAAATTCAAATCAGATGGGAGTTATTATGCATTTAATTCAGAAGATCTGCCAGCCGTTTTCATTTACTTCTGGAGCAAGTTTCAAGGGATTTTTCAAGGAACAAATCAGTGGACTTTCCTTCAGAACAAATTATGCAATTAAGGCTGTAATCAATGCAGACCAACGGCTATCTTTGACAGAGTAATATCCTATTCAGACACAGAGAATAAAAGAGAATGTTTTTTGTATGAAATAGAGAAGAAATATAGAGATTGAAAAGAACAGGATACACAACTCAGAATATAGAGACTCTCTCAATCTTCTGTCAACAAGAATTCTGAAGAACACTCATCAAAGAGATCAAGCTTTCAAACAAATCTTCAGATCTCTTCAGCTCTCAAAGTGTTCAAGGCCAAGATCATTTCAAGACTCCAGACACTCAACATTTCAGCTTGCTGAAATCATCTTTTGCTGGAGTTCTACATCTGAAGGCCTATCACCCTCAAGCAAAGCTCTTCTTCTTGAAGATCAAGGACTCAGGGGGAGCTTTGAAATCAATCCACTTAGTCTTCTCAGTTGTTTGAGAAAAGAGAAGACTGCCATCTCTCTCTCACCCCCACTCTGTAAAGGGTTTTTCAAACTCCCTTCAAAAGTTTGAATCTGGTTTTTGAGCACCTTGTCAAAAGCTCATTGGTGGCAAGACACCTGATCAAAAAATCTGTTTTGGTTTTTGAGCACCTTATCAAAAGCTCATTGGTGCCCAGGACACCTGATCAACTCATCCTGCAGTGGATTCCTACCTAGGGTGGTAGAAGAGTGGATGTACCCAAGTTGGGGAACCACTATATTTCCTTGTGTCATCTGGTTCTGCCTGTTTTCTTTCTGTTTCTGGCCTAACTTTTCTTGTGCTTTGTTTCTGCATAGCTTAGTTTGTGATTAGTTTTATTTCTGCTTCCCTGCTTACACTCATTACAACAATTGTTGTAAAGCTTTGCAAAAGTTTTTCCCTGTGTTTTAAAAAGCACCATATACTCTATTCACCCCCCCCCCTCTAGAGTATATCTGATCTAGTTTTCCCTTTCAGGCACAACTAGAGCCTTACATTTCTTCTTAGAATGGACATCTCTAACATTCCACAAGAACCCCAATCCCCACTTATTATTTGGAGAGGAGAATGAATCTATAAGTGGCAGTACTGTCATAGGCTTGGAAAAGTTTTTTATTAGCATCCTCTCTTTGAGGAGCCTCTCTTCATGATCCTTAATGAGCTTGCATTTCTTGATTATGGTGCCAACTTGGATAATAATGATTGTTTTCAGCTGACTAATTTCTTTGCTCATCTGAGGTAGCAGTGAAGGTTACTCAAATTGCATGTATTTAGCTTGTTGTAGATAAACGATTTCTTCTGCTTACCTCTTAACAAGATTTTTGCTATTCTTTAGAGCTTCCACGAGAGCACTATAATTGTCAATCAGTTGATTGACATCCTATTAAGGTTCTGATCCATTCTCCTCATTGGATGAAGAGGATGCCTCAGAATCTAGTCCTGTCTCATAATTAGAATTAGAAGGAGAGATTGGGTGAGAAATTACCATATTATTGTCAGAATTGTCATGATTTTCTTTAGTTGTGGCCGTGAGGTTGTACTCTTCTTCACCTTCACAGTCACTGTTAAAAGAGGACAGTGATGCCCTTATGCCCACGTTGGTAATAGAATAACTCCTTCACTTTTTTCTCTTCACATGACAGTCAACAATGACATGTACTGACCTGTTGTAGTAATAACAAACCATATTAGTTTTAAACAGGTTTTTCTATTTAGATTCATGCCATTCCCTAGAGGGATCTTTCCTGGACTTTTCTAGTTTTGCTCGTGGCTTCCTTGAGCTAGAGCTATATGAGCCCTTATTCTTCCACTGCATTCTCATACACAGAATCTTTTTGAACTGCTTGGACAACAAGGTTAGTTCTCCATTAGATAGTTCTTCTCCAGATGTTCTGTGATATAAACTTTCTGACTCAGCAGCCCTTCTTAGGGGAGAAGGAATCTCCTCTCTGCTCTTCCTGGATGTTTCAGCCTTGAAAGCCAGATTCTTTTTTCTACTAAGGTACTTGGCAGCATCCTCTTCAGCCATTCTAGAGTTTAGCTGAAGTTCATGTTACAGCAACTTGCCAAACAAATTCTGTGAAAGTGTGTTGGCCAAGTTGCCAACTTCCCTTATGGCACAAATCTTGATGTCCCACTCTTTTTTGAGTGACCTCGGAGTTAACCCCGAAATTGGCGATCCTTCCCAAGGGAGCCAGCTCGCTCATCGCGGCCTGCCCCGGGTTCCTCCTGGAGGTCGTGATGCCCTAGTTTGGGCGGACAGGATTCTCTGTCCGATCAGGCCGCGCGGCGTGCGCGGTCTTAGCGGTCTGACCCCCAGGCCGCGCGCCTTACCTTGGTCGGCAGGGTCCGCGGTCTGCTTCTGCAGTCCGCCTCTGCAGGCCGCGACCTTTTTCAGCTTAACCGCATCTTTATCAATAGATGCTCCTTTGACGGATTCGGACTCCAATCCGACCAGGCCGGCGGCAGGTCGCATATCCCTTCACCCAGCAACATGGGCAGCTGACTCCACCAGTCCGACTGTAAGGCGCGTACTCCAAATCCAGCTATCCGCTAAGACCAGCAGCAACCTCCAAGTCCCTTGCGAGCTGGGCAGACTCGAAGCGTGATCTAGGCTTCCAGTCCGCCTTCACCGCTGAACCCCAACAACCTCACTAGCCAGGCTCTCCATCTATAGCATATGCGGACTCAGCCTTGCAGCAGCCGCAGACTTGGTGGACTCTCTATGCAGTCCGCCCTTCCCTTCGCCAGCACCAGCTTCTCGGCAGTAGCATTGTCAATTCCTCCTCAGTCCGCAGGCCTGTCGCAGGCTCAGCCAGTAATAGCAGCTTCCTCCTCAGTCTGCAGCCTTCGTGCGGACTCAGTTTGTAGTGGCGGACTCTTTCCAGCCCGCCATGCATCAAATCCTCCAGAGCAGTCCCAGTCCACATAATATCGTGCGGAATTGCCAGACTCTGCGGGCACTCTCCTGCTCGCACCCCTCGCAGCTCAGTTCAGCAGTTGCAGACTCTGCGGATTTTCCTCGCAGTCCGCCACATAGCTTCCAGCATCCGCCACCCCAGTAGTAGGCGGACAGTCCCAGCTCAGCAGTGATGGACTCCGCAAACCCGGATCGCTGTCCGCCACAGAGTCTCCCATTCTGCCGTTAGTAGCTCCAGCTCCAGTACCAGACCCAGTCCGCGCGGCCTGTGGCAGACTCGGCGGACTCCGTTTCCATCTCGCTCAAGTTACCGTCTCACCGGGGGTAATGTCACCTCAAGACGTTACCTCCTCAGGCCTATAAATAGCCCCCTATGCCCTCTCATGGGGGAGGTCTCTGCGCTCGAGGTCTTGTCATCGCCAAGGTGCTCACGCCCGAAGTCAGCCAGTTAGCCCTCCTGCAGACTCTGATTCTCAGTCCGCGCCCGTCTCTGCGACTTAATTGCGCGACCTATCAGCCTGTGGTTCTCTAGTCCGCGCGGTCTCTCGCTTCCCTTAACTGCACGGCCTGCCAGCTTTGCTCTTCAGTCCGCGCGGTCTCCTCTGCCATTCTTCTCCCTTAGTCGTCAGCTTCCTGCTTGTACGCTTTATAGCTTTGTTGTGAAGTTGTATTAGCCAGTTGTAACTCTCGATATTATTAAAAGGAAAGCCCTCGCAAGAGTGGCGCTTAAGCCGCGGCGGGCGAAGTCTGCTGTTGCCGCTGCTAGCGGCCCTTTCTCTCTCCTTTCTTCCTAGCTCAGCTCAGCTCTCTCGGCAAGCAACCTGCCAAGCTCAACCGTCATATTAACCGTCTGCTCGACAGCTCCTAATCAACCTCCTCCTCTCTTGATCAACCTTCTCTGTTGATCAAGCTTCTCTTCTGCTCTCAGCGCCCTCTCATCTATCCCCGCAACTCCTTGACACGTTGTTTGCTCCACTCTCGAGCACTCAGAAGCTTCCCTCTTCTCCTCTATCCTCGCAACCGTCATCCCTATTCCTCTCCTAGCTTGCGAGATCGAACACCCCCTCTGTGTTAGCTGCCCAGTACCATTTTCGCGCATCAACAATTAACAGGCGGCCTTCAGATCCGGTCAGATGGTGAACAACGACAGTTAACCATGTCAGACCGCCAACCCTCTCAGAACATTCCTCCTACCAGTGAAGACGCTCTTTGGGAAGCCCTCTTGCTGACACGTCGGGAAACTTCCCAGCAGATAGCAGCGATCAATGATACCCTAGCCACTATAATTCAGCGACTAGACTCTCAACCTGTAGTAGCACCAGTTGCTACAGTCAACCCGGAAGTGGGTAATTCACATTTTAATATGCTGACTCTTCTGCCAGTTGGCCCTTATGCTTATCTGGCAAGTTATCCATCCATCCAGGCCACAGTCGCTGTACAGTTTCCAGTTACCGTGTAAAACCCCCTATCCGTCGCATAGCATATAGCAGTAGGTCCGGCCGGGGCCCGACGCCATATACCACAGACAGACTGGGTGGTTACCCAATGGAAACCATCCAACCAATCCAACGTCCTACACAGAGAATTCTAGCGGAAGCAGTTTTATAAGTTGCAATTAAAAGAACCCAGCACCAAGTATGAATGTCCACTAATACACCAAATAGGAATGTAGTACATACACAAGTACTGGCCTTAAGGCCTTGCAAATGGTTTACATCAAATTACATGTTTTACAATTCACGGCACGCATGTCGGTCATACATGAATAAAAGCAAGTAAACACTTCAATTAGGCCTTCAAGGGACGGCTACGCAATTTGGGCTTTAGCCCGCTATTGACTGCTTGGTCCAGCAGCACCTGAAAGCAACAAACCACAACACGGTGGCAAACAAAAGCAACGGTCAGCAATGCTGACCAAATTATAATGATCCCGCCCCCAATTCGGGGCGGCGATGCTCCATCCCTGCACTTATTAGCATAACCAAGCAGTGCATAAATATACATTTTATCACAGGCGTAGGCTCACACGGCCCCACACCCCGTGCACTCAGGGCACATTCTCGGTGAAAACGGTCAAAGCCCGCCGACTCACCACCGTCCCCGGGACGGCCCAACAATGAGCAATTTGTCTTCCCGACATGGGTCACAGTAATTGAAACCATAGACCGTGGAAGACCCTTATTTATGCCATCGGCTCTAATCTGAACGACATAGAACGGGTACGGTTCCATCTAACCCGTGCTCACATCGCAGTAGTAGTTTAAACCATATGCGCAGGTCAAACTTCTCCCGAGTCCCGTTTCCATCACAAAATCACATAACCCAGTTATGTTCAAGTTGGCTCACAGGCCTCCAAGTTGGCAAGATCACGCATCTACCCAGTTTTCCGAGTGCACCTTTGGGTTAATCCCCAAGGTTCCCTGTTGCAATCTACCACGTAGAAAAACCCGAAAACAAACATTCGCACGGAGTCTTCTCCAACAATTATGCAATGCAACATCGCCGATCCAGTCCAACTTGTCCGGGTAGGCTTCACACATCATGCCTATATCCGTTCTCGATTACAGACTCTACACAACAGGGACTTTACATATCTACCCGAAGGAATGCCTCCAACTCACCGCAAACTCGCGAGAGCGGGCTTCCTATGCAAAGAAGGAGAGCTTCACATGCTCAAGTAGAGAATCGTTACCCTAGCATTCTTCCTTGGCACCATGGAAATGTAAGCAGATGAAAAGCACCGCACTCACTTTGCCTCTGTAGATCCAAAGTCGGTTTGCGATTTGGAGCTCCGAAGCTCCTCCAAAGACCGGATCTAAGCTTCTTCTTCCTCTTTGGCTCTCCTCTCTCTCTATACTTTAGAAAGAGAACCTCTCAAGTGAAATGAGGGTTTGAAAGGTCCAATCCCGGGTATATCCCAGCACTAACATCCCCCAGCTGTCGGATCCCGAATTAAAGAAACGAACGGCCATGATCCAGATATAAAATGCAGAATCTGGGCTGAACACGGCCTGTGACACGCCCGTGTCCAGGGCCGTGTCCCCCATTCGCCGTCAAAATTGACGTGTCTGGAACAACACACGGGCATCCGACACGCCCGTGTTCGACCTGACACGCCCGTGTTCCAACAAACACGGTCGTGTGGTCGGCCGTGTGCCTCCATCGACACAGCCCCGAAAACAACCCGAGACTCACACAGGTCCTGGACACGCCCGTGACCTATTTGACACGCCCGTGTCAAACTCGAACACGCCTGGGCTCCAGGCCATGTTCACTATCTCAACACTTCATCGAGCGAAGTTTCCCCCATTCGCCGTCAAAATCGACGTGTCTGGAACAACACACCGGCATCTGACATGCCCGTGTTCGACCTGACACGCCCGTGTTCCAACAAACACGGCCGTGTGGTCGGCCGTGTGCCTCCATCGACACAGCCCCGAAAACAACCCGAGACTCACATGTGTCCTGGACACGCCCGTGTCCTATTTGACACGCCCGTGTCAAACCCGAACACGCCTGGGCTCTAGGCCGTGTTCACTATCTCGACACTTCGTCGAGCGAAGTTCGTCGACTACACGACACGGCCTTGGACACGCCCGTGTCCTAGTCCATGTGCCTTGTCATGACACATCGTCGAGCGAACATCATCCACTTCCCTGGCCGATCGTCGATACGGTCTCGACACGCCCTGAGATACGCCCGTGTCTCAGGCCGTGTTCCCTGCTCGACAATCGTCGACTCCAAATTTCGTCGACCTCGCGGCCAAATCGTCGACTCGAGCCTGACATGCCCTGGGACACGCCCGTGTCCCAGGCCGTGTGCCCCTGCCAGATTCCAGATTTGGCCAAAAATGCCTCCCGTCGCTCTTTTTAGTTTCGGGGCGTTACATACCGAGCGAAAAGAAAGTGTCTACAAACTCAGCCCTCAAACAACCGTGTATGCCTCCAATCACCCAATGAAGTCACCTGAACTTCCCACTGGGAGGAAGAGAGGCCCAGAGATTTTGCTCCCTACCGAACAACCTCCAAACTCTCCCCCAAAATGTCTTCAATCGCAAGCAAAGAAAGGAGGATGTTTTTGAAGTCGTCAACGTCTCTTCCAATGCAAAGGATCCAAAGTTGATAATATATTGGGTGGGGCAACTCACAACATGAAGAGCAAAACAAGCAGTATGGGCCCTCAGCCTGCTGATCGGAAGGGAAAAAACTCTGACCAATACTGTGCGTATCACAAAGAAAAGGGTCATGTAACAGAGGATTGCAGAGCTTTTCGGCGATTAGTGCAAGAAATGCTGAAGGAGGGCAAAATTCAACATCTGCTCCAGAAGGATGACCCATCACATTCATGAGTCCTCAAAGCTCCTCACACCCACTATCGGTTACACTTACTCTGCTCTTCATGTTTTTCAAACATTTTCATTTTAGAACACTTCTGTGTTCCTCCTTGCTTTTTAACAAAGCTTTTATCTGGGATCTTATACTGACACAGTTCCCCTCTTGTGATACTTCCTCTTCTATCTTTTCTCTTTCCCAAAGACATCACTACACCAATGAGATATCACCAAGCCTGGAATGCTCCCTCCGTAGATTATTCTCTGGCACCACCACTTCGACCACATATGGCGGGAGTATACCCATATATGTAGTGGGAGTCGTTCAATCTACGATGTTGGGCTTCAGACTTAGGATCCTAGTCGACATCTAACATAGAGTGTGTGCTAGGGGAGCCCCATGTGTTAGCTCTGCGGTGCTTCGCAAAGGATACATTACAGTTATGATGATCTTTGCTTGACAAGCAATGGCGATCAAGCGTAGCCTCGTCTCTTCGATCATCACATGACTATGATGGCCGAACATTCTATGGTACTCTCGATCCATGCCTTCGCGGGTTCCGACAACTCCACTGATCAATCCATAGACAAGCAATAGGCCACTTGGCGTAACTAGTCTCATTGATAAGTGATGATTGTACCCGAGGCTAGAGAGCAGTGCATCTGTCGCTTCCTTCTTAGGATTTTTGTGCATGTCTCCCTTTTGTGCTCTGTCGAGGGAGTATAGCTAGTGCTCCTTTTTTGTCAACTGTCCTCTTTTACAGATGAACATGTTAATCTGACCTACCAAGAGGACTTTCATCATTCACTTTACTTATGCTCATCTTATATGCATCGATTGCTCAAGCGCTATCAGATGAAGATTCACAGAGCTATTCATTACTCTTGTCAAAATCAAATGGTATCAAGCATTGATCAAAGAATCTTACTCTCCTCGATCATCAAGCCATGCTATTGCAATCTAGTTAAGATTGGCAGAACTCGTCAAGTTCTTTCTCTGCTAATCTGATCATGTCTATCCAGCCATATCAATAGTTAGCGCTCGAGTTATTGATCTGGGTTTCATGATAAAGAGTTCATCAGGCATTTTCCTTGCTATATGGTCATATCGGCCTTATCCCATCAACAGTTAACACTTGCAAGCCTTCTTCCAGATACTTGCAAGTTATTTTCATATATGTTTGCTTCTAACTCTTTCCTTGCAGAGATTAGCAAACACTTGCAAGCATTTTCCACAGGTACTTGCAAGCTCCTTTCATGTATATGACTGCTCCTAACTCTTTCGTTGCAGAGATTAGCAGCCACCTGCAAGCCTCTTTCAGGTACTTGCAGCTTACTCTTTATATATCATGTTTGTTCCTAACTCTCATTTTGTAGAGATCATCCGGTACTTGCAAGTTTCTTCACAGGTACTTGCAAGTTATCTTTCATATAATGTGCATACCATTAACTCTTCTTTTGTAGAAACCAACAAAGACTTGCAAGTTCCTTCCAGGTACTTGCAACTCATTTTTCCTTCTTGCATTCCATTCATCCTACCTTTTTTGCAAAGGATAATAGGTACTTGCAAACCTCCGTCAGGTACTTGCAAGTTATTGTGTTTCTATGTTTGCCTCTCACTTTCATTTTGCAGAACTTAGTGGAAGACACACCTTCTTCGTTTTGTAAAGGCAAACTCAGGTACACACTCGATGTACCACCCATACATGCCTACCCTAACATTCCTCTTGCAGGAAATTGACAGGCAGCACCAAACTCCTAAGGAGAGTCTTCAGGTTCTATCTCTCCTTGCCCCCCTTCTCTTTCTGTTGGGGTGGATCACGATTTTCGCGGGTCTCCAACTTTTTCGAAGTTCTACTCTGAACTTAAAAAAGTGCGGGGATTATGTTAACCCCGAAATCGGCGATCCTTCCCACGGGAGCCAGCTCGCTCATCGCGGCCTGCCCCGGGTTCCTCCTGGAGGCTGTGATGCCCTAGGTTGGGCGGACAGAATTCTCTGTCCGCTCAGGCCGCGCGGCCTGCGCGGTCTCAGCGGTCAGACCACCAGGCCGCGCACCTTGCCTTGGTCGGCAGGGCCCGCGGACTGCTTCCGCAATCCGCCTCTGCAGGCCACCCCCTTTTTCAGCTTAACCGCATCTTTGTCATAAGATGCTCCTTTGCCGGATTCGGACTCCTATCCGCCCAGGCCGGCGGTAGGTCACATATCCCTTTACCCAGCAACATGGGCAGCAGACTCCACCAGTCCGACTGCAAGGCGCGGACTCTAACTCCAGTTATCCGCTAAGACCAGCATCAACCTCCAAGTCCCTCGTGAGCTGGGCGGACTCGAAGCATGATCTAGACTTCCAGTCCGCCTTCACCGCTAAACCCCAATAGCCTCAACATCCAGGCTCTCCATCTCCAGCATATGCGGACTCAGCCTTGTAGCAGCCGCGGACTTGGCGGACTCTCTATGCAGTCCGCCCTTCCCTTCACCAACACAAGCTTCTCGGTAGCAGCAGGGTCAATTCCACCTAAGTCCGCAGGCCTGTCGTAGGCTCAGCTAGTAGTAGCAGCTTCCTCCTCAGTCCGCAGCCCTCGCGCGGACTCAGTCTGTAGTGGCGGACTCTTTCCAGCCCGCCATGCATCAAATCCTCCAGAGCAGTCCCAGTCCGCATAATATCGTGCGGACTCGCCAGACTCCGCGGGCACTCTCCTGATCGTACCCCTCGCAGTTCAGTTCAGCAGTGGCGGACTCCGCAGATTCTCCTCACAGTCCGCCACATAGCTTCCAGCATCCGCCACCCAAATAGTATGCAGACAGTCCCAGCTCAGCAGTGACGAACTCCGCATACCCGCATCACAGTCTGCCACTCAGTCTCCCATTCTGTCGTTAGCAGATCCGGCTCCAGTTCCAGTCCCAGTCCGCGCAGCCTGTGGCGGACTCGGCGGACTCCGTTTCCATCTCGCTCAAGTTACTGTCTCATGGAGGTAACTTCACCGCAAGCCGTTACCTCCTCGGGCCTATAAATAGCCCCCCATGCCCTCTCATGGGGAGGTCTCTGCACTCGAGGTCTCATCATCGCCAAGGTGCTCACGCCCGAAGTCAGCCAGTCAGCCCACCTGCGGACTCCGATTCTCAGTCCGCGCCAGTCTCTGCGACTTAGTCGTGCGGCCTGTCAGCCTGTGGTTCTCCAGTCCACGCGGTCTCCCGCTTCCCTTAACCGCGCGGCCTGCCAGCTTTGCTCTTCAGTCTGCGCGGTCTCCTCTGGCATTCTTCTCCCTTTGCCGCCAGCTTCCTGCTTGTACCCTTTAAAGCTTTGTTGTGAACTTGTATTAGCCAGTTGTAACTCTCGCTATTAATAAAAGGAAATCCCGTCGCAAGAGTGACAATTAAGCCGCGGCGGGAGAAGTCTGTTGTTGCCACTGCTAGCGGCCCTCTCTCTCTCCTTTCTTCCTAGCTCAGCTCAGCTCTCTCGGCAAGCAACCTGCAAGCACAACCGTCATATTAACCTTCTGCTCGACAGCTCCTGATCAACCTCCTCCTCTCTTGATCAACCTTCTCTATTGATCAAGCTTCTCCTCTGCTCTCAGCGCCCTCTCATCTATCCTCGCAACTCCTTGACAAGCTGTTTGCTCACTCTCGAGCACTCAGAAGCTTCCCTCTTCTCCTCTATCCCCGCAACCTTCATCCCTCTTCCTCTCCTAGCTTGCGAGATCGAACACCCCCTCCGTGTTAGCTGCCCGGTGCCGTTTCCACGCATCAACACTCGGGAGCTTATCATTAACCTCATAATTTGCGAACTGTTTGCTATAGGTTATCAAATTGTCCATAATCCTGAAGAAATTTTCATAGCGCTATGCTACAGAATCCTTCTTGCCTTATTTGAAGGCCTCATACTGCTAGTTAAGAAGGGATTTTCTTTCATCCCTTACTTCCTCATTCCCCTCCATATAGACAACTAGAGAGTCCCACATCTCCTTTGCAGTCTTGCAATGAACAAGATTTTGAAAGATTGAGTCATCAATGGCACATACTATGATGTTCTGGGCCCTCTTGTCCATACTGACCAGTACAACCTCATCTTTTGTCATTTCAAAATCTAACTTTGGAGTCTTGTTGTTGGAATAAATAGATGAGACCTTCATAGGAATGAAAGGTCCTACTTCCACTGTAATAAAGATCCTAGGGTCCGAAGCTTCCATGAACAGCCTCACTCTTTCATTCCATATTCCAAAGTTTTCTTTTCTGCATAATAGAAGCTTCATGGAACTGAGTTCTTTTTGGGTCTCACCATAGGTTATGATGATATACTTCTACTACACTTGGAGATCTTGTTCAGACTTTTAGGTCTTTATTAAATAACCTCACTTTGATACCATGTGAAAGTCTTCTAAGTGTAACTAAACACCTAGAGGGGGGTAAATAGGTTTCTTTTTTAATATTTTAAGTCTTTTAAGGAATTATATAGATGTGCGTTTATATTAGTAGGTTGGCTTTCAAGAACACATACAACACACAGAATTTATAGTGGTTCCCCTATATATGGTACATCCACTTTCCCCTTCACCTATCTGACAGAGAGCTAGATTCGGCCAAATACTCCAATACTGAGATCAAATAGATTATACACCTCAGATCCCTCCCTGGATCTTACAACTCAGAGTGCTCACCACTCCTACAGCTCATACTTCTCTTAGTCCTACATCAGAGACTATCAATACTCTCCTACCTTAGGCTTAACAGCCCTACAACTCAGAGTATTCCAACTACTACAGCTCAGAGACCCAACTGGTCTCCAACCTCAGATCATCAGAAAGATCCTACCTCTGTCACACGCCTTACCTAAGATCCTTCTTAAAAACCTACAACATAGAGTGCTTCACACTCCTACAACTCAGACTGCTCACAGTCCTACACTTAGCTATTATGAAATAGGTCTTCACTTAGATCTCAGTGAGATCCAACAGGAAAGAATATGTGTTTGAGAAATTTTACTCAATAACAAAAATTTTGAGTCTTCTTCTTTGGATGAATAAGACGACCCTTCTTTAGCATATCTACAAAAAGATGATTCTTTAAAATTTAACCAGCCTGAATAATGTTGTATCTAGTAGAGTTCTTCTTGTTAAATGTTGAGAAAGATGTACTTTGTCTTGAATAAAAGGCTTGAAGATGATGAGAAATTTACTCTTCTCTGTCGGATGACTATTGCGAAATTAGGGTTTATAAGATTGGCCAAAAGTTCTAGCAAAACTTCTCACGAAAAATTCCCTACAAGAATACCATCCACTTCGCTTTTATATGTCGGCATCAGCAACAACTCTATACTTCTTTTGGAAAACAGCATGGCTGGCTGTAGTGGCTGATATATTCCAGGATATCGTTGGCTGATTTGAATTAAGAACGACGTCCACAAGCTTGAGACATTGCCAATTTATTTAGAATAATTTTTGAGTATATGCAGACGTCGAGTGATCCAATGTGTCTCGATGAATTAGTTCTTTGATACATAACTTCAAAAGTGATGAGTCAATGACCTTCACTCGATGCTTTTGTACTTAGACAAATTGTGTCTGATGCTGAGTTGTTGAGTGAATGATCTTCACTCGATGATGTTAGCCTTTAGCCATTTTAATGAGAAGGCATAAGTGTAAGTCCTTCATTCAATGTAATTGTACTTAACAACTGTTCTTTGATAAGGCGTCGAGTGTTAGTCCTTCACTCTACGCATCTGAGCCTAGAAAGATTTTCCTGAGATGGCGTTGAGTTTAAGTCCTTCACTCAATCCATTTGTACATAACGAGATTTTTTTTGAGAAGGCATCGAGTGTAAGTCCTTCACTCAACGCATTAGTACTTATATAGATTTTAGTGCTTCCCCATTGAAGCTTTGAGTGAGAGTTAAACTGTCAACGCTTCTTGTCCTCTATCATTGAGTGATGTGCAGTAACTCAATGCTTTTATACTTAGATAATTTTGTATCTTTTTTGAACATGCTGACTTCTTTCCAGCCGTACTCCTGATACTCTCTACCTGTCTAATCACATAATTACCAATATCATAAACATGTAAACATAGACATATATCAAATACATGTTTATGTATATTATTTACTTGCGGGCCTTCTTCAAATCTGGGATATTGTGGTCAATGTAGCCAAGATAATATACCTGATCCACTTCAACATCAGAATAGGCTTCTGAAAGTCCACCTAGTGTCAACTACCTTCACCTATGGGGGGGGGGGGGAATAGGTGACGTGCAGCGTTTTTGCGGAATTAAAATTGTACCTGCACACGAAAATAAAACAGCACAGCAAAAGGAGTACACAAGCTATTTATAGTGGTTCCCCGATTTGGGTACATCCACTTTCCCCCTTCGACCTATCTCCCAACAAGGGACGACTCGGTCTCTTCACCAACAGGATTGAAATCCAATCCTTGCACTATCGGAAGGAACCCTTCCACACGTAGGAGTCAACACTCCCACAATACGGGTTGCACCCAACCCTTACAACTAGGAATCAACGTTCCTTTACAACAAAAATAAACTAGAATGTACAAGAAATACAAACTACTTTCGGAGACTAGGGTGTCCCTCTTCGTTTGATGACGTGTTCTTGAAGTCCACGAAGAGTCCACAACCCTAGATCTCTCTTGGAGAGAATCTCCCCGGAACCGGCGGCGACAAGATGGGCGACGGCTTGGTTCACGGGATCGGCGTCGACAACGCTGTGCGACTGCTGTACTTTGGAGATCCAAACTTCATAGCAAAGCTAGCTAGGTCTTCCAACGGTCACACTAGGATCGATCGTCTCAATCGATTCAGACGGGGAAGGTTTTCCCGATCAACAAATCAAGAGACAAAGGATCTTCGGTTAGACACGTGAGAGGCTATGCTTGGCTAAGCTTCTATCGACGGGAGATCTGGAAGAAACCACGATCAAGACCGGCGATCAACTTGCTCGTGCGGCGACGGCGACGGTGGCGGAAATTGCGATCTAGGTCACGTCGCGGCTCGTCTTTTTCAAGTCTTCTTCGCTAAACTACTGTTCAAAAATACGCGTGTATTTATACAGTAAAATTCTCTTTTATGACCGTTATGGGTCCCACCAGAAGAAACCCTAATTCCGGTTCAAAACAGTGCCAGCAGCAGAATCCGGTCCAGCTGTTTCCAGAAAATTGCCCAAGTCAAAATCGGCGAGAATCGAAGGTGATTCTCGTCGAATCGGCGAGAATCAAAGGTGATTCTCGTCGATTCGGCGAGAATCAAAGATGATTCTCTTCGATGTTGACTTGATTGCACGCTATGATTTAGCCGGGTGGAGACGGCGAGAATCAGCAAGTGATTCTCGCCGAATCGGCGAGAATCACTAGTGATTCTCGTCGATTATTACTTAGCATCAGAGTTGCTCGCTTTGAAGTAGCTGAATCGAGTCGGCGAGAATCAGCCAATGATTCTCGACGATTCGGCGAGAATCACTAGTGATTCTCGACGATTCGGCGAGAATCACTAGTGATTCTCGACGATTCGGCGAGAATCACTAGTGATTCTCGCCGAATCGGCGAGAATCACTTGGTGATTCTCGTCGATTTACACTTAGACGATTTTTCGTCTTTCCACCCATGAGGTGCTCCTTGACCCATCCTTGCTCCTTGTCTGCTCTTGAGTTAACACAGCCTTGTACTTGAAAATAAGTACACTCCAATAGAGAGAGTACACGTAGGCCAACACACTGATCTGCTCAACGAGGGATTATGTCGCGCAGATACGTGTATATTGACCTACTGCACCCTGACATTGGTGTGTACTTAGTGTGGAATGACTGCAAGCACAACTTGAAAGATTTTATCAAATACATTGTGAATTCATCTTAGCTTGACAGGTGGCTTCCTCAAATCCAGGTAATTGTGGATACAATACCCAACAATCTCCCACTGTTTGACGAAGCCAAAATCCTACTAGCTAAGATGAATACCACCAACCAGATAATATATACAACATAGAGAATATAAAGATGCGGCAAAAGAAAATATAGGCAAACAGATCAAGGCTTGAGTCAATCATAAATTCATATACATATATATATATAAATATAATCAGGATTGTTCATATAACAAAAAGAAAAGATAAAAGTGTTCAAGAGACAATGACAAGCTATAAATTTCTGTCTATTGATTTTTGGCTAGGTCATCCTTATGTTTCTGAGCCAAAAACTTCTTTCTTTGCCTCTCCACGTACTCCTTGGGCTTTGGATAGTATCTTGGTGGAGGAGATTTATCTGCCGCAGTGTTGGTCCTGAAGAAGATGTTCCGTTTAGCTTCATACGTCTTGTGCAGCTCCCACTCATGCTGGTTGTATACGTCGTTTCGATTGATTTCTCCTTTTTCTTGTAGCCAGAATGTGTCCAAGATGATACTCTTTGATACCGGACTCCACTTTTCGTTTCTTACTTCCTCCTCCTTCAATCTGATTCTCTTTTCAGCTTCTGTTTCCTTGGATGTCCCTTCTTGAGATTTTCTCTTGTCCCTGGCTTTTGCTAGGGCTCCTTGGTCAAACATTGCCATCAGTTTTGCCTTGGAGGTGGCCCTAGCAGCCCTATGAGCATCAGCTTCACTTAAAGGAGCTTCTTCAGCACTGGCTCCCTCATCAGCCGCAGTATTAATTTCAGGAGCAGGAGTAACCTCGGGATTTTCAAGGATATTAACGCCTAACGCTTGTTGGAGCATCCACCAGCAACTGTCATAAACATATTTGGTTGACTGCTCGAAGTTTTTCATGAAGATTTCTTGAAGCTCGGCCATCTTAGCTATATATTCTTTCTCCCCCTTTTTGGCTTCGACTGCAATGGAGTTTGCATAAGAATGCAGTGACTCGTCAATGTGCTTTGTAGTCCTGGAGAATTCAGTGACCAAGGCTTGTTGATTGGTGTTAAGAGTTACCATATTACCATCAAACTTTTGAATGTTATTTGCTACGACATGAGCATTCTGATTTACGATTGCGAGAGTATCAGTGTTCCTTTTTAATCTGTCCATAAGAAGAGTGACAGCTTGGCCGGCCGCTGCATATTTATCTTCAAACTTCTTTTCCATCACGTCCAGTTTGTGATTGATCTCCACCATGTTCTTGAGCATGAGATTCTCCGATTTTGTAATTCTTTTTAACATTTTATTTTGAGCTTTCTCAAAAGATGCTTTGAGCTCATCCACGATACCCTGAATAACATTCACGGTGTGATTGGCTAGATCAGCTCGTAGTGGATGATCCTGAGGTATTCCTTGGCCTTGTTCCTTAGCAGATGCACCTGTAGAGCTGGACACGAGCACAGTCTCTAAGGGGGGAATGCTTGCTGCCTCTGTAGATTTCTCGGAAGTACTAAGCAGTCTCAGCTGAGAGGACTCCCCCTCCATTGTTGCACCAATGTTCTCAGGAACGATCTCAGGAGCGTGCTTGTCAGATGGAACTTCAGTGATATCCTGAGTCTCCAAAGCTTCCTGTCCCTCATTGCCTTCTTCCTCATCTTCATCATCCATGAGATCAGTCTCATCAGCATCATCTTTCAAACTTCCCTCATCATTTTCCTCTACATTAGCTTCGGCTCCTTGATCATGCACGGTCAGGGCCGCCTCATTCTCCATCACAGCTTCACTTTCTTCTTGTATATCCGCCACTGCATCTCTGGCCATCTGAGAGATATCAGATACGATATTAGCATAAGTGGGTAGAGGCTCCCCCTCAATTCCTGCAGTCACTCCATCAGGAATTTCACTGGGGATTACTAAGGAATCAGCCACAGTTCCGTCCTCGGCTGGATATACTTCTTGTTGTGCTACCACGGCAGCCTGCCCAATGTGTCTCTCCCATCTGTCAAAGATGCTCGAGTCCATTTTATTCAAGTAATGCAGTGGAACTCCATTACTCATGTCATACTTATCTCCATTTAACTGATTGAGATATAGACTGATGATTCGGCCAAATCTAGGAGATCTGAGAGTGTCCTTTATCTTCTCAAACAACAATGCCCCCCAGTTGAATCTTTTTCTGCAGACAATTGCCACAAGGATCTTGAACATATCCGCAGAGATGTGGTCATGAGAGCCCGACTTGCATATGAGTACTTTTCCAATGATGTCTGACAGAAGTTTCCCCTCCTCATTCGTATCCTTTCGCTTTATCGACCTAGTTCCTCGATCGAGCCCACAGAATAATAAAGTCCTGGTTTTGTCCTGTTCTTCCAGATAATCCTCGTGCGCCGAGCTAGTGAGCTGCAAGAAGTGGGTCAGCTTGCTGGCAGACATCTTGATCTTTGTGTTGGAGTTACCATAGTGATCTGGAAGTGGTCAAACATGTAATCTCACTGCGAACGCGATATGAGCCTGCAGGGTCGCACGTAAGAGATGTGGTGAAGTTGGATGATTGACTATGTTGGTAAAGGTTACCAATCACCGACCTAAATGGGGTTATGGGCAAAGTGTTGCCTTAAAGGATCGTCGGGTTGGGCAAATGTTTCCTTGAAGGACTGGTAAGAATAGTCGACCGAGGATCGACGAGAATCGTCGAGAATTAGTTCTCTGATTCTCGCCGATCGACGCGAATCGTCGAGAATTAGTTCTCTGATTCTCGCCGATCGACGTGTATCGTTGACTCACGATCGGCGTGAATCGTCGACCCACGTTCGGCGTGAATCGTCGAGTGTTGCACTCTGATTCTCGCCGATCCGGGTGATTCTCGCCGATTGTGATTCTCGCCGATTCTGATTCTCGCCGATCCTAACTGATTCTCGTCGATTGATTCTCACCGAATCTGCTTGGTGATTCTCGCCGATTCTGGAACCCTAGTTCTGGGTGGTCTGCGGTTAGCGATATTCCTAAGTCTATTTTTGCCTTCGGTATAAAAGGGACACTTAGGGTTTTCGGGAAATAAGCTTTTGACAGCCGATCGAACTGAATCTCGCGACGGAAGCGTTCCGCCGTTCCGCTCGTTCCGCCGATCCCGAATCCCGCCGCCGACGGAAGTGTTCCGCTGCCGCCGTGCTCGCTACGTCGACCACCTCTTCTCCGGCGATCGTCGCTGGTGTTGCTCTTCCTGGCACGGACCTAGCAGTCCGTGGAGAAGCAAGGTGCGATCTTTCTCCTTCCCGATTTTCCATGCGACGGAAAGATCGGCGTTCTCCCGCTCGTGTGGATTTCTGCAGAGACGTGGACATCATTTCACGTAGAACTCGCCACCAGCAAGAACACGAAGCTTGGAGAATCTCCGTTGAGTTGTGACTCAACGCCACCGAGGTAATTTTTGCCTAGTTGTATGTTAACTTCTTGATTCAACTAACATGGCCCGATCCCATTTCTTTTGGATTTTCTTGATATTTTATTTTTCCGCTGCGTGCACAAGTGTTGTGCCATCCTCATAGAGAAACCCAACAGTGTTATCAGAGGGAGGTTTCGGCCATGATTGTTGTATTGGAAGTTTTGTTATTCCAGTGCGTGTAAACCTAGGGATTTAGAAGTGTTCTAAATGTCTAGATTTAGTCTTGGTACCCGGCCAAGAACTTCTGGAATTTCGTGGAAATTTCTAATTGTTAGAAATTGTAGTCTCCTTAGCAGTAACCATCCCTCGAGTTTGTTTTGGATTTTGAATCCAACATAGAGAGATGAGCTTGTCTACTGTTTTAAGTTGAGTTGTCTTTGCCTTTGTCCAATGCATGTAAATCTGAGGATTTGGAAGTTTCTGGATGTTCAGATTTAGCACTCCTTCTATCAAATGTTGATAGTGTCAGGTTGTGCACATAAGGGATGCATGTGGTTTTAGAAAAATTGCTTTTCTTTGGATGTGCACATTGATCAAATGTTAATCATGGTTAACTGTTAATCTATAATCAAAATCCCATCATCAAATATTAAGTGTTCGGATGCCTTCCGATGGATGACACTCTTCATGCCTCGATCGATGAAGTGTGGGCTTGCCAAAGCAAGGTGCATTAATCTATCTTGGTAAGTGTGCGAGCGGATAATTGTGATATCCCACTATCTACATCGGGTCCAACTTAACTAGGTGACCTCAAAGGTTGAGTGCCTAGAGGCATAGGGTTGGCATGCACCATATGATGGATGCGAGTAATGAGTTATTCACCAACCATACAAGAATTGCATGAGGATGCAATTGGCAAGCGTTGCCTACCTAAATAACCGCATCGTGAGAGGAAAGTCAAAGCTGACTCATTGTGTTGGTGAAATACGGATCTTGTCCACTAAGAGAGTAGCTCGCATGAACTCTCTGAATTGTTAGTGAGGGCTATCATTTCGAATAAAATAGTGGGAGTGTTTTAATTCAAGTCCAAATTAAAATAATTGTATTTGAAGTTTTGGTACTGATTTTAATCTGCATAAATTCTTGTAGAATTCCATGGCAAGTGTTTCACACTCCACTTTGTCTCTGAGAGCCATCCTTGAGAAGGATAAGCTCAGTGGGACAAATTATATGGACTGGTATAGGAACCTGAGAATTGTTCTCAGGCAAGAGCAAAAGCTCTATGTCTTGGAAGAAGAAGCCCCCGAGGTGCCCACCGGGAACTCTTCCCGTGCTGAGAAGGATACTTATAAGAAGTATACTGATGATGCTTTAGATGTCGAATGCCTTATGCTTGCCACTATGAACTCTGAGCTTCAGAAGCAACATGAGAGCATGGGGTGCATGGAGATTGACGAGCATCTCAAGAAAATGTTTCAAGGGCAGGCTCGTCAAGAGAGGTTCGACATCACAAAAGCGTTGTTTCAGTGCAAGATAGGAGTTCGAGACTCAGTAGGGACTCATGTACTCAAGATGATTGGGTATATAGAGAACCTTGAAAGGCTAGGTTTTCCTCTTGGTCAAGAGTTGGCCACAGATCTGATCCTGCAATCGTTGTCGGACAATTATGAGCAGTTCGTCTTGAACTACAACATGAATGAAATAGACAAGACACTGCCTGAACTCCTAGGCATGTTGAGAACTGCCGAAATCAATATGAAGAAGGCCAAGCCTACCAGCCCCATACTGATGGTGTATAAGGGCAAGGGCAAGGGCAAGGGCTCTAAGAAGACGAAGGTGGGACCTAAGTCATATCTTGAGCCCAAGTCTTCTGCACTGATGAAAAAGAAAAGAACGGTGAAGGAAGGGAAATGCCACCACTGTGGCAAGGCTGGTCATTGGAGGAGGAACTGTCCTTCGTACATTGAAGGTCTGCAGAAAAAGAAGGGAGGTATGACTTCCGCTTCAAATATTCACGTTATAGAGATAAACCTTTCTGCTCCTTCATCTTAGGTATTGGATACCGGATGTGGTTCTCACATTTGTACAAATGTGCAGGAACTGGGAAGGAGAAGATTGCTGAGTAAAGGGGAGGTGGACCTCCGCGTCAGCAATGGAGCAAGAGTTGCTGCTGTAGCCGTAGGGGTTTACCGTCTTTCTTTGCCCAGTGGGCTTGTAATAGAACTAGATAATTGTTATTTTGTTCCGGCCATAACTAGAAACATTATATCTATTTCATGTTTGGACATGATTGGATTTTCTTTTATCATTAAGAACAACTGTTGTTCTATATTTAAGAATGATGTTTGTTATGTTGTAGCCCAATTGTTTAATGATCTTTATGTTTTGAACTTGGACCATATGATCTGTAATGTTGAAAATAATAAAAGACTAAAAACAAATGACTCGAACCATACATTTCTCTGGCATTGTCGTTTGGGCCATATCAACGAGAAGCGCATATCCAAGCTCCATAGAGATGGACTTTTGGACTCATTTGATTATGAATCATTTGAGCGATGCGAATCTTGTCTGTTAGGCAAAATGACTAAAGCTCCTTTCACTGGTTATACTGAGAGGGCTGAGGATCTCTTGGGTGTTGTACATAGTGATGTATGCGGACCAATGAGTTCCATGGCTAGAGGTGGGTATTTCTACTTTATTACATTTACTGATGATTTCAGTAGATACGGATATGTGTATCTTATGAAGTGCAAATCCGAGACCTTTGAAAAGTTCAAAGAGTTCAAGAATGAAGTAGAAAACCAGTTGGGAAAAAGGGTTAAAGCACTCTGATCTGATCGAGGTGGCGAATACCTGAGTCATGAGTTCCATGATCATCTGAAAGAGTGTGGTATTGTATCACAACTCACTCCACCTAGAACACCACAACATAATGGTGTGTCTGAGAGGAGAAATCGTACACTGTTAGACATGGTACGTTCGATGATAAGTCATGCAGACTTGCCTGTTTCCTTTTGGGGTTTTGCTTTAGAGACTGCTGCAATGACATTGAATCGCGCTCCAACGAAAACGGTTCTGAAGACACCATATGAGATATGGACTGGGAAGCGTCCTAGTATGTCGTTCATTAAAATTTGGGGCTGTAAGGCATATATGAGACGTCAAATGCCTGACAAGCTGGAACCCAAATCAGATAAATGTTATCTGGTGGGATATCGTAAGGAAATGAAAGGGTATTACTTTTACCTACCATCTGAGGGCAAAGTGTTTGTCGCGAGAACTGGTGTCTTCTTGGAGAAAGAGTTCTTATCAAGAAAGACTGTAAAGGTAGAGCTTGAAGAAGTTCAAGAACCACATGTAGTGAATGAACCGGAATTGGATTCTGAGACAGGACTACAAGATGTTGTAGCTAGAGAACCTTCTCAAGGAACACAATTCCTACGTAGATCTGGTAGACCGAGCTTTGAGCCTGAGAGATATGGATTTCTCGTGTCTCAAATAGGTAATGTGTTGCTTATGGATCATGATGATGAACCAGCAACCTACCAAGAGGCTATGAATGGACCGGACTCCGAAAATGGCTTGAGGCTATGAAATCCGAAATGGACTCCATGTATGCAAACCAAGTTTGGAACTTGGTGGAACCACCTGAAGGGGTACGACCCATAGGGTGCAAGTGGGTCTTCAAGAAGAAGACCGACATGGATGGGAATGTACAGACATTCAAAGGGCGACTGGTGGCTAAGGGTTTCAAGCAAATTCATGGTATTGACTATGATGAGACCTTTTCCCCTGTTTCTATGGTAAAGTCCATAAGGATATTGCTTGCTGTTGCTGCGTATTATGACTACGAGATCTGGCAGATGGATGTCAAAATGGCTTTCCTTAATGGAAACCTCCTTGAGGAAGTGTATATGACACAACCCGAGGGTTTTGTATCCCCAGATGAAGCCACTAAAATATACAAGCTGAATAAGTCCATCTATGGACTGAAACAGGCCTCTCAAAGTTGGAATCTTCGTTTTGATGAGAAAATCAAAGAGTTTGGTTTCATCAAGAATGAAGATGAGCCTTTTGTTTACAAGCGAATCAGTGGGAGCATTGTTGTCTTCCTGATATTGTATGTAGATGACATACTGTTGATTGGGAATGACATTCCTACCCTGAAAGTTGTTAAGAACAACCTAGGGAACTGCTTTTCAATGAATGATTTGGGTGAAGCGACTTACATACTCGATATTAAGATCTATAGAGATAGATCGAAGAAGTTGCTGGGTTTGACCCAGAGTACATACATCGAGAAGGTGTTGAAGCGGTTCAACATGCTTGAGTCCAAGAAAGGATTTTTGCCCAAGTCTCATGGTGTGAATCTCTCCAAGGGCCAGTGTCCAAAGTCTTGTGAAGATAAGGACCGCATGAAGTTAATTCCATATGCTTCGGCAATTGGATCAATCATGTACGCGATGTTATGTACTCGACCCGACGTCTCCTTTGCTTTGAGCATGACTAGCAGGTATCAGTCAGACCCCGATGAGTGTCACTGGATTGCAGTCAAGAATGTCCTGAAGTACTTGAGAAGGACTAAAGATGTGTTATTGGTGCATGGTGGAGAGGAAGAGCTCGTTGTAAGTGGTTACACGGATGCTAGCTTCCAAACTGATAGAGACGACTCCAAGTCTCAGTCAGGTTTTGTGTTTTGCCTGAATGGAGGAGCTGTGAGCTGGAAGAGTTCCAAGCAAGAGACAGTTGCTGATTCTACAATAGAGGCCGAGTATATCGCCGCAGCTAATGCGGCGAAGGAGGCTGTATAGATTAGGAAATTCATCGGCAAGCTTGATGTAGTTCCTAGCATTGTTGGTCCCGTAGTTCTCTACTGTGATAACAATGGTGCAATTGCACAATCTAAGGAACCTAGATCCCATCAGCGCTCCAAGCACATACTTCGGCGGTTTCATCTTATTCGTGAGATTGTCGAATGAGGAGATGTGAACATTTGCAGAGTGCCGACTGAGGAGAATATTGCGGATCCACAGACAAAGCCTCTCGCGCAAAGAAAGCATGATGGTCATACTAGATCGATGGGTATACGATACCTAAATGATCAACTTTAGTGAGAATCTTGTGGATTGCATGTAAACATGTATCTTGTTGGCCATTTGTTCATATGATGAACATTGTACCTAGTTTTTCTGTTACAAATAATGGCAAGTTCTTTTATTATGAGCTTTTCTATATGATAGATAAATGTTAACATAATAGATACCCTTAGAATGTTTGCTTCCATGGGACATCAAGTACGTGACTTGAATGTGAGAGCCTATGATTTATTTGAAGCTTCATTCTTAAAGGTCCCTGGTCGAGTATCATCATAGAAGCTAAGGGTGATGATGGTACATGAAGGCTAGCACGTGCGTTGACTGATGACCGGTTCTCACAGGTCATGATATTGTGATATCAAGTCATCACGTGGGTACTTGATAGTGAACAAGTTGTACTGGATAGACCCAACCTGAGACTACTCTATGGATTGTCATCCAATCGTATCACGAGTAGGTCTCAATTGACAATGGTGTTGTGGTCCTTTGACCTGAAGTCACAGCATTCATCAAGTGAGGAAGAGCGTGCTTTGATGCCATCTAAAGTCTTCCTTGAGAAAGGTTGATTATGAGGGTGGTTGTTGGGCATGTTACGAATCATTTGGGTGTTTGTGTGTGAGCAGATATGAGATTTGTCCTCCTGCATCCATGGGCCCCTTGATGGAATTGGACTGAGAAATGCATGGCCATGCTTGGTTGAGTCAATATGTGATATTGGACTCACCATTCTCTGGAAGTCCGTCCTGGATGAAGAAACTTGGATTGAGCTATTACGAGGGTGACATGGACCATGCCTCTAGTTCTTTTCGGATGTAAGGGACAAAGGGACAAAGACAACGCTGATACATTGGTCATAAAGGCTTATGAGTTATAAACTATTATTTCTTGGGGAGCAATGATGCATTGCTAGATGCCGCTCATTGTTTGTGAGGTTTTTGGTTTGATACTTTCAAGATCAAGTGGGAGTCTGTTGGAGTTACCATGGTGATCTGGAAGTGGCCAAACATGTAATCTCACTGCCAACGCGATATGAGCCTGCAGGGTCGCACGTAAGAGATGTGGAGAAGTTGGATGATTGACTGTGTTGGTAAAGGTTACCAATCACCGACCTGAATGGGGTTATGGGCAAAGTGTTGCCTTAAAGGATCGTCGGGTTGGGCAAATGTTGCCTTGAAGGACTGGTAAGAATAGTCGACCGAGGATTGACGAGAATCGTCGAGAATTAGTTCTCTGATTCTCGCCGATCGACGAGAATCGTCGAGAATTAGTTCTCTGATTCTCGCCGATCGACGTGTATCGTCGACTCACGATCGGCGTGAATCGTCGACCCACGTTCGGCGTGAATCGTCGAGTGTTACACTCTGATTCTCGCCGATCTGTGTGATTCTCGCCGATTGTGATTCTCGCCGATTTTGATTCTCGCCGATCCTAACTGATTCTCGCCGATTGATTCTCACCGAATCTGCTTGGTTATTCTCGCCGATTCTGGAACCCTAGTTCTGGGTGGTCTGCGGTTAGCGATATTCCTAAGTCTATTTATGCCTTCGGTATAAAAGGGACACTTAGGGTTTTCGGGAAATAAGCTTTTGACAGCCGATCGAACTGAATCCCACGACGGAAGCGTTCCGCCGTTCCGCTCGTTCCGCCGATCCCGAATCCCGCCGCCGACGGAAGTGTTCCGCCGCCGCCGTGCTCGCTATGTCGACCACCTCTTCTCCGGCGATCGTCGCTGGTGTTGCTCTTCCTGGCACGGACCTAGCAGTCCGTGGAGAAGCAAGGTGCGATCTTTCTCCTTCCCGATTTGCCGTGCGACGGAAAGATCGGCGTTCTCCCGCTCGTGTGGATTTCTGCAGAGACGTGGACATCATTTCACGTAGAACTCGCCACCAGCAAGAACACGAAGCTTGGAGCATCTCCGTTGAGTTGTGACTCAACGCCACCGAGGAAATTTTTGCCTAGTTGTATGTTAACTTCTTGATTCAACTATCATGGCCCGATCCCATTTCTTTTGGGTTTTCTTGATGTTTTATTCATCCGCTGTGTGCACAAGTGTTGTGCCATCTTCATAGAGAAACCCAACACTTTGCCCCTGCAACCTTGCTCTTGATGAGAGAGTCGTCATTCCGGAGTTTTGTGGTTGCGAAGAACTCCATCACTTCCTTGTCCAGGATTTTACAGGGGTGCTCCAGTATGAATGAGAGTCCAGCCTCTTCAAGCATAAGGATGATGTTTCTGAATTAATCCGATGCATGTGAGAACCCTGTTCGAACCAGCTCACATCCAGTGATCAGTCCAGCGGTTGTCCTTGGAGCCATTGCAAACCTAGGGAGAGAATCCCTACTCTATGCTTAATCAAAAGTCAAAAGTGAAGCGACACTAGTAATAAAGTCCTTGTAAGGATGAGGATGTGGTTACCCAAAAGTGTAGATGGTGAGTTAGTTTGACAAAGACGACAGACACCCGGGAGGTGCACGCGACTGGGATTGATCGAAACTGTGGAGAAATCCCTGGACGAGAGAGAGGAGAGATCCACGGAAGGCAATCGACGAGATCGACGGGATTCTTCACGAGTTGCGGGAATCTTGCGGGATGTCGACGGAAGGGGAAGAATCGGCGAGAGTCCTTCGGTTGTCGTCGGAAGGGGAAGAGGCAGGATTCCTGCGGTTGTCGACGAAAGAGGCGGGATTCCTGCGGTCAATCGGCGAGTTTCCTTCGGTGAGCTTCCTGCGGAATATGAAGGGTCAGCGGGATACTATGCGATATCGACGAGTTTAAAAAGGATTTTCGTGTGAAGAGTGAAACGTTAAGGTTCGGCGGAAGTCTTCGGGTTAAGCGGGTTTTATAGGGTTTCCAGTTTGTCTAAGTCGAAATCGGAGGGATTCTTTGATAGGAATATACGGGTTAAGAGCCATGCCGGATTCTCGAAGTCTTCTGATTAAAAAAAATCCTCTAAATATATATATTTCTTAAAGCCAATATATTTAGGGTTTGAGCGGGGCATTTCCATACACTTCTTGATGTCAATTGTAAGTTGTCGAGATTTCCAATGACGTATCTTCGTTAGTTTGCAGTGAACTGATTTACGCCTGTAGATGTTAGATCTTGAATCTACCAGTGAAACTTCCGATAAATCTTTATTGATGTATCTAAGGTTTATATTTACCGTGTTAACCTATCCTTAGGTGTACACTCATATAGGTGTATATATGTATATATAAATATATATATGTATATGTCAATACAATATGACTCAAGTATATGAGCTGAACAAAAATACCTGGGATTATGAGATTCATAATTTACCCCCTCAGTTTGAGACAGACCAGGTGTTCAATGCGAGTATCCCATTGTAAATGGTACTTCTGATATTCCATATATTTGTTCCAATTTAGTCTTGAAACATCTACTGTCTAGTTCCCATCATCTTTACGGGAACCTAGACTACCCTGCAAAAGAGAGTTACTTTACCTTAGGAACCCAATACATATTAGGTCCTAGGTTCTTGTTAGCATAAACACTCGAATGCCTTCCCTCAGAAATCCTGTTAGGAAGACTACCTCTGCCTAGGAGATGTGGATAGGCCCTTGCCCTTGACACAGACGGGTTGTGCCAACAGTCTATGGCAAAGTGTCCCACCTTGCCACAGCACCAACACGCGTGAATGTTGTATCTCCGTTTCTGACCTGATCTAGTGACTGAGGTAGTCATGAGCCTAGGTCCAAACGGGATAGATCTGGATCCGCTCCCAAAACTGCCTCTTCCATCGTGACACGTGGAAGGGTGGAAGGAATGCATGCAGCGAGCGTCACGAGGCCTGGGAGGTGGTGCCTTCCTTTCAGTTAGCCCCCTTCCTGAGGCCCCATGAGAACTTGCAGCATGACTTCTAACCTCCCTTTCCTGTGTCCTTGGGTCGAGAGAAGAGTTCTGAGAGTTGATCCCAGCAGATTCATGCCGAGTAGGGGCAGTGGCTGAGAATACAAAGGGCTCAGAATGAGCCTTAGGTATTCTCTCATGGGTGGCCATGACGGCCCTTGCACTATGGGTGTCTCCACATGAGGACAGATCACCCTTGCAGTGACCACGATTGTTCCTGTGATCATACCTGAAGGCATGATGAGTACCCTTCCTGCTCGGAGTGGGGGGTCGGAATACCGTTTCCCCATTTCTCCATGAATTTATAATTCGGGAGATCCACCCATTTTCTTCCTTTCGCTTCATAGCATCAACCTTGGAAAAGTTAGAGACTATCCTTTTCTCATTCTCTAGACTACTCTCTAGATCTGAGATTTTAGAGTCCTTGACCTTGTTGGATGCCAATTGGAGAACCAACAAGATCTTCAGATGAGCAATCTTCTGAGCTTGCTCCTCAACAAGTAGATTGCTTTTCTGAAGGGCACTCTTCAGGGAATCAGGATCTTCTGAAGGCAAACAGTTCCTGTCTTCAGGAACATCAAGAGAGACGGGGCAAGATGAAGAAGTTACCTGCTCTTCAGTGTTATTGTCACTAGCGCCAGTGACCGTTGTGTCATCCTCATCAGAACTGCTTTCCTCAATTTCTTCTTCAGTCTATGACAAGGACACTGGAGCTCTGATGTTGTCCGATTGATCCTTGCCTTCATCTTCAGAGGCGAGGAATCCCACATAGGCTTCATCCTCTAGTTGATAGCAAATCCCAGCTTTCTTTGATCCCCCCATCAGCTCTGAGATCATTATCCACATAGATTTGGCCGTCCCACATTTTTCCAATCTAGAGCGAGAAGGTCCAGACCAGACATCCAAGATAATCTGACGAATCATCTTGTCCAGATTAAATAATGAGAGTTCCGTCTCCGACATTTCAGCAATACACTTGGGCACTTGGATATTATTTCCAGAGCCGGAAGTCTTCATAGGAATAAAAGGACCCTCTTCCATGATGAAAGATGCTCGAGGATCGATAGCCTCCAAGTGATATGACACTCTCATCTTCCAGACTGGATAATAATCCTTTGTGCATGTGGGAAGTCTTAGTGGAGAGATCTCATGATCCAGCTCCATGCTTCTGACACTGGTGGCAGGATTCTACTCAAGGTGTAACCCTTTTTGATGAGTAACCTGCTTTGATACCACTTGAAAGTCCACCTAGTGTCAACTACCTTCACCTATGGGGGGGGGGGGAGGAATAGGTGACGTGCAGCGTTTTTGCGGAATTAAAATTGTACCTGCACACGAAAATAAAACAGCACAACAAAAAGAGTACACAAGCTATTTATAGTGATTCCCCGATTTGGGTACATCCACTTTCCCCCTTCGACCTATCTCCCAACAAGGGACGACTCGGTCTCTTCACCAACAGGATTGAAATCCAATCCTTGCACTATCGGAAGGAACCTTTCCACACGTAGGAGTCAACACTCCCACAACACGGGTTGCACCCAACCCTTACAACTAGGAATCAACGTTCCTTTACAACAAAAATAAACTAGAATGTACAAGAAATACAAACTACTTTCGGAGACTAGGGTGTCCCTCTTCGTTTGATGACGTGTTCTTGAAGTCCACGAAGAGTCCACAACCCTAGATCTCTTAGAGAGAATCTCCCCGGAACCGGCGGCGGCAAGATGGGCGGCGGCTTGGTTCACGGGATCGACGGCGACAACGGTGTGCGGCTGCTGTACTTTGGAGATCCAAACTTCGTAGCAAAGCTAGCTAGGTCTTCCAATGGTCACACTAGGATCGATCGTCTCAATCGATTCGGACGGGTAATGTTTTCCCGATCAACAAATCAAGAGACAAAGGATCTCCGGTTAGACACGTGAGAGGCTATGCTTGGCTAAGCTTCTGTCGACGGGAGATCTGGAAGAAACCACGATCAATACCGGCGATCAACTTGCTCGTACGGTGACGGCGACGGCGGCGGAAATCGCGATCTAGGTCACGTCGCGGCTCGTCTTTTTCTAGTCTTCTTCGCTAAACTACTGTTCAAAAATACGCGTGTATTTATACAGTAAAATTCTCTTTTATGACCGTTATGGGTCCCACCAGAAGAAACCCTAATTCCGGTTCAAAACAGTGCCAGCGGCAGAATCCGGTCCAGCTGTTTCCAGAAAATTGTCCAAGTCAAAATCGGCCAGAATCGAAGGTGATTCTCGTCGAATCGGCGAGAATCAAAGGTGATTCTCGTCAATTCGGCGAGAATAAAAGATGATTCTCTTCGATGTTGACTTGATTGCACGCTCTGATTTAGCCGGGTCGAGACGGCGAGAATCAGCAAGTGATTCTCGACGATTCGGCGAGAATCAATAGTGATTCTCGCCGAATCGGAGAGAATCACTTGGTGATTCTCGTCGATTATTACTTAGCATCAGAGTTGCTCGCTTTGAAGTAGCTGAATCGAGTCGGCGAGAATCAACCACTGATTCTCGACGATTCGGCGAGAATCACTTGGTGATTCTCGTCGATTTACACTTAGACGATTTTTCGTCTTTCCACCCATGAGGTGCTCCTTGTGTAACGCCCCGAAATTCAAAGGAGCGAAGGGGGACGTTTTGGGCCAGTTTGGGTTCTGGCTGCAGGCACACGGCCTGGGACACGGGCGTGTCCCAGGGCGTGTCAAGCGTGTGTCGACACTTAGCCGCGAAGTCGTCGAGATTTTCTCGACGATTCGCTGAGAATGGGAACACGGCCTGCGACACGGGCGTGTCGCAGGGCGTGTCGACCCGTGTCGACACTTAGCCGCGGAGTCGTCGAGATATACTCGACGATTCGTCGAGAATGGGCACACGGCCCGCGACACGGGCGTGTCGCAGGGCGTGTCGACCCGTGTCGACGATCGTCCCGGGGAGTCGTCGAGATTTCGCTCGACGATCGTCGAGACAAGGCACACGGCCTAGGACACGGGCGTGTCCGAGGCCGTGTCATCAAGTCGTTGATCTTCACGCGACGAAATGTCGAGACCGTGTACACGGCCTGGGGCCCAGGCATGTCAAGGGGATACGGGCAAGGATACGGGCGTGTCCTATAACCCGTGCAGTGCTCGGGTTGAAAATGGGGAAAAATCATGGGGTACACGACCGGCTACACGGTCGTGTGAAGTGGAACACGGACGTGTCAGCTCGAACACGGGCGTGGTCGATACCCATGTGAGGTTCCAGGAGATTCGATTTTGACGGCGAATGCGGCACACGGCCCTGGACACGGGCATGTGCGAGGCCGTGTTCGGTCTAGATTGGGAATTTCAGCCCCGAATCAAAGTCGTTCGTTCCTTGTTTTGAGATCCAACGGCTGGGGGATGTTCCTGAAGGGATATACCCGTGGGTTGACTTAGAAATCCATCACTTTTCATACCTTGTTCTCTTTCTAAATACTTGGAGAGAGAGGAGAGCTAAGGGAAGAAGAAGGAGCTAGATAGGCCATTGGAGGAGCTTCGGAGCTCCGAATCGCAAGCCGACTCCGGATCCACGGAGGCAACGCTAGTGCGGTGATTTCCATCCGATTACTTTTCAATGGCGCCAAAGAGGAACTCAAGGGTAACGATCCTCATATTGAGCACGAATAGCTCTCTTTCCTAGCATAGGAAGCCCGCTCTCGCGAGTTTTCAGAGAGTTGGAGGCGTTCCTTCGGGTAGATATGTAAAGTCCCCGTTGTTTAGAGTCCGTATGTGAGAACGGACGTAGGCATGATATGTGAAGCCTACCCGGACATGTTAGTCTTGATCGGTGATGTTGCATTGCATAAGGCTGGAGAAGACTCCGTGCTATTGGTTGTTTTTCGGGTTTTCTACGCGGTAGATTGCAGCAGGGAGCCTTGGGGACTAACCCAAAGGTGCACCCGGAAAACTGGGTGGATACGAGATCTTGCCAACTTGGTGGCTTGAGAGCCAACTTGAACATAACGGGGTTATGTGACTTGTGATGGAAATGGGACTCGGTGGAAGTTTGACCCGCGCAAATGGCTTAAATTGTGGTTGCGATGTGAGCACGGGTTAGATGGAACCGTACCCGTTCTATGTCGTTCAGTTAAAGAGACCTAAAGGCACGTGGCACTTACCGTTGGCATAGAGTAGGGTCTTCGGCGGTTAATGGCTTAAATTGTCGTGACCCAGGCCAGGAAGACAAATTGCTCATAGGTTTGGCCGTCTAAGTGGCGGTGGTGAGTCCGGAATATTAATGGCTTTAATTGACGTGACATCGACCGGTTCACCGAGAATGTGCCCTGAGTGCACGGGGCGTGTCGCCGTACGAGCCAACGTCTGTGATGACATGGCTATGGTTATTTATATGGCTCGCTTATGCTAATGAAATGCAGGGAAGGAGCATCGCCGCCCCGAGTTGGGGGCGGGATCGTTATAATTTGGACAGCATTGCTGACCGTTGCCTTGTTTTGCCACCGTGCGGTGGTTTGTTGCTTGCAGGTGCAGCTGGACCAAGCGGTCAATAGCGGGCTAAAGCCCTTTTTGCGAAGCCGGCCCTCGAAGGCCCAAATGGAAATGTTTATTGCTTTATTCATGTATGACCGGCCTGCGTGCCGTGGTTTATAAATCATGTAATATTCAAGTGAAACATTTTGTAAGGCCTTAAGGCTTGTTTTGAGTATTTTGTAATAACATTCCTGTTTTGTACTAGTGGACATTCGTGCTCTAATGCTGGGTTCTTTGTTTACAAGTTTTATAAACTGCTTCCGCTAGAATGCTCTGTGTAGGACGTTGAGATTGGTTTGGTGGTTTCCATAAGTAACCACCCGGTCTGTCTGTGGTATATGGCGTCAGGCCCCGGCCGGACCTACTGCTATATGCTATGCGACGGATAGGGGGTGTTACAATTTGGTATCTGAAAGGGAAAACTAGATCAGATATACTCTAGAGGGGGGGTGAATAGAGTATATGGTGCTTTTTAAAGCACAAGGAAAAACTTTTGCAAAGCTTTACAATAATTGTTGTAATGAGTGTAAGCAGGGAAGCAGAAATAAAACTAATCACAAACTAAGCTATGCAGAAACTAAGCACAAGAAAAGTTAGGCCAGAAACAAAAAGAAAACAGGCAGAACCAGATGACACAAGGAAATATAGTGGTTCCCCAACTTGGGTACATCCACTCTTCTACCACCCTAGGTAGGAATCCACTGCAGGATGAGTTGATCAGGTGTCCTGGGCACCAATGAGCTTTTGATAAGGTGCTCAAAAACCAAAACAGATTTTTTGATCAGGTGTCTTGCCACCAATGAGCTTTTGACAAGGTGCTCAAAAACCAGATTCAAACTTTTGAAGGGAGTTTGAAAAACCCTTTACAGAGTGGGGGTGAGAGAGAGATGGCAGTCTTCTCTTTTCTCAAACAACTGAGAAGACTAAGTGGATTGATTTCAAAGCTCCCCCTGAGTCCTTGATCTTCAAGAAGAAGAGCTTTGCTTGAGGGTGATAGGCCTTCAGATGTAGAACTCCAGCAAAAGATGATTTCAGCAAGCTGAAATGTTGAGTGTCTGGAGTCTTGAAATGATCTTGGCCTTGAACATTTTGAGAGCTGAAGAGATTTGAAGATTTGTTTGAAAGCTTGATCTCTTTGATGAGTGTTCTTCAGAATTCTTGTTGATAGAAGATTGAGAGAGTCTCTGTATTCTGAGTTGTGTATCCTCTCTTTTTTCAATCTCTGTATTTCTTTTCTATTTCATACAAAAAACATTCTCTTTTATTCTCTGTGTCTGAATAGGATATTACTCTGTCAAAGATAGCCGTTGGTCTGCATTGATTACAGCCTTAATTGCATAATTTGTTCTGAAGGAAAGTCCACTGATTTGTTCCTTGAAAAATCCCTTGAAACTTGCTCCAGAAGTAAATGAAAACGGCTGGCAGATCTTCTGAATTAAATGCAGAATAACTCCCATCTAATTTGAATTTGAATTCTGAAAGATAACTGAAATCGTCGAACTGAGCTCTGCTATCGTCGAGCTGAGCTCAGCGACCTGGAAAATGCAAGCAGCAACATAATCGTCGATCTGAGCTCAAAGATCGTCGAACTGAGCTCAGAGATAAGGATCCAGTGCAGAGTCAAAATCGTCGACCTGAGCTCACCGATCGTCGAATGGAGTTCGACGATATTGCCAAGTTGAGCTCAGCGATCGTCGAGTGGAGCTCGACGATATTATGAGGTTTGAGCTCAGTGATCGTCGAATGGAGCTCGACGATCTGCAGAAGTTGAGCTAAACGATTGTCGACCGGAGTTCGACGAATCGTCGTGCTGAGCTCGACGATTAGACTTAGTCTCCAGAAAAACTTGGTCTTCAGGGCAGCTTCCAAACCTAGACTCCTGATCCCTTAGACTCAATTCTAATTGACCTATTAAGCTATACAAAAGGTCAAACACAGATTACTAGAGACATAGTGATCCTGACCCAAATTAGTAATAGGGTGTTCCAACAATCTCCCCCTATTTGGGTTAGGAAAACTATTTACAGACTTTTGAAAATCAAACAACATCATACAATCAGAAAAACACAAAAACAACAGTAGCTAGACATTACAGAACCATCACACAGATATATATATATGATATCAAGAACAGAAATCAGTCAGAAAAACCAAGAAATGTCACCTTACAGAGTTACTTTTTCTCTTTGCCTTTTACCATCTTGATTTCTCTGTTAGGATCTAAAGCTTGTTGTTTGGATCTGGTATCATCAGCTGCACCCAAATAATTTTGCTTTGATGTCCTGGGAACCACTGCAGCTGGATGCAACTCCATGTACCTGTCTGCATCAAAGAACTTACTGGAGGCATATCTTTCTTGTTCTTTCTGTCTTTGTTCTGACATTGTAGATATATTGGAGGTGTCCAGGCCTTGCTCTTTGGCTTTCTTGATCTGGTCTAAAGCAGCCAACTCTTTCATTCTAGCAGTCCAAGCAACAGGATTCTTCTCAGGGTCCTCAAATGGAACAGGTGGCTCATACCTGTTGGAAGAAGTATCTTGAGGAGTCCTGGCAGTCACAGTTTCTCTGAGCTTATAGGGGAATGGACCTGAAGTTGTATCAGAAGGAACATGTCCTCCCCTGGAATAAGGGTGCTGCCTGGAATGCCCTTTGGAGTAAACCTGAGTCTCTCTTTGATTTCCCCTGTATCCTCCCCTTCTAGAGTAAGAGCCCCTAGACTGGCTTTCCCTTTGATATGTTCTAGCATGAGGTTGGTAGGGAGCCTGGCTTCTAGCTGGGCCTGATCTTGCAGAGCTGCCACCTGCACCTGCATCAGGTGGAGGTGGTGGAGGAGGATGAGGGTGCTTGAACTGGGAGGAGTCCTTATCAAACTTTCTTTTCTTCTTCATAGCCTTCAGCTGATTCTTAGAGAACTGCATCCAATGCTCAGTAATTGGACAGTTGTGCAGAATATAGTAAGGAACATCATTATCATCTCTAACTTTGGCAGGAGGAACCCTCTTCAATGCCTTACTTCTTGCCTTCCTTTTCCTTGCAATGGTGGCAGCAGGTATAGCAGCAGATACAGTACTAGTTACTTCAGGCATTTTGGCAACAGCAGGTTCAGAAACAACAACAACATCTACAGCAGGCTCATAAACAACAGCCTCTGTCATCAGAGAATCCTGGGAAATGAGCTCATCAGCAGCAGTTGGAACATTGTCTTCTTCAGCAGCAACAACAATTTCAGAAGTAGATACAGCCTTGTCTTCAGCAGCAGCAGCAGTAACATCATCAGAAGCAACAGTCACTGAATGAATAAAAGCAGAAATGATACTGGGGTCACAGCATGAGAAGGGCACCAGAGCCTTGGACAGATCTTCAGGGGGCTGGACAGCATTGGGCTCTGGGAGGTAGCTGAAGTGTGCAGTATCAAATGCAGAGAGCAAAGACCCTAGGTCAATTGCTAAGACTACAGTAGGCACAGCAGGAGCAGCATCAGAAGCAGCAGCAGCAGCAGGAGCAGAAGCAGAAGCAGCAGCAACAGCAGCATGAAGGCTGGCTTCATAAGGCATCTCCCCCTGCCTGGATGTAGATACCTCTGTATCAAGGCACACTGCTGGTGGGGCTGCTTGAGGAAGGAGGGAGGAAAGCCTAGCAGACAGGGCTGCCACTGACTGTTGTAGAGGAGCTAAGGAGGCCTCCATGAGAAGAGAGAGCCTGGGGGCCAGTAGCTCATACAACTTGTCAGCTAGGGCTGGCAGATCTACATGCTCAATGGCAGGAGCAGAGGTAGAGGGGATTGGGATGGCTGAGGATGCTGGAAGGGGAGTGCTGGATGGTGAAGGGATAGAGGGCTGAGGTGTGGGAATTGTGGAGATGGAGGACAAGGGTATAGAGATGGATGGAGTGAATGATGGTTGGTTAAGGATGTGGTGGAGGAGATCTTGGAAAGATGTTGAGGTGGAGGGGAAGTCTGGAGGAGAAGAGGGGGAATAATCCATGTAGGATTCATCCAGAAGGGTGAAGGATGGTATGGATGGAGATGAGGTGACATCTGGAGGGGGATATGAGAATAAAGGGTGGAAGTGGTCAACTGGAGGTGATGAAGTGGTTGCTGGGGATGGAAGAGAGGTTGGAGAAGGGCTGAAGATTGTAATGGGAGATGAGGCTGGAATGGTGGATGGAGATGGAGGTAGGGTTGAACTTGGAGGAGGAGGAGAAGCAGCACTAGCAGCAGGCAGGTTCTCTGCAGGGGCAGAGACCTGGGGGGGAGTGACTCTGTGAGTCCTGGTGCCTGAAGGGGCAGCTGAAGAGGGCCTGCTGGGCTTGCTAATCTGCCTGTCCCATTTGCCAAAAAGGGCACAGGAGAGTCTCTTGGAGGCATTGATATGCACTCCAGAGGAGACTAGCAGAGCAGGGCACTTAGCCTGAAGGAAAACTCCAAGGATTCTTCCAAAATTTACAAAGCTTTTATTTATTTTCTTCTTTATCAGGTCAAAGAAGACCTCTCCCCAATTCAGACTTTTCCTATCTACCAGAGCTCCCATGAGGCAGAGCTGATGTCTGGTGATGGTGTCATGTGCAGAATGTTTGGCCAACAGGACCTTGCCTACAACATCTGCCAGAAACCTGTATTCAACTGACAGGTTCCTCTTAAACAATTTGCTAGGGTTTCCCTCAGGATGACCCATCTTGGCAAGTATATCAGTAAACTCTTCTCCAGAAAGTTCAGCAGAGTCATCTCCATTTCTAAAACCAAAAACCTCTGTTAAGACTGTTGGGGTCAGAGGTACCTGGGTGCCACCAATAGATCCAACTATGGTGTTGTTGTCAAGGTTGTGTGCAGTATATACCCATTCCTTTATTTCATCTGAGGCAAGTTTGATTCTTGTGGTCATGAGGGCAGACAAATGTTGATCCTTGAATAGACTCAGGATGTCCTGCAAGATTTGATCAGTGGTGTTGAAAGAGTCCAAATCGATGTCAAACCCTGCGTCAAACTTCATGGCGGCGAGGACAGCAACTGAGACGGCCATGGTACCTGCAAAAACTTAACAAACAAAACGACCAAGGTAGAACTGTTTGGAGGGAAGAAAATTTCTGCAGAGAAATTGAAAGCGCAAGAGAGAACGACGGCGAAAAAAATGAGTTTTATATTAGGGTTCGACGCAGAATTGGAAAGATCGTTGAACTCAGTTCGACGATCGAGGCTTCTAAAGGAATCTGAAGAGACTCCAACATCGTCGATCTCCGTTCGACGATCTTGGGAAGCGTCGAGCTCCGTTCGACGATCATTCAGGGAACAAAATCGTCGAGCGCCGTTCGACGATCGTTGACCTAAGGAGACAGTTCATGCTGCCTGAGGGGCGCTGAACTTGGTTCGACGATCCTGGAAATCGTCGATCTCCGTTCGACGATCTTTGGGGAAATCGTCGAGCGCAGTTCAGAGATCAGAGAATCCTAAATACTAAGAAAAATCAGAATATTGCCTAGTCTTGGTCCATTTTTAGCTTTCAAAATCTTGGGGATTATTTAAGACTTCCTCCATCTAACATTCCTAACTGATTTAGGAAGAAGGTGTGTTTCTTTTCATCCAAAGGCTTGGTGAAAATATCTCCCCTTTGTAAATCAGTTGGGATATACTGCAATTCAATTTTACTCTTTTCAACATTGTCCCTTAAGAAACGATGCCTAATCTCTATGTGTTTTGTCCTACTATGGAGGACTGGATTTTGAGCTATGGAAATAGCACTTGTATTATCACAAAAGATTTTTGACTTCTCTAAGTTGTAACCATAGTCTAGGAGTTGATTTTGAATCCACAATATTTGTGAACAACAACTGCCTGCAGCCATATATTCAGCTTCAGCAGTTGAAGTTGACACAGATGTTTGTTTCTTGCAAAACCAGGAGACAAGTCTGTCACCAAGGAACTGACAAGTTCCACTGGTGCTTTTCCTGTCAATTCTGCATCCAGCATAATCAGCATCAGAGAATCCAGTTAACTCAAATGCTGAATCTTTTAGATACCAGAGACCTAGATTTGGACAACTTTTAACATACCTAAGAATCCTCTTTACTAATGTTAGGTGTGACTCTCTAGGGCTTACTTGAAATCTAGCACATATACATGTAGCAAACATTATATCTGGTCTACTAGCTGTAAGATACAGTAAAGAGCCAATCATTACTCTATATGTTGTCTGATCAACAGGTTTCCCATGTTCATCAGCATCTAATACAACATTGGTAGGCATGGGTGTTTTCATACAAGATGCCTCAGACATGCCAAATTTCTTAACCAGCTCATTAGCATATTTGGTTTGAGAAATAAAGATGCCTTCAGCATGTTGTTTGACTTGCAATCCTAGGAAGAAGGATAGCTCACCCATGCTACTCATCTCAAATTTAGAATGCATTAGGTTAGAAAACCTTCTGCACAATTTTGAGTCAGTAGAACCAAAAATGATATCGTCTACATAAATTTGTACTAGTAGGGTATGGGACTTATGGGTTCTAATAAAAAGAGTTTGGTCTACTCTACCCCTTATAAAACCATTTTCCAAGAGAAAGCATGCTAGGGTCTCATACCATGCTCTAGGAGCTTGCTTGAGACCATATAATGCTTTGTGTAGTTTGAATACATAATCAGGGTAAGTTGGAGAGATAAAACCTGGAATTTGTCTGACATAGACTTCCTCTTTGATGTCTCCATTTAAAAAGGCACTCTTGACATCCATCTGATAAACCTTGAAGCCTTTGTGAGCTGCATAAGCTAGAAATATTCTGATGGCTTCTAATCTTGCAACAGGTGCAAAGGTCTGGTCGTAGTCAATTCCTTCTTCTTGAGAATATCCCTGTGCAACTAGCCTTGCCTTGTTCCTTATTATTACTCCTTGATCATCCAGTTTATTTCTGAATACCCATTTTGTTCCAACAATGGAATGATCCTTTGGCTTTGGCACTAGTTCTCATACTTTGTTCCTCTCAAATTGATGCAACTCCTCTTGCATGGCAATGATCCAGTGTGGATCTTGCTCTGCATCTTGAATGGACTGAGATTCAATTTGAGAAAGGAAGCAGGTGTGCAACAGGTTTTGGTTGACCTGATTTCTGGTTTGCACACCAGCTGAGAGTTCTCCAATTATTTGGGTAATTGGATGGTCTCTTGATGTTACTAAATCAACAGGGGGTGCTGATTGTTCACCAACCTGTGTTGTTGTTTCCTCTTGTGGTACAACAACTGGCTCTTCAAGTTGGGCTTCAATGTGTTGAGCATTCCCTTCACCTTCACTGCTTTCATTCTCTTGAGCAACCTGCAACTTGTTCATGTCTTCAACTAGAGAGTGTTCCTGCAAAGGTTCTATGGTAGATGAAATCTTCTCCTTGAAAGACATGTTAGTGATAAGCCCGGAATCCGCGACCTGCCCGCGCAGTTTTCCAGACCGGACGGTCTTCCTATTCAAGCCGCCAAACCCCCCAAGCCGGGCGGTCTCCATGTCAGGCCGCTGCCAGCACCGACCCTGCTCAGCGACAAGGCCAAGGACCCAGCCGTCAGCTCGCCAGGAGGAATCCGCCAGGCCGCGCGGCTTCCCTCCTTTCTTGTTTCTTTCTCTTTTGCTTCCCCTCACCTCTGCCCGGTTCTCCTGTACCCCGGGCAGCCGGTAATTTTAGCCCTGCCCGTTTGGGCAGGCCCCCGAGCCTATAAATAGGGGGAGGGTGCACTGCCCAAGACACCATGACTGGGATCCAGTAGCTCGCCTGTTAAGAGCTGCGGTCTCAAGTCTAGTGTATTGCGGCTTGTAGCCCGGCCGGCTTCCTCTTTTACTCGTTGTAACTGTCTCATTTTGAAGTAAAGGAAAGCCCGCCGCAAGAGTGGCATTTAAGCCGCGGCGGGCGAACTCTGCTGTTGCCACTGCCAGCGGCCCCCTCCTCTTTTCTGCCCTTTAGCCGCGACCGCTAGTAACCGATTAGTCGACAGTCTCCTCCTTTCCTTCCCTATTCCCCGGTGTTCGAACCGTTAGCTGGTGGTGACCGACTCCCTGTCCGTTTTCGTGCATCAACAGTTAACACGCGGCCTTCAGATCTCGACTAATCGATGAAATCAGCGGTCTAGCTAATTAGACCGCTCTATCCTCTAGAGTTCGGCGGCCTGTCTAGCAAGCCGCAACTTCGCCGGCTAAGGCTTTCAGCCCGCCTCCCGCACTGTGGAACCTGGCATTCTATCCGCTCTCTTTTCAGCCGGTCTTCTTATCGGTTTGCAGTATCGCCTAGCCGCCGCGTTAAGCCGCCGCTGTTCTGCGGTCTCTTGCAAAAGTTCGGCTATTTCTCTCTTTTCAGGATGAATCCTGCAAGGGGTCATGACAAATCCAGCAACATCTCAGTTTCTACAGATCTCTCAGAAGTGCAGGATTGCTCGTATTTTAATAGTGAGGTTGTTGACCCTCGTAAAGAAATTTTTGCAAACAGTGTTGAGCATGGGTTAGAATCTGTTGCAAATGAGTCTCTTTGTGAGGACGAAGAAGAGGCCCCTTCTCCATTCACTAATCAAATTCGGTGGGATACTGTCTCCGATGATTTCAGAGAACCACGTCTCCCAGAGTATTCTGCATGTGATGATCCGTTTTCTCATTTGCAAGCTTTTGAATCAGCTATTTCACTTAGAAAAGTGTCAAATGGAGTAAAATGCAAACTCTTTGTTATATCTTTTGGCAATGTTGCAAGAGAATGGTTTTATAGCCTCCCACCTCGATCAGTAACCAGCTTTAAGGATTTTCGAAGTCAATTTATTTCTAGATTCGCTATTTTCAGGAAGCGGAAAAGAGACGTTGGAGCTCTCTTCCGAATCAAGCAAGGAATTGACGAGTCTAATTCAGATTTTGTTGATCGGTTTCAAAAGGAGGTTCTAGATATTTGTAGCGTCCATCAAGACTATTACTTGCATGCTTTCATAAATGCCCTTCAAGAAGGCCCATTGAAATTCAAGCTCACCACAAAATATCCAAAAAGCTTCGGAGATCTTATTAATATAGTTAATACATTCATAATAGCCGAAGAGGCAAATAAAGGTTATGTTTCGTTTCTGAATCGAATGACTAAACAATCTCAAGGGAATTCTGGTCAACAGCAATCTATTTCCCCTCAAGATGTCTTGCAAGTTGAATACTGCAAGTCTCCTTATATTCTCCAGGATAAAATTCCAAAGTATGAAAAAGATTCAGGTAAGTATGTTAAGTTCAAAATTCCTATGGAAGATCTTTTGATAATCATTCAGGGAATGCCTGAGTTCAAGAAGCCTCGGCGCATGAAATCCAAAATCAAGCATCGGCACGAGCAGCTTTTTTGCAAGTATCATAAAGATATTGGTCATCTAGCAGAAGATTGCATAGCTCTCAAGAAATTGGCTAATCAACTTGTAAGAGCTGGAAAGTTGCAAGAATATGTTATTTAGTGACTCTCTAAGGCAATCTTTCATTTCTTGCTCAATAATTCAAGCAGTGATTCCTCTCTCTTTCTATAATGAAAAGTGCTTATGTTCAGAATAATACATAACATCTCCTTCGCAATCGGTATCGGTATTAATAAGGCATGATAAAGCTACAGATATATATCCTTTTTCACTTCCTTAACATCATGCAAATGTTACTTTTTCATTTGAAGCTTATTTTTAGCTTTACTCTTTATGCCTATATGCATGCATGTAGGGGCAAGAGCCCCTTTCGAATTCTTAAGCCCTCCACATCCTGCTCGACTTCAGTAGCAGATGTGTAGTGGGTTTTCCGCTTGACCTTCAGTCGCAGGCATTGCGTACCCGTCACGCATGACTTCAGTCACAGACAGGCTTTACGTACTTATCCCGCTTGACCTCGGTCGCAGACATTGCGTACTTGTCCTGCTTGACCTCAGTCGCAGACGTTGCGTACTTGTCCCGCTTGACATTGGTCATGGAATTTAAGAATTTCGATCCCGCTTATGTGTTTTTTGTGAGGAAAGCAATGCCACGCGCACCTGCCCACATTGACACATAAGTGCATATCTTCACCTATTTTTGCAGGACAACACGAGCCTATCCGCTGTCTCGCGGTTTTATTTAGCGGCCTGTGCAGGTTTTATAATTATTTACACAAGCCGCCCGGTTTCATATTCCGGCTTAAGTCTTTTAACTTTCCTGTTCTTACCGGCCGGATTATCATTAATATATTTGGGAACTCGGCCGACTTACGTCCGCCTATCCGTTATTCAGTATCTTATTCGGCTTATGTATATCAATTGCCGGTTTGTTATTCATATGAAAAAGAGGTCGCCCGACCTGCTTCTGGCACTTAATTCCTGGCTATTGATCTGCCGACTTATGGTATTAATTGTATCAGCTAAATCAGCGAACTATCGTCACAAGAGTTCCCGGCTTCCATATGCCTATATCGGTCTGTATTATCGGAAGCCGAAGCTTATTTCTCTATTTCTGTTCCTTTAATCAAATGGGCAATTCGCTTCAGAGTTTGCCCTAGCCGCAATCTAATATTTCAATGTGATGGATGTTTGCCGACTGCGACAGGTGGCCGCGCGGCTTAGCGGTCACGGTTTAAGTATGAACAAGCCGGGCAATTCAGCTCTTCTAGCAGATAACGTTGAATAATTCATCAAGGAAAATTGCGGTTTAAATTATTAGCCGCTCGGCTTATTGTTGACGTGCACTCCGGTAGAAACCGCAGGGAAATGTCTCTCTCTTGCGGACAGCTTTGATGAAGTCGCAGCGCAAACTCAGTCGGTTTACATACCTATATTCTAAATCGGAAGCTACACTGAGACCGCGCGGACTTAGTCAAGTAAGAAAAGTAAGATGCAACAAAGAGTAAGGTAAAAGTGCCTTCATTACTATGTCATTAAGTGTTACAAGATTTTTAATCGCGCGGTTACAAAAACAATCCGCCGATTTCAAAAAAGTTCAAAATACAAAACCAAGTTATAAATTTTTCTAATCGTCCGGTTTGAGCTTCTTAGTCGCAGGAGCATCCAAATCACTGCCATCACCAACATCGACAGATGATAAAGAGTACCCGCTGCTAGTTGCGGAGCTCGCTGAACCATCAGAAGATGTCGAGTCTGGCCGCGCGGTCTCCGACTCTTGGCCGCCGGACTCAGGAGATGTGCGTGGACTCCGGCTTCCCTGGCCGACCTCTTCCACGGCGTCTCCCACCACCTCACCGACTTCTTCCCCGACTTTGGCCTTGCCTTTGATCGACTTATAGACGTCGGCCACCTGCTCCTTCAGGGAAGGGTAGATGTCGGCGCATGTGAAGTTGGTGAAGCCGGGGGCCAAGCCGCCAATGTCCCGGAGGCGGTTAAGCGCTCCATCGATTCCTTGGACGAGTTGGGGGAAGACTTGGTCTTGGAAGATCGGGTTGGCGGGGTTGTACATTTCCTGCAAAGCAAAGGTGAAGGTAAGGTCGCGCGGTTACATAATTCTAACCGCGCGGGTATTGGTAATGACTTACCGCCTCTTTCTCTTTAAGCCGCTTGTTCTCTTCTTGCTGTTCGCCTAACTGCGTCTTCAGGCCGCTGTTCTCTTTCATCAGCTCCTTGTAGGCAAGCCCCATGAAATGGCTTGCCACGAAGCTCCTCGCGCCGACTTGCGCGGCTAGCCACGGCAAGTCGTCTGGAGGAACTCGTCGCATAGCCCTCAAGTTGCGCTTGCCGTACAGCGCGCCGCCAACCGCATTAGCATGGCGGCTTACTTCTTCTGCTCCCCGGTAGGGGAGGGCGGTGGAGATCGTCACCGACTTGCCGTCCGGACTCCAACGCAAGGCTGGGTCGCCGTGGACATCCTTCAGGCTGCTGCCGGTTCCTTGCAGCATGAACTCTCCAGAGGAGTCCGACTCCTCCTCCTCCGCAGCTCGCGCCGGCTTGACCCGCTTCGCCCTCTTTTCTCTTTGAGTAAGGGTCAAGCCGCCCGGAGTCTGCGGCTTGTTTAGCGGGACCGCCACAGCAGCTGCAAAGATAGAAGGCAAAGTTAGTTTTCAGGCCGCGCGGCTAAGAATTCAGGTCGGCCGGCTTAACACTTACTGTCTTCCGCTTCGACTCCTACTAGCGACGGCAGCAGCGGGATATAGTGGTTTACATCAAGCCGCTCGCCCCTGAAGAAGTCGTAAATCTCCTTCTCGACGCCGTCCAAGCCGCTGCTCCCAAAGGCGGCTTCTTCGCGGACTTGGGGGTCGACCGGCAGCAACCCCAAGTTGCCCTCGAAGATCAGAAACCGCTCCGGCCAGTTCGCGATCTTGTTGGCCAAGTTGACTATCTTCAGCCCTCTGCAGCCGAAGTAGAGGTACCGCCGGAAGATCTTTGTCCCGGAGTCCGGGATAGACCGCACCGAGAAGCACTCTCGGAAGAGCCTCATCGAGAAGCGGACTCTTTCCGACCTAAGGTAAGAGATGAAGCTGTATATTGCGGCTATCGAGTTCGGGGGAAGTTGTCCGGGCACAACTCCATAGTGGTCGAAGACCGCTACGGCCTCTAGCAAGACCGGGAAGCTGAAGCCGCAGTCGAAGTGGTCAATGGGGACTGCGATCTGATTCGCGTTGGAGGAGTTAATCCGCTCATCCTGCCGGGGAAGCCGCGCGATCAGCGGACTTCCTTGCATATGTTTCTCGACAAAGTCATCCAGCTCGGCTTTTGTAAGCCGGCATTCTTTGTGGTCAGCTGAGTGGAAGGCGGAGGCCGCGTCTGTCCTAATGGCTGTGGCCTTGTCAGACCGCAACGACTTGGACTTAGCCCGCATCCTTCTTGATTTGTGATGAACTCTGCGGGGTCTGCGCTATTTATAGAAAATCCGTGAAGCTACAGTGCCTAATGTCAAATCGCGGCTAGTCGTCACGCCGCGCGGCCTAAGTCCGCTGGAAGTGCAGAACAGCGTAGTGATCAAGCCGCCTTTTAGTCCGTCAGTCCGCACGTCTATTTCCCTGCACTTAGAAAAATTCTATGACAAATCATGTGGATATCAAGTATTCAAGCCGGCGCTCTGTTCGCCAGACCGCGCGGCTATTATCCTAAACTTTAAATTTCTCAGAACAAAGCAGCAGACATGTGGATTATAAATACAAACCGCATAAGCCGCATTCAGTTCGCAGCATAATAAAATACAACAGTTTACAGCAATCAAATTGTCCAACATCCAGAGAAAAAATATATATTACAACATAATATTCAATTGTCTGCGCGGCTTAAATCTCTCAAGTCGCTCAGGATCGTTTGTCGTCTTCCGGCCTATCTCGTCCCATGTGCGCGACCTGTTCACCGGTCTGCACAATCGCAACATACACCTGGCTAACCAGATTATGAAGCGCATGCAGAGACCGATGAACTCGCGCAGCGTCGCGCTCAACTCTCGCAAACGGAATCATATGGATCGCCTGGGCCCCCGGACCGCTTGGAACTGCGACCTGGTTAGGCGCCGCGGCCACTGGCGGATGCGAACTCTCGCCAGAGGCCGGGCGGCTAGTTCCCGGCAACTCCGCAGGAGTTGGTGGTGCAGGCCGCAGTTCTCCGCCAGTCTCCGCCGGCAAGTCTTGGTTTTCGCCGCCTCCGGCATGCGGGATCTGTTCTCTGTCTCCTTCCGGCCGCGCGGCCATCAGCAAGTACTTCTCCGCCCTTTCCTTCTCCAAGGCGACCTGCATCTCAGCAATCTTCGCCTCAGCGGTTTCCATCGCGGTCTGGTGCCTGGCGGTCTCTTCCTTCCTCGCAGTCTGGAACCTGGCGGTCTCTTCCTTCATCGCGGTCTGGAGCCTGGCAGTCTCTTGTTCCATCGCAGTCTTCATCCTCGCGGTCTCCAGCTCAAGCGCTCTTTGCAACCTAGTGGTCTCTTTCTCCAGGGTGGTTTGCAACTCTTGGATCCTTTTTTCCGCGGCCTCCTGGGCAACCCGCTGCTGTTCGTCTTTAATCCGCAGTGTTTCGGTGGCCGCGTTCAAAGCCGCCTGCAGCGAGCCGACCTCCTTCTGGAAGTCGGCCATCTCCTTCTCGCGAACACTTGGAGGCGGAGGCGGTGGCAGCATAGACAAATACGACGTCAAGTCGCCCGGTTTCATCGCGGTCTCCGGTACACCTGCAGAAGAGAAACCGCAGTCAGGTTCAGCCGGATTGTTGCGACCTTCTAGTAAGGAAATCGGTAGGATAAGACCGCCGGTTTGATGTTTATCTCCTCCAGAGGCCGCGGTATGGATTTTAATCACTGGCCGCCTGAGCCGCTCAGGATCTATCCTCTTCAGCTTTTCTTTCCATAGCCGCTCGGTTTCCTTAGCTCGGCTTTTCAGTTGAGCCGTGGTCAGGAAAAAGCTGGCCGGCGGATTTAATATTATATTCGCCCCCTTCTTCCTTGACCGCGACTTGTAGAATTTAATAATTCGCCTAACGTCCCGGTGTTTACCTTGCAGTAATGGATGTGCGGTCTCCACCGGCTTATTGGCGATTAGTTTCTTCATCTCCTCCATCTTCTCGCGGAGCTTCAGTTTCTCGGCTCCTTTAGAAGCCGCGGAAGCCGGTTCGCCAGGCTTCTCCCTAATAACCTGGATGTCGGGGCGGTCAACCTCCTCAGACGCCGCTGGTGTCGACAATAGCGCATCTTGCCGCTGGAGAGTCTCCATGCCCTTCAGGAGCTCGCTGAGCGAGTCGCTAACCGCTGGCGTATTGTCCAGTTCGCTCGGCTTGTGATCCGGTGTAGCCGGGTTCTCGGGTACCTCCTTCTCGTGCGGCCTGTGTTGAAGACTGTCCGCTCCGGTCTTTTCAGAGATATTCCGGTTTCTGGCATGCAGCTTCCTCATTTTCTTCTTCATCCTTTCTTCAAGGGTTTCGCTCCTTTCTTTCCGCCGTTTCAGGGAGCCGGACACCTTTTCAGTCCGCTTGCCCTGTTCAGCAACAGTCCGCTCGGGTTCCTGCGCCTTCTCCGGCTCGTTGTCATCCACAACGATTAAGTCGACCTTGCTCGGCAATTCGGACGGTTTCCCAGACTCAACACTCTTCTCCTCCGTCCCACCGATTTTTAGGAGTGGTTCTCCTGATGGAGAGAAAGTCACGTCGAAGGATTTAGCAATCCCGGTTTGCAGTGGAGCAGCCTTCGAAACCGCTTTGGGATCTACTGCGGCCTGCGATGGTCCGCCGACGATCTCTGTCGGCCTCTTTTCAGCTCCAGAAGCCGCTGATGTCTCCGGCTTCCCAGTCTTCTTGGCAGTCTGACGGGCAGAATCATTCGAGTTCTCGCTCCGGCTCTGTTTCGCTTCTGGCGGTTTCTTGTTGCGAGCTAGCATTGATGACATCACATCCATCGCTAAAGAAATCGCGTCGGCTTGCAAAATTCTAACCGCAAGTGGCGAGTAGCGACCCGTGCTTGGCAGGTATCCAGAAGAATGTCAAGGGTCAGGGGATTTTATAGACAACGATGAAGTAGTCGCGGTCTCCGGCTTAGTTCTACATTTTCGAAGTTTTTTGGAAACTTAAAAATGTGCGGGGATTATGATAAGCCCGGAATCCGCGACCTGCCCGCGCAGTTTTCCAGACCGGGCGGTCTTCCTATTCAAGCCGCCAAACCCCCCAAGCCGGGCGGTCTCCATGTCAGGACGCTGCCAGCACCGACCCTGCTCAGCGACAAGGCCCAAGGACCCAGCCGTCAGCTCGCCAGGAGGAATCCGCCAGGCCGCGCGGCTTCCCTCCTTTCTTGTTTCTTTCTCTTTTGCTTCCCCTCACCTCTGCCCGGTTCTCCTGTACCCCGGGCAGCCGGTAATTTTAGCCCTGCCCGTTTGGGCAGGCCCCCGAGCCTATAAATAGGGGGAGGGTGCACTCCCCAAGACACCATGACTGGGATCCAGTAGCTCGCCTGTTAAGAGCTGCGGTCTCAAGTCTAGTGTATTGCGGCTTGTAGCCCGGCCGGCTTCCTCTTTTACTCGTTGTAACTGTCTCATTTTGAAGTAAAGGAAAGCCCGCCGCAAGAGTGGCATTTAAGCCGCGGCGGGCGAACTCTGCTGTTGCCGCTGCCAGCGGCCCCCTCCTCTTTTTTGCCCTTTAGCCGCGACCGCTAGTAACCGATTAGTCGATAGTCTCCTCCTTTCCTTCCCTATTCCCCGGTGTTCGAACCGTTAGCTGGTGGTGACCGACTCCCTGTCCGTTTTCGTGCATCAACAGTTAGTTTCATCAAAAGAAACATGAACAGATTCCTCAATTTTCAATGAAGATTTATTATATACCCTATAGGCCTTGCTGATCATGGAGTATCCCAGAAATACTCCTTCATCAGCTTTGGCTTGAAATTTTGCTAAATACTTCTTATCATTATTGTGAATATAGCAAGTGCAGCCAAAAATTCTGAAATAGTCAACTTTAGGTTTCTTCCCTTTGAGTAATTCATAGGGAGTATTTCCCTTCAGTTTATGTATCAGACTTCTGTTCAGCACATAGTTGGAGGTGTTCACTGCCTCTGCCCAGAAGGATAGAGGTAGATGAGCATCTGACAACAATGTAGTGGCAGATTCAATAAGGGTTCTATTTTTCCTTTCAGCTACCCCATTTTGTTGAGGAGTTCTAGGAGCTGAGAAAGTATGTATGATCCCTTCACTCTGACAGAACTCTTGCATAAGAAGAGAATCAAACTCTGTCCCATGATCACTTCTGATCAGGGCAATGTGAGTATTGAACTCAATCTTTATACATTTGAGAAACTCTGTCAGACACTTAAAGTTATCAGACTTCTTCCTTAGAAAGAACACCCAAGTGAATCTAGAGAAGTCATCTACAATCACTAAAGTGTAGGATTTCCCTCCTAGGCTTTGTACTGTGATGGGTCCAAATAGATCCATGTGTAACAGATACAATATCCTAGGTGAATCACTCTTATTAAGTGACTTGAAACTGTTTTTAGTTTGCTTGCCTAATTGACAAGCCTTGCAGAGACCTTCCTTCTTATAGGGGCCAGAAGGTAGTCCTCTAACAAGGTTGTCCTTGGAGAGCCTAGCAATAGTTCTAAGGTTTAGGTGTCCTAATCTCTTATGCCATAAAACATTTGGTCTACAAACTGAATTGAATAAACAGATATCTATAGTAGTTGAAAGAAAATCTACTAGGTAGATATTACCTTTCCTTTTACCTGTCAACACAGTTGTGTTGTCCTCTGACTTGATTTTGCATAAGGTTTTGCTGAAGGTCACCTGGTAGCCTTCATCACATAGCTGACTGATGCTGATTAGGTTGTGCTTCAGTCCTTCCACATATGCTACTTTCTTGAAGGTTACAGAACCAATCTGGACTGCTCCATAACCTTTAGTTTGTCCAAAGTTGGAGTCACCAAAGATAACCTTGGGTCCAAGCTTGGCTCTAAAGGAGTTGAGGTTATCCTTGTTCCCTGTCATGTGCTTAGAGCACCCACTATCCAAATACCATTGCTGGTTAGATGTTGGATAGGTCTTCACCTGCACATAAAATAATTCACTTGTTTTTGACCCAGTTTACCTTGGGCCTAGGTTGATAACCTTTAAATTCAGAAATGAAAGACATCCCTGGCTGACTCTTATATCCTTCAGGATGATATCTCCTTGGAGGTAAAATCCATTCAGTATAAGGGTTGAAGGTTTGGGATGAAGAACCCTCAGGATTCAATTTTGACTTGCCATTGAAAAAATTTCCAGAGCTCTGACCTCTGTTCGACGATCTTGGAGCTGAGTTCGACGATCTTGGGTCAGATCGTCGAGCTCCGTTCGACGGTCGACTATAGCTGAGGTCAGGTATATGGGATCGTCGACCTGCGTTCGACGACTTTGGCTGAGATCGTCGAACTGCGTTCGACGATTTTTCCTGAGATCGTCGAGCTGCGTTCGGCGATCGTCGATCTTCATTCGGCGATCGTCGATCTCCGTTCGACGATTTTTGCTGGGACTTAGTTTTCTGAGGCAGATCAGAATTTTTTCTGGCAACCTCTACAACTCCCTTTCCCTTGTCAGAAATGAACTTGATAGGGGTTGTTAGAACAATAGGTTGGCTGGATGAGGCACCCAAGCCCAGTGTACTGTTGAATCTTGAGTTCACTGTGCTTGTGATGTCCATCAGCTTGATGCTTCTCCCATTGAGAGATTCTTCAAGCTTCTTGGCCTCAGAGAGTTCACTCTTCAGTGAAGCTATCTGTTCCCTATAGCTCTCCAACTCCTGAGAGAGTTTGAGGTTTTCTGATTTTAAACCACTTTGTTCAGATAATTGATTTCTAAGAGAGATGATCTCTTTCTCAGACTTTAGCAGGTCTAAACATAGTGCTTTAAATTCAAGTTTAAAATCTTCTGAAGTAAAATCAAAAGAGCTGATTACCTGATCTTCATCAGGTTGAGTCTCTGAGTCTGACTCTGACTCCTCTTCCTATGAGTTCTGTTGTGAGGCATTGATTGCCATCATGCAGAACTCCTTTTCCTCTGCATCATCCTCATCATCACTTGAGCTGGAAGAGGCTTCTGACTCCTCTTCAGTCTCACTCCAGGATTCAGCAACAAATCCTTTCCTTGTGTGCTTATTTCTGCTGGAGGAAGGTTTGCTACTTCCATTCCTTTTGGAGTCCTTCTCCTTTCTTCTTTCTTTTCTGTCCCTTCTGTCCTTGTTCTTGTTCTCTGGACAGTCAGGAACCATATGCCCTGGTTTCCTGCAACCAAAGCAAATGATGTCTTTGCTATTGCCAATGGACTTGTCATACCTTGGCTTATCCTACTCCTTATATGATCTTCTTCTGAAGTCCTTTCTGGCCATCTTATAGAATCTTTTGGCCAACAAGCTGAGAAGTTCATCATTGGTTGTTCCTTTTTCTTCAGGCAGAACCTCAGTTGCCTTGAATGCTATAGTCTTCTCCTTTCTTGTGGCTGGTGGAGCAGCCTTCTGTTCTTCCTCTCTGTTCTTGATGAGTAGCTCATAAGATTTGAGCTTACCCAACAAGGCTTCAGTGGTGATCTCATTCAGACTTCTGGCATCTTTAATTGGCCAGATTCTTGAATCCCAAGTGCTGGGGAAGCACATTAGGATCTTGTCATTAAGTTCTGTCAGTGAGATCTCTTTGTCTAATGTCCTCAGTTCACTGACAATTAGACTCAGTCTGTTGTACATGTCTCCCACTGACTCTGTTTCTCCCTTCTTGAAGTTCTCATACTGGGAGATGAGATGGGATCTTCTGTCCTTTCTCTCATCAGCTGAGCTAGAGACAATTTCTGAGAGCTTGTCCCATATTTCCTTGGCTGAATTGCATTCAGCTACTTTTTGAAAAATGTCATCTGACATTGTCTGAGCTAAAATGTTCATTGCCTTGGCATCAGCTACTTTCCACTTTTTGATGTCAGCATCTGTTCCTGATGGAGGTGGAACAACATTTGTGCTTGTGCCCTCTGGAGGTCTTGGACACACTGTCAAAACAGAATTAAAAATGTCTTCGTCAATAGAATTCATGTAGAGTCTAATCCTTGCTTTCCAAAGTGCAAACTTTGACAGATTGCACACTGGAGGTCTGGTGCTAGCATAATCTTTGTTTTGGGCCATGACTTCTGCAAGCTAAATCTAATAATGAAATATAAAAGAAGGATCTAGTTTGGGATCTTTGGGGTTCAGGTGTTAGCCTGTACAACCAAACAGATATGGTATGTTTAACCAACCTCCCTCTGATACCAATTGAAAGGGAAAACTAGATCAGATATACTCTAGAGGGGGGTGAATAGAGTATATGGTGCTTTTAAAACACAAGGAAAAACTTTTGCAAAGCTTTACAACAATTGTTGTAATGAGTGTAAGCAGGGAAGCAGAAATAAAACTAATCACAAACTAAGCTATGCAGAAACTAAGCACAAGAAAAGCTAGGCCAGAAACAAAAAGAAAACAGGCAGAACCAGATGACACAAGGAAATATAGTGGTTCCCCAACTTGGGTACATCCACTCTTCTACCACCCTAGGTAGGAATCCACTGCAGGATGAGTTGATCAGGTGTCCTGGGCACCAATGAGCTTTTGATAAGGTGCTCAAAAACCAAAACAGATTTTTTGATCAGGTGACTTGCCACCAATGAGCTTTTGACAAGGTGCTCAAAAACCAGATTCAAACTTTTGAAGGGAGTTTGAAAAACCCTTTACAGAGTGGGGGTGAGAGAGAGATGGCAGTCTTCTCTTTTCTCAAACAACTGAGAAGACTAAGTGGATTGATTTCAAATCTCCCCCTGAGTCCTTGATCTTCAAGAAGAAGAGCTTTGCTTGAGGGTGATAGGCCTTCAGATGTAGAACTCCAGCAAAAGATGATTTCAGCAAGCTGAAATGTTGAGTGTCTGGAGTCTTGAAATGATCTTGGCCTTGAACACTTTGAGAGCTGAAGAGATCTGAAGATTTGTTTGAAAGCTTGATCTCTTTGATGAGTGTTCTTCAGAATTCTTGTTGATAGAAGATTGAGAGAGTCTCTGTATTCTGAGTTGTGTATCCTCTCTTTTTTCAATCTCTGTATTTCTTTTCTATTTCATACAAAAAAACATTCTCTTTTATTCTCTGTGTCTGAATAGGATATTACTCTGTCAAAGATAGCCGTTGGTCTGCATTGATTACAGCCTTAATTGCATAATTTGTTCTGAAGGAAAGTCCACTGATTTGTTCCTTGAAAAATCCCTTGAAACTTGCTCCAGAAGTAAATGAAAACGGCTGGCAGATCTTCTGAATTAAATGCAGAATAACTCCCATCTGATTTGAATTTGAATTCTGAAAGATAACTGAAATCGTCGAACTGAGCTCTGCTATCGTCGAGCTGAGCTCTGCGACCTGGAAAATGCAAGCAGCAACATAATCGTCGATCTGAGCTCAAAGATCGTCGAACTGAGCTAAGAGATAAGGATCCAGTGCAGAGTCAAAATCATCGACCTGAGCTCACCGATCGTCGAATGGAGTTCGACGATATTGCCAAGTTGAGCTCAGCGATCGTCGAGTGTAGCTCGACGATATTATGAGGTTTGAGCTCAGCGATCGTCGAATGGAGCTCGACGATCTGCAGAAGTTGAGCTAAACGATCGTCGACCGGAGTTCGACGAATCGTCGTGCTGAGCTCGACGATTAGACTTAGTCTCCAGAAAAACTTGGTCTTCAGGGCAGCTTCCAAACCTAGACTCCTGATCCCTTAGACTCAATTCTAATTGACCTATTAAGCTATACAAAAGGTCAAACACAGATTCCTAGAGACATAGTGATCCTGACCCAAATTAGTAATAGGGTGTTCCAACAGTATCAGAGGGAGGTTTTGGTCGGGCTTAAAGTGAATTCGTGGGCGAATTCTTTTTAAGGGGTGGTGAGCACATTGTGTGCGTCATCGTTATAATGGTAAAAAGAACCCATGAATGTCCACTTAGGAATGAAAATACTCGTGTTTGAGGAACCTGCGTGTTCCTATAATTGTTGTTTGCAATTTATTTGGTCGCTTAACAGTGTTTTGTACCACTATAGGTGACCAGAAGTGGTGTTGGGCCTTCAGAACGCCGAGTTTCTGAGGCTAGTAGTGCACCGGATGTTGCTCCTGCAACACCTCTGTCGGCTGAAAATATACGATTGGTGGCTGAAGTGGTGTTGGCCGTGATTAATGCGCAGCCTGGAAGGCAAGCGCAGCAGCCCGCTCCCGTGATGGAGCAAGAACCTCTGCAAGAGGCTGAGCCGAGAAGGGTGGAGCAAGTGGTTGTAGAACCGGTAGTGCCAAGGAGGGCAACTGAGAGGCATCTAAAGCATGTAATGAGCTTTAACCCTCCGTTATTCTCGGGGTTCGGAACCCCATCTCAGGCTGAAGACTGGCTCTCCAGGGTGAAGAGAGTCATGACAGCGACGGAGACGGGGGAGTGGCAAATGACCACCATCGCTACGTTCCTTTTGGACGGTGAAGCGAGGATGTGGTGGGAAGGATTGGAGCTGCATCATTTGAGAAGGCAGACAACTGATAGACGTTCCGATGGAAGAGTTCTCGGGATTATTCTTAGCAAGACACCTCCCTTCTACTTAGAGGATTTCGATGGAGAATGAATTTCTGAGGTTGGTTCAGGGTGAGAGGAGCGTGGATGAATATCTCCACGAGTTTACTCGTCTGAGTCGTTATGCTAGCTCCACCATCATGGATGAGGAGCGCAAGACTAATCATTTCTATGAAGGATTGAGAGATGAGTTGAGACTACTACTGTCGGGGCCGATGACGCAGGGTTTCTTAACCTTGGTCAATACTGCCCGGTCCTTGGAGAAGGACATGAAAAATGTACAAGCGAAGAAAAGCTTGGGTGAGAAGAAATCTGAATACAAAGTGCCGACTAATTCAAAGTCCGGCTATCGAAGGTCTTTCAAGAAGCATAGGACTTCGGGTCCAGCTCCTTCTGGCGCTTCTGGGGCGACTACGGGTCGGACCTCGGGTGCATGTTTTACATGTGGAAAGACGGGGCATTTCGCCCGTGACTGTTGGAGCGGACGTCCTAAGTCCGAGAGAAAGCCGGGAGCTACATATGAAGAGAAGGGAAAGGCGGTGGAGTCGACCGCATCCCATTATGCTCCGGCCCAACCAAGGGTCTACAATCTTGGCCAACATGAGGCCATTAAACAAGCTGATGTGGTGACAGGTACGGGTTAATTTATAGCAAGTCAATTTATTTAAATACTTGTTATGCACATGTTACCTTACCACTGCTTGTTAGGATTTGTATTGATTTGTGAAAATCCGGCACGAGCACTCTTCGATACGGGAGCTTCACACTCCTTATTGTCCGAAGGATTTATATCACGCATCGGAGTCCCTTCTTCGATGGCGAAGGATAAGTTGGATGTGTTGTTGCCCAATGGGTGTTCGATGCGAGCGGATAGGATCTGCGATGTTAAGACTCGTATTGGGGAGCAGGAGTTCGACCTGCGGGCGTCTTTACTTCCGTTAGTGGAGTTTGACATCATATTTGGCATGGACTGGCTCTCGGAGCAGCAGGCCCATATAGATTGCGGTAGCAAGGAAGTTAATCTGGGAGCGAGTCGTGAGACGACGTTTACGGTCTTAAAGGGGTCGAGCAAGACGTTGATGTCTGCTCTTCAGGTGGTGAAGGCGGTTCGTGCTGGTGCAGAACTGTTCTTTACACTAGTGGAGGTTGCAAAGCCGAAGCCCGCGTTGGATTATATTTCAGTGGTATCGGAATACCCTGATGTGTTCCCCGCGGATCTTCCTGGAGCCCCGCCTCAACGGGAGATAGATTTTACGATCGAGCTAGTGCCAGGTGCAAAGCCTGTGTCACGATCTCCGTATCGGCTAGCGCCTAAGGAAATGGCGGAGCTGAAAGTTCAACTGCAAGAGTTGTTGGAGCAAGGGTATGTGCGCCCGAGTTCTTCGCCTTGGAGCGCACCAGTCCTCTTTGTTAAGAAGAAGGACGGAAGCTTGAGGCTATGTATTGATTATCGGGAGCTAAACAAGCTGACGGAGAAGAACAAGTTCCCGATCCCCCGGATTGATGATCTCTACGATCAGTTAGTCAGGTCGACGGTGTACTCGAAGTTGGACCTCAAGGCTGTGTACTATCAGCTGCGTATAAGGGAGAGTGATATCCCGAAGATAGCGTTTAGTAAGAGATACAGGCATTATGAGTTTACGGTCATGCCGTTTGGGCTGACTAATGCGCCGTCAGTGTTCATGGATTTGATGAACAGGACGTTCAGGGAGTACTTGGACCATTTCGTGATCGTCTTCATCGACGATATTTTGGTGTACTCGCAAAGTGAGGAAGATCACTTCAAGCATCTTCATTTGGTGTTGGAGACGCTAAGGAGAAATCAGTTGTATGTCAAGTTCTCGAAGTGCGAGTTTTGGCTATCCTCAGTGGAATTCCTCTGTCACATAGTGAGTGGAGTGGGTATTGCTGTGGATCCGGCGAAGATTGTTGCGATTCGGGAGTGGCCTGAGCTTGCTACGGTAGCAGAAGTACGGAGCTTTTTGGGGCTTGCCGGCTATTGTAGGCGCTTCGTAGAGAACTTCTCGCGGTTAGCGTTACCTCTCACTACTTTGACGAGGAAGGAGCATAAGTTCGTTTGGACGCCGGAGTGCGCGCGAGCTTTTGAGGAATTGAAGTGTCGGTTGACCTCGGCGCCTGTGCTGAGTTCACCATGTGGAACCGAAGGCTATGAGATATATAGCGATGCTTCAGGCAGCGGTTTGGGTTGCGTGCTACTATAGCACGGAAGCCTGATAGCTTATGGCTCGAGACAGCTAAAAGTGCACGAGAGGAATTATCCGGTCCATGACTTGGAGTTAGCGGCCGTGATTTTTGCCTTGAAGCTGTGGAGACACTATTTATACGGTGTGAAGATTGATATCTACACTGATCACAAGAGCCTAAAGTACCTGATTGATAAGAAGGATCTGAATATGCGGCAGCGTAGATGGATGGAGTTCCTGGGGGACTATACATTCAAGATCCACTACGTGCCTGGCAAAGGGAATGCGGTTGCGGACGCGTTGAGTCGCCGAGCCCCAGCTCAAGCTAATTGGCTATCGGTGCACGATGAGCGGTTGGTGCAGGAGTTGGAGGCGTTGGAGATTGTTTGTGTGGACAGGCAATCAAGTGCTGAAGCAGTTCTGAATTGGACTGAAGTCCAATATGACCTGGCTGATCGGATTCGGCAGGCTTTGGATATGGATGCTCATATGAAGCAGTTCATGATAGAGGCTCTGGATGGGTCAAATTCCCAATTCGTCGTGGAGGACGGATTGATGTGGAAAGACGGTCGTTTGTGCGTCCCAAGTGTGGGCAATTTACGGGTGGAGTTGTTGTACGAGGCGCACCATACCAAGTACTCGATTCACCCGGGGAGCACAAAGATGTACCGTGATGTGAAGAAACTGTTTTGGTGGCCGGGTTTAAAGAAGGATGTGGCGCTATACGTAGCGAAGTGCCAAACTTACGCCTTGGTAAAGGCGGAGTGCCAAAAGCCGGGAGGATTTCTTAAGTCCTTGCCTATTCCGGAGTGGAAATTCGACGACATCTCTATGGACTTTGTGCATGGTTTGCCAAGGTCGCAAAAGGGGAACGACGCCATTTGGGTGGTCGTGGATCGATTAACGAAGGTGTCGCATTTTATTCCGCATAGGAAGGATGATCCGGTGGAGAAGCTGGCAAAGTTTTATGTGGATAACATAGTACGGCTTCATGGTGTGCCCCGCAGCATCGTGAGTGACCGAGATGGGCGGTTCAAGTACAATGATTGGAGGCTTGTGCAGCAAATGTTGGGAACAAAGCTGAAATTCAGCACAGCCTTCCATCCACAAACGGATGGGCAGACCGAGAGGGTTAATAGAACCATGGAAGACATGCTCCGCATGTGTGTCTTAGATTTTGGAAAGCAGTGGGAAGACCACCTTTATTTGGTGGAGTTCGCATACAACAACAGCTACCAAGCGAGTATTCTAATGGCGCCCTTCGAGGCCCTATATGGTAGAAGATGTCGCACGCCGTTGTCTTGGTTAGAAACGGGTGAGTCAAAGTTGTATAAGCGATCGGAAGTGGATGATGCTACTTCTTTGGTGAGAACCATTCGGGAGAGGCTGCTTATCGCTCAGGACCGGCAAGCAAAGTACTATAATGCCAAGCACAGGAACGTGGAGTTCGCTGTGGGCGATTATGTATACCTAAAGATCAAGCCGTTCAAGGGTGTCTCGCGGGTGCGGCGATTGAAAAAGCTAAGCCCGAGGTACCTTGGACCGTTTGAGGTTCTGGAGCGAGTTGGTGAAGCGGCCTATAGGTTGAAGCTTTCAGTGGAGCTAAGTGGTTTACATGATGTATTCTATATTTCGGTGCTTCGGAAGGCGGTGCAAGAGCCTACGCAGGTGATCGCGGTGGATCAAGTGCCGGTGGATAGTGGGCTAACGACAAAGGTCAAGCCCGTGCGGATTGAGGACTCGGAGGTCAAGTGGCTACGCAATAAAGAGATCAGGATGGTCAAGGTCCGGTGGGACAATTGCGGTCGTGAGGAGCTCTCTTGGGAGCGAGAGCAGACTATGCTTGACGAGTATCCGGAGTTGTTCCGCTCAGGTACAAATTTTGTTTTTGTATGCCTTTCCTTTATGTAATTTTGTGGGCGAAATTCTTTTAAGAGGGGTAGAGTTGTAACGCCCCAAAACTCAAAGGAGCGAAGGGGGACGTTTTGGGCCAGTTTGGGTTCTGGCTGCAGGCACACGGCCTGGGACACGGGCGTGTCCCAGGGCGTGTCAAGCGTGTGTCGACACTTAGCCGCGAAGTCGTCGAGATTTTCTCGACGATTCGCTGAGAATGGGCACACGGCCTGCGACACGGGCGTGTCGCACGGCGTGTCGACCCGTGTCGACACTTAGCCGCGGAGTCGTCGAGATATACTCGACGATTCGTCGAGAATGGGCACACGGCCCGCGACACGGGCGTGTCGCAGGGCGTGTCGACCCGTGTCGACGATCGTCCCGGGGAGTCGTTGAGATTTCGCTCGACGATCGTCGAGACAAGGCACACGGCCTAGGACACGGGCGTGTCCGAGGCTGTGTCATCAAGTCGTCGATCTTCACGCGACGAAATATCGAGACCGTGTACACGGCCTGGGGCCCAGGCGTGTCAAGGGGACACGAGCAAGGACACGGGCGTGTCCTATAACCCGTGCAGTGCTCGGGTTGAAAATGGGGAAAAATCATGGGGTACACGGCCGGCTACACGGCCGTGTGAAGTGGAACACGGGCGTGTCAGCTCGAACACGGGCGTGGTCAATACCCGTGTGAGGTTCCAGGAGATTCGATTTTGACGGCGAATGCGGCACACGACCCTGGACACGAGCGTGTGCCAGGCCGTGTTCGGTCCAGATTGGGCATTTCAGCCCCGAATCAAAGCCGTTTGTTTCCTTGTTTTGAGATCCAACGACTGGGGGATGTTCCTGAAGGGATATACCCTTGGGTTGACTTAGAAATCCATCACTTTTCATACCTTGTTCTCTTTCTAAATACTTGGAGAGAGAGGAGAGCTAAGGGAAGAAGAAGGAGCTTGATCCGCCATTGGAGGAGCTTCGGAGCTCCGAATCGCAAGCCGACTCCGGATCCACGGAGGCAACGCTAGTGCGGTGATTTCCATCCAATTACTTTTTAATGGCGCCAAAGAGGAACTCAAGGGTAACGATCCTCATCTTGAGCACGAATAGCTCTCTTTCCTAGCATAGGAAGCCCGCTCTCGCGAGTTTGCGGAGAGTTGGAGGCGTTCCTTCGGGTAGATATGTAAAGTCCCCGTTGTTTAGAGTCCGTATGCGAGAACGGACGTAGGCATGATGTGTGAAGCCTACCCGGACATGTTAGTCTGGATCGGTGATGTTGCATTGCATAAGGCCGGAGAAGACTCCGTGCTATTGGTTGTTTTTCGGGTTTTCTACGCGGTAGATTGCAGCAGGGAGCCTTGGGGACTAACCCAAAGGTGCACCCGGAAAACTGGGCGGATACGAGATCTTGCCAACTTGGTGGCTTGAGAGCCAACTTGAACATAATGGGGTTATGTGACTTGTGATGGAAATGGGACTCGGTGGAAGTTTGACCGGCGCAAATGGATTAAATTGCCGTTGCGATGTGAGCACGGGTTAGATGGAACCGTACCCGTTCTATGTCGTTCGGTTAAAGAGACCTAAAGGCACGTGGCACTTACCGTTGGCATAGAGTAGGGTCTTCGGCGGTTAATGGCTTAAATTGTCGTGACCCAGGCCAGGAAGACAAATTGCTCATAGGTTTGGCCGTCTAAGTGGCGGTGGTGAGTCCGGAATGTTAATGGCTTTAATTGACGTGACATCGACCGGTTCACCGAGAAATTGCCCTGAGTGCACGTGGCGTGTGGCCGTACGAGCCAACGTCTGTGATGACATGGCTATGGTTATTTATATGGCTCGCTTATGCTAATGAAATGCAGGGAAGGAGCATCACCGCCCCGAGTTGGGGGCGGGATCGTTATAATTTGGTCAGCATTGCTGACCGTTGCCTTGTTTTGCCACCGTGCGGTGGTTTGTTGGTTGCAGGTGCAGCTGGACCAAGCGATCAATAGCGGACTAAAGCCCTTTTTGCGAAGCCGGCCCTCGAAGGCCCAAATGGAAATGTTTATTGCTTTAATCATGTATGACCGGCCTGCGTGCCGTGGTTTGTAAATCATGTAATATTCAAGTGAAACATTTTGTAAGGCCTTAAGGCTTGTTTTGAGTATTTTGTAATAACATTCCTGTTTTGTACTAGTGGACATTCGTGCTCTAATGCTGGATTCTTTGTTTACAACTTTTATAAACTGCTCCCGCTAGAATGCTCTGTGTAGGACGTTGAGATTGGTTGGATGGTTTCCATAAGTAACCACCCGGTCTGTCTGTGGTATATGGCGTCGGGCCCCGGCCGGACCTACTGTTATATGCTATGCGACGGATAGGGGGTGTTACACCTTAACGCATCCTTGCTCCTTGTCTGCTCTTGACTTAACACAGCCTTGTACTTGAAAATAAGTACACTCCAATAGAGAGAGTACACGTAGGCCAACACACTGATCTGCTCAACGAGGGATTACGTCGCGCAGACCCCTGTATATTGACCTACTGCACCCTGACATTGGTGTGTACTTAGTGTGGAATGACTGCAGGCACAACTTGAAAGATTTTATCAAATACATTGTGAATTGATCTTAGCTTGACAGGTGGCTTCCTCAAATCCAAGTAATTGTGGATACAATACCCAACAGCTTCTAAATCCATCACACAAGCTTCTTCTGCAGCAGCTTCATCTTCATTCTCTAATATAGAGCTTAACTCTAAACCTTAATCTATTTAGGTTTCTACAATGAAACCACTTCCATTCTTCTTATCTCTTTTGCTGAAGGACTATTTCTTTTGCTCCTTATTGGACTTATGCTTCTTCCCAACAAGGAAGTCAGGAGCAATATGGCTTGACTTTATGCATGCAATGCAAATGACTTCCTTGTCGGAACTCTTGTCAAAATTAGGGCTATTGAAGCTCCTTTTTCTTCTTTTGGAGTATTCTGCTTTAACCCATTTTCTGAATCTCTTAGTCAGGAGATTAAACATCTCTTCTTCAGATTTAAAGGGTTCTCCATCAGTAACCTTTAGAGTTATGGACTTCTCTCTATGGGAAGATTGTTTTTCCTTTAATTTTGACTCACCAAACTCCTTAAAAGGAGTTTATAGGAATTGAGTTTGCCTAACATGGCATCAGTAGTACTTTCCTTGTGGAATCTGAACTTTCTGATGGCCCAAATCGTTTAGTACTATGTGCTTGGGAATCATATGAGAAGCTTATCATTGATCTCAGTGAGTGGGAACCCCTTATCTAGTCCTTTAAATTCATTAACAATGATGTTAAATCTTTCATACATCTGAACAACAGTCTCTTCAACTTTCTTCTGAAAATTCTTATATTGGGATATGAGAAGAGACCTTTTACCATTCCTTTCATTTGAGCTTCCATTAATAATCCATGACATTGACTCCCAGTTTTCTTTAGCTGACTGGCAACCAATGATTTTCTAGAATATCTCATCTAACATTGTTGATCCAAGGATGTTCAAGGCCTTTGCATCCCAGTCCCTCTCTTTCTCCTCTTCTTCAATCTATTCAGATCTTGGTACAAGATCTTTTGTGGTGTTACCACCTACATCTTTAATATATTGTATAGGTGGTTCTTTCAAAATAGAACTAAAGATACCCTCTTCTATAGAATTCATGTATAGTTTAATTCTAGCCTTCCGGAGTATAAACTTTCTAAAGTTTCACACTGGATGTCTTGTGGATGCAAAAATTTTAAAAATATTTTATGATATTTTGAATATATATATATATATATATATATATATATATATATATATATATATATATATATATATATATATATATGTGTGTGTGTGTGTTTGTGTGTGTGTGTGTGTTTGTGTGTAGTTTTCTAACTTTTTAAATCTTTTTGATCAAGGTGTTAGCATTTATTTAATCAACATCGCTTTGATAATAATTGAAAGTGTGAACAGTTGAATAAATTGTTTGAGAATTCTTTATATGAGGGGGGTGAATATAGATTTAAAAATTTTTATTAGTAAATCTATAATATTTCAGTTATATTAGAATTTGTGCACATAGTTTTTTGACCAAGAAATTACCATAGTAAATGTATGCACAACACAACAAAAGTAAATAAAGAAATCACAAATACTGAAGACACCAAAGATATAGAGTCTCCCCAAAATCTGGGTACATCTAATCTTCAACCACCTTGGTAGGAGTAAACTATACAGTTCTCGAGTCTTTTGATAAGGAGAATCTTAGAACCAACAATTAGATCATTTAGTAAGGAGATCTTGAAACACAACTAACTGCGTCTTTTGGTAAGGTGTCTCTTAGAACCACAACATGAATCCTTTGAAAAGGAATTCTTAAAGCTCTTTACTCAATCATTACAAGGGAAGTAATAAGGATATTGAGAAAGAAGGTGGTGAAGAAATGTTTTCTGAGTGGGTCCGTTTAGCAAGAATCTGAGGATTGTTTGGCAATAAGTGTATTACATACTTAAATATAATGAAATCATTGCTAGAATTAAATATTGTAGGGGTTATTAGCCTTAGATCTAACGATCTTCTTTAATTATTCTTTTTGAATGTTTGTTGAAGAACTGAAAGAGAAAAAGATGATGAAGAATAGTTATTGACACTATCTGTATTTTTGTTCTTCTTTTCTTATTCTCATCTATATTCTTCATTTACTTCTTTGATTATATTATCTACGAATAATTTTGAATTATCCCTTTCATAGAATAAAATCTTCGGATGAAAGTTTTTTGAGTGAGTCTGTTTAGCAAGAATCTAAGGATTGTTTGGCAATATGTCTATTACATACTTCAATATAATGAACTCATTGCTAGAAGTAAATATTGTAGGGGTTATTATCCTTAGATCGATTGATCTTCTCTATTTATTCTTTTTGACTGTTTGTTGAAGAACTAGCAGAGAAAAAGATGATGAAGAATAGTTATTGACACTATCTGTATTTTTGTTATTCTTTTCTTATTCTCTTCTATATTCTTCATTTACATCTTTGAATATATCATCTATGAATAATTTTTAATTATCACCTTCATAGAATAATATCTTCAGATGGAATGATGATATCTCCTTCCAAAATTGCTTCAATAAATCTTGACATCTTCTTCAAAATCTTTTTATAAATTCTACTATAAATATAATAGGGAATTAATTCCTTTAAGCCTTCTTCCAACGGCTAGAATTTTTTGAATTAATTCCATAAAATCCCCCTTGGATTGAGTTTTGATGAACCCTCTAGAATATAGATTCTAAGCTGTACTTGATGCCACGTCAACTTCATGTAATAGTTGTGTCGCTAGCTTCCTTAAAACTGATGTTCTGGCGACTTATCCTTATAGTCGACGTTCCAGCGACATCCTATCCAAGCATGCGTCAACATCCATCTTAAAGTAGCATCAACTAATCCTTTCATATTTCTCTGACTTCTAGTCAAAGTAACGTAGACATGCAGCCGATGTTGCGTCGTCTTTAAGTCAACGCATATTGGCTTTTCTTAAATTTCTTCTATAATTCAGTATAGCCAGCTCATACCCTTGACTATACTAACTTCCTAGGACATCTATGACCATATTATCCTCTTTATACAATATAGGTAAAAAAGCTAGGATGTAAATTAATTTTAATATAATTTGTTAAGTTAAATCAAAAAGATTTTTTCCAACAGAAAGGAAACTATTATTGTTGTTGCAAATAATGGGCGTTCATCATTCTATCCATGATACCGTTGCACAGATTATGTGGAGTTTCCTGTATTTATGTAAATACTCTTAGAGACGTAAAATTTATTCCATGTTTGATTCTGAAAACATCATGCTCTTCGAGAAATTTAAGTTCGTCATATTTACAGACTAATTTTCTTGATTTGATTTGTTTAGCATTGATCCTTTGTAATAATTTTTTGTATCATGTGAGAAAAACTACAATGTATATTATACGTCTGCATTGCCTTTATTGTTATGAATGTGTGATATTTTAAGATTTAAAGTTTCTTTTTCTCATCCCAAAGTCCATAACTTATTTCAATCTCTGTTTTTTAATTAGAAAATTGGCATACGCAAGAAATGTCCAATGAATAGATTTATATTTTATAGGATAATTTCATTACGAATTGCAAAACACTCTCATAGTCTGAAAAATTGAACAATTCTAACCCAAAAGTTAGCCATACACACAATCGGTTATACATGAACAACCATTATAGACAACAAGAATTTTTATGTGGAATAACTCAGAAAGGGAAAAACCCACAGGATCATTTTAGTCTCCACAAAATCCACTAATTTGCTTGAGGTTAAAAGTGTTAGAATCTTCGATAAGGTGACAGACCACAACTTTGATTACAAGTACTTGAAGGTGAAAGTGAAGCGAAGTTTTTCTTCGTACTTGTTTGGTCGGCTTGTAGAGCAGGCACTAGAGCATAAACTGAAGATGGAACTTGAGTTGACACTTAATATGACACTTGAACGGATCGAACTCCGAAGGTGATTTTCAAGACAGTATTGAAAGCACACTTGAGAATTGAAGTAGGTCATCAAACTCCAAAGGAAATCTCTATGTCACTCTTGAAGTTGGACCAAGGAACCAATTTATGTTTTCAAACTCCGAAGTAGATCTCTAAGTTTCTCCTGAAGGAGGACTTAACAACTGAATGATGATGTTAAACCCTAAAGGAGATCTCTGAGTGGCCTTTGTCGGAAAACCTCAGAGTTTTCTTCTCTCTTCTTGATTATATGTTTTCAAATGAAGGCATGCATGTCATTTTTTGTTTTTTTGAGAGGCGCCTTTGTAATTATGATTTTTTGGAGTTTGATCCGGTGAATGTGTTTGGATGATTATGGTCACTTGGATAACTAATTTTTGCAAAATGACGAACATTCCCACCGAGTGCAATAACTAAGTCGGGTAGTTCAGGGAAGCTCGCTGACAGCGGCGGTAGCAGTAGCAGTAATGCCCCTATTTTTTATTAATTAATTTTGATCTTCTTTTGGCGTTGTAATGGCATAATTGGGTTACATTAACGCGAAGTTAACAGTGCATCATCGTAAGTGAGTTTCCATGTCCATTTTGTCAAGTTGACAGAATTTCGAGCTTGTCGGAGTGTAGATTATTTTTATGCCTTTAGAAAATTAAGGGAATAAATTTTAATCATAATTGTCAAGTTTCGTTATGATCTGAGCTATATTGGAAACCCAGTGAATTTTCAAGGATTAAAAGGAGTCATCGTTGCCATAAAATATGGAAATAAATCAAAACTTGATATCGCCTCATCTTACTCTGATTTAGACTAGGTCCGATATTTACATTTGGTGTAAATTTCATCAAAACAAAGTTGGCCTTAGTCCAAATCATCAAAAGGAATGTTAAGATTAATTACATATCTTATTATATATATACATGTAATTTTTAAATAAAGGCCAGCCCAACCCTAGGAATTAGGTTTTTTTCGTCTTTCTTCTTCATATTCCGCCAAAATACAGTAGGTGAAGGAGAGGGAGATCGTCTTTCTGGGAGCTTTGCAACGACCACCGTGGGAGCTCTAGCGTACGTAATCTTAGTCGGACTATAGATCTAGAAAGCCCCCGCTGATATCTACGTGTGTACGGTGAGTATTTCGAGTTTCGTGGATTATTGACGTTGGAGTGAGTAGCCCTAACTTTTGTTTTCATCCAAAATCCTTCCAGATTTTGTTGTCGTGGTTTTCTTTCGGCTGATCATTGACGTAGAGTGCTTATGAGACTGGGAATCGGATTATTTGAGGCAAGTGGTGGACTATCCCTCTTACTTAGTCTTCTTTTAGTTCCTTCTTCTCTTTTCTTTTAAATTTCCAAGACCCGATGATATTGTTTTTGTTTTCCTGGTGTTGGTCATTCTGATTTCATATAGTTTTGGTTTGTCCTTAGTCAAACGTGTTTAATGGTCGCATCGAATTCGTCGAGTAGTTACGTAAAAATTGTCGAGTGTTCACATCGAATTCATTGATTGTCGAGTGATTAGGTACAATTCGTAGAGTGGTTGCACCAAATTCATCGAGTGGTTTCGTCAAGTGTGCCGAGTGGTTTCGTCAAGTGAGTCGAGTAGTTACGTCAAATTCGTCGAGTGGTTACGTCGAAATAATCGAGTGGTTATGTCAAATTTGTCAAGTGTCATCATAAATTACTCGATCTCTTAAGACGAGTTTGTTGAGTTGTTACGATGAGTTCGTCAAGTGATCACACCGAATACGACATATGGTTTCAATGAATTTGTTGTAAAAACCTATTTTTACTTGAAATTTCGGTGTATTTTTCTTGCCCTGTGTCGTTGTGTTGAGCCAATGCCAAGCCTTGTGTGGTACCATAGTGCCTATTTGTGAATCATTATAGTGCATGTTTGTGAATCATTACACCCGGTGGCATTGTTATGGACTGTTGGGTCGGGTTGGATGGATGACCACCAACACAGTTCCCTTTTCTTTGGACATTATGGTCTTTGTTTGTGTTGGAAAGAATACCACCACCTTAGTACCATTTTATGTTTGGTGAAAATGATTCACTCTTCAAGCTGATAAGTCTCTTTTACTATATATATATATATATATATATATATATATGAATACTTATTGCACTTGGTGTAAGTCCTTCTTTTATATAGCCATTTCGTGCTGAAGTAATTATACTTTCTACTTATGTGGTCTTTGACTGATGTTGTATCACAACAATTTTTCGTTGGGTTGGTAATCTTCTTAATCTTATTAACCTTTTGAACTCTATTTGACCTTTTTTTGTGCATTTGTTTTGAGGAATTCTTTTCTTTTTTGATTGCCTCGGGTTAGGACCAGTAGCAGTTAGAGCTGATCAAGTTCGTTTCTTCTAAGCTTCAGTAGCTAATTTCCTTTCCTCTCATATATGAGATGTAGTCGTTTTTTTTCTTGACCTTGTAGTGTATCTCAGACTTTTATTGTTGGTGTTATGGATTCATGTCAGTTTGTTGGCGTACATAGCGTAGTTTCTTTATGTGTAGATTGTTTATTTGTTATTTCTGCTACTACTACTTTTTGCTATAAATGCATTGCTCTTTAGGAAGCTTTTATGTTAGGATGCATATTAGTTATTTTATTTGTATAAAAATTTGCACCTTTACTCATAACATTTATTTCAACTAAATGTCACCATATTTTGAAGAATCTTAAAACTCTTTTCCTACTTATACTAAATTTAGAAACTTGCATATCATTAGCATATTGTTGGGTCTTCATGCTCATGTTCGATAATTTGAATTAAACTCTATATTTTCCTACTACTTATAGACTTTTTACATGTGGAGTAGTTGATCCACTAAATTGAAGGACACAGTGCTGGAAACTTTAAACTTAAATCTTGTTTTTAACATAAAATATTTATGTCGCTTATGAAAATAAAGGATGAGTCGGAGATGCATGAGCGCATGCAGGTGTCTCCTGCACAACGTAGCTTTATGAGGCATATTTTCTCTCACTCTGATATTATAATTATATATTGAGAAAATACGTGCTATGTCAGTTGGTATCAGAGGGAGTTGGTATGGTTTGTTAGACAAGTTTGTAGAATGTCCATTTTAAGCAATGTTTTTAACTATCTTATCTCATTGCATACACACACCAATGTATCTATCATCAGTATGTCTTGGCTGAAGCATGAACACTACACTTATAAGCATGATAGAAGTATACGAGGCATATTATATAGTGTGGAATTCATAATATGTGTTTGTATCTAGATTCTCATAAACATAGATACATGTGACTATTAAGTTGAAATGGGCGACTTAACATTATCATATGGATGCTCATTAGATTTTATTTTTACGTTACATGCAATATTATTGAAAGTCTTGTTTTCAAGGCTTGCTAAACACCTAGAGGGGGGTGAATGGGTTTTATTCTCTATTTAAATTTTCTTGCTTGTTTGAAGATTTCTGTGGTTGGTGATTTAGTTAGTTTTCAGCTTTCATGATCAATCACAGACGACACAACAATTTATAGTGGTTCCCTGATGAGTCCAAATTTTACACTGATTTTTGGACTCATCTGGGACAATTTTATCGTCTTAGCAATACACTTGAGAGCCATAACTGCTTATATTTGCTTACGTGCCTATTCCACGAATAAGTGCACTATAAGCCCGTTTCTGTGTGCTTTATTTGTTTCTGTGTTTTTGTTGTTCTTTAGCCTTGTCTTGGGAATGTGGTGTGCACGTTTGGTGGACTATCTGCCTCTTCTGCTGGTGTAGGGTTTGTGTGCGTGCTCCGGAACCGCTCGGGAGACCCCGACGATGCAGGAATACTGCGCACGACCACTGGACTTATTGCGCGCGACCACTGGTCGTGCGCCACCGGTCGTGTGCATTTCATTCATCGATCTCCGTTCGACGATATTCTCAAGAACTTTTCTCCGTTCATCGATCTTATTGCGTGCGCACGACCACTGGACTTATTGCGCACGACCACTGGTCGTGCGGCACTGGTCGTGCGCATTGCATTCTCATTTTTCCTATTTCTGCCCGGGTAATCTCACGAGCACTGGCTGTAGTGCGCACGACCACTGGTCGTGCGCCACTGCTCGTGCACATAATTGTTGATGTTTCTATACAGGTTGCAGGTCTAATTGGAAATGGCGCACGATCATCGACCGATAGTGCGAACGACCACTGGTCTTGCGCCTCTGATCGTGTACACTGCTTTTGCTGCCTCCATATTTAAGGCCCTGCTCCACGATTTAGGTCAACGCCCGTCATTTGCTGTGATCGAGGAGTGCGCGGGAATCGCCATTTTACTTTTCCAGCTGCTCCATCACCTCCACCTTCATCGGGAGTCCATAGCCGGCTATTCCGAAGATTTTCAAACTCTCCGGCGAGCTCCCGGCCATTGACGACTTCAACTCCAAGCTTTCCACCAGAGTTGGTGAAGAAGACAACCTAGAGAACGGACTCAAAGGCCTTCGAGGTGACAGCTCGTTGGTACCGGAAGCCTCCTCGGACTGAGCTCAGAAGCAGATTGACAACTCGCTATTCCGGCCACAACCTGCGGTGGATCTTCACTCTCTTTTGGTTTACTCCTCTTCCCCTTCCTCTGTAGTATGGAATGATTCAACATTGTAATGAACATCAAGTTTTATTTTATATCTAATGGGATGTTGGTAGTTTTCTTATGCTTGTGAGTAGTGTTTGTGAATGTGCCTCACTCACTCCACATCAACTCCATACATGTGTCTCACCCGATTGCACTCCACACAAGAACACTTCCATCCACTAGCCCAACCAATGTTCGGCATCGTGGCCGAAACACTCACTTCACCTTGCAAAGCGGTGCCTTCGACCGGCATAGCTTTTATAAGTTTATTAGATCAAACAACCACAATCTCTCAAGTCCCCTTTTTACTCTTTTTCTAAGTATAACTCTCATAACAATATTTTTTGAACTATTGTCGCTCTATGGTAATTGCATTCCTCAAGAGACCGACACACGGGGATTTATTCCCAAACTTTATTACTTGTGTGACCGATGCGCTTGCCTATTTACACGCATCATTCCCCAATCTTAGGTGCATCCACTGTCCCTCTGCGCCTATGTAATGTGTGTTATATTCGGCTCTACCTACAGAACTCAGCCCCTTAAGAGCTTACAACACAGATCTCGCAGGACAACATAGGTCACACAGACCTACAACTTAGGCACTAAGACAAACCCATGTCAAAATGACCTCTCTCACCCATCACAAAGCCAAACACAGGTCACAAAGACATTATCCTTTATAAAACAGCTTACAACTTCAGACTCACTAAGAATCTATACATAAGAAGCAATAAAGAGTGAGATGATTAGACACCAGAGCAAGATATCTGTGTCTACTTCTTCCTGGACTAAGCAGATATGAGTCCAAGCTTTTGCTGTTGAAGACAATGAAGTAGGAAGTAGAAACTTTCTTCAAACAAATATGTTTACTCTATAGAACTTGCTGATCTACACCCTTAGAATCTCTTCCGAACATGCTGTTGCAGATGGTGATTGATTCAGCTATCTCTTTCCTCAGCTAGTTTTCCTGTGCAGAACAACTTCTTCAGGCTCGAAGAAAATGGCGAGGAAGATGATGAAGTTCGGCCGCACTTTTCATTTTCAGAAAACCTAGACAAGGAATCGATTAATTTTCTCTTGCCGATTTGCTTCTTTTTATTCTCTGAATTCCAATTGAGGAGTGGGCCCCTCCACTAGGATTGATGGCTGAGATTGAGACATTCAGCACATGCTTTCCATTTAATCTTGATTCAACGGCTCTTTGCTGTGTGTTGACCCTAGCACTTAATTAAGAAATTTTTATTGGAAAGTGCAGAAGATGATAACAGCTGGCCTCCAACGTCTCTGGCAGCATTTCCATAACATTTGAATTATGGTTGACTTTTTGACTTTGCTGACGTCAGCATGACTCAACATCTATGGACTTGAACAAAATTCAATCATTAGAACCAAAGGCATTGAGTGAGTAGGTATCACTCAATTCCACAACACTTAGACAAAATTTTGTCTATCTAGGTATTAAGCTCGACGAATGCTGATCTCTGTTCGATGAACAACAAGCTCTGCTCGACGAAGGCTTAAAATTAGTTCGATGAACTTTAGACTTAGTTCGACGAAAGGCTAAACTCAGTTCGACAAACTTCATGCTCAGTTCAACGAAAGCTGATCTCAGTTCGACGAACCTGAGCTCGACGAAAGCCAAGCTAAGCCATAATTTGGACTTAGCCAAATTTTATGCGTCAAGGTGTTGAAAGCGTCGAGAGAGTTGAGAGAGCTTGCCTCACTCAAAGCTATTTTCCTTGGCCAGATTTTTTGGGCTTCGACGTTGAGAGAGAATGCTCCGCTCAATGCCAAACTACTTACAGAATTGTTCTATTATCTGGCATTGAGTGAGTAAGCTACACTCAATGCCTGTGGACTTGGTGAAAATTTTGCCCAATGTTTCTGTGGAGCTGACAACCACAACAACACTCAAAGCTAAAAGTTGTATGGCGTTGAGTGAGTAGACCACACTCTACCCTAGTGGACTTGGCCACATTTTCTGCCAATTTCTCTAGGCTTAGACTAACTCAGCCTGACTCACAACCTTTTTATGATATGGCATTGAGTGAGTAGACTACACTCAATGCTTTTGTACTTATCTAAATTTTTGGCTCCCTTTCAGTTATGCTGAGATAGACTTAACGCTATTTGTTATATGGCGTTAAGTGAGTTGGCCTCACTCAACCCCTATGGACTTAGGCAAATTTCTACTAGACAATATTGAATCCATACCTCTGGTGTTGAGTGAGCTTACTCCACTCAACGCCTGTGGACTTAGTTGATTTTTGCTATGTCCAGCAACAACTTATTGTATCCACATGTCCAATTAATGTGATATGGACTAACCTGCACTCAATACCTCAAATGCACATCAAATACAGTTGATGTGTATGACATTGACCTGTTTGACTTCTCACAAATCAGGGACATTGGGAACAATGGACCCAACAATCTCCACCTATTTGTAGAAGTCAAGACCTTATTTATTTCCTTGGTCAATGACACACACAACCTATACAGCAAAAATGAATATTGAAATTCTGACAAGTTATAAGTAAGTGTACCTCATTTCCTGCCTGTATGGTGAGCTTCACTTACTCCCCCTATTTTGCTGCAAGGTGTTTGTCCTTACTTGAGTGCCACATGTCTTTCTTTCCCCTTTCCCATTGTCTCACTTGTTATGTCTCGACCTTGCTAGGACCTTCTTTCTTCTCTCCCCCTTTTTGAATTCTATAGAATAGGCAGATTGGGGCTGGCCCTTCCACTAGCTGACCTTCTTTCTTCTCTTCAGAGTAACTTACTCCCCCTTAGTAGAAGCATCAGTCAACTGATACTACTGGGAAGTCTGTATGTCCAATAAGAGGAGCGATACCTACACCACACAAAAAGAATGAATAGTGAGTGCTTGAAGCTATGTCAAGTTCAACATACCCAGTTCCAATTTGAGGGTGTTGAACTTTGCTTCATCTAATAGCTTAGTGAAGATATCAGGCACTTGCTTGTCTATGGGGACAAACTCAAGACTGATGTCTTCCTTCTCCACATTCTCCCTAATAAAATGATATTTTATTTCGATATGCTTAGTCCTGCTATGTGAGACAGGATTCCTAGCAATAGAAATAGCACTTGTAGAATCAAAGTAGAGAGGAGTTCTACTTACCTGAAGGTTGTAATCCTGGAGTTTATGTTGGATCCACAACAACATAGCACAGCAGCTACCTGCTGATATATACTCTAACTCAACAGTGGATATAGCCACACTAGTTTGCTTCTTGCTGCTCCAAGGTTCCAGTCTTCTTCCTAAGAACTGACAGGTTCCAGTAGTGCTTTTTCTGTTTTCTTTGCAGCCTGCAAAATTTGCATCTGAAAAAATCCTGTAAGATAAAAATCCCTATTTCTAGGGTACCAAAGCCCAAGGTCTTCTATACCCTTAAGATACCTCAAGATTCTTTTTACAGCAGAGTAATGGGATTCTTTATGGCAGTCCTGATACCTAGAACATACACACGTATCCTACATGATGTCAGTCCTACTAGCAGTCAGGTATAGAAGGGAGCTAAGTATCCCTCTATACAAAGACTCATCAACAGGTTTCCCTGCCTCATCTTTGCCTATAGGCATACTTGATCCCATGGGAGTTCTCATGGTGGAGTCATTCTACATACCATATTTTTTGATTAGCTCCTTGGTAAACTTGGACCGGGATATGGACAAGACATCATCTGTCTGTCTTACTGGAGTCCCTAGAAGAACTTGAGCTCACCCATGCTGCTCATTTCAAACTTCCCTTGCATAAGTTTAGCAAACTTCTTACAAAGGTTGTCATCAGTAGATCCAAAGATAATATCATCGACATATATCTAGACTAGGATAAGCTTGCCCTTTGATTCCCTTAGGAATAGGATCTTATCAATCTTCCCTCTTGAGAATTTATTATCTATGAGGAAGTTGGACAAGGTTTCATACTAAGCACTAGGGGCTTGCTTTAGCCCATATAGAGCTTTCCAATGCTTATAAACAAAAATAGCGGAGTTAGGATCTAAAAAACCTGGTGGCTGATCCACATATACTTCCTCTTTTAGGTCCCCATTCAGGAATGTTGACTTGACATCCATCTGGTAGACCTTGAATCCTTGATAGGAAGCAAATGCAAGGAAAATCCCTATGGCTTCCAATCTAGCTACTAGGGCAAAGGTCTGGTCAAAGTCTATGCCCTCTTCTTGTCTGTAGCCTTTAGCCACCAGGCTAGCCTTATTCTTAACAATGATGCCATCTTGATCCAACTTATTCCTGTATATCCTCTTAGTCCCTATGATATTTTATCCTTGTGGTCTGGGGACTAAATTCCAGACCTTACATCTCTTAAATTGGTCCAGCTCTTCTTGCATTGCTCTAATCCAGAACTGGTCCTTGATTTCTTCTCGAAACTTCTCTTGCTCTTCTTGAGATAGTAAGCTTGAGTAGAGGGATGTATTCGTGCTCCTGCTTTTGGTCTAGATTACATGATTTGCATCACTAATAATTTGGTAAACTAGATTGTCCCATAGATGTCTGGTAGATGGAGGTAATCTAGCTACAACGTGCTGATCTTCAGGGTTTTCAGCTAGCTGGTCTTCAATTTCTTCAGGTATGTTTTCCACTTCTCTTGGAATATGTAGTCCATCATCATTATCTTGGACTATGGGGGTAGCTTCCTTGAAAGTCAGCTTGTCCATCATCTACTCTGTACCCGTAATACTATAAGAGGAGGAGCTTGACAGCTCATAGTTATCCATGTTGGACTCATCAAAAACAACATGCATTGACTCTTCTATAACTTGGGTAGTTAAGTTGTAGATTCTATATGTCTTACTATGAGTGTTATACACAATAAATATCCCTTCATTGGACTTGGCAGCAAACTTATTTAAATGGACTTTTCCCCTATTGAGCACATAGTACTTGCAACAAAAGATCCTGAAATAGCTCAGGTTTGGTTTTTTGCCCGTTAAGATCTCATAGTGCATCTTCTTGTGGCTCTTGGTGATAAAAGCCCTATTAAGGACATAGAATGCAGTGTTAATTACCTCAGCCCAGAAGTATTCTGGGAGGCAAGAGTCACTTAATAATGTTCTGCCAGCCTCTATGAGAGTCCTATTTTTCCTCTCAGCAATTCCATTTTGCTAGGGTGTTCTAGGAGGGAAAAATTCTTGATGAATCCATTGCACTTCACAGAACCTCGTCATGCACTCAGAGTGAAAATCAGTCCCATGGTCACTTCTGATTTTGACCACAGTGCTGTTAAATTCATTCTGAATTTGCTTGACAAATGTCTGGAAGACATCAAGGGGTTCAGATAACTTCCTTAGAAAAAACACCCAGGAAATTTGGAAAAGTTATCAACAACCACAAGGGTGTAAACATTCCTACATAGACTTAGAATTGGCATAGGACCAAACAGATCCATATGCACTAGATATAAGCACCTCACTGTGTCTTTGGTGCCAATATTCTTGAAGGAGGTATTAGTCTGTTTAACCTTTTGGCATGCAGAGAAGATACCCTACTTAGTGCATATAGACTTAAGCCCATTCCTAACCAGCTTATTGCTGAATAGCTTGCCTATGGTCCTATAATTTAGATGTGCTAGTGTTGGGTATTGCATCCACAATAACCCAGATTTGTATGAAGTCACACCTGAACTAAAATGAATTAGTTTGTATTTGATGTACTTTTTAGTTGAGTGTTTGCCGGATACAATTGCCAAGTGTAGACCAACGTCAGTCTACAATGAGTCACCAAACACATGACCATACAATGTAATCCCTCATTGTGTGATCCATGGTGTTGACTAATGTGTAGACTTTCTATTGAGACAGACTTATTTTTCAAGCACTAAAGGCATTGGAGAAAAGTTGGCTGCTGTATATCATGAAGAAATTAAGTTTACAGATTTTCAGAAAAAAATTTTTTAAGTATTTTTCTCCAGTAGGAAACTTTATACTCGAGTAGAACTTAAATTTATTCTCGAGTGAGACTTGTCATGAACTCGAGTTACAAAAGCAGTTCTCGAGAAAGTTTAGTGTTATTTTCAAGAAATCTCTGGGTACTCGAGTACTCCATGACTATCATTCTCGAGTTACTTCTTTTCCAGACAGAATATTTTTCAAAGTCTTTTCCTCGAGAAGCCACATGTTATTTCTCGAGAAGGTCAGTATTACTTCTCGAGAACTAGAAGTCATTTCTCGAGTAACAGATTCTCTTCTCAAGTAACAAAATATTTTCTCGAGAATAGAAGTTCATTTTTCTCGAGTACTTCTTTTCTTTCTCGAAATGCCTAAATTCCACCTTTATATTTTTTACCAAATCTTTTTCTCGAGAAGCAAAATATGTTTTCTCTAGAAGACAATGTTTAGTTCTCGATAAGAAGAAAATTTTCTCGAGACCTAGAATATTTTTCTCGAGAACCAGACATCTGTTATCGAGATACTTCTTTATTTTCGAGTACCAGAATGATTGTTCTCGAGAACAAAATATAATTCTTCTCGAGCACTTTCTCTCGAAATTGTTGATTTCCAAATCCATATTTTTACTAAGAGTTTTTTCTCGAGATCCTCATCATTCTTCTCGAGAATCAGAAAAACGTTTCTCGAGTACTATTATTCTTCTAGAGAAATGTTGTACTGTTTTGTGAATTTTTCTAAGTTTTGACAAACGTGATTTTAAATGTGATTAGTGCATGATTGGTCCGCGTATCATGCATTTAATATGATTATGACCGTTAGGTTAGTCCTATAAAAGGTGTTATCATAATCGACCAACCATAAGAAGAAATACCAAAGCACTCTGAATCACGTATTCTCTTTCCAAAATCGGAAACCGCCGCTATGCATCGCCTTCACCGCATTTCTGCTTTCGATCTAGAGATTCAGAGCAAGTGATTCAACAGATCAAGATCTTCTACATCGACAGATTCTTTTCCTGATCGTTCTAAGTCCAGAATTTTAAGATCCAGAGATTTAGTCGTGTCTTCTTCAATCTATTTCTGACAGAGCTTCAAAGTTCAAGGAAGAAGAAGGGCTAAAATTTTCAGATCTGAGATTAATACTGTTTGTATTTCTGTGTATTTCATTTTATTCTATAGGAGATTATTCTCCGACTGTAGCAGTTTTGTTCTTTGAGTTATTTGTAGGAAGTTTCTCTTCCGAGTGTAGATCCTATTTTGAGGGATCGAATTGTAGGAACTTTTTTTCGAGTGGTGGGATTTTTTTCAATCCGAGAATAGTGCAGTAGTCGAGTCTAGTGTGTTGCTAGATTGGTGAGGTTTAATGTGGATGTACCCAAGGTTGGGGAACCACTATAATTCTTGGTGTCATCTGTGTATGCTTGCTTATTTTTCTGTGCATCACTCATTCAATTTTTATTCCGCAAAAAGACACAGAACTCACCTATTCACCCCCAGGTGATATAGGTAGACAACTTAAACATTTTTCAATTGATATCAGAGACAGGTTGTTCATCAAAAGGTTAACACCTTGAACAGATCTGCCCCAAGTTGTCTTTTGAGTGATTCAAGCATGGACAAAGTAAAGGATTTTGTAAAGCTTACTTTATGCACAAAGACAAACTTTCTCATATGGAAAGAAAAAATTAAATTTTTCATGGAAGCTATGGACCCAAGAATCTTCATGATTGTGGAAGAAGGACCTTATATTCCTATGACAGTCTCCACTATTGATCTGACCAAGAAAGTTACAAAGAAACTTATGGATATTGATAGGGATGAGATTGCACTTGTATTCTTAGATAAAGAAACCTAAAATATCATCGCAAGTACTGTCGATGATTCTACGCTACAGATCCTGATTCACTGCAAATCCGCCAAGGAAATGTGGCAGTCTCTCATCATCTTGATGGAAGGTACTGAAGAGGTTAGGGATGACAAAAGATCCCTCCTGAATCAAAAATATGAAGCATTCTGATAAGGCCCAAGGATTCAATTGCGGATACTTTTTAAAGCTTATTCAAGATTGTTAACGACCTAAGAGTATATGGTCGGGTCTTCACTAATGGAGAATTGAATGATAAATTTCTGAAATCCCTAACTAAGGAAAGGGACAACAAAGTCTGTTCATTTCAGGCGTTTGCCAAGCTGGTAGAGAATGACCCTCAAAATCTCTTCGGAAAGCTTATGTCATATGAGCTGCAAATTAATTCAAGAAAAGCAGAAGAAGAGAAGAGTCAGTCTTCATTCAAGAAAAAGTCAGTCGCACTGAAGGCAGACAGCTCAAGGAAAGTCAAAACTGCATCACCTGCTACTACACAGGAAGAGAGTGAAGAAGAAGCTTCAGAGCCAAGTATGTAACACCCCCTATCCGTCGCATAGCATATAGCAGTAGGTCCGGCCGGGGCCCGACGCCATATACCACAAACAGATCGGGTGGTTACTCAATGGAAACCATCCAACTAATATACAATGTCCAACACAGAGTCATTCTAGCGGAAGCAATTTTAATAGTTGCAAAATAAAAGAACCCTGCTACTAGCATGAATGTCCACTACAAAGCCAACAGGAATGAACGTACAAATACACAAGTACTGTCCTTAAGGCCTTACAATAGTTTGCTTGAATATCAATGTTTTCCAAACCTCGACACGCAGGCCGGCCATACATGAATAACAGAAAACACTCAAAATAAGGCCTTCGAGGGCCGACTTAGCAACTTGGGCTTTAGCCCGCTATTTACCGCTCGGCTCCGCGGCACCTGCAAGCAACAATCCACCGCGCAGTGGAAAACAAAAGCAACGGTCAGCTATGCAGACCTAATTATAACGATCCTGCCCCCGAAATCGGGGCGACGATGCTCCTTCCCTGCACTTTATTAGCATAACCAAGCAGTAATGTAACAACACTACATCGCAAGCAAAGGCACATGCGGTCACACACCCCGTGCACTCAGGGAACATTCTCGGTGAACCGGTCAATGTCACGTAAATTTAAGCCATAGACACCCCGGTCTCACCACCACCACTTTGATGGCCAATCTGATGAGTCCACATTTTACACTGATTTTTGGACCCATCTGGGCTAGTTTTATCGCCTTAGCACTACACTTGAGAGCCTTTATTGCTTATTTGTGTTTATGTACCTATTTCACGATTAAGTGCACTGTAGGCCGGCTTCTGTGTGCTCTCTGTGTTTCCATTTCTGTTATTATTCTTTAGCCCTATCTCGGGGATGTGGTGTGCACGTTCTGGTGGCCTTTCTGCCCCTTCTGCTGGTACAGGGGTCGTGTGCGTGTTCCGGGATGATTGTGAAACAGGAATACTGCGCACGATCAGGGGATCTAATGCGCACGACCACTGGTCGTGCGCCCCCAATCGTGCGCACTACTCTACGTTTTCTATAGAATCAGCATGGGGTAAGCGCACGACCACTGGACTTACTGCGCACGACCACTGGTCGTGCGGCACTGTTCATGCGCATTACACCCCCTTTTTCATAACCCTGTCTCGGTAATCGCACGAGCACTGGCCATAGTGCGCACGACCACTGGTCGTGCTCCACTGCTCGTGCGCGTATATGCTGATGCTTCTTGTCCAGGTTGCAGGTTTATTTGGAAAAGTCGCACGATCATCAACCTACAGTGCGCACGACCACTGGTCGTGCGCCACTGATGGTGCGCACTGCTTCTGCTGTCTCCGTATAAAAGGCCCTACTCCGCGTTTTAGGTCAACGCCTGTCATTTGCTGCGATCGGAGAGTGCGTGGGAATCCCCTTTTCACTTCTCCAGCTGCTCCATCACTTCCACCTTCGTCGGGAAGCCATTTCCACTTACTCCGAAGCTTTCCAACACTCCGGCGAAGCCCTCGGCCATTGATGATTTCAACTCCAAGCTTTCCTGCATAGTTGGTGAAGTAGATAACCCAGAGAACGGACTTAAAGGCCTTCGAGGTGACAGATCGTTGGTACCGGAAGCCTCCTTGGACTGAGCCCGGAAGCGCATTGACAACTCGCTACTCTGGCCACGACCCGCGGTGGATCTTCATTCTCTTTTGGTTTACTCCTCTTCCCCTTCCTCTGTGTTATGACTATTTTGAGCAGTGTAATGAACATTTCCATCCCTGAATATCAAGTTTACTTTCTAGTTAATGGAATGTTAGTTTCTTCTTATGCTTGTGAGTTCTGTCTGTGAATGTGCCTCACTCACCCCACATCCACTCCATTCTCCGTGCCTTGTCCGATTGCAATCCACACAAGAACGTTGCAATCCATTAGTTTCCCTTCCACTCGCCCAACTGAAGTTCGGCATAGCGGTCGACAAACCCATTTCACCTTGCGAAGCGGTGCCGTCGACCCGCATAGTTTTCACTAGTTCAGTAGATCAAACTTCCACAATCTCCCGAGTCCGCTATTTTCTTTTTGTTTTATTTTTAACTCTCATAACAATATTCTCGGTACTGTTGCCGTTCTACGCTAATTGCATTCCTCAAGAGACCGACACTTGGGGATTTACTCCCAAAACTTTATTACTTGTGCGACCGGTGCGCTTGCCGTATTACACGCATCACGTTTTTGGCGCCGTTGCCGGGGAATGCAACTGTAGAGCGACTTCGGATGACTTCCAATATTGTTATCAGAGTTAGTATTGTTTTGTTTTGACTGTTGTTTCTTCTAGTGTGTAGCGTTTGCCGCAGTGAATGCAAGGCCGAGCTACAAGAGATTTTGTCACCTACGACCCAGAGATCGAACGTACTCTCTTAGCACGAAGACGCGCCGCAGCCATCATTTTTGCTCCAATGGGAGACCAGCTGAATATTGATGCAGGCAACCGAGTTGGAGGGATACCTCATGATGACGAAAATGAAGTGAATCCTCCCCAGTCCGTACCATGAGGGATTATACTACACCCACTGTTGGGAGTATATACCCCGGTTTCGGACCTGCTATTACAAATCCTCAGTTCGAGATCAAACCAGCTATTCTGAATATTATTCGGAACAACGCTCAGTTCTCCGGAATGGCCACTGAAGACGCCCATCTTCACCTTATAGAATTCTCCGAGATCTGCGCCACGTTCCGCTACGCTGGAATCCCAGATGAAACAGTCAAGCTCCGCCTCTTCCCTTTTTCATTAAGAGACAAAGCCAAGACATGGCTTCACTCCCTTCCACCTGGAACAGCCCCAACCTGGGAGGCTTTGACTACCAAATTTCTAGCTAATTTCCATCCGGTGGATCAGATCGTGAGCTTGAGGCGCGCAATAGCCAACTTCCGGCAAGCCGATCAAGAAAGCTTAGCCGAAGTTGGGAGCGTTTTAATGAGCTGCTGAGGAAGTGCCCTAATCATGGATTCCAAATGTGGAATCTCGTCGAAAGTTTCTACTTCTTCTATTGATCGCCACCACCGATCCATGATCGATGCTGCCTCCGGAGCAACCATCATGAATCTTGCTCCAGATGATGCTCTGAAAGTCTTGCAAGACACCGCAACTCACAGTGCGTACTGGACCGCGGGAAGAAACATCCCACGAAGCAGTAGTGGAGTGTTTGCCTTGGATATCCCCAAGCCTGCTCCTGCCGCCCCAGTGATGGCAATCTCATGTCAAGGGTGCGGAAGCACTGATCATCACAGCTTCGAATGCTCAGGAGTTGAGGTACAAGATGAATCTTTGTTTTTGAATGAATCTGTTAATTTTGTTGCCAATCAAAACAGGGGAGTGCCATATGGGAATACTTACAACCCGGGGGTGAGAAATCACCCCAACTTTTCTTGGAATCCTAACACATCTGGCAAAAGATGGCAACCGGGGCAGCATCAAAACAACGCGTATGCTTCCGATAGCCAACCACGGCCGCCTCAACCGAATTATTCTCAAGGGCCCCCCATCGTTAAGAAAAATTCTTTGGAAGAAATGTTCGAGAAGTTTGTTGAGATTTCCCAGACCAACATGACAAATCAGGCTGCCTCGATGCGCAAACTGGAGGCACAATTGGGCCAATTGGCTCAAGTGGTTTCCGAGCGCACCCAAGGCACCTTACCGAGCAACATGGAAAAGAACCCCCATGAACAAGGAAAGCGCCTTGGGGAGGACACTTCGGGAAACCGCAACGAACTTGTCATTAATTGTAAAATCAATAACATCGACACTCCAGCATTATGCGATTCCGGGGCTGAAAGATATGGTACCTAAACACCTAGAGGGGGGGGGGGTGAATAGGTGACCTAAACCTTTTTGAAACTTTGTTGGCAACAAAACAGTCATCTCACAGATTTCTACAGCTAACAGCAATAACAAAATATAAACTGCTAATCCACAGCACAGCACAACACAGCAGACACACAAATTTATAGTGGTTCCCCAATCTTTGGGTACATCCACTTTCCCCCCTTCGCCTATCTAGCAGTGTACTAGATTCGGCCAAACTTCTCCACTATCTCAGAACCCAACTAGGTTCCTACACCTCAGGCCCAAAGCCTTACACTCAGCCACCAAGGCCTACACTCAGCCACCCAGGCCTACACTCAGCCAATCAAGGCCTACACTCAGAGTTCTTCAACTCCTACACTCAGGCAACCAAGCCCTACCCTCAGCCTTTATAATATAGGCTTACAATTCACTCAGATCCAATGGATCCTACAAGTTAAAATTGAATTACAATAACTAACTCTACAACTCAGAAAATAAGAGAGGAGTTGAGAGTTTCTTGAAGAGTTCTTGCAAGAACTCAGCTAGATCCAAACTGACTTAGCTTCCTTCAAAGCTTCTTGAGTAGAACTGAATTATTCTGAATCCTCTGCAGTTGATCCTTGACCTCTGCTTCTTGAGATCCAGATGATACTGAATCCTTCTTCTCAGCCTTAGTTCCAAAGACTGAATTGTTGATTGGAGCTCTCTCTCTCCAACTTCTTAGATCTGCTGCTGGACAGCAAGATCTTCTTGATTTGTATCACTTGGATAACTTGATCAGCAACCCCTTGAACAAATCTCTTAGATTGTTCTGCACTGGGTCAGAACTTAATCTTCTTAACAATACTTCTTTTCAACTTCTTATTAACACCTTATCAACTTCCTTTCTGTAAACAGTTTGTACCTATTTATAGGCCTTCTTCATGGTAACCGGCTGGTCCGGTTCATAACTGACTTCTGACATCTCTGACAAGTGCTGTAAACCGGCTGGATCGGCAGCTGTCATGTCAACCAGTCAATTCTTGAAATTCTCTAACTGTCAGATAGTGTCGAGACTTTCTGTTCTTAAGTGTCGACACTTATAGACCAAGTGTCGACACATGTTGTGTAAGTGTCGACACAAGTCTACAAGGTGTCGACACAACTCCTTGTATGTCTCGACACAGATTCTTCTTCAAGTGTCGACACTGAAATTAAGTGTCGACACAAGTACTTGATCTTCTGTAACTTGTTGAATTCTTCTAAATGTCGACACATCTCCTTTGTGTCGACACATCTTCATGTGTTGAAACTGTCAAGTGTCGACACTGCTTCTTGGTGTCGACACAAGTCTTCAATTTTGTTTCTTCAGCTGAGTGTCGACACATTCCCTTAGTGTCGACACTTGTACTTAGAATATTTTGTAAACTTTTCTGTTCTTTGCTAAGTGTCGACACAGCTCCTTGTGTCGACACTTTCTTCAAGTGTAGAGTCTTCAACTAAGTGTCGACACATTGTGCTGGGTGTCGACACTTTCTTCAAGTGTTGACTCTTCTGGTTGTGTGTCGACACATTGTGCTGAGTGTCGACACATACTTCAAGTGTTGACTCCTTTGAGTGTGTGTCGACACATTGTGCTGAGTGTCGACACATTCTTCATATGTTGACTCTGCTGATTGAGTGTCGACACATTGTGTTGAGTGTCGACACTTGTCCTTAGTCTCTGCAGAATTTTGCTGAGTGTCGACACAACTCCAAGTGTCGACACTTTCTGATGTAGACTCAGCTCTTCTAGGTGTCGACACTTCTGCTAAGTGTCGACACAGCTTTTCTGCATTCTTCTTCACTGAGTGTCGACACAGCTCCAAGTGTCGACACTTTCTGTCTGGTGTCGACTCTTCTTCTCAGGTGTCGACACAATTACTCCAAGTGTCGACACTGCTTGTCTGGGTGTCGACACAAGCTTTCTCAAATGTCGACACTTTCCCTCTGGGTGTCGACACATGGACTTAGAAACTTTTAGCTTCAGTCCAGTGAATACCTAACCTGCACAAGTAACTCAAACAAACATCAAATATATTATGATGTATATCATTGAGTTAGGTGAGGCTTCTTCAAATCAGGTACATTTGACCAATGTACCCAACAATCTCCCCCTATTTGGAGAAGTCATAACCCTTAGTCAATGATATACACCACTCATAATTTAAAAATTAGAAAATGATGTAAAGCAGGTATATGTCAACAGGGTAAACTTAAACATGTAATAAAGCACACATGTATACTCATTAAACATTGCAGAACAAACAAGAAATAGACACATGCTTCTGAACAATCATGAGATATATTTATCAAAAATTGTTCTAACATTGTTTTAATACATTTCCATTGTTTTACAAAAATATTTCATATGTAAAAGATTACAACAATGTTTCTTAGTCTAATCTTAGTCTAGTTCTGATCAGGTTCTTTTATAACTATTCCTTTCCCAGCTTGTACTTTGGCCTTTACAGCAGCAGCAGCAGCAGCAGGCTCAGTATCAGCAGTCTTCTTTCCTTTGAGATCGAGCTTATAAGCCTTGATCTTTTGCCTCTCAAAGTAATGATAGGGCTTAGGAAAGTACTTGCTAGGCTCCACAGCTGTAGGAGGTAGCTTTCCTAACTTAGCCTTCCTTCTATACTGGACAATGGCTTCCTGCCTAATCTCATGCTTCCTCCATTCTGCTTCTGAGAACCATTTGTTCCTTTCATGAGCATTGTCCTTGGCTGCTTTCCAGGCTGTGAGAATGATGTTCCTAGAGGTAGGGCTCCATTGTTCAAAATCTGGCTTTTGTTCTGCTTGTTCCCTAAACCTCTTCTTTGACAGCCTTGTCTCTTCTTCTTTGTCCAAAACCTCTTGCATAGCTGCTGTTATAGGTTGAACAACCTTTTCCAGAACAACATTTTACTTTCCAGCAGTTGGGCTATACATTGTGCTTACATCTGCATGAACCATGTCAAAATCTGGAGGTGGATAAATCACTTGAGCTACTTCCTGTTGCTCACCTCCAAGATATGCACTTTGAATCCTTGATTCAGCAACATTATCATCATCACATAGGGGAGGATATCCAAGGGTAGCCCTGATGGAATTTGATATCCACTTAGCATGGTCTGAGCTTGCTTTGACTAACACCCTCTCCCCCTTTATGACTTCTTGTGCAACATGATCTCTTACATCATCTTTCTGGAACCTGATTTGGCTGTCCAAGTACCTGATTCCATCCTTAAAATAAGGTCTAAGCTTTGTAAGTTGTTCAGAAATAACCTTCTGTGAATCCTTGATTGCAGTCTTGACAGCAGCAATTTCATCTTGAAAAGCTTTATCAAATTCAGCCTTTGCAGCAGCAGCAGATGTAGATGGTTCAGTAGACTTATTCTTTAATTCAGTGACTATAGCATTGTGGGATGCAGTCACATTATCATTCATTCTCAACTGATTCTCCAGCACATAGCCTTGCTTCAGTGCTATATCATCTACTTGAGACTTTATCTTCTCTTGGTGGGTTGCCAGATAGACCACTGCATTACCACCCTTTGAAAAACATTCAGTCATCTCCTTTTTATTAAGGTTCATTTCAAACCTTATTGACTTGATTTCCTGTGCCAGATCAAATTGTAGGGTCTTGTGCCCTTCATCAACATAAGTCTCTATAGCCTTCCTTTGCTCATCCAGCTTGATCTGTAGTGCAATCAGTAAAGCACTATAGTCAGCAGTTGGAGCTTGCTGAACTATGGGCTGTGGGGCAATGGATTGTAGAGCTTTCTTGTAGCTCTGACTTCTTCTTTTGAAGACAAACAATTTCTTCTTCTTAGCCCTAGCACTCTCCTCATCTTCAGAGGCAGAGGTGCTGGCAATCTCAACCCTATCCTTAGGGCTTCGTGGTTTTTCAGCTTGCACATCTAGTGCCTTCTCAGTGTCTAGCCTTAAAGGCTCTTCTAGAACTGCCATGTGCTCCCCCTCAGCAGCAGCACCCTTCTCTTCAGCAGCAGCAACCTTGTCCATGTCAAAATCCTCTTGATCTAAATTCAGAAAGAGGTCTTCCATTGTGTATTCAGAAGGTGACTGTGCAGGAGAAGTACTGGGTTCATCAACTACTTTATCAGGAACCACTTCTAGGATAACTGATGTGTCTTGGAGAACAACATCTGGTTCTTGATTTGCTTGCTGAGTTTGCTGATGGACATCAGACAAATCAGAATCTATTACAGAAAAATCTAAAGTATTGAGGTCAGTAAGTACCTCTTGGATAATGATTGTGGCTTGCTCACTGTCCAGAGTAGAGGGTTCTTCTACTGCTGGAAGCTCCCCCTGGCTTGGATCCTTATACTTGGGGCTAGCTGGAGGCAGCTCCCCCTGGATTTCAGCTGTCTCTTGAGGAGAAGGAGACTTCTCTGCAGCCACTTCCTCTTGACTATCAGGAGTGAAAACAACTTGTTCCTCACTACCTGAACTGCTGGAGGACTCCTGTGTCACAGGAGCTATCTTCCTCTTCTTCTTTGGAGGTGAATCTTTCTTAGAAACTTGCTTCTCTGGGGTAGGTATTTCCTTAGATAGTACTCTTTCCCACGTGGAAAATATCCTTTGATCCATCCTTCTCATGTGATTGATTTTAGTACCAGCAGCATTGCTCATTACCTCTGGTATTGTACCAGCCAGGTAGAGACTTAGTATTCTGCCCAGATTGGGCTTCTTCAGACTCTCCTTAATTTTCTCATACACAACCATTGACCAGTCTATTTTTAGGTTGAAGATAATTCTGGTCATAACACTGAACATGGAGGCTGACACCCTGTCATGCCCTCCAGTCTTGCTGAGTATAACTTTCCCCACAATTTCAGACAGAAATTTTCCTTGGTTATTCATTCCTTTTCTGTTAAATACAGATCCTATCTTCATCTTAGGATCTAGGCCACACCAACTTAGGGCTTGCCTTGGTCTTGGATGTAGAAACTTCATCTTCTGCTTGAATTTTAGGTAGCTGAAGTACCTTTCTCAGAGTTTTGGGTGAAATCTTGACCTTGGTTCCATGCACTCTTGATTTGATTCTGTAACCTGAGTCATCTACAGAAGCTCCAGTAAGGAATTCAAGAACTTCCTTCTTCCATATTTTGGTTGGTTCTGAAACCAAGTACTCCAATCCAGAATCGGTGACTAGGGTTACCACCGATTTGATTTCTTGATCGCCATCGTCGAATGTGCCACGAACCAGTTCATAGCCTTCATTGACATTCTCCTCGAGCTTGGGAGCCATTAGGGTTTGTAGAATTAGTCTTTAGAAAAGAGAAATGTCGACACAGTAGTTTGGTCTCGAAACTCTGAAAGCGTGTCGACAAACAAAGACAGAATCCTATTTATACCTTTCTGGTTTGAAGACGAACAGGCGGGATGGATTACTAAAGATGTGTCGACACTGGCAATAAGTGTCGACACTGACTTATAATGTCTCGACACTCATGTGTCGACATAAGTTTAGTCAACAGATTTTATGTGTCGACACTTGGTTATGTGTCGACACCACACTACTCGACATGTAGTCGAGACGTTACTTAGAAAATTCTGAGTAAAACTTAAGTGTCGACACCTCATTGGATGTGTCGACACCAACTCGACATGTGTCGACACTAACATTCTGAAGTGTCGACACCAACTTCCTAGATGTGTCGACACCATTTTCCTGAAGTGTCGACACTTACTATTCTGTGTCGACATAGACTTGTTTATGTGTCGACACATTTTTACTTAGCCAATTTTTAGTTCTGTAAACTTAGTCTAAGTTTATCATACCTAGTTCAATTTTGAACCTATTGAACTTAGCTTCTTCTAAGGGCTTAGTAAACATATCAGCTATCTGATTATCTGTTTTAACATATTCAAGTGCAATATCATTTCTTTCTACATGCTCCCTAAGAAAGTGATATTTAATCTCAATATGTTTAGTTCTACTATGTGAAACAGGATTATTAGCTATTGAAATAGCACTTGTAGAATCACAGAAAAGTGGAGTTCTACTTACCTGAAATCCATAGTCTTCTAGCTGATGTTGAATCCACAGAAGTTGAGCACAGCAACTTCCTGCAGCTACATATTCTGACTCAGCTGTGGAGATAGCCACACTGGTTTGCTTCTTACTACTCCATGAAATGAGTCTTCCACCTAGGAATTGACAGGATCCAGTAGTGCTCTTTCTATCTTTTTTGCATCCTGCAAAGTCTGCATCTGAATAGCCTGTTAGATCAAAATCTCCATTCCTAGGGTACCAGAGGCCTAGATAAGGTGTGCCCTTTAGATATCTCAAAATCCTTTTGACTGCAGTCAAATGAGACTCTTTAGGGCAGGCTTGATACCTGGCACAAACACATGTAGCATACATGATGTCAGGTCTACTAGCAGTCAAGTATAAAAGGGAGCCAACTATCCCTCTATACAAGGTTTCATCTACAGGTTTCCCTGCATCATCCTTGCTAAGAGACATACTTGACCCCATAGGAGTCTTCATGGTACTGGATGAATCCATACCATACTTCCTTATGAGTTCTAGGGTGAACTTGGACTGACATATGGATAGACCACTTTCAGTCTGTTTAACTTGGAGACCCAAGAAAAACTTCAGTTCTCCCATACTACTCATCTCAAATTGACCTTGCATAAGTTTTGCAAACTTTTTGCAAAGGCTGCTTTCAGTAGACCCAAATATAATGTCATCTACATATATTTGGACTAGTATGACTTTGCCTCTAGATTCCCTAAGGAATAGAGTCTTATCTATTTTCCCCCTTGTGAACTTGTTCTCAATGAGGAAACTAGATAGGGTTTCATACCAAGCTCTAGGAGCTTGCTTTAACCCATACAATGCTTTCCTAAGTCTATAGACATGATGTGGAAGAGTAGGATCAACAAAACCTGAAGGCTGCTCCACATATACTTCTTCCTTTAGATTACCATTTAGGAATGCTGACTTCACATCCATTTGGTATACCTTGAATCCTTGATAGGTTGCATAGGCCAAGAACATCCTTATGGCTTCCAGTCTGGCTACTGGAGCAAAGGTTTGATCAAAATCAATACCTTCTTCTTGCCTATAACCTTTAGCAACCAATCTTGCTTTATTCTTAATGATGACTCCTTGTTCATCTAACTTATTCCTGTAGATCCACTTTGTTCCTATCACATTGTGATCTTTAGGTTTAGGAACCAGGTCCTAAACCTTGCACCTTTTGAACTGATTAAGCTCTTCTTGCATAGCTTCAGTCCACTGTGGATCTTGTATAGCTTCTTCAAATTTCTTTGGTTCTATTTGAGACAGAAAACTTGAATATACTACAGCATTCTGATTTCTGCTCCTTGTTTGAACACCTTGTCTTGGATCTCCAATAATCAGCTCTACTGGATGATCTCTTAGATGCCTGTTGGCTGGAGGCATCCTTACTTCTGATTGTACTTCAACAGCATCTTCATCATGCTGAGTTCCTTGTACTTCTTCAGCTCCTGGTACATGTAGTTCTCCCCTGGACATAAGCCATCTTCTTCTACTTGCTGTCTTGCAGCAGGTACATCTTCTATGGTTAGCTTGTCCATCTTCTTAGTAAGACCTGTGGGGCTGCACACACTACTAGACAACTCATTGTTAATAAGTTTTGTCTCATCAAAAACTACATGCACAGACTCCTCTACAACTTGTGTAGTCAAGTTGTAGACTCTATAAGCCTTACTATTATTGCTGTACCCAACAAACACTCCCTCTTGGGACTTGGCAGTAAACTTAGTTAAGTAAGACTTCCCATTGTTAAGTATGAAGCATTTGCAACCAAAAATCCTGAAATAGGATAGGTTTGGTTTCCTGCCTTTCACAACTTCATAGGGGGTCTTATTTAACCTTTTAGTGATGGTAGCCCTATTTATCACATGGCATGCAGTGTTAACTGCTTCAGCCCAGAAATACTCAGGCAGTGATGTATCACTAAGTAGGGTTCTACCAGCCTCTATCAAGGTTCTATTCTTCCTCTCAGCAATGCCATTTTGCTGAGGTGTTCTAGGTGAAGAGAATTCTTGAAATATCCCAAAGTCTTCACATAGTTTTGTCATGCTTTCAGATTGAAACTCAGTACCATGGTCACTTCTAATTTTGACCACAGTACTATTTAGTTCATTCTGAATTTGCTTGACAAAGCTGTAGAAGACACTAGGTGTTTCAGATTTCTGTCCTTAAGAAGAACACCCAGGAAAACCTTGAGTAGTCATCAACAACTACAAAGGTATAGACCTTCCTACCTAAGCTGTGAACTGGCATTGGACCAAAGAGATCCATATGCAAGAGGTATAAGCACCTCACAGCATCTTTGTTCTCAATGCTTTTAAAGGTGGATTTGGTCTGCTTGCCCTTTTGACAAGCTGAGCAAATGCCATCTTTAACACACTTAACTTGAGGACCATTCCTCACTAACTCTTTGCTAAAGAGTTTGCTAATAGTCTTGTAGTTAAGATGAGCTTGCCTCTTGTGCCACTTAACACAATGAGAGACTGTCTCATCAGCTACAAGACAAACAGGAGAACCATTGTTCTCAATCATGATGTCTAGACAGTAGACATTCCTCTTTCTATATCCTGTCAAAATGATCTCTTGATCACTTGATCTCTTGATATGACAACCATTTTTAACAAATGAGATGTCATACCCTACATCACTTAACTGACTTATACTTATAAGGTTGTGTTTCAACCCTTTAACATAAGCCACTTGAGTAATCGTAACAAGGTTTGAAGAAATGTTACCAAACCCTTTGATGATTCCTTTTTCAGAACCACCAAAGGTCACTTTAGGACCATTTTTGATTGGAATGTAGTCCTTCAGTAGTCCCCTTGTTCCAGTCATATGTCTGGAACATCCACTATCCAAGTACCATGTTGGGGTATGGTCACTTGGATTCACCTGCAAAACAAATTAATGAACCTTAGAACCCAAAGTAAACTTGGGTCCTTGGTGATTGTTAGTTTGCAACATGACACAGCTACCTACTGGCTTTCCACCAGGTAACTTGCTACTCACATTGGCACTTGCATTGTGCAAACAGTCCAAAGCAAAGTGGCCAACTTTGCCACAGCACCAGCATTCAAACTTGTTGTACCTTTACTTAGGTACAGACTTGGCTGTCTTGACTACAGCAGGCTTATTGAATGTTGGGGCTTTGCCCTTGGACTTGGACTGATCCTGAACAGTCCTAGCTGGTTTAATAAAACCCAATCCAGCCTTTCCTTTATGATGAACAAATTCATCAATCAAGGGTAGCACTGATTTAGGTTTTGAAAACCTAGCAACTAGCTCTCTTTCCTTCTGAAGATTGATCTCCAGTCTCTTAATTTGATCATTTTTATAGGTGATAGTTCCCATCTGAATCACAGTAATGTGTTTCATCCTGGCTACCTCATTGAGCTTTTGATCAAATTTCTTCTCAAAATCTATTGCAGCTGCCTTGAGATCAGCAATCTCCTTTGCCTGACTTTTGGCTAGGGTCTTGCTTTTCTTATAGGCTTGCAACAGTACTTTATATTCATCTAAGAGCTGATGAATATCTTCTTCAGATTCAGAAACACTTCCATCACTTGATGAAGGTGAATCTGACTCTGAACTAGAACTGGAATCTGAACTTTGAGTTGGACTTTGTACCTGACTAGGTCCTGGCTGCTCCAGGATTTTGGTACTTTCAGTCAATGCCATCAGTCCTTGGCACTGACACTCTTCTTGTTCATAGATTGATTCCATGATCTGCATAAACTCTTCTTCTTCTTCAGCAAATAGCCCTATGTAGGCTTCAGCATCTGTCTCAGTGTCTGAAGAAGAAATGTCTGAAAGAGTCTTCTCATTCTTTGCAACAAAGGACTTCTCCTTCTTTCCTTTGAAGTGAGTCTTCTTTTTGTCACTGGATTCTTTTCTTCTCTCAGGACAATCTGCAATAACATGACCCTGTCTATTGCAGCAGTAACACACTATCTTAGACCCAGTTGCCTTGCTAGTCTTTGTCTTTTTCTTGTCCTTCTTTGAAGGCTTCTTCTCCTGATACTGGACTTCTTTCCCTTTGGAAAATGAAGGTCTGGACCTCCACTGTTTCTTCTTCAGGAATTTTTGAAAATGTCTGGTGAATGCAGCAAAGTCTTCATCACTTTCACTGCTTGTAGACTTTGTGCTAACAGACTCATCAGATTCTGATTCAACTACCTCTGGAGGAGGAGTTGATGACTTAGTCCTGCCCTTTCTAGGTACTTCTGACTTGAAGGCAACAGTCCTTTCCCTGTGCTCAGTCCTTGTTGATTTTTCCTCCTCTTTTCTCACTGACAGCTGCATCTCATAAGACAACAACTTGCCAAACAGTGTGGGAGGAGGAATTTCTCCCAACTTTGCCATTTCTCTGATGGCACAGATCTTGGTGTCCCAATCTTTGGTTAGGGACCTTAAGAACTTATCATTCAATTCATAGTTAGTGAACTCTCTTCCATAGGACATGAGTTCATTAACAATTCTATAGAACTTCTTGTAGCATTCAGTGATGCTATCTCCTCTTCCTTGTGTAAAGCTCTCATACTCTTGATTAAGCAAGGACTTCCTATCTTGCCTAACTTCTTCAGAACCTTCCATATAGACAATGAGAGTATCCCACATCTCTTTTGCTGTTTTACAGTGAATTAAGTTCTGAAAAGTGGCATCATCAATGGCACTTACTATAATGTTTTGTGCCCTCTTGTCCATAGTGGCTAGGACAATTCATCCTTAGTCATCTCAGAGAAATCCTTTGGAGTTCTCTGTGTAGCATCTAAAACTGAAACCTTCATGGGCACATATGGCCCCTCTTTGACTGTGATGTAGATTCTAGGGTCAGAGGCCTCCATAAATAGCCTAACCCTTTCTTTCCAGATCCCAAAAATTTCCTTTCTGCAAATAGGTAATTTCATGGAACCCAATTCTTTATGTTTTTCAAAAGAACCCATGGTTCTTGATTTTCTTGAAGCTGTTTTCTGACTTAGACTGTTTCTGCCAAACAGGATCTCCTTAGACTGTTAGTCCTTGTTTTGAGGAACCTCCCTCTGATACCACTTGAAAGATATGGTACCTAAACACCTAGAGGGGGGGTGAATAGGTGACCTAAACCTTTTTGAAACTTTGTTGGCAACAAAACAGTTATCTCACAGATTTCTACAGCTAACAGCAATAACAAAATATAAACTGCTAATCCACAGCACAGCACAGCACAGCAGACACACAAATTTATAGTGGTTCCCCAATCTTTGGGTACATCCACTTTCCCCCCTTCGCCTATCTAGCAGTGTACTAGATTCGGTCAAACTTCTCCACTATCTCAGAACCCAACTAGGTTCCTACACCTCAGGCCCAAAGCCTTACACTCAGCCACCAAGGCCTACACTCAGCCACCCAGGCCTACACTCAGCCAATCAAGGCCTACACTCAGAGTTCTTCAACTCCTACACTCAGGCAACCAAGCCCTACCCTCAGCCTTTATAATATAGGCTTACAATTCACTCAGATCCAATGGATCCTACAAGTTAAAATTGAATTACAATAACTAACTCTACAACTCAGAAAATAAGAGAGGAGTTGAGAGTTTCTTGAAGAGTTCTTGGAAGAACTCAGCTAGATCCAAACTGACTTAGCTTCCTTCAAAGCTTCTTGAGTAGAACTGAATTAGTCTGAATCCTCTGCAGTTGATCCTTGACCTCTGCTTCTTGAGATCCAGATGATTCTGAATCCTTCTTCTCAGCCTTAGTTCCAAAGACTGAATTCTTGATTGGAGCTCTCTCTCTCCAACTTCTTAGATCTGCTGTTGGACAGCAAGATCTTCTTGATTTGTATCACTTGGATAACTTGATCAGCAACCCCTTGAACAAATCTCTTAGATTGTTCTGCACTGGGTCAGAACTTAATCTTCTTAACAATACTTCTTTTCAACTTCTTATTAACACCTTATCAACTTCCTTTCTATAAACAGTCTGTACCTATTTATAGGCCTTCTTCATGGTAACCGGCTGGTCCGGTTCATAACTGACTTCTGACATCTCTGACAAGTGCTGTAAACCGGCTGGATCGGCAGCTGTCATGTCAACCAGTCAATTCTTGAAATTCTCTAACTGTCAGATAGTGTCGAGACTTTCTGTTCTTAAGTGTCGACACTTATAGACCAAGTGTCGACACATATTGTGTAAGTGTCGACACAAGTCTACAAGGTGTCGACACAACTCCTTGTATGTCTCGACACAGATTCTTCTTCAAGTGTCGACACTGAAATTAAGTGTTGACACAAGTACTTGATCTTCTGTAACTTGTTGAATTCTTCTAAGTGTCGACACATCTCCTTTGTGTCGACACATCTTCATGTGTTGAAACTGTCAAGTGTCGACACTGCTTCTTGGTGTCGACACAAGTCTTCAATTTTGTTTCTTCAGCTGAGTGTCGACACATTCCCTTAGTGTCGACACTTGTACTTAGAATATTTTGTAAACTTTTCTGTTCTTTGCTAAGTGTCGACATAGCTCCTTGTGTCGACACTTTCTTCAAGTGTAGAGTCTTCAACTAAGTGTCGACACATTGTGCTGGGTGTCGACACTTTCTTCAAGTGTTGACTCTTCTGGTTGTGTGTCGACACATTGTGCTGAGTGTCGACACATACTTCAAGTGTTGACTCCTTTGAGTGTGTGTCGACACATTGTGCTGAGTGTCGACACATTCTTCATATGTTGACTCTGCTGATTGAGTGTCGACACATTGTGTTGAGTGTCGACACTTGTCCTTAGTCTCTGCAGAACTTTGCTGAGTGTCGACACAACTCCAAGTGTCGACACTTTCTGATGTAGACTCAGCTCTTCTAGGTGTCGACACTTCTGCTAAGTGTCGACACAGCTTTTCTGCATTCTTCTTCACTGAGTGTCGACACAGCTCCAAGTGTCGACACTTTCTGTCTGGTGTCGACTCTTCTTCTCAGGTGTCGACACAATTACTCCAAGTGTCGACACTGCTTGTCTGGGTGTCGACACAAGCTTTCTCAAGTGTCGACACTTTCCCTCTGGGTGTCGACACATGGACTTAGAAACTTTTAGCTTCAGTCCAGTGAATACCTAACCTGCACAAGTAACTCAAACAAACATCAAATACATTATGATGTATATCATTGAGTTAGGTGAGGCTTCTTCAAATCAGGTACATTTGACCAATGTACCCAACAGGGGCGTCCAGCAACATACTCACTTTGCAAGATGCTGCAAAAATGCAGTTACAAGTTGACATTGAAAATCGGAAATCACTTATCTTAGCTAATGGCAATCTGGTTGACACGGAGGGAGGTGTGCGGGACGTTGAAATCGAGGTTAACGGCACCAGTATCACCACTGACTTTCAGGTTTTGGGACCACAGGACAATAACTCCATTCCTATATTAGGAGTCCCATTTCTAACAGCCAGTGGCGCATCCCTCGACTTTTCCAAAGGCCGTGTCACTTGGCCAAACGAAGAGTCCACCCTCGATGAAACATCCCTACATTTTTCTTCCATCCCAAATAACATTTCTCTGAGTGTCACAGATGTCAAGCTGGATTCAGGTTCCCCCGCATTGGAAGCACATTTGGAGAAGACGCCAAAGAACGGACTTCCTCCAGAAGTCGATGAGAAGCAGGAACTACTGGTCTACAAAGGGATCAATTGCACCAAAGCCACGACTGTCTTTCTAATGCCAGCCAATTCTGTTGTTGAGCAGGGCGAACTAAGTTTTATTCGGGAGAAATCCCTGGACAATAATTTGTATAATTCTGTTAAACGATCTGTGACTTGGGCAGATCTGGTTGCCGTCACGGTGCCGGATAGGACGCCACCAACCACGATACAAGCAAACCCCACAGCCTACCTTCATTGGAAGTCTCCCACGGTGGAGAAACTGAAAGAGGCCAAGCGTTTACGCGAAGAGCTCTACGCTGCCTTCCGGCTCGCGAACGAGTGCACTCGCAGTAATAGGACAATGTCTACCCCGAATGCAAAAAGACACTCTGCTATTCTCTCGCATCCCACCGACGAGACTTACCATAAATCTGCGTATAGCTGATTGTGCCATCCTCTTTCTTGCTACTTGTTGAATGCTGGTTGCTCTATTTTTAATTTTGTTTCCTTTTGCTACTGGAAAGAACTCTCTAGTTGAACTGCTAATACAGGTATTTGGTCCACCTTAAGGACGATAAACAAAAGGGCTTTCGGGAGACAACCCAAGTTGGACCATTCGGTCCTATGCTGTGTTTTGAGTTCTGTTTATTTCTTCATATATATATATATATGTGTCCAGATTTTGTTTGGCTTGCCTCCTTTAATCGCAGGTGCAGGAATATTAGAGACGCGGCAACTTGGCCGCACTTGGACATCTCATTGCCCGACTGGTATGCTCAATTTTGAGCATAGGTAACTTCCTACCCTAGCTATTTCTCCTCTTTGGAATGTTTATTTTTATTCGTTGTCAACTTTAAGTCTGGGGGGGGGGGTGGTAGTCTGCCTGTGGTCACTACACCGCACTTTCTGTTGCATTCCAGTTTCTTATTTACTTATTTCTTGTTTTTTTGGTTGCACACACTGAATCACCCACACGAGTGCGCTCTTACCCACGCGCACAACCCGAGTTAAATTTATTGCTTTTGTGTAAACTTTAAAATAGTGGTACTGGCTTAGGATTTCAGGATTGAGTAGTTCGAAACTCATGCAGTGCTCCTAATCGAATACTCATGGTTTGTGTAGAGTTAGGATAGAACTAATTTTTCTTTATGCTCGTAGAATTATTCTTTTCTGCTCACATCAATATTGTTTGTACTGCTCAAAATCTGAATCTGGGATAATCAAATGATAGTGTAGGAATGTGTGTAGCCGCCACTAGACTCGTATTGCTCGAGTCGGGGGGAAGGATCATCTTTCTCGGTGGCTAAGAACTTGTCCTAAGCTACTCTCGAAGCATTGAGGCACGGTTAGTTAAGCGTGAGCATGACGTAGGCCTTCTTTTTGGCTAGTTTGAGCCTTGTTTAGCCATTCCTACCTGTTAACCATTGCATGCCAAATTTGTGCCTACCCTTCCTTTGATCCAGCTCCACTGACTTTCACCAAGGCCTGAAGCTAAACCCACCTTCGCAATCAAATTCTTGAGCTGATTTGTAATTCCTGTTTTGCCGAGGTTGTGATTAGTGGACATTGTTTTTGGGGGTGCTGATTTTATTCCCGTTTTGATTGCTTCGTTTGGGGATTGCTAGCGCAGAAAAGAAAACAACAGTTTATGAAAATAAAAAGCTGATTCGCTCAATAGAAAAAACAAATATTTATGTGAAAGAATTGCTTTGAGATTTTGATCCCCATCCTCTGTATTGAATTTTGTCGTGTTCAGCCGTGTTCACACCCGGATTTCAAGCTAAGTCTGGGGGCGTGTGCCCCATTCTTTTCTAAGTGGCTGTTTTGGTTTGGGTTGTTTTCGCTCGCTTTGGTTGCATAGAGCCTTCATGTTTATCTTTGACCACCAAGCCGTTGCCTAAGCCCCATTTCCTCCTACAAGTCCTACTGATTCACGCTTGAGTCTAACCCGCGTCGTGGAGAGAGTGTGAACGTGCAAGCGTATGGTCCCCGACATTGGTGGATTCCTTTGGAGGTGATCCTGAGTCCCGAACTTTGGCAATGCTCACCTTAGTGGCCTGCCTACTTTCTTCCTGCACATGATCGCACGATACTCCAGAATTCTAATTTTGAGCAATTACAATATTTATTTCCGTCTATCGAATAGTTTAAACTACGTTGTATAATTAAAAAGTTTTTCTATTATATCTTCTATACTGATGATATATTTGATTTCTCGTCTTACTTCTTTCTGAAATTGCTGAGCCAGTTAGCTATCTTCGAGTCCATGGAGTGATGATTTGCTCGGGACGTGCAAATGGTTAAGTCTGGGGGTGTGATGAGTCCACATTTTACACTGATTTTTGGACTCATCTGGGCTAGTTTTATCGCCTTAGCACTACACTTGAGAGCCTTTATTGCTTATTTGTGTTTATGTACCTATTTCACGATTAAGTGCACTATAGGCCCGCTTCTGTGCGCTCTCTGTGTTTCCATTTCTGTTGTTATTCTTTAGCCCTATCTCGGGGATGTGGTGTGCACGTTCTGGTGGCCTTTCTGCCCCTTCTGCTGGTACAGGGGTCGTGTACGTGTTCCGGGATGATTGTGAAACAGGAATACTGCGCACGATCAGGGGATCTAATGCGCACGACCACTGGTCGTGCGCCCCCGATCGTGCGCACTACTCTACGTTTTCTATAGAATCAGCCTGGGGTAAGCGCACGACCACTGGACTTACTGCGCACGACCACTGGTCGTGCGCCACTGTTCGTGCGCATTACACCCCCTTTTTCATAACCCTATCTCGGTAATCGCACGAGCACTGGCCATAGTGCGCACGACCACTGGTCGTGCGCCACTGCTCGTGCGCGTATATGCTGATGCTTCTTGTCTAGGTTTCAGGTTTATTTGGAAAAGCCGCACGATCATCGACCTATAGTGCGCACGACCACTGGTCGTGCGCCACTGATCGTGCGCACTGCTTCTGCTGTCTCCGTATAAAAGGCCCTGCTCCGCGTTTTAAGTCAACGCCTGTCATTTGCTGCGATCAGAGAGTGAGCGGGAATCCCCTTTTCACTTCTCCAGCTGCTCCATCACTTCCACCTTCGTCGGGAAGCCATTTCCACTTACTCCGAAGCTTTCCAACACTCCGGCGAAGCCCTCGGCCATTGATGATTTCAACTCCAAGCTTTCCTGCAGAGTTGGTGAAGTAGATAACCTAGAGGACGGACTTAAAGGCCTTCGAGGTGACAGATCATTGGTACCGGAAGCCTCCTTGGACTGAGCCCGGAAGCGGATTGACAACTCGCTACTCCGGCCACAACCCGCGGTGGATCTTCATTCTCTTTTGGTTTACTCCTCTTCCCCTTCCTCTGTGTTATGACTGTTTTGAGCAGTGTAATGAACATTTCCATCCCTGAATATCAAGTTTACTTTCTAGTTAATGGAATGTTAGTTTCTTCTTATGCTTGTGAGTTCTGTCTGTGAATGCGCCTCATTCACCCCACATCCACTTCATTCCCGTGCCTTATCCGATTGCAATCCACACAAGAACGCTGCAATCCATTAGTTTCCCTTCCACTCGCCCAACTGAAGTTCGGCATAGCGGCCGACAAACCCATTTCACCTTGCGAAGCGGTGCCGTCGACCCGCATAGTTTTTACTAGTTCAGTAGATCAAACTTCCACAATCTCCCGAGTCCGCTATTTTCTTTTTGTTCTATTTTTAACTCTCATAACAATATTCTCGGTACTGTTGCCATTCTACGCTAATTGCATTCCTCAAGAGACCGACACTTGCGGATTTACTCCCAAAACTTTATTACTTGTGCGACCGGTTCGCTTGCCGTATTACACGCATCACAATCCTTTGAGCATTTAAGTCCTTCCGGCCGATGTCACATCAATTTAAGCCATAGACAACCTGAGACCTCCTATCTATGCCAACGGCATGTCCCACATACCTTTAGTTCGCTTGTATCGAATGACATAGACCGGGCACGGTTCTGCTTAACCCGTTGCTCACACGCCCTGGGACACGCTCATGTCTCAGGCCATGTTCACTCCTCGACGATCGTCGACTCCAAAATTCATCGACCTCTCGGCCAAATCGTCGACCCAAACACGACACGCCTTGAGACATGCCCGTGTCCCAGGCCGTGTGCCCCCTGCCAAATTCCAAATTTGGCCCAAAATGCCTCTCGTCGCTCTTTTGAATTTCGGGGCGTTACAAATCTCTCCCTCTTAAAAGAATTTTGTCGTCGAAATTACATAAAGGAAAGAAACATAAAACTTAAACGGTACCTGAGTGAAACAACTACGGGTACTCCTCAAGCATGGTCTGATATCGCTCCCAAGAGAGCTCTTCCCGACCGCAATTGTCCCAACGGACCTTGACCATCCTGATCTCTTTATTGCGTAGCTGCTTGACTTCTGAGTTCTTAATACAAACAGGCTTGACCTTCGTCGTCAACCCATTCTCGACCGGCACTTGATCCACTGCGATCACAAGCAAAGGCCCTTGCACCGCCTTCCGTAGTACCGATATATGGAATTCATCATGTAGACAACTAAGCACCACTGATAGCTTCAAACGATAAGCTGCTTCACCAATCCGCTCCAGAACCTCAAACGGTCCAAGGTACCTCGGGCTTAGCTTCTTTAAGCGCCGCACCCGTGAGAGACCCTTGAACGGCTTGATTTTCAAGTACACCCAGTCGCCAACAACGAACTCCACGTTCTGGTGCTTGGCATTGTAGTACTTAGCCTGGAGGTATTGAGCGATTAGTAACCTTTCCCGAATCGTTCGAACCAATGATGTAGCATCTTCCACCTCTTGGCATTTGTACAACTTTGACTCACCCATTTCCAAGCAAGACAACAGTGTGCGACATCTTCTACCATAAAGGGCCTCGAAGGGTGCTATTTGAATGCTCGCCTGGTAGATATCGTTGTACGTGAACTCTACCAAGTATAAGTGGTCCTCCCACTACTTTCCAAAATCCAGGACGCACATGCGAAGCATGTCTTCCATTGTCCTATTGACCCTCTCAGTCTGCCCATCCGTCTGCGGATGAAAGGCTGTGCTGAAACTCAGCTTTGTTCCCAGCATCTGCTGTACCAGCCTCCAATCATTGGACGTGAACCGCCCATCTCGGTCACTCACGATGCCGCGGGGCACACTGTGAAGCCGTATTATGTTGTCCACATATAACTTTGCCAATTTCTCAACCGGACCATCTGTAACGCCCCGAAACTCAAAGGAGCAAAAGGGGGACGTTTTGGGCCAGTTTGGGTTCTGGCAGCAGGCACACGGCCTGGGACACGGGCGTGTCCCAGGGCGTGTCAAGCGTGTGTCGACACTTAGCCGCGAAGACGTCGAGATTTACTCGATGATTCGTCGACAGTGGGCACATGTCCTGCGACACGGGCGTGTCGCAGGGCGTGTCGACCCGTGTCGACACTTAGCCGCGAAGTTGTCGAGATTTACTCGACGATTCATCGAGAGTGGGCACACGGCCTGCGACACAGGCGTGTCGCAGGGCGTGTCGACCCGTGTCGACGATCGTCCCAGGGAGTCGTCGAGATTCGCTCGACGATCGTCGAGACAAGGCACACGGCCTAGGACACGGGCGTGTCCAAGGCCGTGTCATCAAGTCGTCGATCTTCACTCGACGAAGTGTCCCGTGTACACGGCCTGGGGCCCAGGCGTGTCAAGGTGACACGGGCAAGGACATGTGCGTGTCCTAGAACCCGTGCAGTGCTCGGGTTGATTTTGGGGAAAAATCATGGGGTACACGGCCGGCCACACGGCCGTGTCAGGTGGAACATGGGCGTGTCAGCTCGAACACGGGCGTGTTCGATACCCGTGTGAGGTTCCAGGTGATTGGATTTTGACGGCGAATGTGGCACATGGCCCTGGACACGGGCGTGTGCCAGGCCGTGTTCGGTCCAGATTGGGCATTTCAGCCCCGAATCGAAGACGTTCATTTCTTTAACTGAAGATCCAACGGCTGGGGGTTGTTCCTGAGAGGAAATACCCGTGAGTGGACTTGGAAAACCCTCACTTTTCATAGCTTATCATCTTTCTAAATCCTTGGAGAGAGAGGAGAGCCAAGGGAGGAAGAAGGAGCTAGATCCGCCATTGGAGGAGCTTCGGAGCTCCGAATCGCAAGCCGACTCCGGATCCACGGAGGCAACGCTAGTGCGGTGGTTTTCATCCGATTACTTTTCAATGGCGCCAAAGAGGAACGCAAGGGTAACGATCCTCATCTTGAGCATGAGTAGCTCTCTTTCTTAGCATAGGAAGCCCGCTCTCGCGAGTTTGCGGAGAGTTAGAGGCGTTCCTTCGGGTAGATATGTGAAGTCCCCGTTGTTTAGAGTCAGTAAGCGAGAACAGACATAGGCATGATGTGTGAAGCCTACCCGAACATGTTGGTCTGGATCGGTGATGTTGCATTGCATAATGCCGGAGAAGACTCCGTGCTATTGGTTGTTTTTCGGGATTTCTATGCGGTAGATTGCAGCAGGGAGCCTTGGGGACTAACCCAAAGGTGCACCCGGAAAACTGGGCGGATACGAGATCTTCCAAACTTGGTGGCTTGAGAGCCAACTAGAACATAACCGGGTTATGTGACTTGTGATGGAAATGGGACTCGGCGGAAGTTTGACCCGAGCAAATGGCTTAAATTGTCATTGCGATGTGAGCACGGGTTAGATGGAACCATACCCATTCTATGTCGTTCGGTTAAAGAGACCTAAAGGCACGTGGCACTTACCGTTGGCATAGAGTAGGGTCTTCGGCGGTCAATGGCTTAAATTATCGTGACCCAGGCCAGGAAGACAAATCGCTCATAGGTTTGGCCGTCCAAGTGGCGGTGGTGAGTCCGGAATGTCTATGGCTTTAATTGATGTGACATTGACCGGTTCACCGAGAATGTGCCCTGAGAGCATGGGGCGTGTGGCCGTGCGAGCCAACGTCTGTGATGAAATGGCTATATATATATACATTGCTCGCTTATGCTAATGAAATGCAGGGAAGGAGCATCGCCGCCCCGAGTTGGGGGCGGGATCATTATAATTTGGTTAGCATTGCTGACCGTTGCCTTGTTTTTCCACCGTGCGGTGGTTTGTTGCTTGCAGGTGCAGCTGGACCAAGCGGTCAATAGCGGGCTAAAGCCCTTTTTGCGAAGCCGGCCCTCGAAGGCCCAAATGGAAGTGTTTACTGTTTTATTCATGTATGACCGGCCTGCGTGCCGTGGTTTGTAAAACATGTAATATTCAAGTGAAACATTTTGTAAGGCCTTAAGGCTTGTTTTGGGTATTTTGTATAACATTCCTATTTTTTATTAGTGGACATTCGTGCTTTGATGCTGGGTTCTTGTTTACAACTTTTATAAACTGCTTCCGCTAGAATGCTCTGTGTAGGACGTTGTGATTTGTTGGATGGTTTCCATAAGTAACCACCCGGTCTGTCTATGGTATATGGCGTCGGGCCCCGGCCGGACCTACTGCTATATGCTATGCGACGGATAGGGGGCGTTACAATTTGGTATCAGACTACTGGTTTTGGTTGAGCTTAAACTGAATTCGGGGACGAATTCTTTTTAAGGGGTGGTGAGCACATTGTGTGCGTCATCGTTATAATGGTAAAAGAACCCATGAATGTCCACTTAGGAATGAAAATACTCGTGTTTGAGGAACCTGCGTGTTCCTATAATTGCTGTTTGCAATACTATTTGGTCGCTTAACGGTGTTTTGTACCACTATAGGTGACCAGAAGTGGTGTTGGGCCGTCAGAACACCGAGTTTCTGAGGCTAGTAGTGCACCGGATGTTTCTCCCGCAACACCTCTGTCGGCGGAGAACATACGATTGGTGGCTGAAGCGGTGTTGGCCGTGATTAATGCGCAGCCTGGAAGGCAAGCGCAGCAGCCCGCTCCTGTGATGGAACACATACCTCTTCAAGAGGCTGAGCCGAGGAGGGTGGAGCAAGTGGTTTTGGAACTGGTAGTGCCAATGAGGGCAACTGAGAGGCAGCTTAAGCATGTTATGAGTTTTAACCCTCCGTTATTCTCGGGGTTGAGAACCCCATCTCAGGCTGAAGACTGGCTCTCCAGGGTGAAGAGAGTCATGACAGCAACGGAGACGGAGGAGTGGCAAATGACCACCATCGCTACGTTCCTTTTGGACGGTGGAGCGAGGATGTGGTGGGAAGGATTGGAGCTGCATCATTTGAGAGGTAGACAACTGATAGACGTTCCGATGGAAGAGTTCTCGGGATTGTTCTTGGCAAGATACCTCCCTTCTACTCGGAGGATTTCGATGGAGAACGAATTTCTGAAGTTGGTATAGGGTGAGAGGAGCATGGATGAATATCTCCACGAATTTACACGTCTGAGTCGTTATGCTAGCTCCACCATTATGGATGAGGAGCGCAAGACTAATCGTTTCTATGAAGGATTGAGAGATGAGTTGAGATTACTACTCTCGGGGACGATGACGCAGGGTTTCTTAACCTTGGTCAATACTGCTCGGTCCTTGGAGAAGGACATGAAAAATGTACAAGCGAAGAAAAGCTTGGGTGAGAAGAAATCTGAATACAAAGTGCCGACTACTTCAAAGTCCGGCTATCGGAGGTCTTTCAAGAAGCATAAGACTTCGGGTCCAGCTCCTTCTGGCGCTTCTGGGGCGACTACGGGTCGGACCCCGGGTGCGTGTTTTACTTGTGGAAAGACGGGGCATTTCGCCCGTGATTGTTGTAGCAGACGTCCTAAGTCTGAGAGGAGGTCGGGAGCTACTTATGAAGAAAAGGGAAAGGCGGTGGAGTCGACCACATCCCATTATGCTCCGGCCCAACCAAGGGTCTACAATCTTGGCCAACAGGAGGACATTAAACAAGCTGATGTGGTGACATGTACGGTTTAATTTATAGCAAGTCAATTTCTTTAAATACTTGTTATGCACATGTTACCTTACCACTACTTGTTTAGGATTTGTATTGATTTGTGAAAATCCGGCACGAGCACTCTTCGATACGGGAGCCTCACACTCCTTCTTGTCCGAAGGATTTATATCACGCATCGGAGTCCCTTCTTCGATGGCGAAGGATAAGATGGATGTGTTGTTGCCCAATGGGTGTTCGATGCGAGCGGATAGGATCTGCGATGTTAAGATTCGTATTGGGGAGCAGGAGTTCGACCTGCGGGCGTCTATACTTCCATTAGTGGAGTTCGACGTCGTATTTGGCATGGAATGGCTCTCGGAGCAGCAAGCCCATATAGATTGCGGTAGCAAGGAAGTCAAGCTGGGAGCAAGTCGTGAAACGACTTTTACGGGCTTAAAGGGGTCGAGCAAGACATTGATGTCTGCTCTTCAGGTGGTGAAGGCGGTTCGTGCTGGTGCAGAACTGTTCTTTACACTAGTGGAGGTTGCAAAGCCGAAGCCCGCGTTGGATTGTATTTCAGTGGTATCGGAATACCCTGATGTGTTCCCCGCGGATCTTCCTGGAGCCCCGCCTCAGCGGGAGATAGATTTTACGATCGAGCTAGTGCCAGGTGCAAAGCCTGTGTCACGATCTCCGTATCGGCTAGCGTCTAAGGAAATGGCGGAGCTGAAAGTTCAACTGCAAGAGTTGTTGGAGCAAGGGTATGTGCGCCCGAGTTCTTCGCCTTGGAGCGCACCGGTCCTCTTTGTTAAGAAGAAGGACGGAAGCTTGAGGCTATGTATTGATTATCAGGAGTTAAACAAGCTGACGGAGAAGAATAAGTACCCGATCCCCCGGATTGATGATCTCTTTGATCAGTTAGTCGGGTCGACGGTATACTCGAAGTTGGATCTCAAGGCTGGGTACTATCAGCTGCGAATAAGGGAGAGTGATATCCCGAAGACAGCGTTTAGTACGAGATACGGGCATTATGAGTTTACGGTCATGCCGTTTGGGCTGACTAATGCGCCGTCAGTATTCATGGATTTGATGAACAGGACTTCTCAGGGAGTACTTGGACCATTTCGTGATTGTCTTCATCGACGATATTTTAGTGTACTCGCAAAGTGAGGAAGATCACTTCAAGCATCTTCATTTGGTGTTGGAGACGCTAAGGAGATATCAGTTGTATGCCAAGTTCTCGAAATGCGAGTTTTGGCTATCCTCAGTGGCGTTCCTCGGTCATATAGTGAGTGGAGAGGGTATTGCTGTGGATCCGGCGAAGATTGTTGCGATACGGGAGTGGCCTGAGCTTGCTACGGTAGCAGAAATCCGGAGCTTTTTGGGGCTTGCCGGCTATTATAGGCGCTTCGTAGAGAATTTCTCGCGGATAGCGTTACCTCTCACTACTTTGACGAGGAAGGAGCATAAGTTCGTTTGGACGCCGGAGTTCGCGCGAGCTTTCGAGGTGTTGAAGTGTCGGTTGACCACGGCGCCTGTACTGAGTTCGCCGGTTGGGACCGAAGGCTATGAGATATATAGCGATGCTTCGGGCAGCGGTTTGGGTTGCGTGCTACTGCAGCACGAAAGCGTGATAGCTTATGGCTCGAGACAGCTAAAAGTGCACGAGAGGAATTATCCGGTCCATGACTTGGAGTTAGCGGCCGTGATTATTGCCTTGAAGCTGTGGAGACACTATTTGTACGGTGTGAAGATTGATATCTACACCGATCACAAGAGCCTAAAGTATCTAATTGATCAGAAGGATCTGAATATGCGGCACCGTAGATGGATGGAATTCCTGGGGGACTATACATTCAAGATCCACTACGTGCCTGGCAAAGGGAATGCGATTGCGGACGCGTTGAGTCGCCGAGCCCCAGCTCAAGCCAATTGGCTATCGGTGCATGATGAGCGGTTGGTGCGGGAGTTGGACGCTTTGGAGATTGTTTGTGTGGACAGGCAATCAAGTGCTGAAGCAGTTCTGAATTGGACTGAAGTCCAATATGACCTGGCTGATCGTATTCGGCAGGCTTTGGATATGGATGTTCATATGAAGCAGTTCATGATAGAGGCTCTGGATGGTTCAAATTCCCAATTCTTCGTGGAGGACGGATTGCTTTGGAAAGACGGTCGTCTGTGCGTCCCAAGTGTGGGCAAATTACGGGTGGAGTTGTTGTACGAGGCGCACCATACCAAGTACTCGATTCACCCGGGGAGCACGAAGATGTACCGTGATGTGAAGAAACTGTTTTGGTGGCCGGGTTTGAAGAAGGATGTGGCGCTATACGTAGCGAAGTGCCAAACCTGCGCCTTGGTAAAGGCGGAGTGCCAAAAGCCGGGAGGATTTCTTAAGTCCTTGCCTATTCCGGAGTGGAAATTCGACGACATCTCTATGGACTTTGTGCACGGTTTGCCAAAGTCGCAAAAGGGGAACGACGCCATTTGGGTGGTTGTTGATCGTTTAACGAAGGTGTCGCATTTTATTCCGCATAGGAAGGATGATCCGGTGGAGAAGTTGGCAAAGCTCTATGTAGATAACATAGTACGGCTTCATGGTGTGCCCCGCAGCATCGTGAGTGACCGAGATGGGCGGTTCATGTCCAATGATTGGAGGCTGGTGCAACAAATGTTGGGAACAAACTTGAAATTCAGCACAGCCTTCCATCCGCAAACAGATGGGCAGACTGAGAGGGTCAATCGAACTATGGAAGACATGCTTCGCATGTGTGTCTTGGATTTCGGAAAGCAATGGGAAGACCACCTTTATTTGGTGGAGTTCGCATACAACAATAGCTACCAAGCGAGTATTCAGATGGCGCCTTTCGAGGCCCTATATGGTAGGTCGTGTCGCACGCCGTTGTCTTAGTTAGAAACGGTTGAGTCAAAGTTGTATAAGCGATCGGAAGTGGAGGATGCTACTTCTTTGGTGAGAACCATTCGGGAGAGGTTGCTTATCGCTCAGGACCGGCAAGCAAAGTACTATAATGCCAAGCACAGGAACGTGGAGTTCGCTGTGGGCGATTATGTATACTTAAAGATCAAGCCGTTCAAGGGTGTCTCGCGGGTGCGGCGATTGAAAAAGCTAAGCCCGAGGTACCTTGGACCGTTTGAGGTTCTGGAGCGTGTTGGTGAAGCGGCCTATCGGTTGAAGCTCTCAGTGGAGCTTAGTGGTTTACATGATGTATTCCACATTTCGGTGCTTCTGAAGGCGGTGCAAGAGCCTACGCAAGTGATCGCGGTTGATCATGTGCCGGTGGATAGTGGGCTAACGACAAAGGTCAAGCCCGTGCGGATCGAGGACTCGGAGGTCAAGCGGCTACGCAATAAAGAGATCAGGATGGTCAAGGTCCGGTGGGACAATTGCGGTCGTGAGGAGCTCTCTTGGGAGCGAGAGCAGACTATGCTTGACGAGTATCCGGAGTTGTTCCGCTCAGGTACAAATTTTGGTTTTGTACATGTCTTTCCTTTACTTAATTTCATGGGCGAAATTCTTTTAAGAGGGGGAGAGTTGTAATGCCCCGAAACTCAAAGGAGCAAAAGGGGGACGTTTTGGGCCAGTTTGGGTTCTGGCAGCAGGCACACGGCCTGGGACACGGGCGTGTCCCAGGGTATGTCAAGCGTGTGTCGACACTTAGCCGCGAAGACGTCGAGATTTACTCGACGATTCATCGAGAGTGGGCACACGGCCTGCGACACGGGCGTGTCGCAGGGCGTGTCGACCAGTGTCGACACTTAGCCGCGAAGTCATCGAGATTTACTCGACGATTCATCAAGAGTGGGCACACGGCCTGCGACACGGGCGTGTCGCAGGGCGTGTCGACCCGTGTCGGCGATCGTCCCAGGGAGTCGTCGAGATTCGCTCGACGATCGTCGAGACAAGGCACACGGCCTAGGACACGGGCGTGTCCAAGGCCGTGTCATCAAGTCGTCGATCTTCACTCGACGAAGTGTCCCGTGTACACGGCCTAGGGCCCAGGCGTGTCAAGGTGACACGAGCATGAACACGGGCGTGTCCTAGAACCCGTGCAGTGCTCGGGTTGATTTTGGGGAAAAATCATGGTTTACACGGCCGGCCACACGGCCGTGTCAGGTGGAACACGGGCGTGTCAGCTCGAACACGGGCGTGTTCGATACCCGTGTGAGGTTCCAGGTGATTCGATTTTGACGGCGAATGCGGCACACGGCCCTGGACACGGGCGTGTGCCAGGCCGTGTTCGGTCCAGATTGGGCATTTCAGCCCCAAATCGAAGTCGTTCATTTCTTTAACTGAAGATCCAACGGCTGGGGGTTGTTCCTGAGAGGATATACCCGTGAGTGGACTTGGAAAACCCTCACTTTTCATACCTTATCATCTTTCTAAATCCTTGGAGAGAGAGGAGAGCCAAGGGAGGAAGAAGGAGCTAGATCCGCCATTGGAGGAGCTTCGGAGCTCCGAATCGCAAGCAGACTCCGGATCCACGGAGGCAACGCTAGTGCGGTGGTTTTCATCAGATTACTTTTCAATGGCACCAAAGAGGAACGCAAGGGTAACGATCCTCATCTTGAGCATGAGTAGCTCTCTTTCTTAGCATAGGAAGCCCGCTCTCGCGAGTTTGCGGAGAGTTGGAGGCGTTCCTTCGGGTAGATATGTGAAGTACCCGTTGTTTAGAATCCGTAAGCGAGAACGGACATAAGCATGATGTGTGAAGCCTACCCGGACATGTTGGTCTGGATCGGTGATGTTGCATTGCATAATGCCGGAGAAGACTCCGTGCTATTGGTTGTTTTTCGGGTTTTCTACGCGGTAGATTGCAGCAGGGAGTCTTGGGGACTAACCCAAAGGTGCACCCGAAAAACTGGGCGGATACGAGATCTTGCCAACTTGGTGGCTTGAGAGCCAACTTGAACATAACCGGGTTATGTGAATTGTGATGGAAATGGGACTCGGAAGAAGTTTGACCCGCGCAAATGGCTTAAATTGTCGTTGCGATGTGAGCACGGGTTAGATGGAACCGTACCCGTTCTATGTCGTTCGGTTAAAGAGACCTAAAGGCACGTGGCACTTTCCGTTGGCATAGAGTAGGGTCTTCGGTGGTCAATGACTTAAATTGTCGTGACCCAGGCCAGGAAGACAAATCGCTCATAGGTTTGGTCGTCCAAGTGGCGGTGGTGAGTCCGGAATGTCTATGGCTTTAATTGACGTGACATCGACCGGTTCACCGAGAATTTGCCCTGAGAGTACGGGGCGTGTGGCCGTGCGAGCCATCGTCTGTGATGAAATGGCTATATATATATACATTGCTCGCTTATGCTAATGAAATGCAGGGAAGGAGCATCGCCGCCCCGAGTTGGGGGCGGGATCGTTATAATTTGGTCAACATTGCTGATCGTTGCCTTGTTTTTCCACCGTGCGGTGGTTTGTTGCTTGCAGGTGCAGCTGGACCAAGCGGTCAATAGCGGGCTAAAGCCCTTTTTGCGAAGCCGGCCCTCGAAGGCCCAAATGGAAGTGTTTACTGTTTTATTCATGTATGACCGGCCTGCGTGCCGTGATTTGTAAAACATGTAATATTCAAGTGAAACATTTTGTAAGGCCTTAAGGCTTGTTTTGGGTATTTTGTATAACATTACTATTTTGTATTAGTGGACATTCGTGCTTTGATGCTGTGTTCTTGTTTACAACTTTTATAAACTGCTTCCGCTAGAATGCTCTGTGTAGGACGTTGTGATTGGTTGGATGGTTTCCATAAGTAACCACCCGGTCTGTCTATGGTATATGGCGTCGGGCCCCGACCGGACCTACTGATATATGCTATCCGACGGATAGGGGGCGTTACACCATCCTTCCTATGCGGAATGAAATGCGACCCCTTCGTTAGACGATCTATGACCACCCAAATGACGTCGTTCCCTTTTTGCGACCTTGGCAACCCGTGCATAAAGTCCATGGTGATGTCGTCAAACTTCCACTCCGGAATAGGCAAGGACTTCAAGAATCCTCCCGGATTTTGGCATTCCGCCTTCACCAAGGCGTATGTCTGACACTTCGTCACGTATAGTGCCACATCCTTCTTCAGTCCTGGCCACCAGAACAATTTCTTCACATCGCGGTACATCTTCATGCTCCCCTGGTGAATCATGTACTTGGTATGATGCGCCTCGTACAACAATTCCATCCACAAAGTGCCCACATTTGGGACGCACAGATGACTGTCTTTCCAAAGCAAACCATCCACAACCTTATATTGGGAATTTGACCCATCCAGAGCCTCTATCATGAGCTGCTTCATGCTGCTATCCACATCCAAAGCCTGCCGAATCCGATCAGGCAGGTCATACTGAACTTCCGTCCAGTTAAATAGCACTTCAGCACTCGACTGCTTGTCTATGCAAGAGATCTCCAACGCCTCCAACTCCAGAACCAACCATTCATCATGGACCGACAGCCAATTGGCTTGAGCTGGGGCCCGACGACTCAACGTGTCCGCAACTGCATTTCCTTTACCAGGCATGTAGTGGATCTTGAATGTATAGTCCCCCAGGAAATCCATCCATCTATGCTGCCGCATGTTCAGATCCTTTTGATCCAATAAATATTTCAGGCTCTTATGGTCGGTATAGATATCGACACTTACCCAATACAAGTAGTGCCTCCACAGCTTCAAGGCAAAAATCACAGCCGTTAACTCCAAGTCATGGACCGGATAATTCCTCTCATGCACTTTCAGCTTTCTTGAGCCATACGCTATAACACTGCCATGCTGCAGTAGCACGCAACCCAAACCACTACCCGAAGCATCGCTGTAGATTTCAAAGCCTTCGATCCCACTCGGCAAACTCAGCACAGGCGCCGTGGTCAACCGACACTTCAACTCCTCAAAACCTCGTGCGCACTCCGACGTCCAAACGAACTTCTGCTCCTTCCTCGTCAAAGTAGTGAGAGGTAACGCTATCCGCGATAAGTTCTCCACGAAGCGCCTGTAATAGCGGGCAAGCCCCAGAAAACTCCGGACCTCCGCTACCGTAGAAAGCACATGCCACTCTCGTATCACAACAATCTTCGCCGGATCCACTGTAATGCCCGCTCCACTGACTATATGACCGAGGAATTCCACTGAGGACAACCAAAACTCGCATTTCGAGAACTTGGCGTACAATTGATTTCTCCTCAGCGTCTCCAATACCAAAAAAAAGATGCCTAAAGTGATCTTCGTCAGTCTACGAGTACACCAAAATGTCGTCGATGAAGACGATCACAAAATGGTCCAAGTACTCCCTGAAAGTCCTGTTCATCAAATCCATGAACACTGACGGCACATTCGTCAGCCCAAACGGCATGATCGTAAACTCATAATGCTTGTATCTTGTACTGAACGTTGTCTTAGGGATATCACTCTCCCTTATCCTCAGCTGATGGTAACCGGACTTGAGATCCAAATTTGAGTACACCGTCGACCCGACTAACTGATCAAATAGATCATCAATCCTCGGGATCAGGTATTTGTTCTTTTCCGTTAGCTTGTTCAACTCCCGATTATCAATACAGAGTCGCAAGCACCTGTCCTTCTTCTTAACAAAGAGGACCGGTGCGCTCCAAGGCGACGAACTTGGACGCACATAACCTTGCTCCAACAACTCCTACAGTTGAACCTTCAGCTCCGCCATTTCCTTAGGCGCTAGCCGATACGGGGAGCATGACACAGGTTTAGCACCTGACACTAGCTCAATCGTGAATTCTATCTCCCGTTGATGTGGGGCTCCAGGAAGATCACCAGGGAACACATCATGGTACTCCGATACCACTAAAATACTATCCAATGTAGGTTTAGTCTTTGCAACCTCCACTAGTGTAAAGAATAGCTCTGCACCGGCACGAACCGCCTTCATCACTTGAAGAGCAGACATTAAAGTCTTGCTCGACCCTTTCAAGCCTGTAAAAGTCATCTCATGACCTGTTACCAACTTAACTTCCTTACGACCGCAATCAATATGATCTTGCTGCTCGGAGAGCCAGTCCATGCCAAATATTACGTCGAACTCCACCAGCGACAGTAACGACACTAGCAAATGGAACACCTGACTCCAAATACGAATCTGAATGCCATAGATTCTCTCCGCAAGCATTGAACACCCATTGGGCAACGACACATCCAGTTTGTCCTTTGTCATTGAAGAAGGAACTCCGATGCGCGATATGAACCCTTTAGACAAAAAGGAGTGTGAAGCTCCCGTATCAAAGTGTGCTCTCGCTGGATACTCGCAAATCAAAACAAATCCTAAAAAGCAGTGGTAACATAACAAGTATAAAACAATTTGACTTGCTATAGATTTAAACCATACCTGTCACCACATCCTCTTATTTAATGGCCTCTTGTTGGCCAAGGTTATAAACTTTCGGTTGAGCCGGAGCATAATGGTACGCGGTTGACTCCACCGCCTTGACCTTTTCATCATAAGTTTCTCCCGGCTCCCTCTCGGACTTGGGACGTCCGCTCCAGCAGTAACGGGCAAAGTGCCCCGGCTTTTCACAAGTGAAACATGCACCCAAGGTCCGACCCATAGTCACCCCAGAAGCACCAGTAGAGGGGGTTGGACCCGAGGTCCTAGCCTTCTTGTAGAACATACGATAACCAGACTTCGAAGTAATCCACACTTTAAACTCCATCTTCATATCACCATAGCTTTTCTTTGCTTGCATATTCTTCATATCCTCTTCCAAAGAGCGGGCCGTGTTGACCAGGGTCAAGAAACCCTGTGTCATAGGCCCCGAGTGCAGTAGCCTCAAGACATCTCTCAGCCCTTCGTAGAAATGGTTCATCTTGCGCTCCTCATCCGCGAATGTGGGTCTAGCATAGCGACCCAAACGAGTAAAATCGTGGCGATACTCATCCACGCTACTCTCTCATTGCACCAACCTCTAGAACTCATTCTCCAAAGCTATCCTCTAAGTCGAAGGAAGGTACCTTGCTAAGAACAATCCCGAAAACTCTTCCATCGGGACGTCCATAAGTTGCCTTCCTCTCAAGTGATGCAGCTCTAAACCTTCCCACCACAGCCTAGCTTCTCCGTCCAACATGAATGTGGCTATAGTGATCATCTGCCACTCCTCCATTTCAGTAGCTGTCAGGACTCTCTTCACTCGGGAGAGCCAGTCTTTAGCATGAGATGAGGTTCCCAACCCCGAGAACACAGGAGGATTAAAGCACATAACGTGCTTGAGCTGTCTTTCAGTTGCTCGCCTCGGCACCAAAGGCTCCACTACTACCTGCTCCACTCTTCTCGGCTCAACCTCTGGAAGAGGTACCTGCTCCATCGCAGGAGCGGGCTGCTGCATTTGCCTTGCAGGCTGCGCATTGATCATGGCAAACACTGCTTTGGCAACGAATCGTATGGTTTCAGCCGATGGAGGTGTTGCAGGAGCATCGTTTGGTGCACTACTAGCCTCAGAAACTTGTCGTTCTAACGACGCAGCACCGCTTCTGGTCACCTATAGTTGTACAAAACACCGTTAAGCGACCATAAAAAATTACAAAAGCAATTATAGGAACACGCAGGTTCCTCAAACACGTGTATTTTCATTCCTAAGTGGAGATTCATGGGTTCTTTTGATGTTATAACGATGACGCACACACATGTGCTCACCACCCCTTAAAAAGAATTCGTCCACGAATTCAGTCTAAGCCTGACCAAAACCAGTAGTCTGATACCAAATTGTAACACCACCTATCCGTCGCATAGCATATAGCAGTAGGTCTGGCGGGGCCCGATGCCATATACCACAGACAGACTGGATGGTTACTCAATGGAAACCATCCAACTAATATATAGCGTCCTACACATAGTCATTCTAGCGGAATCAATTTTAATAGTTGCAAAATAAAAGAACCCTGCTACTAGCATGAATGTCCACTACAAAGCCAACAGGAATGAACGTACAAATACACAAGTACTGGCCTTAAGGCCTTACAATAGTTTGCTAGAATATCATTGTTTTCCAAACCTCGGCACACAGGCCGGCCATACATGAATAACAGAAAACACTCAAAATTAGGCCTTCGAGGGCCGGCTCAGCAACTTGGGCTTTAGCCCGCTATTTACCGCATGGCTACGCGGCACCTGCAAGCAACAATCCACCGCGCAGTGGCAAACAAATGCAACGGTCAGCTATGCTGACCAAATTATAACGATCCCGCCCCCAAACTCGGGGCGACGATGTTCCTTCCCTGCACTTTATTAGCATAACCAAGCAGTAATGTAACAACACTACATCACAGGCGTAGGCATACGCGGCAACACACCCCGTGCACTAAGGGAACATTCTCGGTGAACCGGTCATTGTCACGTCAATTTATGCCATAGAAACACCGATCTCACCACCGCCACTTTTACGGCCAATCCTATGAGCATTTAGGTCCTTCCGGCCAATGTCACGTCAATTTAAGTCATAGACAACCCGAGACATCCTATCTATGCCAGCGACAAGTCCCACGTAGCTTTAGGTCGCTTGTACCGAACGACATAGTCCGGGCATGGTTCCGCTTAACCCGTTGCTCACACCGCAATGTCAATTTAAGCCATATGCGCGGGTTAGCTCCACGAGTCCCAAATCGTTTACACACATCACATAACCCAGTTATGTTCAAGTTGGCTCCCAGGCCACCATGTTGGCAGAATCACGCATCTGCCCAGTTTTTTGGGTGCACCTTGGAGTTAATCCCCAAGGCTCCCTGTTGCAGTCTACCGCGTAAAAAACCCGAAAAACAAACATCCACACGGAGTCTTCTCCGGCCACTTGTGCAATGCAACATCATCGATCTAGACCAACTTGTCCGGGTAGGCTTCACACATCATGCATATATCCGTTCTCGATTATGGAATCTACATGTACACACGGGGACAATTCATGTCTACCCGAACGAACGCCTCAACTCACCGCAAACTCGCAAGAGCGGACTTCCTATGCAAAGGAAAAGAGGACTTCACATGTCCTAAGATGAGAATCGTTACCCTAGCATTTTTCCTTGGCGCCATGGAAATGTATGTGGATGGAAAGCACCGCAATATCCTTGCCTCTGTAGATCCGAAGTCGCCTCGCGATTTGGAGCTCCGAAACTCCACCGGTAACCGGATCTAGCCTCCTTTCTTCTTCCTTGCTCTCCCTTCTCTCTAGACTTTTAGAAAGAGACTAAGTGAAAGAAGTGAGAGATTTGAAACCCTATTCCCTGGTATATCCCAGTAGGAACAACCCCCAGCCGTCAGATCCAAAAATAAGGAAATGAACGGCCACGATCCGGAGCTGAAATGCAAAACCTGGGCCAAACAAGGCCTGCGACACACCCGTGTCCAGTGCCATGTCCCCCATTCGCCGTCGAAATCGACGTGTCTCGAAAAAATAAACGGGCACCCGACATGCCCCTGTTCGACCTGACATGCTCGTGTCAGCCAGTACACGCCCGTGTTCCCGGGTGTGTTCTTACATCAACATAGAACCAACACCAACCCAAGACTCACACGGGTCTTGGACACGCCGTGTCCTATTTGACACGCCAGTGTCATACCCAAACACGCCTGGGCTCCAGGCCGTATTCACTATCCTGACACTTCGTCTTGACACTTCATCGACCACCTGACATGACCTTGGACACACCCATGTCCTAGGTCGTGTTCCCTGTCTCGACACATTGTGGAGCGAAAATGTCGACTTCCCTGGCAGATCGTCGACACGCGCTCGACATGCCCTGGGACACGCCCGTGTATCAGGCCGTGTTTGCTGCTCGACGATCGTCGACTCCAAAATTCATCGACCTCTCGGCCAAATCATCGACCCAAACACGATACGCCCTGGGACACGCCCGTGTCCCAGGCCGTGTGCCCCCTGCCAAATTCCAAATTTGGCCCAAAACGCCTCCCGTCGCCATTTTGTGTTTCGGGGCGTTAAAAAGTACCTTAGGCTCAGAGCTATCAGAAGGAGAGTTTTCTCTTCTTTCAAGGAATTTCAAGAAGTTCTTGAATAAGAGGAAACTATGGAGAGGCAAAGATTACTCGTCCAGAAGAGCACGTCCTGATGGTGATCATCACAAGAAAGGCTCAAGTAACCAAGACAGGTATCATTCTAAACAGAACAAACATATTTCTTATTACATTATTTGTTATTGTTGTAACAAGCCAGGACACATAATTGATGATTGCCCTCATAAGAAGGAGGGTGGAAATATAGAGGAGAAGAAATCATCTTACAACAAGAAGAGAACTGAAAGCAGCCTATTAGCCAAGATGAGCAAGACTCTCAATAACTCTGACTCATCTAAGTCAAGTGAAGAAGAGGATGTCTACTTTGGACTAATGGCACAAACAAATGAGGAAGAATAACCCCAGTACACTGGGAAGGTAAACTCTCATACTCCTCTCTCTGAATTATATGCTTCTAACCATGATCATCACGACAGCTCTTATGATGATGAATCTGAACTCATGGCTCAATATAAAGAGTTAATCAAGGATTACGACAAATGTCGAAAATTTTTTAAAACTCAAGCCAAGGAGATTAAATCTCTCAAGGCTGAAGAGAGCACTCTAAGAGAGAAAGTTGCCAAGATGGACTCAATCAGAGAGAATTTCAATACTGCAATTGAAGAGTATAATAAAGCTCTCGAGCACCTAGATTTGAAGGAGAAAATCATCAAAAAATTTGAAGAACAACTTGCAGCTGAAAAGAAACTTGTTGAAAGTTTCTCCAAGCCCAAGACTGTCCTTCCGTTTGTTGTTGTATTCTCAGCTCAGGCCAAAGGTGCTGTCTTAGGCAATATGGATGCTCCTAGTAAATCTTCTAGGAAAAATAAGGCTCAACAGAAGAATAAGGCTATCAAAAAAGCTTTGGCCAAGGAGAAGGTTAAAGATCCTCAAGATCAGACTTCATTCAAAAAGGTTATCTTTCCAACTAATGATTTTGAACTTTATTCCTCCTACGGTCACTTTGCTAGGGCTACTTATGTAGAGCCCAAGTCTCGGTACCAAGGATGGACACGTCCCCGAAACTTTGGTGAAACTGTCTTCAAGGCACCATATGAGGAGATCTCTCTTCAGAGTTATGGCCCTTATAGTCATGGTCACAACATCAAAAAAGCACCAAAAGTAAAACTAGTTGTGGAAAAGCCTCTTAAGGAGAAGTCATGTGAGTGCCATCGCCATGAAGCTTCTACATGCAAGTCTGCTATCCCTGCTACACCACACTATCAAAAGGTCAAGCAGGACAAATTTAGGCAAAGATACAACAGGTTTTACTATTGGTGTTGCGGCAAAGTTGCTCACTTTTATATAGATTACTTATTTAACTCAATAAATTATGTAACTCCTCAAGTTAATAATGTGAGAAAAACCACTCACAATATTAACACGCGTAGTGGGAGCATGCTAACTAGAGACCAAGGACCCGAACAAGTTTGGGTTCCTAAGGCAAACTGATTTGTGAATGCAGGTATGTACAAAGGACACCAAAACTCCTATTTGGTATTTGGACAGTGGATGCTCTCGGCATATGACTGGGACTAGAATCCTTCTCCAGAATTTTTTTCCAGTCATGAATGGGCCAAAGGTCATATTTGGAGGTTCTGAAAGAGGAATTACTAAAGGCTATGGTATGATTACTAATGGTAGTGTATCCTTCTTAGATGTGTCTTATGTTGAAGGATTGTAACACAATCTTATAAGCATAATCCAGCTCTGCGATAAAGGATACATAGTAGAATTTCATGCAGACAAGTTCTTGATAAAATTGATAGACAATTTGGAAATGATTCTATCAGGCACTCGTAGTAGAAATATATTTTGCTTAAATTTTATTTGTATAGACTCTTCTACGCCAGTGTACTTTTTGGCTAAAGATAGTGCGTCTCTTGGTGACCAATGGCACAAGAGATTAGCACATTAATTTCAAAACTATTAATAAAATAATTTCTCTTAATTTTGTACGTGATGCCCCAAATGTCAAGTGCGCTAAAGATAGACCTTGTCACGTATGTGTAAAAGGCAAGCAAATAAGGGCTACCTTTAAAAGCATTATTGGCAAAGACTATAATAGGTGTTTACACGTACTTCATATGGACTTGTTCGGTCCACTATAAGTTAGAAGTTTGGAAGGTAAGGATTATACATTGGTTATTATTGATGATTAATCTCGCTTTACATGGGTGTTCTTTCTAAAACACAAGTCAAATACTTTTGATATCTTTACTAATTTTGTGAGGCAGATCCAGAATGAATACAACTGTTTCGTAGTCAAAATTAGAAGTGATAACGGAACAGAGTTCAAGTCTCGGCCCATAATAGATTTCTGTGAAAGCCTAGGTATCTTTCATGAGTTTTCCTCTCCTCGTACTCCTCAACATAACAGAGTAGCTGAGAGAAGGAATAGAACACTCATATAGGCCTGCAGGACCATGTTGAGTGATACCTCACTATAGAAATATTTCTGGGTTGTAGCCTTCAACACTACATGCCACGAGCAAAATCGAGCACTCTTAAATAAGAACCATAATAAGACACCTTACATACTACTAAAGGGCAGGAAACTGACTATTTCATATTTTCAAATCTTTTGTTGTAAATGCTTCGTACTTAACAATGGTAAGTATCACACCACTAAATTTAGTGAAAAGAGCTTTGAAATTATTTTCGTAGGTTATAGTAGCCATAGTAAGGCATATAGGATTTTTAATAAGAAAACCTCGGTTGTAGAAGAATCTATTCATTTTGTATTTGATGAGACGAGCCTGCCGCAACACTGCTCTTCTAGTGTATTTATTGAAGTTGTAGGTTCAAGAATAAAGAAATAACTTGGATGAGCTGACTGAAGTAAAAGATGAAAAATTCATTAAGATCACCACTCCAACCCCAATTGGAGAGGTTGAAGACCATGATAAAGATGACATTCAAGTTGATGAAGTCACACCAGTAATAGAGGAAGCTCCAGATATAAGGACTCCAAAGCTCAGACACTTTAAGGATCACCTAATGGATCAAATCATAGGAGATCCCCAGGATGGTGTCAGAACTCATAGAGGTACAACTAAAGAAAATTTATATTTAAGTTTCCTCTCGCAAGTTGAACCAAAGAAGTTTGAGGAAGCAAACTCGACACATCTTGGATAATGGCAATGGAAGAAAAACTGAATCAATTCAAGCATTGCCAAGTCTGGAGCTTGTTCCAAGACCCAAAGGCAAGAACTTTATCGGAACAAAGTGGGTCTACTGGAACAAGATGGACAAGTATGGAACAATTATAAAGAACAAGGCCAGACTCGTTGCCAAAGTATATAGATACGAATAAGGGATCGACTTCAATCAGACGTATGCACTAGTGGCAAGGCTGGAGGCAATCAGGTTGTTCCTAGCATATTCAGCACTTAGGGGCTTCACTGTCTATCATATGGACATGAAGTCGGCCTACCTTATGGTGACATAAAGGAAGAGGTGTATGTAGAAAACCTCCAGGTTTCGTTTATTCTAACTTTCCTGAGCATGAATATCTTTTATTTAAAGATTTATGTGGTTTGAAACAAGCTCCTTGAGCTTGGTACAAGATGTTGTCTAACTTTCTTCTTGAAAATAAGTTCACAAGAGGAAAGATAGACAAGTCATTATTTCTTAGGGAACTAAAAGGTAAGATTTTGTTAGTCCAAATCTATGTCGATGACATCATATTTGGTACTACTGACGACAACCTTTGAAAAAAGTTTTCCAAACTTATGCAAGGGAAGTTCGAAATAAGCAGTATGGGAGAGCTGAAGTATTTCTTCGGACTTCAGGTGAAACAATTTGAAGATGGAATTTTCATCTCTCAGATGAAATTGACAAAGGAGTTAATTAAAAAATTCGGAATGGAGAACGCAACCTCTATGAGGACTCCAATGAGTTCAACTATTTCTCTGGATAAGGATAAGAAAGGGAAACCTTTTGATGAAACCAAGTACAGAAGCATAATTACATCCTTGCTCTATCTTACTGCTAGTAGACCGAACATAATATTTTTAACATGCGCGTGTGCTAGATTTCAAGTGAACTCTAAGGAATATCACTATACTGATGCTAAGTGGTATTTGAGATGCCTTACAGGTACACCAAATCTTGGCTTATGGTACCCAAGAAGAAATGACAGCGAACTAATTGGTTTTTCAGACGCAGATTTTGCAGGAAGCAAAGATGATAGAAAGAACACTTCCGGGACTTGCAAATTCCTTGGAAGGAGGCTCATTTCATGGAGCAGCAAAAAGCAAAATTGTGTCACAATCTCAATGGCTAAGTCAGAATAAATTACTACAGGTAGTTGTTATGCTCAATTTCTATGGATAAAGAACCAACTTGAAGATTACAACTTGAAGGTCAAGGACATTTCTTTGTTTTGTGACTCCTCCAGGGCGATTGCAATAGCTACAACCCAGTATCTCACAGTCAGACAAAGCACATAGAGCTGCGATACCACTTCATCTGGGAGCATGTGGAGCATGGTGACATAAATCTCCAATATGTTCCAACTGATATGCAGATTGCAGATATATTCACGAAGCTGCTGGGCGAGGCCAAGTTCTCGTTCTTCAAAACAGAACTTGGCCTGCTCAATAAGGAAGAATAGGAATGAAGAAAAAGGTCTCAAGCAAGTTCAAGATCTGGTCATACTTCAAAATCCAGAACTTTTCGAAGTATAGACTTCATTTCTCGAGTACATCACTTGCAATCAAGAACAAAGGAATTAATTCTTAAGAACGAAAGCTCAACTCGAGAACATGGATTACACTACTCAAGAACTTTGAAATTCTACGCGAGAACGCAGTTGCAGCATGTGAAGACTAAATTCATCGATCAGAGTTCGAATTTCATCAATCGGAGTTTGACGTTCGTCGATCTGTTTTCTTCTATCCTATTTCGTCGATCGGAGTTCGAATTTCATAGATCGAAGTTTGATGTTCGTCGATCGGTTTTTGTCTATCCTATTTCGTCGTTCGAAATTTAGTACTCTTCTCAAGAACAGTAATACACTCGAGAAATCAGATTGAGAATTTTTCATCAATTTCAAATTTTTCATACTGGCACCCAGGCACTTCACCGTCATATTGCATGTATTTTTAACGTTATTTATATGTTTTATCATCAAAATTAAAGGAAAATATAAATAGATTATAGTCCGAGAATTCCCTATTTCCGATTTCAAAACCCTTTCTCTCAAGAAAAGAAGCCTCACATTCTCCGTCTCCGCAAAATGCCGCAATCAAGCCCACTTCTCCATTCGCCGGCCAACCATCATCTCTTTCTCCTCATCAATGGCATTGTCTTCCAAGCTCGGAATCGACAGCAAACTTGTTTCAACAGGGCTTGGCAAAATTTCAGATGATTTCAGAAACGTTCTAATCTTACTCGATACCGCCAGTCTATCCTTAGTTCTGGAACACCCATGCCTTGTTTTAATTTCTTATGTCGAAGAATTCTTTCATCATGCCAAAGTCAAGTGCAATGGTAAGGTGATCAAATCAAGGGTTCTAGATGTCAAGGTAAAAATTACCTCTCTCTCTCTGTTTCCAAATTTCTGCAATTACCTGTGATAGAAGAAGAAGACAATCTGGGAGAGACAAATTATGAAAGGGCATACAGTTTCTGTGCAATTCCACAATCATCTCACTATTCGCAGACAGTTCATGAATACTGAAAGTAAGTTGCTGCCAGATATTCTGGGAAAAGTCCTCCTCTGCAGGACAAGCTCTATAAGTTATATCACACCAGAATTCTTTGATATGATGACTGCAGTTATTTGTAGAAAGAAATATCAGTGGGGTATGATGTTCTTTGATAAAATTAAGGCATGTATTAAGAGCCCTAATTATGGCAGGATCATTTCTCTATGCCTAAACCAGATGGACCCTGAAGTATTTTCCATGAAAAAGGGCATGGCCCTCCACCATATAAAGAATGTTTCCATCACATCCATCTAGAGATGGGAAGTTAAACTTCAGAAGTCTGACAAAACTACAAAGGAAATTTAAGATGTGGACAGGACTTCATCTCCCCCTTCTCATCAGATAACTGATCAAGTTATTGAGGGGGAGCCTGCCCCATCTGATCAAGCTCAGCCCTCTCCAACTCCAGGTCCTGCTCCAGCTATTACAGCAATTCCAGCCCCAGTTTCTACTACTGCTACTGCCACTTCCACCTTGTTTCATATAAAACATACAGATTTTACTACTATAGGTATACCAGATACAGAAAACCTGGCCGATGCCCAGGTTCAAGAACAGATTTTGTCTACTGATGAAGATATCAACTAGATGATAGAGGAACTCTGTTCTAAAGAGCCACCTTTCACTGTACCTGAAGAACTTCCCTCTCCTCCTACAAAGTCTCTAGAACATCCAGACCATCACTATTCTCCAGTACAGTCTCCTCAAGGAAAGTCTCCTGTACCAGAACCAAAAAATTGTCCATTTGAAGATGAAACTCCTGTTGAAGTTACTGAACCACCAATTCCCAGTCTCCACTTTAAGATTCCCTCCATACTACTCATAGATGTTGAAGATGAATAAAGCACAATCAACAGAAAGTAAACCTCTACCTCCATTGTCATCATTGAAGAAATTGCTCCTTGGACAGCCCCAGTTCTTCCTCCACCACCTCTTCAAACTGAAAAATTTCTTAAAGGTACTATCTTAAGAAAGATTGAAGCTATGCTAGCTGCACAAAGAGATTATTTTGATTCTTCTCTTAAAATTTTAAATGATAAAGTCACTGCATTGGAAAAAGAAATGAGCCGTGGGTTTGCTGAAATCCAAAATAATACTGTTGAATTTAAAAGGCTTATACAAATTGGAGGAAAAACAATTGATCATAACATTACTAGCATTGGTGAAGTAATGAAACAATCTATTACCCTTGCAAATAATCAGATTGAACTTGAAAAGAAAGCCCAAGAACGTAACTTCAAAACTTGTGAAGAAGTTGGGCAGTTCAAAGAAGTTGTAATCAGCACCCTATCTCTAGAAGTCAGAAAGGGGGAGGATTTAGTGAAAGAACATCTTGACAAGAAAGTACAAATAATGAAAAATCAGTGGGATGATCAACTGAAAGAGATCCAGACTTTAGTGCTCAAAGAATTTAAAAGTACAAAACTTTACACATATGATACTGTAGTTTGGTTGTATAATTAACTTTTCCCTGACTTTTCTATGGACCCTTCCGCACCCCTCCTGCACACTTGAATGTGAATAAGCCAACATTCTCTCCACCTCCTGAATACTTTGAAGTACCACCTCCTTAAAACTTTGAGGAAGTTTGGGAATCTGATAAAATATATATGCCTCCTAAAGCACCTCCAGAGGATCCGAAAGCCAAAAGAAGAAAATATGGTGATGGTGCATCAGCCAGTAGATCAACTCCTCATCCTAAAGCTGAAAGGAGAAGACCTCAAGAATTCTCTGAAGTTTGGAGTCAAACCTCCAAAGCTCTGATTCTCGATACTCTGAAACTTGTGATTGATTTTAATGAAGACATGAACATACAATACAACTCCTATAAATGAGATTTATATGAAAAATCTCTTACCAAGAGAAGATTGTATGACAGAGAATATGGAAGGAATAATCCCAAGGCTCCACCCAGACCTCCAAAATATTTTCCAAATCCTTACAGCTACCAGAAGAGACAACAAGAAAAGCAAGAAAGACAGCAACAACAACAAAACCAGTAGATATTGTTGATGATTAGAAAATTCATCTTTTGAAATCATGTGGAATTGAATTTCTCTTGGACAATTTCTATAAATATAAACATTTAGTTTTGCTGATCTTATTTTTTTTATATTACAACTTTCTTCTATTTTTCATGATTATTAGTTTCTTTACTTGTTTATCTTGATATAATTCACCTTAGTGTAGAGGGTTTTGACTTCTACAAATAGGGGGAGATTGTTGGGTATTGCATTCGCAATAATCCAGATTTGTATGAAATTACCCTTGGACTAAGTTGAATTAAGTTTGTATTTGATATACTTATTAGTTGAGTGTTTGCAGGATACAATTGCCAAGTGTACACCAATATCAGTCTATAATGATTCACCAAACACAGGACCATGCAACGTAATCCCTCATTGTGTGATCTATGGTGTTTAATCATGTGTAGCCTCTCTATTGGGACACACTTTTTTTCAAGCACTAAAGCCATAGGAGAAAAGTTTGATGTTGTATATCTTGAAGAAATTAAGTTTACAGATTTTCAGAAAGAAAAACTTTAAGTATTTTTCTCGAGTAGGAAAATTTATACTCGAGTAGAACTTACGTTTATTCTCGAGTGAGACTTGTCATGAACTCAAGTTGTAGAAGAATTTCTCGAGAAAGTTTAGTGTTATTCTCGAGAAAGCACTGTGTACTCGAGTACTCCATGACTTTCCTTCTCGAGTTACTTATTTTCTATACAGAATATTTTTCTAAGTCTTTTTCTCGAGAAGCCACATGTTATTTCTCGAGAAGTTCTGTATTACTTCTCAAGAATCAGTTGTCATTTCTCGAGTAACAGAATCTCTTCTCGAGTAACAGAATATTTTCTCGAGTACTTCTTTTCTTTCACGAGATGCCTAAATTCCACCTTTATATTTTTTACCAAGTCTTTTTCTCGAGAAGCAAAATATTTTTTCTCAAGAATACAATGTTTTATTCTCGAGAAGCAGAAAATTTTCTCGAGACCTAGAACATTTTTCTCGAGAGCCAGACATTTGTTCTCGAGATACTTCTTTGTTTTCGAGTACCAGAATGATTGTTCTTTGAAAACAAAAGTTTATTCTTCTTGAGTACTTTCCTTCTTTCTCAAAATTGCTTATTTCCACCTCCATATTTTTACTAATTTTTTTCTCGAGGTCCTCATCATTCTTCTCGAGAATCAGAAAACTTTTTCTCGAGTACTATTATTCTTCTCGAGAAATGCTATACTGTTTTCTGAATTTTTTTAAGTTTCGACAGCCCTGATTTCAAATGTGATTAGCACATGATTGGTCCACGTGTCATGCATTTAATATGATTATGACTGTTAGGTAAGTCCTATAAAGGTCTTATCGTAATCGACCAACCCTATGAAGAAATCCCTATGTATTATGAATCGGGTATTCTCTTTCAAAAATCGAAAGTCGCCACTGTTCATCGCATTTCTGCTTTCGATCTAGAGATTTAGATCAAGTGATTCAACAGATCAAGATCTTCTAAATCGACAGATTCTTTTATTTATCGTGTTGAGACCAGAATTTTCAGATCCAGAGATTTTGTCGTGTCTTCTTCAATCTATTTCTAACAATGCTTTAAAGTTCAAGGAAGAAGAAGGGCTGAAGTTTTCAAATCTGAGATTAATACTGTTTGTATTTCTTTGTATTTCATTTTATTCTTATAGGAGATTATTCTTCGAGTGTAGGAACTTTGTTCTCCGAGTTATTTGTAGGAAGTTTCTCTTCCGAGTGTAGATCCTATTTAGAGGGACAAGTTGTAGGAACTTTGTTCCAAGTGGTAGGATTATTTTTAATCCGAGAATAGTGTAGTAGCCGAGTCTAGTGCGTTGCAAGATCGTTGAGGTGGAAAGTGGATATACCTAAGGTTGGCGAACCACTATAATTCTTGGTGTTGTCTCTGTATGCTTGCTTATTGTACTGTGCATCGCTCGTTCAATTTTTATTCTGCAAAAAGACGCAGAACTCACCTATTCACACACCTCTAGGTGATTTAGGTAGAAAAAATAAACATTTTCAGCTAGCCTCTTATGCCACTGGATACAGGAAGAGGCTTTCTCATCTACAACTAGGCATACAAGTGAGTCTTTGCTAGAGCATAGGAAATCTAAACAGTAGACATTTCCACTCCTAGTGCCTGTTAAGATGACCTCTTGGTCACTTAACCTCCTAATTTGGCACCCATCCTTGTGGAATACTATGTCATAGCCAAGATCACAGAGTTGACTAATGCTTATTAGTTTGTGTTGCAACCCTTTCATATAGGCTACTCTAGTGATAGTGACTATGCTATTAGAGACCTTACCATAACCTCTAGTGAAAGATATGGTACCTAAACACCTAGAGGGGGGGGGGGTGAATAGGTGACCTAATCCGTTTTAGACTTTAATGGCAGCCAACAGTTTATAATACAGCTTTCTAACTTATTCTATCACAGCAAACACAGCAATAATCACAGCACAGCACAGCACAGCATACACAGTGGTTTATAGTGGTTCCCCAAGATATGGGTACATCCACTTTCCCCCTTCGCCTATCTAGCAGTGTACTAGATTCGGCCAAACTCCTCCACTGTCTCAGAACCCAAATTGGTTCCTACACCTCAGGCCCAAAGCCTTACAACTCAGCTTTATCCCAAAGCCTACACTCAGCCAATCAAGGCCTACACTCAGCCAACCAAGGCCTACACTTAGCCTACCAAGGCCTACACTCAGAGATCTCAATCTCCTACACTCAGGCTCTCAAGCCCTACCCTCAGCCTTTATAATTATAGGCTTACAATTCACTCAGATCCAAAGGATCATACAAGATAAAAATGTATTACAAATACTAACTCAACAACTCAGAAATAAAAGAGGGGAGTTGAGAGTTTCTTGATGAGTTCTTGGAAGAACTCAGCTGGATCCAATCTGACTTAGCTTTCTTCAAAGCTTCTTGAGTAGAACTGAATAAGACTGAATCCTCCTGCAGTTGTTCCTTGAACTCTGCCACTTAAGATCCAGAATGTATCTGAATCCTTCTTCTCAGCCTAGTTCCAGGGGCGGATTTCTTGGATGGAGCCCTCTCTCTCCAACTTCTTAGATCTGCACTTGGACTGCAAGATCTTCTTGATTTGATACTCTGTGTACCACTTTGATGACTTGTTCTTCAACAATGTGATCCACTTGAACAATAATCTGAATCACTCTTCAATCTTGAACAACAGTTTCTATAAACTGTAGGTGCCTATTTATAGGCCTTCTTCATGGTAACCGGCTGATCCGGTTCATAACTGTCTTCTGACATCTCTGACAGGTGCTGTAGACCGGCTGGAACGGCAGCTGTCAAGTCATCCAGTCATTTCTTGAAAATCTCTAACTGTCTGAAAGTGTCGAGACTTTCTGTCTTTAAGTGTCGACACTTATAGACCAAGTGTCGACACATGTTGTGTAAGTGTCGACACAAGTCTACAAGGTGTCGACACATCTTCTTGTATGTCTTGACCCAGATTCTTCTTCATGTGTCGACACTGAAATTGAGTGTCGACACAAGTACTTGTTCTTCTATCTTTAGCTGAATTCTTCTAAGTGTCGACACATCACCTTTGTGTCGACACAACTTCTTGTGTTGAATCTGTTAAGTGTCGACACTACTTCTTGTTGTCGACACATAGTCTTCTATGTTGATTCTTGCTGAGTGTCGACACAGCTCCTTGTGTCGACACACCTTCTTCTTGTTGAGTCTTCAGCTGAGTGTCGACACATTCCTTTAGTGTCGACACTTGTACTTAGAATAATTTTGTTGATCTTTCTGATCTTTGCTAAGTGTCGACACAGCTCCTTGTGTCGACACTTTCTTCAAGTGTAGATTCTTTAGCTGAGTGTCGACACATTGTTCTAGGTGTCGACACATACTTCAAATGCTGACTCTTCTGTTGAGTGTCGACACATTGTGCTGGGTGTCGACACTTACTTCAAGTGCTGACTCTTCTGCTTAGTGTCGACACATTGTGTTGAGTGTCAACACTTGTACTTAGTCTCTGCAGACTTTTGCTGAGTGTCGACACAGCTCCAAGTGTCGACACTTTCTGGTGTAGACTCTGCTTCACTGGGTGTCGACACAGCTTCTTGTGTCGACACTTTCTGTCTGCACTTTTCTTTACTGAGTCTCGACACAGCTCCTTGTGTCGACACTTTCTGTCTGGTGTCGACTCTGCATCCCAGGTGTCGACACAATGACTCCAAGTGTCGACACTGCTTGTCTGGGTGTCGACACAAGCTTTCTTGAGTGTCGACACTTTCCCTCTGGGTGTCGACACATGGACTTAGAAACTTTTTGCTTCAGTCTAGTGATTACTTAACCTGCACAAGTAAACTCAACATACATCAAATACATTATGATGTATATCATTGAGTTGGGTGAGGCTTCTTCAAATCAGGTACATTTGACCAATGTACCCAACAATCTCTCCCTATTTGGAGAAGTCATAACCCTTAGTCAATGATATACACCATTCATAATTAAAAATTACAAAATGATGTAAAGCAGGTTATATTCAGCAGGGTAAACATAACATGTATTAAATCACACATGTATACACATTCATCAGCACAGAACAAATAAGAAATAGACACATTCACAGAACAAACATGAAATATATGAATCATATATTATTCTAATATCTGTCTTATACATTTTCAGAAGTTTACTAAATGTGTTACATCCAAAAGATTACAACATAAACTTCAAGAAAACTCTTAATCTATTTCTGCTCTGGCTCCTTAATTACTATGCCTTTGCCAGCTTGAACTTGAGCTTTGACAGGGGCTTCAACAGTTTCAGCATCAGCATGCTTCTTTTCTTTCAAGTCCTTCTTCTTAAGCTCTTCAGCTTTGATCTTCTGCCTCTCAAAATAGTGATATGGCTTGGGGAAGTACTTGCTAGGCTCCACTGCAGTAGGATGTAGCTTTCCCATCTTTGCCTTCCTTCTGAATTGAACAATGGCTTCTTGTCTTATTTCATGTTTTCTCCATTCAGCTTCAGAGAACCAGTTGTTCCGGTCATGAGTATGGTCTTTGGCAGCTTTCCAGGCAGTTTAAATTATATTTCTAGAGGTAGGGCTCCACTGTTCAAAGTCTGGCCTTTGTTCTGCCTGTTCCCTAAACCTCTTCTTTGACAACCTTGTCTCTTCTTCTTTCTGTAATGCCTCTTGCATGGCTTCAGATATAGGTTGAACAACCTTTTCAATGTGGACATTGTCCTTGCCCTCAAGTGGGCTATACATTGTGCTCATATCTGCTTGAATCATTTCAAAGTCTGGAGGTGGATAAATGACCTGAGCTACTTCTGGTTGCTCACCTCCAAAATAGGCAGGGTTAATGCCTGATTCAGCAACATCTTGGTCATCACACAGAGGAGGGTATCCAAGTGTAGCCTGGATTGAATTTGATATCCATTTTGCATGCTCAGAACTTGCCTTGACTAACACTCTCTCCCCCTTTATGACTTCTCTGTCCATGTGATCTCTGACATCATCCTTTTGAAATCTGATCTGACTGTCCAAGTACCTGATCCCATCTTTAAAGTAAGGTTTTAGCTTTTGAAGTTGTTCAAATATGACCTTCTGGGAGGCTTGGATAGCAGTCTTTACAGCAGTAATTTCCTCTTGAAAGACTTTATCAAATTTAGCTTTAGCAGCATCAGTAGATGTAGAGGGTTCAGCAGCCTTATTCTTTAATTCAGTGACAATAGCATTGTGGGATTCAGTCAAATTGTCATTCATTCTTAATTGATTCTCAAGAACATATCCTTGTTTCAATGCTATATCATCCACCTGTGCCTTGATCTTCTCTTGGTGTGTTGCCAAATACACCACTGCATTTCCACCTTTGTGGAAGCAGTCTGTCATCTCTTTCTTGTTGAGATTCATCTCAAACCTTATAGATTTTATATCTTGGGCAAGATCAAACTGTAATGATCTGTGCCCTGCATCAACATAAGCCTCTATGGCTTTTCTTTGTTCATCCATTTTAATCTGCAGTGCAATCAGTAAAGCACTATAATCAATAGTTGGAGCTTGTTGAACTATAGGCTGTGGGGCTACAGTTTGCAGAGCCTTCTTGTAACTCTGGCTCCTTCTCTTGAATACATAGAGTTTCTTTTTCCTTGCCCTGGCAATCTCCTCATCTTCAGAGGCAGATGTGCTGGCAATATCAACCCTCTCCTTAGGGCTTTGAGGCTTGTCAGCTTGCACATCTTGTGCCTTCTCAGTTTCTTGCCTTATAGGCTCCTCCAGAACTTGCATTTGCTCCCCTCAGCAGCAGCATTCTCTCCTTCAGCAGCATCAATTTCCTTGTCAAAATCTGCTTGATCCAGATTTAGGAACAAGTCTTCCATTGTGTATTCAGGGGGTGAAGAAGCTGGAGACATTCTTTGTTCTTCAACTACTGGAGCAGGAATCTCTTCTTGTACAGCAGATGTGTCCTCTCTAACAACATCAGGAACTTGACTAGGCAGCTGTGTGTGCTGAGGAACATCAGACAAATCAGCATCTTCTATAAGATATTCTAAAGTTTTTAGGTCAGTGAGTACCTCTTGAATGATGGTTGTGGCTTGCTCACTGTCCAGTATAGATGGTGCTTCCACAACTGGAGGCTCCCCCTGGCTTTGATCCCTGTGGATGGGACTAGCTGGATGCAGCTCCCCCTGGATCTCAGCATCAGCTGGAGGAGCAGGAGACTTCACTGCTGGCACTTCCTCATGATCATCAGGATTGAAAACAACCTGTTCTTCACTCCCAGAACTGCTGGAGGACTCTTGTGCCATAGGAGCTATCTTCCTTTTCTTCTTAGGACGAGTGACTTTCTCAGTAACTGATTTCTCAGGTGTTGGCATTTCCTTGGACAACACCCTGTCCCATCTTGAAAAGATCCTTAGATCCATCTTCCTCATGTGATTTATCTTGCTGCCTACAGTAGTATTCATTACCTCTGGTATGGTACCAGCTAGGTAGAGACTGATGATTCTGCCCAGATTGGGCTTCTTCAAGCTCTCCTTGATCTTGTCAAAAACCACTATTGACCAGTCTGTTTTCAGAGTGAATATTATCCTTGTCATGATTCCAAACATATAGGCAGACACTCTGTCATGCCCTCCAGGTTTGCTGAGCAAGACTTTTCCCACTATCTTAGACATGAACTTCCCTTGATTATTCATGCCTTTTCTGTTGAAAACAGATCCTATCTTCATCTTTGGATCTAGTCCACACCAGGTAAGAGCTTCCCTGGTCTTTGAAGCAGTCACCTCTTCTTCATCTTGAGTTCTTGGCAATTGAAGAATCTTCCTCAGACTTTTTGGGGTTACCTTAACCTTTTCTCCATGAACTCTGGATTTGATTTTGTATCCAGATTCATCTACTGCAGCTCCATTCAGAAATTCAAGCACCTCCTTCTTCCATATCTTAGTTGGTTCAGAAACTAAGTACTCTAATCCTGAATCGGCGACTAGGGTTACTACGGCCCTGATTTCTTGATCAGCATCGTCGAACGCGCTGCGCACAAGCTCATAGCCTTCGTTAACGTTCTCCTCAAGCTTAGGTGCCATTAGGGTTTGTAGAATTTGTCTTTAGAAAAGAGAGGTGTCGACACAGTAGTTTTGGTCTCGAAACTTTGAAAGCGTGTCGACAAACAAAGACAGAACCCTATTTATACCTTTCTGATTTTGAAGATGAACAGGCGGGACAGCTAACTTAAAATGTGTCGACACTGGCAATAAGTGTCGACACTGACTTATAATGTCTCGACACATATGTGTCGACACAAGTTTAGTCAACAGATTTTATGTGTCGACACTTGGTTATGTGTCGACACAACATAACTCGACACATGGTCGAGACTTTACTTAGAAAAATTCTGAGTAAAACTTAAGTGTCGACACCATATTGGATGTGTCGACACCTACTTGACATGTGTCGACACTAACATTCTGAAGTGTCGACACCACATTCCTAGATGTGTCAACACCTTTTTCCTGAAGTGTCGACACCACTATTCTGTGTCGACATAGACTTATCTATGTGTCGACACCTTTTTACTTAGTCATTTTCAAATCTGTAAACTTACTCTAAGTTTATCATTCCTAGTTCAATTTTGAATCTATTGAACTTAGCTTCTTCTAGTGGCTTAGTAAACATATCAGCTACTTGTTCATCTGTTTTAACATATTCTAATAAAACATCTTCTCTTTCTACATGCTCCCTAAGAAAATGATATTTAATCTCAATATGTTTTGTCCTACTATGAGATACAGGGTTATTAGCTATTGAAATAACACTTGTAGAATCATAGAAAAGTGGAGTTCTACTTACCTGAAATCTATAGTCCTCTAGCTGATGTTGAATCCACAGAAGTTGAGCACAGCAACTTCCTGCAGCCACATACTCTGACTCAGTTGTGGAGATATCCACGCTGGTTTGCTTCTTGCTACTCCATGAAATTAGTCTCCCACCTAGGAATTGACAGGTTCTAGTAGTGCTCTTTCTATCCTCTTTGCATCCTGCAAAGTCTGCATCTGAATAACCTGTTAGATCAAAATCTCCATTCCTAGGGTACCAGAGGCCTAGATAGGGAGTGCCCTTTAGATATCTCAATATTCTTTTGACTGCAGTCAAATGAGACTCTTTAGGGCAGGCTTGATACCTTGCACAAACACATGTAGCATACATGATGTCTGGTCTACTAGCAGTCAAGTATAATAGGGAGCCAACTATCCCTCTATACAAGGTTTCATCTACAGGTTTCCCTGCATCATCCTTACTAAGAGACATACTTGACCCCATAGGAGTCTTCATGGTACTGGATGAATCCATACCATACTTCCTTATGAGTTTTAGGGTGAACTTTGACTGACAAATGGACAAACCACTCTCAGTCTGTTTAACTTGGAGACCCAAGAAAAACTTCAGCTCTCCCATACTACTCATTTCAAACTGACCTTGCATAAGTTTTGCAAAGGCTGCTTTCAGTAGACCCAAATATAATGTCATCTACATATATTTGGACTAGTATGACTTTGCCTCTAGATTCCCTAAGGAATAGAGTCTTATCTATTTTCCCCCTTGAGAACTTGTTCTCAATGAGGAAACTAGATAGGGTTTCATACCAAGCCCTAGGGGCTTGCTTTAACCCATATAAAGCTTTCCTAAGTCTATAGACATAATGAGGTAGAGTTGGATCAACAAAACCTGCAGGCTGTTCCACATAAACTTCTTCTTTAAGATTACCATTTAGGAATGCTGACTTGACATCCATTTGGTACACCTTGAATCCTTGATAGGTTGCATAGGCCAAGAACATTCTTATGGCTTCCAGTCTGGCTACTGGAGCAAAGGTTTGATCAAAATCAATACCTTCTTCTTCCCTATATCCTTTAGCAACCAGTCTAGCTTTATTCTTAATGATGACCCCTTGTTCATCCATCTTATTCCTGTAGATCCACTTAACTCCTATTACATTATGGTCTTTAGGTTTAGGAACAAGTTCCCAAACCTTGCACCTCTTGAACATATTAAGCTCTTCTTGCATTGCTTCAGTCCATTGTGGATCTTGTATTGCTTCTTCAAACTTTTTAGGTTCAACTTGTGACAGAAAGCTGGAGTAGATTGCTGCATTCATGTTTCTACTCCTGGTTTGTACTCCTTGTCTTGGATCTCCAATAATCAGCTCTACTGGATGATCTCTAAGATGCCTGTGAGCTGGAGACATCCTAACCTCTGGTTGAACCACTTCAGCATCTGCTTCATGCTGTACACCTTGTATTTCTTCAGCAACTGGCACATGTAGTTCTCCCCCTGGACAACAGCTACTCTCTTCTCCTTGCTGTCTTGCAGCAGGCACTTCTTCTATAGTAAGCTTGTCCATTTTCTTTGATAAACCTGTGGGGCTGCATACACTGCTAGACAACTCATTATTAGTCTCATCAAAAACTACATGCACAGATTCTTCTACAACTTGTGTAGTCAAGTTGTAGACTCTATAAGCCTTACTATTATTGCTGTACCCAACAAAAATTCTCTCTTGGGACTTGGCAGCAAACTTAGTTAAGTAAGACTTCCCATTGTTAAGTATGAAGCATTTGCAACCAAAGATCCTGAAGTAGGATAGGTTTGGTTTCCTGCCTTTCACAACTTTATAGGGGCTCTTGTTTAGCCCTTTAGTGATGGTAGCCCTATTTATAACATGACATGCAATGTTAACTACTTCAGCCCAGAAATACTCTGGCAGTGATGTATCACTTAGAAGGGTTCTACCAGCCTCTATCAAGGTCCTATTCTTCCTCTCAGCAATGCCATTTTGCTGAGGTGTTCTAGGTGAAGAGAATTCTTGAAATATCCCAAAGTCTTCACATAGTTTTGTCATGCTTTCAGACTGAAACTCAGTACCATGGTCACTTCTAATTTTGACCACAGTACTATTTAGTTCATTCTGAATTTGCTTGACAAAGCTATAGAAGACACTAGGTGTTTCAGATTTCTGTCTTAAGAAGAACACCCAGGAAAACCTTGAGTAGTCATCTACAACTACAAGGGTATAGACCTTCCTACCTAAGCTGTGGACTGGCATTGGACCAAAGAGATCCAAATGTAAGAGGTATAAACACCTCACAACATCTTTGTTTTCTATGCTTCTAAAGGTGGATTTAGTCTGCTTGCCCTTTTGACAAGCTGAGCAAATACCATCTTTAACACACTTAACTTGAGGACCATTCCTCACTAACTCTTTACTAAAGAGTTTGCCAATAGTCTTGTAGTTAAGATGGGCTAGCCTCTTGTGCCATTTGACACAATGAGTGACTGTCTCATCAGCTACAAGACAAACTGGAGAACCATTGTTCTCAATCATAATGTCTAGGCAATAAACATTCCTTTTCCTATAACCTGTCAAAATGATCTCTTGATCACTTGACCTCTTGATATGACAACCATTTTTAACAAATGAGATGTCATACCCTACATCACTTAATTGACTTATACTTATTAGGTTGTGTTTCAACCCTTTAACATAAGCCACTTGAGTAATGGTAACCAAGTTTGTAGAAATGTTACCAAACCCTTTGATGATTCCCTTTTCAGAACCACCAAAGGTTACTTTTGGACCATCTTTGATTGGAATGTAGTCCTTTAGTAGTCCCCTTGTTCCAGTCATATGTCTAGAGCATCCACTGTCCAAGTACCATGTTGGGGTATGACAACTTGGACTCACCTGCAAAACAGATTTAATGAACCTTAGAACCCAAAGAATTCTTGGGTCCTTGGTACTTGTTAGTTTGCAATCTGACAAAGCTACCCACTGACTTTCCAACAGGTAGTTTGGTACTCACTTTGGCACTGACATTGTGCCAACAGTCCACTGCAAAATGGCCAACTTTGCCACAACACCAACATTCAAACTTGTTGTACCTTTGCTTAGGTACTGCCTTGGATGTCTTGTCTACAGCAGGCTTGTTGAATGTTGGGGCTTTGCCCTTGGACTTAGACTTGGACTGCTCAGTCCCTGCAGGTCTAATAAAGCCCAGTCCAGCCTTGCCTTTATGATGAACAAATTCATCAATTAAAGGTAGCACTGACTTAGGTTTAGAAAACCTAGCAACAAGCTCTCTCTCTTTCTGAAGATTGCTCTCCAGACTCTTGATTTGATCATTCTTAAAAGTGATAGTACCCATTTGAATCACTGTTATGTGCTTCAACCTGGCTATTTCATTCAGTTTTTGATCAAAAGACTTCTCAAAATCTGTTGTTGCAGCTTTAAGAATAGCAATTTCCTTTGCCTGACTTTTGGCTAGGGTCTTGCTTTTCTTGTAAGCTTGCAACAGCACCTTATATTCATCTATAAGCTGATGAATATCATCCTCAGACTCAGATACATTCTCATCACTTGATGAAGAAGAATCTGAATCTGAACTTGAACAAGAAACTGAACTTGAACTTGAACCTTGTACCTTACTGGGTCCTGGCTGCTCCAGGATTTTGGCACTCTCTGTCAAAGCCATTAGCCCTTGGCATTGACTGTCTTCTTGTTCATAGATAGACTCCATTAACTGCATGAATTCTTCATCTTCTTCTTCAGCAAACAGCCCTATGTAGGCTTCAGCCTCAGACTCAGTTTCTGAAGAAGAAATGTCTGATAGAGTCTTCTCCTTCTTGGCAACAAAAGACTTCTCTTTCTTGCCTTTGAAGTGAGCCTTTTTCCTGTCAACAGATTCCTTTCTCTTCTCTAGACAATCTGCAATAACATGGCCCTGTCTATTGCAGCAATAGCACACTATCTTAGATCCAGTTGACTTGCTTGACTTTGTCCTTTTCTTGTCATTCTTTGAAGACCTCTTTTTCTGATAAGAGTCTTCCTTTCCTTGTGATGTAGAAGGCCTTGACCTCCACTGTTTCTTTTTCAAAAACTTCTGAAAGTGTCTAGTGAAAGCAGCAAAGTCTTCATCACTTTCACTGCTCTCAGTCTTTGTTCTGGCTGACTCATCTGACTCTGATTCAACTACCTCTGGAGGTGGAGTTAAAGACTTATTCCTGCACTTTCTGGGGACATCTGTCTTGAAAGCAACAGTTCTTTCTTTGTGCTCAGTCCTTGTTGATTTCTCCTCCTCTTTTCTCACAGTCAACTGCATCTCATATGACAATAACTTACCAAACAGTGTAGGAGGAGGAATTTCCCCCAACTTAGCCATTTCTCTTATGGTACAGATCTTGGTGTCCCAATCTTTGGTTATGGACCTTAAGAACTTGTCATTTAGTTCATAGTTACTGAACTCTCTTCCATAAGACATGAGTTCATTAACTATTCTGTAGAACTTTTTGTAGCACTCAGTTATGCTATCACCTTTACCTTGTCTAAAACTCTCATACTCCTGGTTTAGCAAGGATTTTCTATCTTGTCTTACTTCTTCAGATCCTTCCATATACACTATAAGAGTGTCTCACATCTCCTTGGTTGTCTTACAATGTATAAGATTCTGAAAAGTTGCATCATCAATGGCACTCACTATTATGTTCTGTGCCCTCTTGTCCATGGTAGCTAGGACAATCTCATCCTTAGTCATCTCAGAGAAATCCTTTGGAGTTCTCTGATTTGCATCTAGAACTGAAATCTTCATGGGCACATAAGGCCCTTATTTTACTGTGATGTAGATTCTAGGGTCTGAGGCCTCCATAAATAGCCTTACCCTTTCCTTCCAGATCCCAAAGATCTCTTTTCTGCATATAGGTAATTTCATGGAACCCAATTCCTTGTGATTCTCAGAAGAACCCATGTTTCTTGATTTTCTTGAATTTCTTGACACTGTGTTTTGCCTTACACTGAATCTGCCAAATAGGATCTCCTCAGACTGTTAGTCCTTGTTTTGAGGAACCTCCCTCTGATACCACTTGAAAGATATGGTACCTAAACACCTAGAGGGGGGGTGAATAGGTGACCTAATCCGTTTTAGACTTTAATGGCAGCCAACAGTTTATAACACAACTTTCTAACTTATTCTATCACAGCAAACACAATAATAATCACAGCACAGCACAGTACAGCATATACAGTGGTTTATAGTGGTTCCCCAAGATATGGGTACATCCACTTTCCCCCTTCGCCTATCTAGCAGTGTACTAGATTCGGCCAAACTCCTCCACTGTCTCAGAACCCAAATTGGTTCCTACACCTCAGGCCCAAAGCCTTACAACTCAGCTTTATCCCAAAGCCTACACTCAGCCAATCAAGGCCTACACTCAGCCAACCAAGGCCTACACTCAGCCTACCAAGGCCTACACTCAGAGATCTCAATCTCCTACACTCAGGCTCTCAAGCCCTACCCTCAGCCCTTATAATTATAGGCTTACAATTCACTCAGATCCAAAGGATCTTACAAGATAAAAGTGTATTACAAATACTAACTCAACAACTCAGAAATAAAAGAGGGGAGTTGAGAGTTTCTTGATGAGTTCTTGGAAGAACTCAGCTGGATCCAATCTGACTTAGCTTTCTTCAAAGCTTCTTGAGTAGAACTGAATAAGACTGAATCCTCCTGCAGTTGTTCCTTGAACTCTGCCACTTAAGATCCAGAATGTATCTGAATCCTTCTTCTCAGCCTAGTTTCAGGGGCTGATTTCTTGGATGGAGCCCTCTCTCTCCAACTTCTTAGATCTGCACTTGGACTGCAAGATCTTCTTGATTTGATACTCTGTGTACCACTTTGATGACTTGTTATTCAACAATGTGATCCACTTGAACAACAATCTGAATCACTCTTCAATCTTGAACAATAGTTTCTGTAAACTATAGGTGCCTATTTATAGGCCTTCTTCATGGTAACTGGCTGATCCGGTTCATAACTGTCTTCTGACATCTCTGACAGGTGCTGTAGACCGGCTGGAACGGCAGCTATCAAGTCATCCAGTCATTTCTTGAAAATCTCTAACTGTCTGAAAGTGTCGAGACTTTCTGTCTTTAAGTGTCGACACTTATAGACCAAGTGTCGACACATGTTGTGTAAGTGTCGACACAAGTTTACAAGGTGTCGACACATCTTCTTGTATGTCTCGACCCAGATTCTTCTTCATGTGTCGACACTGAAATTGAGTGTCGACACAAGTACTTGTTCTTCTATCTTTAGCTAAATTCTTCTAAGTGTCGACACATCACCTTTGTGTCGACACAACTTCTTGTGTTGAATCTGTTAAGTGTCGACACTACTTCTTGGTGTCGACACATAGTCTTCTATGTTGATTCTTGCTGAGTGTCGACACAGCTCCTTGTGTCGACACACCTTCTTCTTGTTGAGTCTTCAGCTGAGTGTCGACACATTCCTTTAGTGTCGACACTTGTACTTAGAATAATTTTGTTGATCTTTCTGATCTTTGCTAAGTGTCGACACAACTCCTTGTGTCGACACTTTCTTCAAGTGTAGAGTCTTTAGCTGAGTGTCGACACATTGTTCTAGGTGTCGACACATACTTCAAATGCTGACTCTTCTGTTGAGTGTCGACACATTGTGCTGGGTGTCGACACTTACTTCAAGTGCTGACTCTTCTGCTTAGTGTCGACACATTGTGTTGAGTGTCGACACTTGTACTTAGTCTCTACAGACTTTTGCTGAGTGTCGACACAGCTCCAAGTGTCGACACTTTCTGGTGTAGACTCAGCTTCACTGGGTGTCGACACAGCTCCTTGTGTCGACACTTTCTGTCTGCACTTTTCTTTACTGAGTCTCGACACAGCTCCTTGTGTCGACACTTTCTGTCTGGTGTCGACTCTGCATCCCAGGTGTCGACACAATGACTCCAAGTGTCGACACTGCTTGTCTGGGTGTCGACACAAGCTTTCTTGAGTGTCGACACTTTCCCTCTGGGTGTCGACACATGGACTTAGAAACTTTTTGCTTCAGTCCAGTGATTACTTAACCTGCACAAGTAAACTCAACATACATCAAATACATTATGATGTATATCATTGAGTTGGGTGAGGCTTCTTCAAATCAGGTACATTTGACCAATGTACCCAACATCTAGTCACCCCTTTTTCTCAACCCACCAAAGATAACATTTGGTCCATTCTTTATAGGAATATAATCCTTCAACATGCTCATTGTTCGAGTCATGTGCCTGGAACATCCACTGTCCAAGTACCATATAGAGGTATGGGCACTTGGACTAATCTGCAAAACACAAATCAGTTAACCTTAGGACCCCAATTTCATTGTGTCCTTGGTGCATGTTAGGCTGAAAATAATACTGCCTACCTACAGCTTTTTTGACATGCAAGCTGACATTTGCTCTCTGCACACTATGATTGTGACAGCAAGCAAAAGCAAAGTGACCTATCTTACCACATCACCAACACTCTTGAATTTTGTACCTTCTTTTTGGATCTGGTCTAGTGGTTGTGGCAATAGCAACTCTTGGTCTAGAAGGAGTAGCAGTAGTCCTGTTCCATGTTTCCCCAGCCCCAGTATGACAAGTGGTGGGTATGACAATAGAAGTGCTTGGGATATCTTGAACCCTTCTAGCATCAGCTTTCTTTTCAGAAAGTATACTCTTGATGGCCTCAGAGATGCCCGAGTCTGGTCTACTGACAGCCTTGTGTTTGCTCGGGGCGCGAAAACAATCGCAAAAAATTTGATGTGGTTTACAACAAGTGTACCGGTCGCACAAGGAATATAAAATGGGCAAATTTTTCCAAGTATCAATCTCTCAAGGAACACGGTAGGGTGGAGTTAATTTTGAGGAGGACTTGAGATTGAAGTCCTTAGGTCAGAGTTTACAAAGGGGGTTTTGATTGTTTGCGGAAAAATAAAGTAAAACACTAATAATCTCTTCCTATGCAATGCCGTTATGCAATGCTTCACCAGGCGGATGGAAAACTACATGGGCCGCTATGCACCGAATCGTTAGGCGGATGGACGAGTAGGCTTGCGGATGAGGTGGTGAGAACAGAGGAATGAGGGTCATGAGCACCTCTTCGCTACGCAAGCCACTAGTAATTGCTAGTGCGACATTGTGTGGTGGATGATTTATAATGGCGCACCTCAAGAAAATAACATGAATATAAAATCATATAGACATGATTGTACACAAACGTATATCAAATTAATCACACTTCATCAAATACATAGAGATCAAACTACACTATCAAAAACAAAAGAAGAAGAGAGTGCAAAATCGACCAGATCAGATGTCTTGCTAAGGATTCACAAAAGGAATCGCCAGGTTGTCAATCCGCATCCTAGCTATATCCTCAACTTTGTCCGGGGTAGTGGAGGCTGTCACTAACTCGCAATGGACCCGTCTTATTTGTGACACGATCTGGTGAAGGATGACACAAACTCCTCTGAGCTTGATGATGAAAGCTAGGTCAAACCCTTCTTGAAGCTCAAGGACGAAGGAGGAGGCCGAGAGGAAGCTTGGGCTTAAATTTGGCATTGAAAGCTTGTCCGGCTCCCCTCCTTAAGTTGGAGGAAAAAGGAGATCGGCGGAACCCTCCTCAGAGATGAAAACGGCAGAGAAAAAGTCCAGAATGCGGAATTAGGACGGAACCTACGTATTTATAGATTGAAGAAATTATAATGCACACGATCAGTGGCGCACGACCAGTGGTCGTGCGCACTGTGTCCTGTGATAATGCGTATTGGCATTACAGAACCTTGTAAAAAATGGAATCAATGCACACGATCAGTGGCGCATGACCAGTGGTCGTGCGCTAAGGAATCCACATAACGTGCATGTGTAAAAATGCACGATCAGTGGCCCTTAGGCATAAATCAGCCCCAAACCAACCCATAGCACCCACACAACCCCTGTAACTGTAGGAAAAACTAACCACTGATATGTGCAGACATTCCAGGCGATCATAATAAGAAGTACAATCAATAAAAGTAACAAAAAATACACAACCACTGGCCTATTAGTGTACTTCCTATGGAAATAAATATTAGATGAAATATATACGATAACGAACTAAAAGTGAAGTGCTAGTGAAAGAAAACTATCCCAGATGAGTCCGAATATTAGTATATAAATAGGACTCATCACCTTGCCATTTTTCTTAGAGTGGGCTGGAGGAACTGGAGAATAGTCAGTAGCTTTCCCTTGACTGACGGGGCTATTGCACCAAACACAAATAGTCCAGGATAGGCCATTTGTATTTTCTCATAGGCACTTGGACCTTTGCTGTAACTAGCACCAAATTGTGGAACATCTTTGTTCACACGAGATTATCTAGCATGATTCCAGTGACCATAAATACTCTCATAGTCATGGCTGTTAGAAGGAAATTCCATTCTATTATACTTAACAAGATCCTTAGAGGCTAATGGCACCACTTGAACTTTGCCCTTTCCCTTAAGATTAGAAGCTATTTTTCTTCCCTTGAATCCCAACCCTTTCTTTCCCTTTTGGGAGGAGAATGAGTCTATCAAGGGAAACACTGTGCTAGGCTTGGAGTAGCTAGCCACTAGTTTCCTCTCTTTTTGGAGCTTTCCTTCAAGATTCCTGATATGGTTATTCTTGAAGGTTATGGTGCTCATCTGAAGGATTGTTACATTATTCAGTTTGCTAACTTCTTGAATCTTCAGATCCAACAATTTTGTTGATTCTGAAGTAGCATGCTTTAAAGAAATAATTTCCTGAGCCTGTTATTTGGCCAGGAGCTCGCATTTCTTTGAATCAGGAAGAAGTGCACCATAATTATCAATCAATTAATTGATGTTCCCTCAAATTCTGAGCCATCATCACCACTTGATGTAGAGGCACAAGAATCTGGAACTGATTCATAATCTGAACAAGAAGAGCTAGTAGCAGAAATTACCTTGCTTGTACTAGGATGATCCTGGCTGAGTACTTCATCTGACCTAGCAATCAGCCCAAGGCAGTAGCTGCCTTCTTCATAATCCAACTCTGAATCACCATATGATTATGATAGAGGGGCTCTATCTTCAATCCTGATGGCAGGATGAACCTTCTCAACTTCTTCTTCTAAAGCAGCCAGCCTTTTGATGCAGTCTGATTCAACATCTCCTCCTTCTGTAATGTACAACCCAATGTAGGCTTCTTCTTCTTCTTTTACTGACTCTGATGAGGAGGATTCAGTCCATCTTCTTTGCTTCTTGGAAATGAGGGATTTCTCCTTCTTGCCTTTTTGTTGGTGGCCCTTTTTCTCACTATGTTCCTTTCTTTTGACTGGGCAGTTGGCTAACACATGCCCAAGTATTCTGCAATGATAATAAGTCATGTTAGATGAAACATGTTTATTAGTTTTGGGACCATACCTATCCTCCTTAGAGGATTTTCTCCTGCCCTTATAGTAGTTATCCTTGAGATGAGAGAAGGAGGATGGTCTGCCTCTCCAGTGCTTCTTCTTTAAGAACTTCTAGAATTTCCTAGTGAAGGCAGCAAAATCTTCATCAGACCATTGGCAGTCTGATGTGCTTTTCTCTGATCTTTCAGAATCATATTCAACTTATCTCCTCGGTGGAGAGGGAGACTTCCTTCTGCTTTTACTGGAGTCTTCAGATTTCAAATCTATAGTCTTGTCTTTTGCCTGGGACTTGTTCTGCTTCTCCTCTTCTTTCCTTGTAGCCAACAACATCTCATATGACAGTAGCTTCCCAAAGAGGGTGTGAGGAACTGTCTCAACCAACTTTGGCACTTCCTTGATGGCATAAACTTTTGTGTCCCACTCTCTAGGGAGAGATATATGGAAGTTGTCATTCTGTTCATAGTGACTGAATACTCTTCAATAAGCCTTCAGATCATTCACAGTCCTAAAGAACTTTTCATAATAGATGGTTATGTTGTCCCCCTTGGATTGCCTAAAAGTCTCATACTCTTGGTTGAGTATGGCCTACCTATCATCTCTAACCTCATATGTCCACTCCATGTAGATTACAAGTGTTTCCCACATTTCCTTGGTAGTTGAGCAATGGATTAGGTTCTGAAGAGTTGAGTCATCAACAACACTCATAGTTATATTCATTGCTCTCTTGACTATTTAGGTCAATGCCAACTCATCCTTGGTCATCTCATCATATATTTTGGGTATCTTGACATTAGCATCCAGTGCTGCTCCTTCATTATGATGTATGGTCCTTTAACTATAATATACATCCTAGGGTCAGCAGCTTCCATGAACTGCATCACCCTTGCTTTCCAGATGCCAAAATCTTCCTTCCTGTAGATTATGAGTCTCACAGCACTCAGCTTCCTATTGGTCATTCATTAACCCATGGAGACAGACTTCTAGGTAACCTTAGAGATCTAATCAGACTATTAATCCTTTAAAGAGCAACCTCCCTCTGATACCACTTGAAAGTCTTATTTTCAAGGCTAGCTAAACACCTAGAGGGGGGGGGGGAATAGGTTTTAGTCTCTATTTAAATTTTTCCCTACTTATTTGTAAATTTTTGTGGTTGGTGATTAGGTTAGTTTTCAGTTTTCAAGATGAATCACATATGACACAACAATTTATAGTGGTTCCCCAATCTTAGGTACATCCATTGTTCCTCTATGTCTATCTAACAATATGTTAGATTCGACTCTCCCTCCAGAACTCAGCCCCTTAAGAGCTTACAACACAGATCACGCTGGACCACACATGTCATACAGACCTACAACATCAGCACTAAGCTAAACCCAGGTCACAAAGACCTTTCACCTGGCATAAAGCCAAAAACAGGTCACAATGACCTTAGCCTTTATAAAACAGCCTTACAATTTCTGACTCACTAAGAATCTATACAGAAGAAGAAATAAAGAGCGAGATGATTAGATACCAGAGCAAGATCTCTGTGTCTACTTATTTCTAGACTGAGCAGATATCAGTCCAAGCTTTTGCTGTTGAAGACAATGAAGTAGGAAGTAGAAACTTTCTTCAAACAACTATCTTTCCTCTGCTGAACTTGTTCATCTGCTCCCTTTGAATCTCTTCTGAACCTGCTGCTGTAGATGGTGATTGATTCAGCTATCTCTTTCCTCAATTAGGTTTTCTGTGCAGAATAACTTCTTCAGGAACGACGAAAATGGCAAGGAAGAAGATGAAGTTCATCCGCACTTTTCATTTTCAGAAAACCTAGACAAGGAATCAATTAATTTGATCTAGCCGATTTGCTCTTTTTATTCTTTGAATGCCAATTGAGCAGTGGGCCCCACCACCAGGATTGATGTCCTAGATTGAGCCATTCAGCGCATGATTTCCATTTAATCATGATTCGAAGGCTCTTTGCTGTGTGTGGGTCCCAACACTTAATGATGAAAATATTTCTTGGAAAGTGCAGAAGATGATAATAGCTGGCCGCCAACGTCTCTGGCAGCATTTCCACAATATTTGAATTATGGTTGACTTTTTGACTTTGCTGATGTCAGCATGACTCAACATCTGTCGACTTGGAAAAAATTCAATCATAATAACCAAAGGTGTTGAGTGAGCAGGTATCACTTAACGCCACAACACTTAGACAAAATTTTGTCGGTCTAGGTATTGAGCACGATGAATGCTGAGCTCCGTTTGACGAATGACAAACTCAGCTTGACGGAGGCATAAATTTAGTTCGACAAACTTTAGACTTAGTTCGACGAAAGGATAAACTCAGTTTGACGAACTTCATGCTCAGTTCAACGAAAGCTGAGCTCAGTTCGACGAAGCTTATCTCGATGAAAGCCAAGTTAAGCCCGCATTTGGACTTAGCCAAATTTTCTGCGTCAAGATGTTGAGAGTGTCAAGAGTACAGAGAGAGCTTGCCTCACTCAACGCATTTTGCCTTGGCTAGGTTTTTTGGGCCTTGGCGTTGAGAGAGTAAGCTCCACTCAATGCAAAACTACTTAAAAGAATTGTTCTGTTATCTGACATTGAGTGAGTAAGCTACACTCAATGCCTGTGGACTTTGTGAAATTTTTTCCCAACGTTTATGTGGAGCTGACAGCCACAACAACACTCAACGCTAAAAGTTGTATGGAGTTGAGTGAGTAGTCCACATTCAACGCCTGTAGACTTAGCCACATTTTCAGCCAATTTCTCTAAGCCTAGACTGACTCAGCCTGACTCATAGACTTTTTGGTGTATGCCATTGAGTGAGTAAACTGCACTCAATGCTTTTGTACTTAGCCAAACTTTTGGCTATCTTTCAGTTAGGCTGATATAGACTCAACACTAATTATTATATGGCATTTAGTGAGCTGTCCTCACACAATGCCAATGTACTTAGGCAAAATTCTACTAGAAATTATTGAATCCATACCTCTTGTGTTGAGTGAGCTATCTCCACTCAACGCATGTGGACATAGTCCATTTTTGCTATGTCCAGCAACCACTTATTGTGTCCACATGTCCAATTAATGTGATATGGACAAACCTGCACACAAGACCTCAAATGCACAATAAATACAGTTGATGTGTGTGGCGTTGAACTGTTTGACTTCTCATAAATCAGGGACATTGGGAACAATGGACCCAACAATTATGTAGTATGGGATGCATAATATTTCATGTGTATGCCACTCATGGCGTGCATTAAGGCCATTTTAGAATGCATAGCACAACATGCACAACATAATATAGCATTGGCACTCTTACTATGTTAAGATATGCATGAAAACACTCGTACACCCATGATTTAAAATGAAGATTTAAGCATTCAAGCATTCATATTATATGAACAAGAGTCAAAGGATTATGGTATAACATCCTAAGTTTAACATAACATCATTCATAGAAAATCCAAGAGCAAGATAGTAACAAGAGCAATTGTGTACATATTTTCAGTTTAATATAAGTTAAGTAATTCTAGCATGAAGCAAAGTTTTTATGAGGTGCTCGTTTGTATTCATAGAAAATGGCTCTGAACCATCATACACTGAGGTCAGCTCCATAGTCTGAGGGTGAGTCTTCGGGTGCGCATAGTGAGGCAATGATCGAGGAGCTACATTAGAGCAATGAGACTCTGTTGAGGCAGATGGTTGTGATGCAAGCACAGAAGTATGATATGTTGACTGCCATTTTCGGGCAGCAGCCTGGGGTGCAGGACCCTGCGGTGGGTCGGGTTGTACCTGTCCCTCCTACTCCTCTGGTGCCTCATGTTCTATTACGTCCTGAGTTGAATTTCGTCTCGCATTTCCAGTGCTTTGGACCCCCTGACCTATGATGAGAGTGATGATTTCATGGTGTTAGATGACTGGATCATAATTATTGAGGAGATGTTTTTCGATTTGGAAATTTCTACGAAATAAAAGGTTATTGTTGCCGCTTATCTATTGAAGGGACTTGCTAAAGTTGGTGCATCATGGAAAAAGAAGCCTCATAGATGTGTGCTCATTGGAAAGGTTTAACGGGATGCAATTAAAGAAGTTCCTGTCATCGGTAGAGCAAGGCAAGTTGATAAATAATTTTTTGTATTTGAAGTAGAGGCAACTTACACTTGTGAGTATGAGATCGAGTTCTACAAGTTGAGCAAGTTTGCTTTGGAGTTGGTAGCCACTAAGGATGGCATAGTTAGCCTTTTCTTGTTGGTCTTCGAAGTGACATACAACAATTAGCCAGCGCTTATCGATTTGAGAGTTTTGTGGAAGTAGTGGAAGTTCCCTTGAAGGTCGAGGATTTTGACACTGCCAAGAATCGTGGCATGTTACTGACAAAGGAAAAGAGAAAGCCTGGGGATAGTGTAAGCACTTGGGAATCTGGCATTGTTCCAAAGAAACGGAAAAAAGAGCCATGGAGCATTGGTGGTCGTCCAGTACACCCTTTCAAAAAGTGTTTCAATAAGTTGGGCGTTCAGAAGCAGATCAGGTGCATGTGATTCAGAGCTCACCCAAGGGAGATCTAACCTATGCTTCATGTAAGCGGAAGGGGCATGATGTTGCCCATTATTGGTCAAAGGATAAGACTTGCTTCAAGTGTGGGAAGAAGGGGGATATTAAGTCTACGTGCCCACAGTCCCAGCATATGATGCAGTCAGTTCAACTTTAGGCATTTCCACCGCCACAACTGCAGTAACTGGACAGGGGAAAAGGAAAACTGAATGTGGTGACCAAGGAAGAAGCTCACGAAAATGAAAAAAATTGAATTTTTTTGTAACAGCCTCACCAGCTCGCGGCTCGAAAGGATGGCTGTTGGCACCCCCAACACCACACTTGAAATGGTTCAGCCTCTAATTTTCTGAAGACCATTGACCCTAACCCTTCTCCGACCATGGCGGGTTGTTGGATACTGAAGTCTCTCTTTTTTGAGAAGTGATCAATTTAAGTGCCCCTATGGAGACTTCCTAGGAGGTCACCCAAGCCAGGACTACTCCAGTCTGAGCATGCTTAACTACAAAGTTCTTTCTCTTCTCATCGCCAATTGAGCTCCAGAATTTTTTATAATTAATTTTGATCTTCTTTGGGCATAATAATGTTGTAAGGGTGTTACATTAACGTGAAGTTAACAGTGCATCGTCGTTAGTTCATTTTCATATTCGTTTGGTCAAGTCGACTGAATTTTGAGCTTGTCGGAGTGTAGATTATTTTTTTAACTTTAGAAAATTAAAGGAATTAATTTTAATCGTAATTGTCATGTTTCATTATGATCCGAGCTATATTGGATAGCTAGTGAATTTTCAATGATTGAAAAGATTTATCGTTGTCGTAAACTTTGGAAATATATCGTAACTCGTTATTGGCTCGTCACACTCTGATTTTGACTTCACCGTTGGATTCATAGGACTACTATTTACCTTCGATGCAAATTTCTTCGAAAACCAAGTTAGCCTTAGTCCAAATTGTCAAATGGAATGTTAAGATTATTTATATATCATATTATATATATATACATATAATTTCTATATAAAAGCCGACCCAACATATTGGATTCCTAATTGATTTGGTCTAGGTTCACTAACTAGGATAATTGACACACCATGTATAGTCAGGGTCTTGACATTGTGTCCTAGAGTTTAGGCTAAGTCCTTAGAATCAACCACACATGGACCAACCAACAGAAAATAGCAGAAGTCTCAAAGACTTAGAAGGAAATCAGGTTCAGAAAAGTGATTTCGACGTTCGTCGAACTAAGCTCGACAAAAGGCGTGCTCAGCTCGACGAACTCAGAGTCAATTCACTGAGTTGAGCTCGACGATATTCGAGCTCAAGTCGACGAATTCTGGAAGATCAACTTCAAATCATTTAGTCCAGAATACATTCTATAAACTCAGGTCGATAAAGTTATGTTATCAACTCGACGAACTTGGAGCACAGAATTGGGAAGTTTTCTCAGAAAGCAGTTAGCTGAACCCATATCGACAAATACGATTTCTCTAGTCGACGAACTCTGATCTTAGGTCGACAAAATCTGTTCTCTGGTCGATGATTGCTGTGCAGTTCCAGACTTGGAATTTTCCCCTCATTTTGTCCTTATTCTATAGGAGTAATTCCTAAGTAATTAATGCTTATATTCTCTGAATATAGCCGCTAGTGGCAGCATTGTTTATGGTCTTCATCGGGAATATTACTTGCCGTTTTAATGGGACAGTTAAGGAAATCCATTAATGCAATATTCTCTCCAATCAATTTTCATTCTCCAGGCCGTCCGCAATTAATGGAATGGAATTCAAAATTCAAAAGGAGAATTTGACTGAAGAAATAAAAGAGTTTTTCTTTTCCAGAAGAAGTGATATAGAATATACAGAGAACTGATAGAATGCAAGAAGACAGATACACAGAGAAGAGATCAATAGCAACAATACTCTGAACCTTCTCTATACAAAAAACAAATTGCTTTCTCCTCGACATTACTGAAGAAGAAGAGAAACAATCTTAACAAATCAGAGTCTTCTTCAACCTTCATTCCAGGAGCACTCAAGGATAACACATCCATATCAGTCAGAAGTTCCTGGATCTCATTTTCAAGTCAAGGTTGAAGACTGAAGACCTTCACCCTGTGCAAGACTCCAAGTTTTTTTGAGAGGAGTTCTTGACAATAGCAAAAAATCCACTAGTCTTATCTATTGAAAAGAGAAAGATAAGGCACCATCAATATCTCTACCCCCTCTGTATAAAGGGTTTATTAACTCCCTTCAAAAGTTTATTTTGGACATTGAGCACCTGTTCAAAAGCTCATTGGTGGCGGTCACCTGATCAAAACCTGCTAGTGGATTCCTACCAGGGTGGTAGAAGAGTGGATGTACCCAGGTTGGGGAACTACTATAAAAGTTCTTGTTTTGTCTGGTTGCCCTATTCTTTTGTTCTTGTTGTGGCTGTGATAGATTAGACTATCTGTGCTGTATTAGATTAGATTAACTTAGGTCACTTTTACTTTCTGTAAATCTTGGTATCTCTTATTTCATTACTCTGTTATTATTTTATAAACAACAATAAGTTTTCGACTTACTCTATTCACACCCCCCCCCCCTCTAGAGTAAATCAGGTCTAACCCTCTCTTTCAATTGGTATTAGAGCGGTTTCCTTTGGTTGTACAAGCTAACCCTTGAACCAAAAGATCCTCTGTTAGATTTGATCTTTATTTCTCTTAGGTTTAGTTAGTCCATAGCATGGCACAGAACAAGGATTATGCAACCACCAGTCTATAATTTAAATAAATTTGCTATCTGGATGGCAAATTTTAGGTTGTATATGAATTCCATTGATGAGGACATCTTCAGTACCATTTTGATAGGTCCTCCTCAACCAACAGCTTCTACATCCGCATCAACTTCAAGCACTCATGCAGTTATACCACCTGAGTGGAATGATGCAGAGAAGAAAGCCAAAATAGCTGATGCAAAAGCCATGAATATTCTGGCCCAAACCATGTCAGATGACATCTTCCAAAAGGTGGCTTTATGCACCTCTGCAAAAGCAATCTGGGACTCTCTCAACCAGATGGTTGCTGGCTCTACAGATGAGAAAAAAGATAGAAGATCAACTCTCATCTCATAATATGAGAACTTCAAGAAAGATGAAGCTGAATCTATTAGTGACATGTACAACAGATTAAGTGCAATTATCAGTGAATTGAAGACCTTGGACAAAGTCATCTCTCTCATAGAGGTGAATGACAAGATCCTAATGTGCTTCCAAAGCTCATGGGATTCCAGGATCTGGCCAATCAAGGAGGCCAAAAGTTTGAATAAGATTTCCACTGAATTTCTCCTGGGAAAGTTCAAATCTTATGAGCAGCTGATCAAATCCAGAGAAGCTGCAGAACAAAGGACTCCTCCACCAGCAAGAAAGGAGCAGAATATAACATTCAAAGCTGCAAAAGAGACTGAAGCTTCAACAGTCAAATAAGAATTGATGAGTCTATTTGCAAAGATATTCTACAAAATGGCTAGGAAGGACTTCAGGAGAAAGTCATCCAGGAATGATGAGAATCCCAGGTTTGATAAAACTCCTACTAAAGAAATAGTATGTTTTGGATGTAGGAAACCAGGACACTTCATCTCTGAATGTCCTGAGAATCAGAAGAAGGAGAGGAGAAGAGAAAAAGACTCCAGAAGCAAGCAATACAACAGGCCTTCCTCCAACAAGCATAAAAAGAAGGAGAAGGACTTTGTTGCTGAAACCTAGAGTGACAAAGAAGATGAATCCACATCTTCCAGTTCCAGTGAAGAGGAAGAAGAGGTAAAGGTAAGGGAAGTCTGCCTCATGGCTATCAATGCATCTTGCAGCCCATCAGATGCTGAAGAAGAATATGATAATGAAGAAGCTTCAGAATCAGAAGCTGATCAGGTACTATCATCATTTTATTATAGTTCTGATAGTTTTAAAATTGAATTCAAAACCATGTGTATATATTTAATTAACTCTGAAAAAGAAATCAAAATGCTTAGGGAAAGATTGTCTAATCAAGAAAATTTGATTTCTGAAAATATTAAACTTAAAGATGAACAGCATTAACTCAAGAGCAAATAATTTCACTAAAATCTAATTAGCTGAGGCTAGGAAACATGAAGAATCCCTAAATGGGAGAAGTATCAAGTTGATGGACATCACAAGCACAGTCAATGCCAGACTTAATGGCAAGCCAGGCATAGGTGCATCATCAAGCCAACCCCCACTTATTCATAAAAATATATTAACTACACTCAAAAAAATTTTATCAGAAAAGGGAAAGGAAAATTTGGATAATAATAATGATAAACAAATTGAATCAAAACCAAAGAATAAGAAAAGAAAACAAAATAAGAAAAATCCAAATAAAAATAATGTTCAACAGATTTCGTCGAACGCAGATTGACGAAATATGTACAGTTCGTCGAACTCCATTTGACAAACCCCGAATGCAGATTTATATAATAATTATTCGTTGAACTACGATCGACGAAACCAGTATGGTTCGTCGACCAGAGATCGATGATTTTAGGGCTCAGAAAATGACATCTATCTTTCTCTGAGTGGAGTTCGACGAACTCATCCCACACTTTACACGGACAACACATGCTGCATCAGTCCGCACACTGTACGAGGACAAGGAAGTAGTCAGCATAGCTTGACAACAATGCCACGACCCGCCAAAAGTCCACGACCAACAGGCAGTCCGCCAGGTCAACATCGGACTCTGTGGACAATACGAACACCATGGATGTATCACAAAGTGTGACCAAGTCCAGCAGCCCATCAAGCAACTGGCGCGAGCACGGCGGACACAGAAGACCCAGACCGCCAATCAGCACTATAGTCCACCACAAAGATGTGAAACATCCATTGTACCATGGAGAGCTTGGCAAGAACCAAAGCCCATCTCGAAAGCCAGTCCACGGATGCGGACTCTGCGAACGCAATAAACAAGTCCGCCAACACACCACGGATACAACTTCCAATCCGCTCGGTTAGCACAAGAGCTGGCTAACTGCAAGGCCACATATCAAGCTGAGCACCGCCAACAGACCACAAAACACAGTCCGCCCATGCCGCTCTACTAGATGCCCAAGTCGCAAAGACTTTCTTGGCCATACATCATCCAGGAAACACACTTAGACCACCCAGACCGCAAACAGAGGCCACACAGGCCGCTCCATAAGAACAGCCAAGCCACCTTCCAAGCCAGGTTCCCCAGGCCGCAACCAGAAGTCCGCCCAGGCCGCGAACTCAGACATCTCAGGCCGCTCAGACCGCCCGGCCTGCCATATCACCCACTTTCACTTCACAAATTTCAACACTCCCCCTTGAAGTGAGAAATGGTTATCATGCCTAGCAACCCTCATAACTGTTGAAATGGCCCCTTCGACATCGACTTCGTGAAGATGTTAGCAAGATTATCTTCACTCTGGACATGCCAGACCATAAGAGATCCCTCCAACACCTTCTCCCTTATGAAGTGGTGCTCGATCTCAATATGTTTAGTCCTTGCGTGACACACTTGATTGTTCACCAGTTTGAGAGCACTCTCATTGTCACCTCGGAGTAAAGTAAGACCTTGCACTTTCTCATGAACATCCTCTATAAGCATCGTCAACCAGATGGCTTCCCGAGTAGCCAAGGGCGAAGCCTTGTACTCAGCTTCCGTAGTAGACACTAACACTGAGTCCTACTTCTTACTACACCACGAGATGCAAGTTGATCCACAAGTGAACACATAACCCGAAGTTGATCTTCGAACATACGAGTCACAACCATAATCAGCATCCATGTATCCAAGCAAAGAAAACATCGTGTCCGTTATATAGAGGAGTCCCATATCAGAAGTAGCCTTGACATACTTCAAGATGTTCTTTGCCGCAACCAGATGAGACTTCCTTGGTTCAGCTATAAAGCGACTTACTCGGCCAACAGCGTAAGCAATGTCCGGTCTTGTAATCGTTAAGTAGATCAAGGTCCCCACTAGAGCTCTGAACACCAAGGGATCAGGAAGAATTCATCCTTCATCTCGTCGAATCTTCAGACCAAGATCCAGAGGAGTAGAGCAACTCTTCCCTTCGCCCATGCCGAATCGATTCAAAATGTGATCTGTATATCCTTCCTGGTTGATGAGTATCCCGCTCTCCTTCCTCTCCACTTCGAGACCAAGGAAGTGATGAAGCTCTCCCAAATCTTTCATCTCGAAGCAAATATCTAGCTCAGCCCTGAGCCTAGCTACCTCCTCTGAATTTCCTGTGATGATCATATCATCAACATACAGCAGGACCAAGACTTACATCTCCCCCTTCTTCTTGATGAACAAGCTTGAATCCGAGTTATAAGCAAGATAACTGCAGAATTGAAGATACTCTGCTATCTTCCCATACCAAGCTCTAGGAGCTTGCTTCAACCCGTAGAGAGCCTTCATGAGCTTGCAGATATAGTCCGGATGAACTTTAGAAATAAAACCAAGTGGTTGATCCATAAAGATGTCCTTATCAATTTCTCCATAATGAAAAGCATTCATCACATCAAGCTGCCACATTCTCCATCCCTTTCAAGCAGGCAAGGCGATCACCACCCGAACCGAAGTCATCTTTGCAACGGGACTAAATGTCTCCTCATAGTCTTCTCCATACTGTTGTGAGAATCCTCGAGCAACCAGGCGAGCTTTGTATCTATCAATGCTCACATCAGCCTACTTCTTCTTCAACTTGTACTCCCACTTGCAAATCACTGGAGTAATGCCATCAACCTTGGCCACAAGGTCCCGGGTTTCATTCTTCTTGAGAGCCGCAATCTCCTCCTTCATGGCATCTTCCCACTCCTTGACTCCAGTGGCCATATTAAAGTTTGCAGGCTCTCGCTCATCCGGAGGACCTGCAAAGAAGCCGGTGACAAACCTCACTACATTCCCATCACAGTACCGAGCTGGTGGCTTGACAACCCTCTTTGATCTCCGAAGGGTCTGCTCCTTTCTCACCACCTATGTTGCTTCTTCAGGCTCAACTCCAGTTTCGTGCAAGCTTTGAGCAATACTCCCCCTGCTTCCTGAGCCAGAAGCCTCAGCACTAGAGCTTGAAGCAATAGGAGCTACTGGTGATACAACAAGCTCCTCTTCCAGAACTTCAGCAGCCACCTTCTGTTCTAAATCAACCTTGCTCTCTAGTAGCTTATCTGAGCCTCCTCCATACGACGTCAGTTCATCAAAGACCACATCTCTTGATACAACAAACTTCTTCATCGCAGGATCCATGCATTTCCATCCCTTCTTCCGCTCATCATAGCCAACAAAGATAAGCTTCCTTGCCTTTGAATCAAGCTTTGTCCATGAAGCATCCGGGACATGCACATAGCAAGTTGATCCAAACACCCGAAGGTGTTCCACACTTGGCTTCTCCTTCAGCAACATCTCAAAAGGAGACTTTATGTCGATCGTGCTGAGCGGCATCCAATTGATGACGTAAGAAGCATAAGACATCCCCTCTGCCCAGAAGGACCTAGGAATATCTTTCTCCTGAAGCCAACATTTGCAGGTTTCCATTAAATGACGGATCTTCCGCTCCGCTACTCCATTTTGTTGTGGAGTATGAGCAAAAGTAAGCTCTCTCAGGATCCCGTGCTTCCTGCAGAAGTTAGAAAACTCGGAAGAGACAAACTCACCACCATTGTCTGTTCTAAGCTTCGTGATTCGTAAGTCAAGCCGGCCCTCCACTAGCTCCTTGAACTCCACAAACACCTGGAAAGCTTCAAAATTCTCCTTCAAGAAATAAACCCAAGTCTATCTTGAGTAGTCATCAATCAAAACAAGCATGTATATGCTCCCACCAAGGCTATCAGTGACGGTTGGTCCCATCAAGTCACCATGGATACACTCCAATGGTCTCTTCCTCCTTGTTTGTGATTTATCAAAAGGAAGGCGATGAGCCTTACCATACTGACATCCTACGCAAATGTGACCATCACCAAAGGAAGACAGCTTAGTCAAGCCTCTCACAAGGCTCCTATTTGCCATAGCTTTCAATTTATCCATTTCTAAATGCCCCATCCTCTCATGACATATAGCAGAGCTATCGTTTTCTCTCATCCGATCAACATAAGAGTTTGTTGCAAGAACAAATAAGTTATTAACTCTCCTCCCATCATGAGCAACATCAGCCTTTACCTCTGATATGTTGTGAAGGAACTTCACTTATGTTGGCCCAAACAGAACGTGATAACCTGCGTCTATCGCATTGGTCACAGAGAAGAGGTTCTTCTTCATGCCCACACATAATACACACTCCTTAACGTGAGTGGCCCCTTATCACTACCCAAGGACACGACCCCCTCCTTCTCTACTGCATAAACAGTATTATCAGAAGTTATGATAGCTTCATTTCCTGAGTAGACTTGTAGAGAAGAGAACTTCGACTTGTCTCCGGTGAGGTGATGACCACACCCGAAGTCCACGATCCACTCATCCTTGAAGTCGACAGTGGACAAAGCACGTACAAAAGTGTCCGTCATGAAAGCTCCGCCCCATCTAACTTCTTCAATACTCAAGCAAGCTTCCTCCTTGCCTGCACCATGCCCATGTTGTAGTTTGACCTTGCAGTCACGCTTGAAGTGTCCCCGCTGATGACACCTCTAGCACTTCAAGTTCATCTTCAAATCCTTCTTAGGAGCAGCGCTCCTGTCTGACCGACTAGAAGTTGAAGGCTCATTTTCAGCAGCAGTGTTCTTCTTTCTTTCCATCCCATCGCTTCTTCTTCTTGCCCATAAACAGCGCTTCACTACCTCCTTCAGATATAGTCACTCCTACCATCTATCTTGCCAAACTTTCCTGCGAAGCAAGCAGGTTCTCAAGCTCCAGTAGAGATGGATGAGTTGCCCATCCCTAAACAGAAGTTACAAAAGCAACATATTCCTTCCGCAAGATGCGGATAATGTGCCTTTTAAACTTGGCCTCAGAGATAGGATCATCAGGACCAAGCGCTGATATCTCAGCATATAGGCTCTTCATCTTCAGAAAGAACTTTGAGATGGTCAGGTCTCCTTGAGTTGTCCTAGCTAACTCATTCTCTAGGAACTGTAGCCATGCCACATTCTTCCTATTGAACAACCCATCATTAGTTATCCAAATATCAGCAGCCGACACACATCCAATGATGTGATCTAACAGCTCCGGTGAAACAGCCCTCTTGAGAGTAAACTCAGCCTATGTGTTAGTTTTCCTCCAGACTCTCACCTGCTCTGCAGTCCCAAAAGCAGTAGTAACCTCCTTCCTATCGTCACCACCGACGACCTCCCATAGCTCCTCGCTAAGAAGAAAACTCTTCATACACGACTTCCACTTCTTAAAGTTAGTCATGGTCAAGAGTTCAATACCCAAACGTTGGCATAGTTCCCTTCCATTGCAGCAACTTTGGTTAAGCCTTCAGAAGCACAGAGCAACAACACAAGTTCATCACCACCCAAACAACTAAACCTTGCCCTGATATCATGTTGAATTTTCTTAAAGTGGTCAACAAGATAGCCTAATTCCAAATTAATATCCTTAGAACTGTCAAGATCACACCTTGATCATGCGAAAACCAGGAAAGCAAGCTCAACAAATAAATGCAATCACAGGGGCAAGCAGATCATATATTTCTTTATTTCTTCTGTATAAAGCGAGGTATACATGGCGAGACATGATTTCGCCAGTACACTGGAATACTGGAAAAATACAAGTAAAACAATTCGAGTGGACAGAACTGGAGACCGCCAAGACCGCCCAGTCCGTCAAGTCTCCAAAGCCGCTCAAACTGCTGCTGCTAGATGATGAATAGAACACGGAGTCTGCTGAGACCGCGAGGTCGCACGGACACACCGTTATTCGCTGAATGGAACAAGATGCTGCTGAACTGAAGAACAGACCGCCTAGACCGCCAAGTACGGCGGACAGGTTATTGAACTTGGAAAAGCTGAAGAAGAGAAACTGACAAGCCGCAGAATCGACCTGCTGAGGACGCCAATTGAAACCGCAAACTTCACTGATGCTGACCGTAGTCAAAGACAAACTCCTGGCTCCTCAGTGTTAGCTGGGCAACCTGCAAACATCAAACAATTCTCTTCAACCCGCACAGACAAGAAAATCCAGACCACAACAATTAACAAAGCTCTCACTTACTGTTCACTCAGTTACTGTAGATGTGTCGGGGGGTCTATTTATAGGTGAGGTGAGGAGTGTGGTCACCACCCTAAGCCCGCGCACTAACACAAACCAATCCTCCAAGTCAGCAAGGACTTGGCCAAACCACTCCTCCAGGAGCCAAGTCAAAATCAGTCTGCCACCATGCAGACACAAAGCCATCCCGTGTAACATCCCATGTTACTTCTGGACCCCTCAACTTAGATTGGGTTAGGCATGAGGTGAGACCTAAGGGGATCAACTAGGTTTGACCCTAGATGGTGGGTAGTGGCCATGTGGAGCCCACTATAGGACCAAGTCAAACTAGGTCAAACTAACCTAATTAAGGACCCTAGCCACACCATGACCCCACCACATTGCCCTAACCCTAAAAACAATCTAAGTGGACCCTAGGGTATGTCACTGGGTCAACATTTTGACCCCAGTTGACCAAGGTCAACCTTGGGCTTAATTTGGTCAAACCCACACCTATAGGCCTAATTAACCTAAGTGGGGCACCCCCTTGACCCAAACCAAGTTGGGTGGTGCCACTAGACCCATTTCCACCAAGTGGGGTCAGTCCACCCACCATAGTTGACCAGTCAACCCTAAAAGTCAATTTGGTCAACAAATTGACCTAAAGAGTGAAATGAAGGCCAAGTCAAGTTCCCTTGGACCAAGCCCACTAAACTTGGCCCAAAGTCAGCCCAAGTGAACAAGACCAACCCTACCCCTCTAAATCAGGAGAGAGAATGCATGCAAGGGGGTAAAATTGGAAATCTTAGGAGAAGAGGAGAGAGAAAGAGGAATGAAGGGAATAATGGCCACATGGCCACCCCACCAGCTGGTTTTGGCTGCCCAAAACCAGGTGGCTGACTTCCCCTCCTCATTTCCAGCAGAATTCCTGAGTTGAGAGCCACATGGCACCATGGGTGAAGCCTCCAAAGCTCAAACCGAGCTCACCTTGGAGTTAACTCCACTTATAGCCCACCTCAGTCCAAACAGACCCCTCCATTAGCTCAGAAGGTCCAGAGGAGTGGAATTCGACTACTTACACATGGAGAACGGTGGAGAATGCAACTTTCGGGGAGGAGCTCGCCGGCGCACCACCACCACGGCAAACCGCCGCCTGACCGCAGCCAAGCCCCGATTATGGTGCGTTTCACTTCACCTCTACCCGCACTAGCCTCTTAGATCAAATAGGCGAGAGATCGGGCTCAATTGAGCCCGATGCCATGTGAGAAAATCTAGAAATTTCTAAGTTTTTGAAACCGCTCGGGATCGCCGTCGCCGCCGTCTCCCGCCGCCCCATCGCCGGGAAATGATAGCCACCACCACCGTGAAGGTGATGGCACCATTGGCCGGAGGTGGCGACGCCTCAGCTGGCCGGAAACCGCCGGCAAAGTCGCTCCAGGTCGGCTCAATCTCAGCCGTTGGCTGGAGGTAGACGATGAACGGATCCCGTCGATTCATGCTTTAAGATTCGTGCGCCGTTTATTATTATAAATCAGATTAATAAATGAATAGTAACATTTCTGTCACACATATTCAGTATTGTTGCATGTTAAATTTAGGCCTCTTAGAGGCATTTCCAGAGCTTAGGCCCTTAATGAAAATTGTAGCCTAGGGTCTTACCTTTAAAATGCCACCCTAAACATACATTTTGGTGTAGGGTACAGCCCTGTAGGACCTTTCTCCTAGGACTGGTCCTAGTCTAGGTCAAAAATTATATTGAGTGCCCTAGTCTCAATGTTAGTCACCATGATCCCAAACTTTGGGCACATGCATTATTAGGGCTTACTTACCTCCTGCCAAAATTTAGGAATTTTTAGAAAACATTTTCCTATAGTTTTTGGTAAAATATCAAAATTTAAATTAATGGCATATATGGAGTTCTACTCCTCCCCATGGCCCCAAATTTTGGTGGTGGGTCAGTGGGGTCACCCTTGGTGCATGATAAAATTTTCAGCACCTTGGGATCACTGCATGTGGGAGAATCCACTTGCATGTGCTAGCCTATGTTAAGGCTTGGTGTGCAAATAGCAAAAATGCAAATTTGTGTATTTAGCCCAATGGTGACATGCAAGTGTCATGAAATTATTTCCAGTGGTTCATTAGGGTAAATTTCACCCTCAAATTAATGATGGAATTTTTGGAATCAAAATTCCATTTATTGGAATTTACTTTAAAAACAGCTATGTTGGAATTAAAATTGGAAAAATAGAATTTATTCAAGAACAAATCCAAATAACATTACCAAGGCATAGATTACATCACACTTGACCTAGGAAAATTATGATTTCCCTGTTTTGAAGAACCTTGGAGTAGATACCCTAAATTTCCCATTTTACCCTTATCATGATAATTCTTGAAATGATATATACATACCTCTGAAAAATTTGGGATTTATTCTACTGTCATAAATATTGTTATTAGTTTATCATGAATTTCTCAGAATTTATTGGATACATTACTTGTGTTAAACTAGTACAATGGCATTTTGGTAAATACCTTAAAATGGAACCCCATAGGCCATCTTACATTCAATTTTGATGAATCTCTGCCAATAGCCATATTTTAGTGTCTTAAAGGCTCTGTAAATTTTCTGGAATTTTTGAATATGTAATGCTTATACTTCATGTGTAAAATGGAATTTATGTGGGATTGTAATTAAATAGAAAATGACAATAAATAATTTAAGGAAAATTGTGAAATTTTGAAGACAGCAATATTTGGACAATATACATCTCAGGAAAAATTCCCTAAGTCAGTGGATGCTTAATTAAATCACTTCATGTGTAAAGTGGCCGAGCATTTAAATTAAGAGAATTAATTAAATGACCATTTGGCCAGGAAAAATTATGAGAATCTTTAGTGTAGTTCCCTTAGTCCATAATACCCTAGGATAAATATTTAGAGGCAAGATGCCTTAAGTTTTGGAAGATCACATTTCTAGGGTAAACATAGGTCATGGTCTGCATATAACACAAATAGGTCTTGCCTTAGGGAATTACCAGGGGATTGATTATCGGCAGAAATAAGAGAGAGTTCAACACGAGTAACCCTGGTGGGTAGAGTTGTCTTAGTGAGGGATCAAAAGTGCAAGTCTTGGTCATCAACTGGAGTGGGGGATCGACGGAAGACCGTCGGTACCCGGTAACACCTTAAGTCACTAGGGTTATACTTAAGCAATAAGGAGAGCTGGGGGATACATGGGTAGTCATCAACTAAAATAAGTATCCTTGCGAAAGGGAACGCTGGGCGTAATCCCAACACAGTTCCTAGTGCCCCTTGAGAGCCCTTCACAGGGAATACCGGGGCAGTCCTGGGATTAACCTTAAATCTCTAAGTATAATAAACCATAGACAAGAGTAGCTTAATAGGTTAGGACATGGTTGTACCTTCTCGCCCGTGTTTGGGTTGGAGAGTTTCATGATATATTCTCACCCGTTTAGGGTTGGAGGGAATTGACATAAAGGCACTAATGTGCGTTCTCACCCGGGTTTGGGTTTGAGGGATTCAGGACGGGTTTTGGTCCTGCGAGCGGAAGGCTCGGGGTGAATTACTTGCATGTGCATAAATATCGTGGCGGGGCATGCGGTACTGGCCGTTCGTCACACCGATGGCAGTACGGTGCACCAGGCGGTTGTGGGAGTTAGAGGGGCCAGTGGGTTGTTTTACACTGCGGTCTGGAGGACGACCCCCGATAACACACATCCGACCCAACAAGACTGACGGGTTTGTCAGCAAAGTACGTACGCGGGACTCTAGAGTGCACCTTGGACGTGTACAGAGGCGTATGAGAGGGGTCTAAGGCTTGGTAGTGTGCATACCGGTCTAGAAGCGGAGACGCCCGCTACGCTGCTGCCGTAGCCACAGCGGTGGTACCCGAGAGTGATGCTAGCTCTCAAAAAGTGGGAACTAAAGGTCTGTGATCACAGAGTCGTTGTGTGTGAGTTGCACTTGCATGCGCATAAAATTGCATCATATCATTCATTCATATTAGGTCATACGCTTCATAGATCCTTATCATATAAACTAGTATGGGCTCTTTTATATGATAAGTTAAATTTCCTGGAAATCCTAACTTATATATTTGTATGGGCATTTATATAAGTTAGGGTACGTTTGTGATGATAAGCTTAGTGGTAGCTTAGCTGATTTTGTACATACTGCTGTTGCTTTACTTTCCTTTACTGCACCGTACTTACTTACTTACTACTTGTACTGTACTTAGCATTGCTAGAGTAGAATTTCATTACTTAGTATCACTTTAGATAGATATTGTCACCTGCTTCCATTTTGCTACCCCTTGTTGTCCTCCGCTTCGTCCTCCCGCTCGGTGCCTAGGAGCTGCGGGGCGAGGTGTGGAGGAAACGACTTAGTCTTTTTGACTAATGGTCGGTGACCAACTATTTTTAGGAGCCCGTGGAGATGGAGCACCAGCACGTCGAGGAGGCAGGACATGAGGAGCAGATACCGCTTCAGCAGGCTACCACTACTACTGTGCGTCCTCAGGTGGGACGAGTCTTGATGTTCTAGTATAGCTTCCGCATTTACTTTTTGTGAGAGAGAGAGATTTGATGTACTGGGCATAAGCCCTTTTTACTCTTTCTTCTGTACTATTCTGTGGACTATTGTACTATTCATTTCTTCTATATGATTGTACTGTGACTTGTGGACTGATGGCATTTTATACACAGTTTTACTTCTTTTTCTCATATTGGCCTACAGGTTTATGATCGTACTAGCCGGCAGAATCGGCGTGTTGCGGTGTCGACTAACCCGTGAGTTAGTGCCACCGTAAGACGGCGGTTCTGGGCATAAGATCCGGTAGCCCTCCTTGGTAAGGGGGAGGGGGGTCTTACATCCCGCACAACACAAGCACAGCGCCAGTCCGCCCGACACAAACATAGTGCCAGAACGCCACTCAATGCAGCACACAGACACAACCGCAACTCATGCTTCACCAGTCCGCAACTCAACACAGCACGCATACACAACCACAACACATGCTGCATTAGTCCGCACACTATACGCGGACAAAGAAGCTGTCCGCATAGCTCGACAACAATGCCACCGCCCGCCACGAGTCCACGACCAACAGGCAGTCCGCCGGTCAACAGCGGACTCTGTAGACATGCGAACACCATGGACTTGTCACAGAGTGCGACCATGTCCAACAACCCATCAAGCAACTAGCGAGAGCACGGCGGACACATAAGACCCAGATCGCTAATCAGCAGGGCAGTCCACCACAAAGTTGTGAAACATCCATTGCACCATGGAGAGCTTGGCAAGAACCAAAGCCCATCTCCAAAGCCAGTCCACAGATGTGGACTCTGTAGATACAATAAATAAGTCCGCCAACACACCGCGGATACAACTTCCAATCCGCCCGGTTACCACAAGAGCTGGATAACTGCAAGGCCGCAGATCAAGCTGAGCACCGCCAACAGACCGCCAAACACAGTCCGCCCAGGCCGCTCCACTAGATTCCCAAGTTGCAAACACTTTCTTGGTCATACATCATCCAGGCCGCACATCTAGACTGCCCAGACCGCAAAGAGAGGCCGCACAGGCCGCTCCATAAGAACAGCCAAGCAATCATCCAAGCCAGGTTCCCTAGGCCGTAACCAGCGGTCCTCCCAGGCCGTGGACTCAGACTGCTCAGGCTGCTCAGACCGCCCGGCCTGCCCTATCACCCACTTTCACTTCACAAATTTCAACAACGCCCGTGTCTCTACCCGTGTCATTCTCGGGAACAACTCGAGTGCTCGAGTCGAGTGTTGGTTGGACACACGTGTAGGGACACGCCCGTGTCTCTACCCGTGTCCTACTCTAGACTAACTTCACCTCCCCTACACAGGTGTAAGCCTAGCTGCCAGCACTTCCCTGAGCCCAAGTGAGCTCTCCTGACTCAAAAAAGCGCATGAGGGGCCTATCGCAAATCGGGACGTTACATTATACTTCCTAGATATGGACTTGTTTGGTCCTATGACAGTTCATAGTATTGGTAGGAAAGTCTATACCCTGGTGATTTTTGATGTCTTCTATAGGCTTGCTTGGTTTTTCTTTCTTAAGAAAAAGTTTGAAACCCTTGATACCTTCAGGACCTTTATAAAGCAAATTCATAATGAATTAAACAGTACTATGGTCAAAATCAGAAGTGACCGTGACACTGAATTCAAATATGAAGGCATCACAATGTTCTGTGAAGAATAAGGGATTCACCAAAAAATTTCTTCTCCAAGAACACCCCAATGAAATGGGATTGCTGAGAGGAATAATAAAACTCTCATAGAAGCTGGCAGGACATTGCTAAGCGACATATCTCTCCCAGAATACTTTTGGGCTAAGGAAGTAAATATTGAATGTCAAGTCCTGAATAGAGCTTCTATCACTAACGATCACAAGAAGGCTCCCTATGAGATAGTTAAGGACAAGAAACCAAACTTTCCTATTTCAGGATCATTAGAAGTAAATGTTATGTGCTCAATAATGGGAAATCTTACCTAACTATGTTTTCTGCCAAATCATATGATGAGATATTTGTTGGATACAATAATCATAGCAAACCATGTAGGGTCTACAACTTAAAATATCAAATTGTGGAAGAGTCTATAACTGTAGTATTTGATGAGTCTTCTATGATTAAAATGAGATACCAAGCTCCTCATCTAGATTTACAGGTATAGAACAAGTGATGGACAAACTATCCATCAAGGCAAGATCTCCTACTACGTAATATGAAGATGAAGGAGTGTGCATTCCAGAAGAAGAACTTGGCACACATGATATTGATGAAGTACAACAAAATACAACCACTAAAGATCAAGATGCAGAATGAAGATTGCCCCCATCAGTTAGAAATCTAAAGTATCATCCAGACATTAGATAACTGGAGATGCCTGTCAAGGGTTACAATAAGGAGAAAAAGCATAAACATAGTTATGCATTCCAACATTTTGTCTCAGGTTGAGCCCAAGAGATTTGAAGATGTAAACATAGACCAATATTGGATTATGGAAATGCAAGTGAAACTGAACCAGTTCAAGAGTTGTAAGGTTTGGAGGATGGTTCCCAGACCACAAGGACATAACATCATTAGAAGCAAGTGGATCTATAGGAACATGCTTGATGAAAATCGTGTTATAATTAAGAATAAGGCTAGGCTGGTGGCTATGGGAAATAAACAAGATTAAGGTATTGATTTTGATCAAACCTTTTCCCCAGTAGCTAGTCTAGAAGGCATCAGACAATTCATTGCATATGCTGCCCATAAGGGATTCAAAGTCTACTAGATGGATGTGAAGTCAGCCTTCCTAAATGGTGACTTAAGATAAAAAGTCTATGTTGAGCATCCATCGGGTTTTGTTATTCCTAACTCTCCTGATCATATGTATAGACTTAGGAAAGCTTTGTATGGGTTGAAACAAGCCATTAGAGCATGGTATGAGACCCTATCTATCTTTCTCATTGAGAATAAATTCTCAAGGTGAAAGATAGAAAATATTATATTCCTAAGGGAATCCAAGGGTAAGTGATGTAGCATATGCCGCTAACGGTGGTCTATACGAGAGAAGGCTCTAGACCGTCATTCAACACACTCTTGATCCGCCGCACCTACACAAGCATCTACCTCCCTCTTACGTAACCGTTTCGCGCACAATGCATAAACACAATAGGAGAATGATCGACTCTAAAACAGCAATGAAAAATGAGTCGACTTGTTCCCCAAGATAACACAAAGGTTTCCAATCCCTTTTGAGGGCAAGACCAAGGCTATAGGCCAAGATCCGCTCAAGCAAAATGGACCTACCTGGTCCGGAAAATGGAAATACAGTCAATAACAATTTTATTCAGAGATTTGAGAATGATTGAAATTTAAAATCACGAAGAACACGATGGTTAAACCTCCACAAATCTAAAGAGCAGAAGCACTAGAGGAGGGGGAGAGATTACCCAACCCGTTGGTAGAAAGCACACGTGATAACTTGTGGGAGAATCACTCTCTCCACGATTTCCACCGGCGTCGCACCGAATGGATCCACCAGCGTCGCACCGAGTGGGGTTGTCGTCCTTCTTCCGTGGACTTGCCGCAAGAAACCACGCCGGAGGCTCCATGAGAGGGGACGCCGAAATGGGGAAGAGGGATACAAGGGTCGGCAGCTAGTCACAAGCCAAGGCCGGATTTCTCACATAGAGATGGCTGATTTTAGGGTTTCTTTTTTCATCTCCAATTCACGTAATAAGCCTCCTATGTATAGGAGTTAAAAAATAGATCCAACCATCCAAGATTGAGATGAAACCTCATCAATCCGGATGGTTAATAACACACCAAACTGTTTATACGCATATCAAAATTAAAGTGCATGAAATTAAAATATTACAAGTTCTAAATTAAGTAAAGCATTTAAAGAAATTGAAATGGTCTTCAAATAAGTGTTTAAGTAGGCTTCATGTGTTGTGGATGGAGGTTGTAACATTGCATTCCATTAGCGGCCAAGGAGTCATCATGTTGCCTGAAATCTTTACGTTGTAGCATTTCGGCATTCGGATCATCTTCAAGTGGTGGTGGAGGGGCCACGACATCAATCCTCCCCCGCTCAAAGTCACATATCTCTGATGCGTGGTCCAGGAGATAATGACAGAGAAGAGAGGTATCCAGTTGTCAAAGCTCTGTCTCGAGTACCCATGAGTCGTTGGAAGGAGGTCGTTCACGCCAACAGATGAGAAACCGACGGGTAGCACCATTAGTAGTAGTGAGCAGCTCAGCATCAAGTGTCCTGTCTGGTATAAGAAAGGTTTTGGGAAACCTTGGAAACATGTTAGCAGTGGGAATAAAAGAAGGCAACTTACCATCCGATGCTAAACCTGTGGAGAATAGAGGAGAGAGATCATTCATACTACCACTCTCCAAACCAATAGAATGTTGAGTGGAAGGAGAAGACGACAAAGAAGTCAACTCTTGTGGAGGCAAAACAAACATTGTCAAATCCGAGACATTAAAAATGGGTGAAACACACCAATCAGCAGGCAAATCTAAGACAAAAGCATTATAACCTAGTTTCTTTATAATCCGGAAGGGGCCGGCGTACTTTGGGGCTAACTTCTAACGGTGCCATTTGGCAGTCGCTCGGGAACTAGGTGAACTATGACTTGATCGCCAATTTTAAAGTGTGCCACACTCCTACGTTGATTAGCATGTGTTTGATAGGATTCATATTGGGAGGTCAAGGTTGTCCGGATATGTGCGTGCAAGTCATGAATGTGTTGTGCAAAGGATTGTGGAAATTGACATCCTTTATATGTTGGTGGTGATGTAACCAATTCAAGTGGCACAGGAGCCTTATACCCCTGAACAATCTCGTTAGGGGACATACCCGTGGACCTATTATTAGAGTTATTGTAAGCCAATTGTGCATGGGGAGAAGTAGATCCCAAGTGCCCTTGTGATCACTCGCAAGACATTTTAGAAGATTCCCCAAACTCCGATTGACCACTTCCGTCTGCCCATGGGTTCGCAGATGATAGGGAGCGGAAAATAAAAATTTGGTTCCCATTAAAATCCATAAAGTTTTCAAAAAATAGCTAGTGAATTTCACGTCCCTATCTGAGACAATTGACTTCGGCACTATGCGATGACTAACGACCTCTCTAAAATGTAATTTAGCTACGTGAGATGTGTCGTTGGTCCTGCTACATGGGATAAAGTATGCAATTTTAGAAAACCTATCCACAACTACAAAAATGGAGTCATGTCGACGAAGAGTGGTGGGAAGGCCTAACATGAAATCCATGCTCATGTCTTCCCATGGTATGGAAGTAATTGGTAGAGGGGTGTATAACCCAACATTGGTTTTAGTGCCTTTCGATACTTGACAAGTACAGCAACTGCTCACTATCCCTCCAACCATCGCCTTATGTTTAAGCCAGTAAAATTTCTCCTCAACGAGTGAATGGTCTTATCCCTTCCAAAGTGTCCACTCAGACCTCCGCTATGTAATTCCCAAATAATGTGGTGACGTAAAGAGGATCGTGGAATACACAACTTCACATACCAAAAAGATAACCGTCCCTAAGAACAAATGCTGATATGGTCGTTGGAGATCTATTATGTGTAACACCCCCATCCGTCGTATGACATCTAACAGAAGGTTCAGCTGGAACCTGACGCCATATACCACGGACAGTCGGAAGGGTTACATCAGAATATCAAAACATTCCAACTACGACTACTCGCCCTAACACAGAGCATTCTAGAGGAATATTTTAAATTGTTGCCAAGAACCAAGAATTGAATAATCAACTAACATGAATGTCCACAAACTACCATAGGAATGAAACAACGAATACACTGAAAGTACTTGTCCTTATAGCCTTACAATAGTTCACTTAACAAAATAATGTTTTACATACATCGGCTCATAGGCCAGCCACACTTGATAAAAAAATAAAACAACAATTCGCTTGGCCTTCGAGCGCTAGCTCAGCAACATGGGCTTCAGCCCGCTATTTGGTACTTGGCTCCGCAGCACCTGCAAGCAACATTTCACCGCACGGTGGCAAACAAAGTAACGGTCAGCCAAAGCTGACCAAATTATAACGACCCAGCCCCTTACTCAGGACGGTGTTACTCCTTCTCTGCATCTCATTAGCCTAGCTAAACAATAAACTACAAACATACTTCGCCACAGGTGTAGGCTCGAACGGCCAGACACCCCGTGCACTCAGGGCACATTATCAGTGAATCCGGTCAATTCCATGGCTTCACCACTATCCCCGGGATGGCAACATCGTGAGCATTTTAGCCTTTCTGACCACCGTCAAAGGCTCCCGACTATGCCAACGGCCAGTCCCTCTATGGGTCTCTAGCAACGAACCACATAGCCTATGTCCGATTCCACTTGCTCGTTACTCACTCCGCCTAGTCACTTTAAGGCGTACGCGCGGGCAAAGCTTCTCTCGGATCTCCAATCATTCCAAACAACACATAACCCAGTTATGTTCAAGGCTGGCTCCCCGGCCGCCAAGATAGCAGAATTACGATTCTGCTCAGTTTTTCGAGTGCGCCTTGGAGTTAATCCCCAAGGATCCCTGCTGCAATCCACCGCGTAGAAACCCGAAAACACAAAGCATGGAGTCTTCTCCGGTAAACCATACAAAATGCAACATCACTGATCCAGACTAACACATTCGGGTAGGCTTCACACACAATGCCTATGTCCGTACATCGATTCCGGACTCTATATGCAACAGAAGGGGGAGTATTTCCGTCGACCCCAAGGAACACCGCACACTCACCGCACACTCGCGGGATAGGGTTTCCTTATGCAAAATAAGGAGAGCTTCACATGCTCAAGAAGAGAATCATTACCCTTGTAGTACGCTTTTGCTCCATGAAAAAACTATATGGATAGATGGCTTAGCAATGGAATTTCCTCCGCGGATCCGCTCTCGGCTCTCAAATCGGTGCTCCGATGCTCCGCCAGCGGCCGAAATCCTCCTCTTTCTTCCTCCTTGCTCTCTCCTCTCTCAAACTTCTTAGAAAGAGAATGTTAAAGAGCACTTGAGGAATACAAACTCCATTCCTGACCTTAATAGAGCAGGAACACATCTGGGCCATTAGATCTTAATTAAAGAAAACGAATGGCTCAGATCCGCCCAAAAATCCTCAAACCTGGGCCGAACAAAACCTCGCACACGGCCGTGTCCCAGGCCGTGTGCCTCGATCCAAACACGATCGTCATGCGTAGAAGAGGACACGGGTCGAGACACGCCCGTGTCTCAACTTCACAAGCCCGTGTTGTGTCCCGACACACCCGTGATCTAGGTGTGTGTCACAGATAACCGCCACTCCAACCGACATGTCTCTTGGGAACATGGGTGGTGACACGGGTATGCACACGCCCGTGTCCGTTGACACGCCCGTGTTATGCTGCCTTGTTTCCTGCCGTGTCCTTTTTTGGATACAGCCACCCAATCTCAGAGAACGACACGGCCTTGGACACGCCCGTGTCCTAGGCCGTGTACCCCTATACAGCCACCAAAAAATTTCTTAGGACGTGACCAGCTCGATTACGATTTTTGGGGCGTTACAAATCTCCCTCACTTAAAGAATTTCGTCCCGAAATTATGAAAAGGTACAAAAAAATTTAAATGTTACCTGAGGGGAATAACTCGGGGTATTATTCCATCATAGCCTACTCTCGTTCCCAAGAAAGCTCCTCACCTCCGCAGTTATCCTAACGGACTTTAACCATTCGGATTTCCTTATTGCGTAATCGTTTGACCTCAAAGTCTTCAATGCGTACTAGCTTGACCTTTGTCGTCAACCCATATTCAACCGCACTTGATCGACCGCAACAACCTGCGAAGGCTCTTGCACCGCCTTTCGCAACACTGAAATGTGGAACACATCATGTAGCCCACTCAACTCCTCTGACAACCTCAATCAATATGCTGCTTCGCCAAAACGCTCCAGGATTTCAAACGGTCCAAGGTATCTCGGACTCAACTTCTTCAAGCATCGAACCCGCGAGACACCCTTGAATGGCTTGATTTTCAAATACACCCAGTCGCCAACACCAATCTCCACGTTCCTATGCTTGGCGTTATAGTATTTTGCCTGCCTGTCCCGAGCCATCTTCAACCTTTCCTGTATTGTACGTATCATTGACATGGCGTCTTCCACCGCTTGACGTTTGTATAACTTCGACTCGCCTGTCTCCAACCAAGACAACGGCGTGTGACACTTTCTTTCATATAAGGACTCGAAAGGCGCCATTCCAAAACTCACCTTATAGCTGTTGTTATATGCAAACTCCACCATGTTTAGGTGATCTTCCCACTTCTTTCCGAAATCCAAGACGCACATGCAAAGCATGTCCTCCATCGTCATGTTGACCCTCTCGATCTGACCATCTGTCTGTGGGTGAAAGGCTATGATGAAACTCAGCTTAGTCCCCAACAGACTATGCACCAGCCTCCAGTCATTCAACGTGAAGCATCCATCTCGATCACTAACAATACTACGGGGCACACCATGCAATCGAACAATATTATCCATATACAGTTTGGCTAACCTTTCCACCAGATCTTCCTTCCTGTTCGGAATGAAATGCGATACCTTTGTCAATCTATCCACGACCACCCAGATGGCGTTGTTTCCCCTCTGTGACTTTGGCATACCATGCACAAAATCCATAGAAATGTCGTCGAATTTCCAATACGGGATAGGCAAGGATTTCAAGAAACCTTCGGGCTTCTGGCACTCCGCCTTTACCAAGGCACATGTTTGGCACTTGGCCACATAAAGTGCCACATCCTTCTTTAATCCTGGACACCAGAACAACTTTTTCATGTCCGTGTACATCTTTGTGCTCCCCGAGTGGATTGAGTACTTGGTATGATGAGCCTCGTACAACAACTCCTCCCGATGATTATCAGCACTGGGAACTCATTGGTGACCGTCCTTCCATAGTTGTCCGTCCCCAACAGAAAATTGGGAATTTGACCCATCCAAAGATTCATCTAAGATCAGCTTCATGCTATTATCGTGAAACAAAGCTCGCCGAACTCTATTAGCTAGGTCATACTGCACCTCTATCCAACACAATTTCACCTCGACACTAACCTGCTTGTCGACGCAGGATATCTCTAACACCTTCAAATCACGAACCAATCTCTCATCATGTACCTACATCTAGCTGGCCTGCGTAGGAGCCCTGTGACTCAACGCATCCGCCACTGCATTTCCTTTCCCAGGCACATAATGTATCTCGAAGGTGTAGTCCCCTAGGAACTCCATCCACCTCCGCGGCCTCATGTTCAGGTCCTTCTGATCCAACAGGTACTTCAGGCACTTATGATCGATGTAGATATCAACCTTCACACCGTACAGATAGTGCCTCCACAACTTTAGAGCAAATATCACGGCCGCTAACTCTAAGTCATAGACCAGATAATTCTGCTCGTGAACCTTCAATTGTCGTGAACCATAGGCTATCACACTCCCATGCTGTAACAGAACACAACCCAAACCACTACCCAAAGCATCACGATAGATCTCGACCCCTTCGGTCCCACTCGGTGAACATAAAATAGGCGTTGTAGTCAACCGCCTCTTCAATTCTTCAAAAGCCTACTCGCACTCCAGCGACAACACAAACTTTTGATGCTTCCTTGCCAACATCGTGAGTCATAGCGCTATCCGCGAGAAGTTCTCTACGAAGCACCTGTAGTAGCCGGCAAGCCCCTGAAAGCTCCGGACTTCCGCCACTATAGACAACACAGGCCACCCCCTTATCGCCACTATCATCGTCGGATCCACTGTTATCCATTCTCTACTAATCACATAACCAAGGAACGCTACCGAGGATAACCAGAACTCACACTTAGAGAACTTAGCATACAACTGATTTCTTCACAACGTCTCCAACACCATTTGCAGATGCTTGTAGTGATCATCCTCACACTGTGAGTACACCAAGATATCGCAGATAAATACTATCACGAAACAGTCGAGGAAGTCGCTGAACGTCCTATTAATCATATCTATAAACATGGATGGCACATTGGTCAACCCAAATGGCATGAACGTGAACTCGTAATGCCCAAACCGCATGTTGAATGCTGTCTTTGGGATGTCGCTTTCCCTTATTCTTAATTGGTAGTATCCGGATTTCAGATCTAACTTTTAATACACTGTTGACCCAACAAACTGATCAAATAGATCGTCAATCCTTGGGATAAGATACTTATTCTTCTCTGTAAGCTTGTTCAACTCCCGATATTTAATACAGAGTCACAAGCTCCCATCTTTCTTCTTAACGAAAAGGACTGGTGCGCTCCAAGGCGAGGAACTTGGACACATATACCCTTGCTCCAACAACTTTTACAGTTGCACCTTCAGCTCCGCCATCTCTCTTGGCGCTATTCGATACCGAGAGCGTGACACTGGTTTGGCACCCGGCACCAGCTCAATAGTAAAATCAATCTCCCGCTGAGGAGGGGCTCCAGGGAGATCATCTGGAAACACATCAGGATACTCGGACACAATTGGGATACTGTCTAGAAATAGCTTAGTCGTTAAAGCCTGCACTAATGTTATAAATAGCTCTGCCCCAGATCGAACTGCCTTGATCACCTGAAGGGCCGACATCAAAACCTTACTCGACCCTTTCATGCCTGCAAATGTAGTCTCCCGATAAGTATTCAGTCCTAACTTAACTTCCTTTCGGTTGCAATCAATGAATGCTCGCTACTCCGAGAGCCAATACATATGAAAGAAAATGTCGTACTCCGCTAACGACAGTACCAATGCTTGCAAGACAAACTCCTAATCCCCAATCCATATCTTTACCTCGTAGACTCTATCCGCGCTCATTAAGCACCCATTGGGCAACAACACATCCAACTTGTCTTTTGACATCGAGGAAGGGACCCCGATGCGCAGTACGAATTTTTCGGACAAGAAGGAATGCGAAGCTCCCATACCAAACAGGGCTCTCGTCGGATAATCGAAGATCAACACAAAGGTTAGAACCATCATATATAAGCTAACATATACAAAGGTAACAACTACATAAAGTGAAATTGCTATAATTTAACTCATACCTGTGACCATGTCAGCTTGTTTTATGGCCTCTTACAGACCAAGATTATATACTCGAGGCTGGGCTGGAACATGGTGGGATGCGGTTGACTCCACCGCCTTCCCTTTCTCTTCGTAAGTTGCTTCAAGCTTCCTCTCGGACTTTGCACGTCCGCTCTAACACTCACGACCAAAATGCCCCACCTTTCCACAGTTGTAGCAAGCTCCTGGGACTCGACTTGTAGTTTCCCCCGTCGTAACAAACGAAGGGGTTGATGTCGAAGTCTTCAGCTTCTTGTTCCATCTGCGGAAAACCCGACTTTGAATTTGGCACTTTGAACTGAGACTTCTTTCCCCTGGGTCCTTCTTCTCTTGCACTTTCTGCATGACCTTTTCTAATGACCGGGCCGAATTGACCAAGGATAGAAAGCCCTGCACCTTAGGCCCAATAACGAGTAGATGTAGGTCGCCACGTAGACCCTCATAAAATCGGTTGGTCTTCCGCTCCTCTTCAGTAAACATAGCACCAGCTTAATGACCCAACCGCATAAACTCGTGGAGATACTCATCCACGCTTCTGCCTCCCTGACTCAGACTAAGGTACTGATTCTCCATCTCCAGCTTCTGAGCAGAGGGTAGATATCTGGCCAAGAACAACCTTGAGAATTCCTCCATAGGCACATCAGCAAGTTGCCTTCCCACTAAGAGGTGAACCTCCAACTCGTCCCACCACAGCCTCGCCTCACAAGCCAAAAGGAAGGTCGATATGGTGGTCTTCTGCCACTCAACAGTTTATGTGGCCGTAAATACTCTCTTTATCGTAGAGACCCAATCCTCAACTTGAGTTGGCGTTCCAACCCCATTGAACCTCAGAGGATTAAAGCTCATCACATGCTTAAGCTGCTTCTCCGTAGCTCTCCTTGGTGCTACCTGATCAACTACCGCGCGTTCTACCACTCCCGGCTATGCCGCCCTAATCGGTTCTTGCTCATTAACAGGTGGTGTGTGGTGCTCTTGCCCAGCAGGTTGCGCATTTATCATAGTAAAGACTGCTTCAGCCATAAATCTGATGGTTTCTGCTAAAGGAGGTGTTGTAGGTACATCCCTTAGTGCACTACTTTCCGCCGATTGCGGACGTTCTGATTCCCAGCACTGCTCCTAGCTGCATATAATAGCAAAGACCTTTGATTAGACGACAAACAGATTGCGAAAAGCAATCATTGGAACATTCAGATTCCCCAAAACAAGTGTATTTTTCATTCCTAAGTGGACATTCATGGGTTCTTTTAGATGTTATAATGATGATGCACATATGTGCTCACCGCCACTTAAAAAAAAGAATTCGTTCATGAATTCATTTAAGTTGACTGAAACCAGAGCTCTGATACAAAATTGTAACACCCCCATCCGTCGTATGGCATATGACAGAAGGTCCAGCTGGAACCCGACGCCATATACCATGGACAGTCGTAAGGGTTACTTATGAATATCAAAACATTCCAACTACGACCACTCACCCTAATACATAGCATTCTAGCGAAAGCTTTTAAATAGTTGCGAAGAACCCAGAATTGAATAATCAACTAACATGAATGTCCACAAACTACCACAAGAATGAAATAACGAATACGCTGAAAGTACGTGGCCTTATGGCCTTACAAGAGTTCACTTAATAAAATAATATTTTACATACAACGGCTCGCAGGCCGGCAACACATGACAAAAATATAAAACAACAATTCGCTTGGCCTTCAAGGGCCAGCTCAGCAACAGGGGCTTCAGCCCGTTATTTGGTACTTGGCTCCGCAGCACCTGCAAGCAACATTCCACCGCACGGTGGCAAACAAAGTAACGGTCAACCAAATCCAACCAAATTATAACGACCCAGTCCCTTACTCGGAACGGTGGTACTCCTTCTCTGCGTCTCATTAGCCCAACTAAACAATAAAGTACAAACATACTTCGCCACAAGTGTAGGCTAGTACGGTCAGACACCCCGTGCACTCAGGGCATATTATCGGTGAATCCGGTCAATTCCGCGGCTTCACCACCATCCCCGGGATGGCAACATCGTGAGCATTTTAGCCTTTCTGACCACCATCTAAGGCTCCCGACTATTCCAACGGCTAGTCCCTCTATGTGTCTCTAGCACCGAACCACATAGCCCTGGTCTGATTCCACTTGCCCGTTGCTCACTCTGCCTAGTCACTTTAAGACGTACGCACGGGCCAAGCTTCTCTCGGATCCCAATCATTCCAAACAACACATAACCCAGTTATGTTCAAGGTTGGCTCCCCGGCCGCCAAGTTAGCAAAATTACGATTCCGCTCAATTTTTCGGGTGTGCCTTGGAGTTAATCCCCAAGGATCCCTACTGCAATCTACAGCGTAGAAACCCGAAACATAAAGCATGGAGTCTTCTCCAGCAAACCATACAAAATGCAACATCATCGATCCAGACCAACACTTCCGGGTAGGCTTCACAGACAATGCCTATGTCCGTACTTCGATTCCGGACTCTATATGCAACACAAGGGGGACTATTCCCGCCAACCCCAAGGAACACCGCACACTCGCAGGAGAGGGTTTCCTTATGCAAACGAAGGAGAGCTTCACATGCTCAAGTAGAGAATCGTTACCATTATAGTACGCTTTTGCGCCATGGAAAAACTATACGGATAGAAGGCTTTGAAATGGAATTTCCTTCGCGGATCCGCTCTCGGTTCTCAAATCGGTGCTCCGATGCTCCTCCGACGACCGAAATCCTCTTTTTCTTCCTCGTTGCTCTCTCTTCTCTCAAACTTCTTAGAAAGAGAATGTTAAAGAGCAAATGGGGAATACAACCTCCATTCCGGACCTTAATAGAGCAGTAACACATCTAGGCCGTCAGATCTTAATTAGAGAAAATGAACGGCTCAGATCCGCCCAAAAATCCTCAAACCTAGGCCAAACACAGCCTTGCACACGGTCGTGTCCCAGGCCGTGTGACTCGATCCAGACACGATCGTCGAGCACAGAAGAGGACACGGGTCGAGAGATGCCCGTGTCTCAACCTGACACGCCCGTGTGGGTCCCGACATGCCCGTGATCTAGGGGTGTGTCACAGATAACCGCCAAACCAACCGACATGTCTCTTGGGAATACGGGTGGTGACACGGGTATGCACATGCCCGTGTCCTTTGACACGCCCGGGTCATGCTGCCGTATTTCCTGCCGTGTCCTTTTCTGGACACAGCCGATCAATCCCAGAGAACGACACGGCCTTGGACACGCCCCGAAAATTGTAATCGAGTTGGTCGCATCCTAAGAAATCTTTTGGTGCTTGTATAGGGGTACACGGCCTAGGACACGGGCGTGTCCAAGTCCGTGTTGATCTTTAGGATTGGCCGGCTGTGTCCAGAAAAGGACACGGTAGGAAACATGGCAGCGTGACACGGGCGTGTCAACGAATACGGGCGTGTGCATACCTGTGTCACCCCCCGTGTTCCTAAGAGACGTGTCTGTTGGCATGGCGGTTATCTGTGACACGCTCCTACGTCACGGGCGTGTCGGGACCCGATACGGGCATGTCAGGTTGAGACACGGGCATGTCTCGACCTATGTCCTCTTCTGTGCTCGACGATCGTGTCTGGATCGAGACACACGGCCTGGGAAACGGACGTTTGCGAGGCCGTGTTCGGCCCAGGTTTGAGGATTTTTGGGCGTTTCTGAGCCGTTCATTTTCTTTAATTAAGATCTGATGGCACATATGTGTTCCTGCTCTATTAAGGTCGGGAATGGAGGTTGTACTCCTCATTTGCACTTTAACATTCTCTTTCTAAGAAGTTTGAGAGAGGAGAGAGCAGGGAGGAAGAAAGAGGAGGATTTCGTCTGGTGGCGGAGCATCGGAGCACCGAGCTAAGAACCGAGAGCGGATCCGCTGATGAAATTCCATTGCGAAGCATTCTATCCGTATAGTTTTTCCATGGCGCAAAAGTGTACTATAAGGGTAACGATTCTTTACTTGAGCATGTGAAGCTCTCCTTCATTTGCATAAGGAAACCCTCTCCCGCGAGTGTGCGGTGATTGTGCAGTGTTCCTTGGGGTTAATGGGAATAGTCCCCCATATATTGCATATAGAGTCCGGAATCAAAGTACAGACATAGGTATTGTGTGTGAAGCCTACCCGGACCTGTTGGTCTGGATCGGTGATATTGCATTTTGTATGGTTTGCCGGAGAAGACTCCGTGCTTTGTTTTTTCGTGTTTCTATGCGATAGATTGCAGCAGGGATCCTTGGGGATTAACTCCAAGGCGCACCCGAAAAATTGAGCGGAATCATAATTCTGCTAACTTGGCGGCCGGGGAGCCAGCCTTGAACATAATTGGGCTATGTGTTGTTTGTAATGATTGGGATTTGAGAGAAGCTTGGCCCGCACGTACGTCTTAAAGTGACTAGGCGGAGTGAGCAACGGGCAAGTGGAATCGGACCTGGGCTATGTGGTTCGGTGTTAGAGACCAATAGAGGTACTAGCCGTTGGCATAGTAGGGAGCCTTAGACGGTGGTCAGAAAGGCTAAAATGCTCACAATGTTTCCATCCCAGGGATGGTGGTGAAGCCACGAAATTGACCGGATTCACCGATAATGTGCCCCGAGTGCACGGGGTGTCTGGTCATGCGAGCCTACACCTGTGGCGAAGTATGTTTGTACTTTATTGTTTAGCTGGGCTAATGAGATGCAGGGAAGGAGCACCGCCGTCCCGAGTAAGGGGCAGGGTCGTCATAATTTCGTCGGCTTTGGTTGACCGTTACTTTATTTATCATCGTGTGGTGGAATGTTGCTTGCAGGTGGTGCAGAGCCAAGTACCAAATAGTGGGTTGAAGACCATGTTGCTGAGCTGGCCCTCGAAGGCCAAGCGAATTATTGTTTCATTTTTTTGTCATGTGTGGCCGTCCTGCGAGCCGATGTATGTAAAACATTATTTTCTTAAGTGAACTCTTGTAAGGCCATAAGGCCAAGTACTTTCAGTGTATTTGTTATTTCATTCGAGTGGTAATTTGTGGATATTCATGTTAGTTGATTATTCAATTCTGGGTTCTTGGCAACTATTTAAAAGCTTCAGCTGGAATACTCTGTGTTAGGGCAAGTAATCGTAGTTGGAATGTTTTGATATTCTTAAGTAACCCTTCCGACTGTCCGTGGTATATGGCATCAGGTTCCAACTGGACCTTCTATTATATGTCATATAACGGATGGGGGTATTACATCTTGGGCAGAGAAAAACATCTCGTGGAAATCCGGGCAATTGGCATATTCAGCCTAAACTCGTACGAATCCTACAACATTGACTTTTATGGTAGACAGCAGAATGGTAAGGTGGATAAGTGCATCAGCAACTCGATTGTCAGACCCATTAAGGTGCTTAGGTAACACCCCAAATCCTAGGATTTGGAAAGGGTTGGGTTACACAGCCTGGGATACGGTCATGTCCCAGGCTGTGTCCTGCTCGGGTGAGAAGCCGGCGAGTGGTCGAAAAAAATTCGTTTCTACGAAACATGAGGGAACACTCCATCTGAGACGGGCATGTCAGAGGCCGTGCCCTCCTCTAGTAGATGAAGTCAGTTCGACGAAGTTGAGCTGGGGCGTGTCTGCTACCGTGTATGGGCACACGGCCTGGGACACGGGCGTGTCACAGGTCGTGCCTAACGTCCCCTTTGCCGTCCGTGGATCAACACCACTAGGCCTCCGGCGGACCGTTACCGGGCTGCAGCCCAAGCACCCCAACCCCTCTCCAGCCCACCGGCGGGTTGTTGGTGGCCACAACCTCCCTATGATAAGAGAACTCGACAGTTAAGGTGGGTCGTACGGGAACTTCCTAGGAGGTCACCCATCCCAGCACTACTCTCGCCCAATCACACTTAACTATGCCTTTGAGGAGCACATGGGAGTGTCATATGGGTGTGTACTGGTCTGGATGAGTCGGTTGTGTACAGCTTAACGTACACGGCCTATGACACGGGCGTGTCATAGGCCGTGTTAGGCAAGCTTTATCCTTTTGTGGCAAAATCATGGTCGTCCATTTCCTCATCTGAGATCTGATGGCTGAGAGCCCTCCCTATTTCCTTAAGGCCGAAAAATGAGAAGGAAATTCTCATTTGAGTTAGGCCATACTCTTTCTAAAAGCTAGAGAGAGAGGAAGAAGGAGAAGGAGGGAAGGAGTCGGCCACCGATGGAGCTGCGGAGTTCCTGTTCACAATCTGAGGCTAGTGTTGTGGAGGCAAGGCCGCTGCAGTGCTGTCCAGCCGACTCGGAGCTCATGGCGCCAAAACAATCGTCAAGGGTAACGATCTTTCTTCCTAGCCATGTGAAGGCTTCTATTTTGGCATATGCATGGGATTCCCCCACCAGAGGGTGGCTTGTGAAGGGTTCCTTTGGGTTGATTCTTGGAATCCCCAATCATTTGGCATAAGAATTCGGAAATGGATTACGGAATATGCATGATTTGTGAAGCCCATCTGGACAGGTTGGTCTGGATTTGTGATGTTGCATATACACACCAGAGAAGACCCCGTGATGAAACATGTAGCTTAGGAGTCGATGGGTTAAACCTGTGAAGGGCAGTAGCAGGAAGTACTGGAGTGGTAGTCCAAGAAATACCCGTATAATGCTTGTGCTGAATGGGTTGTAGCTGTGAAGGGTAGTAACAGGAAGTACTGGATTGGAAGTCCAGGAAATACCCTTGTATTGCTTGATGTTCATGTGTGGAACCTATGAAGGGTAATAGCAGGAAGTACTGGCATGGTAAGTCAGGAAAATACGCTTGATGCTTGTGCTACTTGATGGGTTGTACTTGTGAAGGGTAGTAGCAGGAAGTACTGGTAGGAAAGCCCGTGAAAATACCCGCAGATGGTTAAAGCTAGGGATGGAAAATGAGTTCTATCGCTAGCTCTAACCATTTGCGGGTATTTTCTGGGGCTTTCCTACCAGTACTTCCTGCTACTACCCTTCACAAGCATAACCCAGCAAGCAGCACAAGCATCAAGGGTATTTTCTTGACTTACCATGCCAATACTTCCTGCTACTACCCTTCATAGGTACCACTCATGAACATCAAGAATTACAAGGGTATTTCCTGGACTTCCAATAGAGTACTTCCTGTTACTACCCTTTATAGGTACAACCCATTCAGCACAAGCATTATATGGGTATTTCTTGGACTACCACTCCAGTAATTCCTGCTACTGCCCTTCATAGGTTAAACTCATCGACTCCTAAGCTACACGTTTCATCACGAAGTCTTCTTCGGTGCGTATATGCAACATCACCAATGTAGAGCAACCTTTCCAGATGGGCTTCGCACAACATGCCTACTCTGTACTCCATTTCCAGATCTATATGCTAAATGATTGGGGATTCCAAGAATCAACCCAAGGAACCCTTCACAAGCAAACCTCTAGTGGGGGAATCCCATGCATATGCCAAAATATAAGCCTTCACATGGGTAGGAAGAAAGATCGTTAGCCTTGACGATCGTTTTGGCGCCGTGAGCTCCGAGTCGGCTGGACAGCACCGCAGCGCCCTTCCCTCCACAATGCTAGCCTCATATTGTGAACAGGAACTCCGCAGCTTCACCGGTGGCCGGCTCCTTCCCTCCTTCTCCTTCTTCCTCTCTCTCTAGCTTTTAGAAAGAGTATGGCCTAACTCAAATGAGAATTTTCTTCTCATTTTTCGGTCTTAACGAAACAGGGAGGGCTCTCAGCCATCAGATCTCAGTTGAGGAAATGGACGGCCACGATTTTGCCACAAAAGGATAAAGCTTGCCTGACACGGCCGGTGACACGCCCGTGTCACAGGCCGTGTACCTTAAGCTGTACATAACCTTCTCATCCAGACCAGTACACGCCCATGTGACATGCCCGTGTCACCTGACATGCCTTCAGAAACGCCCGTGTTTGTGGCCGTGCACATCAGGCTGCACAAATCCAACTTCAACCCGATCGAGATACGGCCAGTGACATGCCCGTGTCACAGGCCGTGTACCCTAAGACTCAACTGTGTCGTGCCCATGTTCCCTCGGCCTCAATGCCTTGGGCACATCCAGCAAAGGAAACGACCTGTGTCATGCCCGTAACCCAGGACGTGTGCCAATACACGGTAGCCGACACGCCCCAGCTCCACTTCGTCGAACTGACTTCGTCGACCAGAGGAGGACACGACCTCTAACACACCCGTGTCAGATGGCGTGTTCCCTCGTGTTTCGTAGAAATGAATTTTCGTCGACCACTCGCCAGCTGCTCACCCGAGTAGGACACGCCCTGGGACACGCCCGTGTCGCAGGCCATGTCACCCAACTTTTTCCCAATCCTGGTATTTGGGGTGTTACAGCTTAAGACTAAACGTGTACCCTTGTAAGAAAGCTACCCACTTAGCGTGATGCGGGCTGATTTTATGCTGGCCGTTTATGAAACGCAAAGCATCACGATCAGAGAGGATAACAATCTCCTTGGCGAGGAGATAGTGTCTCAAATGATGCAAACATTTAATAACAACATAAAACTCTCTATCGTAGTTCGAATAATTCAATTTAGCGGCCCCTAGTTTCTCACTGAAATAACTAACTGGGTGACCTTCTTGACTTAAAATACCTCCTATTCCCACCCCCGATGCGTCGTAGGTAAGCTCAAAGACCTTGGTGAAATCAGATTGACGTAACACCGGTGCCTCGGTCATGAGCTTCTAAATACGTTGGAAGGCAAAGGTGGCAGACTTCATCCAGGTGAACTCACCCTTCTTCATGCAGTCACTAATAGGTGTCATAATGCTACTAATGTCTCGTATGAAGCGGCGATAGAAAGTATCCAAACCATGGAAACTACCTCTCGTAGGCTAGTCAGTTTGGGCCAGTCCTTAATCACCTGAACCTTTCCAGGATCAAATCGAATTCCCTCATACCCGACTATATAACCTAAAAACTCTACCTCTGGAACATAGAATATTCAATTCTTAAGGTTAAGGAATAAGGTTTCCATCCTCAAGGTGGAATGAGTCACTCTCAGGTGGGAGATGTGCTCTGTAGTGGAGGTGTTATAGACTAAGATGTCATCGAAACAGTCTACCACAAACTTTCCCAAGTACGACAGAAAGACATGTGTCATCATCCGGGAGGAGGTGCCGGGGTCATTGGATATCCCAAAGGGCATCACAAGCCACTCATATAACCCATCTTTAGATTTAAACACAGTCTTCCATTCATCTCCCTCACGGATCCTAATTTGGTTATAACTGCTCCTAAGATGTAACTTAGAAAATATAGTGGCACTAGCTAAAACTTCCAAGAGGTCATATAAACGTGGGATCAGGAAACTATACTTGACGGTAATCTTGTTTATAGCCCGACTATCAACACACATTCGCCATGAACCATCCTTCTTGGGGGCAAGCAGAGCTGGTACCGCACATGGACTCATACTCGTCTTAATAAACCCCTTCTTAAACAAGTCCTCTATCTGAACCTGCAACTCCTTATGGGCAGCGGGATGGAGTCGATAATGGGGCTGGTTGTTCAAGAAAGTCCCCGGGATGAGATCTATCGCATGCTGAATATCTCTAAGTGGAGGTAACGTTGATGGCATCTCATCCGGGTACGTATCCCTATAATCTTCCAACAATACCCGTAGCTCACTAGGCAGGTCATCCAGTACTCCAGAATCCATCTTCGCACTCAGAAGGACTAGTGCATACATCACTCCATCAAGAAACGAGTCCATAATAAAATCCTTTCTCCCGACTAGGCTCAAGGTCTTCCTCTCAACTGGGATCGTGTTGTCCTTAACTGGTCCTACAAGTTCCTTTGGGATGGTCGGCCTCAACGTAATGGTCTTGCCATTGAACTTGAATTCATATGTGTTGGTTTTTCCAAAATGCATTAAATCGCGGTCATAAAGCCAAGGTCGGCCTAACAACACGTGACAAGCGTCCATAGGAAGGACATCACACCACACATCATCAGTATAGGATTTGAATGAGAGGGGGACTAGGCATCGCTTAGTGACCAGGACATTGACCTTATTGATCCAAGCAACCTGATAGGGAGTCGGGTGGAGTTCCGTGGTCAAGGTCATACATGTAATGGCCTTCTCGGATATGACATTCACACAATTGTCGCTATCAATGATGAACTTGTAGAACTTCTCTGTACTCTTAAAAATCAGAGAAAATATACTCGTCCTCTTCCAATCATCTAACAGACGAGGAGTCGTCAAGATACAACACATCACCATAAGGGGGTGATCGTCCTCCAACTAACACAGGACACCATCTAGGTCACTCTCTTCAGCAGCCTCATAAACTAGATCTGAGGGGTCAGTATTCGAGTCTAATAGGGCTATGGCCTTAGTCCCTGTTGGGCATTCAAAGGCATAGTGGCCCTGAACACCACAAGAATAACACGTGTTATTGGACTTACTAACCTTCCCTTTGGGGATACACTCACTTGTGGGATTCCTAGCATTCCTAGCTGTGATAACTATCGATTTAAACTCGTTGGACCAAAATTTCCCTTTATCCTGGAATGTGGAAGAGGATGCTCTGAATGTGGGCATACCCTTCACTTGAGAATAATGGGGGGGGGCGCCTTAGAGGCTAGATGTTTTTCAATGTCAAGGGCGGCTTTGAAAGTCATGTCCAAATATGTATGTCCATAGCGTAGGAGTTTCCTTTGGATATCAGAAGATAGATTTCAGAAGATAGCCCCTTTTGAAACCTAGATAAAGTAAACTCGGGAACCTCTCTAATGTCACAACGCACTAAGTGGTCCTTTAACTCGCCCATGTACTCGCCTACCGATTTTGAGCCTTGATGTAGGGTGGATAGATCATTGAACATCTGTGTATGGTGGTATGCAGGGATGTACTGATCTGACAACAGGCTCTTTGTTACGGGCCATCGAACTACTGGGACACTGTTCCTGGTCCCTATTCTATGCTCCTCATTTAGCCAATATGTCTTAGCATGCCCAGTTAACTTCATCCTGACGACTTGGACCTTCTAAAGATCTGAGAGGGTTTGTCATTCGAAGTAACATTCCATGTCTAATACCAAGATGAGGAAGATCTGGGTATCTCCCATGCCGTCATATGTGGGGGCATCGATCTTAATGGCCCAAGTAATATTGAAGTCATGCTCGGGGTAGCGATCTTGATGATGCATTCGGGGAGAGTTCCCATCAGAGTCAGAATCGTTTATTGGTTGGTGACAGTTAGGCTATCTCACATTAACGGTTGGAGGTGGTTGTTCTTGGTTCAGTATGATTTGGTCTATCATGGTCCTAAATTCCGTCATCTCAGTTCATAGTCCCTCAATAACATCGGTATTCGCATCCCCGTGCACATTCACAGCCTTTCTAGGCGATGACGGTATAGTATACTCCGTTCCTAGTCTAGTGCGCATACAGGGTTACAAAAATTTTAAAAGACAATGTTCCCTAGTTCTGGACCTAAATTTAAAACAAGATATTTTGAAATTTTCCTGAAGTGACAGGAACGAGGAACGTGAAAATTTTTTATATATATATTTTTGTAGAGAAATAAAGATTTTAGACCGCTATTTGTAGGCCAGAAAATTTTTTTTTGATTCGTGCCAACGAAGGAGAGCGAGGACGTTTGCAACATAGATGTTGAAACAATCTTGCTTTGATACAAAATTGATGTAGCGTATGCCGCTAATGGCGGTCTGAAAATGGGGATAAGATCTGTTGGAGTTACCATTGTGATCTAGAAGTGGTCAAACATGTAATCTCACTGCCAACGCGATATGAGCCTGCAGGGTCGCACATAAGAGATGTGGAGAAGTTGGATGATTGATTGTTTTTGTAAAGGTTACCAATCACCGACCTGAATAGGGTTGGGCAAATGTTGCCTTGAAGGATTGGTAAGAATTGTCGACCGTGGGTCGACGAGTGTCGTCAACCCAAGTTCGGTGTGAGTCGACGAGTGTCGTCAACCCAAGTTCGACGAGTATCGTCGACCGCGGCTCGACGATCGACGAGAATCGTCTAGTATCGTCGACTGCGGGTCGACGGTCGACGAGTATGGTCCATCCTGCATTCGGCGAGAATCATCGAGTATTGTGCTCTGATTCTCGCCGATCTTAGGTGATACTTGCCGACTGATTCTCGCCGATTCTGGGTGATACTCGCCGAATCTGCTTGATGATTCTCGCCGATCGTCGTCGATTCTCGCCGATCGTCGCCGATTCTCGCCGATTGATTCTCACCGATTCTGGAACCCTAAATTCTGGGTGGTCTGCGGATAGCGATATTCCTAAGTCTATTTATTTCTTTGGTATAAAAGGACACTTAGGTTTTTCGGGAGATCAGATCTGTGCGTGCTAATCGAATCGAAGCCGACGGAAGTGTTCCGACGTTCGTTCGCTCCGCCGATCCCGAATCCCACCGATGGAAGGGTTCCGCCGCCGTGCTCGCTCCGTCGACCTCCTCCCCTCCGGCGATCGTCGCTGGTGTTGCTTTCCCTGGCACGGACCTAGCAGTCCGTGGGAAAAACAGGGTGCGGTCATCTCCTTCCCGATTATCCGTGCGACGGATAGATCGGTGTTCTGCCGCTCGTGTGGATTTCCACAGAGATGTGGATATCGTTCCACGTAGAACTCGCCACCAGCAAAAACAGGAAGCTTGGAGCATCTCCGTTGAGTTGTGACTCAACGCCACCGAGGTAATTTTTGCCTAGTTGTATGTTAACTTCTTGATTCAACTACCATGGCCCGATCCCTTCTCTTTTGGGTTTTCTTGATGTTTTATTCTTCCGCTGCGTGCACAAGCGTTGTGCCATCCTCATAGAGAAACCCAACAGTGGTATCAAAGCGAGGTTGCGTCCATGATTGTTGTATTGGAAGTTTTGTTATTCCAGTGCGTGTAAACCTAGGGATTTAGAAGTGTTCTAAATGTCTAGATTTAGTCTTGGTACCCCGCCAAGAACTTCTGGAATTTCGTGGAAATTTCTAATTGTTAGAAATTGTAGTCTCCTTAGCAGTAACCATCCCTCGAGTTTGTTTTGGATTTTGAATCCAACATAGAGAGATGAGCTTGTCTACTGCTTTAAGTTGAGTTGTCTTTGCTTTTGTCCAATGCATGTAAATCTGAGGATTTGGAATTTTCCGGATGTTCAGATTTAGCCCTTCCTTCTATCAAATGTTGATGGTGTCAGGTTGTGCACATAAGGGATGCATGTGGTTTTAGAAAAATTGTTTTTCTTTGGATGTGCACATTGATCACATGTTGATCATGGTTAACTATTAACCCATAATCAAAATCCCTTCATCAAATATTAAGTATTCGGATGCCTTCTGATGGATGACACTCTTCCTGCCTCGATCGATGAAGTGTGGGCTTGCCAAAGCAAGGTGCATTAATCTATCTTGGTAAGGGTGCGAGCGGATAATTGTGATATCCCACTGTCGACATCGGGTCCAGCTTAACTAGGTGACCTCAAAGGTTGAGTGCCTAGAGGCATAGGGTTGGCATGCACCATATTATGGATGCGAGTAAGGAGTTATTCACCAACCATACAAGAATTGCATGAGGATGCAATTGGCAAGCGTTGCCTACCTAAATAACCACATCGTGAGAGGAAAGCCAAAGCTGACTCATTGTGTTGGTGAAATATGGATCTTGTCCACTAAGAGAGTAGCTCACATGAACTCTCCGAATTGTTAGTGAGGGCTATCATTTCGAATAAAATAGTGAGAGTGTTTTAATTGAAGTCCAAATTAAAATAAATTGTATTTGAAATTTTGGTACTGATTTTATTCTGCATAAATTCTTGTAGAATTCCATGGCAAGTGTTTCACACTCCACGTTGTCTCTGAGAGCCATCCTTGAGAAGGATAAGCTCAGTGGGACTAATTACATGGACTGGTACAGGAACCTGAGAATTGCTCTCAGGCAAGAGCGAAAGCTCTATGTCTTGGAAGAAGAAGCCCCCGAGGTGCCGACCGGGAACTCTTCCCGTGCTGAGAAGGATGCTTATAAGAAGTATACTGATGATGCTTTAGATGTCGAATGCCTTATGCTTGCCACTATGAACTTTGAGCTTCAGAAGCAATATGAGAACATGGGGTGTAAGGAGATTGACGAGCATCTCAAGAAAATGTTTCAAGGGCAGGCTCGTGAAGAGAGGTTCGACGTCACAAAAGCGTTGTTTCAGTGCAAGATGGGAGTTCGAGACTCAGTAGGGACTCACGTACTCAAGATGATTGGGTATATAGAGAACCTTGAAAGGCTGGGTTTTCCTCTTGGTCAAGAGTTGGCCACAGATCTGATCCTGTAACCGTTGTCGGACAGTTATGAGCAGTTTGTCTTGAACTACAACATGAATGAAATAGACAAGACACTGCCCGAACTCCTAGGCATGTTGAGAACTGCCGAAATCAATATGAATAAGGCCAAGCCTGCCAGCCGAAGGTGGGACCTAAGCCATATCTTGAGCCCAAGTCTTCTGCACTGTTGAAAAAGAAAAGCACGGTGAAGGAAGGGAAATGCCACCACTGTGGCAAGGCTGGTCATTGAGAAGGAACTGTCCTTCGTACATTGAAGGTCTGCAGAAATTGAAGGGAGGTATGACTTCCGCTTCAAATGTTTACGTTATATAGATAAACCTTTCTGCTCCTTCATCTTGGGTATTGGATACCGGATGTGGTTCTCACATTTGTACAAATGTGCAGGAACTGGGAAGGAGAAGATTGCTGAGTAAAGGGGAGGTGGACCTCCGCGTCGGCAATGGAGCAAGAGTTGTTGCTGTAGCCGTAGGGGTTTACCGTCTTTCTTTGCCCAGTGGGCTTGTAATAGAACTAGATAATTGTTATTTTGTTCCGGTCATAACTAGAAACATTATATCTATTTCATGTTTGGACATGATTGGATTTTCTTTTATAATTAAGAACAACTGTTGTTCTATATTTAAGAATGATGTCTGTTATGCTGTAGACCAATTGTTTAATGGTCTTTATGTTTTGAACTTGGACCATCTGATCTGTAATGTAGAAAATAATAAAAGATTAAGAACAAATGACTCGAACCCTACATTTCTCTGACATTGTCGTTTGGGCCATATCAACGAGAAGCGCATATCCAAACTCCATAGAGATGGACTTTTGGACTCATTTGATTATGAATCATTTGAGCGATGCGAATCTTGTTTGTTAGGCAAGATGACTAAAGCTCCTTTCACTGGTTATACTGAGAGGGCTGAGGATCTCTTAGGTGTTGTATATAGTGATGTATGCGGACCCATGAGTTCCATGGCTAGAGGTGGGTATTTCTACTTTGTTACATTTACTGATGATTTCAGTAGATACGGATATGTGTATCTTATGAAGTGCCAATCTGAGACCTTTGAAAAGTTTAAAGAGTTCAAGAATGAAGTAGAAAACCAGTTGGGTAAAAGGGTTAAAGCACTCCGATCTGATCGAGGTGGCGAATACCTGAGTCATGAGTTCCGTGATCATCTGAAAGAGTGTGGTATTGTATCACAGCTCACTCCACCTAGAACACCACAACATAATGGTGTGTCTGAGAGAAGAAATCGTACTCTGTTAGACATGGTACGTTCGATGATGAGTCATGCAGACTTGCCTGTTTCCTTTTGGGGTTTTGCTTTAGAGACTGCTGCAATGACATTGAATCGCGCTCCAATGAAAACGGTTCTGAAGACACCATATGAAATATGTACTGAGAAGCGTCCTAGTATGTCGTTCATTAAAATTTGGGGTTGTGAGGCATACGTGAGACATCAATTGCCTGACAAGCTGGAACCCAAATCGGATAAATGTTGTCTAGTGGGATATCCTAAGGAAACGAAAGGGTATTACTTTTACCTACCGTCTGAGGGCAAAGTGTTTGTCGCAAGGACTGGTGTCTTCTTGGAGAAAGAGTTCTTATCAAGAAAGACTGAAAAAGGTAGAGCTTGAAGAAGTTCAAGAACCACATGTAGTGAATGAACCGGAATTGGATTCTGAGACAGGACTACAAGATGTTGTAGCTAGAGAACCTGCTCAAGGAACACAAGTCCTACGTAGATCTGGTAGACCGAGGTTTGAGCCTGAGAGATATGGATTTCTCGTATCTCCAATAGGTAATGTGTTGCTTATGGATCATGATGATGAACCAGCAACCTACCAAGAGGCTATGAATGGACCGAACTCCGACAAATGGCTTGAGGCTATGAAATCCGAAATGGACTCCATGTATGCAAACCAAGTTTGGAACTTGGTGGAACCACCTGAAGGGGTACGACCCATAGGGTGCAAGTGGGTCTTCAAGAAGAAGACCGACATGGATGGGAATGTACAGACATTCAAAGGGCGACTGGTGGCTAAGGGTTTCAAGCAAATTCATGGTATTGACTATGATGAGACCTTTTCCCCTGTTGCCATGGTAAAGTCCATAAGGATATTGCTTGTTGTTGCTGCGTATTATGACTACAAGGTCTGGCAGATGGATGTCAAAACGGCTTTCCTTAATGGAAACCTCTTTGAGGAAGTGTATATGACACAACCCGAGGGTTTTTTATCCCTAGATGAAGCCACTAAAATATGCAAGCTGAATAAGTCCAACTATAGACTGAAACAGGCCTCTCGAAGTTGGAATCTTCGTTTTGATGAGAAAATCAATGAGTTTGGTTTCATCAAGAATGAAGATGAGGCTTGTGTTTACAAGCGAATCAGTGGGAGCATTGTTGTCTTCCTGATATTGTATGTAGATGACATACTGTTGATTGGGAATGACATTCCTACCCTGAAAGTTGTTAAGAACAACCTAGGGAACTACTTTTCAATGAAGGATTTGGGTGAAGCGACTTATATACTAGGTATTAAGATCTATAGAGATAGATCGAAGAAGTTGCTGGGTTTGACCCAGAGTACGTACATCAAAAAGGTGTTGAAGCGGTTCAACATGCTTGAGTCCAAGAAAGGATTTTTGCCCATGTCTCATGGTGTGAATCTCTCTAAGGACCAGTGTCCAAAGTCTTATGAAGATAAGGACCGCATGAAGTTGATTCCATATGCTTCGGCAATTGTATCAATCATGTATGCGATGTTATGTACTCGACCCGACGTCTCCTTTGCTTTGAGCATGACTAGCAGGTATCAGTCAGACCCCAGTGAGTGTCACTGTATTGCAGTCAAGAATGTCCTGAAGTACTTGAGAAGGACTAAAGATGTGTTCTTGGTGTACGGTGGAGAGGAAGAGCTCGTTGTAAGTGGTTACACGGATGCTAGCTTCCAAACTGATAGAGACGACTCCAAGTCTCTGTCAGGTTTTGTGTTTTGCCTGAATGGAGGAGCTGTAAGCTGGAAGAGTTCCAAGCAAGTGATAGTTGCTGATTCTACAACAGAGGCCGAGTATATCGCCGTAGCTAATGCGGCGAAGGAGGCTGTATGGATTAGGAAATTCATCGGCGAGCTTGATGTAGTTCCTAGCATTGTTGGTCCCGTAGTTCTCTACTGTGATAATAATGGTGTAATTGCACAATCTAAGGAACCTAGATCCCATCAGCGCTCCAAGCATATACTTCGGCGGTTTCATCTTATTCGTGAGATTGTCGAACGAGGAGATGTGAACATTTGCAGAGTGCCGACAAAGGAGAATATTGCGGATCCACTGACAAAGCCTCTCGCGCAGAGAAAGCATGATGGTCATACTAGATCGATGGGTATACGATACCTAAATGATCAACTCTAGTAAGAATCTTGTGGATTGCATGTAAACATGTATCTCGTTGGCTATTTGTTCATAAGATGAACAGTGTACCTAGTTTTTCTCTTACAATTAATGGCAAGTTCTTTTATTATGAGTTTTTCTATATGATAGTTAAATGTTAACATAATAGATACCCTTAGAATGTTCGCTTCCATGGGATATCAAGTACGTGACCTGAATGTGAGAGCCTATGATTTATTTGAAGCTTCATTCTTAAAAGGTCCCTGGTCGAGTATCATCATAAAAGCTAAGGGTGATGATGGTACTTGAAGACTAGCACGTGCGTTGACTGATGACCGGTTCTCACAGGTCATGATATTGTGATATCAAGTCATCACGTGGGTACTTGTTAGTGAACAAGTTGTACTGGACAGACCCAACCTGAGACTACTCTATGGATTGTCATCCAATCGTGTCACGAGTAGGTCTCAATTGACAATGGTGTTGTGGTCCTTTAACCTGAAGTCACAGTATTCATCAAGTGAGGAAGAGCGTGTTTTGATGCCATCTAAAGTCTTCCTTGAGAAAGGTTGATGATAAGGGTGGTTGTTGGGCATGTTACGAATCATTTGGGTGTTTGTGTGTGAGCAAATATGGGATTTGTCCTCCTGTATGACAGGAGTTGCATCCATGGGCCCCTTGATGGAACTGGACTGAGAAATGCATGGCCATGCTTGGTTGAGTCAATATGTGATATTGGACTCACCATTCTCTAGAAGTCCGTCCTGGATCAAGAAACTTGGATTGAGCTATTACGAGGGTGACACGGTCCATGCCTCTAGTTCTTTCCGGATGTAAGGGACAAAGGGACAAAGACAACGCTGATACATTGGTCATAAAGGCTTATTAGTTATAAACTCTTATTGCTTGGGGAGCAATGATGCATTGCTATATGCCGCTCATTGTTTGTGAGGTTTTTGGTTTGATACTTTCAAGATCAAGTGGGAGTCTGTTGGAGTTACCATTGTGATCTAGAAGTGGTCAAACATGTAATCTCACTGCCAACACGATATGAGCCTACAGGGTCGCACATAAGAGATGTGGAGAAGTTGGATGATTGATTGTGTTTGTAAAGGTTACCAATCACCGACCTGAATAGGGTTGGGCAAATGTTGCCTTGAAGGATTGGTAAGAATTGTCGACCGTGGGTCGACGAGTGTCGTCAACCCAAGTTCGGCTTGAGTCGACGAGTGTCGTCAACCCAAGTTCGATGAGTATCGTCGACCGCGGCTCGACGATCGACGAGAATCGTCGAGTATCGTCGACTACGGGTCGACGGTCGACGAGTATGGTCCATCCTGCGTTCGGCGAGAATTGTCGAGTATTGTGCTCTGATTCTCGCCGATCCTAGGTGATACTCGCCGACTGATTCTCGCCGATTCTGGGTGATACTCGCCGACTGATTCTCACCGAATCTGCTTGATGATTCTCGCCGATCGTCGCCGATTCTCGCCGATCGTCGCCGATTCTCGCCGATTGAATCTCACCGATTCTGGAACCCTAAATTTTGGGTGGTCTGCGGATAGCGATATTCCTAAGTCTATTTATTTCTTTGGTATAAAAGGACACTTAGGTTTTTCGGGAGATCAGATCTGTGCGTGCTAATCGAATCGAAGCCGACGGAAGTGTTCCGACGTTCGTTCGCTCCGCCGATCCCGAATCCCGCCGACGGAAGGGTTCCACCGCCGTGCTCGCTCCGTCGACCTCCTCCCCTCCGGCGATCGTCGCTAGTGTTGCTTTCCCTGGCGCGGACCTAGCAGTCCGTGGGAAAAATAGGGTGCGGTCATCTCCTTCCCGATTATCCGTGCGATGGATAGATCGGTGTTCTCCCGCTCGTGTGGATTTCCGCAGAGACGTGGATATCGTTCCACGTAGAACTCGCCACCAGCAAAAACAGGAAGCTTGGAGCATCTCCGTTGAGTTGTGACTCAACGCCACCGAGGTAATTTTTGCCTAGTTGTATGTTAACTTCTTGATTCAACTACCATGGCCCGATCCCATCTCTTTTGGGTTTTCTTGATGTTTTATTCTTCCGCTGCGTGCACAAACGTTGTGCCATCCTCATAGAGAAACCCAACAAGATCTACCTTAACTCTAGAGGGGGGGGGTGAATAGATTATATTAAAATAATTTTCAAGTTAAAAACTTTTTTGCAGTGGAATAATTAATTTAAATATATGTGTAAGGTGCTTGCAGTAAATAAAAAAACTGTGAAAGCAAGAAATAAAAACACAGCACACAGCAAACAAAATATAGCAACCAGAAGACACAAGGAGCTATAGTGGTTCCCCAAACAATCTGGGTACATCCACTCTTCTACCACCCTAGGTAGGAATCCACTGCAGGATGAGTTCATCAGGTGTCTTGGGCACCAATGAGCTTTTAATAAGGTGCTCAAAAACCAAACCAGATATTTTGATCAGGTGTCTTGCCACCACTGAGTTTTGACAAGATCTCAAAAACTAGCACAAAACTTTTGAAGGGAGTTTTGAGAAACCCTATTACAGCAGAAAAAGAAAGAGGTGAGGTGTTCTTCTCTATCAACAATCAGAGAGAAGACTAGTGGATGATGTTGTCAAATCTCCCCCTGAGATCTGGAAGTTGTTTAGGAAAAGAAGCTTTGAACTAGGGTGATAGGCCTTCAGTAGATGAGGTCTCCAGCAAAGAATGATTCCAGCAGTTGCTGAAATGTGTAGTGTCTGGAGTCTTGATGGATGAAGCCTTTGAACACTTGAGTCAAAAGAGATCTAGAAAATATTATTTTTTGTATGTTGATCTCCTTCAGTGATGTGTGTTCTGAAAGAATTCTGTCTGTGTCTGCCTGTGATTGTTCTTCTTTTTCTTAGTGTAACTGTTTGTAATATTGGAAGTAGTAGAATTAAAATCCTCTTTTATTCCTTAGATCTGAAAATAATGAATTGATTCTCTGTCTCCAAGATAGCCGTTAGCCACTCATTAATGACTTCCTTAAATGAATTTTGTCTCTGGAGGAAAGTCCTAGAAAACATTCCTTTAAATCTCCCTTGAAACTTGCTCCAGATTAATTGAAACGGCTACAAGATTCTTGGAATAAATGCTTGGAATAAATAAGATAACTGTCTGAATTTGAATCTTGAGAATCGTCGTTCTCTCCAGAAAATCGTCGACCTAAGCTCAACTATCGTCGACCTTAGCTCAGAGACTAGAACTAGACTGGAAACTGAAATCGTCGATCTGTGCTCAACTATCGTCGACCTGATCTCAGAGATTGAGAAAATAGCTAGAGACAGAAACGTCAATCTGAGCTCGAAGATCGTCGAATGGCGTTCGACGACTAGTCGAACTGAGCTCAGAGATAGTCGAACTGAGTTCGACGATTCGTCGACCTGAGCTCGACGAAAGTGACTTAGTCTCCTGAATTTGAATATCTGATCTGAGGGTCTTGGGGCAGCTTTCAAGCCTAAATTATAACCCTTAGACTCAATCTAATTGACCTTAAAAACTATACAAGGAGGTCAAAACAATTTTCCTAAGGACATAGTGATCCTTGCCCGAATCAGTAATAGGGTGTTCCAACAATCTCCCCCTATTTGGGTTAGGATTACTATTTACATGACATAGAAAATAAAAGCATACAATGCAGATATAAAATCAAAAATATCATTGCAGAAACACAAATAGAATCACATCAGAAATTCAGAATAGATAACACTGTCAGCTTACATGATCATTCCTTTTCCTTGCTCTTTTTGAGAACTATTTCTCTGTTAGGGTTAAGAGCTTCTTTCTTGGATCTCCTGTCATCATCTGCACCTAGAAAAGTTTGATGTTTTGCCCTGGGGACTACAACTTCTGGGTGCATCTTCATATAGCTTTCTTAGTCAAAGAATTTGCTAGAAGAATATCTTTCAAGTTCTTTCTTTCTCTTTTCTGATAGAGTGGTGATATTTGATGTATCTTTTCCTTGTTATTTTGCCTTCTTAATTTGATCTAGTGCAGCCAACTCTTTCGTTCTTATTGTCCAGGAATTATGATTATTCTCTGGGTCTTCAAATGGAACATGAGGTTCATATCTATTTGAAGAATCATCAGGAGTAGCTCTGGAAGAAACTAGATCTCTTAACTTATAAGGGAAAGGTCCAGATGTAGTGTCAATGGGACCTTGTCCTTCCCTATGATAAGGATGCTGCCTAGAATAACCTTTAGAATAAACTCTGAATTCTCTTTGATTTCCCCTATACTATCCTCTTCTGGACTGGTAGCCTCTTGATTGATATTCTCTTGATTGAGATCTTCCTTGAAATTGAGAGGTGCTTTGACTCTTAGCAGCAGATGACTGATAAGAAGAACTTCCACCAGTACTTGCATCTAGTGAAGGAGGAGGAGGAGGAGGATGATTGAAGTGAGATGATCCTTTATCATATTTCCCCTTTTTCTTCATTGCCTTTAGTTGATTCCTGGAGAACTGCATCCATGGTTCTGTAATTGGACAATTATGCAAAATATAGTATGGAATATCATTTGAAGATTTAATTTTCTCCTGGGGAACTTTCTTTAGGGCCTTGCTTCTAGCTTTCCTCTTCCTTGCAATGGTTGCAGAGGAATCATCATAATCAGTTCTAAATTGATCACCATCTGAGCTCTGAGGATTGTCATATAGTTCATCAAGCCTTTTAATGCAATCTCTTTGTTGTTTGGTTTGAACAGAAGAAACAACAGCAGCAGCAGCAGTAACAAAAATAACAGAAACTAATGTAACAAATTCAGAAATAATAACAGAAACAACAGGCTCAGAGTCATTAGCCTCTATCATAAGCATATCATTAGAAACTAAAATAGCATCAGCAGTAGGAATAGGAACAACAGAAACTGAAGGAGCACTGTCCACAGCCTTGAAAGAATTTATAAAAGAAGATATTATGCTGGGCTCACAGCTAGAAATAGGTACAATGGCCTTAGTAAGATCTTCAGTTTTTTGATCTGGAAGACAGCTGAGGTAAGCAGTATCAAACTCTGACAGCAGTGACCTGAGGTCAACTGTTATAACTGGAACTGGAGCTGGAGCTAGAACTGGAATCTCTGAAGCATGCAATCTCTCTACTTCATATGGCACCTCCCCCTGCCTAGATTCAGTAGATACTGGATCAAGGCACCCAATAAAAGGGATTGCCTGAGGAGGATATAGGGAAGAGAGCCTGTCAGATAACTCCTGAACTGATTTTAGAAGTGGAGCCAGGGAGGTCTCCAGCAGGAGTGATAGCCTTGGAGCAAACAACTCATATTGCTTATCTGTTATGGCTGATAGATCTACTTGCTCAAGTGGTGCTTGAGTAGAGGTAGGAATGAGTGTGGCAGAGATGGATGTAGGAGGAGCTATAAATGCGGTTGGCGAAGGTGTTGATGTGGATGGTAGAATTGATGGTTGAGATATGGGAATGGCGGAGATGGAAGTTAATGGAATGGAGATAGATGGAGAGAAGGATGGTTGAGCAAGGATTTCTTGAAGTAGTTGTTGATATGATGTAGAAGAAGATCGTGGATCAAGGGGTGAGGAAGGAGAATCATCCATATAGGAATCATCTAGGAGAGTGAAGGATGGAATGGATATGGGGGATGAAATTGAGATGGTTATGGTGGATGTGATAATTGTTGAGGGAACGGTAGGTGGGGAAGGTGGAGATGAGGAGGCAGGCAGTTCTTCTAATGGGGCAGTTGCTTGAGGGGAAGTGACTGGATCAGTCTGGTGCCTGAAGATGAGATGACTACAGAGGCTCTGCATGGCTTTGCAATTTGCCTGTCCCATTTGCCAAAAAGGGCACAGGTTAACCTCTTAGAGGCATTGATATGCATCCCATTTGAAACAAGCAGCTCAGGGCATCTGCTATGAAGAAATAGCCCTAGAATCCTTCCAAAGTTCACAAAGTTCTTATTCACTTTCTTCTTAATTAGATCAAAGAAAACTTCTCCCCAATTCAACTGTTTCTTAACCACCAAAGCACCCATTAAACAGAATTGATACCTAGATATGGTATGATGGGTAGAAAGTTTTGCTAAAAGGACCTTGCCAACAACATCTGCTAGAAACCTGTATTCCACTGACAGATTTTTCTTAAGCAGCTTGTTAGGGTTTGCTGCTGAATGACCCATCCTGTCAAGCATACTTACAAACTCTTCTCCAGACAACTCAAGAGAATCTTGACCAGTACTTAATTGGAAAACTTCTGTTAATATAGCAGGAGTAAGAGATACCTGATTGCATGATATAGTTTTTATCACTATATTTTGATCTTGATTGTGAGCAGTATACACTCATTCTTTGATTTCATTGGAAGCCAGTTTTATCCTTATGGTCGTACTAGCTGTTGATCTTTAAATAAATCCAGAATATCCTTGAAAATCTGATCACTGTTTTCAAATGAGTCCATATCGATATCGAATCCAGTGTCGAATTTCATTGCTGCCAAAACTACAACAGAAACGGCCATTTGTTTTTGCAAAAATGAACAAACAAAAGACCAGGTGTAGAAAAGTTTGGAGGGAAAGGAAAATTCTACAGAGAGTATGAAAGCGCAAAGGGAGAACGACGACCAAAAAATGAATTTTATATTAGGGTTCGACGCAAAAAAGGAAAGATCGTTGAACTCCGTTCGACGATCTGGGCTTCTAAAGGAATCTGAAAGGTCTTCAACATCGTCGATCTCCGTTCGACGATATTGGAGAGCGTTGAGCTCCATTCGACGATCACTAACCGGAAGAAGATAGCTTAGCACTATCTGGAAAGTGCTGAACTCCGATCGACAATTTCTAAGAACGTCGATCTTAGTTCGACGATCTTTGGGAAAAGCGTCGAGCGCAGTTCAGAGACCAGAAACAACCTATACACACTAGAAAAATCAAAATGTTTGCCTAGTCTTGGTCAATTTTAGAGTTTTAAAATCTTGAAGCTTATTTTAAACTTCCTCCATCTAACATTCCTAACTGATTCAGGAAGAATGTATGTTTCTTTTCATCCAATGGTTTGGTGAAAATATCTCCCCTTTGCAAGTCAGTTGGGATATATTGAAGTTCAATTTTATTTTTCTCAACATTGTCCCTTAAAAAGTGAAGCCTATTTTCTATATGTTTTGTCCTACTATGGAGGACTGGATTTTGTGCTATAAAAATAGCACTACTGTTATCACAGAAAATTTTTGACTTCTCTAAGTTGTATCCATAGTCTAGGAGCTGATTTTGAATCCACAGAATCTGTGAGCAACAACTACCTGCTACCATATATTCAGCTTCAGCAGTTGATGTGGACACAGATGTTTGTTTCTTGCAAAACCAGGAGACAAGTCTGTCACCAAGAAACTGGCAAGTTCCACTGGTGCTTTTCCTGTCTATTCTGCATCCAGCATAATCAGCATCTGAAAATCCAGTTAAGTCAAATGCTGAGTCTTTTGGATATCAGAGACCTAGATTTGCACAACTTTTCACATACATAAGAATCCTTTTTACTAAGGTTAAGTGTGGCTCTCTAGGGCTCACTTGGAATCTAGCACATATGCATGTAGCAAACATTATGTCAGGTCTACTAGCTATAAGGTACAATAAAGAGCCAATCATTGCTCTATATGTTGTCTGATCAATAGGTTTCCCATATTCATCAGCATCTAATACAGCATTAGTAGGCATAGGTGTTTTCATACATGATGCTTCAGACATACCAAATTTCTTAACCAATTCTTTTGCATACTTGGTTTGAGAGATGAATATGCCTTCAGCATGCTGTTTTACTTTCAATCCTAGAAAGAAGGAAAGCTCACTCATGTTACTCATTTCAAATTTAGAAAGCATTAGATTGGAAAACCTTTTGCACAGATTTCAATCAATAGAACCAAAGATAATATCATCTACATAGATTTGTACTAGTAAGGTATTGGACTTATGGGTTCTAATAAAAAGAGTTTGGTCTACTCTACCCCTTATAAAATCATTTTTCAGAAGAAAGCATGCTAGGGTCTCATACCATGCTCTAGGAGCTTGCTTTAGACCATAAAATGCTTTATGCAATTTGAAAACATAATCAGGATGAGTTGGAGAAATAAAACCTGGGGGCTGTCTAACATAGACTTCTTCCTTGATATCTCCATTGAGAAAAGCACTCTTTACATCCATTTGATATACTTTGAATCCTTTGTGTGCTGCATAAGCTAAGAAAATTCTTATGGCCTCTAACCTTACAACTGGTACAAAGGTCTGGTCATAATCTATCCCTTCTTCTTGAGAGTATCCTTGAGCAACTAGCCTTGCCTTGTTCCTTACAATGACTCCTTGATCATCCAATTTGTTTCTGAACACCCATTTTGTTCCAACAATGGAGTGATCCTTTGGCCTTGGCACTAGTTCCCAAACTTTGTTCCTTTCAAATTGATGTAATTCCTCTTGCATTGCAATGATCCAGTGTGGGTCTTGTTCTGCATCTTGAATGGATTGAGGCTCAATTTGAGAAAGAAAGAAGGTGTGAATCAGGTTTTGGTTGACCTGATTTTTGGTTTACACACCAGCTGAGATGTCTCAAATCACTTGGGAGATTGGATGGTCTCTTGATGTTACTAAATCAATAGGGGGTGTTGATTGTTCACCAACCTGTGTTGTTGTTTTCTCTTGTGGAACAACAACTGGCTCTTCAAAAAGATTCTCTTCAAGATGTTGAATATCTTCTTCATCTTCACTGCTTTCATCCTTTTGTATAATATGTAACCTGTCCAAATTTTCAGCAAGAGAGTGTACCTGCAAAGATTCTATGGTAGAAGCATTCTTCTCCTTAAAAGACATGTTATATTTATCAAAGGATACATGAACAGATTCTTCAATTTTATGAGTAGATTTGTTATACACCCTATAAGCTTTACTGATCATGGAGTATCACAGAAACACTCCTTCATCAGCTTTAGCTTGAAAATTTGCTATGTATTTCTTGTCATTATTGTGAATGTAACAAATGCAACCAAAAATTTTAAAATAATCTACTTTAGGTTTCTTCCCTTTGAGTAATTCATAGGGAGTATTGCCCTTCAGCTTATGTATCAAACTTCTATTCAACACATAGTTGGAGGTGTTCACTGCCTCTGCCCAAAAGGATAGAGGAAGGTGAGCGTCTGACAACAATGTAGTAGCAGATTCAATGAGGGTTCTATTTTTCCTTTCAACTACCCCATTTTGTTGAGGAGTTCTAGGAGCTGAGAAAGTGTGTCTGATCCCTTCACTCTGACAGAACTCTTGCATAAAAAGAGAATCAAACTCTGTCCCATGATCACTTTTGATCAGGGTAATGTGAGTATTGAACTCACTCTGTATGCATTTGAGAATCTCTGTCAAACACTTAAAGTTATCAGACTTCTTCCTCAGAAAGAACACTCATGTGAATCTAGAGAAGTCATCTACAACTACTAAAGTATAAGATTTCCCTCCTAAGCTTTGTACTGTAATGGGTCCAAAGAGATCCATGTGTAACAGATACAAAATCCCAGGTGAATCACTCTTATTAAGTGACTTGAAGCTATTTTTGGTTTGCTTTCCTAATTGACAAGCCCTGCAAAGTCCTTCCTTCTTGTAGGGGCCAGAAGGTAGTCCTCTAACAAGGTTATCCTTAGATAGCCTAGCAATGGTTCTAAGCTTTATATGTCCTAATCTTTTATGTCATAGTTCATTAGGTCTACAAATGGAATTGAACAAGCATATATCTACCTTAGTTGAGAGAAAATCCATAAGATAAATGTTACCTTTCCTTTTACCTGTCAACACAGTTGTGTTATCCTCTGATTTGATTTTGCATGAGTATTTGTTGAAAGTCACTTGGTAGCCTTCATCACACAGTTGACTGATGCTGATTAAGTTGTGCTTCAGTCCTTCCACATAAGCTACTTTCTTGAATGTGACCGAGCCAATCTAGACTATACCATAACCTTTTGTTAGTCCAAAGTTTGAAACACCAAATATTACTTTGGGTCCACGTTTGGCTTTGAAGGATGTGAAATTCTCTTTATTTCCTATCATGTGCTTTGAGCACCCACTATCCAGATACCATTGCTGGTTTGATGTTGGATAGGTCTTCACCTGCACATAAAACAATTTACTTGTCTTTGACCCAGTTTACCTTGGGCCTAGGTTGATAATCTTTAAAATCTGAAATAAAAGACATCTCTGGTTGACTCTTATAGCCTTCAGGATGATATCTCCTAGGAGGTACTATCCATTCAGTATAAGGGTTAAACCTCTGAGATGTAGGACCTCTAGGATTGAAGTTTGATTTGTCTTCGAAAGATTTTTCAAAACTCTGAGCTCTGTTCGACGATCTCTGAGCTGAGTTCGACGATCTTGGGTCAGATCGTCGAGCTTCATTCGAAGATTGACTATTCCAGAGTTCAGGGTTCAGAAATCGTCGACCTGAGTTCGACGATTCAGCCTGAGATCGTTGAGCTCCATTCGGCGATTGTCGAGCTCCGTTCGACGTTTTCTGTTGAACTTTTGTTTTCTTAGGTAAATCAGAGTTCTTCCTAGCCACCTCTACAACTCCCTTACCTTTATCTGCGATAAACTTGATTGGGGTTGTTAATACTATAGGTTGGCTGGATGAAGCACCCAAGCCTAGTGTACTATTGAATCTTGAGTTCACTGTGCTTGTGATGTCCATTAGTTTAATACTTCTCCCATTGAGGGATTCTTCAAACTTCTTGGCCTCTGATAGTTCACTTTTCAGTGAGGCTATTTGCTCCCTACAACATTCCAGCTCCTCAGAGAGTTTGATGTTATCTGATTTTAAGGTGCTTTGTTCAGACAGTTGATTTCTGAGAGAAATAATTTCTTTCTCAGATTTTAATAGATCTAAACACAGTGCCTTAAATTCACATTTGAAGTCCTCTGAATTAAAATCAAATGAGTCTATTACCTGATCCTCTTCAGATTGAGTTTCTGATTCAGACTCTGACTCTTGTTCTGCATCTGTATTGTGTTGAGAGACATTGATAGCCATCATGCAGAACTCCTTTTCTTCAGCATCATCTTCATCATCACTTGAGCTGGAAGAAGCTTCTGATTCTTCTTCTGTTTCACTCCAGGTTTCAGCTATAAACCCCTTCCTGGTATGTTTGTTCTTGCTGGAGGAGGGTTTGTCATTGCTGTTTTTCTTGAGTTCTTTGTATCTTCTCCTTTCTTTCCTGTCCTTCTTGTCCTTATTTTGATTTTCTGGAAAGTCAGGCACAATGTGGCCTGGTTTCCTGCATCCAAAACAAATAATTTCTTTGTTATTGGACTTATCATACCTTGTCTTTTCATGCCCTCTGAAACCTTTTTTTCTAAAGTCCTTCCTGGCCATTTTATAAAACCTTTTGGCCAGTAAGCTTAGCAGCTCTTCATTGCCTGTGACCTTGTCTTCAGGCTGATCTTCAATAGCTTTGAATGCTATTGATTTCTCTTTTCTAATTGCTGGTAAAGCAGCCTTCTGCTCTTCTTCTCTGTTCTTGATGAGCAGCTCATAAGACTTGAGCTTTCCCAAAAGAGCCTCAGTGGCGATCTCATTTAGGCTTCTGGCATCCTTGATTGTCCAGATCCTTGAGTCCCAAGTGCTGGGAAAGCACATTAGGATTTTTAGTTGAGTTCAGTCAATGAGATCTCCTTGTCCAAGGTTTTCAGTTCATTGACTATAAGACTAAGTCTGTTATACATATCAGCAACTGACTCAGTTTCTCCTTTCTTGAAGTTCTCATACTGAGTTATGAGATGGGATCTTCTATCTTTCCTTTCATCTGCAGATCCTGACACTATTTCAGATAGTTTGTCCCATATCTCTTTTGGTTTAGGGTTTAGGGTTTAGGGTTTAGGGTTTAGGGGCATCTGGCTTGCAGAAATAAGCACAGAATCCTCCTATAACAGACATCCTTCTTGGTGTTCTTCTTCTTGATGGAGTCAAACAAGATACTGCCCCAGTTCACTAAATTTTGTTCGCCAAGGCACTCATTAGTAGAAACTGATGCCTTGTAATGTAATCATGGGAAATATGTTTACCCAGGATTACTTTCCCTACGATGTCAGCCAAAAACATGTACTCAACTGACAAGTTTTTCTTTAAAAGCTTGCTAGGGTTTCCTTCAAAGTGACCTGTCTTAATCAACATATTATTATATTAGGAACTATCCATCTCTATATCATCATTTCCATTTACAAGATCAAAAATTTTAGATAAAATTATAGGTGTCAGGGGAACCTGTTCTCCAGATATTATGACAATGAGGGTTGTTGCATCTTGTGAGGAGGATGTATAGACCCATTCTTTAATATCTGTAACTGGAAGCTTGATGAGTGTAGTCATAAACTTCCTTAGTTTCTGCTCCTCAAATAATCTCAGAATATTAGTGAAGATTTAATTGGAGTGAGAAAATGAATCAATGTCTATATCAAAGCCGGCATCGAACTTCTAGTTGGAGAGTATCGCCGCAGAGATCGCAATTATTTTCCTGCAAAAATGAGAGAAAGATCAAGTGCAAGGGAACAAGAAAGCGCGGTATTGATTTCGATGAAAACTTATATATAAGTTTTCAGAAGGCGAAAAGTCGAACTCCGTCGAGCGAGAAACACAAACTTCGAGCTCAGTTCGACAAAATGCTCAAAATAGAAAATAAGATCGTCGATCTAAGCCAGAAGAAGAGAAAACATATCGTCATTCTCCGTTCGACGAAATATTTTCTGAAACAAATTCGTCGATCTCCGTTCGACGAATAATTTCACAAAGAAAAATTCGTCGATCTAAGTTCGACGAACTCTTCACGAAGAGTTCAAAGATCGTCGATCTTCGTTCGACGAACTATGTCCTAATCGTTGAACTCAGAACTAAAATTAAATTAAGCCTTCCCCATTTATCATGGCTAGATGATTTAGGAAAAATAGATGTTTCTTCTCATCTAAAGGTTTAGTGAAGCTGTCTGCACTTTGTAAATTAGTAGAGATAAAGACATGGTTATTTTTATTTTTCTCCACACAGTCTCTAATGAAATGATGTCTAATTTATATATTCTTGGTCCTACTATGATGCACTAGATTTTATGCAATGGAAATTGCACTGTTACTATCACAAAATATAGTTAAATTATTTAGATTGAAACCAAAATTCAGGAGTTGGTTTTGAATCCACAAAATTTGTGAACAACATTTTCCAGCTGTAATATATTCAGCTTCTGCAGTTGAAGTTGACCCAGATGTCTGTTTCTTACAAAACCAAGACACAAGCCTATCACCAAGGAACTGGTATGTTCCTGATGTGATTTTCCTGTCAACTCTACATCCAGCAAAGTCCACATCTAAGAATCTAGTTACTTCAAATTCTTACTCAGTTGGATACCAGAGTCCTAGATTTGGGCAACCCTTTATATATCTCAAAATCCTTTTAAGTAAAATAAGATGAGATTATTTAGGGTTAAATTGGAACCTAGCACCAAGTCATGTATCAAATATTATATCTGGCCTAATAGCTGTGAGATACAACAAGGACCCAACAATAACCCTATATGTTTTCAGATCAACTGGCTTGCCCTGTTCATTAAAACCAATCACAACATTGGAAGCCATGGGTGTTTTCATGGCTGAGGCATCCGACATCCCAAATCTCTTAATTAGCTCCTTAGCATATTTAGAATGGGAGATGAAAATGTCATCAGGGGATTGCTACACTTGAAGACCAAGGAAGTGGGAAAGCTCACCCATGCTACTCATTTCAAACTTGGAATGCATCAGGTCAGAAAACCTTTTGCATAGTTTGGAATCAGTAGAGCCAAATATGATGTCATCTACATATATTTGTGCTATTAAAATTTTATTTTTATGATGCTTAATAAACAAAGTCCAATCTACAATGCCCCTAGTGAACTTATACTCTAAGAGAGAGCTAGCTAGGGTCTCATACCAAGCTCTTGGAGCTTGCTTTAAACAATAAAGAGCCTTATGTAACTTAAAAACAAAAGAGGGATGAGTTCAAAAGATGAAACTTGGTGGTTGCTGCACATAGACTTCCTCTTTGAGTTCACCATTAAGGAATGTAATTTTGACATCCACGAAAGTGATGTGTTAGATCTGAAATACTCTAGAGGGGGGGGGGGGGGGTGAATAAAGTATCCTAAAATCCTTAGAAAACTTTACAGCTTTTGCTGTAAATAAAAACTGCAGAATAACAAATAAATACTCACAAACACAGAGCAAACCTAGCTAGTGCAAACACTGCAAGAACAAAAGAAAGGGCAACCAGACAAGACAAGAAATTATAGTGGTTCCCCAACCTGGGTACATCCACTCTTCTACCACCCTGGTAGGAATCCACTCAGAGTTTTGATCAGGTGCCTGACACCAATGAGCTTTTGATCAGTGCTCAAAAACCAAACCTCAAGTCTTTTGGTCGGGTGACTTGCAACCAGGAATAACTTTTGAAGTGAGTTATAACCCTGTATACAGTGGGGGGTTGAGAGATGATTATTCTTTCTCTTTCTCAATAAAAAACTGAGAAGACTTAAGTGGAAATGATGTTAGCAAAGAGCTTCCCCTAATGATTTTAAAGTGTCATGACTTATGCTTATAGGTTGTTGATGATGTTAAAGTGTCATAACTTTTGCCTAGAAGACTCAAGGCTGTCGATGATATTAAAGTGTCGTGACTGCTGCCTTAATTGCTCACGAGAGATTGTCGTCCTGCAGATGGTGGTGAGTCAGCATGCTTAGAACGCGATCACCGAGAATGTGCCTTGAGAGCACGGGGCGTGTGGCCATGCGTGCCAATGCCTATGATGCAATGTATTTATATACTGCTTGGTTGTGCTAATAAAATGTAGGGAAGGAGCATCGCCGCCCCGAGTTGGGGGCGGGATCGTTATAATTTGGTCAGCATTGCTGACCGTTGCTTTTGTTTGCCACCGTGTAACACCCCCTATCTGTCGCATAGCATATAGCAATAGGTCCGGCCGGGGCCCGATGCCATATACCACAGACAAACCGGGTGGTTACTCAATGGAAACCATACAACTAATAATAACGTCCTACATAGAGCATTCTAGCGGAAGCAGTTTAAGTTGAAATAAAGAACCCAACACTAAACATGAATGTCCACTAGAATAGCCAACGAGGAATGAAGTGCATACACTAGTACTGGCCTTAAGGCCTTACAAAAAGGTTTACTTAATGTTACCTGATTTACAAACCACGGCACGCAGGCCGGTCATACATGAATAAAGCAGTAAACACTCCAGTTAGGCCTTCAAGGGACGGCTTCGCAATTTGGGCTTTAGCCCGCTATTGACCGCTTGGTCCAGCAGCACCTGCAAGCAACATAACCACCGCATGGTGGCAAACAAAAAGGCAACGGTCAGCAATGCTGACCAAATTATAACGATCCCGCCCCCAACTTGGGGCGGCAATGCTCCTTCCCTGCAGTTTTATTAGCACAAGCGAGCAATATAATAGCATTCATTTCATCACAGGCGTAGGCTCACAAGGCCACACACCCCGTGCACTCAGGTCACATTCTCGGTGAACCGGTCAATGTCACGTTAGTTAAAGCCATGGACATTCCGGATGCACCACCGCCACTTTGACGGCCAAACATATGAGCAATTTGTCTTCCCGGCATGGGTCACGTCAATTTAAGCCATGGACCGCCGAAGACTCTCATCTATGCCAACGGCAAGTGCCACGTAACCTTAGGTCTCTTTAACCCGAACGACATAGATATGGGTATGGTTCCATCTAACCCATGCTCACGTCGCAATGACAATTTAAGCCATTTGCGCAGGTTAAACTTCTCCCGAGTCCCATTTTCGTCACACAATTTCACAAAACTCGATTATGTTCAAGTTGGCTCTCAGGCCTCCATGTTGGCAAGATCACGCATCAGCCCAGTTTTCCGGTTGCACCTTAGGGTTAATCCCCAAGGCTCCCTGTTGCAATCTACCGTGTAGAAAACCCGAAAAACAATCAATAACACGGAGTCTTCTCCGGCATTTATGCAATGCAACATCACCGATCCAGACCAACATGTCCGGGTAGGCTTCACACATCATGTCTATGTCCATTCTCGCTTACAGACTCTAAACAATGGGGACTTCACATATCTACCCGAAGGAACGCCTCCAACTCTTCGCAAACTCGCGAGAGCGGGCTTCCTATGCAAAGTAGGAGAGCTACTCATGCTCAAGAAGAGAATCATTACCCTAGCGTTCCTCTTTGGTGCCATTGAAAAGTAAACGGATGAAAAGCACCGCACTAGCTTTGCCTCCGTGGATCCGAAGTCGGCTCGCGATTCGGAGCTTCGAAGCTCCTCCAATGGCCGGATCTAACTCCTTCTTCATTCCTTGGCTCTCCTCTCTCTCTAAGGTTTTAGAAAGAAGATAACTTATGAAAAGTGATGGTTTCTAAGTCCAATCCCGGGTATATCCCTTCAGGAACAACCCCCAGCCGTTGGATCTCAAAATAAGGAAACGAACGGCTTTGATTCGGGACTGAAATGCCCAATCTAGACCGAACACGGCCTGGCACACGCCCGTGTCCATGTGTAACGCCCTGAAACTCAAAGGAGCAAAGGGGGACGTTTTGGGCCAGTTTGGGTTCTGGCTGTAGGCACACGGCCTGGGACACGGGCGTGTCCCAGGGCGTGTCAAGCGTGTGCCGACACTTAGCCGCGAAGTCGTCGAGATTTTCTCGACGATTCGTTGAGAATGGGCACACGGCCTGCGACACGGGCGTGTCGCAGGGCGTGTCGACCTGTGTCGACACTTAGCCGCGGAGTCGTCGAGTTATACTCGACGAATCGTCGAGAATGGGCCTACGGCCCGCGACACGGGCGTGTCGCCGGGCGTGTCGACCCGTGTCGACGATCGTCCTGGGGAAGTCGTCGAGATTCGCTCGACGATCGTCGAGACAAGGCACACGGCCTAGGACACGGGCGTGTCCAAGGCCGTGTCATCAAGTCGTCGAACTGCACGCGACGAAATGTCGAGACCATGTACACGGCCTGGGGCCCAGGCGTATCAAGGTGACACGGGCAAGGACACGGGCGTGTCCTAGAACCCGTGTAGTGCTCGGGTTGAAAATGGGGAAAAATCATGGGGTATACGGCCGGCTACACGGCCGTGTCAGCTGGAACACGGGCGTGTCAGCTCGAACACGGGCGTGTTCGATACCCGTGTTAGGGTCCAGGAGATTCGATTTTGACGGCGAATGCGGCACACGGCCCTGGACACAGGCGTGTGCCAAGCCGTGTTCGGTCCAGATTGGGCATTTCAGCCCCGAATCAAAGCCGTTCGTTTCCTTAGGTTGAGATCCAACGGCTGGGGGTTGTTCCTGAGAGGATATACCCGTGAGTTGACTTAGAAATCCATCACTTTCTTACCTTATCATCTCTCCAAGTTCTTGGAGAAAGAGGAGAGCCATTGGAGGAAGAAGAACTAGATCCCGCCATTGGAGGAGCTTCGGAGCTCCGAATTGCGAGCCGACTCCGGATCCACGGAGGCAACGCAAGTGCGGTGATTTCCATCTGATTACTTTTCAATGGCGCCAAAGAGGAACTCAAGGGTAACGATCCTCATCTTGAGCACGAATAGCTCTCTTTCCTAGCATAGGAAGCCCGCTCTCGCGAGTTTGCGGAGAGTTGGAGGATTTCCTTCGGGTAGATATGTGAAGTCCCCATTGTTTAGAGTCCGTATGCGAGAACGGACATAGGTATGATGTGTGAAGCCTACCCGGACATTTTAGTCTGGATCGGTGATGTTGCATTGCATAAGGCCAGAGAAGACTCCGTGCTATTGGTTGTTTTCGGGTTTTCTAAGCGGTAGATTGCAGTAGGGAGCCTTGGGGACTAACCCAAAGGTGCACCTGGAAAACTGGGCGGATACGAGATCTTGCCAACTTGGTGGCCTGAGAGCCAACTTGAACATAACCGAGTTATGTGACTTGCGTTAGAATGGGACTCGGCGAAAGTTTGACCCGCGCAAATGGCTTAAATTGTCGTTGCGATGTGAGCACGGGTTAGATGGAACCGTACCCGCTCTATGTCGTTCGGGTTAGAGAGACCTAAGGTTACGTGGCACTCGCCGTTGGCATAGATGTGAGTCTTCGGCGGTCAATGGCTTAAACTGACGTGACTCATGCCAAGAAGACAAATTGCTCATAGGTTTGGCCGTCTAAGTGGCGGTGGTGAGTCCGGAATGTTAATGGCTTTAATTGACGTGACATCGACCGGTTCACCGAGAATGTGCCCTGAGTGCACGGGGCGTGTGGCCGTGCGAGCCAACGTCTGTGTTGAAATGGCTATGGATATATACATTGCTCGCTTATGCTAATGAAATGCAGGGAAGGAGCATCGCCGCCCCGAGTTGGGGGCGGGATCGTTATAATTTGGTCAGCATTGCTGACCGTTGTCTTGTTTTGCCACCGTGCGGTGGTTTATTGCTTGCAGGTGCAGCTGGACCAAGCGGTCAATAGCGGGCTAAAGCCCTTTTTGCGAAGCTGGCCCTCGAAGGACCAAGTAGAAGTGTTTACTGCTTTATTCATGTATGACCGGCCTGCGTGCCGTGGTTTGTAAAACATGTAATTTTCAAGTGAAACACTTTGTAAGGCCTTAAGGCCGGTTTTGGGTATTTTTGTATAACATTCCTTTTGGTATTAGTGGACATTCATGCTTCTTTGTTGGGTTCTTGTTTACAACTCTTATAAACTGCTTCCGCTAGAATGCTCTGTGTAGGACGTTGAGATTGGTTGGATGGTTTCCATACGTAACCACCCGGTCTGTCTGTGGTATATGGCGTCGGGCCCCGGCCGGACCTACTGCTATATACTATGCGACGGATAGGGGGTGTTACAATTTGGTATCAGACTACTGGTTTTGGTCGGACTTAAGCTGAATTCGTGGACGAATTCTTTTTAAGGGGTGGTGAGCACATTGTGTGCGTCATCGTTATAACGGTAAAAGAACCCATGAATGTCCACTTAGGAATGAAAATACTCGTGTTTGAGGAATCTGCGTGTTCCTATAATTGCTGTTCGCAATTTTATTTGGTCGCTTGACGGTGTTTTGTACCACTATAGGTGACCGGAAGCGGTGTTGGACAGCCAGAATGTCCGGTTTCTGAGGAGCATAGTGCACCCGGTGAGGTGTTTGAGCCTCCTCCTTCGTATGAAACCGTTAGAAGGATTGTAGAAGCGGTGTTCGCTGTGACGGGTGCACAGCTAGGAGGAAATGTACAACCCTGCACCCCTGTTGTGGCTTCAACGCCGGTGGGCGCGACGCAGCAGATGACCTTTGGTAGACCTTTGGGGCAGCAGCTGAATATGCATTTAGTGCACGGAGCGCACACGGTTGAGGAATATTTGCAAGCATTTCTTCTGATAAGTCGCTACCCATGCTTCGAGTTGGATAACGAGCAAACTACAATCGATAGATTTTATAATGGCCTGCGTGCCGAGTTACGAGTTCTACTACTAGGACCAAAGTTATTGGGGTTCCGAGCCTTGGTGGAATCAGCTAGATCTTTGGAGGCAGAGTTGAAGAAGACCCTCCCGATGCCAGCGACCACGGTATCGAACTATACAAACCCCATAAGGGCTGCATCCAGCAGAATGCTGGAGAAAGGGGTTATGAAATCGACTAGTAAAGCTACTTACACTTGTTATACTTGTGAAAAGAAAGGGCACTTTGCCCGAGACTATTGGAATGGTGCTCGGAAGGGTAAAAAACCTATGTCAGGAGCAGTCAAGGATGTCAGTGTAAAGGAAACGACATTCAAAGTGCCGAACACCTCAAAGTCGGCATATCGAAAATGGCATAAGAAGCATAGGACTTCGGGTCCAGCTCCTTCTGGTACTTCTGGGGCGACTACGGGTTAGACCCCGGGCACATGTTTCAGCTGTGGCGAGCCGGGGCATTATGCTCGTGAGTGCCTAAAACCCTGGTGGAAGCACGTCGTCATGACGACAGGTATGGTTTAAAGATAGTTTTGCCTTAAACACTTGTCGCCCTTGTGCATGTTAGCGTAGAACTACTGGTGTTAAGCCTTGTTATGACTTCCTTTATCTGCGAGAGCACCGTTTGTTTAGGGAGCTTCGCATTCCTTGGTTAGGAATTATACTGTGCGTCGGAGTACCTCCTTCGATGCTAAGAGACAAATTGGATGCGTCATAGTCCAATGGTGCTCATTGTGCGCGGGTAGAATTGGTTGCGCTTAGTTTTGGATCGGGAATCAGGAGTTCGATCTGCAAGCGTCGTTACTACCGCTAGGGGAGTTTGACGTAATATTTGGCATGGACTGGCTCTCGGAGCAGCAAGCCTATATTGATTGCGGTAGCAAGGAAGCCAAGCTGGGAGCTAGTCGTGAGACGACCTTATGAGCTCAAAGAGGTCGAGCAAGGCGATGATGGCCGCTCTTCAGGTGGTGAAGGCAGTTTGTGCTAGTGTAGAGCTGTTATGTACACTAGTGGAGGTTGTAAAGCCGAAGCCCGCGTTGGATTGTATTTCAGTGGTATTGGAATACCCTGATCTATTCCCCGCAGATCTTCCTGGAGCCCCGCCTCAGCGGGAGATAGATTTTACGATCGAGCTAGTGCCAGGTGCAAAGCCTGTGTCACGATCCCCGTATCTGCTAACGCCTAAAGTAATGGCGGAGCTGAAAGTTCAACTGTAAGAGTTGTTGGAGCAAGGGTATGCGCGTCCAAGTCCTTCGCCTTGGAGCGCACCGACCCTCTTTATTAAGAAGAAGGATGGAAGGTTGAGGCTGTGTATTAATTATCGGGAGGTCAACAACTTGACGGAAAAGAGCAAGTACCCAAGCCCAAGGATCGATGATCTTTGTGATCAGTTGGTAGGGTCAACGGCGTACTCTAAATAGATAAGGGAGAGTGATATCCCTAAGATAACGTTCAGTACAGGACACGGGCGCTACGAGTTTACGGTCATGCCGTTTGGGCTGACTAATGCGCCGTCAGTGTTCATGGATTTGATGAACAGGACGTTCAAGGAGTACTTGGACCGTTTCGTGATCGTCTTCATCGACGATATTTTGGTGTACTCGCAAAGTGAGGAAGATCACTTCAAGCATCTTCATTTGGTGTTGAAGACGCTAAGGAGAAATCAGTTGTATGCCAAGTTCTCGAAGTGCGAGTTTTGGCTATCCTCAGTGGCGTTTCTCGGGCATATAGTGAGTGGAGAGGGTATTGCGGTGGATCCGGCGAAGATTGTTGCGATACGAGAGTGGCCTGAGCTGGCTACGGTAGCGGAAGTCCGGAGTTTGCTGGAGCTTGCTGGCTACTATAGGCGCTTCGTGGAGAACTTCTCGCGGATAGCGTTACCTCTCACTACTTTGACGAGGAAGGAGCATAAGTTCTTTTGGACGCCGGAGTGCCCGCGAGCTTTTGAGGAGTTATAATGTCGGTTGACTACGACGCCTGTGCTGACTTCGCCAAGTGGAACCGAAGGCAATGAGATTTTTAATGATGCATAGGGCAACGGTTTGGGTTGCGTGCTACTGCAACACAGAAGCATAATAGCGTATGGCCGTGAGTTTTGCCTTGAAGCTATGGAGGCATAATTGTATACGGTGTGAAAGTGGATCTCTACACCGGTCACAAGAGCGTGAAGCATCTGATTGATCAGAAGGATCTGAATATACGACAGCGTAGATGGATGGAGTTCTTGGGAGACTATACATTCAAAATCCACTACGCGCCTGATAAAGGGAATACAGTTGCTGACGTGGTGAGTCGCCAAGCCCCAACTCGAGCCCATTGGCTATCGGTGCAAGATGAGCGGTTGGTGCGAGAGTTGGAGGCATTGGGGATCGTTTGTATGGACAAGCAATCAAGTGCTGAAGCAGTTCATGGTAGAGGCTCTGGATGGGCCAAATTCCCAATTCGTCGTGGAGGACGGATTGCTTTGGAAAGACGGTCGATTGTGCGTCCCAAGTGTGGGCAATTTACGGGTGGAGTTGTTGTACGAGGCACACCATACCAAGTACTCGATTCACCCGGGGAGCACAAAGATGTACCGTTATGTGAAGAAACTGTTTTGGTGGCCGGGTTTAAAGAAGGATGTGGCGCTATACGTGGCGAAGTGCCAAACTTGCGCCTTGGTAAAGGCGGAGTGCCAAAAGCCGGGAGGATTTCTTAAGTACTTGCCTATTCCGGAGTGGAAATTCGACGACATCTCTATGGACTTTGTGCACGGTTTGCCAAGGTCGAAAAAGGGGAACGACGCCATTTGGGTGATCGTGGATCGATTAACGAAGGTGATACATTTTATTCCGCATAGGAAGGATGATCCGGTGGAGAAGTTGGCAAAGCTTTATGTGGATAACATAGTACGGCTTCATGGTGTGCCCCGCAGCATCGTGAGTGACTGAGATGGGCGGTTCACGTCCAATGATTGAAGGCTGGTGCAACAAATGTTGGGAACAAAGCTGAAATTCAGCACAGCCACCCATCCGCAAACGGATGGGCAGACCGAGAGGGTCAATAGAACCATGGAAGACATGCTCCGCATGTGTGTCTTGAATTTTGGGAAGCAAAGGGAAGACCACCTTTATTTGGTGGAGTTCGCATACAACAATAGCTACCAAGCGAGTATTCAGATGGCGCCCTTCGAGGCCCTATATGGTAGAAGATGTCGCACGCCGTTGTCTTGGTTAGAAACGGGTGAGTCAAAGTTGTATAAGCGATCGGAAGTGGAGGAGGCTACTTCTTTGGGGAGAACCATTCGGGAGAGGTTTCTTATCGCTCAGGACCGACAAGCAAAGTACTATAATGTCAAGCACAGGAATGTGGAGTTCGCTGTGGGCGATTAGGTATACTTAAAGATCAAGCCGTTCAAGGGTGTCTCGCGGGTGCGACGAGTGAAAAAGCTAAGCACGAGATACCTTGGGCCGTTTGAGGTTCTGGAGCGAGTTGGCTTAGCGGCCTATAGGTTGGAGCTAAGTGGTTTACATGATGTATTCCATATTTCGGTGCTTTGGAAGGTGGTACAAGAGCCTACGCAAGTGATCGCGGTTGATCAAGTACCGGTGGATAGTTGGCTAACGACAAAGGTCAAGCCCGTGTGGATTGAGGACTCGGAGGTCAAGCGGCTACGCAATAAAGAGATCAGGATGGTCAAGGTCCGGTGGGACAATTGCGGTCGTGAGGATCTTTCTTGGGAGCGAGAGCAGACTATGCTTGACGAGTATCCGGAGTTGTTCCGCTCAGGTACAAATTTTGTTTTTGTATGTCTTTCCTTTATGTAATTTCGTGGGTGAAATTCTTTTAAGAGGGGGAGAGTTGTAACGCCCCGAAACTCAAAGGAGCAAAGGGGGACGTTTTGGGCCAGTTTGGGTTCTGGCTGTAGGCACACGGCCTGGGACACGGGCGTGTCCCAGGGCGTGTCAAGCGTGTGCCGACACTTAGCCGCGAAGTCGTCGAGATTTTCTCGACGATTCGCTGAGAATGGGCACACGGCCTGCGACACGGGCGTGTCGCAGGGCGTGTCGACCCGTGTCGACACTTAGCCGCGGAGTCGTCGAGTTATACTCGACGAATCGTCGAGAATGGGCACACGGCCCGCGACACGGGCGTGTCGCCGGGCGTGTCGACCCGTGTCGACGATCGTCCCGGGGAAGTAGTCGAGATTCGCTCGACGATCGTCGAGACAAGACACACGGCCTAGGACACGGGCGTGTCCAAGGCCGTGTCATCAAGTCGTCAAACTGCACGCGACGAAATGTCGAGACCATGTACACGGCCTGGGGCCCAGGCGTGTCAAGGTGACACGGGCAAGGACGCGGGCGTGTCCTAGAACCCGTGCAGTGCTCGGGTTGAAAATGGGGAAAAATCATGGGGTACACGGCCGGCTACACGGCCGTGTCAGCTGGAACACGGGCGTGTCAGCTCGAACACGGGAGTGTTCGATACCCGTGTTAGGGTCCAGGAGATTCGATTTTGACGGCGAATGCGGCACACGGCCCTGGACACGGGCGTGTGCCAAGCCGTGTTCGGTCCAGATTGGGCATTTCAGCCCCGAATCAAAGCCGTTCGTTTCCTTAGGTTGAGATCCAACGGCTGGGGGTTGTTCCTGAGAGGATATACCCGCGAGTTCACTTAGAAATCCATCACTTTCTTACCTTATCATCTCTCCAAGTCCTTGGAGAAAGAGGAGAGCCATTGGAGGAAGAAGAACTAGATCCCGCCATTGGAGGAGCTTCGGAGCTCCGAATCGCGAGCCGACTCCGGATCCACGGAGGCAACGCAAGTGCGGTGATTTCCATCCGATTACTTTTCAATGGCGCCAAAGAGGAACTCAAGGGTAACGATCCTCATCTTGAGCACGAATAGCTCTCTTTCCTAGCATAGGAAGCCCGCTCTCGCGAGTTTGCGGAGAGTTGGAGGCGTTCCTTCGGGTAGATATGTGAAGTCCCCGTTGTTTAGAGTCCGTATGCGAGAACGGACATAGGCATGATGTGTTAAGCCTACCCAGACATTTTAGTCTGGATCGGTGATGTTGCATTGCATAAGGCCGGAGAAGACTCCGTGCTATTGGTTGTTTTCGGGTTTTCTACGCGGTAGATTGCAGCAGGGAGCTTTGGGTACTAACCCAAAGGTGCACCCAGAAAACTGGGCGGATACGAGATCTTGCCAACTTGGTGGCCTGAGAGCCAACTTGAACATAACCGAGTTATGTGACTTGCGTTAGAATGGGACTCGGCGAAAGTTTGACCCGCGCAAATGGCTTAAATTATCGTTGCGATGTGAGCATGGGTTAGATGGAACTGTACCCGCTCTATGTCGTTCGGGTTAGAGAGACCTAAGGTTACGTGGCACTCGCCGTTGGCATAGATGTGAGTCTTCGGCGGTCAATGGCTTAAACTGACGTGACCCATGCCAAGAAGACAAATTGCTCATAGGTTTGGCCGTCTAAGTGGCGGTGGTGAGTCCGGAATGTTAATGGCTTTAATTGACGTGACATCGACCGGTTCACCGAGAATGTGCCCTGAGTGCACGGGGCGTGTGGCCGTGCGAGCCAACGTCTGTGTTTAAATGGCTATGGATATATACATTGCTCGCTTATGCTAATGAAATGCAGGGAAGGAGCATCGCCGCCCTGAGTTGGGGGCGAGATCGTTATAATTTGGTCAGCATTGCTGACCGTTGCCTTGTTTTGCCACCGTGCGGTAGTTTATTGCTTGCAGGTGCAGCTGGACCAAGCGGTCAATAGCGGGCTAAAGCCCTTTTTGCGAAGCTGGCCCTCGAAGGCCCAAGTAGAAGTGTTTACTGCTTTATTCATGTATGACCGGCCTGCGTGCCGTGGTTTGTAAAACATGTAATTTTCAAGTGAAACACTTTGTAAGGCCTTAAGGCCGGGTTTGGGTATTTTTGTATAACATTCCTTTTGGTATTAGTGGACATTCATGCTTCTTTGTTGGGTTCTTGTTTACAACTCTTATAAACTGCTTCCGCTAGAATGCTCTGTGTAGGACGTTGAGATTGGTTGGATGGTTTCCATACGTAACCACCCGGTCTGTCTGTGGTATATGGCATCGGGCCCCGGCCGGACCTACTGCTATATACTATGCGACGGATAGGGGGTGTTACACCAGGGCCGTGTGCCTCATTCGCCGTCAAAATTGAATCACCTGGAGCAACACATGGGTATCGAACATGCCCGTGTTCGAGTTGACATGCCCGTGTTCCACCTGACACGGCCATGTGGCCGGCCGTGTACCCCCATCATTTTTCCCTGAAATCAACTCGAGCACTGCACGGGTTCTAGGACACGCCCATGTCCTTACCTGTATCACGTCAACACGCCCGGACCCCAGGCCGTGTACACAGTCTCGACACTCGACACTTCGTCGAGCGAAGATCGTCGACCTACTGACACGGCCTTGGACACGCCCGTGTCCTAGGCCGTGTGCCTTGTCTCGACACAATGTCGAGACCAAAGTGTCGACTTCCCGGGACGAGTGTCGACACGGGTTGACACGCCCTGCGACACGCCCGTGTTGCAGGCCGTGTGCCATGTCTCGACACTTCGTCGAACGCAGAGTGTCGACTTCGCGGGCTAAGTGTCGACACGAGTCGACACGCCCTGCGACACGCCCATGTCGCAGGCCGTGTGCCCAGTCTCGGCTCAATGTCGAGACCAAAGTGTCGACTTCCCGTCTTAGTGTCGACACAGGCTTGACATGCCCTGGGACACGCCCGTGTCCCATGCCGTGTGCCTATAGCCAGAACCCAAACTGGCCCAAAACGTCCCCCTTCGCTCCTTTGAGTTTCGGGGCATTACAACTCTCCCCCTCTTAAAAGAATTTCGTCCACGAAATTATATAAAGGAAAGACATATACAAAACCAAAATTTGTACCTGAGCGGAACAACTCCGGATACTCGTTAAGCATAGTCTGCTCTCGCTCCCAAGAGAGCTCCTCACGACCGCAATTGTCCCACCGGACCTTGACCAACCTGATCTCGTTATTGCGTAGCCGCTTGACCTCCGAGTCCTCAATCCGTACGGGATTTACTTTTGTCGCCAACCCACTACCAACCGGTGCGGGCTTTACTTTTGTCGCCAACCCACTACCAACCGGTGCTTGATCGACCGCGATGACTCGCATAGGCTCTGGCACTGCCTTCTGTAGCACCGATATTTGGGATACATCATGTAGACCACTAAGCTCCACTGAAAGCTAGAATTGATAGGCCGCTTCACCAACCCGCTCTAGAACCTCAAACGGCCCAAGGTACCTCGGGCTTAGCTTTTTCAATCACCGCACCCGCGAGGCACCCTTGGACGGTAAGATCTTTAAGTACACATAGTCGCACACGGCGAACTCCACGTTCCCGCGCTTGGCATTATAGTACTTTGCTTGCCGGTCATGAGCGATAAGCAACCTCTCCCGAACGCTTCGCACCGACAAAGTAACATTCTCCACTTCGAATCGCTTACACAATTTGACTCACCTGTTTCCAGCCAGGACAACGGCGTGCGACATCTCCTACCATATAAAGATGGTCTTCCCATTGCTTTCCAAAGTCCAAGACACACATGCGGAGCATGCTTTCCATCTATTGACCATCTCGGTCTGCCCATCCGTTTACGGATGAAAGGCTGTGCTGAATTTCGGCTTTGTTCCCAACATTTGCTGCACAAGCCTCCAATCATTGGACGCGAACTGCCCATCTCGGTCACTCACGATGCTGTGGGGTACACCATGAAGCCGTACTATGTTATCCACATAAAGCTTTGCCAACTTCTCCACCGGATCATCCTTCCTATGCGGAATAAAAATGTGACACCTTCGGCAACTGATCTACGACCGCCCAAATGGCGTCGTTCTCCTTTTGCGACCTTGGCAAACCGTGCACAAAGTTCATAGAGCTGTCGTCGAATTTCCAATCCGGAATAGGCAAGGACTTAAGAGATCCTCCCGGCTTTTGGCACTCTGCCTTCACCAAGGTGCAAGTTTGGCACTTCGCTACGCATAGCGCCACATTTTTCTTCAAACCCGGCCACCAAAATAGTTTCTTTACATCGCGGTACATCTTCGTGCTCCCCGGGTGAATCGAGTATTTGGTATGGTGTGCCTCGTACAACAATTCCACCCATAAATTGCCCACACTTGGGACGCACAGACGACCGTCTTTCCAACGCAATCCGTCCTCCACAACGAATTGGTAATTTGACCCATCTAGAGCTTCTACCATGAACTGCTTCATATGGACATCCATATCCAAAGCCTGCCGAATCCGATCAGTCAGGTCATATTGGACTTCAGTCCAATTCAGTACCACCTCAGCACTCGATTGCCTATCCGCACAAACAATCTCCAACGCCTCCAACTCCCGCACCAACAGCTCATCATGCATCGATAGCCAATTGGCTTGAGCTGGGCCTCGGCGACTCAACGCGTCCGCAACCGTATTTCCTTTACCAGGCACGTAGTGGATCTTGAATGTATAGTCTCCCAAGAACTCCATCAATCTATGCTGCCGCATTTTCAGCTCCTTCTGATCAATCAGATACTTCACGCTCTTGTGACCGGTGTAGAGATCCATTTTCACACCGTACAAAATTATGCCTCCACAGCTTCAAGGCAAAACTCACGGCCACTAACAACAAGTTTTGGACCGGATAGTTCCTCTCGTGCACTTTTGGCTGTCTCGTGCCATAAGCTATTACACTTCCGTGTTGCAGTAGCACGCAACCCAACCCGCTGCCCGAAACGTCGCTGTTAAATCCTATAGCCTTTGGTTCCACTCGACGAAGTCAGCACAGGCGCCGTGGTCAACCGACATTACAACTCCTCAAAAGTTCGCGCGCGCTCCGGCGTCCAAAAGAACTTATGCTCCTTCCTCGTCAAAGTAACGAGGGGTAACGCTATCCGCGAGAAGTTCTCCACGAAGCGCATGTATTAGCCGGCAAGCCCCAGAAAACTCCAGACTTCCGCTACTGTATAAAGCACAGACCACTCCCGCATCGCAACAATCTTCGTCGGATCCACTGCAATACCTTCCCCACTCACTATAAGACCGAGGACGCCACTGAAGATGACCAAAACTCGCACTTCGAGAATTTGGCATACAACTAATTCCTCCTTAACGTCTCCAAAACCAAAAGAAGCTGTTTGAAGTGATCTTCCTTACTCTGCGAGTACACCATAATATCGTCGACAAAAACGATCACAAAATGGTACAAGTACTCCCGGAAGGTCCTGTTCATCGAATCCATGAACACTTACGGCGCATTAGTCAGCCCAAACGGCATGACCGTAAACTCGTAGCGTCCGTATCCTGTACTGAACGTTATCTTAGGGATATCACTCTCCCTTAACTACTTTAGAGTACGCCGTTGGCCCGAACAATTGATCACAAAGATCATCGATCCTTGGGATTGGGTACTTGTTCTTTTCCGTCAACTTGTTGAGCTCCCGATAATTAATACATAGCCTCAAGCTTCCATCCTTCTTCTTAATAAAGAGGGTCGGTGCGCTCCAAGGCGAAGGACTTGGACGCACATACCCTTACTCCAATAACTTTTAGAAGTTGCACCTTCAGTTCCGCCATTTCCTTAGGCGCTAGCCGATATGGAGAGCATGACACAGGCTTTGCACCTGGTTCTAGCTCAAACATGAAATCTATCTCCCGTCGAGGCAGGGCTCCAGGAAGATCTCAGGGAACACATTAGGGTACTCCAGTACCACTGAAATATTAACCAAAGCGGGCTTCGGCTTTACAACCTCCACTAGTGTACAGAACAGCTCTACACCAGCACGAACCGCCTTCACCACCTGAAGAGCAGACGCCAACGTCTTGCTCGACCTCTTCGAGCCCGTAAAGGTCGACTCACGACTAGCTCCCAGCTTGGATTCCTTGCTACCGCAATCGATATAGGCTTGATGCTCCGAGAGCCAGTCCATGCCAAATATTACGTCGAACTCCCCTAGCGGTAGTAACGATGCTTGCAGATCAAACTCCTGATTCCCAATCCAAAACTAAGCGCAACCAAATCTACCCGCGCACAATGAGCACCATTGGACTATAACGCATCCAATTTGTCTCTTAGCATCGAAGGAGGTACTCCGACGCACAATATAATTCCTAATAAAGGAATGCTAAGCTCCCTAAACGAACGGTGCTCTCGCAGATAAAGTAAAGGCATAACAAGGCTTAGCACCAGTAGTTCTAAGCTAACATGCACAAGGGCGACAAGTGTTTAAGGCAAAACTATCTTTAAACCATACCTGTCGTCAAGACGACGTGCTTCCTCCAGGGCTTTAGGCACTCACGAGCATAATGCCACGGCTCCCCACAGTTGAAACATGTGCTCGGGGTCTGACCCGTAGTCGCCCCAGAAGCACCAGAAGGAGCTGGACCCGAAGTCCTATGCTTCTTATACCATTTTCGATATACAGACTTTGAGGTGTTCGGCACTTTGAATGCCGTTTCCTTTGCACTAACATCCTTGACTGCTCCTGACATAGCTTTCTTACCCTTCCGAGCACCATTCCAACAGTCTCGCGCAAAGTGGCCTTTCTTTCCACAAGTATGACAAGTGTAAGTAGCTTTACTAGTCGATTTCATAGCCCCTTTCTCCAGCATTCTGCCGGATGCAGCTCTTATGGGGTTTGTATAGTTCGATACCATGGTCGCTGGCATCAGGAGGGTCTTCCTAAAATCTGCCTCCAAAGATCTAGCTGATTCCACTAAGGCTCGGAATCCCAATAACTTTGGTCCTAGCAGTAGAACTCGTAACTCGGCACACAGACCATTATAAAATCTATTGACTGTAGCTTGCTCGTTATCCAACTCGAAGCATGGGTAGCGACTTATCAGAAGAAATGCTTGCAAATATTCCTCAACTGTGTGCTCTCCCTGTACTAAATGCATATTCAGCTGCTGCCCCAATGGTCTACCAAAGGTCATCTGCTGCATCGCGCCCACCGGCGTTGAAGCCACAACAGGGGCGCGGGGTTGTACATTTCCTCCAAGCTGTGCTCCCGTCACAGCGAACACCGCTTCTACGATCCTTCTAACGGTTTCATACGAAGGAGGAGGCTCAAACACCTCACCGGGTGCACTATGCTCCTCAGAAACCGGACATTCTGGCTGTCGAGCACCGCTTCCGGTCACCTATAGTGGTACAAAACACCGTTAAGCGACCAAATAAAATTGTGAACAGCAATTATAGGAACACGCAGGTTCCTCAAACACGTGTATTTTCATTCCTAAGTGGACATTCATGGGTTCTTTTACTGTTATAATGACGACGCACACAATGTGCTCACCACCCCTTAAAAAGAATTCGCCCACGAATTCAGCTTAAGTCCTACCAAAACTAGTAGTCTGATACCAATTTGTAACACCCCCTATCCGTCGCATAGCATATAGCAGTAGGTCCGGCCGGGGCCCGACGCCATATACCACAGACAGACCGGGTGGTTACTCAATGGAAACCATCCAACTAATCATAACGTCCTACACAGAGCATTCTAGCGGAAGCAGTTTAAGTTGAAATAAAGAACCCAGCACTAAAGCATGAATGTCCAGTAGAATAGCCAACCAGGAATGAAGTGCATACACCAGTACTGGCCTTAAGGCCTTACAAAAAGGTTTACTTAATGTTACCTGATTTACAAAACACGGCACGCTGGCCGGTCATACATGAATAAAGCAGTAAACACTCCAGTTAGGCCTTCAAGGGCCGGCTTCGCAATTTGGGCTTTAGCCCGCTATTGACCGCTTGGTCCAGCAGCACCTGCAAGCAACATAACCACCGCACGGTGGCAAACAAAAAGGCAACGGTCAGCAATGCTGACCAAATTATAACGATCCCGCCCCTAACTCGGGGCGGCAATGCTCCTTCCCTGCAGTTTTATTAGCACAAGCGAGCAATATAATAGCATTCATTTCATCACAGGCGTAGGCTCACAAGGCCACACACCCCGTGCACTCAGGGCACATTTTTGGTGAACCGGTCGATGTCACGTCAGCTAAAGCCATGGACATTTCGGACGCACCACCGCCACTTTGACGGCCAAACATATGAGCAATTTGTCTTCCCGGCATGGGTCACGTCAATTTAAGCCATGGACCGTCGAAGACTCTCATCTATGCCAACGGCAAGTGCCACGTAACCTTAGGTCTCTTTAACCTGAACGACATAGATATGGGTACGGTTCCATCTAACACGTGCTCACGTCGCAACGACAATTTAAGCCATTTGCGCAGGTTAAACTTCTCCCGAGTCCCATTTTCGTCACACAATTTCACATAACTCAGTTATGTTCAAGTTGGCTCTCAGGCCTCCATGTTGGCAAGATCACGCATCAGCCCAGTTTTTCGGGTGCACATTAGGGTTAATCCCCAAGGCTCCCTGTTGCAATCTACCGTGTAGAAAACCCGAAAAACAATCAATAGCACGGAGTATTCTCCGGCATTTATGCAATGCAACATCACCGATCCAGACCAACATGTCCGGGTAGGCTTCACACATCATGTCTATGTCCGTTCTCGCTTACGGACTCTAAACAATGGGGACTTCACATATCTACCCGAAGGAACGCCTCCAACTCTCCGCAAACTCGCGAGAGCGGGCTTCCTATGCAAAGAAGGAGAGCTACTCATGCTCAAGAAGAGAATCGTTACCCTAGCGTTCCTCTTTGGCGCCATTGAAAAGTAAACGGATGAAAAGCACCGCACTAGATTTGCCTCCATGGATCCGGAGTCGGCTCGCGATTCGGAGCTTCGAAGCTCCTCCAATGGCCGGATCTAACTCCTTCTTCCTTCCTTGGCTCTCCTCTCTCTCTAAGGTTTTAGAAAGAAGATAACTTATGAAAAGTGTGGGTTTCTAAGTCCAATCCCGGGTATATCCCTTCAGGAACAACCCCCAGCCATTGGATCTCAAAATAAGGAAATGAACGGCTTTGATTCGGGACTGAAATGCCCAATCTAGACCGAACACGGCCTGGCACACGCCCGTGTCCAGGGCCGTGTGCCTCATTCGCCGTCAAAATTGAATCACCTAGAACAACACACGGGTATCGAACACGCCCGTGTTCGAGTTGACACGCCCGTGTTCCACCTGACACGGCCGTGTGGCCGACCGTGTACCCCCATCATTTTTCCCCGAAATCAACCCGAGCACTGCACGGGTTCTAGGACACGCCCGTGTCCCTACCCGTGTCACCTCAAAACGCCCGAACCCAAGGCCGTGTACACGGTCTCGACACTCGACACTTCGTCGAGTGAAGATCATCGACCTACTGACACGGCCTTGGACACGCCCGTGTCCTAGGCCGTGTGCCTTGTCTCGACACAATGTCGAGACCAAAGTGTCGACTTCCCGGGACGAGTGTCGACATGGGTTGACACGCCCTGCGACACGCCCGTGTCGCAGGCCGTGTGCCATGTCTCGACACTTCGTCGAACGCAGAGTGTCGACTTCGCGGGCTAAGTGTCGACACGGGTCGACACGCCCTGCGACACGCCCGTGTCGCAGGCCGTGTGCCCAGTCTCGGCTCAATGTCGAGACCAAAGTGTCGACTTCCCGTCTCAGTGTCGAAACAGGCTTGACACGCCCTGGGACACGCCCGTGTCCCAGGCCGTGTGCCTGCAGCCAGAACCCAAACTGGCCTAAAACGTCCCCCTTCGCTCCTTTGAGTTTCGGGACGTTACACACTGTGCGGTGGTTTATTGCTTGCAGGTGCTGCTGGACAAGCGGTCAATAGCGGGTTAAAGCCCAAATTGCGAAGCCGGCCCTTGAATGCCTAATCAAAGTGTTTACTTGCTTTTGTTCATGTATGACCGGCCTGCGTGCCGTGGTACGGAAAACATGTAATATGAAGTAAACCATATGTAAGGCCTTAAGGCCAGTACTTGTGTATGTACAACATTCCTATTTGGTGTATAAGTGGACATTCATGCTTGTGCTGGGTTCTTTTAATTGCAACTTATAAAACTTCTTCCGCTAGAATGCTCTATGTAGGATGTTGGATTGGTTGGATGGTTTCCATAAAGTAACCACCCGGTCTGTCTGTGGTATATGGCGTCGGGCCCCGGCTAGACCTACTTCTATATGCTATGCGACAGATAGGGGGTGTTATAATTTGGTATCAGACTACTTGTTTCGGTCGGGCTTAAAATGAATTCGTGGACGAATTCTTTTTAAGGGGTGGTGAGCACATGTGTGTGCTTCATCGTTATAATAACAAAAGAACCTATGAATGTCCACTTAGGAATGAAAATACACGTGTTTGGGGAACCTGCGTGTTCCTATAATTGCTATTTGCAATTCTTTTTTGTCACTTAACGGTGTTTTGTTCCACTATAGGTGACCAGAATTAGTGCTGGGCTGCCAGAATGTCCGGTTTCTGAGGAGTATAGTGAACCCGGTGAGGTGTTTGACACCCCTCCTTCGTATGAAACCGTTATAAGGATCGTTGAAGCGGTGTTCGCTGTGACGGGTGCACAACATGGAAGAAATGTACAACCCTGCGTCCCTATTGTGGCTTCAACCCCGGTTGGCGTGATGGAGCAGATGACTGTTGTTAGACCATCGGGGCAGCAGCTGAATATGCATTTAGTGCAGGGAGCGCACACAGTTGAGGAATATTTGCAATAATTTCTTATGATAAGCCACTACCCATGCTTCGAGTTGGATAATGAGCAAGCTACAGTCGATATATTTTATAATGGCCTGCGCGCCGAGTTACGAGTTCTACTGCTAGGACCAAAGTTATTGGGATTCCGAACCTTGGTGGAATCAGCTAGATCTTTGGAGGTAGATTTGAGGAAGACTCTCCCGATGCCAGTGACCATGGTATCGAACTATGCAAGCCCCATAAGAGTTGCATCCGTCGGAATGCTGGAGAAAGGGGCTACGACATCGACTAGCAAAGTTACTTACACATCTTTCACTTGTGGAACGAAAGGGCATTTTGCCCGAGAATGTCGGAATGGTGCTCAGAAGGATAAGAAAGCTATGTCAGGAGCAGTCGAGGACTTTAGTGCAAAGGAGACGGCACTCAAAATGTCGAACACCTCAAAGTCTGGTTATCGTAGGTGGTATAAGAAGGCTAGGACTTCGGGTCCAGCCCCCTCTGCTGGAGCTTCTGGGGTGACTACGGGTCGAACTACGGGCACATGTTTCACGTGTGGAAAACCGGGGTACTTTGCCCGAGACTGCTGGAGCGGACGTCCCAAGTCCGAGAAGAAGCATGCTGTCGTGATGACAGGTATGGTTTAAAGTTATAGTAGTTTAGCCTTGAATACTTGTCGCCCTTGTGCATGTTAGAACTACTTGTGCTAAGCTTTGTTTTGATTTTTCGTTTATTCGGCGAGAGCACCATTCGTGTAAACGAAGCTTCGCATTCCTTTATTTAGGAATTATTTTACGCGTCAGAGTACCTCCTTCGTTGGTAAAAGACAAATTGGATGCTCTATGGTCCAATGACGCTCAATGCGCGCGGGTAGTATCTGTTGCGTTTAGGTGTGGTAGGGGAGCCAAGACTTTGACTTCCAAGTATCGTTACTACCGCTAGGGGAGCTCGACATGATGTTTGGCATGGACTGGCTCTCGTAGTAGCTAGACTATATTGATTGCGGTCGCAAGGAAGTCAAGCAGGGAGCAAGTCGTGAGACGACGTTTACGGGCTTGAAGGGGGTCGAGCAAGACGTTGATGTCTGCTCTTCAGGTGGTGAAGGCGGTTTATGCCGGTGCAGAACTGTTCTTTACGCTAGTGGAGGTTGCAAAGCCAAAGCCCGTGTTGGATAGTATATCAGTGGTATCGGAGTACCCTAATGTGTTCCCTAGAGATCTCCCTAGAGCCCCGCCTCAACGGGAGATAGATTTTACGATAGAGCTCGTACCAGGTGCAAAGCCTGTGTCACGCTCTCCATATCGGCTAGCGCCTAAGGAAATGGCGGAGCTGAAGGTTCAACTGCAAGAGTAGTTGGAGCAAGGGTATGTGCATCCAAGTTCGTCGCCTTGGAACGCGTCAGTCCTCTTTGTTAAGAAGAAGGACGGAAGCTTGAGGCTATGTATTGATTATCGGGAGCTCCACAAGTTGACGGAAAAGAACAAGTACCCGATCCCCCGGATCGATGATCTTTTTGGATCAGTTGGTCAGGTCGACGGTGTACTCGAAGTTGGATCTCAAGTCCGGGTACTATTAGCTGCGAATAAGGGAGAGTGATATCCCTAAGACAACGTTCAGTACAAGATACAGACATTATGAGTTTACGGTCATGCCATTTGGCTGACGAATGCGTCGTTGGTGCTCATGGATTTGATTAACATGACGTTCAGGGAGTACTTGGACCGTTTTGTGATCGTCTTCATCGATGACATTTTGGTGTACTCGTAGAGTGAGGAAGATCACTTCAAGCATCTTCATTCGGTTTTGGAGACGCTAAGGAGGAATATATTATATGCCAAGTTCTCGAAGTGCGAGTTTTGGTTGTCCTCAGTGGCGTTCCTCGGTCATATAGTGAGTGGAGAAGGTATTGCAGTGGATCCGGCAAAGATTGTTGCGATACGAGAGTGGCTTAAGCTTTCTACGGTAGCGGAAGTCCGGAGCTTTCTGTGGCTTGTCAGCTATTATAGATGCTTCGTAGAGAACTTCTCGCGGATAGCATTACCTCTCACTACTTTGACGAGAAAGGAGTAGAAGTTTGTTTGGACGCCGGAGTGCACGCGAGATTTTGAGAAGTTGAAATGTCGGTTGACCACGGCGCCTGTGCTGAGTTTGCCGTGTGGGACCGAAGGTTATGAGATTTATAGTGATGCTTCGGGCAGCGGTTTGGGTTGTGTGTTGTTACAGCATGGAAGCGTTATAGCATATGGCTCGAGACAGCTGAAGGTGCACGAGAGGAACTATCTGGTCCATGACTTGGAGTTAGCGGCCGTGATTTTTGCCTTGAAGCTGTGGAGACATTATTTATACGGTGTGAAGATTTATATCTACACCGATCTTAAGAGTCTGAAGTATTTGATTGATCAGAAAGATCTGAATATGCAACAGCGTAGATGGATGGAGTTCCTGGGGGACTATACATTCAAGATCCACTACGTGCCTGGTAAAGGTAATGCGGTTGCGGACGCGTTGAGTCGCCGAGCCCCAGCTCAAGCCATTTGGCTGTCGATCCATGACGAGCGGTTGGTTCGGGAGTTGGAGGAGTTGGAGATTGTTTGTGTATTTAAGCAAGCAAGTGCTGAAGCAGTACTGAATTGGACTGAAATTCAATATGACCTAGCTGATCGGATTCGGCACGCATTGGATTTGGATGACCACATGCAATAGTTCATGGTAGAGGCTCTGGATGGTTCAAATTCCCAATTCGTTGTGGAGGACGGATTGCTTTGGAAAGACGGTCGTCTGTGCGTCCCAAGTGTGGGCAATTTGCGGGTGGAATTGTTGTACGAGGCACATCATACCAAGTACTCGATTCACCCGGGGAGCACGAAGATGTACCGCGATGTAAAGAAACTGTTTTGGTGGCCGGGTTTGAAGAAGGATGTGGAACTCTATGTGGCGAAGTGCCAAACTTGCGCCTTGGTGAAGGCGGAGTGCCAAAAGCCGGGAGGATTTCTGAAGTCCTTGCCTATTTCGGAGTGGAAATTCGACGACATCTCTATGGACTTTGTGCACGGGTTGCCAAGGTCGCAAAAGAGGAACGACGCCATTTGGGTGGTCGTAGATCGGCTAACGAAGGTGTTGCATTTCATTCCGCATAGGAAGGATTATCCGGTGGAGAAGTTGGCAAAACTATATGTGGATAATATAGTACGGCTTCATGGTGTGCCCCACAGCATCGTGAGTGACCGAGATGGGCAGTTCACGTCCAATGATTGGAGGTTAGTGCAGAAAATGTTGGGAACAAAGATAAAATTCAGCACAGCCTTTCATCCGCAAACGGATGGGCGGACCGAGAGGGTCAATAGAACTATGGAAGACATGCTCCGCAAGTGTGTCTTGGACTTTGTAAAGCAATGGGAAGACCATCTTTATTTGGTGGAATTTGCGTACAACAATAGCTACCAGACGAGTATTCAAATGGCGCCCTTTGAGGCACTTTATGTTAGAAAATGTCGCATGCCGTTGTCCTGGTTGGAAACGGGTGAGTCAAAGTTGTATAAGCGTCAAGAGGTGGAGGATGCTACTTCTGTGGTGAGAACCATTCGGGAGAGGCTGCAAATCGATCAGGACCGTCAGGCGAAGTACTATAACGCTAAGCACAAGAACGTGGAGTTCGCTGTGGGCAACTAGGTGTACTTAAAGATCAAGCCGTTCAAGGGTGTCTCGCGGGTGCGGTGAATGAAAAAGCTAAGCCCGAGGTACCTTGGGCTGTTTGAGGTTCTGGAGCGAGTTAATGAAGGAGCCTATCGGTTGAAGCTTTCAGTGGAGCTTAGTGGTTTACAAGATGTATTCCATATATTGGTGCTACGGAAGGCGGTGCTAGAGCCTTCGCAAGTGATCGCGGTTGATCAAGTGCCGGTGGATAGTGGGTTGACGACAAAGGTCAAACCCGTGCGGATCGACGACTCGGAAGTCAAGCAGCTACGCAATGAAGAGATCAGGATGGTCAAGGTCCGATGGGACAATTGCGGTCGAGAGGAGCTCTCTTGGGAACGAGAGCAGACTATGCTTGACGAATATCCAGAGTTGTTCCGCTCAGGTACAATTTTAGTTTTGTGCTTATCTTTCCTTTATGAAATTTCGAGGATGAAATTCTTTTAAGAGGGGGAGAGTTGTAACGCCCCGAAACTCAAAAGAGCGACGGGAGGCGTTTTGGGCAAAATTCGGAATCTGGCAGGGGGCACACGGCCTGGGACACGGGCGTGTCCCAGGGCATGTCAGGCTAAAGTCGACAATTTTGCCGCGATGTCGACGAAATTTGGAGTCGACAATCGTCGAGCAGGGAACACGGCCTGAGACACGGGCGTGTCGCTTGGCGTGTCGAGCCCGTGTCGACGATTGACCAGGGAAGTCGACGATTTTCGCTTGACGATGTGTCGAGACAAGGCACACGGCCTAGGACACGGGCGTGTCCAAGGCCGTGTCGGGTGGTCGACGAACTTCGCTCGACGAAGTGTCGAGACTGTGAACACGGCCTGTAGCCCAGGCGTGTTCGGGTGTGACACGGGCGTGGACATGGGCGTGTCCAAGACCCGTGTGAGTCTCGGGTTTTTTTCGGGGCTTTCTCGATGGAGGCACACGGCCGCCCACACCGCCGTGTTAGTTGGAACACGGGCATGTCAGGTCGAACACGGGCGTGTCGGATGCCCGTGTATTGTTCCAGACGCGTCGACTTTGACGGCAAATGGGGGACACGGCACTGGACACGGGCGTGTCGCAGGCCGTGTTCGGCCCAGTTTTAGCATTTTAGATCTGTATCGTGGACGTTTGTTTCTTTAATTTGGGATCCAATGACTGGGTGTTGTTCCTGATGGGATATACACGGGATTGGACCCTTGAAACCCTCATTTCTTTTGAGTGGTTCTCTTTCTAAGTCAAGAGAGAGAGGAGAGCAAAGGAGGAAGAAGAAACTTAGATCCGACCATTGGAGGAGCTTCGAAGCTCCAAATCGCAAGCCGACTTCGGATCTACGGAGGCAAAGAGAGTGCAGTGCTTTTCATCCGCTTACATTTCCATGGCATCGAGGAAGAATGCTAGGGTAACGATTCTCTTCTTGAGCATGTGAAGCTCTCCTTCTTTGCATAGGAAGCCCGCACTCGCGAGTTTGCGGTGAGTTGGAGGCGTTCCTTCGGGTAGATATATAAAGTCCCCATTGTTTAGAGTCCGTATACGAGAACGGACTTAGGCATGATGTGTGAAGCTTACCCGGGCATGTTGGTCCAGATCAGTGATGTTGCATTGCATAAATGCCGGAGAAGAGTCCGTGCGATTGTTTGTTTTTCGGGTTTTCTACGTGGTAGAATGCAACAGGGAGCCTTGGGGATTAACCCAAAGGTGCACCCGGAAAACTGGGCAGATGCGTGGTTCTGCCAAACTTGTGGGCCTGGGAGCCAACTTGTACATAACTGGGTTATGTAATATTGTGCGTTCGATTCACGGCATTCGGGGAAACTTAACTCGTGCCGATGATATTAAAGTGTCGTGGCAAGTGAGCAACGGGTTGAGTGGAACTGTTCCTGCTTTATGTCGAGGGCATAGAGGTCGGGTCTTTGCTGTCGATGATTTTAAAGTGTCATGACTTATGCTTATAGGCTTTTGATGATGTTAAAGTGTCATAACTTTTGCCTAGAAGACTCAAGGCTGTCGATGATATTAAAGTGTCGTGACTACTGTCTTAATTGCTCACGATAGATTGTCGTCCTGCTGATGGTGGTGAGTCGGCAGGCTTAGACCGCGATCACCGAGAATGTGCCCTGAGAGCACGGGGCGTGTGGCCATGCGTGCCAACGCCTGTGATGCAATGTATTTATATACTGCTTGGTTGTGCTAATAAAATGCAGGGAAGGAGCATCGCCGCCCCGAGTTGGGGGATGGATCGTTATAATTTGGTCAACATTGCTGACCGTTGGTTTTGTTTGCCACCGTGCGGTGGTTTGTTGCTTGCAGGTGCTGCTGGACAAAGCGGTCAATAGCAGGCTAAAGCCCAAATTGCGAAGCCGACCCTTAAAGGCCTAATAGAAGTGTTTACTTGCTTTTGTTCATGTATGACCGGCATGCGTGCCGTGGTATGGAAAACATGTAATATGAAGTAAACCATATGTAAGGCCTTAAGGCCAGTACTTGTGTATGTACTACATTCCTATTTGGTGTATAAGTGGACATTCATGCTTGTGCTGGATTCTTTTAATTGCAACTTATAAAACTACTTCCACTAGAATGCTCTGTGTAGGACGTTGGATTGGTTGGATGGTTTCCATTGAGTAACCACCCGGTCTGTTTGTGGTATATGGCGTCGGGCCCCGGCCGGACCTACTGCTATATGCTATGCGAGGGATAGGGGGTGTTACAAGATGCCTGATGATGAAGCAGCAGCTACAGCTCCAAAGGCAGCAGCTCGGGTTACAGAAGCAGATGCTCTAGTTATAGAAATAGCAGCAGAGTGTACAGAACACATAGATAAAGATTTGATTGATTTTATTGAAACTGATATGGATTTTGATGAATCAGACTCTGAAGAGCCTAATACTATTGGTGATTTCATTCTTAATCCCACAGTTAATTTAGAATAATTGTTGAGTACTTTTGATACTGTATATATGCATTATCTTCCAGCTGAGATCACTAAGCCATCCCTGGCTATTATACCATATACTTCCCCCATCTCTTCAGAAGTTGTTAAGCAACTTAGGGATAGTTTTGCTATTACACAGCCTGTAGTTACTCCACTTCCATAAGTAGTGGCTATTCCCTTTTCTTCAATAATATCTTCAGCACCAACTTTTGTAATGGATGACTCTCCCATGCCAGATCTAGATGAACTGATCTTGGCTGATATTGCAAATGAAAATAAGGCAGAAGCTGAAATCTCTGCCCAATCTAGTTCTGATTTTTGTGTAGCTTCTCCTCCAACTCCTACTGAAACTCCAGTTCTTGTTGCAACTCCTGCTCCTGATCCAGAAAAACCTGCTATTTCTGCTAAAGCATTGAAAGCTCTGGTTGATCTATATGATAACCCTCAGGATTCTGATAATGATGATGATGAAGATGAGGATGAGGATTCAGATGAGGATGATACAAAGAAGAAGAAGCAAGTCTCAAAGAAAATAAAATTTCCTCCTCCTCCTACTCCCAAGCCCAATCTAAACAATGACACCCCTTACTATATTCTTCAAAAGATAACTCCATACAAAGGGATGTCAGCATGGATGTGGCTATCTAAGAATTAGCAAAAAGAAAGGAAGAAGAGTAGAAGGTTATCTCCTCCACCAGTCCAAAGGTATAGAAAAGATCTGCCCCTATGCAAACATATCAAAGACATCAAGGGAGATCTCATCATGAACGCAGCCAGCACAGACAACAACCTTCAGGAAAACAACATCAACAGCAACAACATTAACAAGCTGAAAGTCCTAAAAGGCCACCCTCTCCTCCTGTTCCTTATGAAGATCTAGAAATAGCCAACACAGCTAGAATGGCCAGGTTCTAGGAACTTTTAGGCCTCTATGATCAACAAGGCAAAGGTTGAAGGAAAGGATACTTCTGAATACACTACAATGTCCAAGTACAGAAGAGAAGAACTGAAAAGGTTTGATAAGGATAACAAAATTTTTAATGTTGATGATTATATGAAATTGCATCCTGAAGCAGTGGTCCCTAGAGCTACATCTCTGAAGATTATAGGGACTGCTGACATGACAATGAACATGGCACAAGCTTCAAATCCAAACAGGGAAATAGTCTTCACCAGGCCAGGAGGCAAGGGCTAGGACATAAAGCGTTAGGAGAAAAAGCAAAAGAAGTGAAATATGAACTATTTTATTTCTGTATTTCAATCTTAAACTATCTCTTATTGTCTGAACAAAGCTTTTATGTAAATATATCTGCTGCATGTGTTAATTATCCCTGCAGATATATCCTTTTTCCTGCTTTGCTTACTTTATGTTTTTATTTTGAGTATATTAGTGACCTCACCCAAATAGGGGGAGATTCTTGGATCCCTAGTTTGATTTGGGCTAGGTTCACTAACTTAGGATAATGTGACCCAACATGTATAGACAGGGTCATAGTTGTGTCCTAAAGTCTTGGCCATGTCCTCAGTAACAACACCATATTGACAAGCCATTATCAGACTGCCAGAGACTCAAGACATAGAGTTTTCCTCAAGATTCAGAGATTTCTCAAGAGACTAAGTAAAATGAGTTCGACGTTCGTCGAACTCAGGTTGACGATCATCGTTCTCAGCTCGACGAGCTTAGAGAAATAATCTCTGTGCTGAGCTCAACAAACTTCAGTATCAGATCGACGATCCTTGGATTCTACCTTCAGAATTCTAAGTCCAGACTGTTCTCTAGACTCAGGTCGACGAACCTAGTTCTCAAGTCGACGAACTTCATTCTTTGCTCGACGATTTCTGGATTTTCACTTCAACTATATTGCCAGAGGTTCATCATTTTTTCTCTAAGTCCAGAATCATTCTTAGCTCGATGATTTCAAGGTTCTCCAGGCTTAGCTCGACGAACACCATTCTTTGGTCGACGAATCTTTGGACTATCAAAGTATTCTATCGAGTCTATGTTCTCCAGTCTCAGGTCGACGAACCCAGTTCTCTGCCCGACAAACTCTACAACCAGAAGACTTATTTCGACACTCAGAGTATATGTCGACATCAACTAAGTGGACACTAGAAGAACTTTAGTCGACACCAAGATCATCAGTCGACATTATGGAAAGGCTATGTCGATACCACACAGAAGACTTGTGTCGACACACAGGAGTAATTATGTCGATACAAGATATTTGACAACTCTAGAATAATTGCTGAACTCCAGTCGACGAACACATTTACCAGCTCGACGAATAGTCAAAGATCAAAAGAGACAGCTGTTCAGTTTTTAGCTCGACGATCATGGAACTCAGCTCGACGAACAGAAGCCGTCTGGTCGATGAATGCAATGTATCAGCTCGACAAACTGTATACTCAGTTCAACGAATTATGCTATCTGTTCGACGATTCCAGACTTAGTTATTTCCATCCTTCTGCCCCCACTCTAATGCTATAATTCCTGGGTAATTAATGCTTTAACATTCTCCGAATGTATCTGTTAGAAGGAGCATTAATTATGGTCTTCTCTAGGATTATTGCTTGTCGTTTTTCCATGGGACAGTTGGGGAAATAAATCAATGCCGATTATTCTCAAGGCTGTCAGCATTAATTGCAGAGAAATTCAAATGTTTGAAAGACAGAGAAGAAGAGAATAACGGATACAGACACATAGATACACAGAATTAATCAAGAGACACATAGAAAAAGCTTTACACAGAATACAGCTGACTGAGAGGCATACAGATACTCGGACATAAAAGATCATTCCTGCTTTTCATAAAAAGATATTCTGAAGCAGATAATCATCAGCTTTCTCATTCTGTCTGAAATTTGAAGAAGAAGCAAGAAGAACACATTTTTCAAATCAAGAGTCTTCATGTTCTTCTTCTCTAGGACCTTGCTAAGACATTCAAGCAATATCAGTCTAATGCTCCTGGATTAAATCTCTCAATGGAAGGCCTATCACCCTGTGTAAAGCTCCAATTCTCCGGTACCCTTTTTCATCTCAGGGGGGGCTTTGACAATATCATTGAATCCACATAGTCTTCTCATTGTGTTTGAGAAAAGAAGACTTCCATCACTCTGTTACCCCCACCTCTGTAAAGGGTTGTCATCTCCCTTCAAAAGTGATTCCTTAGTTGCAAGTCTACTAATCAAAAGACTTGAGTTGGTTTTTGAGCACCTGATCAAAAGATCATTGGTGTCAGACAACTGATCAAAAATCTGATTGGATTCCTACCAAGGGTGGTAGAAGAGTGGATGTACCCAGGTTGGGGAACCACTATAAAATTCTTGTGTCGTCTGGTTGTCTCCTTTTCTTTTGTTCTTGCTGTGCTTGTGATTTAGGTTTATTGTTTGCTAGGTTATTAATATCCACACTATTGATTTACAGCAAAAGCTGAAATAGTAGTTAAGAAATTTTTAAGAATACTCTATTCACCCCCCCCCCCCACCCCCTCTATAGTATTTCAGATCTAACTCTCAATTTCACTCTCTGATAGGCCATATTCTAGAGTCCCATGAGCTGTGGAAGCACATGAGAATCTTGTCATTTATTTCTGTGACTGAGATGTCTTTGTCAAGAGTTTTCAGCTTATTAACAATGATACTGAGTCTATTGTACATCTCAGAAACTTGCTCAGTTTCTTCCTTTTTAAAATTCTCATACTGAGAGATGAGATGAGCTTTCCTGACCTTCCTTTCATCTGCTGATCCTGCAACCATCTGGTTTAAGGAATCCCAGATGGCCTTAGCTGATTCACAATCAGCTACTTTCTGAAATATATCATCAGACATTATTTGTGCCAGTATGTTCATGGCTTTTGCATCAACAATCTTTGCTTTCTTGTATGCATCATTGTAGTCTGTAGGAGGTACTGCTGTCATGTTTGTGGAAGTACTTGCAGGGGCAGCTGGTGGTGGAGGTACTCCTGTTAAGATAGATGCAAAAATGTCTTCATCAATAGAATTCATATAAAGCCTGATTCTTGCCTTCCAGATTCCAAACTTTTGCAAGTTGCAAACTGGAGGTCTGGTGCTTGCAAATTCCTTGTACTGTACCATAGTATAACAAAAAAAATAGTAGAGTAAACAGATATCTATCAGAGATCTTAGGTTCAGGTGTTAGCCTGTACAATCTTAAAAACACACCCTCTGATACCAATTGAAAGTGAGGGATATATAGAATTTACTCTAGAGGGGTGAATAGAGTATTAAAAAAAATTTGTTTAGATTTATTGCGGAATTAAAATATTCATACTTATTTGAAAGAGGGAAAAGCACATTAAACTATCACAGCACAATACAAAAAGAAAACACAAGGCAACTAGACGACACAAGAAATTTTATAGCGGTTTCCCAAATCTGGGTACATCCACTCTTCTACCACCCTAGTAGGAATCCACTTAGGTTTTTGATCAGGTGCCCTATCACCACAAGATCTGCTTCAGGTAGATCTAGAAACCCTTCAGGATTTTTATCAGGTGCCTAAAAACGAATAGGTTTTTGATCAGGTGCCCTATCACCAAGGAGTTCACTTTTGAAGGGAGTAATAACCCTGTACAAGAGAGGTTAAAGAAAAATAGATGGCAGTCTTCTCTTTCTCAAACACAATGAGAAGACTATGTGGATTTGATGATGCCAAAGCTCCCTCTTAGATATTGAGTAGATTCAGGAAGATGGAAGCTTTGTCCAGGGTGTAGGTCTTCAGATTAATGTTGATTTCCAACAAGCTTTCTCAGATTTGTATACGGATGTTGATTTGAGCTCTCTGTAGATTTTTGAAGCCTGATGAAAGAAGAAGACTAGAGAGAATTGTATGTTGAACAAAAATTCTTCTTCTTCCTTGTTTTAGCAATGCAAGAGTCCTTGGGAGCAAAAAGATTGTTTTCTGACTGACTGTCTAATTGATTATTGTAGTTCTCTTTCTTTTTGAGTTATCTCTTCAATCAGAATGACAAACGGTCATAAATTTGAATTTCCAAGACAGTATATAATTCTCTGCAAGAATTTAGGAGCCCAAACGACTATAATGGCTGGCAATCATAAATGCACTTTCATAACTATCTTTACAAAATATTCTGTGAATACTATAATTAATGCTTCATGAAATACGACTATCAGCCTTGAGAATATCAGCATTAACTATCAGAATATATTTGCCTTAAAATAATTTATCATAACCAAAATAAATACTTCTGATCGATCCGAAAAAAACTGATAACCGAAGGCAGCATAAAATCGTAGAGCTTAGTTCAGAGATCGTCGAACTGGTTAAGAGATCGTCGACCTGAGAACAACTATCATAGATCTGAGATAACTGCTGAGAAGCACGAGATCGTTGACCTGAGGTTGTAGATCGTCGAGCTCAGTTCAGAGTAAAGGACTCTGAGATCGTCGATGGGAGATCGACGATTGTCGAGCTTAGTTCGGCGATTGTCGAGCTGAGTTTGACTATAGTCGAACTGATATAGATAATCCATAAAATCTTTCTGAATCTAAGTCTGAGTCCACTGCAATGCTGGTCTGCACAAACCTGACCTAAAAGGATCTAACTAAGACTAGACAAGGACCCAGGCTATACATGCGGGTCAAGACATCCTAAGAGTGAACCTAGCACAAATCCAAACAAGGGTTCCAACATGGAGGAGAGGGAGAGTTGAGGGAAGAGGAAAGTAAATCAAAAGTTGGTATGGTGGAAAGGTGTGGGGGAAGAGGTGATAATGGCGGTGATGGAATGCTCTCTTCAGCATGGTGGGGAGTGGCTCTAACAGCCCTTGTGCTCTCAGAAGCTGTGGTGGAAGAGGTTGAAGCCTTAGAGGGCTTGGAGATTGTCCTCTCCCACCTGCCAAACAAGCACAGGTTAGCCTCTTGCTGGCATTTATGAATATGGTCAGGGATACCAGTGATTCAACAGCCTTTTCCTTTAAGAAGATCCCTAGGATCCTTCCAAAACAAACTTCCTTTCTATTGTTCTTTTTCCTAATTAGATCAAAGATGATCCGAGCCCAAGCCACTTGCTTCTTATTAACTACTGTACACATAACCAAAAACTGATACCTGGTTATATAATCATGCGAGTGTGCTTACCTAGTAAGACTTTCCCAACAATATCTGCCAGAAACTTATATTCTGCAGATAAGTGCTTCTTCAACAATTTATTAGGGTTATCTCCAGCATAACCCATCATGTTTAACATCATATCATATTCCTCATTCTCAATTTCCATTTCATCTTCTCCATTACTCAATCCAAATATTTTAGTCAAAACGGCGGGAGATAGAGAAATGGCGTTACCCGCAATTGTTCCAATCATTGTATTTTCCTCTGTGGTTGAAGATGTGTAGACCCATTCTCTAATCTCAGTTCCAGACAATTTCATCCTTGTTGTCATCAGATTCTTCAGATGCTGCTCTTCCAGAAGTTCCAGAATATTCAAAAATATCGGGTCTGAATGCTGAAAAGAATCAAAGTCAACATCGAAGCCGGTGTCGAACTTCATCGCAGCCAATATTCCTGCTTGAATCGCCATAATATGACCTGCAAGAGAGAAAACGACGATCAAGTGCAAAGGGAACAGAATGCGCGGGACAGAGGTTGAAGAAAACCTTGATATAGGGTTTTCTAGAATATGAATCGACAAACTCCGTTTCACGAAAATTAAAACATTCTTCGATCTGGGTTCGACGAAACAATTTAGAGTTAAACAATTTGTTGAGCTCAGTCTGAAGATTTGAAGACATTTCGTCGAGCTCCGTTCGATGAAAGTTTTCTGAAGTGGGTTCGTCGATCTCCGTTCGACGAAAACAACTTCACTCACAGAGAGTTCGTCGACCCCCGTTCGACGAATATCTCCCGAACTTTCCCTAGTTCGTCGAGCTCCATTCGACGAACTCTGGAAAATTCGTCGAGTGTAGACAGAAACTAAACTAAGTCTTCTCCATTGATCATTCCAAGATGATTTATAAAGAACAGAAGGTTTCTTTCATCCAGAGGTTTGGTGAAAATGTCAGCTCTTTATAAATCATTATAAATATAGATAAGTTTAATTTTGATTTTGTCTACACACTATCTTATGAAGTGATGCCTAATGTCTATATGCTTGGTCCTACTATGGTGAACTGGATTTTGTGTTATGGCTATAACACTTGTGTTATCACAAAGTAGAGTTGAATTATTTAAGTTGAGACCATAGTATAGTAATTAATTTTGAATCCACAGCATCTGGGAACAACAGCTGCCAGCTGCAATATATTCTGCCTCAGTAGTTGAGGTAGACACAGATGACTGTTTCTTACAAAACCAGGACACTAATCTCATATCCAAGAACTGGCAGGTTCCTGAAGTACTTTTCCTATCCACCCTGCATCCAGCAAAATCAGCATCTGAGTATCCAGTTAACTCAAATTCTGATTCAGTGGGACACCATAGGCCTACACTAGGACAACTCTTTATATATCTCAAAATTCTCTTTAGGAAAATTAGATGAGATTCTTTAGGGTTCACTTGGAACCTAGCACAAAGGCATGTGACAAACATGATATCAGGTTTGCTAGATGTAAGATATAATAGGGACCCAACAATGCCCCTATATAATTTTTGGTCAACAGGTTTTCCATGTGGATCAGAGTCTATTACAACATTTGTAGCCATAGGTGTTTTCTTTGCTGAGGCATCAGCCATCCCAAACATTTTGATAAGCTCTTTTGCATATTTAGCTTGGGAGATGAAGATACCATCAAGGACCTGCTTCACTTGGAGACCAAGGAAGTAGTTGAGCTCACCCATGCTACTCATTTCAAATTTAGAATGCATGAGGTCAGAGAATCTCTTTCATAATTTGGAATCAGTAGACCCAAATATGATGTCATCCACATATATTTGTACTAATAATATTTGGTCCTTATGATGTCTAGTGAAAAGTGTCTTATCTACTACACCTCTAATGAACTTATGCTCTATCAAAGAGCTAGCTAAGGTTGTAACAGCCCAAATTCGAGAAACGGAAAAAGATTGGGTGGCACGGCCTGGGATACGGGCGTATCCCAGGGCGTGTCTTGCTTAGATTGAGTGGTCGAGCGCGTGGTCGACGAATTTCATTCGACTAATCCTTCGGGAGGTACACGCCCTGTGACATAGGCATGTCGGGAGCGTGACCCAGGGCGTGTCCTCCCTAGTCGACGACTCTCTCTAGGTCGATAAACTACGCTCGACGATCGTCGGGTAGAGGGTACACGGCCTATGACACGGGCATGTCACAGGGCGTGTCCCGCTCATACTCGAGTAGTTCTCGTGTAGGTTGAAATGTACTCGAGTAGGTGGAAAAGTACTCGAGTAAGAGTGGGTGACACGGGCGTGTCATCTGTGACACGGGCGTGTCCTTTCTGGGTACTCGAGTAGTTGGTTTTCTCTCGAGTAAGTCCTCTCGAGTAGGTCTCGAGTGGGTTACACGCCCCGTATCACGGGCGTGACTAGGCTGACATGGGCATGATATGGGCGTGTCACCTTGGCGTGGATAAGGTTGGATAAGGCAGTTCGTGCACCACTTAGGGGACACGGCCTATGACACGGGCGTGTCACAGGGCGTGTCAGACCTGAGAGAGCAGTTTTCAGGGAATTTTCTGGCCGTTCCTTTTCTTCCTATAGGATCTGATGGCTCAGATTTCTCCTTGCTATTATATGGCCGAGAAATGAGGATTATCTCTTCATTTTCATCAACTTCTTCTTCTTCTCCTTCCAAGAGAGAGAAAGAGAGAGAGGGCAAGGGAAGGAAAGGAGGAAGGAGGAAATCTGCTGTTGGAGGATCTACAGAGTGTGGATTGAAGATCCGAGAGCGGTTTCATGAAGGCAAAGCCGAGGCGGTGACTTCCATCCGGCTACTTCATGGAGCCGAAGCAATCTTCAAGGGTAATGATTTCCTTCTTGGAAATAGAAGTCCTATCTTTGTGCATGTGCGTGGAATCCTCCACCAAGAGGTGGATGTCGGAAGTGATTCCTTGGTTGAGTTTGCATCTAGAGCCGGAAGTGTGGAGTACGGCATAGGCAGGCTGTGTGAAGCCCATCTGGATGGGTAGTCTGGATTGGTGATGATCATGGGTAAATCGGAGAAGACTCCGTGGATTTGATGCTATGAAAGGTTTATGCTTTAAGTGAATGGTTGTGTGGATGAATGAATGTTGGTTATGGATGGATGGAGGCATTGAATAAGCTCCTGGTTGTAATGAGAGATCATTGGTAGCATGCTCGGGAAGCGAGCACCCGACTTGCTACACCACTAAGGTAGGTTGGTCTAGATAGAGCAGAGATCGATGGGTGGCAGTGTCCGAGAAGCGAGCACCCGACCTACTGCACTACAAAGTGTGGGTCGATCCAGATTAGGTTGAAAGATTGATGGGTGGCAGTGTCCGGTGAACGAGCACCCGACCTACTGCACCACAACGTATGGGTCAATCTGGTTTGGTTGGTAATGTTTCTGGTGCCCTGAGTGCACGGAGCGTTGGGTGGATACCAACATTTGCGATATGGTTGTGGTTGCTAGATTGATATGATTGTGGTTGCGAGATAGATATGGTTGTGGTTGCTAGATTGCTAAAGAGATTATGATATGACAATGCATACAGGGAAGGAACCACTACCCCGGGTAAGGGGTAGGGTCGTTATAAGTGGTCAGCTAATGTGGACCGTTACTTTGTTTTCTGTTTGGATTGGATGGCTAATTGCAGGTGCTGCTGCTTGAATTGAAATGAGCAGAATGGAGGATTGCTGCTAAAGGCCCTTGAAGGCCGTGCGAAGAAACGTGGTTGGATTTCATGTGTGGCCAGCCTGCATTCTGATGTACGAAAATGTATTTGTGAAAAGAGAAACTTGTAAGACCTTAAGGCCAGTGTGTGTGAGTTGTGTACATTCCTAGTTTTGATATATAAATGTGGAGTTTATATAGTAGTGGACATTCTCTGAGCTGAGTTCATTTAACTTAAAATGATGCGCTAGAATGTTTTGAGATAGGATGCGAGTAGATTTTGATTTCCACAAGTAATTCCGCCGCTTATCTGTGACATATGGCGTGGGGCCCTGGCCGGACCCACCGTTATATGACATGTGACGAGTGGGGGCGTTACAAAGTGGTATTAGAGCCAGTTTGAGAGGAGAGAACATAATTGAACTCATGAATGTCCACTAGGAATGTATTTCATGCACGTGAAGTGTGTGAGAGTGTAGTCAATGTATAAGTACCGTTATGATATGAATGATTAATGGTGTTTTTTACATTGATAGGTGGCGAGGAGTGGTGCTGGGCAGTCGGAGCCCCAGCGATCGGATGAGAGTGCAGTACCCGTTGAAGCACCTACGCCTCCTTCGGCAGAGACCATACAGGTTGTGATGGAGAGAGTGCTTGCGGTGTTATAGGCATAGCCTACTGGACAGGCAAGGCCTGCAGGAGTACTAGTACATACTGGTGCACGACAAGAGCGTGTTGCAGCTGTGGTGGAGGTGCAAGAAATAGATGAGTCATTGAAAAGCTTTATGGAGTTTCATCCACCTATGTTTGGTGGAGCACGTTCCCCAACGCAGGCGGAAGATTGGTTGTCTCGAGTAAAGAGGATCCTGACTGCAATCAGGACAACAGAGGAGCAGAAAGTGACGTTAACCACTTTTCTGTTGGAAGGAGATGCGAGACTGTGGTGGGACGAGATGGAGGTGCATCACTTGGCAGGTCGTGGATTAATGGAGGTTTCAATGGATGAATTATCCCGATTGTTTTTAGCCAAGTATTTGCCAGTGTCGCAGCAGATTGCGATGGAAATTGAGTTTCAACGCCTGGGGCAGGGTGAGGCAGATATTGATACATACCTGCATGAGTTTACCCGACTGGGGAGATATGCGGTGTCTACCTTCGCGGAGGAAGCGAGGAAGATAATCAATTTTATGATCGACTGCTGATGAATTAAGATTGGTACTCCCGAGTTCGGTGAACCAAGGCTTCCAAGCATTGGTTGATACGGCCCGTACTTTGGAAAAAGATTTGAAGCTGGTACAAGAGAAGAAGAGACTGGAAGTGGAAAAGCCATAGTTTAAAGTGCCACAATTGGAGCAGTCAGAGTTTAGAAGATAAGAAAAGAAAAAGTTTAGGCCTACAGAATCAGCTCCGTCGACTGTTTCTTCGGGGGCGACTTATGGGCCAGGATGTGTTGATACACTTATATGCTATAATTTCGGGAAACAAGGACCCATAGCAAAATTTTGTTGGAATGCCCTGTCAGGAAGTGACAAAAAGACAGGTGCGTCTTATGAAGACAAGGGTAAAGTAGTGGCCGAGTCATCTGCATCCCGGACGCAACCTCAATTGCATAATTTGTAAGTACAAGAGCCGCAAATCTCACTTGGTGAAATTCAGCCTCGAGTGTTTAATTTGGCTCTTACGCGAGATATGCAAAATCGGGAGGCTGAGCGAAAGTAAGGATAGTGACTTGTATCACTTGGATGATGTGCATAGTGTAGATATATGATGACTCACTCGTAATGTCCATCTTGATAATGTACCTACTGAGGATATTTTTGTACTGTCATGTTACATGTTGAAATGTTGGTGCACCCGTGTGATATGGAAGTGATCGTTCGATTGTGATATAGCTCGATGATATGTTTGTTTTTCGATCACTTTAGAAATTTTGTGGCTGCATGTGCACAGATGGAAGTTAGGGATGTGCTATATGTATGTGTTGTATGTTTGCTTTATTTGTGCGATGCCTTGGGGTGAGACAAGCCGTGGCTGCTGAGCTCAAACCCGGCTCGCTTTGTCCGCGTGCATGGTTGCGAATGGTGCAACATTCAGTGGTTGTGTGGCTGATTGGGTGAGCCAAATTTCGAGGAAGAAATTTCTTTGAAGGAGGGGAGGGTTGTAACAGCCCAAATTCGAGAAACGGAAAAATATTGGGTGACACGGCCTAGGACACGGGCGTGTCCCAGGGCATGTCCTGCTTGGATTGAGTGGTCGAGCGTGTGGTCGACGAATTTCATTCGACGAATCCTTCGGGAGGTACACGCCCTGTGACAGGGGCGTGTCGGGGGCGTGACCCAGGGTGTGTCCTCCCCTGGTCACAGACTCTCTCTAGGTCGACGAACTGCGCTCGACGATCGTCGGGTAGAGGGTACACGGCCTGTGACACGGGCGTGTCACAGGGCGTGTCTCGCTCATACTCGAGTAGTTCTTCTGTAGGTCGAAATGTACTCGAGTAGGTGGAAAAGTACTCGAGTAAGAGGTGGTGACACGGGCGTGTCATCTGTGACACGGGCGTGTCCTTTTTGGGTACTCGAGTAGTTGGTTTTCTCTCGAGTAAGTCCTCTCGAGTAGGTCTCGAGTGGGTTACACACCCCATGTCACGGGCGTGACTAGGCTGACACGGGCGTGATATGGGCATGTCACCTTGGTGTGGATAAGGTTGGATAAGGCGGTTCGTGCACCGCTTAGGGGACACGGCCTGTGACACGGGCGTGTCACAGGGCGTGTTAGACCTGAGAGAGCTGTTTTCAGGGAATTTTCTGGCCGTTCCTTTTCTTCCTATAGGATCTGATGGGTCAGATTTCTCCTTGGTTTTATATGGCCGAGAAATGAGGATTATCTCTTCATTTTCATCATCTTCTTCTTCTTCTCATTCCAAGAGAGAGAAAGAGAGAGAGGGCAAGGGAAGGAAAGGAGGAAGGAGGAAATCTGCTACTAGAGGAGCTGCGGAGTGTGGATTGAAGATCCGAGAGCAGTTTCGTGAAGGCAAAGACGAGGCAGTGACTTCCATCCGGCTACTTCATGGCCCCGAAGAGATCTTCAAGGGTAACGATCTCCTTCTTGGACATCGAAGTCCTCTCTTTGTGTATATGCGTGGAATCCTCCACCAAGAGGTGGATGTCAGAAGTTATTCCTTGGTTGAGTTTGCATCTAGAGCCGAAAGTGTGGAGTACGACATAGGCAGGCTGTGTGAAGCCCATCTAGATGGGTAGTCTGGATTGGTGATGATCATGGGTAAATTGGAGAAGACTCCATGGATTTGATGCTATGAAAGGTTTATGCTTTAAGTGAATGGTTGTGTGGATGAATGAATGTTGGTTATGGATGGATGGAGGCTTTGAATAATCTCTTGGTTGTAATGAGAGATCATAGGTAGCATGCTCGGGAAGCGAGCACCCGACCTGCTATACCACTAAGGTGGGTTGATCTAGATAGAGCAGAGATCGATGGGTGGCAATGTCCGGGAAGCGAGCACCCAGCTTGCTGCACTACAAAGTGTGGGTCGATCCAGATTAGGTTGAAAGATTGATGGGTGGTAGTGTCCGGGGAATGAGCACCCAGCCTGCTGCACCACAACATGTGGGTCAATCTGGTTTGGTTGGTAATGTTTCCGGTGCCCTGAGTGTACGGAGCATTGGGTGGATAGCAACATTTGTGATATAGTTGTGGTTGCTAGATTAATATGATTGTGCTTGCGAGATTGATATAGTTGTGGTTGCTAGATTGCTAAAGAGATTATGATATGGCAATGCATACAGGGAAGGAACCACTGCCCCGGGTAAGGGGTACGGTCGTTATAAGTGGTCAGCTAATGCTGACCGTTACTTTGTTTTCTATTTGGATTGGATGGCTAATTGCAGGTGCTGCTGCTTGAATTGGCGGAATGGAGGATTGCTGCTAAAGGCCCTTGAAGGTCGTAAGAAGAAACGTGGTTGGATTTCATATGTGGCAAGCCTGCGTGTCGATGTACAAAAAATGTATTTGTGAAAATATAAACTTGTATGGCCTTAAGGCTAGTGTTTGTGAGTTGTGTACATTGCTGGTTTTGATATATAAATGTGGAGTTTATATAGTAGTGGACATTCTCTGAGCTGAGTTCATTTAATTTAAAATGCTGCGCTAGAATGTTTTGTGATAGGATGCGAGTAGATTTTGATTTCCACAAGTAATTCCGCCGCTTGTCTGTGACATATGGCGTGGGGCCCCGGCCGGACCCACCGTTATATGCCATGTGATGAGTAGGGGTGGTACATAAGGTCTCATACCAAGCTCTTGGAGCTTGCTTTAGACCATAAAGAGCTTTATGCAATTTAAAAACATAAGAGGGGTGAGTTGGAGAGACATAACCTGGAGGTTGTTCAACATAAACCTCTTCTTTTAATACTCCATACAGAAATGCACTCTTCACATTCATTTGATAGACCTTGAATCTCTTATAGGTTGCATAGGCAAGGAATATTCTGATTGTCTCTAACCTTGCCACAGGTGCAAAGGTTTGGTAATAATCTATTCCCTCCTCTTGTCTATATCCTTGAGCAACAAGCCTATCCTTGTTTCTCACAATCACTCCTTGGGCATCCAGCTTGTTTCTATAAACCCATTTGGTTCCAATTAATGGGTAGTTTTGGGATCTTGGAACCAAATCACAAACTCTACATCTCTTAAATTGGTTTAATTACTCCTGCATTGCAATGATCCAGTGGGTATCTTGCTCTGCATCATGGATGGATAGAGGTTCAACCTGATAGAGAAAACAGGCATGCATCAAATCTTGGTTGAGTTGATTCCTTGTCTGTACACCTGCTGATATGTCTCCAATTACTTGAGATCTGGGGTGATCCCTTAGTGTGACAAGATCAGTGGGTGGAGTTGGTTCTACAACAGCAGTAGGAACTAATTCCTCTTGTGGAATTATGTTTGCTGTTGGTGGAAGATCAATTCCTTCAGTGCCTTCCTCTTCACTTTGTTAAATGACTTGTGGAGAAGGATGTGTTGGAACCTCTTGGGTGAGGTTTAGTCAATCCAAATTTTCACACAAGTGAGGTACCTGCAAAGTGCTTTTGGTAGAAATCTCCTTATCCTTGCAAGACATGTTAGCTTCATCAAATGTAACATAAATAGATTCTTTAATTTTTAGAGATGATTTATTAAAAACCCTATAGGCTTTGCTTACTTGGGAATACCCTAGAAAGATTCTCTCTTCAGCCTTAGCCTCAAACTTTCTAATGTATCTTTTATTGTTGTGGTGATATAACATATACATCCAAATACTTTAAAATAGTTGATTTTAGGTTGCTTCCATTTAAGTAATTCATAGGGAGTCATGTTCTTTAGTTTATGTATCAGGCTTCCATTCAGGACATAATTTGTAGTGTTTACAGCCTCTACCCAAAAGGTTAGTGGCATGTAAGCATCTGCAAGTAATGTACCTGCAGCTTCAATTAGTGTCCTATTTTTCCTTTCAGCTACCCCATTTTGTTGGGTTGTTCTAGGAGTTGAGAAGCAGTGACTCATACCTTCCTTCTCACAGAACTCATGCATAAGAAGAGACTCAAACTCTGTGCCATGATCACTTCTGATAAATGCAACATAAGTAGTGAACTCAATCTGTATGGTCCTGAGAAAATCTGTAAGAACCTTAAAGTATCTAACTTAGATCTCAAAAAGGACACCCAAGTGAACCTTGAGAAGTCATCCACTATACCTAAGGTGTAGGATTTCCCTCCTAGGCTTTGTACAACAATGGGTCCAAAGAGATCCATGTGTAGCAAATACAAAATCCTAGGTGAATCACTTTTATTAACAGATTTAAAACTAGATTTAGTTTGCTTGCCTAGTTGACAAGCCCTACAAAGGCCTTCCTTTTTGTAGGGACCAGAAGGTAAACCTCTAACAAGGTTGTCTTTTGATAGCCTAGCAATGTTTTTTAATTTTACATGACGTAGCCTTTTATGGCATAAATCATTCTGATTGCTAGTTATATTAAGTAAGCAGATATCAGATTTGGCAGAAATAAAATCAACTAAGTATATGTTACCTTGTCTATTCCCAATTAAAACATTTTGTTTTTCTTTATTAGCAATAGTGCAAGAAGATGAGTTAAAGTGTGCCTGATAACCTTCATCACATAATTGACTTATGGAGATGAGGTTATGCTTGAGTCCTCTGACATATGTCACTTTCTTGAAAGTGACTGCTCCAATCTTCACTTCTCCAAAACCTTCAGACTGGCCACATTTTGAATAACCAAAGATAACCTTTGGTCCTAGCTTGGACTTATAGTTGGTTAATATGTCCTTGCTGCCAGTCATATTTTTGGAGCATCAACTGTCCAGTTACCATGTTTGATTATTTACTGGACAGCTCTTCACCTGCAATGAAAAACAATTAATTGTTCTTGACCAAGGTTACCTTGGGTCCTTTGTATTGTTGATATGAAAAACTAGATATAACAGAGAATTCTGGTTGAGATTTATATCCTAGAGGGTGATATTACCCAATCAGCTACAGGGTTAAATGGTTTTCTAGAATTATTAGAGTTGTTGTTATAATTAACATTCCTGTTAAGTCTTTCTATGTTCGACGAATTTCTGTGAGTTCGTCGACCAGAGTTTGACGAATTGGGTTGAGATCGTCGATCTCTGCCTAGAGAATGATCATATTCATTTTCTATTCCCCACGTTCGTCGAGCTCTGCTCGACGAACCATACATAGTTTGTCGATCGTAGTTAGATGAATAATTATAGCTATAGTTTGCATTCAGAGTTCGTCGATTGGAGTTCGACGAACTGGCAACATTTCGTCGATCTGAGTTCGACGAATTCTACTGAACCTTGTTTTTAGTAGTTTTCTGATTTTTGTTGTTTTGACCTATTGATTTTGTAATTTCTTCTCTGGTTTGTTTGTAGGTTATTATTTCTTTCCCTTTAGCTGAAACAAATTTGATAGGGGTTGACAAAATATTCTTCTTGAGGATGGGGGGCAAACTTGATGAAACACCCAAGCCTAGCTTGCCTTTAAGCCTGGCATTTACATTGCTTGTGATGTCCATCATCTGAGGCTTCTCCCATTTAGAGTTTCCTCAAGTTTTTTAGCCTCACATAACTCAGTTTTTAATAATATGATTTGTTCATTAGCTAAGGTTAATGCATCCTTTAACTTATTGTTTTCAGAATTAACATTCTCTAGGTTACCTAATTTTTCCCTAAGAGTCTTTATTTCTTTTTCTGAGTTAATTAAATCTATGCACATGGTTTTGAATTCAGATTTAAATGAATCAGAACTGTTATCAAAAGAAGATAATACCTGGTCAGCTTCAGAATCTGAAACTACTTCATTATCTGAATCTTCTTCTTCTGAATGGCTCCTGGAGGCATGAATGGCGATGAGGCAAACTTCTTTGGCCTTTGCCTCTTCTTCATCTTCACTGGAGCTGGAAGATGTTGATTCATCCTCAGTTTCACTCCAAGATTCAGCCACAAAGCCTTTCTCCTTCTTCTTATATTTACTGGAGGTAGGCCTGCTGTTGTGCTATCTTCTGGTATCTTTCTCTCTTCTCTTTTCCTTCTTCTGATTCTCTGGACACTCAGAGATGAAGTGTTCAGGTTTCCTGCAACCAAAACACACCACTTCTTTAATTGGTATTTTGTCATACATTGGTTTGCCATCCTACCTTGATGACTGTCTCCTGAAGTCTTTCCTTGCCATTTTGTAGAATCTTTTGTCAAATAGAGACATCAGTTCTTCATTCATGGTTGGAGTCTCTGTCTCCTCAGCAGCCTTGAAAGCAATGTAGTGCTCTTTTCTTGTTGGAGGAGGTGTTCTTTGCTCAGCTGCCTCTCTGGATTTGATCAGTAGTTCATAGGACTTAAGCTTGCCTAAGAGAGATTCAGTGGAAATCACATTTAAGCTTCTGGCCTCCTTGATGTGCCAGATCCTTGAATCCCATGAGCTTGGGAAGCACATAAGGATATTATCTTTCACCTTAGTGAAGGTGATGTCCTTGTCCAAGGTTTTTAGCTCATTGATGATTGAGCTTAACCTATTGTACATATTAGCTACTGTCTCAGCTTCCTCCTTCTTGAAATTCTCATATAGGGATATGAGATTGGATCTCCTGTCCTTTCTTTCATTTGTTGATCCAGCCACCATTTTATTTAGGGAGTCCCAAATGGCTTTGGCTGAGGTGCATTCAGCCACTTTTTGAAAGTTATCATCTGACATTGTTTGTGCTAGTATATTCATTGCATTGGCATCAACAATCTTCGCCTTCTTCTGGGCTTCAGTCCACTCAGGTGGTGGGACTGCACTTTTACTTGAAGATGTTGCAGAAGTAGATGCTTGAGGGGGACCTGTCAAAATGGAGTTGTAGATATCTTCATCAATAGAGTTCATGTACAACTTAATTCTTGCCTTCCAGATGACAAACTTATTCAGATTACATACTGGAGGTCTGGTGCTTGCATAGTCCTTGTTCTATGTCATGATGTGTGACTATAAATCAAATGGAAATGAAAAGACACATCTAACTCAGGATCTTTGGTTCAAGGGTTAGCTTGTACAACCAAGGGAATCCTCCTCTGATACCAATTGAAATTGATGTGTTAGATCTGAAATACTCTAGAGGGGGTGGGGGGGGGTGAATAGAGTATCCTAAAATCCTTAGAAAACTTTACTGTTTTTGTTGTAAATAAAAACTGCAAAATAACAAATAAATAATCACAAACAAACAGCAAACCTAGCTAGCACAAACACAGTAAGAACAAAAGAAAGGGCAACCAGACAATACAAGAAATTATAGTGGTTCACCAACCTGGGTACATCCACTCTTCTACCACCCTGGTAGGAATCCACTCAGAGTTTTGATTAGGTGCCTAACACTAATGAGCTTTTGATCAGGTGCTCAAAAACCAAACCTCAAGTCTTTTGGTCAGGTGATTTGCAACCAGGAATAACTTTTGAAGGGAGTTATAACCCTGATACAGTGGGGGGTTGAGAGATGATTGTGTCTTCTCTTTCTCAATAAACAACTGAGAAGACTTAAGTTGAAATGATGTTAGCAAAGAGCTCCCCATGTAGAATGGTTCAGGGAAAAACTGGAGCTTTGCTTCTGGGTGATAGGCCTTCAATCTTTAAGCCTTGACCAGAAATGATCTTCAGGAACTTCTTGACAGATGGAATTGATGTTGTCCTTTGAAGTGTCCTGGAGAGTTGAAGAATGAAGACTCTTGATTTTTGATTGATTGTTCTTCTTCTTCAGATAGCAGATGTTGTTATGGTCTTTGGCTTCTTCTCTTTTTCAGATTTCTGTATTGAGAGTGGACAGAGAAAATCCTTGTTTCAGACTGATTGTATTTATTGTCTATGTGTTTATGTTCTCTATCTATCTTCTGTGTCTTGTCAGTAGGAAAAGGGAGAAAATCTCTTTTATATTTCCTGTCAAAAATTTTCTTTCGAAATTTCAATTCATCTGCAATCAATGCTGACGACCTTGAGAATAAACTGCATTGATTTATTTCCCCAACTATCCTATGGAAAAATGGCAAGCAATAATCCTGGAGAAGACCATAATCAATGCTCCTTTTAACGGCTATATTCAGAGAATGTTTGGACATTAATTACACAGGAATTATTGCAGTAAGAATGGGACAGAAGGAAGGAAATAACTAAGTCTGGATTCGTCGAACAGATAACAAAAATCGTCGAGCTAAGTCCACAGTTCGTCGAGCTAAGAAGCTGTGTTCATTGACCAGATGGCTTCTATTCGTCGAGCTGAGTTCCAAGATCGTCGAGCAGAGAGTAGAACTACATTGATTAGAAACTTTGACAATTCTATGTATGGAGTTCGTCGAGCTGATAACTTGTTGAAAGAACTTCTGGGGAATGTGTCGACACAAGTCCTGGGTGTCAACACAATTACATCTTATCTCAACATGGTTGTTGTGTTGACAAAAATCTAGAATGTGTTGACATAAGTCATGTGTGTCGACACAATTGCTGTTGCTATCGACACAAGTCTTGCTTCTGGTGTCGACACAAACTTCTGGTGTGAAGTGTTGAAGTATCCAGAAATCATTGACCTGAGAATCTGTTTCGTTGAGCTGAGGAGTATTATCTACTACTGGATAACTTTATCCAAAGTGGTCAAAGTTCATCGAGCTGAGAATCTTGAATTCGCCGACTGAAGATTATTCTGGACTTAGAAAACTGAGAGGCTTCCAGATTAATAAGTTGAAGTAGAGAACACAGAAATCATTGACCAGAGAACTAAGTTTGTCGACCTGAGTCTAAAGAACAAAGTCTGGATTTGGAATGTTGAAAGTAGAGTCCAAAGATCGTCGACCTGAGAATCAAGTTTGTCGAGATCAGCTCAGAGAATTTTATCTGAGATCGTCGAGCTGAGCACGACAATCGTCGACCTTAGTTCGACAAACGTCGAACTCATTTTACTGAGTCTTTGAAATCTCTAAGTATTTGAAGTCTCTGGCAGTCTGATGTTGGCTGGTCCATATAATGTTGAAACTAAGGACTTAGCTTAGACTCTAGGACACAACTATGACCCTGGCTATACATGATGGGTCACAAGATCCTAACTTAGTGAACCTAGCCCAAATCAAACTAGGGATCCAACAATCCATTTGGTAGACTTTGAATTTCTTATATGCTGCATATGCAAGAAATATTCTGATAGCCTCCAGCCTTGCAACAGGGGCAAAGGTCTGGTCATAATCAATTCCTTCCTCTTATGAATAGCCTTGATCTACCAATCTTGCTTTGTTCCTTACAATTGATCCTTGAGCATCCAACTTATTCTTGAAAACCCATTTAGTTCAAATGTCTGGGTAGTCTTTGGATCATAGAACTAAATACCAAACTTTGTATCTCTCAAATTGATTGAGCTCCTCTTGTATTGCAATAATACAGCGGGGATCTTGCTCAGCATCTTTTATGGAATGAGGTTCAATCTGAGATATGAAGCAAGCATACATCAAATTTTGGTTGATTTGATGCCTTGTTTGCACACCAAATAATATGTCTCCAATCACTTGAGATATAGAATGATCTCTAAGTGTGACAAAATCAGTAGGACGAGTTGGTACATCAACATCTTGGGGAATTAATTCCTCTTGTGGAATTATGTTAGTTGTTGTTGGTTCAACTGTTCCAACAATTTCTTCTTCACTTTCTTCATCAGTATGTGGAGAAGGATGAGATATAACCTCTAGGATGAGGTTTAAGTCATCCTATTTCTCACACAGAAAGGGTACCTGTAATGTATCTCTGGTAGAAGAATCCTTCTCATTGTAAAACATGTTAGCTTCATCAAAAGAAATATTTATACATTATTCCATTTTAAGGTTGATTTGTTAAATAACTTATAGCCTTGCTGACTTGGGAATATCCAATAAAAATTCCCTCTGCAGCTTTGGCTTCAAACTTTCTAAGATGTTTCTTGTTATTATTATAAATATAATATCTACAACCAAACGCTCTAAAATAATCTATTTTAGGTTGCTTCCCTTTAAGCAATTTATAAGGAGTCTTACCCTTAAGTTTATGTATTAAACTTCTATTCAGAACATAATTTGTTATGCTTATAGCATCTGCCCAAAAGGATAGGGGCAAGTAAGCATCTGTAAGCAATGTTCCTGCAACTTCAATAAGGGTTCTATTTCTCCTTTTTGCTACCCGATTTTGTTGACGAGTTCTAGGAGTAGAGAAGCAATGCCTGATACCTTCCTTCTCACAGAATTCTTGCATAAGAAGAGATTCGAACTCAGTACCATGATCACTTCTGATTAATGCAACAGGAGTAGAGTACTCAATCTTTATGCTCCTAAGAAAGTCCGTAAGAACTTTAAAGTTATCTGACTTGTTTCTCAGAAAGAACACTCAAGTGAATCTGGAGAAGTCATCTATAATAACTAGAGTGTAAGATTTCCCTCCCAAACTTTGTACAGCAATGGGTCCAAAAAGATCCATGTGTAGCAAACACAAAATTCTTGATGAATCACTCTTATTAATTGGTTTTAAACTATTTTTAGCTTGCTTGTATAATTGATAAGCCCTGCAGAGACTTTCCTTCTTGTAGAGGCTAGAAGGCAATCCTCTAACAAGATTGTCCCTAGATAGTTTAGCAATATTTCTTAAATTTATATTTCCTAGTCTTTTATGCCACAAACTATTAGTATTACTAATCTGATTAAATAGACATATTTCTGTACTAGCTGATTTAAAATTTACTACATAAATATTTGCTTGTCTAATTCCATTTTAAAAAAAAATTCTTTATCAGAAGTAATGGTACAACAAGATTGATTAAATGATACCTGATAACCTTCATCACATAACTGGCTTATGGATATCAAGTTATGCTTGAGACCACTCACATATTCTACTTTCCTAAAGGTGCCAACTCCAACTTTGACATTCCAATATCATTTTGTTTGGCCACAGTTGGATTCTCAAAAGATCACCTTTGGTCCAAGCTTTGACTTATAATCAGTTAGATTTCTCTTGCTGCCTGTCATATGTTTTGAGTACCCACTATCCAAGTACTGAAGTTACTTTGTGGTAGGATAGTCCATCACCTACATGAAAATAGATTAGTTGTTCTTGACCCAGGTAACCATGGGTCCTTGATTCTTCTCAAATTTATAACTGGAAATGAAAGAAAATTCTGGTTGGTCTTTATATCCTAAGGGATGAAATCTTCTAGGTTGAATTATCCACTGGGTAAAGGGATTAATAAGAGATCTAGGTTGATTGAAATTTCTAAAGGAATTTAGGTTTCTATTATAATTAGTTTGATAGTTATTAAAATTTCTATTTTCAGTATTTGAGTTCGACGAATTTACTTGAGTTCGTCGAACTGTGTTCGTCTAAAAGTATTGATTTCTTCGATCTCTGTTCACAAAATGATAATACTCATTTCCTGCATTCCACAATCATCGATCTCTGTTCGATGAAACATGTCGATTTTGTCGAGCACCCGCAAATAAGTAATTGTACCCAAATTCTAGGTTCAGAGTTCGTCGATCATCGTGCGATGCATAATATTGATTTTATCGATCTCGGTTCGATGAATTTTGTTGAACATGATTTTTATGTGAATTTTTATTTTATTTGATTTATTCTTTTGTAAGATTTCAGTATCCTTATTATTAACTTATACTTTTTCTTTGCCTTTAGCAGAAACAAAATTAATAGGGGTAGAAAGAATGTTTTTCATAAGAAGAGGAGGCTGACTTTATGAAGCTCCCAAGCCCAGTTTGCCAATAATCCTGTCATTGACTGTGCATGTGATATTCAGCTATTTTATGCTTCTCCCATTAAGGGATTCTTCAAATTCTTTAGCCTCATTTAATTTAGTTTTTAATGATATAATCTATTCAGAAGCTAAGTCTAATTCATCTTTTAGTTTGATGTTTTCAAAAAAGGATTGTCATATTCAATTTGTTTTTCTCTGAGAAGTTTGATTTCCTTCTCAGATTTAAATAAATCATTGTATAGAAGATTGAATTGAGTTTTAAATTGATTAGAAGTAAAATAAAAAGAAGTTATTACCTAGTCCTTTTCTAATTCAGATTCTGAATTTTCTGCTTCTGAAACAGCAGCTTCTGAGTTGCTACAAGAGGCATTGATTGCCATCAAGCAGATCTCTCTGGCTTTTGCCTCTTCTTCATCCTCACAAGAACTGGATGAAGTTTCTTCTTCTGAGTCACTCCAGGTCTCTGCCACAAATCCCTTCTCCTTCTTGTATTTGTTGGACGAGGGCTTGCTGGAGTGCTTCTTAGACTCTTTCTCTTTTCTCTTGTACTTCTTTTGAGCCTCTGTACATTCTAGGAGAATTTGTCCTGGCTTCCTGCATCCATAACAAACAATTTCCTTAGTAGGAATCTTGTCATAGCTTTGCTTGTCCTCATTTTTGGTTGACCTTCTCCTGAAGTCCTTCTTTGCCATTTTGTAAAATCTTTTAGCTAATAGACTCATTGCTCTTCACTGGTAGGTAGTGGTTCTGATTCCTCAGATGCCTTGAAGGCAAAACTTTGCTCCTTCCTTCATGAGGTAGAAGTGTTTTGTTCAGCTGCTTCCCTGGTTTTGATAAGGTACTCATAAGGCTTGAGCTTGCCCAATAATGACTCGGTAGAAATCTCATTTAGGCTTCTGGCCTCCTTGATTGGCCAGGTCCTAGAATCCCATGTGCTGGGGAAGCACATAAGAATCTTATCATTAATTTCTATTAATGAGATGTTCTTGTCCAAGTTATTCAGCTCAATGATAATCAGGCTGAGTCTGTTGTACATATCTACAACTAACTCTAACTCTTCCTTCTTGAAATTCTCATATTGAGAAATCAAGTAGGACCTTCTATCCTTTCTTTCATCTACTGAACCAGCAATCATAGAATTTAAGGAGTCCCAAATATCCTTGGCTGAAGAGCATTCAACAACTTTCTAAAATATGTCAACTGACATTGTTTGAGCCAAAATGTTCATGGCTTTGGTATCTGTAATTTTCAGCTTCTTCTAAGCATCAGTCCACTCAGGTGGTGGAACTACACTTGTGCTTGTTGTTACAGTTGGTGTAGGGGACCTGTCAAGATAGAATTATAAATATCTTCATCAATAGAATTCATATACAGCCTAATACTTGCCTTCCAATGTGCAAACTTATTTAGATTGCACACTGGAGGTCTGGTGGTCGAGTACTCCTTATTTTGGTCCATGATATAAAAAGACACTAGAGTAAATGGGATCTATCAAAGATATTTTGGTTCAGGTGTTAGCCTATATAACCAATTAACCTTACCCTCTGATACCAATTGAAAGTGATATCAGATATGCTTTGATACCAATTTATAGTGAGGGATAGATTTTATCTTTAGTCTAGAGGGGAGGGGGTGAATAGATTGTTTTAAAAACTCTAAGTTATTTTTATAGCGGATTAAAATAAGTGATATATATAAGAAAAAAAATATGTATATCACAACATAACAAAATAAAGAATAGAGCACAACCAGACGACACAAGGAAATTTATAGTGGTTCTCCAATAAACCTGGGTACATCCACTCTTCTACTACCCTGGTAGGAATCCACTATAGGTATTGATCAGGTGCCCTGCCACCACATGTTTTTGCCCATGTGCCTTGTCACTATAAGATCTATTTTTAAGAGAGATCTAGCAACGCTTTGAGCTTTTGATCAGGTTCCCAAAAAACAAACTATGTCTTTTGATCAGGATACTTAACAACCAAAGGGATAACTTTTGAAGGGAGTTGGAAACCATTTTACAGTAGAGAAAAGAAATTTTATGTTTTCTTCTCTTTCTCAATGTTCTGAGAAGGCTAGTGTATTGCTATTGTTGTCAAAGCTCCCACTGAGATGTAGAATAGCTCGGGAGAATGGAAGCTTTGCTCAGGGTGTAGGCCTTTAGATTGCTTGTTGATCTTCATGAAGCTTGTAGACAAATGTTGATCGATTTCCTCTTGAAAGCCCTGAACAAAAACTGATGAAGAACTTGAGTTGTATAAGAGCTATTCTTCTTTCAGTTTTCTGTAAATTCTTTCTGTCACAGCTATCAAGATTTGCTTCAATCTTTTGAAAATAATCGTTATATATTCCATGCAGATTTCAGCTTTTGAATTTTGAATTCATTTCCTTTACTGAATGCAAAAATTTTGGTAGATGAACGGCTGGAATTTGTCTTTAATGAGTTTCCGCAACTGTCCCAGTAAAATAAGACAAGTAATAACACTGTGAAGGCCATAATTAATGTTGTTATGGAACTGCTATATTCATAAGAATATTGTGCATTAATTATCAGAGCATTACAAACATACTATAATATAATTTGAAAAAAATCTCCCTTAGTTGAACTGAAATCAATCAGAGAAATAATCGAACTGAATCTTGGAGGAATTAGTGGAAATCAGCAAATTCTTGTCGACCTGCGATCAAAATTCGTCGAACTGAAACAGGGAGAAATTAGTCGAACTCACCAAATTCTCGTCGACCTGAAATCTAAATTCGTCGAACTGAAATTGGGAGAAATTAGTCGAACTCGACAAATTCTCGTCGACTTGAGATCCAAATTCTTCGAACTGAAACATCTCCTTCGTCGAGATGAGCTCCAAGTTTGTTGACCAGAAAATTAACTTGTCAAACTAAGCTCCAAGATCATCGAATAGAGATAGTGTTTCGTCGAACTGAACTACTGAGGTGAGATCGGAGTTCGTCGATCTCAGCTAGGCTTTTGTCGAACTCAACTCAGTGAAGAAATCTGAGTTCATTGATCTGAGATCGATGAAAGTCGAGTTCTGTTCAGCTAATCTTCGAACGACTTTATGTCTCCAAGAAAATTGCTTTTCTCTAGAGGTATTCTATCTCTAAGTCTTTTGAAGGTGAGAACCAATCAATCTAGGTTGTTTACTGACCTTGACCCTGAAAAAATCAATGACCCTAGACTATACATATTGGGTCATCTAATAATCCTAATACTAAACCTAGCCCAAATCAACCCTAAACAATGGTGGGGTTCCAGCAAATCTTCTGCTGGGGTGGAATCCAAGTGAGATCCTTCAGAAACACATCATCGTACTACGATACAATAGGGACGTCCGTTACACTGGGCTTCGACTTAATTTCCTCCAACAGCATAAAGAACAACTTTGCGGCCTTCTGAACTGCCTTGACTACATGTAGAGCAGACATCAATATCTTACTCGATCCTCGAATAACAACAAACTTTATCTCACTTTCGGTATTCTGTCATAGTGTGACTTCCTTAGAGTTGCAATTTATATAGGCATGCAGCTCCGAGAGCCAGTCTATAACAAAGATTACATCAAACTCTCTTATCGGCAGCACAGATGCTTCCAATCCAAAATCCTGACTTTCTATTCGCACCTCAACACAGTAGGCTTGATCTGCGAGCATCAAGCACCAATTAGGTAGCAACACATTCACTTGATTTGTCGGTATAAATGAAGGTACTCCAATACGCCCCACAAAGTCATCAGACAGAAAGGAATGAGAAGCTCCGGTATCTAACAGTGATCTCGACGGATATTCCGATATCAGGACAAAGACTAAATCAAGCCAATAATACATAAGAAACTCACAAGGTATTAAGTATGGAAAGCAGTAAAAAAACTGTATCTTAACTCATACCCGTTACGATGTCACTTTATTTTATGGCCTCCTGCTGGCCAAGATTATAGACTTGGGGTTGCGCTTGAGATGCAGTTGACTCCACCACTACCATTCCCTTTTCAGCATAAGAAGCACCAGTATTTTTGTCCCCTTTTGTAAGGTCACTCCAACAATCACGAGCTATATGACCAACCTTACCACATGTATAACATATGAGCAGACCTCTCCTAGATATTGCTCAAGACATAAGAGAAGAAGGCACCGCCGCAGAATGTTTAGGCTTCTTTTCCATCTTCTATACACAAACTTTGAAGAACTAGGTATCTTGAACTCCGGCTTCTTCCTGGCCAAGTCATTCTTACACTGCACGTGCTTCATGTCCAGTTCGAGGGAGCAGGCCGTATTGACCAAGGTAAGAACACCCTGTGTTATCGGTCCAGAGAGAAGCAACTGTAGATTATCTCTCAGCCCTTCAAAGAACCGATTTGTTTTTCATTCCTTGTCTGCAAACGTAAATCCTGCATATCTTCCCAATCTTGTAAACTTGTGCAAGTAGTCATCCACAGACCTCTAACCTTGAGTTAACATTTGAAATTGGTTCCCTATTGCAATCTGAACCGCCGATGGAAGGTATCTCGCAAGACAACACCTTGAGAACTCCTCCATGGATATCTCGATCAACAACCGACCAACAAACTGGTGCAGCTCCAGCTCATCCCACCATAGCCTTGCCTAACCATTAAACAAGAAGGTAGCCATAGTGAGTTTTTGCCACTCCTCCATTTCAGTTGTCTTCAGGACTATCTTTATTCTTGAGAGCAAATCTTCAGCTTATGTAGGGGTTCCAGTACCCATAAACACTGGAGGATCGAAACTCATAATGTGTTTCAATTGATTATCCGTCACTCGCCTTACAGCGACTATCTCAATGACCACTTGTCTCACCACTATGTGCTCAATTATGCCAACCGGTTCCTTGACCATCGTAGGAATAGGAGGTTGCCTCTGACCTCCTAGTGGTGCATTGATCATTGCGAACATGGCTTCAGCAACCAACTGTATAGTTTTCGTAGAAGGAGGAGGTGTTTACACCTCATTTGGTGCAATACTCTCCACCGAGCGCTGGTGTTCTTACTGCCCCGCACCACTTCTAGTCACCTACAATATAAAACACAAAATAAAGCAACTAAGAATATTGTCAAAAGCAACTGTAGTAACGTGTAAGTCCCTCAAAAATGTGTATTTGCATTTCTAAGTGGACATCTTGAGTTCATTTTGTCATAATGGTAAACACATATACATGCTCTCCACCCTTCAAAAGAATTCAACCACGAATTCAGCGAAGGAAGACCAAGACAAGTTGATAACAAAATTGTAACACCTCCAACCATCGCATGAAATATAATAGAGGGTCTGGCCGGGGGCATACACCATATTCCATAAATAGTCGACAGAATAATTTGTTAATACCAAAACTACTCGAATCCAAACTCAGAGCATTCTAGCGGAAGATTCAGGGATTAAATTTCGAACTCAAGTACAACAATAATGTCCACTATATAAACACAGGAATGTTAAACAAAAATACACAAAAGTCACTATCGTAGATGATAGTCACTGTCGCACGGCTACAATCAACAGTAGCTTACAACTGTTCTGGCCTTATGGACTTACATTTACTCTTTGCAGGGTGTGAATTACAGACATAAGCACGCAGGCCGGCGACACATGAAAATAAGTAAACTTCGCCTTTGGGCCTTCGAGGGACAGCAAATCGCAGTACAAGGGCTTTAGACCGCTACTTCGCGCTCGGCTCTCCAGCACCTGCACAGTGATAATCCACCACAAGGATGGCAAAGAAGGCAACAATCAGCATTTAGCTGACCAATTTGTAACGACCCACCCCATAGTTGGGGAGGCGATTCTCCTTCCCTGCAATGGCAGCATATATAGATATATTTGTTGGGTATTGTATCCACAACGTACCTGATTTGAAAAAGCCCCTGAACAAACTAAGGTAAATAGGCAATGTTTTTGACAAATTATTTCAAGTTGTGCTTGCAGTTATTCCACGCTAAGTGCACACCAATGTCAGGGTGCAGTAGGTCAATATACACGGGTCTGCACGACGTAATCCCTCGTTGAGCAGATCAGTGTGTTGGCCTACGTGTACTCTCTCTATTGGAGTGCACTTACTTTCAAGTACAGGGCTGTGATCTTGCAAGAGCAGACAAGGAGCAAAGATGGGTCAAGGAGCACATCATGGGTGGAAAGATGAAAATTCGTCTAAGTGTAAATCGACGAGAATCGCCAAGTGATTCTCGCCGATTCGGCGAGAATCACTAGTGATTCTCGCCGAATCGTCGAGAATAAGTGGCAGATTCTCGCCGACTTGGTCCAGCTACTTCAAGGCGCGCAAATTCTGATGCTAAGTAAGAATCGTCGAGAATCACCAAGTGATTCTCGCCGATTCGGCGAGAATCACTAGTGATTCTCGCCGAATCGCCGAGAATCACTGGCTGATTCTCGTCGTCTCGACCCGGCTAAATCAGTGCGTGCAACCAAGTCAAATTCGACGAGAATCATCTTTGATTCTCGCCGAATCGTCAAGAATCACCTTTGATTCTCGATGACTCGACGAGATTCACTTTTGATTCTCACCGATTTTGACTTGGGCGATTTTCTGGAACTCCCTGAACCGGATTCTGCCGCTGACAATGTTCTGGACCGGGATTTAGGGATTCTTCTTGTGGGACCCTCAACGGTAATATTGAAAGTATCTACAGTATATATACGGGTATTTTTTTGAACGACAAATACACAGAAAGAAGCCGAGCACGATCTAAACCTAAAATCGCGAAACTGCTCCGCCGCCGCCGTCGCCGCTCGCGCTAGTTGGTCGCCGCTGTTGATCGCGCTTCTTCCTGATCCTCCGGCGACAGAAGCTTAGCCAAGCTTAGCGTCTCACGTGTCTAACCAGAGATCTCTTGTCTCTTGATTTGTGATCGGGAAAACCTTCCCCATCCGAATCGATCGAGACGACTGATCCTAGTGTGACCGTTAGTAGACCTAGCTAGCTTTGCTATGAAGTTTGGATCTCCAAGTACAGCAGCCGCACATCGTCGTCGCCGCCGATCCCGTGAACCTAGCCGCCGCCCATCTTGCCGCCGCCGGTTCCGGGGAGATCCTCTCCAAGAGAGATCTAGGGTTGTGGACTCTTTGTGGACTTCAAGAATACGTCGTCAACAAAGAGGGACACCTTAGTCTCCAAACGTAGTTTGTATCTTTTGTACATTCTAGTTTTACTTTTGTTGTAAAGGAACGTAGGTTCCAAGTTGTAAGGGTTGGGTGCAACCCGTGTTGTGGGAGTGTTGACTCCTATGTGTGGAAGGGTTCCTTCCGATAGTGCAGGGATTGGATTTCAATCCTGTTGGTTAAGAGACCGAGTCGTCCCTTATTGGGAGATAGGTCGAAGGGGGAAAGTGGATGTACCCAAATCGGGGAACCACTATAAATAGCTTGTGTATTCTGTGTGCTGTGCTGTTTATTTTTATTGTGCAGGTACAATTTTAAATTCCGCAAAAACACTGCACGTCACCTATTCCCCCCCCCCCCATAGGTGAAGATAGTTGACACTAGGTGGACTTTCAAGTGGTATCAGAGGCAGGTTACTCATCAAAAAGGTTCACACCTTGAGTAGAATCCTGCCACGAGTGTCAAGAGGAAGACAAACATCTACTATGGACGGGCTCAAGTACACAGGCAAGATCCCAGTGTGCACCAGGCTCAACTTTCCTATCTGGACGGAAAGGATCAGGTTCTACATGGAAGTTGTTGATCCTCGACTCTTCATGATCGTGGAGGAGGGACCTTATGTCCCCACTAAGGCCTCCACCATTGATCCTACCCAGAAAGTGCCAAAGAAACTTTCTGAAATGGACAAGGACGAGATGGTGCTAGTAGGACTTGACAAGAAGGCGCAGAACATTCTGGTCAGCGCGATTGATGACTCAATGATGCAGAACTTCTACAACTGCAGGACAGCACAGGAGATCTGGCATGGCCTGATCATCCTAATGGAGGGCACTGATGAAGTGAGGGATGATCGGAGATCCCTCCTGAACCAGAAATATGAGGCCTTCAGACAAGGGCCTAAGGAAGAGATCGGAGTCACCTACGAGAACTTCCTCAAGATTGTTAACGCCCTCAAAGGATACGGAAGAGTGTTCATTAATGGTGAACTCAATGATAAATCCTTAGGTCCCTTACTAAGGAATGGGACACAAAGATCTGTGCCATCCGAGAGTTTGGCAGAATAGCTGAAACTGACCCGCAAATTATGTTTGGGAAGCTGATGTCCTATGAGCTTCAGCTGAACACTAGGAAAGCAGAAGAAGAAGCAGAGAAGGCTGCAGCCAAAGAAAAGACTGTGGCTCTAAAAGCCAGTCACTCCAGAAAAGGCAAGGGTGCGACTTCATACCGTGCCAGGAAAAAGGATGAGGAGGAGGACTCCGAGCCATGCTCCTCCAGCTCAGAGCTGTCGGAGGAAGATTTCTCCCTCATCACCCGAGAGTTCAAGAAGTTCCTCAAGATGAGGAATCAAAGAAAGAGAGACGGCTCCTCCTCCAGGCATCAGAAGAAAAATTATTCTTCTGACAGGTATGCTTCTAAACCGAACAAACATCGCTCCTCTGACATTATTTGCTTTGGATGCAATAAGCCAGGACACGCCGTGGCCGACTGCTTTCAAGGCAAGAGGGAAAAAGGGAAAGAAGAGGAGCATAAATCTTCGTGAGATAAGAAGAAAGAGCGGAGCTACATTGCCAAAAGGCCAAAGACACTGAGTGAGTCTGATTCCTCAGACTCCAGTGATGATGAGGAAGCCTACTTCGGGCTGTTGGGTCGCTCCGACTTAGAAGGAGAATGCCCCCCATTTACTGGGAAGGTAAAAGCTCACACCCCTCTCTCCGACTCCGACTCTGATCCTGAGTCTCAGGATGATGAACCTGAAGATAGCCCTTCGGCCCGTGAAGCGGAGCTCCTCGAAAAGTATGAGCTTCTGCTCAACACTTTCGAGGAGTGCCGTAAGAGACTGAAGGCTGAGAAAAAGGAAGTGAAATTCCTTAAGGGTGAGTGTGTATCCCTAAGGGAAGAGGTCACTAGTTTGATTTCTCTCCGACAGGAGCACCTTGACCTGACTTCAAAGCATTCAGAGTCTCTTAAGCTCCTTGATCTTAAGCAGGAGGAAGTCGACAAGTTGGAAGAACAACTTGCGGCAGAAAGGAAGATCGTCAAGAGCTTCTCTATGCCAAAAACAGTTCTTCCAGTAGTTGATACCTTCTCTGCTCAGGCCAAAGGAGCTGGCTTGGGGCATGTAGGGGTATCTGGTTCCTCATCCAGGAGAAACAGGAACCAGAGGAAGAATAGGGCCGCCAAGAAGGCCTCTACTAATGAAAAGGGTAAGGCTCCTCTTAGTCCTGTTGCGTTCAGAAAGCCTAGCTTTCCTTGCAACCAACATGACTTTGAATCAACCTTTGGTCATCATTTTCGGCCCTCGGTTGCAAAGCCAAAGAGCCGGTATGATGGTTGGACCTTTCCCCGGAACTTCGGTGAGAGTGCCCTCAAGGCACCTTATGAGGAAATCCACATGGGAAATTATGGTCAATTCTCTAGCAGCCATAATGGAAAGCAGGCACCAAAAGCCAAGCCTGTTATACAGAAGGTGAAGAAGTCTTGTGAGTCCCCCACCTCCAGATCCAAAGCCCCGGCTGTACCCACCGTTCCCAGGGTAAGGCAGGAGCCTAGGAAGAGGTACAACAGATTCGACTGTTGGTGCTGTGGCAAAGTCGGTCACTTTGCCGTGGATTGTTGGTTTAATCCAAGGTATTACGAGACTCCCTATGTTAGCAATGCGAGGCCGACCACTCGTAGGTTTAACCAACCGAGGGGGAGTATGATAACCAGGAATCTAGGACCCAAGTTCGATTGGGTTCCTAAGGGAAATTAATTTTGTTTTGCAGGAATGTCCAAAGGCCACCAAAACGCCGATCTGGTATTTGGACAGTGGATGCTCCCGGCATATGACTGGGATAAGAAGCCTGCTGCGTGATTACACTCAAGTCGAGAATGGACCCAAAGTCATCTTTGGAGGGTCAGATCGAGGAGTCACCAGAGGTTACGGTATGATTTCCAACGGTATAATCTCTATCACCGACGTGGCTTATGTTGAAGGGTTAAACCATAACCTGATCAGTGTAAGTCAGTTATGTGATAAAGGTTATGATGTTAAGTTCTGCAAGGATAAATGTCTGATAATTTCACGTACCTCTTCTGAGACGGTATTATCAGGCATTAGGAGCAGAAATATCTTCTGCTTAGATTTTCTCAGTTTAGATTCATCTACCCCCGTATGCCTTGTGACAACAGGCAGTGCATCTCTTTGTGAACAATGGCACAAGAGATTGGCACATATTAATTTCAAGACAATTAGTATGCTGTTTTCTAAGAACTTAGTAAGGGATGCTCCCAGTATCAAGTGCATCAAAGATAGCCCCTGTCCTGCATGCCAGATGGGCAAACAGACTCGGGCTACCTTTAAGAGCATTGCAGACAAAGACTCTTCCCGATGTCTTTATCTTTTACATATTTACTTGTTTGGTCCAATGCAAGTTCATAGCTTGGGAGGCAAGTCCTATACGCTAGTGATAGTTGATGATCATTCTCGGTTTACATGGGTGTTCTTTTTGAAACGAAAGTCAGATACGCTTGACATCTTCACTAGTTTTGTCAAGCAGGTTCAGAACGAATTTAACTGCTCAGTGGTCAAAATCAGAAGTGACCATGGAACAGAATTCGAATCTGGTGCTATGACAGAGTTTTGTGAAGAACAAGGTATCTTTCATGAGTTTTCCTCCCCGCGCACTCCTCAGCAAAATGGAGTTGCGGAGAGGAGAAATAGAACTCTCATTGAAGCCTGCACGACAATGTTGAAAGAAGCCTCTCTCCCAGAATACTTCTGGGCAGAGGCTGTCAATACAACTTGTCATATACAAAATCGTGCATTGATCAACAAGCATCATCGTAAGACGCCTTACGAGCTACTGAAAGGCAGGAAACCAACCATGTACTACTTGAGGATCTTTGGTTGCAGATGCTATGTACTGAATAATGGGAAGTACCCGCGTACTAAATTTGGTGAAAAATGCTTCGAAGGCATATTCATGGGCTATAGTTCCCACAGTCGGGCATATAGGGTCTTCAATAAGAAAACCCTAGTGGTAGAAGAATCAATTAATGTTGTATTTGATGAAGGAAGTTTGCTTAATAGCAATTCTTCCAGTGGTATTCTTGAAGATGCAGGTGCATGACTTGAACAGTTGAGTCTGGATGAGACCGCTAAAGATGACACTCCTAAGTACGTCAAAGTTTCCACCTCCACGTCATCTGGAAATATTGAAGATCAAAATGGAACAAATCTCTTAGAAGAAGGAGAAGCCCAAGAAGTAGTCGAAGCTCCAGACGCCAGAATTCTAGAGCTCCGGCACGTGAGGGATCATCCTAGAGATCAGATCATCGGAGATCCTCGTGTTGGTGTCAGAACTCGAAGAGGTACTATTAACGAAGTACTGCATCTTAGCTTCCTGTCACAGGTTGAGCCAAAGATGTTCGACGAGGCGAACAAAGATGCGGCATGGATTCTGGCCATGCGAGATGAACTACATCAATTCGAATGTTGCAACGTTTGGACGCTAGTTCCCAGACTATACAAGCAGAATGTGATTGGCACCAAGTGGATCTTCAGAAACAATCTGGATGAACATGGTGTCATCATAAAGAACAAGGCAAGGCTGGTGGCTCAAGGTTACAGACAGGAGGAGGGGATTGACTTCGACCAGACCTTCGCACCAGTAGCAAGGCTCGAGGCAATCAGATTGTTCCTGGCGTATGCTTCGCACAAAGGATTCATAGTCTATCAAATGGATGTGAAATCAGCATTCCTGAACGGAGACCTGAAAGAGGAAGTATACGTCGCTCAACCCCCAGGTTTTGTCAATCCTACTTATCCCAATCATGTGTATTTTCTCAATAAAGCTCTATATGGTTTAAAACAAGCTCCACGAGCTTGGTATGAGACTTTATCTAGTTTTCTTCTTGAGAACAAGTTCTCTAGAGGTAAAATAGATAAAACATTGTTTCTCAGGGAAGTCAAAGGCAAGATTTTGCTGGTGCAAATCTATGTCGATGACATTATATTCGGCTCAACGGACAACAATCTTTGCAAAAAGTTTTCTAAACTTATGCAAGGAAAGTTTGAAATGAGCAGTATGGGAGAGCTCAAGTATTTCTTGGGATTTCAAGTGAAACAGTCTGAGGATGGAATCTTCATCTCTCAGACGAAGTTCACAAATGAACTCCTTAAGAAATTCGGTATGGAGAATGCAACCTCTATGAGGACTCCGATGTGATCCACTATGTCTCTGGATAAGGATGAGAAAGGTAAACCTTTCGATGAAACCAAATACAGAAGCATCATTGGATCCCTACTCTACCTTACTGCTAGTAGACCGGATATCATGTTCTCCACATGTGTATGTGCCAGATATCAGGTGAACACTAAGGAATCTCACTATGTCACTGCAAAGCGAATTCTAAGATACCTTAAAGGTACTCCAAATCTTGTCTTGTGGTACCCTAGAAACAATGATGTCGAGCTAATAGGTTTTTCAGATGCTGATTTTGCAGGGAGTAGGGATGACAGGAAAAGCACCTCCGGGACGTGTCAATTCCTCGGCAGGAGGCTTATCTCATGGAACAGCAAGAAACAGAATTGTGTTGCAACCTCCACAGCAGAGTCTGAGTACATCTCGGCAGGCAGCTGTTGCGCACAACTCCTATGGATCAGAAACCAGTTAGCCGACTACGACCTTCAGTTCAAGGAAGTACCAATGTATTGCGACTCCTCCAGTGCAATTGCAATTGCCAACAATCCGGTTTCGCACAGCAGAACGAAGCATATTGAAGTGCGCTACCACTTCATTCGGGAGCACGTGGAGAACAAGGACATCTCTTTCTGTTATGTCCCCACGGACAAGCAGATTGCGGATATATTCACAAAGCCCTTAGACGAGGCCAAGTTCAATCTTTTCAAAACTGAATTGGGGATGCTAAATTATGAGGAATGAAGCCTACAGAAGCTTCAGGCTCGTGCAAGAACTGAAGGGGAGCAAGGTACTCAAGATGAGCACAGGAGCAAGAACTGAGGGGGAGCAAGGGGTCAAATGCTCCAGACCCAGATTTGCAGCAGCCGAAAAGGGGGAGATTACCCTCTCGGCTAAGGCTAAGGTGGCTCCAAGCTTGCTCCCAAGAAATTGGTATTGGTAATGAATAACTCACTCAACTCAATTTCAAGTTTATGATTTTCATTCCTATACGCTTTATTCACCTTAGCTTGTAGGGTTTAGGCTTCTTCAAATAGGGGGAGATTGTTGGGTATTGTATCCACAACGTACCTGATTTGAAGAAGCCCCTGAACAAGCTAAGGTAAATAGGCAATGTTTTTGACAAATTATTTCAAGTTGTGCTTGCAGTTATTCCACGCTAAGTGCACACCAATGTCAGGGTGCAGTAGGTCAATATACACGGGTCTGCACGACGTAATCCCTCGTTGAGCAGATCAGTGTGTTGGCCTACGTGTGCTCTCTCTATTGGAGTGCACTTACTTTCAAGTACAGGGCTGTGATCTTGCAAGAGCAGACAAGGAGTAAAGATGGGTCAAGGAGCACATCATGGGTGGAAAGACGAAAATTCGTCTAAGTGTAAATCGACGAGAATCGCCCAGTGATTCTCGCCGATTCGGCGAGAATCACTAGTGATTCTCGCCGAATCGTCGAGAATAAGTGGCAGATTCTCGCCGACTTGATCCATCTACTTCAAGGTGCGCAAATTCTGATGCTAAGTAAGAATCGTCGAGAATCACTAGTGATTCTCGCCGAATCGCCGAGAATCACTGGCTAATTCTCGCCGTCTCGACCCGGCTAAATCAGTGTGTGCAACCAAGTCAAATTCGACGAGAATCATCTTTGATTCTCGCCGAATCGTCAAGAATCACCTTTGATTCTCGACGACTCGACGAGATTCACTTTCAATTCTCACCGATTTTGACTTGGGCGATTTTCTGGAACTCCCTGAACCGGATTCTGCCGCTGACAATGTTCTGGACCGGGATTTAGGGATTCTTCTTGTGGGACCCTCAACAGTCATATTGAAAGTATCTACAGTATATATACGGGTATTTTTTTTGAACGACAAATACACAGAAAGAAGCCGAGCACGATCTAAACCTAAAATCGCGAAACTGCTCCGCCGCCGCCGTCGCCGCTCGCGCTAGTTGGTCGCCGCTGTTGATCGTGATTCTTCCTGATCCTCCGGCGACAGAAGCTTAGCCAAGCTTAGCGTCTCACGTGTCTAACTGGAGATCTCTTGTCTCTTGATTTGTGATCGGGAAAACCTTCCCCGTCCGAATCGATCGAGACGACTGATCCTAGTGTGACCGTTGGTAGACCTAGCTAGCTTTGCTGCGAAGTTTGGATCTCCAAGTACAGCAGTCGCACATCGTCGTTGCCGCCGATCCCGTGAACCTAGCCGCCGCCCATCTTGCCGCCGTCGGTTCCGGGGAGATCCTCTCCAAGAGAGATCTAGGGTTGTGGACTCTTTGTGGACTTCAAGATCACGTCATCAACAAAGAGGGACACCTTAGTCTCCAAACGTAGTTTGTATCTTTTGTACATTCTAGTTTTACTTTTGTTGTAAAGGAACGTAGGTTCCTAGTTGTAAGGGTTGGGTGCAACCCGTGTTGTGGGAGTGTTGACTCCTATGTGTGGAAGGGTTCCTTCCGATAGTGCAGGGATTGGATTTCAATCCTGTTGGTGAAGAGACCGAGTCGTCCCTTGTTGGGAGATAGGTCGAAGGGGGAAAGTGGATGTACCCAAATCGGGGAACCACTATAAATAGCTTGTGTATTCTGTGTGCTGTGCTGTTTATTTTTATTGTGCAGGTACAATTTTAAATTTCGCAAAAACGTTGCACGTCACCTATCCCCCCCCCCATAGGTGAAGATAGTTGACACTAGGTGGACTTTCAATATTAGCAACAACAATATGCATTTAAGCACTCATTATAACATCCCTCAAACAACTAGACCCCTAGGAGTGGTTTTGTCATGACTAGGTCATGACAAATCCCTAAGATGCCCAAGGTGACCAAATAAACTTAGGCATGAAGGCGAAAACCATCTTGGGCTATAAATAGTAATATTCAGCTACCCCACCATATGGTTTGCCTTTAGAGCTTCAACTTGACTCCATGACCCCACCATGGCACACCTAACCCTAGCCAATGGGTCACCAAGGACCCATTGGGGTCAACCAAAAAGGGCAAGTTGACCAAGTCAACCCAAACTCTAATTAGGTCAACTAAGCTCACACATAGCCAATTGACCTCCCATTAGCCAAAGGGACCCAACTTGATCTTCCCAAGTCCTAAGGGAGGTCAATCGGTCACCAAGGACCCATTGGAGTCAACCAAAGAGGCTAAGTTGACCAAAATCAACCCTAGACGTAAAATGATCAAAGTGCACCCTATCTAAGGGTCAAGTGGCCCTCATGGTACCCAACCAACCCTACCAAAGTCTCCCTAGACCTTAGGGGATGCCAATAGGTCACCAAGGACTCATTGTGGTCCACCCAAAAGGTTATTTTGACCAAGGTCAACTCCACCCTAGAATTAGGTCAAACTAGCCTAAAAGGATAGCTCAAGACCAAGCCACTTGGGACAAGCCCAACTATGGTGGCCCACTAGCCTCATCAGGAGAGAGAAAGTTCCACTTCCCCTTTAATGTAGGAGAGAGAAATGGGGAGTAAAAGTCATTCATGACCAAGGGAGAGTAAGGGCCTCTCCAATTGATTCCAAAGGCTAGATACACTCCCCCTCATCAGTTTTAAGGAGTTGAATAGCCATGGCCGGCCACCCAAGGGCGTGAATTCATAGAACTCCATTTGCCGAAAATGGCTTTTGTAACGCCCCGAAACTCAAAAGAGCGACGAGAGACGTTTTGGGCCAGAGTTGGAATCTGGCAGGAGGCACACGGCCTGGGACACGGGCGTGTCCCAGGGCATGTCAGGCTGGAGTCGACGACTTGGCCGCGAAGTCGACATTTTGCGCTCGACAAAGTGTCGAGACGGGGCACATGGCCTAAGACACGGGCGTGTCACAGGGCTTGTCGAGCCCGTGTTGACAACCGGCCCGGGGTGTCGACATTTTCGCTCGATGATATGTCGAGACAAGGCACACTGCCTAGGACACGGGCGTGTCCAAGGCCGTGTCGTGGGGTTGACGAACTTCACTCGACGAAGTGTCGAGACCATAAACACGTCCTGGAGCCCAGGCGTGTTCGAGTAGACACGGGTTAGTACACGGGCGTGTCCAATACCCGTGTGAGTCTCAGGTGGTTTTCTGGCTGTGTCGATGGGGGCACACGGCCGACCACACGGCCATGTCAGTTGGAACACGGGCATGTCAGGTCGAACACTTGCGTGTCGGATGCCCGTGTGTTGTTCCAGGCGCATCGATTTTGAAGGCGAATGAGGGACACGACCCTAGACACGGGCGTGTGCCAGGCCGTGTTCGGCCCAGATTTTGCATTTTAGATATGGATCGTGGTGGTTCGTTTCTTTAATTCGGGATCCAATGGCTGGGGGTTGTTCCTGATAGGATTTACACGGGATTGGACCCTTGAAACCCTCATTTCACTTGAGAGGTTATCTTTCTAAAGTATAGAGAGAGAGGAGAGCCAAAGGAGGAAGAAGAAGCTAGATCTGGCCATTGGAGGAGCTTCGAAGCTACAAATCGTGAGCCGACTTCGGATCTACGGAGGCAAAGAGAGTGCGGTGCTTTTCATCCGCTTACTTTTCCAAGGCACCGAGGAAGAACGCTAGGGTAACGATTCTCTTCTTGAGCATGTGAAGCTCTCCTTCTTTACATAGGAAGACCGCTCTTGCGAGTTTGCGGTGAGTTGGAGGCGTTCCTTCGGGTAGATATGTAAAGTCCCCATTGTTTAGAGTCCGTAAGCGAGAATGGACATAGGCATGATGTGTGAAGCCTTCCCGGACATGTTAGTCTGGATCGGTGATGTTGCATTGCATAAATGCCGGAGAAGACTCCGTACGATTGGTTGTTTTTCGGGTTTTCTACATGGTAGATTGCAACAGGGAGCCTTGGGGATTAACCCTAAGGTGCACCCGGAAAACTGGGGGGATGCGTGATCTTGCCAACTTGGAGGCCTGAGAGCCAACTTGAACATAACTGAGTTATGTGAATTGTGTGTCGGAGATGGGACTCGGGAGAAGTTTGACCGGCGCATATGGCTTAAATTGTCGTTGCAATGTGAGCACGGGTTAGATGGAACCATACCCATTTCTATGTCGTTCGGTTAGAGTCGTTGACATAGATGAGGGTCTTCGGCGGTCTATGGCTTAAATTGTCGTGACCCATGCCAGGAAGACAAATTTCTCATATGTTTGGCCGTCAAAGTGGCGGTGGTGAGTCCAGAATGTCTATGGCTTGAATTGACGTGACATTGGCCGGTTCACCGAGAATGTGCCCTGAGTGCACGAGGTATGTGGTCGTGTGAGCCTACGCCTATGATGAAATGAATATTGATATATTGCTCGCTTATGCTAATAAAATGCAGGGAACGAGCATCGCCGCCACGAGTTGGGGGCGGGATCGTTATAATTTGGTCAGCATTGCTGACTGTTGCCTTTGTTTGCCACTGTGCGGTGGTTTTGTTGCTTGCAGGTGCTGTTGGACCAAGCGGTCAATAGCAAGCTAAAGCCCAAATTGCGAAGCCGGCACTCGAAGGCCTAATCGGAGTGTTTACTGCTTTTATTCATGTATGACCGCCCTGCGTGCCTTGGTTTGTAAATCATGTATTATTAAGTAAACAATTTTGTAAGGCCTTAAGGACAGTACTTGTGTATGTACTACATTCCTATTTGGTATATTTAGTGGCCATTCGTGCTCTTTGTGTTGGGTTCTTTAATTGCAACTTATAAAACTGCTTCCGCTAGAATGCTCTGCGTAGGACGTTGGATTGGTTGGATGGTTTCAATTGAGTAACCACCCGGTCTGTCTGTAGAATATGGCATCGGGCCCCGGCCGGACCTACTGCTATATGCTATGCGACGGATAGGTGGTGTTACAATTTGGTATCAGACTACTGGTTTCGATCAGACTTAAAATGAATTCGTGTACGAATTCTTTTTAAGGGGTGGTGAGCACATGTGTATGCGTCATTGTTATAACAACAAAAGAACCCATGAATTTCCACTTAGGAATGAAAATACACGTGTTTGGGGAACCTGCGTGTTCCTATAATTACTGGTTGCAATTTTATTTTGTCGCTTAACGGTGTTTTGTACCAGTATAGGTGACCGGAAGCGGTGCTGGACCGCCAGAATGTCCGGTTTCTGAGGAGTTTAGTGCGCTCGTTGAGGTGTTTGAGACCCCTCCTTCATATGAAACTGTTAGAAGGATCTTTGAAGCGGTGTTCGCTGTGACGGGTGCACAGCTTGGAAGAAATGTACAACCCTGCGCCCCTGTTGTGGCTTCAACGCCGGTTGGCGTGATGGAGCAGATGATCTTTGGTAGACCATCGGGGCAGCAGCTGAATATGCATTTAGTGCAAGGAGCGCACACAGTTGAGGAATATTTGCAAGCATTTCTTATGATAAGCCGCTACCCATGCTTCGATTTGGATAATTAGCAAGCTACAGTCGATAGATTTTATAATGGCATGCGCGCCGAGTTACGAGTTCTACTGCTAGGACCAAAGTTATTGGGATTCCGAGCCTTGGTGGAATCAGCTAGATCTTTGGAGGCAGATTTGAGGAAGACTCTCCCGATGCCAGCGACCATGGTATCGAACTATGCAAGCCCCATAAGAGCTGCATCTGGCAGAATGCTGGAGAAAGGGGCTACGACATTGACTAGCAAAGCTACTTACACATGTTTTACTTGTGGAAAGAAAGGGCATATTGCCCGCGAATGTTGGAATGGTTCTCGGATGGTTAAGAAAGCTATGTCAGGAGCAATAAAGGACTTTAGTGCAAAGAAACCGGCATTCAAAGTGTCGAACACCTCAAAGTCTGTATATCGAAAATGGTATAAGAAGGCTAGGACTTTGGGTCTAGTCCCTCCTTTCGGTGCTTCAGGGGCAACAACAGGCCAAACCCCGGGCGCATGTTTCAACTGTGGGGAGCTGGGGCATTATGCCCGTGAGTGCCTAAAGCCCTGGAGGAAGCACGCCATCGTGAGGACAGGTATGGTTTAAAGATAGTTTTGTCTTAAATACATGTCGCCCTTGTGCATGTTAGCTTAGAACTACTTGTGCTAAGCTTTGTTCTGACTTTACTTTATCTGGCGAGAGCATCGTTCATTTAGGGAGCTTCACATTCCTTTATTAGGAATTATATTGCGCGTCGGAGTACCTCCTTCGATGATAAGAGACAAACTGGATGCGTTATGGTCCAATTGCGCTCATGTGCGCGGGTAGTATTTGTTGCTCTTAGGTTTGTATCGGGAGTCAGGAGTTCCATTTGCTAACGTCTCTACTGCCGCTGGAGGAGTTCGACGTAACATTTGACATGGACTGGCTCTAGGATCAGCGAGCCTATATTGTTTGCGGTCGGAAGGAAGTCAAGTTGGGAGCATGTCGTGAGATGACTTTTGCGGGCTTAAAGGGGTCGAGCAAGATGTTGGTGTCTGCTCTTCATGGAGTGAATGCAGTTCGTGCTGGTGCAGAGCTGTTCTTTACACTTTTGGAGGTTGCAAAGTCGAAGCCTATGTTGTATAGTATTTCAGTAGTAGCTGAGTACCCTGATGTGTTCCCTAGAGATCTTCCTAGAGCCCCGCATCAACGGGAGATAGATTTCATGATTGAGCTAGTACCAGGTGCAAAGCCTGTGTCACGCTCTCCTTATCGGCTAGCGCCTAAGGAAATGGCGGAGCTAAAGGTGCAACTTCAAAAGGTTATTAGAGCAATGGTATGTGCGTCAAAGCTCTTCGCCTTGGAGCGCGCCGGTCCTCTTTGTTAAGAAGAAGGACGGAAGCTTGAGGCTATGTATTCATTATCGGGAGCTCAACAAGCTAACAGAAAAGAACAAGTACCCAATCCCAAGGATCGATGATCTTTGTGATCAGTTATTCGGGTCGACGGTGTACTCTAAATTGGATCTCAAGTCTGTAACTATCAGTTGAGGATAAGGGAGAGCGTTATCCCTAAGACAACGTTCAGTACAAGATACGGGCGTTACGAGTTTACGGCCATGCCGTTTGGGCTGACGAATGCGCCGTCAGTGCTCATGGATTTGATGAACATGACATTCAGGGAGTACTTGGACCATTTTGTGATCGTCTTCATCAACGACATTTTGGTGTACTCGCAGATTGAGGAAGATCACTTCAAGCATCTTCATTTGGTTTTGGAGACGCTAAGGAGGAATCAGCTGTACGCCAAGTTCTCGAAGTGCGAGTTTTGGTTGTCCTCCGTGGCGTTCCTCGGTCATATAGTGAGTGGGGAAGGTATTGCAGTGGATCTGACGAAGATTGTTACGATATGGGAGTGGCCTGAGCTTTCTACGGTAGCGGAAGTCCGGAGCTTTCTGGGGCTTGCCGGCTATTATAGGCGCTTCGTAGAAAACTTCTCGCGGATAGCATTACCTCTCACTACTTTGACGAGGAAGGAGTAGAAGTTCGTTTGGACGCCGGAGTGCGCTCGAGCTTTTGAGGAGCTGAAATGTCAGTTGACCACGGCGCCTGTGCTGAGTTCGCCATGTGGGACCGAAGGTTATGGGATTTATAGCGATGCTTCGGGCACGGTTTGGGTTGCGTGCTACTGCAACACGGAAGTGTTATAGCTTATGGCTCGAGACAGCTAAAAGTGCACGAGAGGAATTATCCGGTCCATGACTTGGAGCTAGCGGCCGTGATTTTTGCATTGAAGCTGTGGAGACACTATTTGTATGGTGTGATGATTGATATTTACACCGATCATAAGAGCCTGAAGTACCTGATTGATCAGAAAGACCTGAATATGTGGCAGCGTAGATGGATGGAGTTCCTGGGAGACTATACATTCAAGATCCACTACGTTCCCGGTAAAGGGAATGCAGTTGCAGACGCATTGAGTTGCCGGGCCGTAGCTCAAGCCAATTGGCTGTCGATCCATGATGAGCGGTTGGTTCGGTAGTTGGAGGCGTTGGAGATTGTTTGTGTGGATAACCAATAAAGTGCTGAAGCAGTACTGAATTGGACTGAAGTCCAATATGACCTGGCTGATCGGATTCAGCAGGCTTTGGATTTGGATGTTCATATGAAGCAGTTCATGGTAGAGGCTCTGGATGGGTCAAATTCCCAATTTGTTGTGGAGGACAGATTGCTTTGGAAAGACGGTTATCTGTGTATCCAAAGTGTGGGCAATTTGCGGGTGGACTTGTTATACGAGGCACACCATACCAAGTACTCAATTCACCCGGTGAGCACAAAGATGTACCGCGATGTAAAGAAACTATCTTGGTGCTCTACGTGGCGAAGTGCCAAAATTGCGCTCTACGTGGCGAAGTGCCAAACTTACGCCTTGGTGAAGGCGGAATGTCAAAAGCCGGGAGGATTTCTGAAGTCCTTGCCTATTCCGGAGTGGAAATTCGACGACATCTCTATGGACTTTGTGCACGGTTTGCCAAGGTCACAAAATGGGAACGACACCATTTGGGTGGACGTAGATCGGCTAAAGAAGGTGTCGCATTTCATTCCACATAAGAAGGATGATCCGGTGGAGAAGTTGGCAAAACTGTATGTGGATAATATTGTGCGGCTTCACGGTGTGCCCCGCAGCATCGTGAGTGACCGGGATGGGCGGTTCACGTCCAATGATTGGAGGCTAGTGTAGCAAATGTTGGGAACAAAGTTGAAATTCAGCACAGCCTTCCATCCGCAAACGGATGGGCAGACCGAGAGGGTCAATAGAAATATGGAAGACATGCTCCGCATGTGTGTCTTGGACTTTGGAAAGCAATGGGAAGACCATCTTTATTTGGTGGAATTTGCGTACAACAATAGCTACCAAGTGAGTATTCATATGGCGCCCTTCGAGGCCCTATATGGTAGAAAATGTTGCACGTCGTTGTCTTGGTTAGAAATGGGTGAGTCAAAGTTGTACAAGCGCCACGAGGTGGAAGATGCTATGTCTTTGGTTCGTACCATTCTGGAGAGGTTGCTTATCGCTCAGGACCGGCAAGCGAAGTACTATAATGTCAAGCACAGGAACGTGGAGTTCGCTGTGGGCGACTATGTGTACTTAAAGATCAAGCCGTTCAAGGGTGTCTCGCGGGTGCGGCGATTGAAAAAGCTAAGACCGAGGTACCTGCGCTGTTTGAGGTTTTGGAGAGGGTTGGGGACGCAGCCTATCAGTTGAAGCTCTCTGTGGAACTTAGTGGCCTACAAGATGTATTCCATATTTCAGTGCTACGGAAGGCGTTGCAAGAGTCTACGTAAGAGATCGTGGTCGATCAAGTGCCGATTGATAGTGGGTTGACGACAAAGGTCAAGCCCGTACGTATTGAAGACTCGGAAGTCAAGCAGCTACGCAATAAAGAGTTCAGCATGGTCAAGGTCCGATGGGACAATTGCGGTCGTGAGGAGTTCTCTTGGGAGCGAGAGCAGACTATGCTTGACGAGTATCCGGAGTTCCGCTCAGGAACAATTTAATTTTTGTACTTGTCTTTCCTCTATTTTAATTTCGTGGACGAAATTCTTTTAAGAGAGGGAGAGTTGTAATGCCCTGAAACTCAAAAGAGCGACGGGAGATGTTTTGGGCCAGAGTTGGAATCTGGCAGGAGGCACACGGCATAGGACACGGGCGTGTCCCTGGGCGTGTCATGCTGGAGTCGACGACTTGGCCGTGAAGTCGACATTTTGCGCTCGACAAAGTGTCGAGACGGGGCACATGGCCTGAGACACGGGCGTGTCTCAGGGCGTGTCGAGCCCATGTCGACAACCGGCCCGGGGTGTCGACATTTTCGCTCGACGATGTGTCGAGACAATACACACGGCCTAGGACACAAGCGTGTCCAAGGCCGTGTCGTGGGGTCGACGAACTTCACTCGACGAAGTGTCGAGACCGTGAACACGTCCTGGAGCCCAGGCATGTTCGAGTAGACACGGGTTATGACACAGGCGTGTCCAATATGAGTCTCGGGTTGTTTTCAGGCTATGTCGATGGGGGCACACGACCGACCACACGGCCGTGTTAGTTGGAACACGGGCGTGTCAGGTCGAACACGGGCGTGTCGGATGCCCGTGTGTTGTTACAGGCGCGTCGATTTTGATGGCGAATAAGGGACACGGCCGGGGACACGGGCGTGTGCCAGGCCGTGTTCGGCCCAGAGTCTGCATTTTAGATCTGGATCGTGGCCGTTCGTTTCTTTAATTCGGGATCCAATGGCTGGGGGTTGTTCCTGATAGGATATACACGGTATTGGACCCTGCTTCGAAGCTCCAAATCACGAGCCGACTCCGAATCTATGGAGGCAAAGAGAGTGCGGTGCTTTTCATCCGCTTACTTTTCCATGGCGCCAAGGAAGAATGCTAGGGTAACGATTCTCTTCTTGAGCATGTGAAGCTCTCCTTCTTTGCATAGGAAGCCCTCTCTCGCGAGTTTGCGGTGAGTTGGAGGCGTTCCTTCGGGTAGATATGTAAAGTACCCGTTGTTTAGAGCCCGTAAGCGAGAACGGACATAGGCATGATGTGTGAAGCCTACCCGGACATGTTAGTCTTGATCGGTGATGTTGCATTGCATAAATGCCGGAGAAGACTCCGTGCGATTGGTTGTTTTTCGGGTTTTCTACATGGTAGATTGCAACAGGGAGCCTTGGGGATTAACCATAAGGTACACCCGAAAATATGGGCGGATGTGTGATCTTGCCAACTTGGAGGCCTGAGAGCCAACTTGAACTTAACCGAGTTATGTGAATTGTGTGTCGGAAATGGGACTCGGGAGAAGTTTGACCTGCGCATATGGCTTAAATTGTCATTGCGATGTGAGCACGGGTTAGATGGAACCGTACCAATTTCTATGTCGTTCGGTTAGAGCCGTTGGCATAGATGAGGGTCTTCGGCGGTCTATGGCTTAAACTGTCGTGACCCATATCGGGAAGACAAATTGCTCATATGTTTGGCCGTCAAAGTGGCGGTGGTGAGTCCGGAATGTCTATGGCTTAAATTGACGTGACATTGGCCGGTTCACCGAGAATGTGCTCTGAGTTCACGGGGTGTGTGGCCGTATGAGCCTACGCCTGTGATGAAATGAATATTGATATATTGCTCGCTTATGCTAATAAAATGCAGGGAAGGAGCATCGCCGCCCCGAGTTGGGGGCGGGATCGTTATAATTTGGTCAGCATTGCTGATCGTTGCCTTTGTTTGCCACCGTGCGGTCGTTTTGTTGCTTGCAGGTGCTGCTGGACCAAGAGGTAAATAGCGGGCTAAAGTCCAAATTGCGAAGCCGACCCTCGAAGGCCTAATCGGAGTGTTTAGTGCATTTACTCATGTATGACCGGCCTGCGTGCCGTGGTTTGTAAATCATGTATTATTAAGTAAACAATTTTGTAAGGCCTTAAGTCCAGTACTTGTGTATGTACTACATTCCTATTTGGTATATTTAGTGGAAATTCGTGCTCTTTGTGCTGGGTTCTTTAATTGCAACTTATAAAACTGCTTCCGCTAGAATGCTCTGTGTAGGACGTTGGATTGGTTGGATGGTTTCCATTGAGTAACCACCCGGTCTGTCTGTAGTATATGGCGTCAGGCCCCGGCCGGACCTACTGTTATATGCTATGCGACGGATAGTGGGTGTTACAGCTTTCATGGCCATTAATAGTGAAATCAAGCTTGGCCCCACCTCTACCCCATTTGCTCATTTTAAAAGCTTCACTAGGCTCAGAGGAATCATTTCCACCATTTACGTGAAGAAACTGAGCCGTTTCGCTATACAGTTGCAGAGCACCAGTCGACACCACCACCGGCAATGGCTTCCCGCCGATCGGCAAGGCATCACGCCTCCCAAAAGGTCGACTTCTCCCCCTCTCCCTCCGTGCTAGCTTCTTAGATCAACTAGGGGAGATATGGGGCTCAATTGAGCCAGGTCCAGTGAGAAATTTTAAAGAAATTCCATGAGATTTGACTGGTTGTGGGTTTGCTGAAAATAGCCCCTCTGGCGTCCGTGCCGCCGCAAATTGATTGCCCCCACCTTGACGGAGGTGGTGGTGGCGGTGGCCGGCCAGGGAGGCCATTGTGTTGCCGGGAAATGCGGCTGGAAGTTGCTTCAGGAAGAAGGAATCGGGATCGTCGGCTCAAGAAATGGGATGAACGTATTCCGTCGAATCTTGCGCCAAGATTCGTGCCGCCAGTTAAATATTAATTAATATAAATATTAATAATCTTTCATTTTGTCACATAAATTGAAGTGTTTTGAATTAAAAATTAAAAATAATTAGGGCCATCTACAGTAAAAATGGTTAACATGAAAGTTATAGGGCTTGAAGTCTAGTTTATTTTAAAATTAGTTTCAACCAATTTGGGTTAGTGGTTTGACCACAATACTCAAAATGGTGCAGTTTATACATAGGCTTGACCAGAGACTAAATTGAGTGCCCCCATCAATCCAGCCATCCAAATGACTTGGGATTTGGACTGGGGTCACTCATATCTATGCTTATAACATATCCAAAAGCGATATTTTTGGAATAACTTTTTCTATAGTTTTTGTAAAAATTTAATATATAATATACGATTTAATTAGTGGGTCTAATGACCTCATAATCTCCAAACATTTGGGTGGATAGTCCTTAGGGTCATGATATGGCCTTGGTAAAATTTTCAACCCATTTGGGATTGAATGGAATAGGCTTTGGTGTGACCAAGTTTGGTCACTTAAGGGTAAATTAGGGCAAAAGGGTGCTTGGGGAATAGAGGGGCCAATTCTCACCCAAGGGGGAAGGGACTTTGGCCAGAGCCTCAAGGTCAGCTAAAACACCCTCACATGAAGTTAGCGGATTAGGGTGAATTTGCCCAAGGGCCCTGGTTCAAACCATAGGGTTGAACCTCGGGGGTGTGTGAAGGACATATGGTGATATGTCCTTGTATGGACTTGGAGTTTAGTCCATGTGATCTTAGGATGGTAAATAATCGTAGGACGTAATTCTTGGACTTTTAGCATTTACATCCTCCATGTAACAACTTAGGACCATTTAGGGCACTTTTGCACTTGAACTTATTTTTTTTATCTATATACTTCTCTTCCTTTGGTGATCATCAAGGTCGGCAGGATCGGTGTTTTATAGTGGCGACCTTCCCGAGCATCCATGTCACCATAAAACTACGGTTCTATGCATAAGACCCTGGAATCGTAGCAAAAAAAGTGTGTTTTACAAATTGGTATCAGAGGGAAGCATCGATCCGAAGAGAAGAAGTCCACAAAGCCCTGGGCCACCCCACGTGAGCTTAGTTTGAGGACAAACTAGCAGCTGAAGCATTGGTGAGCCCATAAGGGGAATTACATTCAAGAAGTCCACTTTATCATTACTTCCACTTGTACATTAACTAACAATTGGAATTTTCCATGTAGCCTGCGACAAACCCTACCCCACAGCAGGGTACACCTCAGGCTCAGAACATGGTTCCACTCCTCCGGCTCCGACTCTATTCCAGCAGATGGAGATGGTGTAGACCCTAACAACTATTCTGGAGGCCTTCAGGGCTTTGCAGGCCCCGACACCAAAGCCAAATCCTAAGGCTAAATGGCTGAGTTTCTTTCGGTGGCTTTCTCCTCCATCCTACCTCGGGATGGAATCAGCTGTCCGCACAGAGGAGTGGTTGGACATTATTTAGGAGATACTGGCCGGGAACAGATGCCCGATAGAGGAGGCAGTAAATTTGTTGGTTTCCTGCATGGAGTCGCACACGAGGAGATGGTGGAAGTTACTGTTAGACATCATCTTTGATGAAGTGGATTGCGCAGACTTTACCTGGGAGGAGTTCAGAGCAGCTCTATTAGAGCATTTTGTACCTCAATTTGTGAGGGATGAGCTGGAAGATAAATTCCTGCAGTTGAGGAAGGGCAGCAGGATGGTGTTGGGATACTACCGGTAGTTCACACATCTAGTCCGCTTTGCGGATTCATATCAGTTGGATGATGAGGGCTACGCGAAAAGGTTCTACAAGGGCCTTCAAGATGACATGAGGCGGTCCCTCCTCTTTGTCTCTAATGGGAACTTAGCCAGGATATTGGAGATGTCAAAGAAGCTGGAGGAAGACCAGCTTATAGTTCGGGACAAGAAGAGATCGGCTAACGACTCAGTTATTGGTGGTAGGATAGACCAGCGCAGAGGTCGAGTCATTGGGGAAAGGATGAATGGGGATCAACTCCGCCAGGAGGACAGGTAGGAGCAGAGGAATGAGGTAGTGTTATTTCCTCAGCCTTTACAGATACGGGAGATGCCGAGGGTATTGGTGTGGGCACATACATGCTTCCACCTGCTCGGTAGTTTGGTGGCAGAGGACGCGGCGGAGGACAAGGATTTTAGGGCGGAGACCGCAGGTAGGATAGAGGGCAGGTATATTGCAACATCCCATGTTACTTTTAGACCCCTCAACTTAGATTGGGTTAGGCATGGGGTGGGTGATAGGGAATTTAGCTAGGTTTGACCCTAGGTAGTGGGTTGTAGCCATGTGGGGCCCACTAAGGGGCCAAAGTCAAACTAGGTCAAACTAGCCTAAATAGGAACCCTAGCCACACCATGACCCCACCACATTGCCCTAACCCTAAAATAATCTAAGTGGACCCTTGGGCATGACATTAGGTAAACCCTTTGACCCTAGTTGACCAAAGTCAGCCTAGTCCTAATTTGGTCAAACCTATACCTATAGGCCCAATTAGCCCAAGTAGGGCACCACATTGACCCAACCCAAGTTGAGTGGTGTCATTAGACCCATGACCACCAAGTGGGGTCAGCCCACTAATCATGGTTGACCAAGTCAACTCAAGTCAACCTAGTCAACCTAATTAACCTAAAGGAGAAAATGAGGGCTAAGCCCACTCCCCTTAGGCCAAGCAAACCAAACTTGGTCCATGGCCAGCCCAAGTGGACAAAGACAAGCCCTACCGCTCTGGTTTTGGAGAGAGGACATATGTAAGGGGGCATTTTGGAGAAATTACCCAAAAGAGGAGAGAGAAAGTGAATTTAAAGAGGTGGAGGCCACTTGGCCTTGGCTCCTTCAGCCCAAAAGCTTGCTGGCCGGCCACCCAAGGATTTCCAGAGAATTTGTCAGCATGGGGGCCACATGGAACCAAGGGTGAAGCCTCCAAAGCCCCAAACCGAGCTCACCTTGGTTGTATCTCCCTATACAGCCACTTCCAGCTCAAACCGACCACACCATCATCTTCAGAGGGTAGAATCAAGTGGAGAATGAGTCCTGGAGCAAAGCCTTTGGTGAAGAATCACGGATTTGAGCAGGAGATCGCCGGAGCAGCTCAACCATGGCCAACAGCCGCCAACCTCGCCGTTGTGCCGCCATTCGGGTCCGTTTCGCCTCCCCTCTACTCGTACTAGATTTCTAGATCCTTTAGGAGAGACATTGGGCTCAATTGAGCCCGATACCATGTGAGGAAGTGGCAATTTTCCGAGTTTTACTTCTTGCTCGGGTTCGTCGGAGGAGCCAATTCCGGCGGCCTCAACGCCGGAAACCGCTAGCCACCACCTCAGTGAAGGTGGTGGCGACATCCGCCGGCGGTGGTGGTGGCTCAACTGGCCGGAATCAGCCAGCAAAGGTGGCCCAGCCAAAATCAATCTGGGTCGTTGGCTGCTTGGGGACGATGACCAGATCCCGTTTATCTTGCTTTAAGATTCGTGCTCAGTAATTAAATTAAATCAAATATAAAACTATAGTATTATGTATAATCTCTCACACTATTCCAGTCATATTGCAAGCTATTATTATGCACCTTAGAGCATTTCCAGGACATGATCCTTAAATGAAATTTGTAGCTTAGCCACTTAGCTTTAATTTGCCACCTTAATCTTGTAATTTGGTGCAGTATACTGCCCTGTAGGTCAGTTTTCCTAGGACTGGTCCTAGGCAATGACATAACTTCAAATTAATGCCCAAGACAAAACAATAATCAAAATGCCCCCAAATTTTGGGTGCATGCATGTTTAAGGCATATTTAGCCCATGCCAAAAATTGAGAATTTTTGGGAAAACCTTTTCTATAGTTTTATTCATAATACACAAAATTAATTAAATGAAATATTTGGAGTGTTATTGCTCCAAATGGCCCCAAATTTTGGTGGCATGTCCTTGGGAACTATTCATGTGCATGGTAAAATGGTCAGCACATTTGGACCACTGCATGTTGGGTAAACTCACTTGCATGTGTTGATTATATATATGCTTGGGGTGCAAATAGCCAATTTTGAAATATTGTGTATTAAACCTATTTGGAACATCCAAAAATCATGAAATTGATTTCAGAGGCTCATTAGGGTGACTTATTCCCCACATTGTAATAATGAGATTTTTGGAAGCAAAAATCTCATTATTTGGATTTTTTGGAATATTAGACCTTTTGAAAAATAAATGTAAAAATAGACTTATCCTTGAGATAAAATACCCAATTTTTGACAAGGTCAATATAACGTTAGATGTAACTCCTAAAAATTTTTATGTCTCAGTTTGGAGAATTTTGATAGGAGAAATGTGTAAATTACCTTTTACCCTCATTTTACTTAATTAGCAAATTGGTGAAAATACTTAGTACAAAGTTTTGGAAAATTTCTTGGCGATACATATGGGTGTGAATAACCTTGTATAAATTTCTCAGCATTTTTGGATGAATCAGTAATTTTTAAAACCTTATAATGACATTTTGGTAAATTGTAAATAATTGAATTTGGTAGGCCATTACATTATATAAGTTGATAAAACTCTGCCATTAGTCTTAAACTAATGATATATATGCTCTGTAATATTTCTAGAATTTTTAGTGATATATTCCTTATACTTTATTTGGAAAATGACAATTGTGTGAATTTTGTATTAATTAAGGAATAAATAGAAATAATTAAAGGAAAATTATAAATTTTGGTAGACAACAATATTCTAACAAGATATAACTCAAGAAAAATTCCATAGGTCAGTGGATTATAAATTGTGATACTTCATGTATTAAATGACCTAGGGGATTAATTAAATGATTTAATTAGAGACCTTAATGACTTACGAAAATTATGAAAATCAATTGGCTCACTTCATTAATCCATACCATCCTAGGATAAATAATTAGAGGCAGGTGGCCCAAGGAATTGGAAGTTCTAATTCGGGGTGGTATTAGGTCATGGGTTGCGCATAGTGTAAGTAGGTCATATTATAAGGACCACCGGGGGATAGATTAATAAATGAGCTAGATACTTCAATTGGAATATGACCCTGGTGGGTAGAGTTATCTTAGTGACGAGAGTAAAGTGCAAGCACTTGGATAGCAACTAGAGTGGAGGCCGGCGGAAGACCGTCGCCCTTCGAAGAACACCTTAAGTCATTAGGATCACTCAAGAGTAATAACGAGAGTTGGGGGTGAATTTTGGGTAGCCATCAACTAAAGTAAATATCCTTGAGAAAGGGAGCTTTGGGCGTAATCCCATCGTATTTCCTAGTGCCCCCGAGAGCCCTTCACCGGGTATACCATGGGCAGTCCTAGGATTAACCTTAAATCACTAAGTATAATAATCCATAGACAAGAGTAGTCTAATAGGTTAGGACATTGTGGTTCATTCTCGCCCATGGTGGGTTTGAGGTAATTGGAATAAAGGCATTATTATGCGTTCTCACCTGTGTAGGGCTGGAGGGAGTGTGATAAATGCTCACCCGTGTAGGGTTTGAGGGATTCAGGACAGGTTGGTCCTGCGAGCTGAAGGCTCGGGATGAAATACTTGCTTGTGCATAAATGTTGTGGCGGGGCATGCGGTACTGGCCGTTCGCCACACCGATGGCAGTACGGCGCACCAGACAGGTGTGAGGGTTTGAAGGGCTAGTGGGTTGTTTTACACTGCGGTCTGGAGGACGATCCCCGATAGCGCACACCCGACCCAACAAGACTGACGGGTTGTCAGCAAAGTACGTATGCATGGACTCTATAGTGCACCTTGGACGTGTAAAGAGGCGTATGAGAGGGGTCTAAGGTTTGTTAGTGTGCATACCGGCCTAGAAGTGGAGATGCCCCTCCGATGCTGCCGTAGCCACAGCGGTAGTACCCGAGAGTGAAGCTAGCTCTGAAAAAGTGGGAACTAAAGGTCTGTGATCACAGAGTCGTTGTGTGTGAGTTGCACCTGCCTGTGCATAAATTGCATCATAAACATTCATTCATATTAGGTCATACGCTTCATAGATCCTTATCATATAAATTAGTATTGGCTCTTTTATATGATAAGTTAAATTTCCTGGAAACCCTAACTTATAAATTTGTATGGGAATTTTTATAAGTTAAGGTACGATTTGTGATGGTAGAGTAGTGGTAGCATAGTTTTACTTTCCTGCACTAACTTTCAGTTCTTTACTTACTTTACCGTATTGTACTTGTCTTACTTATTTCAGTTTTATACTTTACTTACTGCACTTATACTTCTTACATAGAACTGCTAGAGTATAACTACTATTACTCCTCATATACTAGTTAGTATAGTATCATTGCCACCTGTTTACTCTTGATACCCCTTGTTGTCCTTCACTTCATCCTCCTGCACGGTGCCTAGGAGTTACGGAGCGAGGTGTGGAGGAAATGACTTAGCCTTTTTGACTAATGGTCGGTGACCAAACTATTTTTAGGAGCTCGAGGAGATGGAGTACCAACACGACCGGCAGGACGAGATGGCAGGACGTGAGGAGCTGATACCACCACCTACTTCTACTAATACTACTACAGAGTTGCCTCAGGTGTGATGACTTGGTGATGATAGATATCTTCCGCTATTTAGAGAGAGAGAGATTTGATTTGATGTACTGGGCATAAGCCCTTATTACTCTTCATATTATTTTTGTACTCATTTGGACTGATGTTTTCCTTTCATATATTTATATATATATGCTGTGGCTGTGGACTAGTTATGGTTTATTTTCACCGCTATACTTCTTTTCTCATATTGGCCTACAGGTTTATGATCGTACTAGCCGGCAGAATCGGCGTGTTGCGGTGTCGACTAACCCGTGTGTTAGTGTTACCGTAAGACGATGGTTCTGGGCATAAGAACGGGTTGCCTCCTTAGTAAGGGGGAGCGGGGGTCTTACAAACCGGTATCACTTAACCAAACGATCATATGAGAAAGAAGTCCACAACACTGGACCACCCCGTGCGAGCATTAGTTTTCGGACAAACTATGCAGCGGAAGTAGTGGTGTGCCCATGTGTAAAAAGTCACATAAAACAGTCCATTAAGTACAATGAGTTAGGCCAGTTCTATTTTAACCTTACCTTTATGCAACCTCCACAGGCCGCCGCGCCGCAAAATGTGGTTCCTCCCCCTCCAGCTACCACTCCATTTCTACAGACGGAGATGGGGCAGACTTTGACGCCGATCCTGGAAGCCTTCAAAGCCCAGCAAGTCCCGGCTCCGCAGCCAAATACGGGGTCAGGCTGGCTAAGTGCCTTCAAGAGCCTACCCCCACCGATGTACCGTGGGACAGAGGATGCTGTAAAGACGGAGGAATGGCTGGAGGCCATACATGCGATATTGGCAGGCATCAGCTACCTGGTCGGCCAGGCGGTACCTCTAGCCACCTCTGCAATAGAAGCTCATGCGAAGAGATGGTCGAAGTCAGTTCGGGAGTCTACATATGCAGACTGGGAGCTGTCAGACATATCTTGGGAGGAGTTTGGCGATGTATTTTTGGATCACTTTGTATCTACTACAGATAGAGATGCTTTGGAGGAGTGGTTTTTGAACCTCAGGCAGGGGAGCAGATCGGTGATTGAATACCAGAAGGAGTTTTCCCACCTTGCCAGGTTCGCAGGGATACAGGATACAGATGATAGGAGGTATGCCAAGAGGTTCTATCGGGGCCTCAGAGACGACTTGAGGTAGGTTTTGTTGTTCATTTCTCATGGCACATCAGCCCAGATCATCGAGATGGCAAAGAAGATGGAAGCTGACCAGCTGATGGTGCAAGGCAAAGGGAAGAGAGCGTACGATGGGTCGACATCAGGAGAGAGCAGCAGGGGCTCTCAGAGAGGCAGGACTATTTGATACAAGAGGGGTGGGGGACGTCGTCGTCCCAACTTCAGGCAGGAGCAGGGGCCTCCTCCAGCATTAGCTCCCCCACCTCTACAGGTGCATGCTCCCAGGATGCAGGATGACCATGGACAACGGCCGGTAGTTTGTTACGGATGCCGCCAGCCCGGGCACATTAGATCAGAGTGTCTGCATTAGTTCCATCCACCTCCTCCTCCTCCACTTCCAGTGGCCCCTCCAGCTCCGCAGGGCCGAGGCCGAGGATGAGGATGAGGTCGGGGCCGAGGCCGGGGATATCACGATAGAGGACGTAACCAGGAGCAGATGTATGCTTTGGACCTCACGGAGCAGAGGAACCCCGAGGAAGTGATTACAGGTACTTAAATTATTTTTAATTTAGAAATTTCAACCTTAGTAGTGCCTTGAAAACCATAGAAATAACATCCGTTTTAACTCAAATAAATCTCAAGAATAGTTATGATCAGCGGCAAGCTCGCTCATACCCTCTTCGACATGAGTGCTTCGCACTCATTCGTGTCGGACACTTTTATTGAAGGACTAGAGGGTGTCGAGAGATTCCCTGACATATAGATGAGGGTGCGTCTTCCTGACAGCTCGGAGCTACGGACCATGGATAGCTGTAACATGGAGGCCGAGATAGGAGGCAAGACATTCAAAGCTCTGGCGGCGATCTTGAGATTGTTGGTCTTTGATTTGATTTTGGGCATGACCTGGCTCCATTGGAACTATGCCCAGATCGACTGCCCCTCTAAGAGGATCACACTCAGGCATGGAGACTCCTACGTTACTATTGAAGGTATCCGACCTATCCCCTATCTATCATTATCTTCTGTACAGGCTGTCAAGTACTATGAGCAGGGGGAAGAGGTGTACCTCATCTGCTTCGAGATGGTGGTAGCGGAGACTTATATAGCCGATATCCCGGTGGTTTGGGATTTCTACGATGTATTCCCGGAGAAATTGCCCGGAATACCACCAGCTTGGGACTTGGATTTCAGGATTCAGTTGGTGCCGGGGGCGAGGCCAGTGTCCCGGGCACCTTACAGGATGGCTCCCAGAGAGTTGGGAGAATTTGGGACTCAGCTTCAGGAGCTTGTGGACTCAGGATTTGTGTGGCCGAGTTCGTCGCCGTGGGGTGCACAAGTTCTCTTTGTGAAGAAGAAAGACGGATCATTGCGGCTGTGCATAGATTACAGGGAGTTGAACCGGTTGACGGTCCGGAATACCTATCGACTTCCTCGGATAGACGAGTTATTTGATCAGCTTCAGTGGGCCTTCTAGTTCTCTAAGCTGGATTTGAGATCTGGTTACTATCAGCTGCGTATCCAAGAGGAAGACATCCTGAAGACGACTTTCCGCTCACGATACGGGTTATACGAGTTCAAGGTGATGCCTTTTGGGCTCACGAATGCCCCTGCCGCATTCATGAGTCTAATGAACCGTGTATTCGAGCCCTTCTTTGACCGCTTCGTCATAGTATTCATTGACGATATTTTGATCTATTCCCGGACTCAGGAGGAGCACACAGAGCATTTGACACAGGTTTTGCAAAGGCTGCGGGAGTCCCAGATGTATGCAAAGTTTTCTAAGTGCCAGTTCTAGCTACAGGAGGTGTCCTTCTTGGGGCATACGATCAGTGGAGCTGGATTGGCGGTGGATCCAGCGAAGATAGAGATAGTGAGAGATTGGACACGGCCAAAGATAGCGTCCGACATTTGCAGTTTCTTGGTATTAGCAGGTTACTATCGTAAGATCGTGGAGGGGTTCTTGAGGATAGCACTCCCCCTCACGACCATGACGAGGAAGGACGCAGAGTTTACATGGACAGAGCAGTGCGAGACAGCGTTTCAGGTGTTGAAGGACCGACTTACCTCATCCCCTATCCTTGCACTCCCATCTGGGAGTGAGGGATTTCAGATTTACACGGATGTCTCATACTAAGGGATGGGTGCTGTATTGATGCAACACGGACATGTTATCGCTTATGCTTCGAGACAGTTGAAGAAGCACGAGCATAACTATCCGGTATACGATTTGGAGCTCGGGGATGTAGTATTTGCACTAAAGATATTGTGGCACTATCTGTATGGGATTCATTGTGATATTTTCTCAGATCACAAGAATATCAAGTACATCGATACGCAGAAGGACCTAAACCTGCGACAGTGGAGATGGCTAGAGTTTCTCTGTGACTATGATTACCAGATTCACTACCACCCGGGGAAGGCAAACACAGTAGCAGATACATTGAGCAGGAGGGCCGGCACCTTTGGGCCGGAGCCCCGGGTGATGGCTATGGAGTTGATACAGATGATGGACGACATGCATATTACCTTGGTTTCTGAGGCCGAACCAGTAGGATATCGAGAGTACCTGAGCTCCTTGATCAGTGATGATGACATTCGGGAGCGCATTATGGCGCATCAGAGGATAGATGTTACATTGGAGCCGATTTTCAGTTCCTTGGAAAGGGGCAAGGTTGAGGATTACATGCTGCAGGATGATCTCCTTCGATTCCGTGGATGAATTTATATACCAGCAGGGGGCGGTATCCGGGTTGATATACTTAGATAGGCACATTGCTCCAGATATTCAGTGCATCCCGGCATCACCAAGATGTGGGCAGTGCTACAGAAGACTATATATTGGCCTGGGATGAAGAGGGAGATCGCCTACTTTGTGCACATTGTGAGACATGCCAGCATATTAAGGCAGAATGCAAGATCCCGAGAGGTTTATTACAGCCATTGCCAGTCCTAGAGTGGAAGTTCGAGGACATTGTTATGGACTTTGTGCACAGACTACCTCGCTCACACTCCTGGCATGATTCCATCTGGGTCATAGTAGACAGATTGACCAAGGTAGCGCGCTTTATTCCAGTCAGGAAGGATGCTCCAGTTGCAATTTTGGTGAGATTATTCGTGGAGCAGTTTGTCAGATACCATGGCATCCCCAAGACGATTGTTTCGGACAGTGATGGTTGGGTTCACTTCGAGCGAGTGGAGGGCTGTGCATGCTTACTTGGGATCTTGGCTTACTTTTAGTACTGCCTTCCACCCGCAGACCGACGGTCAGACCGAGCGGACCATCCGGACCATGGAGGATCTACTCCGCCTATGCATATTGGATACAGGGAAGCCTTGGGAGAGGCTGCTACCATTGATCGAGTTCTCCTATAATAACAACCACCATGCTAGAATCATGATGGCTCCATATGAGGCACTTTATGGGAGGAAGTGCCGGACACTGCTGTCATGGGTTCGGGATGTGGATACCAAGGCACTTGGTTCTGATTATGTGAAGGATACGGATGCTCAGGTTCGTTTGATCAGGGATCGGCTGCTAGAGGCCTAGAGCATACAGGCAAAGTAGTATGATGCTCAGCACCGGAAGGTGGAGGTCCAGGTTGGAGACAGAGTTTTCTTGAAGATACGTCCGGTACACGGTATATCTCGGGTGCGGAGGCACAAGAAGCTCAGTCCTCGATACATGGGGACATACTTGATCCTGGAGTGGATCGACCCCGTAGCTTACCGACTGCAGTTGCCACCGGAGTGGGTACCCTACATGATGTCTTCTATGTCTCTTCCTTACGAAGAGATCTCCTACGACCGGAGCAGCACATTACTACTACAACCGGTCTGATAGAGCCACATAGATCCGTCAGATTGGAGCCGATGCGGATTGATGATAGAGATGTCCGTGTGTTGCGAAAGAAGAAGGTCCCTCTCGTGAAGGTGTTGTGGTCCAATCATGGACGGGAGGAGCACACCTGGGAACCGAGGGATCTGATGATGGAGCAACACCCAGAGCTATTCACTTCAGGTATACTTTAGTTTATGTGTTTAAATTTCTTATAACTCTTGCAAGTAGAACCCCGTAGACCCGAACTTGAATTTTGGGGACGAAATTATTTTCTTGTTTATTAGGATTTGTAACATCCCATGTTACTTTTAGAGCCCTCAACTTAGATTGGGTTAGGCATGGGGTGGGTGATAGGGAATTTAGCTAGGTTTGACCCTAGGTAGTGGGTTGTAGCCATGTGGGGCCCACTAAGGGGACAAAGTCAAACTAGGTCAAACTAGCCTAAATAGGAACCCTAGCCACACCATGACCCCACCACATTGCCTTAACCTAAAATAATCTAAGTGGACCCTAGGGCATGTCATTAGGTCAACCCTTTGACCCTAGTTGACCAAAGTCAACCATGGCCCTAATTTGGTCAAACCTATACCTATAGGCCCAATTAGCCCAAGAAGGGCACCACATTGACCCAACCCAAGTTGAGTGGTGCCATTTGACCCATGACCACCAAGTGGGGTCAGCCCACTCATCATGGTTGACCAAGTCAACTCAAGTCAACCTAGTCAACCTAATTAACCTAAAGGAGAAAATGAGGGCTAAGCCCACTCCCCTTGGCCAAGCCCACCAAACTTGGTCCATGGCCAGCCTAAGTGGACAAAGACCAACCCTACCCCTCTGGTTTTGGAGAGAGGACACTTGAAAGGGGGCATTTTGGAGAAATTACCCAAATGAGGAGAGAGAAAGTGAATTTAAAGAGGTGGAGGCCACTTGGCCTTGGCTCCATCAGCCCAAAATCTTGCTGTCCGGCCACCCAAGGATTTCCAGAGAATTTGGCAGCATGGGGGACACTTGGCACCAAGGGTGAAGCCTCCAAAGCCCCAAACCGAGCTCACCTTGGTTGTATCTACCTATACCACCACTTCCAGCTCAAACCGACCACACCATCATCTTTAGAGGGTAGAATCGAGTGGAGAACGAGTCATGGAGCAAAGCTTTTGGTGGAGAATCAAGGATTTGATTAGGAGATCGCCGAAGCAGCTCAACCATGGCCAACCGCCGCCAACCTCGACATCGTGCCGCCATTCGGGTCCGTTTCGCCTCCCCTCTACTGGTACTAGATTTCTAGATCCTTTAGGAGAGACATCGGGCTCAATTGAGCCCGATACCATGTGAGGAAATGAAAATTTTTCCGAGTTTTACTTCTTTCTCGGGTTCGCCGGAGGAGCCATTTCCGGAGGCCTCATCGTCGGAAACCGCTAGCCACCACCTCAGTGAAGGTGGTGGCGACATCCGTCGGCAGCGGTGGTGGCTCAGCTGGCAGGAATCAGCCAGCAAAGGTGGACCAGCCAGCGTCAATCTGGGCCGTTGGCTGCTTGGGGATGATGACCGGATCCCATTTATCTTGCTTTAAGATTCGTGCTCAGTAATTAAATTAAATAAAATATAAAACTATAGTATTATGTATAATCTGTCACACTATTTCAGTTATATTGCAAGCAATTTTTAGGCCCCTTAGATGCATTTTCAGGACATGATCCTTAAATGAAATTCGTATCTTAGCCTCTTAACGTTAATTTGCCACCTTAAACCTGTAATTTGGTGTAGTATACTGCCCTGTAGGTCAGTTTTCCTAGGACTGGTCCTAGGAAAGGGCAGAACTTCAAATTGATGCCCAAGCCAAACCAGCAATCACAATGCCCCCAAATTTTGGGTGCATGCATGTTTTGGGCATATTAAGCCCCTGCCAAAAATTGAGAATTTTTGGGAAAACCTTTTCTATAGTTTATTCATAATACACAAAATTAATTAAATGAACTATTTAGAGTGTTATGGCTCCAAATAGCCCCAAATTTTGGTGGTATGTTCTTGGGGACTATTCATGTGCATGGTAAAAAGTTCAGCACATTTGGACCACTACATGTTGGGTAAACTCACGTGCATGTGTTGATTATATATAGGCTTGGGATGCAAATAGCCAATTTTGAAATATTATGTATTAAGCCTATTTGGAACATCCAAAAATCATTATATTGATTTCAGAGGCTCATTAGGGTGACTTATACCCCACATTGTAATAATGGGATTTGTGGAAGCAAAAATCCCATTATTTGGAATTTTTGGAATATTAGAACTTTTGAAAAATAAATGTAAAAATAGGATTATCCTTGAGATAAAATCCCAAATTTTGACAATGGCAATATAACGTTATATGTAACTCCTGAAAATTTTTATGTCTCTGTTTGAAGAATTTTGATAGGAGATATGTGGAAATTACCTTTTTACCCTCATTTTACTTAATTAGCAAATTCATGAAAATACTTAGTAGAAATTTTGGAAAATTTCTTGGTGATACATATAGGTATGAATAACCTTGTATAAATTTCTTAGCATTTTTGGATGAATCAGTAATTTTTAAAATCTTATAATGACATTTTGGTAAATTGTAAATAATTGAATTTGGTAGGACATTACATTATATAAGTTGATAAAACTCTGCCATTAGTCTTAAACTAATGATATATATGCTCTGTAATATTTCTAGAATTTTTAGTGATATATTCCTTATACTTTATTTGGAAAATGACGATTGTGTGAATTTTGTATTAATTAAGGAATAAATAGAAATAATTAAAGGAAAATTATAAATTTTGGTAGACAGCAATATATTACCAAGATATAACTCAGGAAAAATTCCTTAGGTCAGTGGATTATAAATTGTGGTACTTCATGTATTAAATGGCCTAGGGGATTAATTAAATGATTTAATTAAGGCCTCAATGACTTAAGAAAATTATGAAAATCAATAGGCTCACTTCATTAGTCCATAACATCCTAGGATAAATAATTAGGGGCAGGTGGCCTAAGGAATTGGAAGTTCCATTTCAGGGTGGTATTAGGTCATGGGTTGCGTATAGTGTAAGTAGGTCATGTTATAAGGACCACCGGGGGATAGATCAATAAATGAGCTAGAGACTTCAATTAGAATATGACCCTAGTGGGTATAGTTGTCTTAGTGATGAGAGTAAAGTGCAAGCCCTTGGATAGCAACTCGAGTGGAGGGCGGCGGAAGACCGTCTCCCTTCGAAAAACACCTTAACTCATTAGGATCACTCAAGAGTAATAATGAGAGATGGGGGTGAATTTTGGGTAGCCATCAACTAAAGTAAATATCCTTGAGAAAGGGTGCTTTGGGAGTAATCCCATCGTAGTTCCTAGTGCCCCCGAGAGCCCTTCACCGGGTATACCCTGGGCAGTCTTGGGATTAACCTTAAATCACTAAGTGTAATAATCCATAGACAAGAGTAGTCTAATAGATTAGGACATTGTGGTTCATTATCGCCCATGATGGGTTTGAGAGATTTGGAATAAAGGCACTATTGTGCGTTCTCACCCGTGTAGGGTCGGAGAGATTGTGATAAATGCTCACCCGTGTAGGGTTTGAGGGATTCAGGACATGTTGGTCCTGTGAGCTGAAGGCTCGGGATGAAATACTTGCATGTGCATAAATTTAGTGGCGGGGCATGCGGTACTAGCCGTTCATCACACCGACAGCAGTACAGTGTACCAGGTGGTTGTGAGGGTTTGAAGGGCCAGTGGGTGGTTTTACACAGCAGTTTGGAGAACGATCCCCGATAACGCACACCCGACCCAACAAGACTGTCGGGTTGTCAGCAAAGTACATACGCATGGACTCTAGAGTGCACCTTGGACGTGTACAGAGGCATATGTGAGGGCTCTAAGGTTTGGTAGTGAAAGAAATTATACCTAATCACCTAGAGGGGGGGGGTGAATAGGTGACTAAATCTTTTTAAACTTTTTGGCAGATAATACCACAGAGTTATAATCAATTCTTCACAGCAATCAATCAGCAATCACAGAATAAACAAGCACACAGTGAACACACAGATTTATAGTGGTTCCCCAAGGTTTGGGTACATCCACTTTCCCCCTTCGCCTATCTAGTAGTGTACTAGATTCGGCCAAACTCCTCCACTATCTCAGATCCTCAGATCTTACACTCAGAACCCCAAACAGGTTCCTACAGCTCAGGCCCAAGGCCCTACAACTCAGTCTTCTCCAAAGACCTACACTCAGCCAAAAGGCCTACACTCAGCCACAACAGGCCTACACTCAGAGATAAGAATCTCCTACACTCAGGCACACAGGCCCTACCACTCAGCCTTTATAATTACAGGCTTACAACTCAGATCCCTAAGGATCGTACAAGAAATTAAGAATATAAAGAATATACCTACAACTCTGAATAGAGAGAAGAGTTGACAGGTTCTTGATGAGTTCTTGGAAGAACTCTGCTGAGATCAACCTCACTTGGCTTTCTTCAAAGCTTCTTGAATGTAGAACACAATAGGGTTGATCTTCTCTGCAGATGATCTTCAATCACTGCAACTTAAGATTCAGAACTAGGTCTGAACCCTTCTTCAGAGCCTGGTTCCAACGGCTGACTTCTTGGAAGGAGCTCTCTCTCTCTCCAACTACTTAGATCTTCTGATCACTTCAACTTATTTGTGTTAATCTGTGTTGAATCCTTTTGATGTGTTGATCCACTTCTTCTATTGATAGAATAGGCCTATATATAGGCCTTCTTCATGGTAACCGGCTGACCCGGTTCCTAACAGTTTCTGACAACTCTGACAGTTGCACTAGACCGGCTGGAATGGCAGCTGTCATGTCATCCAGTCACTTCTTGAAATATCTGTAACTGTCTGAAAGTGTCGAGACAGTCTATCTTTAAGTGTCGACACTTGTAGACTAAGTGTCGACACAAGTAGACTAAGTGTCGACACTAGCCTTCAAGGTGTCGACACAACTCCTTGTGTTGTAGAAATTGCTTCTCGACACAGCTTCGTCATCATGTGTCGACACTGATAATGTGTGTCGACACAACTCCTTGTTCTTCAATACTTTGTTGATTTCTTGTCAGTGTCGACACAACTCCTTTGTGTCGACACATCTTCTTGTGTTGAACTTGTTAAGTGTCGACACATCTTCTTGGTGTCGACACATGCCTTCAGTGTTGATACTTTGCTGAGTGTCGATACATCTGCTTGGTGTCGACACTTGTACTTAGTCTTCATTGAAATTTGCTGAGTGTCGACACAGCTCCTTGTGTCGACACTTTCTTCATGTGTTGAGACTTCTGCTGTGTGTCGACACATTCTTCATTATATCGACACATTCTTCTTTTGTTGAGACTTTGGCTGAGTGTCGAGACATCTCCTTTGTGTCGACATTTGTACTTAGAATTTGTTGAACTTTGCTGAGTGTCGACACAGCCTCCCAGTGTCGACACTTTCTTCATGTGTTGAGTCTTCTGCTGTGTGTCGACACATTCTTCATTATGTCGACACTTATACTTAGACTCTGCTAAAATTTGCTGAGTGTCGACACAGCCTCCAAGTGTCAACACTTTCTGATGTAGACAAAGTTCCTCAAGGTGTCGACACTGCTGCTAAGTGTCGACACAGCTTCACTGGACTTTTCTTCATTGAGTGTCGACACATACTGTATGTGTCGACACTTTCTGTCTGGTGTCGACTCTGCATCACTGGTGTCGACACAATGACTCCAAGTGTCGACACTGCTTGTCTGGCTGTCGACACATGTCTTCTTAAGTGTCGACACTTTCCTTCTGGTTGTCGACATATGGACTTCGAATCTTTTCAGCTTTTCCTGCAAATACTTAACCTGCACAACTAAACTCAAAACACATCAAATACATTTTGATGTATATCATTGAGTAGGGTGAGGCTTCTTCAAATCAGGTACATTTAATCCAATGTACCCAAAAATCTCCCCCTATTTGGAGAAGTCATAACCCTTAGTCAATGATATACACCATACATAACAAAATTATAGAATGATGTAAAACAGGATTATGCAATCAGGGAAAGTACATAAACATGTATTAAACAAAATATGTACACACATATATCACAGAACAATTATGTAATAGATTTTTCACACATCACATTGTTCTAACAACTTTATCATATTCATTATACAAACGTTTACAGAGTTTTTAAAATCAAAAGATTACAAATGTAAACTAAAGATAAATTCTATTCTATTTCTTCTCAGCCTCCTTGATAACTATGCCCTTTCCAGATTGTATCTTTGCTTGGACAGGGGCTTCAGCATCTTCAGCAGCAGCAGGCTTCTTGCCTTTAAGATCCTTCTTTGTTTGCTCTTCAGCCTTGATCTTTTGCCTCTCAAAGTAATGATAAGGCTTGGGAAAGTACTTGCTAGGCTCCTGCGTAGTAGAAAGTAGCTTTCCCATCTTTGCCTTTCTTCTGTATTGCACGATGGCTTCTTGCCTGCTCTCATGCTTCCTCCACTCCACATCAGAATACCATTTGCCTCTGTCCACAATATTGTCTTTGGCAGCCTTCCATGCAGTCAGAATGATATTCCTTGAAGTGGGGCTCCACTGTTCAAAATCAGGCCTTTGTTCAACTTGCTCTCTGAACCTCTTCTTAGACAATTGGGCTGCTTTTTTCCTTCAGTATAGCTTCTTGTATAGCCTCAGGCACTGGCTGAACCACTTTCTCTATGAAGACATTGTGCTTTCCTTCAGGAGGGCTATACATTGTTTGTATATCTGCTTGTATCATATCAAAGTCTGGTGGAGGATAGATCACCTGAGCTACTTCAGCTTGCTCACCTCCAAGATAGGCAGGATTAATCCCAGACTCTGCCACATTGTCATCATCACATAATGGAGGATATCCAAGGGTGGCGCTGATGGAATTTGAAATCCATGTTGCATGATCAGAGCCTGCTTTGACTAACACCCTCTCCCCCTTTATGACTTCTCTTTCAATGTGATCTCTTAGATCATCTTTCTGGAATCTTATTTGGGCATTTAGATAATTTACTCCATCCTTGTAGAAAGGTTTTAACCTTTGGAGCTTTTCAGTGATGAGCTTCTGGGAATATTGAATTGTAGAAGTGACAGCAGTTAGGCTCTCTTGTAGTGCTTTGCCAAATTCTGCCTTTACTGTAGCATTAGCTGTAGTCTGACCAGTAGCTAAATTCTTTAGTTCAGTGACAATAGCATTGTGGGAAGCTGTCAAGTTATCATTCATTCTGATTTGATTCTCGAGTACATATCCTTGCTTTACTTCAAGTTCATCCACTAGAGCTTTGATTTTCTCTTGATGTGTAGCCAAGTACACCACTGCATTCCCTCCCTTGTGGAAGTAGTCAGTCATCTCTTTCTTATTCAGATTCATCTCAAATCTGATAGACTTAATGTCTTGTGCAAGATCAAACTGTAGAGACTTATGCCCCTCATCCATATATGTTTCTATTGCTTTCCTTTGCTCATCAAGCTTTATCTGCATGACAACCATCAGAGAACTAAAATCTTCAGATGGTGCTGGCTGTGGTGTAGGCTGTGGTGCAATGGTTTGCAGAGCTTTCTTATAAGTCTGGCTCCTCCTCTTGAAGACTTGAAATTTTCTCTTTTTAGCTCTGGCAGCCTCCTCATCTTCAGAAGCAGATGTGCTTGCAATATCAACCCTGTCCTTAGGGCTTGGAGGTAACTCCTTCTCAGTCCTTTGGAGTCCTTCAGTATCTCTTGGCACCTCAGTCTCCTTACCTGCAGTTTCTTCTATATGTTGCACTTGCTCCACCTCAACATGAGCATTCTCCCCCTCAGCAGCTGCACTTCCTTTTTCAAAGTCAGTTTGGAGTAGGTCAGGGAATAGCTCTTCTAGGGTGAATTCTGGTGGAGGATGGGGTGGAGAAACTCTTATCTCATCTGCAACTTGATCAGATATCACTTGATCTGCAACAGAGGTTTCCTCCATGACAACATCTTGGTATTGGCTATGTGTTTGTGTTTGCTGATTAACATCAGATAGCTTGTCAGTTATAACTTCACTCTCAATAAGGAAATCTAATTGGTTGATTTCAGTGATTACCTCAAGAATAGTTTGAGTAGCTCTTTCACTTTCTAGAGGTGTTGGCTCTTCAACCAGTAGAGGCTCCCCCTGGATAGAATCTTGGTGTATTGGGCTAGCCTGTGGTAGCTCCCCCTGCCTCTCTGCATCATCTTGTCTTGCTGGAGATTGACCTGCATTTCCTTCTGCTTCCTCATCAGGAGTAAAGACAACATGCTCCTCAGAACTACTAGAGGTTTCTTGAGTCACTGGGACTGACTTCTTCTTCTTCTTTAGGGGTGTTTCCTTCTCAGGACTGGGCATCTCCTTGGTCAAAACTCTATCCCATCTGGAGAAGATTCTCATGTCCATTCTTCTCATGTGGTTGATTTTTGATCCTGCAGCTTGGCTCATTACTTCTGGTATACTACCAGCCAAGTAAAGACTTAGAATCCTACCCAAATTGGGTTTCTTCAGGCTCTCCTTTATCTTCTCAAACAATACAGTAGACCAATCAATTTGTAGGGTGAAGATAATCCTTGTCATTAGGCTAAACATATGAGCTAAAACTCTGTCATGCCCTCCAGGCTTGCACAGGATCACCTTGCAACCAATTTCAGAGAGAAATTTTCCTTGGCTGTTCATTCTCTTTCTGTTGAATACTGATCCAATTTTCATCTTGGAATCCAGTCCACACCATGTTAAAGCTTCTCTGGTTTTAGAAGCAGAAACTTCATCGTCTTCCTTAGTCCTTGGTAGGTTTAGTACCTTTCTCAAACTCTTAGGTGAGACCTTCACCTTTTCTCCATGAACCCTTGACTTTATCTTGAGTCCAGATTCGTCTGGGGTTGCTCCATTCAGAAATTCCAGAACTTCTTTCTTCCATACCTTGGTCGGCTCTGAAACAAGAAAATCTAACCCTGAGTTTGCAACTAGGGCTACCACATCCTTGATCTCTGGTTCTGCGTCATCAAACGCATGCCGCACCAGTTCATAGCCTTCATTCACATTCTCTTCGAGCTTGGGCGCCATTAGGGTTTGAAGAATTTGAATTGAGAGAATAGAGGTGTCGACACACAAGTTTGGTCTCGAAACTTTAGTGAGCGTGTCGACAGACAATGGAAAAATCCTATTTATACCTTTCTAGGATTGAAGATGAAAGGGCGTGTCAACAAACTTAAATTGTGTCGACACTGTTGAAAAGTGTCGACACAGACTTATAATGTCTCGACAACTATGTGTCGACACAAGTATAGTCGACAGAATATATGTGTTGACACTTGTTTATGTGTCGACACCACTTAGCTCGACACTTAGTCGAGACTTTACTTCACTAATTCTGCATAAAGTCTAAGTGTTGACACCACCTTGGATATGTCGACACCTATCCTGAATGTGTCGACACTAATTTTCTGAAGTGTCGACACCAACTTCCTAGATGTGTCGACACCTTTTCTCTGAAGTGTCGACACCACTTTTTTGTCTCGACACAGACAACTCTGTGTGTCGACACTATTTTACTTAGCCATTTCTGTAAACTTATTCTAAGTTTATCATACCTAATTCAATTTTAAATCTATTGAATTTGGTTTCTTCTAAAGGCTTAGTATACATGTCAGCTAGTTGATTATCTGTATTAACATACTCCAATGAAATATCTTCTTTTTCTACATGTTCCCTTAGAAAATCATATTTTATTTCAATGTGTTTAGTTCTACTATGGGAAACAGGATTGTTTGCAATAGATATAGCACTAGTAGAATCACAAAATAGTGGTGTTCTACTTACTTGAATACCATAATCCTCAAGCTGATGTTGTATCCATAGAAGTTGAGCACAGCAAGTTCCTGTAGCCACATATTCTGATTCTGCTGTGGAGATAGCCACACTTGTTTGTTTCTTGCCACTCCATGATATCAGTCTTCCACCTAGGAATTGACAGGTACCAGTTGTACTTTTTCTATCTTCTTTGCAGCCTGCAAAATCTGCATCTGAATAACCTGTCAGTTCAAAGTCTCCATTCCTAGGGTACCAAAGGCCTAGATAAGGAGTGCCCTTAAGATATCTCAGTATCCTTTTGACTGCTATCAAATGAGACTCTTTAGGGCAAGCTTGGTACCTAGCACAGACACATGTAGCATACATGATATCTGGTCTACTTGCAGTCAAATACAATAGGGAGCCAACTATCCCTCTATACAAAGTCTCATCTACAGGTTTCCCTGCATCATCTTTGTTAAAAGACATACTTGACCCCATATGAGTTTTCATGGTACTGGATGATTCCATACCATACTTCCTTATCAGCTCTAGGGTGAACTTAGACTGGCATATGGATAAACCATTCTCAGTCTGTCTAACTTGGAGACCCAAGAAGAACTTAAGTTCCCCCATACTGCTCATCTCAAATTTTCCTTGCATAAGTTTTGCAAACTTTCTGCAAAAACTACTTTCAATAGACCCAAATATTATGTCATCTACATATATTTGGACTAGTATAATCTTGCCTCTGGATTCCCTAAGGAATAGAGTCTTATCTATTTTCCCCCTTGTGAATTTATTCTCAATGAGGAAACTAGACAGGGTTTCATACCAAGCCCTAGGGGCTTGTTTTAACCCATACAAAGCCTTCCTAAGTCTATAGACATAATTAGGTTGAGTTGAATCAACCAAACCTGATGGCTGTTCCACATAGACCTCTTCCTTTAGATTACCATTCAGAAAGGCTGACTTAACATCCATTTGGTATACATTAAATCCTTGATAGGTTGCATAGGCCAGGAACAACCTTATGGCTTCCAGTCTGGCTACTGGAGCAAAGGTTTGATCAAAGTCAATACCTTCTTCCTGCCGATATCCCTTAGCAACCAGTCTTGCTTTGTTCTTTATAATAACTCCATGTTCATCCATCTTGTTCCTAAAGATCCACTTGGTTGTAATTATGTTGTGGTCTTTTGGTTTAGGAAGAGCTCCCAGACTTTGCATCTCTTGAACTGATTCAGCTCCTTTTGCATTGCCTCAATCCAATGAGGGTCTAGGATGGCTTCTTCAAACTTCTTTGGCTCTACTTGGGATAGAAAACTGGAGTAGAGTACTGCACTCAGATTTCTGCTCCTTGTTTGTACCCCTTATCTTAGATCACCAATGATTTGATCTGCTGGATGATCTCTTAGATGTCTATTAGCTAGAGGCAGCCTGACTTCAGGTTGAACTCCTTCAGCTTCTTCAACTTGCTGCACTCCTTGGTCTTCTTCTACATTAGGTACATGTAGTACTCCCCCTGCACAACAGCCACTATCATCTACATGCTGACTTGCAGTAGATCCTTCTTCAATAGTGAGCTTGTCCATCTTCTTAGTTACACCTGTGGAGCTGCAAATACTTCTAGACAACTCATTGTTATTAAGTCTAGCTTCATCAAATACTACATGTACTGACTCTTCTACAACTTGAGTAGACAAGTTGTAGACTCTATAAGTCATAATGTTGTTGCCGTACCCAACAAAAATCACCTCTTGGGATTTGGCAGCAAACTTGGTCAAGTAAGACTTACCATTGTTAAGTATAAAGCATTTACAACCAAAGATCCTGAAATAGGATAGGTTTGGTTTTCTGCCTTTCACAATCTCATAGGGGGTCTTATTGTGGCTCTTGGTGATAGTAGCTCTATTAATTACATGGCATGCAGTGTTAACTGCCTCAGCCCAGAAATATTCTGGGAGAGATGTGTCACTTAAAAGGGTTCTACCAGTCTCAATCAAGGTTCTATTTTTCCTCTCAGCAATGTCATTTTGCTGAGGTGTTCTTGGTGAAGAAAATTCCTGAAATATCCCAAATTCTTCACATAGTTTTGCCATACTATCAGACTGAAATTCAGTACCATGGTCACTTCTTATTTTGACCACTGTACTGTCTAACTCATTCTGAATTTGTTTGACAAAGCTATAGAAGATACTAAGTGTTTCAGATTTCTGCCTAAGGAAGAACACCCAGGAAAACCTTGAGTAGTCATCTACAACCACAAATGTGTAGACCTTCCTACCTAGGCTGTGAACTGGCATAGGACCAAAGAGATCCATATGCAAGAGGTATAAGCACCTCACAGCATCTTTGTTTTCAATGCTACTAAAGGTGGATCTAGTCTGCTTGCCCTTTTGACAAGCTGAACATATCCCATCTTTAATACACTTAACTTGAGGACCATTCCTCACTCACTCTTTGCAATAGAGTTGACCAATTGTCTTGTAGTTAAGATGGGCTAGCCTCTTGTGCCATTTGACACAATGAGAGACTTTCTCATCAGCTACAAGATACACTGGAGAACCATTGTTCTCACACATAATGTCTAGGCAATAGACATTTCTCTTTCTATAACCTGTCAAAATGATCTCTTGATCATTTGACCTCTTGATATGACAACCATCTTTGACAAATGAGATGTCATATCCTAAATCACTCAGTTGACCTATACTAATAAGGTTATGTTTCAAACCTTTAACATAAGCCACTTGAGTAATTGTTATATGGGTGCTAGAAATGTTACCAAAACCCTTGATAATTCCTTTTTCAGAACCACCAAAGGTGACTTCTGGACCATCCTTGATAGGTGTGTAGTCTTTTAGTAATCCCCTAGTTCCAGTCATGTGTCTGGAACATCCACTGTCCAAGTACCATATTGGGGCATGGATACTTGGACTTACCTGCAAAACAGATTAGTTGACCTTAGAACCCAAAGAATTCTTGGGTCCTTGGTGCTGGTTAGTTTGCCTCTTAACAAAGCTACCTGCAGATTTTCCAACAGACAGTTTGCTACTCACTTTGGCATTAGTATTATGCCAACAGTCTATGACAAAGTGGCCTACCTTGCCACAGCACCAGCACTCAAACCTATTGTACCTTTGCTTAGGTACATTCCTAGCTGTTTTATCTACAGCTGGCTTGTTGAGAGCTGGGGCTTTGCCCTTAGACTTGGACTGAACAGTCCTAGCAGGTTTTGTGAAACCTAATCCAGTTTTAACCTTTTGATGTACAAATTCATCAATCAAAGGTAGAACAGACTTAGGTTTTGAAAACCTTGCAACAATGTCTCTCTCCTTCTGAAGATTAATCTCCAGATTTCTGATTTGATCATTCTTAAATGTTATTGTCCCCATCTGAATAACAGTTATGTTCTTCAGTCTGGCTATTTCATTTAACTTTTGATCAATCAGCTTCTCAAAATCAGTTGCAGCAACTTTAAGATTAGCAATCTCCTTAGCCTGACTTTTGGCCAAGGATTTGCTTTTCTTAAAAGCTTACAACAGAACTTTATATTCATCAATCAACTGGTGAATATCACCTTCAGATTCAGTTTCACTGGCATCACTTGATGCTGATGTGACTGAATCTGAACTAGCACTAGAAATTGAACTTAAAGAATAATTTTGTACCTGACTAGGTCCAGGCTGATCCTGTATTTTGTCACCTTCTGTTAAGGCCATCAGTCCTTTGCACTGAATGTCCTCTTGCTTATATATAGAGTTCATTATCTGGATGAACTCCTCTTCCTCTTCTTCAGCAAACAGTCCTATATATGCTTCAGCTTCTGACTCAGTTTCTGAAGAAGATATGTCTGATAGGCTTTTGTCCTTCTTGGCAACAAAGGACCTTTCCTTCTTGCCCTTGAATTGAGTCTTTTTCTTATCTGTTGACTCTCTCCTCTTCTCTGGACAGTCAGCAACAACATGTCCTTGTTTGTTACAACAATAACAAACTATCCTTGAAGATGAAGTTCTATTTGACTTGGGCTTTCTCCTGTCTTTCTTTGATGACTTCTTGTTCTGATAATAGTCATCTTTTCCCTGTGAAGTGGATGACTTTGACCTCCACTGTTTCTTCTTTAGAAACTTCTGAAAGTATCTTGTGAAAGCTGCAAAATCCTCATCACTCTCACTGCTCTCAGAATTTCTGCTTTCTGAATCATCTGACCCAGTCTCAGCAACCTTTGGAGGTGGAGATGGAGACTTACTTTTGTATTTCTTGGTGGCTTCTGTCTTGAATGCCAATGTTCTTTCTTTATGCTCACTTCTTGTAGTCTTCTCCTCTTCTTTCCTCACCATCAACTGCATCTCATAGGATAGCAGTTTTCCAAACAATGTTGGAGGAGGGATATCTGCTAACTTGGCCATTTCCCTAATGACACAGATCTTGGTGTCCTAATCCTTTGTTAGGGACCTCAAGAACTTATCATTTAGCTCATAATTACTGAATTCTCTTCCATAGGACATTAGCTCATTGACAATCCTATAGAACTTCTTATAGAATTCTGTTATGCTATCAGACCTACCTTTCCTGAAACTTTCATATTCCTGGTTTAACAATGACTTTCTGTCCTGTCTCACTTCTTCTAAACCCTCCATGTACACTATAAGAGTATCCCACATCTCCTTAGATGTCTTACAGTGTATCAAGTTCTGAAATGTAGCATCATCTATGGCACTCACAATGATATTCTGAGCCCTCTTGTCCATTGTGGCTAGAATTATCTCATCTTTTGTCATTTCAGAGAAGTCCTTAGGTATTCTCTGATTTGCATCCAGGACTGAAACCTTCATAGGCACATATGAAAGTCCACCTAGTGTCAACTATCTTCACCTATGGGGGGGGGGAATAGGTGATGTGCAGCATTTTTGCGGAATTTAAGATTGTACCTGCACAATAAAGATAAACAGCACAGCACACAGAATACACAAGCTATTTATAGTGGTTCCCCGATTTGGGTACATCCACTTTCCCCATTCGACCTATCTCCCTACAAGGGACGACTCGGTCTCTTCACCAACAGGATTGAAATCCAATCCTTGCACTATCGGAAGGAACCCTTCCACACGTAGGAGTCAACACTCCCACAACACGGGTTGCACCCAACCCTTACAACTAGGAACCTACATTCCTTTACAACAAAAGTAAAACTAGAATGTACAAAAGATACAAACTACGTTTGGAGACCAAGGTGTCCCTCTTCGTTGACGACGTGTTCTTGAAGTCCACGAAGAGTCCACAACCCTAGAACTCTCTTGGAGAGGATCTCCCCGGAACCGGCGGCGGCAAGATGGGCGGCGGCTAGGTTCACGGGATCGACGGCGACGACGATGTGCGGCTGCTGTACTTTGGAGATCCAAACTTCGTAGTGAAGCTAGCTAGGTCTACCAACGGTCACACGAGGATCGGTCGTCTCGATCGATTCGGACGGGGAAGTTTTTTCCCGATCAACAAATCGAGAGACAAGGGATCTCTGGATAGACGCGTGAGACTCTAAGCTTGGCTAAGCTTCTGTCGCCGGAGGATCAGGAAGAATCGCGATCAACAGCGGCGACCAACTAGCGCGAGCGGCGACGGCGGCGGCGGAGCAGTTTCGCAATTTTAGGTTTAGATCGTGCTCGGCTTCTTTCTCTGTGTCTGTCGTTCAAAAAATACCCGTATATATACCGTAAATACTTTCAATATGACCGTTGTGGGTCCCTCAAGAAGAATCCCTAAATCCCGGTCCAGAACATTGTCAGCGGCAGAATCCGGTTCAGGGAGTTCCAGAAAATTGCCCAAGTCAAAATCGGTGAGAATCGAAAGTGAATCTCGTCGAGTCGTCGAGAATCAAAAGTGATTCTCGACGATTCGGCGAGAATCAAAAATGATTCTCGACGATTCGGCGAGAATCAAAGATGATTCTCGACGATTCGGCGAGAATCAAAGATGATTCTCGTCGAATTTGACTTGGTTGCACGCACTGATTTAGCTGGGTCGAGACGGCGAGAATCAGCCAGTGATTCTCGGCGATTCGGCGAGAATCACTTGGTGATTCTCGCCGAATCGGCGAGAATCACTTGGTGATTCTCGACGATTCTTACTTAGCATCAGAATTTGCGCGCCTTGAAGTAGCTGGATCGAGTTGGCGAGAATCAGCCACTGATTCTCGACGATTCGGCGAGAATCACTTGTGATTCTCGCCGAATCGGAGAGAATCGCTTGGCGATTCTCGTCGATTTACACTTAGACGAATTTTCGTCTTTCCACCCATGATGAGCTCCTTGACCCATCCTTGCTCCTTGTCTGCTCTTGCAAGATCACAGCCCTATACTTGAAAGTAAGTGCACTCCAATAGAGAGAGTACACGTAGGCCAACACACTGATCTGCTCAACGAGGGATTACGTCGTGCAGACCCGTGTATATTGACCTACTGCACCCTGACATTGGTGTGCACTTAGCATGGAATAACTGCAAGCACAATTTGAAATAATTTGTCAAAAACATTGCCTATTTACCTTAGCTTGTTCAGAGGCTTCTTCAAATCAGGTACGTTGTGGATACAATACCCAACAATCTCCCCCTATTTGAAGAAGCCTAAACCGTACAGGCTAAGGTGAATAAAGCGTATAGGAATGAAAATCATAAACTTGAAATTGAGTTGAGTGAGTTATTCATTACCAATACCAATTTCTTGGGAGCAAGCTTGGAGCCACCTTAGCCTTAGCCGAGAGGGTAATCTCCCCCTTTTCGGCTTCTGCAAATCGGGGTCTGGAGCATTTGACCCCTTGCTCCCCCTCAGTTCTTGCGCCTGTGCTCATCTTGAGTACCTTGCTCCCCTTCAGTTCTTGCACGAGCCTGAAGCTTCTGTAGGCTTCATTCCTTATAATTTAGCATCCCCAATTCAGTTTTGAAAAGATTGAACTTGGCCTCGTCTAAGGGCTTTGTGAATATATCCGCAATCTGCTTGTCCGTGGGGACATAACAGAGAGAGATGTCCTTGTTCTCCACGTGCTCCCGAATGAAGTGGTAGCGCACTTCAATATGCTTCGTTCTGCTGTGCGAAATCGGATTGTTGGCAATTGAAATTGCACTAGAGGAGTCGCAGTACATTGGTACTTCCTTGAACTGAAGGTCGTAGTCGGCTAACTGGTTTCTGATCCATAGGAGTTGTGCGCAACAGCTGCCTGCCGAGATTTACTCAGACTCTGCTGTGGAGGTTGCAACACAATTCTGCTTCTTGCTGTTCCATGAGATAAGCCTTCTTCCGAGGAATTGACACGTCCCGGAAGTGCTTTTCCTGTCATCCCTACTCCCTGCAAAATCAGCATCTGAAAAACCTATTAGCTCGACATCATTGTTTCTCGGGTACCACAAGCCAAGATTGGGAGTACCTTTAAGGTATCTTAGAATTCGCTTTGCAGCGATATAGTGAGATTCCTTAGTGTTCACCTGATATCTGGCACAGACACATGTGGAGAACATGATATCCGGTCTACTGGCAGTAAGGTAGAGCAGGGATCTAATGATGCTTCTGTATTTGGTTTCATCGAAAGGTTTACCTTTCTCATCCTTATCCAGAGACATAGTGGATCTCATTGGAGTCCTCATAGAGGTTGCATTCTCCATACCGAATTTCTTAAGGAGTTCATTTGTGAACTTCGTCTGAGAGATGAAGATTCCATCCTCAGACTGTTTCACTTGAAGTCCCAAGAAATACTTGAGCTCTCCCATACTGCTCATTTCAAACTTTCCTTGCATAAGTTTAGAAAACTTTTTGCAAAGATTGTTGTCCGTTGAGCCGAATATAATGTCATCGACATAGATTTGCACCACCAAAATCTTGCCTTTGACTTCCCTGAGAAACAATGTTTTATCTATTTTAACTCTAGAGAACTTGTTCTCAAGAAGAAAACTAGATAAAGTCTCATACCAAGCTCGTGGAGCTTGTTTTAAACCATATAGAGCTTTATTGAGAAAATACACATGATTGGGATAAGTGGGATTGAAAAACCTGGGGGTTGAGCGACGTATACTTCCTCTTTCAGGTCTCCGTTCAGGAATGCTGATTTCACATCCATTTGATAGATTGTGAATCCTTTGTGCGAAGCATACGCCAGGAACAATCTGATTGCCTCGAGCCTTGCTACTGGTGCGAAGGTCTGGTCGAAGTCAATCCCCTCCTCCTGTCTGTAACCTTGAGCCACCAGCCTTGCCTTGTTCTTTATGATGACACCATGTTGATCCAGCTTGTTTCTGAAGATCCACTTGGTGCCAATCACATTCTGCTTGTAAGGTCTGGGAACTAGCGTCCAAACGTTACAACGTTCGAATTGATGTAGTTCATCTTGCATGGCCAGAATTCATGCCGCATCTTTGTTCGCCTCGTCGAACTTCTTTGGCTCAACCTGTGACAGGAAGCTAAGATGCAATACTTCGTTAATAGTACCTCTTCGAGTTCTGACACCGACACGAGGATCTCCGATGATCTGATCTCTAGGATGATCCCTCACGTGCCGGAGCTCTAGAAGTCTGGCGTCTGGAGCTTCGACTACTTCTTGGGCTTCTCCTTCTTCTAAGAGATTTGTTCCATTTTGATCTTCAACATTTCCAGATGACGTGGAGGTGGAAACTTTGACGTACTTAGGAGTGTCATCTTTGGCGGTCTCATCCAGACTCAGCTGTTCAAGTCGTGCACCTGCATCTTTAAGAATACCACTGGAAGAGTTGCTGTTAAGCAAACTTCCTTCATCAAATACAACATTTATTGATTCTTCTACCACTAGGGTTTTCTTATTGAAGACCCTATATGCCCGACTGTGGGAACTATAGCCCATGAATATGCCTTCGAAGCATTTTTCACCAAATTTAGTACGCGGGTACTTCCCATTATTCAGTACATAGCATCTGCAACCAAAGATCCTCAAGTAGGACATGGTTGGTTTCCTTCCTTTCAGTAGCTCGTAAGGCATCTTACGATGATGCTTGTTGATCAATGCACGGTTTTATACATGACAAGATGTATTGACAGCCTCTGCCCAGAAGTATTCTGGGAGAGAAGAGTCTTTCAACATTGTCGTGCAGGCTTCAATGAGAGTTCTATTTCTCCTCTCCGCAACTCCATTTTGCTGAGGAGTGCGCAGGGAGGAAAACTCATGAAAGATACCTTGTTCTTCACAAAACTCTGTCATAGCACCAGATTCGAATTCTGTTCCATGGTCACTTCTGATTTTGACCACTGAGCAGTTAAATTCGTTCCGAACCTGCTTGACAAAACTAGTGAAGATGTCAAGCGTATCTGACTTTCGTTTCAAAAAGAACACCCATGTAAACCGAGAATGATCATCAACTATCACTAGCGTATAGGACTTGCCTCCCAAGCTATGAACTTGCATTGGACCAAACAAGTCCATATGCAAAAGATAAAGACATCGGGAAGAGTCTTTGTCTGCAATGCTCTTAAAGGTAGTCCGAGTCTGTTTGCCCATCTGGCATGCAGGACAGGGGCTATCTTTGATGCACTTGATACTGGGAGCATCCCTTACTAAGTTCTTAGAAAACAGCATACTAATTGTCTTGAAATTAATATGTGCCAATCTCTTGTGCCATTGTTCACAAAGAGATGCACTGCCTATTGTCATAAGGCATACGGGGGTAGATGAATCTAAACTGAGAAAATCTAAGCAGAAGATATTTCTACTCCTAATGCCTGATAATACCGTCTCAGAAGAGGTACGTGAAATTATCAGACATTTATCCTTGCAGAACTTAACGTCATAACCTTTATCACATAACTGACTTACACTGATCAGGTTATGGTTTAACCCTTCAACATAAGCCACGTCGGTGATAGAGATTATACCGTTGGAAATCATACCGTAACCTCTGGTGACTCCTCGATCTGACCCTCCAAAGATGACTTTGGGTCCATTCTCGACTGGAGTGTAATCACGCAGCAGGCTTCTTGTCCCAGTCATATGGCGGGAGCATCCACTGTCCAAATACCAGATCGGCATTTTGGTGGCCTTTAGACATTCCTGCAAAACAAAATTAATTTCCCTTAGGAACCCAATCGAACTTGGGTCCTAGATTCCTGGTTAGCATACTCCCCCTCGGTTGGTTAACCCTACGAGTGGTCGGCCTCGCATTGCTAACATATTGAGACTCGTAATACCTTGGATTAAACCAACAATCCACGACAAAGTGACCGACTTTGCCACAGCACCAACAGTCGAATCTGTTGTACCTCTTCCTAGGCTCCTGCCTTACCCTGGGAACGGTGGGTACAGCCGGGGCTTTGGATCTGGAGGTGGGGGCCTCACAGTGATTGCAGTCATAAGACTTCTTCACCTTCTATATAACAGGCTTGGCTTTTGGTGCCTGCTTTCCATTATGGCCGCTAGAGAATTGACCATAATTTCCCATGTGGATTTCCTCATAAGGTGCCTTGAGGGCACTCTCACCGAAGTTCCGGGGAAAGGTCCAACCATCATACCGGCTCTTTGGCTTTGCAACCGAGGGCCGGAACTGATGACCAAAGGTTGATTCAAAGTCATGTTGGTTGCAAGGAAAGCTAGGCTTTCTGAACGCAACAGGACTGAGCGGAGCCTTTCCCTTTTCGTCAGCAGAGGCCTTCTTGGCGGCCTTATTCTTCCTCTGGTTCCAGTTTCTCCTGGATGAGGAACCAGATACCCCTTGAAAGTCCACCTAGTGTCAGCTATGTGCACCTATGGGGGGGGGGGAATAGGTGACGAGTAGCGCTTTTGCGGAATTTACGAACGTACCTGCACAATAAAAATAAAAAGCACAGCACACAGAATACACAGGCAATTTATAGTGGTTGCCCGACTTGGGTACATCCACTTTCCCCCTTCGACCTATCTCCCCAACAAGGGACGACTCGGTCACTTCTCCAACGGGATTGAAATCTAATCCCTGCACTACCGGAAGGAACCCTTCCACACGTGAGAGTCAACACTCCCACAAAACGGGTTGCACCCAACCCTTACAACACGGAACAAAAGTTCCTTTACAACAAAATTAAATATAGAATGTACACGTGATACAAACTTCTTTTGGAGACTACGACGTTCCTCTTCGTTCGACGACGTGTTCTTGAAGTCGATGAAGAGTCTACAACGTTGGTCTCTCTTGGAGAGGATCTCCCCGGAACCGGCGGCGGCACACGAGCGGCGGCTAGCTTCGGGATCGGCGGCTACGATGATGAGCGGCTGCTGAACTTGGAGATCCAAACTTCGTAGCGAAGCAAACTAGGTCTACCAACGGTCACTCTAGGATCGGTCGTCTCGATCGATTCGGACGGGGGAGTTTTTCCCGGTCAACAAATCGAGAGACAAGAGATCTCTGGATAGACACGTGAGACACAAGCTTTGCTAAGCTTCTGTCGCCGGAGATCACTAAGGAATCTCGATTGTTGACGGCGACCAACTTGCCCGATCACGACGGCGGCGGTGGAGAGGAATCGCGATATTAGGGTTTCGTCGCGGCTCTGTTTCGTTCTCTTTTCTCCGTCGTTTTTCTGTTCAAAAAAAACTGGAATATATATACTGTAGATAACTCCAATATGACCGTTTGTGGGACCCACACTAGAAATCCCTAAGTCCAGTTCAAACTAGTCTAGAGGCAGAATCCGGTCCAGCAGCAACCTGAGAAAACGCTAAGTGAAAATCGGCGAGAATCGCAGGCGATTCTCGACGAATCGGCGAGAATCACCAAGTGATTCTCGACGATTCGTCGAGAATCGTTAGTGATTCTCGCCGAATCACTTATTGATTCTCAACGAATTTCACTTTGTATACATGAGCTGCTTGGCCACTGGTTCGGCGAGAATCACTAGTGATTCTCGCAGAATCTTACTTGGCACCGTTTTGAGGTAGCCAGAAGGAGTCGGCGAGAATCACTAATGATTCTCGTCGATTCGGCGAGAATCACTTGGTGATTCTCGTCGAATTTTCCTTGGACGAATTTTCGTCTTCCACCCTGGAGCTACTCCTTGACCCATCCATGCTCCTTGTCTTCTCTTGCATATGAACGGCCCTGTACTTGAAAGTAAGTGCACTCCAATAGAGAGAGTACACGTAGGCCAACACACTGATCTGCTCAACGAGGGATTATGTCTCGCAGACCCGTGTATATTGACCTACTGCACCCTGACATTGGTGTGCACTTAGCGTGGAGGAGCTGCAAGTACAACTTAAGATGTTTCATCAAATACATTGTGAATTCATCTTAGCTTGACAGGTGGCTTCCTCAAATCTAGGTAATCGTGGATACAATACCCAACAATCTCCCCTATTTGACGAAGCCAAAACCCTACTAGCTAAGATGAATAACACATATCAAATAATAAACATAGCATTCAGAAATTAAACATGCAGCACAAGAGAATATATGCAATCAGATCAGGACTTGAGTCATTCACAAATTCAAATATATATACCAATATAAATATATACACATATAATCCAGAATTGTTTCTATGACAACAAAAATCATTAAATGTTCTTAAGACAAAGTGACAAGCTATAAGTTTTTGACTATTTTTCCTTAGCTAAGTCACCCTTAGGATTTTGAGCCAAGTACTTCTTGCTTTGCCTCTCCATGTATTCTTTGGGCTTCAGGTAATACCTAGGAGGAGCAACTTTATCTGCATCCTTGTTGTTTCTGAAAACGATGTTGCGTTTCGCTTCAAACGTTTTGTGCGTTTCCCACTCATACTGGCTATATACTTCGTTTCGATTGATCTCTCCTCTTTCTTGCAGCCAGAAGGTGTCTAAGATGATGTTCCTTGAAACTGGACTCCACCTTTCGTTTCGTACATCCTCCTCATTCATTCGAGTTCTCTTTGCAGCCTGTGTCTCCTTGGAGGTCCCTTCTTGAACTTTTCTCTTTCCCCTGGCTTTTGCTAAGGCCTCTTGGTCAAACATGCTCCTCAGTTTAGCTTTGGAGAGAGCCCTAGCATCAGCGTCATTTGTGGGAATATTTGCAGCACTTGCACTTACATCCTCAGCAACACTTACTTCTTCAGCGGCCTTAGATGTCTCAGGGACATGAATACCGGCAGGATTGTCAGGCAGAACGACGCCTAACATACCTAGCGCCTGTTGGAGCATCCACCAGCAGCTCTCATAGACATATTTGCTTGATTGGGCGAAGTGTGTGCTCATGCTTTCTTGAAGCTCGGCCATCTTAGCTATATACTCTTTCTCCCCCTTTTTGGCTTCGACAGCTATGCAGTTGGCATATGAGTGCAGGGAGTCATCAATATGCTTCGTGGTCTTGGAGAATTCAGTGATCAGGGCCTGCTGATTGGCATTTAAAGTGACCATATTACCATCAAACTTCTGAATGTTGTTGGCTACAACGTGTGCGTTCTGATTTACGACAGCCAGAGTATCAGTATTCTTTTTCAAGTCGGCCATTAAGAGTGTGACAGCTTCGCCGGCCGCGGTATACTTCTCTTCAAATTTCTTCTCCATCACGTCCAGCTTATGGTTGATTTCCACCATATTCTTGAGCATCAGATTTTCCGAAGTCTTAATCCTGTTCAGCAGTTTATTCTGGGCTTCATCAAATGAGGCTTTAAGTTCATTCACAATGCCCTGAATGATGTTGACAGTGTGAGTGGCTAGCTCATCTCGTAACGGAATAGCCGGAGGCACTTGTGGGCCTTGCATTTCAGCAGACGCATCTGTAGAGCTGGATACAATCACAGTCTCTAATGGAGGAATGCTGGCTGCCTCTGTAGATTTATCTAACTCCCCCTCCACTGGTGCAGACTTGTCAGATGGAGGTTCAACAGCATCCGGAGTCTCAAATGCTTCATGTCCCTCATTCTCATCTTCCTCTCCATCCTCATCCAAGAATTCATCTATATCACAGGCCTCTTCCAATTCTCGGTCAGCAGTCTCCAGTGCTTCAGCTTCGGTTCATTGAGTGTTTCTGTTCAGGACCTCCTCATCCTCCAGCTCAGGTTCACTTACTTCATGAATTTCGGCCACCGCATCCCTGGCCACCTGGGCAATTTCAGAAACTACATCTGTAAGAGGGGGTAGAGTCTCCCCCTCGATTCCTGCAGTCAGGGTATCAGGAATTTCACGGGGGGTGACTGCTGGAGATACTTCCTGTCGCTCTTCCACGGCAGGCTGCCCGATCCGCCTCTCCCATCGATCAAACACACTTGCATCCATCTTCTTCAAGTAGTGGAGAGGGACACCTTTGCTCATGTCGAACTTGTCTCCGTTTAGCTGGTTAAGATATAGACTTATGATGCGGCCGAAACTAGGAGTGCCCAGGGTGTCCTTGATCTTCTCAAACAGCAACTCCCCCCAGTTGAACCTCTTGCGGCAGACAACAGCTATGAGGATCTTGAACATATCTCCTGAGATATGGTCATGCGAGCCCGGCTTGCAGATGAGCACTTTTCCAATAATGTCAGATAGGAGCTTCCCTTCTTCATTCATCTCCTTTCTCTTTATTAATCGAGTTCCTCGTGGAATACCGCAGAACAAGAGAGTTCTGGTTTTGTCCTCGTCCTCCAAATAGTCCTCCTGCTCCGAACTAGAAAGCTGCAGGTAGCGAGTCAGCTTGCTGGCAGACATCTTTACTTTTGCCCCCGCCACCTTGCTCCTGATTAAGGAGTCTCCATCTCGGAGTCTTGCGGTAGCGAAGAACTCCAGCACCTCTTTGTCCAGGATTTTGCAAGGGTGCTCCAGGACGAAGGTTAGCCCAGCCTCTTCCAACATTAGAATGATGTTGCGGAATTCGTCCGAGGCGTGAGAAAACCCAGTTCGAACCAGCTCGCAGCCAGAGACCAACCCTGCAGTTGTCCTTGGATCCATTGTAGATCTAGAGATAGAAGCCCTACTCTAAGCATTAATGAACATTCAAAAAGAAAGCATCACTAGTGAGCGCGTCCAAGTACGGGTGAGGAAGAGGTTACCTAATGGCGTATACGGTGAGTTAGTTCGAGTGGAGAAGAATCGAAACTTGAGGAGTTCGTCGGTGAAGGCTTCGGCGGGATGCTTGCGGGAAACCTTTGATGGGGGCGAGCTTTCCAGCAGGAGTCGGCGAGGTGTCCTTCCGGTAAGTGTCCCTTGCGGTGATTAGTGGCCCCTCGGCGAGTGTCCAGAGGAGGAGAGTCGGCGGGAGCTTGCTAGAAATTTTCACGTTGATGTTTGGCGTAGGCGAGGAGCTTGCTGCGGGTCGTCGGGAAAGCTCTTGCGGGTTTCGGCAAGTCTGCGGAAGAGCTCTTGTGGAAGAAGTCTTGCGGGTTTCGGGATATTTGCTGCGACGTGAGGCGGGAGTCGTGAAGAAGGCGAAGGGTTTTGCGGGATTTGACTAATTCGGAGAGATTTGTCAAATTCGGCGGGATTCGTGAAGAATGCGAAGGGTCGGCGGGATTTGTCTGACAGGAGATTTATTTAATTCGGTTTCTGATACCATTTGTCTAATTCGAAATTGAGAGGTCTCTTGACTAGAAATTTTCACGTTGAGAAGCTTGCAACATTTTTGAAATTTTCTGATGTCAAGTCAATATAAGGTTGATAACCACATGTATATTTTAAAGTCAATCTATTTGGATTTGAACGAGGCTTTTCCAAAAACTGCTTGATGTCTATTGTGAGTTGTCGAGATTTACGATGACATAACTTCGTTAACCCTTTATTGATGTGTAATGGTTTGCATGCATCGAGTTAACCTATCCTTAGAGGTGCACACATACATGTATAAGCATAAGTATAAATATACACATGGATAGAAATATATATATGTATATATATTTTGAATGAGGATGCAACATGACACAAGTCCTTGAACTGATCAAAATTACCTGGGATTTTGAGAGTCATCGTTTTAGTCCCACAGGTAGAACACATCAGAAGCTCAATGTGAGTATGCTCAAATTGATATCACAACTGTTATTTCAGACGATTGTTCCAATTTAGTCTTGAGCCACCTACTGTCTAGTTCCCATCATATTCACGGGAATCTAGACAACCCTGCAAGAAAGAATTACTTTACCTTAGGAACCCAAATCATATTGGGTCCTAGGTTCCTGTTAGCATGAGCACGCCACTGCCTTCCTTCAGAAAACCTGTCTGGAAGACTACCTCTGTCCCTAGAATGTGGATAAGCCCTTGCCGTGGGCACAGAGGGGTTTTGCCAACAATCGATGGCAAAGTGTCCCACTTTGCCACAGCACCAACATGGGTGAATGTTGTATCGCCGTTTCCAACCTGATCTCGTGACTGATGTAGTCACAGTCCTAGGTCTAAACGGGATAGGGCATGATCTTGTCACAAAAATTCCTCTTCCATCGTGACACGTGGAAGGGTGGAAAGAATGCATGTTGTGAGCGTTATGAGGCCGGGAATGTGGTGCCATTCTTTCAGGCATCTCCCTTACAGGGGCCCCATGGAACCTGACATCATGACTTCTATCCTCTCTATCCCGTGTCCTCGAGTGGTGAGAAGTCTTCTGTGAGCTGGGACATGCAGATCCACACTGTGTTGAGGCAGTGGTAGTGAATATGAAGGGCTCAGAATGAGCCTTAGATATTTCCTCATGGGTGGCCATGACGCCCCTTGCACTATGGACGTTTCCACATGGGGACAAATCACCCTTGCAGTGACCACGACCATTCCTATGGTCATACCTGAAGGCATGATGAGTTGCCTTCCTGCCTGGAGTGGGGGGTCGGAATACCGTTTCCCCATTTCTCCACGAATTGACAATCCGGGAGATCCACCGTTTTCTTGCTTTCTCTTAATGGCATCAACCTTGGAGAAGTTTGATACTATTCTTTTCTCATTCTCCAGACTACTCTCTAGAGCTGAGATCTTAGAGTCCTTGGCCTTGTTGGACGCCAATTGGAGAACCAACAAGACCTTCAGTCGAGCAATCTCTTGAGCTTGCTCCTCAGCAAGTAGATTGCTTGACTGAGGGGCTCTCTTCAGGGAATCAGCATTTTCTGAAGGAGGGCAGTTCCTGTCTTCAGAAATTTCAAGAGATACGGGGCAGGATGAGGAAGTTACCTGCACTTCTGTGTGATTGTCGTTAGATCCAGTGACTATTGTTTCATCCACATCAGTGCTGCTTTCCTCACTGTCCTCTTCAGTCTCTGACACGGACACTGGAGCTCTGATGCAGTCCGAAGGATCCTTGCCTTCATCTTCAGAAGTGAGGACTCCTACATACGCTTCATCCTCTGATTGACAGCATATTCCAGCTTTCTCTGACCCCCCCATCAGCTCTGAGATCATCATCCACAGAGATTTAGCCGTTCTACATTTTTCCAATCTAGAGCGAGAGGCTCCAGACCAGACATCCATGACAATTTGTCGAATCCTCTCGTCCAAGTGAAATAGTGATAGTTCCGTCTCTGACATCTCAGCAATGCCCATGGGCACTTGGATCCCAGAGTCGGAGGTCTTCATGGGAATAAACGGACCCTCTTCCAGGATGAAGGATGCTCGAGGATCGATAGCATCAAGGTGAAATGACACTCTCATTCTCCAGATGGGATAATATTCCTTTGTGCATGCGGGGAGTTTGAGGGGTGGTATCTCATAATCCAGATCCATGCTTCTGACACTGGTGGCAGGATTCTACTCAAGGAGTTAACCTTTTTGATGAGTAACCTCCCTCTGATACCACTTGAAAGTCCGCCTAGTGTCAGCTATGTGCACTTATGGGGGGGGGGGGGAATAGGTGACGAGTAGCGCTTTTGCGAAATTTACGAACGTACCTGCACAATAAAAATAAAAAACACAGCACACAGAATACACAGGCAATTTATAGTGGTTCCCCGACTTGGGTACATCCACTTTCCCCCTTCGACCTATCTCCCCAACAAGGGACGACTCGGTCACTTCTCCAACGGGATTGAAATCCAATCCCTGCACTACCGGAAGGAACCCTTCCACACGTGAGAGTCAACACTCCCACAAAACGGGTTGCACCCAACCCTTACAACACGGAACAAAAGTTCCTTTACAACAAAATTAAATATAGAATGTACACGTGATACAAACTTCTTTTGGAGACTACGGTGTTCCTCTTCGTTCGACGACGTGTTCTTGAAGTCGATGAAGAGTCTACAACCTTGGTCTCTCTTGGAGAGGATCTCCACGGAACCGGCGGCGGCACACGAGCGGCGGCTAGCTTTGGGATCGGCGGCTACGATGATGAGCGGCTGCTGAACTTGGAGATCCAAACTTCGTAGCGAAGCAAACTAGGTCTACCAACGGTCACTCTAGGATCGGTCGTCTCGATCGATTCGGATGGGGGAGTTTTTCCCGGTCAACATATCGAGAGATAAGAGATCTCTGGATAGACACGTGAGACACAAGCTTTGCTAAGCTTCTGTCGCCGGAGATCACTAAGGAATCTCGATTGTTGACGGCGACCAACTTGCCCGAGCACGACGGCGGCGGCGGAGAGGAATCGCGATATTAGGGTTTCGTCGCGGCTCTGTTTCGTTCTCTTTTCTCCGTCGTTTTTCTGTTCAAAAAAAAACTGGAATATATATACTGTAGATAACTCCAATATGACCGTTTGTGGGACCCACACTAGAAATCCCTAAGTCCGGTTCAAACTAGTCTAGAGGCAGAATCCAGTCCAGCAGCAACCTGAGAAAACGCTAAGTGAAAATCGGCGAGAATCGCAGACGATTCTCGACGAATCGGCGAGAATCACCAAGTGATTCTCGACGATTCGTCGAGAATCGTTAGTGATTCTCGCCGAATCACTTATTGATTCTCAACGAATTTCACTTTGTATACATGAGCTGCTTGGCCACTGGTTCGGCGAGAATCACTAGTGATTCTCGCCGAATCTTACTTGGCACCGTTTTGAGGTAGCCAGAAGGAGTCAGCGAGAATCACTAATGATTCTCGTCGATTCGGCGAGAATCACTAGTGATTCTCGTCGAATCGGCGAGAATCACTTGGTGATTCTCGTCGAATCGGCGAGAATCACTTGGTGATTCTCGTCGAATTTTCCTTGGACGAATTTTCGTCTTCCACCCTGGAGCTGCTCCTTGACCCATCCATGCTCCTTGTCTTCTCTTGCATATGAACGGCCCTGTACTTGAAAGTAAGTGCACTACAATAGAGAGAGTACACGTAGGCCAACACACTGATCTGCTCAACGAGGGATTACGTCTTGCAGACCCGTGTATATTGACCTACTGCACCCTTACATTGGTGTGCACTTAGCGTGGAGGAGCTGCAAGTACAACTTAAGATGTTTCATCAAATACATTGTGAATTCATCTTAGCTTGACAGGTGGCTTCCTCAAATCTAGGTAATCGTGGATACAATACCCAACACCCTTACATGCCCCAAGCCAGCTCCTTTGGCTTGAGCAGAGAAGGTATCAACTACTGGAAGAATAGTTTTTGGCATAGAGAAGCTCTTGATGATCTTCCTTTCTGCCGCAAGTTGTTCTTCCAACTTGTCGACTTCCTCCTGCTTAAGATCAAGGAGTTTAAGAGACTCTGAGTGCTTTGAAGTCAGGTCAAGGTGCTCCTGTCGGAGAGAAATCAAACTAGTGACCTCTTCCCTTAGGGATACACACTCACCCTTATGGAATTTCACTTCCTTTTTCTCAGCCTTCAATCTCTTACGACACTCCTCGAAAGTGTTGAGCAGAAGCTCATACTTCTCTAGGAGCTCCGCTTCACGGGCCGAAAGGCTATCTTCAGGTTCTTCATCCTGAGACTCAGGATCAGATTCAGAGTCGGAGAGAGGGGTGTGAGCTTTTACCTTCCCAGTAAATGGGGGGCATTATCCTTCTGAGTCGGAGCGACCCACCAGCCCAAAGTAGTCTTCCTCATCATCACTGGAGTCTGAGGAATCAGATTCACTCAGTGTCTTTGGCCTTTTGGCGATGTAGCTCCGCTCTTTCTTCTTATCTCTCGAAGATTTGTGCTCCCCTTCTTTCCCTTTTTCTCTCTTGCCTTGATAGCAGTCGGCCACGACGTGTCCTGGCTTATTGCATACAAAGCAAATAATGTCAGAGGAGCGATGTTTGTTCGGTTTAGAAGCATACCTGTCAGAAGAATGATTTTTCTTCTGATGGCTGGAGGAGGAGCCGTCTCTCTTTCTTTGATTCCTCAGCTTGAGGAACTTCTTGAACTCTCGGGTGATGCGGGAGAAATCTTCCTCCGACAGCTCTGAGCTGGAGGAGCATGGCTCGGAGTCCTCCTCCTCATCCTTTTTCCTGGCACGGTATGAAACCGCACCCTTGCCTTTTCTGGAGTGACTGGCTTTTAGAGCCATAGTCTTTTCTTTGGCTGCAGCCTTCTCTGCTTCTTCTTCTGCTTTCCTGGTGTTCAGCTGAAGCTCATAGGACATCAGCTTCCCAAACATAATTTGCGGGTCAGTTTCAGCTAGTCTGCCAAACTCTCGGATGGCGCAGATCTTTATGTCCCATTCCTTAGTAAGGGACCTAAGGAATTTATCATTGAGTTCACCATTAGTGAACACTCTTCCGTATCCTTTGAGGGCGTTAACAATCTTGAGGAAGTTCTCGTAGGTGACTCTGATCTCTTCCTTAGGCCCTTGTTTGAAGGCCTCATATTTCTGGTTCAGGAGGGATCTCCGATCATCCCTCACTTCATCAGTGCCCTCCATTAGGATGATCAGGCCATGCCAGATCTCCTGAGCTGTCCTGCAGTTGCAGAAGTTCTGCATCATTGAGTCATCAATCGCGCTGACCAGAATGTTCTGCGCCTTCTTGTCAAGTCCTACTAGCACCATCTCGTCCTTGTCCATTTCAGAAAGTTTCTTTGGCACTTTCTGGGTAGGATCAATGGTGGAGGCCTTAGTGGGGACATAAGGTCCCTCCTCCACGATCATGAAGAGTCGAGGATCAACAACTTCCATGTAGAACCTGATCCTTTCCTTCCAGATAGGAAAGTTGAGCCTGGTGCACACTGGGATCTTGCCTGTGTACTTGAGCCCGTCCATAGTAGATGTTTGTCTTCTTCTTGACACTAGTGGCAGGATTCTACTCAAGGTGTGAACCTTTTTGATGAGTAACCTCCCTCTGATACCACTTGAAAGTCCACCTAGTGTCAACTATCTTCACCTATGGGGGGGGGGAATAGGTGATGTGCAGCGTTTTTGCGGAATTTAAGATTGTACCTGCACAATAAAAATAAACAGCACAGCACACAGAATACATAAGCTATTTATAGTGGTTCCCTGATTTGGGTACATCCACTTTCCCCCTTCGACCTATCTCCCAACAAGGGACGACTCACTAGAATGTACAAAAGATACAAACTACGTTTGGAGACCAAGGTGTCCCTCTTCGTTGACGACGTGTTCTTGAAGTCCACGAAGAGTCCACAACCCTAGAACTCTCTTGGAGAGGATCTCCCCGGAACCGGCGGCGGCAAGATGGGCGGCGGCTAGGTTCACGGGATCGGCGGCGACGACGATGTGCGGCTGCTGTACTTTGGAGATCCAAACTACGTAGCGAAGCTAGCTAGGTCTACCAACGGTCACACGAGGATCGGTCGTCTCGATCGATTCGGACGGGGAAGTTTTTTCCCGATCAACAAATCGAGAGACAAGGGATCTCTGGATAGATGCGTGAGGCTCTAAGCTTGGCTAAGCTTCTGTCGCCGGAGGATCAGGAAGAATCGCGATCAACAGCGGTGACCAACTAGCGCGAGCGGCGACGGCGGCGGTGGAGCAGTTTCACGATTTTTGGTTTAGATCATGCTCGGCTTCTTTCTCTGTGTCTGTCGTTCAAAAAATACCCGTATATATACTGTAAATACTTTCAATATGACCGTTGTGGGTCCCTCAAGAAGAATCCCTAAATCCCGGTCCAGAACATTGTCAGTGGCAGAATCCGGTTCAGGGAGTTCCAGAAAATGGCCCAAGTCAAAATCGGTGAGAATCGAAAGTGAATCTCGTCGAGTCGTCGAGAATCAAAGGTGATTCTCGATGATTCGGCGAGAATCAAAGATGATTCTCGTCGAATTTGACTTGGTTGCACGCACTGATTTAGCCGGGTCGAGACGGCGAGAATCAGCCAGTGATTCTCGGCGATTCGGCGAGAATCACTAGTGATTCTCGACGATTCTTACTTAGCATCAGAATTTGCGCACCTTGAAGTAGCTGGATCGAGTCGGCGAGAATCAGCCACTGATTCTCGACGATTCGGCGAGAATCACTTGTGATTCTCGCCGAATCGGCGAGAATCACTTGGCGATTCTCGTCGATTTACACTTAGACGAATTTTCGTCTTTCCACCCATGATGAGCTCCTTGACCCATCCTTGCTCCTTGTCTGCTCTTGCAAGATCACAGCCCTGTACTAGAAAGTAAGTGCACTCCAATAGAGAGAGTACACGTAGGCCAACACACTGATCTGCTCAACGAGGGATTACGTCGTGCAGACCCGTGTATATTGACCTACTGCACCATGACATTGGTGTGCACTTAGCGTGGAATAACTGCAAGCACAACTTGAAATAATTGTCAAAAACATTGCCTATTTACCTTAGCTTGTTCAGGGCTTCTTCAAATCATGTACATTGTGGATACAATACCCAACAACATATGACCCTTCTTTAACTGTGATATATATTCTAGGGTCTGAAGCTTCCATAAACAGTCTCACCCTTTCTTTCCAGTTACCAAAAATCTCTTTTCTGCAAATGGGCAACTTCATGGATCCAAGTTCCTTATGATTCTCTGTTGAACCCATGTTTCTTGATTTTCTTGATTCTGCACTTTACTTATACTGAATCTGCCAACAGGATCTACTCAGACAGTTAAGTCCTTTTTGAGTAACCTCCCTCTGATAGCACTTGAAAGAAATTGTACCTAATCACCTAGAGGGGGGGGGGGGTGAATAGGTGACTAAATCTTTTTAAACTTTTTGGCAGATAATACCACCGAGTTATAATCAATTCTTCACAGCAATCAATCAGCAATCACAGAATAAACAAGCACACAGTGAACACACAGATTTATAGTGGTTCCCCAAGGTTTGGGTACATCCACTTTCCCCCTTCGCCTATCTAGTAGTGTACTAGATTCGGCCAAACTCCTCCACTATCTCAGATCCTCAGATCTTACACTCAGAACCCCAAACAGATTCCTACAGCTCAGGCCCAAGGCCCTACAACTCAGTCTTCTCCAAAGACATACACTCAGCCAAAAGGCCTACACTCACCCACAACAGGCCTACACTCAGAGATAAGAATCTCCTACACTCAGGCACACAGGCCCTACCACTCAGCCTTTATAATTACAGGCTTACAACTCAGATCCCTAAGGATCCTACAAGAAATTAAGAATACAAAGAATATACCTACAACTCTGAATAGAGAGAAGAGTTGACAGGTTCTTGATGAGTTCTTGGAAGAACTCTGCTGAGATCAACCTCACTTGGCTTTCTTCAAAGCTTCTTGAATATAGAACACAATAGGGTTGATCTTCTCTGCAGCTGATCTTCATTCACTGCAACTTAAGATTCAGAACTAGGTCTGAACCCTTCTTCACAGCCTGGTTCCAACGGCTGACTTCTTGGAAGGAGCTCTCTCTCTCTCCAACTACTTAGATCTTCTGATCACTTCAACTGATTTGTGTTAATCTGTGTTGAATCCTTTTGATGTGTTGATCCACTTCTTCTGTTGACAGAATAGGCCTATATATAGGCCTTCTTCATGGTAACCGGCTGACCCGGTTCCTAACAGTTTTTGACAACTCTGACAGTTGCACTAGACCGGCTGGAATGGCAGCTGTCATGTCATCCAGTCACTTCTTGAAATATCTGTAACTGTCTGAAAGTGTCGAGACAGTCTGTCTTTAAGTGTCGATACAAGTAGACTAAGTGTCGACACTAGCCTTCAAGGTGTCGACACAACTCCTTGTGTTGTAGAAATTACTTCTCGACACAGCTTCTTCATCATGTGTCGACACTTATATTGTGTGTTGACACAACTCCTTGTTCTTCAGTACTTTGTTGATTTCTTGTAAGTGTCGACACAACTCCTTTGTGTCGACACATCTTCTTGTGTTGAACTTGTTAAGGGTCGACACATCTTCTTGGTGTCGACACATGCCTTCAGTGTTGATACTTTTGCTGAGTGTCGACACATCTGCTTGGTGTCGACACTTGTACTTAGTCTTCATAGAAATTTGCTGAGTGTCGACACAGCTCCTTGTGTCGACACTTTCTTCATGTGTTGAGACTTCTGCTGTGTGTCGACACATTCTTCATTATGTCGACACATTCTTCTTCTGTTGAGACTTTGGCTGAGTGTCGACACATCTCCTTTGTGTCGACATTTGTAATTAGAATTTGTTGAACTTTGCTGAGTGTCGACACAGCCTCCTAGTGTCGACACTTTCTTCATGTGTTGAGTCTTCTTCTGTGTGTCGACACGTTCTTCATTATGTCGACACTTATACTTAGACTCTGCTGAAATTTGCTGAGTGTCGACACAGCCTCCAAGTGTCGACACTTTCTGATGTAGACAAAGTTCCTGAAGGTGTCGACACTGCTGCTAAGTGTCGACACAGCTTCACTGGACTTTTCTTCATTGAGTGTCGACACATACTATATGTGTCGACACTTTCTGTCTGTGTCGACACTGCATCACTGGTGTCGACACAATGACTCCAAGTGTCGACACTACTTGTCTGGCTGTCGACACATGTCTTCTTAAGTGTCGACACTTTCCTTCTGGGTGTCGACACATGGACTTAGAATCTTTTCAGCTTTCTCTGCAAATACTTAACCTGCACAACTAAACTCAAAAACATCAAATACATTTTGATGTATATCATTGAGTAGGGTGAGACTTCTTCAAATCAGGTACATTTAATCCAATGTACCCAACAGGTAGTGTGTATACCGGCCTAAAAGTGGAGATGCCCGCTCCGCTGCTGCCGTAGCCACAGCGGTGGTACTCGAGAGTGAAGCTAGCTCTCAAAAAGTGGGAACTAAAGGTCTGTGATCACAATCATTGTGTGTGAGTTGCACTTGCCTGTGCATAAATTGCATCATAAATATTCATTCATATCAGGTCATACGCTTCATAGATCCTTATCATATAAATTAGTATGGGCTCTTTTATATGATAAGTTAAATTTCCTGGAAACCTTAACTTATAAATTTGTATGGGCATTTTTATAAGTTAAGGTACGATTTGTAATGGTACAGTTGCGGTAGCATAGTTTTACTTTCCTGCACTTACTTTCAGTTCTTTACTTCCTTTATCGTACTGCACTTGTCTTACTTATTTCAGTTTTATACTTTACTTACTACACTTGTACTTCTTACATAGAATTGCTAGAGTAGAACTACTATTACTCCTCATATACTTTTTAGTATAGTGCTATTGCCACCTGTTTACTCTTGATACCCCTTGTTGTCCGTCACTTCGTCCTCCCGCACGGTGCCTAGGAGTTGCGGGGCGAGGTGTGGAGGAAACGACATAGTCTTTTTGACTAATGGTCAGTGACCAAACTATTTTTAGGAGCTCGAGGAGATGGAGCACTAGCACGACCGACAGGACGAGATGGCAGGATGTGAGGAGCTGATACCACCACGTACTACTACTACTACTACTACTACTACTACTACTACTACTACTGCAGAGTTGCCTCAGTTGTGATGACTTGGTGATGATAGATATCTTCCGCTCTTTAGAGAGAGAGATTTGATTTGATGTACTGGACATAAGCCCTTATTACTCTTCATATTATTTTTGTACTCATTTGGACTGATGTTTTCCTTTCATATATTTATATATATGTGATGTGGTTGTGGACTAGTTGTGGTTTATTTTTACTGCTATACTTTTTTTCTCATATTGGCCTACAGGTTTATGATCGTACTAGCCGACAGAATCGGCGTGTTGCGGTGTCGACTAACCCGTGCGTTAGTGTCACCGTAAGATGGCGGTTCTGGGCATAAGACCGGGTAGCCTCCTTTGTAAGGAGGAGGGGGGTCTTACATATATGCCTTGGACCTGGTCCAGTCTCGGAACCCAAAACGGGTGATAGTACGTACGCCACTTATTTAAAGTTTCCCCTTCACCTTTCTAGAAGTAGGATTACATAAATATGAAACCGTGGAACCGAAAAGGAATCAAAAACTCGACATCTAAGACATTTATTAAACTCAGGGATAGTTATGGTATGTGGCAAGACTGCCCATACCTTGATCGACACAGGAGCATCATACAACTTCATCTCGGATGAATTTATCAAGGACATTGAGTGTATTAGATATTACGAGGAAGTCACCAAGAGGGTGCGTCTCCCCAATGGGATGGAGATCCAGTCCACGACAAAATGCCTCCTATGAGTGACCATTGATAGTTTAACCCTCAAAGCTCCGACGATGATCTTATGCTTGCTCGATTTCGATCTTGTTTTGGGAATGATGTGGCTAGCAAGGAACCATGCACAGATCAATTGCCCCATGATGAGGGTCATGCTCAGATGTGATAAAAAATATGCGACTTTTGAAGGTATTGCGCCAGGATCTCGTGTCCTACTTTCCTCTATTCGGGCTGTCAAGGCCCATCTGCAGGGAGACGGGGTCTACGAAGTGCTATTTGCGATAACCGAGGCCAAGGATTCTACTGCTAGTATCCTGTATTGAAATTAATGAAGTGAAAGTGGGGGGTTGATCGAGCAGACCCCGAGTCTTGGGCGGACAGTTTGGCGGACTTGTAGTGCGGCCTGTGCGGTCTGAATATTGTGGCCTGGTGGTTTGTCCTTGGAGGTAGCTGCATGGATTGGATGACTATCCGCGGTTTGTGCGGACAGGTTTGGAGACCGCGGAGTTTTCTATATGAGGACTATATTGGTGCTCGTGAGATTGGCATTGACATGTGCCCTTGATCTCCAGTGGTGCGGTTTGGAGGTAACCGCAGAGTTTGTGATTAGGTGAACTGGATCAGTTCTAGCAGGCTAAGAGGACTGATGTTTGTGTCTGCGGAGCTCGCGCCAGAGGTGCACTAATTGCTGGACTTGGTCATGTTCTGTGATAAGTCCAGGTTAATCGCAGAGTCCGCTGATTTCGCTAGTTGACCGAGCGGTGTGCATGTTGGTCGTGGACTTATTGCTGCGGGCTGGTGCTGTGTCCACTGCATCGTGCGGGCTGGTGAGCTGTCCGCCGGGATGAGGACTGGCGTCTAGCTGTGATGATAGACAGATTGGTTGTAGTCCAGCTATATCCTTGCGGACTGAGTGAACTTCTTGGTGCTAGCTTCGGGCTGGGCTGGTGACTCTATCCACTAGGGCGGCGACCACACTCCACTCCACGCCTATAAATAGGACCCCCTGTCACATCAACAATAACTGATTGAACAGTAAGTTGAGTGTGGGTTAATTATTGCGGCCTTGGTTTTTCAGTCCGCGTAGGTTGAGATGGTTAACTGGTTGGTTGTTTGCAGGTTGTGCGGTTAGCACTGAGAAGCCAGGACTTTGGTGCTGATTGCGGTCAGGGATCAGTAAAGCTTGCAGTTTATAATTAGATGTTTGCAGCAGGTCGCAGTTGCGTCCAGCCAGTCTTCTCTCCTTCAGTAATTACAGTTCAATAACCTGCCCGCCAATCTGGGCGGTCTGTTCATCAGTCCGGCAGCAGTCTGTTCGCAGTCTAACAGATGAATATGTGACCTCAGCGGTCAGGCAGCTTGAAGTTTGCGGACAGCTCTTCTTCATCTTGAATAACGGGTAGTTCGTGCGACCTCACGGTCTCGGCGGACTTCACTGTTCAGTTCGGTAAGGCGGCGGTCTCGGCGGTCTCAGCCTCTGTCCACCCGGCTTTTGTTTTTTGTTGTTTTCTGCTTTCCTGTTTGTACTTGGCGAAATCATATCTTGCCATGTACACCTCTTGTTGTAAAGGAGATTGTTAATACATGCCCTTCTTATTACTGTTCTTGCATCTGATTTACTAAACTTGGATTGAAGTGTTCCTGCGCCTGTTTTCCCGCTTGATCAAGGTGTCATCTTGGTAGCTTTGGGAGTTTTACTTGATATCAGAGCTATCAACTTGACCTCTTGTGAAATTTTAATATGGTATCAGAGGGAGGTTCAGAGGCTTGAGCAGTGATCAAACACGAAGTTTGCTCTTCTCTGGAATTTGTAGATCAGTGATAGTTGATAGGTTATTATTTATAGTTATTTATATATAGATTTTATTTAATAAATAATAATATTTTATTTAGTTTATTTAATATTGTTATTAGAATGCTTTGTTTTCTTATTTCAGGTCAATGTGGGCTGCTAATAACAATTTGGAGCCGACAGAATTGATTCGGAGAAAATATGGAGAAAAGCCGATTTTTTCCATAGTACACGCCCCTGTCACGGGTGTGACCTGGGGGAGTGACAATAGTCACGGTCCGTGACGTCTAGGTGTTGCTCCGCCGCCATTCCACGTCAATTAAAGTTAAATGCCCCTGTGTTATGGTGGTGACACTGGGCGTGACCATCCTACACGGGGCGTGCCGCCAGAAGGAGCTCCAGTTTCACAACGCACACCGGTTATGGGTTACACTCCATGGACACGGGCGTGGCCTAATGGTCACGGGCGTGACTCCCCATCGTTACCGGAGAATTTATTAAAATTCTCCATCACATTTTTGGCGCCGTTGCCGGGGAATTTTTTTTGTTGATATTTTGAAAATGCAAATTTTATTACGTTTATCATTCTTCTTCTCTACCTTAATTCTATTTTCTTTTTCTTTTTAAATTCATTTCTATTAGGTAATAGATGTTTTTATTTTTATTTTTAAAAATGCTATCTCAATTGGCCGCTAAGATTGCCGAGCTTACACACAAAGTTAATCTTTTGGAATCCGCAAAAAAGCGCCAAGGTTTTTGTTATTATTTTTGTGCACCACATCGAAGTCAAAATTGTTATTATTATTATTATAAAAAATTATGTTATGAAAATAATTTTGCAATTAATAATTATTCTCACTTTGATGTTAATTCTTTTTCTAATTTTCATGAAAATACTTTTTCCAATTCTTCTAATTTTCATGAAAATAATCTTTCGAATTTTAACGAGAATAATTATTTTGATTTTAATAATTTTTCTTCTACCTCGAATTTTGGTCTTTCTTTTTCGCAATATCAACCTGAAGAATTCCTGAGTTACGAGTATAACTATTTAGATCCTAATTTTTGTTCTTCTTTGATTACACCACAACCTTCTTCTTCTTCTAATTTTGGTGATTTTACACAATTCATAGTTGATCCTCCCCAAAATTTAGAAGAAAATATTTCTTGTTCTAATGATTCTTCCATTTCTTCGAATATTTCACCTAGGACAGGACATGACTCCTCTTGTGCCCCCTTAGTGTTTTATTCCAAAGAGGAGGAAGAATTATTATATCAAGAATTTATTAAACACATTTCTAATGATTATTCACCCTCTTCAAATAGTTCACCTAGGACGGAACACGAATTTTCATATGCCCCTTGGTGTCTTATTCGTAAATGGAGAAAGAATTATTATATCAAGAATTTATTAAAGTTATGGGCACAACAGGTGAAATAGAAGAAAAACATGTTTCTTCTCCTATTTCTCTCGATTTTCTTTCTCATCATGAATTCTCAATTATCACTTATAAATATTTTGGAATTTAAATTCATGAAAATTTTGGGTCTAGTGATTTTATAAATGAAAATTCAAATAGTAACTTTACTTTAGAAAATGAACAACCGGAGACTAATCATATAACTTCGCAATAGCCTCCTCCTTGCGAAGATTTTTCTGACGCGCTTATTCTTGATTTTTCTTTCACTAACGAGTTTCAGGAAGAAGATGAGCCGTTGCAATACAACGTTGCCCCCGATCCATTTGTCGCTCATCTACAAAGATTTGAATCACCTCATGTATGGAGAGGTGATTTGAATCCGCATTCACAAGTCCACCATTCAAAGAAGTAAAATCAAGAAGCAAGTGGAGGAGTAGTTGGGCCAGCGTCTTCGGCCTATTCACCCAAGCGAGAATTAAGGGAGTTGTCCTTACCCTTAATTTTTTTTCCCGTTTTACTAACCAACTCTGTCAAGCTTAAAGACGGGAAAAAGAAAAGCGCTCTTGCGAGACAACCCTTGCTTATCTTTATTTTCTTGCAATTTAAATTTCAATCCATTTTTATTTCTTTTTCTTTCTCCCTCCTACTTCGCTTATAAACATTGGAGACAATGTTTATTTTTAAGTATGGGGATTCTCATTTATTGTCTTTATTTAAAAATCCAAAAAAATGTAAAACCTTTAAATTTTTTTTAAAAAATTGTTTTCTTTTTATAATCAAAAATAAAAAAAATTATAGAAAATAAAAAATTAATTTCTTGTAATGGGCCGTGTTGGGCTTTCATCCCACAAAACTGTCTACTATCTTGCGAACCCGTCACTGGGTTGCCCTCGGGAAGTCCAAGAATAACAAAAAATTAGGATTTTATTATTTTTTTAAAAAAAATCAAAACTATAATAAACCCCTACTTAATATTTTGTGATTTTTGGAAAATAATTTTGAGGTAATTTATAAGAATTTTTATAATTTTTGATTTTCTATTTTTTGATTTTATTATTGTTAGTTAGATTTAATTTTTAGACGATTTAATTTTGAGAAATACTTTATGAATTAAATTTGTTTAGAGTAATCTATTTAGGATTTTGTCTCTCTAATTCAAATTAGTTTCAATTTTACAGTGCTTAGTTAAACAATTTCTAGATTTCAAATTATAATCACTTATGCTTAAAGATTCTTAGGAAATTTTAATTTACTATAGTTGCTCTGTAATTATTTTAATTTAATCTAAATATTATTTAGCCTTCCCTTATTTTTATTTTTTTTGTTAGATCATATGTCATGAAGATAATAGGATAAAATTCATTATTCTTTGGTACACATATGTAATTTTTAATTTTATTTTGTTAGATCAAATGTCATGGGAATCAAGTATTCCTTGGTACATATATGCAACACCAAAAAAGAGGGAGTAAGAGGATAAAATTCTTTACTCCTAAGTAATTTTATATTTATTTGAAGAGAAAAAATATTTATTTATATGTCATGGAAAATGAGATAATAAAATTCATAATTTTCTTGGTAAACATATGCAAATATCAAAAAGAAAAAAATTGTGTGGGGCGAGAGGATAAAATTCATCACCTCTAATCCAAAACCTCTTCAATTTTCATTTTTCCAAACCCAATTTCTTTAGAATTAAATTAAAATTCTAAGAGAGCATAAGTAGTAGTTTAAATTTTCCTTTAAGTTTCTTTTTAGTTAAAATAGTGTTAATAATTCTAAATCTAAATTTGTTTGCTAACTACTCAATTTTGAAGTCTAATTAATTTATATGAGAAAATCTTGCTAAATATATTTGGCTCTTCGCATTGAATTCCATATTTCAGGACTTAATTTTTAAATCACTAAATTTTACTTTTAACTTTCTTTTGATTTAATAAATTTTTAGTTTAATTAAAATATTACATTAATTTCTTATAAGTACTTCTCATAGTTATTTTCTGGAATAGCAAAAGATTAAGTATCGGGGTATTTGATAAGTCATTATTTATAGTTATTTATATATAGATTTTATTTAATAAATAATAATATTTTATTTAGTTTATTTAATATTGTTATTAAAATGCTTTGTTTTCTTATTTCAGGTAAATATGGGCTTCTAATAGCAATTTGGAGCTGTCAGAATTGATCAGGAGAAAATCTAGAGAAAAGTCGAATTTTTCCCTAGTACACGCCCCTGTTACGGGCATGACCTGGGGGCGTGACCATAGTCACGTGTCGTGACCTCCAGGTGCTGTTACAGCGCCATTCCACGTCAATTAAAGTCACACGCTCCAATGTCATGGGTGTGACACTAGGCGTGACAATCCTACACGGGGTGTGCCGCCACAAGGAGCTCTAGTTTCACAACGCACGCCGGTTATGGGTTACACTCCCTGTACACGGGCGTGGCCAACTAGTCACGGGCGTGACCATAGGCTTGACTCCACGGTGTTGCTCAGTCATCAATCAATAGTTTCGTTGCAGAGTGTTCAATTTTACACGCCCAAGGTCACGGGCGTTACCTAGGGGCGTGACCCTTCAGCAACATCCAGAGTTTAATTCCAATCGTTTCCAGTTCCCGCCGTTTCCAACTACAGTCTAGACACGCCCGAGGTCACGGGCGTGACCTTAGGGCGTGAAACTTCAGCAACGGCCACAGTTATTTCCCGCCATTTCCAGTTCCAGCCGTTTCCAGCTACAGGCTAGACACGCCCTAGGTCACGGGCGTGACCTAGTGGAGTGACCTGCAAAACAACTTACTTTGGCGGTTTTATCCCAACGTTCCCGAGCTTTCAAGAGGATCGTTCCTCAGCTGATACACCCCTAGTCACGGGCGTGACCTAAGGGCGTGACTTGCCAGAAAAAAAATCTATAAATTCCGGAAATCTGCAGGAGCTGAGGGTGAAGATTATGAGGAAGTTTTAGGAGTAATTTGTAGCTTAGTATACTATTTTATGCATTTCTTTCATTTACTTCTCTTTTACATAAAATAATTTTGCTTTAAGTTATTTTGAATTTCAAGTAATTTTCTTTTAGCAATTATGTCTTACTTTCCTTTCTCTTTATGTAAGTTTTATATCATGTCAAGTAGCTAATATCATTAGCACTTGATCATGATGAACTTTGAAAGTGAATAACACTATTTTTGTCAAAACTCTTTTTTTATCACTATCGGTTTATCCTTGAATTATTTTTGTGTCGAATTCATATTTCACGGATATGTTCTCTGATCATAGATCCGTATCTTAAATGACCGATAGGTTGCGGATACGAGTAGATCACTCAAAGATAAAAGGAGTTGCATGCACTACTCGAGAGAGGATTGATGTAGGCCCGTCCTAAAAGATCCTACACGGACGGCGTGACGACGACGCTCGCAACTCTCAACGCTCTCTATTCCACACGTTGACGAAAACGCAGCCACAATAATTATTTTATTTATCGCTCGCGCTAACGATACGGATCACCGTTCCGCAAATAGATCGAGTGTTGGCTATAGGCCAAACTCTTTCCGGCTAAATGGGATAATTTTGATCCCGAACGAGCTTTTGGGTTGTACCAAAATAGATCCACCAAAAACAAAATGATTCGAAAGATGGTAGGATCTATCCCAACAAAAAGATAACGAGGATCGCCAATCCTCTTACCAATCTTTCGGAAATCCAAACGAAAAATACCGATCTATTAGGGGATTAACCGCGAAGAAAAACGAATCGGAAAATAACGCAAAATTCGTCCCCCACAAGAACTATCTAGAGAAAGAAAACTCTTGGTAGAAATTTTCGTTACCCCTCTCGGATTTGTAGATCTGTGATGCGTGGATCCACCAAGTTTGATCGCTCCTCCGTTGAAAGTCCACGGGAAGCGCGCTATGGATGACGAACGTGCTAATCTCCTTCACTTCACGCCGTGGAGGAAACCCCTATCTTCTTCCTTGCAAACAACCTCTCATGCATGGGCCGAAGTATCCTTGGAGAGAGGGGATCTCGGGTGGCCGTGAGCAAGAGGGAGAGGAGAGTCGCCGAGCGCTAAAGAGAAGGGGGCGGCCGAGAGCAAGGGGGAGAGAGGAGATGGCCGAACTCTTGAAAGAGGGAGCCTTGAGGCCGGCGGTTTGGAGGAAGGAAGAAAGAGGGGGGCGGCTAGGAGAAGAAGAGAGGGAAAATTAGGGTTGGCAAAATTCAAGTTTTGATTTCAATTTCATTCTACCATCAAATGAAAAGTTCAAGGCCTTATATAGACTTACATCTCAAAGAAAATAACAAGTGGCTAAAGGCACACCACATAAAGAAAATGCAGAAATTAAATAAAGTTTTTTTTTAAAGAGGCATCATGAAACGGCTATTAGCACACCAAAGCTAAAATATCAAATATGAGTCTTGTTGCGAGGGAGAAGCTTGTAACCATGACCGCTACGACGTCGCACGTCCTTTGCCGGCACATCTTCAACATAGTCATTCCCAAGTTGGCCGTCCTGGTGGCCGTCGTCATCACCGTCGCCATCACCATCGCCATCACCGTCGCCATCACCGTCGCCATCACCGTCGTCATCAATCCTCCGCCGCTCAAAAGGACTCATCTTCGATGAGCGGGCTGAAATATAACGGCGTACGAGGTCCGCGTCAAGAAGATCCACCTGTGCAGCAGAGAGCCAAGAGTCGTCCGAAGCCGGACGACCACGCCAACGAACCAAAAACCTGTGAGTGTCGCCGTCGGGAGTGGGAAACACATCATCCTGCAAAATCCAGTCAGGCAAGAAATCCGTCCGGGGAAACCTCGGAAAAACGTTAGGTGAAGCAGAAAAACAAGTTTCATCATCAATAGACGGCATACCTCCCGTAGATTTCGAAGGAGAAAGCGTTCCAGAATTGAGCTCACCCCCCACCCCATTAGATTGTATAGTGGAGTTATTAAACGGAGAGACAGATAGTTCAGTTGGTGGAGCAACAAAAAGCGTTAAATCCGAAATGTTAAACACAGGGGAGATTCCCCAATCAACGGGTAATTCTAACAAATAAGCATTTTCGCCTAATTTCTTCAAAATTCGAAAAGGACCGGCTTTCTTGTTCGCTAATTTTTTTATGGTGCCCGAAGGCATCCGTTCAGGGATAAGACGAACCATAACCAAATCGCCAATGTTCAAGGAGACTGCTCGCCTATGTACGTTAGCATTCGATTGATAGATAGAATATTGCTTAGCTAACGTCTTGCCATTATGCTCATGGAGAGTGTGAACGTGTGAAGCGAAGTCCTGTGCAAATTGACTTGACTTAAAAGAAGGCGGTAATGGAACCAAGTCAAGAGGCACTGGCGCCTTATAACCATGCACTATCTCATTCGGAGACAACCCAGTGGACCTGTTCTTAGAATTATTGTACGCTAGTTGAGCATGCAGAAGGATTAGGTCCCATGAACCGTGTGGGGTGAACCCATGTGCAACATGACTTGAGTTAACAGTAGAAAATAACGGGACTAAGTCTGGTGGCATGGGTGCTTTAAATTCATTAACGATTTCTGTGGAGTCCAACGCCATAGTTTTAAATTTAGATTTAAATTTTGATTTAAAAATTTCACAAAGAAATGCCTGCGGAAAACGCTCATCACCAACTATAGAGTTGGATGCTCCCGGAGTTGAAAGGTAGTGCGGGAGACACAACTCAACATACCCAACTACGTTCACTAACGTGTGCATGCACAGATCATCAAAAGGCGGAGGATAAATGCAAGCGACCGGGCTTGGCAAATAATTGTGTCTGGGGGACACCACATCAAAACATACCATCGCCATGGAATCACTAGCAGTCCAAAAAGAAGCCTTACCCAACGCCAAGCGGTCAGATGAACGGTCCATCCTATGAACAATATAGTCAGATCTATGAAAAGTAGTGGAAAGACCGAACGCGACAACTAACAAATCGCTCACACACATCCGTCTGGGTAAGTCGAATGGGGAAGCTGGATAAATAAACATCTCCAAATATCTAGGGCTAGAAATGACAAGCTCGTTCCCTAACAAGTCATCTAATCGAGTCAAGTGAACCGGAGGAGGAGTCGACATGGGCGATTCCGGAGGAGGAACTAAATCATACTCACCGTCAAAACATGGATTTAACGTCCAAGAAAAATCCTCCGGGTGCAAGCCATCAAAATCAAAGGAAAAATCAAACAGTAGATTCGTCCTTACCGAAAACTCAGTCGGATCGTCATCATCTAACTCACTATCAGATAAACATTCATCACAGGGTGACTCTACCAAATCAGCCGACATGTCTTCCAACCCACTAGATAATTCATCCAAATCAGAATCAGTATTGGTCTCAAAAGTAGGAAAGATCGTACTCGACAAAATTCCTAATCCCTTTTGGGCTTCTGGCGAAGGAGCTAACATCAAAGAAATGTTTATCGGGTCCTCAGTGCTACCGTCATCCACAAATAGCCTTCCCACACAGGGTAACTCTTCCAAAACATCACATCCTTCGCTAACCAAATCTTCCCACGAAGTAGGTACATTGTCTAAATCATGATGGAGGGTTGGGCAAATCGAATCCCGGGAAGAATCTAAATTACTATGACCCTCAAGCAACGATGATAATATCAATGAACTATCTCGCGGATGTGCACCACTAAGATTATCCCAAGATAAACATCCATCCCAAGGTGACTCTTCCAACACCGTTGAACCATCGACCAAACCGGGATCAATCATTATAATATTGTGATCCTCACTCGCACTGATCCGACTGGATTGACCTACCGGGGAAGCTAAAGAAATGGGCACCTCAATATGTTTCGGTCTAGAAGGAACTAGGTCGTGTTCAAGCAGGTCATCACCTAAATCAGTAATAGGTAAGCTCTCAACATAGGGTGACTTAGCCGGAATGTCTTCTGACTCGGGGTCATCAGAAGACTCCATAATTGTCAAGGGAGACGCCTCAGAAACATCGTCGAAAGGAAGAGGAGACGATTACTCAGAGGAGAAATCCTCGTCCAGGTCACTAGGGTAACCAAACTCCTCATCGTCACTCAAATCGCCAGCGCATTCAACCTCGTCCTCAGTGACAGGCACAGTCCTAGACACCGCCTCAGACTCAACAGGAGAGTCAACGACTAATTCAGGCAACTCGGGGAAAGACTTAAAAGCGTCTATGGCCGTAATCAGGGTAGGATACTCAATATAGCCATGGTCAGATACGCCGCTAGACTCACAAGTCATAGTCGTCTGTCTGCCCCTACCGATAGGACTACTCTCACCCCGCGGGCTCATGACAGTCCTCGCAGTCACATGTACCGAACTCGAGATAGGGGACCTCACTATTTTCTTTCCTCTATAGGTAGGTGCAGGTGTGCTGTGGGTAGCTCCCCCAGCCCTGGGAAAGGATCTGTCCTGGGTGAAGAGGTCACCCCTATGATCAGGCTTGGATAAGGTGCCATAACTATACTGGTTAGTGGATGTCGGGCTAGTAGTAAGGCAGTAGGGGGAATCAAATTTCTCCGAGAGTATTCTTCGCATGTGGGGCCAGGCATATGGATAGCTACCAGCTCCGCGCTCTTCGTTCAGCCAAAACACACGGGCTCGACCTCTTAACCGCTCTCGGACTACATTAACCTTTTGGTAGTCGCCCAATTTGTTATAATTAAAATAGGTTTCTACCCCCTCAAGCCAGTATCTAAAATACTTGGGATCCCCATAACCATCATAGGTAAAAATATTAGTGTGTAGATAAGTCAGGGGACGATTGGAAGCGTTAACATCGAAAGCCATTTCATGGTGAACCGGAGAGGACACTCGATCCGGATTTTATGCGAATGCAAAGAAAGGGTACCTGAACAACTAATTCTAGGAAAGATAGAATTGTTCCCGCTTAGCCACTAAGATTATAATTATATAAAATAGATTTTCTTGCTGGAAAAAATATGAGGATTATTAAAAAAATTTTATTTTTAAATTTTTTTGAAAATATTAAAATATAGGCCGCTATTTGCAGACCAACTATTAAATTTTAAAATAACTTAATAAAAATAATGATTTAATGAAAAATTAATTTTTTTTTTTTTGGATTTCTGAAATTGGAAATTTAAAATTTGAAATTTGAAATTTTGAAATTTTAAATTTGAAATTTAAATTTTGAAATTTGAAATTTGAAATTTTGAAATTTGTAATTTGAAATTTAAATTTTGAAATTTGAAATTTGAAATTTGAAATTTGAAATTTTGAAATTTAAAATTTGAAATTTTGAAATTTGAAATTTGAAATTCAAAATTTAAATTTTGAAATTTGAAATTTGAAATTTGATATTTGAAATTTGAAATTTGAAGTTTGAAATTCGAAATTTGAAATCTGAAATTTGAAATTTAAAATTTGAAATTTATTTATTTTAATTTGAAGAGGGGGAGGAGTGCCAATTAGGAAATTGACGAAAACCTCCCTCTGATACCAAATTGATGTAGGCCCGTCCTAAAAGATCCTACACGGACGGCGTGACGACGACGCTCGCAACTCTCAACGCTCTCTATTCCACACGTTGACGAAAACGCAGCCACAACAATTATTTTATTTATCGCTCGCGCTAACGATACGGATCGCCGTTCCGCAAATAGATCGAGTGTTGGCTATAGGCCAAACTCTTTCCGGCTAAATGGGATAATTTTGATACCGAACGAGCTTTTGGGTTGTACCAAAATAGATCCACCAAAAACAAAATGATTCGAAAGATGGTAGGATCTATCCCAACAAAAAGATAACGAGGATCGCCAATCCTCTTACGAATCTTTCGGAAATCCAAACAAAAAATACCGATCTATTAGGGGATTAACCGCGAAGAAAAACGAATTGGAAAATAACGCAAAATTCGTCCCCCACAAGAACTATCTAGAGAAAGAAAACTCTTGGTAGAAATTTTCGTTACCCCTCTCGGATTTGTAGATCTGTGATGCGTGGATCCACCAAGTTTGATCGCTCCTCCGTTGAAAGTCCACGGGAAGCGTGCTATGGATGACGAACGTGCTAATCTCCTTCACTTCATGTCGTGGAGGAAACCCCTATCTTCTTCCTTGCAAACAACCTCTCATGCATGGGCCGAAGTATCCTTGGAGAGAGGGGATCTCGGGTGGCCGTGAGCAAGAGGGAGAGGAGAGTCGCCGAGCGCTAAAGAGAAGGGGGCGGCCGAGAGCAAGGGGGAGAGAGGAGATGGCCAAACTCTTGAAAGAGGGAGCCTTGAGGCAGGTTTGGAGGAAGGAAGAAAGAGGGGGGCGGCTAGGAGAAGAAGAGAGGGAAAAATTAGGGTTGGCAAAATTCAAGTTTTGATTTCAATTTCATTCTACCATCAAATGAAAAGTTCAAGGCCTTATATAGACTTACATCTCAAAGAAAATAATAAGTGGCTAAAGGCACATCACATAAAGAAAATGCAGAAATTAAATAAAGTTTTTTTTTTAAAGAGGCATCATGAAACGGCTATTAGCACACCAAAGCTAAAATATCAAATATGAGTCTTGTTGCGAGGGCGAAGCTTGTAACCATGACCGCTACAACGTCGCACGTCCTTTGCCGGCACATCTTCAACATAGTCATTCCCAAGTTGGCCGTCCTGGTGGCCGTCGTCATCACCGTCGCCATCACCATCGCCATCACCGTCGCCATCACCGTCGCCATCACCGTCGTCATCAAGGATGACATAAATCTGCTGGTTTGGAGTCAAATCCAATAGTTGGGTTCACCACATAAAGGAAGCTCAGGGGTTTTGACTGGCCGAGTGGTTTTAATCGATCAACTTATGGTTAGTCAAGGGCATGAGCACGAGAGAGATGCTTTCGTACTTTAGGAACCTCCACGGTTGAGGTAGATAATTAAAAGTTTGCATAGAAGTTTATTTGAGTTCAAAGGGAGTCTTCATCAAGTGTTTATTTTATTTTAATTTTTCTTTGTTTAGTTTTAATTAACCTAAATTATTATTAGATAAAATAATATTAATTTGCGTGAGTAAAAGTACTCAACAGTCCAAGAGTCTAATACGATAATTTCTATACTATATTTTGATAGGTACACTTGCCTACTTCGGGATTATAGTTTGAAATTATTTTTAAAACTATATAAAATCTTCATCAATAGTGCAATGTAAAGTGGTTTTGCAAGAGGTCTGGGTATTGAGCTTTTAACGCCGACCAACTTCAAGAAGTGGAGGTCGTGCATTGAAAGTTATCTTCTTACAGGGGATTTGTGGGAAGTGGTGTGTGGAGACAATAGAGCAGAGGTTACTGCTGTAACTGTGTCGGCTGAAGAAGTCAGATCTTGGAGGAAAACGAATGCAAATGGAGTTTACTCTAAAGCAGGCTATCTCACCGGAGCTCTTTGATCACATCCTTGGATGTTGATCAATTGCTAATATATGGACTTCACTTGATGGGTTCTTCAATAAGAAGAATGTAGCACAGCTACAGTTCTTAGAAAATGAGTTGGCGAGGGCAAATCAAGGAGTCTTGTTGATCTCAACCTTCTTCTTGAAGCTGAAGAACCTGTGCGCTGAGATATCAGCGTTGGACCCTGATGAGCCTATCTTAGAGGCGAAGCGTAAGAGGCACATCATCTATGGCTTGTGGAAGGAATATGTGGCCTTTGTGACCTCTGTTCAAGGCTGGTCCATGAAAGTCTATGTTTCAAGGATAGCTAAATCACCTAGAGGGGGTGTGAATAGGTTATTGGTCTCTTTGAGATTATCTTTTGCTTTCTTTATAATATCTTGTTGTTTTCTTTTATCTTTCAGTTTAGGGTGATCTAGAGCTTGTCCTTAACACCTGTAATAAGAAAATAAAAACAACCACAGAAAAGCACACAGTGATTTATAGTGGTTCCCTAATTAGGTACATCCACTTTTCCTCCCACCTATTCAACTAACTTGTTAGACTAGGCACAAACTCCTCCAAACTTCTCCTAAGGCTTACACCACAGATCCTGTAGGATCTCCAAGTCTCCTCCAAGACTCACTTCTCAGCCATAAAGGCCTATACACAGTGGTCAGCGGAATACCAACCTCAGGTTGTTAAGCCCTACACTCAGACTGGGAGGATAACCCTACCTCAGATCCATAAGGGATCCTACCTCAGAGCTGCAGTGCACCTACACTCAGTGACCCGCAAGCCACCTACCTCAGCCTTATCTCTAAGGCCTACAGCTCAGGCTTTTCAGCCCTATAACTTCAGGCACAAGTCCCTACTCTCACAGTATTGTAGCACTAATACAACTCAGTACCCCTCCAGGTACCTACCACAGTGCCCCTCCAGGCACCTACACCTCTGTGACAAACTTGTCACCTACCTCATACACAAAGGCCCTACAATCAGAGAGCAGCATTCTACTACATTAGGCAATTAAGCCTTATAGCTCAAATCCACACTTGGATCCTACCTCAGTACCCAAGCAGGGCACCTACAACTCATTGACTAAAAAGTCACCTACAACTCAGATTCAGGTAAACTGAATCCTATAGGATAAAGGTGAGTTGATGGATATTCTTGACACTAAAGATATTTCTCTGTGTCAAGCTTCTTGACTGAGATCGACTCAGCCTAATAATGAATACATGATTTATTTCCTGAGTCTGTCTTCACTACACTAAGGTATACTTAGTCCTAAATACTTTCACATCAACAAGTAATTACTTATGGTGGAAGTTACTTGCAGAGCAATGTTCTGCCACTTCCTGAACTGAGACTGAAGCTCAGCCCTAACTACTTCTTCAGTTCACCAGGGATTTTCCTTCTGGTCAGTGAAGTACTGCAGCTAACTACGACTAGCTGAACTGAGGAAATCACAGCTCTAACTTTACAGACTGGAATAGCTCTGCCTCTTGCTCCTTTCCTGGGCTGAGGTGATTCAGCCCTAGCTTTGACTCTTGAGGAATAGTCCCCTAAGTCTTCCTTCGGCTTCTTCAAGCTTTTTTCTCTTCACAGCTTCTAGATAAAGATCTTCAGGTGCTTGTGTTGCTGGAACTGTGAAGAACCTGTAGCAAGGGTCGACACTTGGCTGCTACCTTTTCCCTCAAAAAAAATACTCTGAACTAGCTTGCTGGTGTAGGTGAAAATGGCTCCAGCAATCTTACTGTTGAAGGTCATGATCCAACAGCTAACTTGCTCCCTGTCTTGTATACATGAGCTTCCTGTTATTCGGCTCCACAACAATGGGGAAGAAGAAGAACTAACTTGATTTCTTTTTCCTCGAAGTAACTATTCCTCTGTACGCCTCTTTTCTTTTATTGATTTTTGACCCAACGGCTCTTGAGCAGTGGGCCCCACATAATTAATGGCCTGCAGCAACTTTACTTTAACGCCAACTATCGTACAGTAGGTCTGCGACAACATTTTTCGGGTACTGTAGCCTTCTTGCCACTAATTTGAAATATGTTGACTTGTTGACTTGCTGACATCATCAGCTGTGAACTAAGCCAAAAATCAAACATCATTAGCATAGGCGTTGAGTGAGTAAGCATCACTCAACGCCAAAACACTTAGACAAATTTATTGTCTCATGGAGTTGAGTGAGTAACCTTCACTCACCGCCAAACTACTTAGAATACAAAATCTTTTTCTAGGAATTGAGTGATTCAACTTCACTCAATGCCAACTTGCTTTATGAGCTATCTGCTGCTTGGCATTGAGTGTGTAAGCATCACTCAATGCTAAACTTCTTATACAAAATTCTGTCTTCACTAGGCATTGACAGCATTGAGTGAGCATCCTCCACTCAATGCTTTTTGTGTTAACCATTTTTTTGCTTATCTTTTCTTAGCGCTTTCTTGTTCTCAGCTGTGACAAACACTTGTCTCAGCGGTTATGCTGAGATCAACACTTATCTCAGCGGTTATGCTGAGACCAATAATTATCTCAGCGGTTGTGCTGAGACCAACTCTTGTCTCAGCGGTTCTTTCTTCACAGCTGAGACTGTTTTCTGTCTCAGCACTTTCTTTTCAGCCGTCTCAACGCTTACTTCTTCTCAGCTGAGACTGTCTTCTGTCTCAACAGTTTCTTCTCAGCAGTTTTGTTGAGACCAATATTTCTCTCAACACTTTTGTATTGAGTTTAACTACAGTCTCAGCAGTTTTTGCTGAAACCAACTCCTATCTCAGCGGTTTTGCTGAGACCAACATTTCTCTGACTCTGGCGTTGAGAGCGTTGAGTGTGTCTTCATCACTCAACGCCTTTTGCCATAAAAAAACTTTTTGTAATTTAGTTCAACTAACTAAATTGAGTTCAACGAATGGCGAGCTCAGCTCGACAAACTCTGAACTCAGTTCGATGAATTCTTTGAACTGCGTTCGACGAACTCAGAGTCTCAAACTTTGACCTTAGCTCGACAAATGGTGAGCTCAGCTCGACGAACTCTGAACTCAGTTCGATGAATTTCTGAACTGAGTTCTACTCACAGCCTTTTATTGTATGGCGTTGAGTGTGTCTTCATCACTCAGCGCCTGTGGTCTTACACAGATTTCTGTCAGCCCACATCATAGTTAAGAGTTTACCTGACTTGTCCACTTAGGCTACTTCCTACCTTTCCAGCATATTCACTTTGTGATCACCTGTCACATCACTTAGACAACCTATTTAGACTTATTCCATGGAACATCCTGCACATGATGAGCTTAAACAACATCAAATACAACTATGCTCTTAGTCTTCATGGTGATGCCTCTTCAAATCAAATATAGGGAACATTGTGGGCAATGGACCCAATAATCTCCCCTTATTTGAAGAAGACAGAACACCCATCAAGCACTAAGAGGCATTAACATAATATGCTTCTAAATTCATGCAGTTGTAGTTTATAATCTGCTACAAGTGCAAGCTTATGCTATATTAATATAGTGTGCTCAAATTATTTGTATTGACTTAATAAGTTACGTCAATGCACCCTCATACTACTTGAGCAATTACACATGTAATATGAACTCTACTTTATACCACTTAATACTTAAGTGGAGCACCACTAGAACCATTGCTCCTTATATATTACCACACATATCTCCCCCTTTCTATCTTCTTCAATAGGTATATCTATTGATTGAGTAGAAAATAACATGGGAGAGATTATCTCATGATCCTAGACATAGTCCTATATTGATACTACTAAGGAAATCATCCTAGTGATCAGTCTACAAGATTAGGAGTCATACCTTCTATGCTGATACAATAATACAACACAACACTACAACATTTTAACTAGCCGCTAACATAGTTCTACTTGAGTGAGCCATGGATCCACTTGAGCCGACTGCTGGCTGTCTCTCTTCTCATATTCTCTCCCTTGGTATGTGTATTGTCGTTCAGATAAACTAATCAGCTGTAGTGACAGCTGATCTTCTGCAGTAGCTGCTTGCTCCCGCTCAACTGAGGCATCCTTTGTCAGATTTCTGGTTGACATTCTAGTTTATGCCAGTCTGGATACCACTTGATGGTCTTTATAGTCTTGATGTCTCATCAAGGACTCATCTAAATGCAAGAAAAATAAATCCTGCAAAACAAACTGGAGTTTGGAGCTGTTGAAGCTTTCTTAACATCCACGTACCCAACTCAACCAAGAGGGTGTTGAACTTGACTTCATCTAGTGGCATGATAATCATGACAGCCACTTGTCAGTCAGGGCAAACTCAGGATTGAGTTCTTCCATATACTTCCAAACTTATTGATACTTAATCTGCATATGCATAGTCCTGCTATGATAGTCAGGATTTCTAGCAACTTAGATTACACTAGTAGAATATCAATATAAAAGAAATTCTACTTATTTGGAGGTTATGGTTCTGATGCCATAAAATTTATGTTTGACAATCTTGAGTTCGACGAATTATTTATATTTCGTCGAGCTCTGTTCGATGAATTCTTCTGATTTTGTCAAGCTTCGTTCATGTTGATGCTTAGCAAGTCCCTAGCACCTTGCACAGTTTCTTTTTGCTGCGTCAGATCTTCTCCCCTTCTTGAGCATCTGACTAGTATTTGGCTTCAGCTTATTGATTAGCAGTACAATAGTGTTCAGACCACTTAGTACTATCTTGATCATTACATTGATCTCCACTCTTGATCATCACTTGATCAAACAGTTCTTGGTTTCTGAATAGACAGGGAAGAGCTGGTATGCTGTGTGATACCAGTGATTCTCTTCTCCCCCTAGCTGATTGTAGATGATACCATTGGTGCAGCTGCCAGCTTTCTTATCTCATGAGGCTGAATGTTGCTTGCCTTCTTGCAACAGGTGCCATCACTTGGGTGGTTTCCCTTTCAGCTTCTGCATTGTCCATGGTGACAAGATGATCCTCAGCAGTAATGCTAATCTATTCTGAGCTGGGGGAACTTTGGGTATGATTCAAGATTGTCCAGCAACCTTGACTGAACATGCTCCCCATCAGTATTTGCACAGATCCTGTCTTTAAATCCCACTGACTTGGACACCTTATACCTCTATTAGTATAAGTTCCTTATTCCAGTCCAAGTTCTGAAACATCTTCTGTCCAAGTGCCACATGGGGGATGGGCACTTAGACTAACTTGCAAAATAGAATTATCTTACCTCAGGACCCTAATGGGTATTGGGCACTAGGTTCCTGTTAGCCTGAAATCTGACTTTCCTACCAGCAGAATTTCTGACAGGTAGAATAACTCTTACTTTATATATAGGAGGATTGTGCCAGCAATCTAGGGCAAAATGCCGCACCTTACCACAGCACCAACACTCATGAATATTATATCTTCTTTCCTGAGCAGGTCTTGCAGTGTGGTTAATTGCTGACTGAATAGAAGTAAGATGAGCAACAACATTCTTCAGGTTCCTTTCAGCAAGATTCTGATTGAAGGTCATTCTTTTAGCAGGCTTTCTTTGATTGCCCTAAATGATATTCACAGTTGTCTTCTTTGCAGATGATAAGTTGTTATATCATTAGATCAAGACAAGTTAGGCTTACTGGTAAACTGACCCTTGGTCTGAGTCCTTGTTGGATGGGCCTGATTGAAAGCCACTGCCTTCTCCTTGTGAGTTGGGGCTGAGGCACCAAATATAAATGGTCCTGCATGGGCCATTTGAACTTTTTCATGTGGTGCCTTAAAGGCACTCATTCCCCTACCCTTTCTTCTTCCATTGGAAGATACTCTTGTACTCATCCAAGAAGAATTCTCATTCTCCCAATGACCATGCATGCATCCTTGGTCATACCTATGAGAAGGGAGGATTACCTTGTGAAAGGTTGACTGTGGCACAATAGGAGCTTGGCCTCTCCTCTGAGATTGGATAACTTTTGTAATCCACTCAGATTCAGATTTTTTCTTGATATCATCTATCTTAGAGAAATTGGCCACTATCCTCTTCTCCGGATGCAGGCTTGCATGTTGACACGGAATATATCTACGGACAAACATGTTTGGCTCTCTAATGATACAATCCTACACTCGCACAACCATTCTACGCAGCACCACGTTAATTAATTCTATCAATTATATGCTAACGCACGGGTAGCCCAACCGCTTTGGATCGAACAATGGCTATAGGCCAATATTCTTTCCGGCTAAAAGGACCCACCCGGTCTGAACGAGCGGTGTTGTACCAAAAGAGATCTAACAAAAATAACGATTCAGAAAAGGTAGATCTCTCCCAACAAAATAAAACAAAGGTTCGGCAAACCTTTTCGAAATTAAATCAATCAAGATAAACACAAACCAGTTGAAGGAAAACCACGATTATTTAATGCTTCAAAATGCAACGCCAAGAATTTCCACCACAAGAATATCTAGGAAAAGAAGCACACGAGAGTAGAAATTTTTCGTTTCCCAATCGGAAAGGATGATTCTGATTTCTTTGCTTGGATCGCCCTTCAACGGCTCCACTGGAGTCACGCCGATTGGAGATAAACTTGTCTGCCTTCTTCGCTTCACGCCGGAGTTGGATTCCACAAGGAGGCAACCTTGTATGTCTTGGTCGATTTCACCACCAGGACACGAGGTGGTCGGGTTTGTAGAATGATGGGGGTCATTTTTCTTGAGATGGAGGTGGTTGGTTTTTGGTGAGGTGGCGGCCGACCTTTGAAGAGGAATGTGGGAGGGTGACAACTATGTTTTATTTTGGGTAAGGGGAAAGGGCTCGATTTGGGATAGGGAATAAGGCTATGGCCGAATATTGTCAAGTAGTGGTGGAGGAGGAGAGGGTGGCCGGAAATTGAGAGGGAGAGGGGAGTGGCCGGCGGCCAAGAGAGAAGAGAGTGGGGGGCGGCAGGCGATTTTCTCAAAGCGGAAGGAGAAAGGAGGTGGAAAATTCAAAGCTTGAATTCTTAGGATTTCTATTTTTTCATTCTCTAATTAATCCTTCATAACATGGCTATATATAGCCTACACCACTCAATCAACCCTTCATTCAAATATCAAAATTCAACATTCAAAATTCAAAATATGATGGTTATATGCACCCATCATAGCACATGAAATGAAATAATTAAAATAACACATGATGGTTATAAGCACACATCACTAAACATGAAATGAAAATTAAAACATGAAATAAATACTTAAAATAAATTGCTAAATTAATAAAATTATAAAAAATATATAGTTATAATTATTTAATGTATAATTATATATTTTTATATAATGGTGATGGACATCGATCCTATCCCCGAGCTTGCGGCAGCGATCGTCCCAATCAACGAACTCTCTCCGACGGGGATTAATGGCGGTCGTGTCAGCAATGTCTCCATCAATCCTCCCCAGCTAAAAACTACTCATCACCGATGAGTTGGTCTGAAAGTACCGGTGTAGGAGATCATCATCCAAAAGAACCATGTAGCAGCAAGCAAAATCACTTGTTGAGCAGAGCACTTCATCTTCAAGTATCCTGTAATGCAAAAATGTGGTCTTGGAGAACCTTGGGAAAGCATTAGGAAATAAAGAAAAACAAGTTTCTACATCAACAACCAACGTACATCCATTGAAGACCGATGAAGAGAGTGATCCAGGCACAAGCTCACTACCCAAACCATAGGAAAACAAAGTTTACCCAAACGGACAGACAGATAATTCAAGTGGTGGAGAAACATATGGCGTTAAATTTGAAACCTTAAAAATAGGGGTAATACCCCAATCAGTGGAAAAATTCAAATGACATGTGTATTCTCCTAATTTCTTTAATATCCGAAAAAGGTCCAGCACGCCAACTCGCCAACTTTCTATAGTGCCTGAAGGCAACCGTTCAGGTACGAGAGGCACCAAAAATAAATCGCCGACAATATAGTGAGATGCCCTTTTATCTAAGCTAGCATGAAATTGATAAGGTTTATATGGTGTGGTTAGCGCTTCACTAATGCGCTTGTATAAAATGTGATCATGATGAGCATAATCTGGTGCGCGTTTTAGCGATAAACTAGCAAGTAAATAATAAGAAGCAACTTGAGTCATTAATTCTCTTAAAAGGCGCCTAAGTATTATACTATCGTGAGGAGTGAAACCGTGGGCTACATGATTTACCCCAAATACAGAGGATAAGGGGGTTAAGTCTGGGGGGTATGGGAGCTTTATAATCAAAGTTGATTTTTATAGGCTTCAAATTCGCAGTCCTAATTTTATAATTAATATTTTCATGCTTGGCATGAAGATATGCCAAGGGAAACCGCTCATCATAAATACTAAAAGATTTGAACGCTCCAGGATGTGACAAGAGGTGCTAGCGATACAACTCCTGGGGCCAAACCTTGGTCACTAACTTGTGCGAAAAAGGGTCATCAAATGGCGGTGGGTAAATACGTGCGACCGGGTGTGGGATATGGGTATGTGAAAGAGACAACACATCCAGAGGCACAATAGCCAAAGAATCAGAAATGGACGAGGATAGAACCGTAGCTAGACACGCAGAGAAATGAATAGCCAAATGTGTCGCGTAGTAAGATCTACGCGGTGCGGTGAACAGATCAAAAACTAGCGCGCTCAACGTACTAATATCTAAGTGTTGAGATAATGCCAAGATAGGAACTAAAAGAGTGGGCATGTCACAACAACTCAGTCTTGGACTACTGATGCCACGTCCTAAATCGTCAACTAATATGGGCTCATAGATAGGAGGAAGGGTCGGTAAAATCAAACCCATGATAAAATCCAAATCAGAATAACTTTCACCGATCGGTGATAACTTCAATGAAGTCTCATCCGGGGGTAAAACCAAAGAATCATTCAAAAATACCACTTCCTCGCTTGCAATTTCTTCCAACAAACTAGACAAGTCGTTTAATTCAGAATCAGTAAAGGTCTCAGAAATGGGAAAAATCGAACCCGACGGAAAATTTAATTCAGATGGAACTTTAGACAATGGTGATATCATCAAATAACTATCATTCGGGTTCACAGCTCTAAAATCATCCAAACAAAACCTTCTCACATAAGGTGAGTCTTACCAATCAGTTGGAACATCCACTAAGTCAGGGTTGTTAATGACAATGGAAAAATCGTCACTCACAGGCTCCTCAGGAAAGTCAGTTAAATTCTCAGTGGGTATAATCGTAGGCTCTAACGCGATGGGGATAGTTTCCGGGAGAGGGCACTCAATACTTGGGTGCAAAAACACAACGCTAGTAGGGCTCGTATGTAACGCCCCGAAACTCAAACGAGCGAAGGGGGACGTTTTGGGCCAGTTTGGGTTCTGGCTGCAGGCACACGGCCTGGGACACGGGCGTGTCCCAGGGCGTGTCAAGCCTGTGTCGACACTGAGCCGGGAAGTCGACACTTTGGTCTCGACATTGTGTCGAGACTTGGCACACGGCCTGCGACACAGGCGTGTCGACCCGTGTCGACACTTAGCCGCGAAGCCGACACTCTACATTCGACGAAGTGTCGAGACATGGCACACGGCCTGCGACACGGGCGTGTCGCTGGGCATGTCAACCCGTGTCGACACTCATCCCGGGGAGTCGACACTTTGGTCTAGACATTGTGTCGAGACAAGGCACACGGCCTAGGACACGGGCGTGTCCAAGGCCCTGTCAACAGGTCGACGATCTTCGCTCGACGAAGTGTCGAGTGTCGAGACCGTGTACACGGCCTGGGGTCCAGGCGTGTTGAGGTGACACAGGTAAGGACACGGGCGTGTCCTAGAACCCGTGCAGTGCTCGGGTTATTTTCGGGGAAAAATGATGGGGGTACACGGCCGGCCACACGGCCGTGTCAGGTGGAACACGGGCGTGTCAGCTCGAACACGGGCGTGTTCAATACCCGTGTGTTGTTCCAGGTGATTCGATTTTGACGGCGAATAAGGCACACGGCCCTGGACACGGGTGTGTGCCAGGCCGTGTTCGGTCCAGATTGGGCATTTCAGTCCCGAATCAAAGCCGTTCGTTTCCTTATTTTGAGATCCAACGGCTGGGGGTTGTTCCTGAAGGGATATACCCGGGATTGGACTTAGAAACCCTCACTTTTCTTGAGTGGTTAGCTTTCTAAAACCTTAGAGAAAGTAGAGAGCCAAGGAAGGAAGAAGGAGCTAGATCCGGCCATTGGAGGAGCTTCGGAGCTCCGAATAGCGAGCCGACTCCGTATCCACGGAGGCAAGGCTAGTGCGGTGCTTTTCATCTGTTTACTTTTCAATGGCGCCAAAGAGGAACGCTAGGGTAACGATCCTCATCTTGAGCATGAGTAGCTCTCTTTCTTTGCATAGGAAGCCCGCTCTCGCGAGTTTGCGGAGAGTTGGAGGCGTTCCTTCGGGTAGATATGTGAAGTCCCCGTTGTTTAGAGTCCGTAAGCGAGAAAGGACATATGCATGATGTGTAAAGCCTACCCGGACATGTTGGTCTGGATCGGTGATGTTGCATTGCATAAATGCCGGAGAAGACTCCGTGCTATGGATTGTTTTTCTGGTTTTCTACGCGGTAGATTGCAGCAGGGAGCCTTGGGGACTAACCCAAAGGTACAATCGGAAAACTGGGTGGATACGAGATCTTGCCAACTTGATTGCCTGAGAGCCAACTTGAACATAACCGGGTTATGGGACTTGTGATGGAAATGGGACTCGGTGGAAGTTTGACCCGCGCAGATGGATTAAATTGTCGTTGCGATGTGAGCACAGGTTAGATGGAACCGTACCCGCTCTATGTCGTTCGGTTAAAGAGACCTAAAGGCACGTGGCACTTGATGTTGGCATAGATTAGGGTCTTCGGCGGTCAATGAATTAAATTGTCGTGACCTAGGCCAAGAAGACAAATTGCTCATAGGTTTGGCCGTCTTAGTGGCGGTGGTGAGTCCGGAATGTCTATGGCTTTAATTGACGTGACATCGACCGGTTCACCAAGAATGTGCCCTGAGAGCACGGGGCGTATGGCCGTGCGAGCCAACGTCTGTGATGAAATGGCTATATGTATTTATTGCTCGCTTATGCTAATGAAATGCAGGGAAGGAGCATCGCCGCCCCCAGTTGTGGGCGGGATCGTTATAATTTGGTCAGCATTGCTGACCGTTGCCTTGTTTTGCCACCGTGCGGTGGTTTGTTGCTTGTAGGTGCAGCTGGACCAAGCGGTCAATAGCGGGCTAAAGCCCGAATGTGAAGCCGGCCCTTGAAGGCCTAATTGGAAGTGTTTACTGGTTTATTCATGTGTGACCGGCCTGCGTGCCGTGGTTTGTAAAACATGTAATTTGAAGTGAAACATTTTGTAAGGTCTTAAGGCTTATTTTGGGTATTTTGTATAACATTCTTATTTTGTATTAGTGGACATTCGTGCTTTAATGCTGGGTTCTTTGTTATAACTTTTATAAACTGCTTCCGCTAGAATGCTCTGTGTAGGACGTTGAGATTGGTTGGATGGTTTCCATAGGTAACCACCCAGTCTGTCTATAGTATATGGCATCGGGCCCCGGCCGGACATACTGCTATATGCTATGCGACGGATAGGGGGTGTTACATCGTAATAGGCAAAAAGATACTCTCACAGCTTGGACTTTCATCATCATCCCAAACATCATCTTCTAGATCACTATGGATTCCCTCATACTCAGACACATCAGAATCGTCGAGCACTAACGAACATGTCAGAATACTATCACCTACGAGGTCATCCTCAAAATCCAGAGATAGTACATCAACATCAGCATCCACATGGTTACCAATCACTCTCTCTAGGGGCTTAGATGTTGAGGCAAACAGAGGCATAACCCTAGTAGTAACATCTATCAAGTCCACAACACAATACCTACTAGGAGAGGTTTCCCTAATGGGGGGTGGTGGTCCTAATACGGCCTTTCCGGTTTGACATGAGTGAGTTTTATTCCTAGGAAGGTGGTGCTTCTTAATTTCTAATGCTGTATTAAAAGTGATGTCTAGATCGGTGTGACAATAACACAGTAATTTACCCTTGGTGTAGGGGTTTAACCCATTACAAAACCTAGAGAGGGTGAACTCTAGAAACACCTTCACACCAGTTCTAACCATCATATCCTTAAAAAGACGCATAAAATCTGAGACCGACTTATTCCCTTGTTTAAGGGTAGCCAAATCATCAGTTATCTTCCGGTCGGTCTGGGTGTTTGGTTTATTGTCATTCTTAAAGGCAGGTATGGAACTAGCGCCATAATGATACTCACTCATAGGCTTGGTGTCAGCAGGGCAAAGGTAGGTGGGATCAAATTGATCCGAGAGCAGGCTACACACGTGCGGCAAGGAATGTTTATGACTACCAACACGAAGTTCTTCGTTGTACCAGAACACGCAGGCTTGACCTATTAGTTGCACTGGGGTGATATTTACCTGTTGGTGGTCATCCCATTCGTGACAATCAAAAAAATATCTATCCACTTAAGCCAGTTCCTAATTTTTGCGAATTCCCATAACCATCATACATTGGTATCACATTCTCAGTGTGAGAATACGTGTGGGGACAGTTGGAAGGCAAAGCAGGGGTGTGCTTAGCCATATCCTTAGCATATGAATAGTCTGACCGGGTAGCATTTACATCATATGCCATCTTTAGGGGTGGCAGGACAGAAAAATTTACTTGAAACGTGTGCACAGGCAATAAAAAAGGAACCTGAAACACTAAACTCTAGGAAAGATGGAATTGTTCCCGCCTAGTAACTCGGGTAAAAAAATTTTTTCCTTACAGGAAATAAAGAAAGGATTATTTAATTTTTTTTTTTTTGCTGAAAAACAAGAAATTTAAACGGCTATTGGCAGACCAGCAAATTTTTTTTTGTTTTAATTTTGGCAAATAAACGTGCATAAAAAGTGCGTGTCAACGTGCTAATAAGAGGGGGAGGGGGGCAATTAGGAAATTGTGGTGAACTTGGCTCTGATACCAGATTGATGCAGGTTTGCCTGTTGACACCGAATATATCTACGGACGAACATGTTTGCCTCTCTAATGATCCAATCCTACACTCGAACAATCATTCTACACAGCACCACGTTAATTAATTCTATCAATTATATGCTAACGCACGGTTGTCCAAACCACTTAGGATCGAACAATAGCAATAGGACAATATTCTTTCCGGCTAAAAGGACTCATCCGTTCCGAACGAGCGGTGTTGTACCAAAAGAGATCTACCAAAAATAACGATTCATAAAAGGTAGATCTCTCCCAACAAAAGAAAAAGAAGGTTAGCCAAACCTTTTCGAAATTAAATCAATCAAGATAAACATAAACCAGTCAAAGGAGAACCACGATTATTTAATGCTTCAAAATGCAACGCCAAGAATTTTCACCACAAGAATATCTAGGAAAAGAAACACACGAGAGTAGAAATTTTTCATTACCCAACCGGAATGGATTATTCTGATTTCTTTGCTTGGATCGCCCTTCAACGGCTCCGCCGGAGTCACGCCGATTTGAGAAAAACTTGTCTGCCTTCTTCGCTTAACGCCGGAGTTGGATTCCACAAGGAGGCAACCTTGTATGTCTGGGCCGATTTCACCATAAGGACACGAGGTTATCGGGTTTGTAGAATGATGGGGGTCGTTTTTCTTGAGATGGAGGTGGTTGGTTTTTGGTGAGGTGGTGGCTGACCTTTGAAGAGGAATGTGGGAGGGTGACAACTAGGTTTTATTTTGGGTAGGGAGAAAGGGCTCGATTTGGGAGAGGGAATAAGTCTATGGCTGAATATTGCCAAGTATTGGTGGAGGAGGAGAGGGTGGCCAGAATTTGAGAGGGAGAGGGGAGTGGCCGGCGACCAAGAGAGAAGAGAAAGGGGGGGGGGGAAATTTCTCAAAGAGGAAGGAGAAAGGAGGGGGAAAATTCAAAACTTGAATTTTTAGGATTTCTTTTTTTTTTTCATTCTCTAATTAATCCTTCATAACATGGCTATATATAGCCTACACCACTCAATCAACCCTTTATTCAAAATTCAAAATTCAAAACTCAAAATATGATGGTTATATGCAACCATCATAGCACATGAAATGAAATAATTAAAACAACACATGATGGTTATAAGCACCCATCACTACACATGAAATGAAAATTAAAACATGAAATAAATACTTAAAAAAATTTTCTAAAATAATAAAATTATTAAAAATATATAATTATATATTTTTATATAATGGTGGAGGACGTCGATCCCATCCTTGAGCTTGCTGCAGCGATCGTCCCAATCGACGAACTCTCAGGACGGGGATTAATGGCGGCCGTGTCAGCAACGTCTCCATCATCTCTCTTTCAAGATTCTCTTCAAGAAACTTGATCATAGAGTCCTTATATTTGATAGAATAATCATGGATTTCTATAATGATCTTCAGATGAGCAACTTCCCTCTCTTTCTAAGATAGAAAGGATGAAGTCTCATCTTGCTGGGAAGCAGCCAACTGGAGGGAGGGAATTTCCTCTGCTTGTTTCTTAACAAGCAGCCTTCTTTCCTTACAAGCTTTCAGAAGGATAGCATGACTGTACATCAATTGATTGATATCATCCTCTATCAAAGGACCCTCATCATCACTTGATGAGGAAGCATCAGATTCTAAGCAAGACTCATGACCTGAGCAATAAGAAGAACTAGATAGAGATTGTAGCTAATTAGGACAAGGCTAATCTTGGCAGGATTCTTCTTCTTCTGTTATAGCAATCAACCCATAACATCTGCATTCACCTTCCTCACCTTCATCCACCTCTGAGTCAATATCTAAGTGTGACAGAGGGGCCCTAATCTCCATTCTTGCATCTGCATAGTAATCATCATCTACAAGAGCTACCAACAGTCGAATGTGGTCCTTTCTCTCACTACAGACTTAAAACTCCATTGAGCTCCACTCCATATGGTTATCCTTTGAACCCAGCAATGCAAACCTTTTAGCTATCCTTTGAGGTATACTCAGACTATTAAGTCCTTTTTGAGTAACCTCCCTCTAATACCACTTGAAAGTCTATATTTCAAGGATAGCTAAATCACCTAGAGGGGCGGATAATATGTTATTGGTCTCTTTGAGACTATCTTTTGCTTTCTTTATAATATCTTATTGTTTTCTTTTATATTTCAGCTTAGGGTGATATAGAGCTTGTCCTTAGCACCTGTAATAAGAAAAGAAAGACAACCACAGAAAAGCACACAGTGATTTATAGTGGTTCCCCAATTGGGTACATCCACTTTCTCTCCCACCTATCCAACTAACTTGTTGGAGTAGGCACAAACTCCTCCAAAATGATCCTAAGAGCTTACACCATAGATTGCGCTGGATCTCAAAGTCTTCTCCATGACTCAATTCTCAGCCACAAAGGCCTACACTCAGTGGTCAGCAGACCACCTACCTCAGGCTATTAAGCCCTACACTCAGGCTCGAAGGACAACCCTACCTCAGATCCACAAGGAATCCTACCTCAGAGCTCTGTAGTGCTCCTACACTCAGTGACCCGCAAGCCACCTACCTCATCCTTATCTATAAGGCCTACAGCTCAGGATTTTCAGCCGTACAACTTCTGGCATAAGGACTTACTCTCAGAGTGTTGCAACACTCCTATAACTCAGTACCCCTCCAGGTACCTACCTCAGTGCCCCTCCAGGCACCTACAGCTCATTATCAAACTTGTCACCTACCTCAGGAATAAAGGTCCTACACTCAGAGAGAAGCACTCTCCTACCTTAGGAAATTAAGCCCTACAGCTCAGATCCACAATTGGATCCTACCTCAGTACCCCAGCAGGGCATCTACAGCTCATTGACTAAAAAGTCATCTACAACTCAGATTCAAGTAAACTGAATCCTACAGGATGAAGGTGGGTTGATGGATAGTCTTAACACACGAGATATTTCTCTGTGTTAAGATTCTTGACTGAGATAGACTCAGCCCAACAATGACTACAAGAATTTATTTCCTGTGTCTACCTTCACTAAACTAAGATATACTTAGTCCTAACTACATCCACAGCAAAAAGTATTTACTTGTGTTGGAAGTTACTTGCAGAGTAATGTTCTACTAATTCCTGAACCTAGACTGAAGCTCAGCCCTAACTACTTCTTCACTGCACCAGGGATTTTCCTTCTGGTCAAAGAAGTACTGCAGCTAACTGCTGCTACCTGAGTTGAGAATATCATGGCATTAACTTTACAGACTGTAATAGCTCTGCCTCCTGCTCCTTTCCTGGGTTGAGGTGATTCAGCCCTAGCTTTGACTCCTGAGGAATAGTCCCCTGAGTCTTCCTTCGGCTTATTCAAGCTTTCTTCTCTTCACAGCTTCTAAATAAAGATCTCCAGGTGCTTGTGTTGCTGGACCTGTGAAGAACATGCAAAAAGGGTCAGCCCTTGGCTACTACCTTTTCCCTCAGAAAAAATACTCCGAACTAGCTTACTGTTGCAGGTGAGAATGGCACCAACAATCTTGCTATTGAAGGTCTTGATCCAAAAGCTAACTTGCTCTCTGTCTTGTACACTTGAGTTTCATGTTCTTCAGCTCCACAACATTGGAGGAGAAGAAGAACTAACTTTATTTCTTTTTCCTCGAAGTAACACTTCCTCTGTATGCCTCGTTTCTTTTATTGATTCTTGACACGATGCTTGAGTAGTGGGCCCCACATAATTAATGGCCTACAACAACTTTACTTTAACGCCAACATTCATACAGTAGGTCTGCGGCAACATTTGTCGCGTATTGTAGTCATCCCGCCACTAATTTGAAATATGTTGACTTGCTGACGTCATCAGCTGTGGACTTAGCCAAAAATCAAACATCATTAACATAAGCGTTGAGTGAGTAAGCATCACTCAACGCCAAAACACTTAGATAGATTTACTGTCTCATGGAGTTGAGTGAGTAACCTTCACTCACCACCAAACTACTTAGAATATAAAATCTGTTTCTAAGCATTGAGTGATTCAGCTTCACTCAATGCCAACTTGCTTTATCAGCAATCTGCGGCTTGGCGTTGAGTGTGTGAGCATCACTCAATGACAAACTCCTTAGACAAAATTCTGTCTTCACTAGACGTGATAGCGTTGAGTGAGCAACCTCCACTAAACGCTTTTTACCTTAACAATTTTTTGCTTAACTTTTCTCAGCGCTTTCTTGTTCTTAGCTGAGACAAACACTTGTCTCAGCGCTTATGCTGAGACCAACACTTGTCTCAGCGGTTATGCTGTGACCAACACTTATCTCAGCAATTGTGCTGAGACTAACTCTTGTCTCAGCGGTTCATTCTTCACAGCTGAGACTGTTTTTTGTCTCAGTGGTTTCTTCTCAGCGGTCTCAATGCTTTCTTCTTTTCAGCTGAGTCTGTCTTCTATTTCAGCGGTTTCTTCTCAGCAGTTTTGCTGAGACCAACATTTCCCTCAGCACTTTTGCATTGAGTTTAACTCCTGTCTCAGCGGTTTTGCTGAAACCAACTCCTATCTCAGCGGTTTTCCTGAGACCAACATTTTTCTGACTCTGGCATTGAGAGCCTTGAGTGTGTCTTCGTCGCTCAATGCTTTTTGCCTTAAAAAACTTTCTGCAATTTAGTTCAATTAAATGAACTGAGTTTGACGAATGGCGAGCTCTGCTCGACAAACTCTGAACTCAGTTCAACGAATTCTCTGAACTGTGTTCGACGAACTCAGAGACTCAAACTCTGAACTTAGCTCGACGAATGGTGAGCTCAGCTCGACGAACTCTGAACTCAGTTCGATGAATATCCGAACTTAGCTCTACTCAAAGCCTTTTGCTGTATGATGTTGAGTGTGTCTTCATCACTCAACGCCTATGGACTTAGACTGTTTTCTATCAGCCCACATCATAGGTAAGAGTTTACCTGACTTGGCCACTTAGCCTACTTCCTGCCTTTCCAGCATCTTCACTTTATGACCAACTGTCACATCACTTAGACAACCTGTCTAGACTTGTTCCATGTAACATCCTGCACATGATGAGCTTAAACAGCATCAAATACAACTATGCTCTTATTCTTGATGGTGATGTCCTCTTCAAATCCAATCTAGTGAACATTGTGGGCAATGGACCCAACAGTCCACACAGCCATCATTGCTTGAGCTTCAGAACTCGCTGGCTTCACAGGAGAGCTTAGCAAGGAAGATGGCTGGTTTGATTGTTTCTGGAGGAGACAGTGAGGCTCTCTTCTCGGTGAAGAAGAAGAGATGGGACAAGAATAAGAAACTTGTTAGCGATGGTCCATCAACTTCATATCAGTAGGAGAAGAGTTCCTCTTATAAGCGTGGTGAGAAGAAGAAGGATGGACCAAGATGCTATATGTGCAATCAGCAGGGTCACTTCAAGCGAGACTGTAAGACGAAGCTTCTTCCTGGTCATGTTTTAGGCAAGGAGGAGGCTTGCTCCAGCACTGAGGGAGCTGGATTGGGGAATGCTTTCTTGACGGGTGTGTATTTTCTTGCTTTGTCTTCCAACAACTACCAATATGACTGGATCATCGACTCTGGGTGTGGTCATCACTTTACTGGGGATGAGTCGAAGTTCTCTTCACTACGGGACTACTCAGGTAATGAAGCCATTATTACTGCTGATGATTCTGTGCATGCAGTTGAGGAGGGAGTTGTGTCCTTGGGTAGTGATAAGGAGCCACTTACATTATTAGTGTTTATCACATACCGAGCATGAAGAAGAACCTCTTCTCAGTGACCAATATGGTTAATGCGGGCTATCATATTCTGTTAGGCCCAACAGAAGCGAAGTTTCTCTGGAATGTATCATCGATAAAGGATGATGTTGCTCACATTGGGAGGAGAGTAAAAGACTTGTTTGTTTTATCAAACAGCTCATAAGTTGATCAGATGAGGGCCAACGATAGAGAGGCTATCTAGAATAAAAGGCTGGGGCGCGTAGGGATGGACAAGCTAAAAGCCATGGCAGTGAGAAGCCTTGTGAATGGCTTGCATAAGTTGTCATCCTACGGTGATTGTCACGTTTGTGCGACATGTCAATATGGAACGGCATATCGCCTTCCATTTAACAAATCAGAAACTAGAAGTAAAGCACTATTGGAGTGCATCCATGGTGATCTAATGGGACCAACGGTCATGGCTAGCATTGGAGGGAGCAGGTATATGCTCGTGTTGATTGATGACTATTCAAGGTACACTTGAGTGTACTTCATGAAGGATAAGTCAGATGCTTTCCGCTTGTTCGTGTAGTTCAAGGAGCTGGTGGAGTGCCAGCTTGGTCTGTGAATCAAGAAGTTGAGAACAGACATCGAAAATGAGTTCGTCTCAACTGAGTTCTCTAACTTCTACAGGAAGCAAGGCATCCGGAGGGAGCTTATTTGTGCACATACTACTCAACAAAATGGAGTAGCGGAGAGGAAGATCCGTCACTTGACGGAAACTTGCAAATGATGGATTCATGCAAAAGGCATTCTGAGGTCCTTTTGGGCGGATGGAATGGCCTGCGCAACCTAGGTCATCAATCAGATGCCTCTAAGTCTGATAAACATGAAGTCTCCTCATGAGCTTATATTCAAGGAGAAGCCCAGTGTTGGACACCTTCAGGTGTTTGGATCAACCTGCTATGTACATATCCCAGATGCTTAGAGGATGAAGCTTTATGCAAAGGCGAGGAAGCTTGTCTTTGTAGGCTATGATGAGCTGAAGAAATGATGGAAGTGTATGGATCCTGCAACGAAGAAGTTTGTGGTATCAAGAGATGTTGTCTTTGATGAACTGATGTCATATGGAGGCAACTCTGTTGAGCTACAGGAGAGCAGGTCTGATGGTGGGCTGGAGGAAGCTGCTAAGAATTTTCCATGTGCTTCATGCTCTGGGGCAGAGACTTCGGGTTCTGGAAGTATGGGAGCCATGCTCCTATTATGCCTGAGAATGGAGCTAGAGAAGAAGATGCAGCGGAGGTGGTTAGTAATGGTCAGGCCCTTCGCATATCGAAGAGGACCATTGAACCACCAACTCGATACAGCGATGGAAACCTGTTGAGCTTTGTCTCATGTTTCTTCACAGCACACCTGGATGAGCAGGAACCTTCAAGGTTTGAAGATTCCATTAGAGTCAAGGAGTGGGATGACACAATGGATGTGGAGATGACAACACTTAGAAGGAACAAAACTTGTGATCTTGTACCCAAGGTCATTGGCGTTACTCTTGTGACGTGTAAATGAGTGTACAAACTAAAGAAGAAGGCTGATGGGAGTATCGAAAGATACAATGCTCATCTAGTTGATCGAGGGTTCTCCCAACATTATGGTGAAAACTATGAAGAGACATTTAGTCCAGTTGCAAAAAATGACTTCAGTACAGGTTGTGATCTCATTGGGTACTTTCCAAGGATGGAAGCTGTGGCAACTAGATGTAAAGAATGCTTTTATTTACGGGGAGATAGATAAAGACATCTTCATAGTTCAGCCACCAGGGTACGTATCTAAAGATCATCCAGACTACGTCTGCAAGCTTCAGAAGTCTCTTTATGGGTTAAAGCAAGCTTCGCGTGCTTGGTATGAAAAGATCGAATAATACCTCCAGCTCTGCGGATACTTTACTTCAGATTCAAGCCTGTTCATAAAGAAGTAGGGGTAGCTTCATGTCTTGGTGTTGTTGTACGTGGATGTCATGATCTTCATGAGGAACTCTAAGAATGAGGTAGCTAGGCTCAGGGCCAAGCTAACTATACGTCTCGAGATAAAGGATTTGGGTGAGCTCCATTATTTCCTTTGACTCGATGTTGAGAGGTAGGAGTGCGGGATACTTGTTTCTCAAATGGGATATGCTGAGCGGATCGTTCAATGATTCAGCTTGAAGGAGGGAAAGAGTAGCTCTACTCCTCTGGTTCGTGGCCTGAAACTTCGACGAGATGAGGGGAGAATTCTTCCTGATCCCTTGGTCTTTCGAGCTCTAGCTGGGAGTTTGATATATTTGATGATTACGTGGCCAAATATTGCTTATGATGTAGGTTGAGATAGTCATTGCGGAACCAAGGCAGCCTTATATGATAGCGGTAAAGAATATTCAGAAGTATGTGATGGGAACTTCTGATATGGGACTCCTGTATAGGCGGGACACGACTTTTACTCTGTATGGTTATACTTATGTTTATTATGGGGGAGACTCAAATGTTTGGAAGTCGACATCTGGTTATGTTTTCACATGCTTCTTAGCGGGAATTTCATGGTGCAACAAGAAGCAGGACTCAGTGTCTGTCTCTAATATGGAAGCGGAGTACAAGGCTTCATCCTTGGCAGCTCGGGAAGCCATCTGGCTGAGGAGACTAGTAGAGGACATCCATAAAGAAGTGCAAGGTCTTACTCTTCATCACGGTTATAACGAGAGTGCCAAAAAACTGGTTAACAATCTAGTTTGTCACGCGTGGACCGAGCATATAGAGATTGAGTACGACTTCATTTGGGAGAATTATACCCCCATCCGTCACATGGCATATAACAAAAGGTCCAACTGTAACCCGATGCAATATACCACAGACAGTTGGAGGGGTTACATAAGAATATCCAAACTATCCAATTAAGGCTACTCGTCCTACACAGTGCATTCTAGCGGAAGCTTTTTTAAAAAAAGTTTAAAGAACCCAAAGCTTAAATCCATAATCATTAATGTCCAAATCCACACAATAGGAATGAAAACCAAATACACTGAAGGGTACATGGCCTTATGGCCTTACAATAGTTCACTTAACAAATAGTGTCTTGCATATATCGGCTGGCAGGCCGACCACACATGACAAAATAAAAACAACTATTCTTTACGACCTTCGAGGGCCAGCACGGCAACATGGGCTCCAGCCCGCTATTTTGCACTCGGCTCCGCAACACCTGGAAGCAACATTCCACCGCATGGTGGCAAACTGGCAACGGTCAGCTAAAGTCGACCAAATTAAAACGACTCCGCCCCATACTCGGGACGGCGGTGCTCTTTCCCTGCATAACATTAGCCCAGCTAAACAATAAAGTGCAATTACATTTCGCCACAGATGTAGGCTCGCATGGCCAAACACCCTATGCACTCATGGTACATTAACGGTGAATCCTGACACTTCAGCGTCTTCACCACCACCACCAAGATGGCAACCACGTGAGCATTTAGCCTTTCTGACCACTGTCTAAGGCTCCCGATTATGTCAACGGCCGGTCCCCTTTTCGGGTCTCTCGCACCGAACCACATAGCCCAGGTCAGATTCCACTTGCCCGTTGCTCACAACGCCTTGTACACCTTAAGACGTACGTACGAGCCAAGCTTCTCTCGGATCCTGCCATTTGCAAATAATCACATAACCCAGTTATGTTCAAGGCCGGTTCCCAGACCGCCAAGTTAGCAGAATAACAATTCTGCTCAGTTTTTCGGGTGCGCCTTGGAGCTAACCTCCAAGGATCCCTGCTGAAATCTACCACGTAGAAACCCGAAATCCCAAAGCACCGAGTCTTCTCCGACAAAACATAATAAATGCAACATCACCGATCCAGACCAACATGTCTGGGTAGGCTTCAAACACAATGCCTATGCTCGTACTTCGACTCTGGACTCTATATGCAACATAAGGGGGAATATTCCCGTCAACCCCAAGAAACGCCAAGCACTCACCGCACACTCACGGGAGTGGGATTCCCTATGTAGAAAGGAAGAGCTTCACATGATCAAGTGGAGAATCGTTACCCTTGTAGTCCGCTTTGGCGCCATGGAAAAACTACATGGATGGAAATCATCGCAATGAACTTTCCTCCACATATCCGCTCTCAGATCTCGAAACGGTGCTCTGATGCTCCGCCGGCGGCCGCAATCCTCCTTCTTCTTCCTCCTCTCTCTAACACCTTGGAAAGAGAAAGCCTTGGAGAGAAATGAAGGATTAACTCCCCAATTCACGGCCTTAACAGAGCAGGAAACCATCTGGGTCGTTGGATCTTATTTAAAGAAAACGAACGGCTCAAATCCGCTCAAAAATCCACAAACCTGAGCCGAACACGGCTTGGCACACCGCCGTGTCCCAGGCCGTGTGCCTCGATCCAGGCATGATAGTCTAACACAGAGACTCACACGAGCTCAGACACGCCCGTGTTGGGTCTCTCGACACGCCCGTGACCGGGGGCGTGTCACACATAACCGCCATGCCAACCGACACGACCCAACTGAACACGGGTACTGACACGGGTAGTCACACGCCCGTGTCAAATGACACGCCCGTGTCATTTAGCCGTGTTCCTAGCCGTGTCCTTCTCGGGATGAAAATGGCCAAAACACCAACCAGACACGGCCTTGGACAAGCCCGTGTCCTAGGCCTTGTACCCCTATACAGGAACCAAAAATCCCTTTTTTCGCGACCAACTCAAACACAATTTTTGGGGCGTTACAATCTCCCCCACTTAAAGAATTTCATCCCGAAATTAAGTAAAGGTACACAAAAATTACAAGTTACCGGAATGGAACAACTCGGGGTATTCCTCCAACATAGTTTGCTCTCGCTCCCAAGAAAGCACCTCACGTCCGCAATTATCCCAACGGACTTTAACCATTCAGATATCCTTGTTGCGGAGTCGCTTGACTTCAACGTCTTCTATACGTATAGGCTTGACCTTTGTCGTCAACTCGTAATCAACTGGCACTTGATCAACTGCAACTATCTGCGAAGGCTCTTGCACCGCCTTACACAACACTGATACATGAAACACATTGTGGAGCACACTCAACTCCACCGACAGCTTCAACCTATACACTGCTTCGCCAACACGCTCCAGGATGTCAAATGTTCCAAGGTATCTCAGACTCAGTTTCTTTAAGCGTCGAACCCGCGAGACACCCTTTAACGGCTTGATTTTTCAAGTACACCCAGTCACCAACATTGAACTCCACATTCCTATATTTGGCGTTATAGTACTTCGACTGTCTGTCCTGAGCAATCTTCAACTGTTCCTGAATTATCCGAATCACTGAAGTGGCATCATCCACCGCTTGACGTTTGTAAAGCTTCGACTCTCCCGTCTCCAACCAAGACAATGACGTGCGACACTTTCTCTCGTACAAGGCCTCAAAAGGTGTCATTCCAATACTCGCCTGAAAGCTGTTGTTATACGGAAACTCCACCATGTACAGGTGATCTTCCCACTGCTTTCCAAAATCTAGGACGCACATGCGAAGCATGTCCTCCAACATCCGGTTGACCCTCTCGGTTTGGCCATCCGTCTGTGGATGAAAGGCTGTGCTGAACTTTAGCTTAGTACCCAACAGACAATGCACCAACCTCCAGTCATTCGACGTGAAGCGTCCGTCTCGATCACTAAAAATACTGCGGGGCACACCATACAACCGAACAATATTCTCCACATAGAGTTTGGCCAACCTTTCCACCGGGTCTTCCTTCCTGATCGGAATGAAGTGCGACACCTTTGTCAACCTATCTACGACCACCCAGATGGCGTCTTTTCCCCTCTACGACCTCGGCAAACCATGCACAAAATCCATAGATATGTCGTCAAATTTCCATTTTGGGATAGGCAAGGACTTTAGGAAACCTCCGGGCTTCTGGCACTCCGCCTCAACCAAAGCACAAGTTTGGCACTTGGCCACATAAAGTGCTACATCCTTCTTCAATCCTGGCCACCAAAATAATTTCTTCATGTCTCTATACATCTTCGTGCTTCCTGGGTGGATTGACTACTTGGTATGATGAGCCTCGTACATCAACTCCTCCCGAAGATTATCTGCACCAGGAACGCATAGGCGACCGTCCTTCCTTAGCAACCCATCATCAACAGCTAACGGGGAATTTGACCCATCCAATGATTCATCCAAGATCCGCTTCATGCTGTTATCCTGAATCAAAGCCCGCCGAACTGTATCAGCTAGGTCACACTGCACCTCGGTCCAAAACAGTTTCGCCTCAATACTATACTGCTTGTCGACGCAAGATATCTCCAAAGCCTCCAACTCACAGAAGAATCTCTCATCATGTACCGATAACCAGTTGGCCTGTGTAGAAATCTTACGACTCAACGCATCTGCCACTACATTACCTTTCCCTGGCACATAATGCATCTTGAAGTTGTAGTCCCCTAGGAACTTCATCCACCTCCGCTGCCTCATGTTCAGATCCTTTTGATCTAACAGGTACTTCAAGCTCTTATGATCGGTGTATATATCGACTTTTACACCGTACAGATAGTGCCTCCACAGCTTTAAAGCAAATATCACGACCGCTAACTTCATGATGTGTTATGCTACATCATACTCCCATGATGTAGCATAACATAGCCCAAACCACTGCCTGAAGCATTGTTATAGATTTCGAAACCTTCGGTTCCTCTTAGGGAACAAAAAATAGGCGCTGTGGTCAACCGCTTCGTCAAGTCTTCAAAATCCTGTTCGCAATCCGATGACCACACAAACTTCTGATTCTTCCTAGTCACAGTCTTGAGTGGTAGCGCTATCCGCGAGAAGTTCTCTACAAAGAGCCTGTAGTAGCCAGCAAGCCCCAGAAAGCTCCGAACCTCTGCCACTGTAGTCAAAGCAGGCCACTCCCGTATCGCCACTATCTTCGCTGGATCCACAGCTATCCCTTCTCCACTAACAACATGACCAAGGATTGCTATCGAGGATAACCAGAATTCACACTTGGAGAACTTAGCATAAAACTGGTTTCTCCTCAACGTCTCCAGTACCATGTGGAGGTGATTGTAGTGATCCTCTTCACACTGCGAGTACACCAGGATATCGTCGATAAATACTATCACAAAACGGTTCAGGTACTCTCTGAACGTCCTGTTCATCAGATCCATAAATACGGATGGCGCATTGGTCAAAATAAACGACATGACCGTGAACTCGTAATGCCCAAACCGCGTACTGAATGCTGTCTTTGGGATGTCGCTCTCTCTTTTCCTCAATTCGTAGTAACCGGACTTCAAATCTAACTTCGAATATACTGTTGACCCAACCAACTGATCAAATAGATCGTCAATTCTCGGGATCGGATACTTATTCTTTTCCGTAAGGTTTTTCAATTCCTGGTAGTCGATATAAAGCCGCAAGCTCCCATCTTTCTTCTTAACGAAAAGAAACGGTGCGCTCCAAGGAGACGAACTTAGACGCACATAACCTTGCTCTAACAACTCTTGCAGTTGCACCTTCAACTCCGCCATCTCTTTTAGCGCTATCCGATAGGGGGAGAGTGACACCGGTTTGGCACCCGGTACCAGCTCAATAGTAAAGTCTATCTCCCGCTGAGGAGGAGCTCCTGGGAGATAATCTGGAAACACATCAGGATACTCAGACACAACTGGGATACTGTCCAGACTAGGCTTAGGCGTCGAAGTCTGCACTAGCGTGACAAACAGCTCTGCCCCAGACTGAACTGCCTTGATCACCTGAAGGGTTGACATCAAAACTTTCCCTGTCCCCTTCATGCCCGCAAACGTAGTCTCCCGTTCAGAATTTAATCTCATCTTAACCTCCTTTTGGTTGCAATCAATGTAAGCTCGCTGCTCCGAGAGCCAGTCCATACCAAAGATTACATCGAACTCTACTAACGGTAGAATCAACGCTCGCAAATCAAACTCCTGATCCCCAATCTAAACCTTGACCACACAGACCTTATCCGCGCATATTGAACACCCATTGTGTACAACCCCATGTCCGGAGAGCAAGGCCGCCAGGAGCCAGGCAGATCGGGCTAAGGGGAGTAGGCGAGCTCGGTAGTGGAGAAGCCGAGCCCGAGCTCGGCATTCGTCGACCAGAGATCGGCCTTCGTCGACATCGAGCTCGGTATTCGCCGAGTTGGCCCAGGACAACTGTTGGCGACCAAGGATGGGTGAGCTCATCATCCCAAATCGCGCCCCACCAATGGAGCTCGGCAAAAGCAGGCGAGCAGGACCCGCCGAGATGATCAAGCTCCCCAGCTCGCCTGGATGAATGAGGTACTTTTTAATGTTTTGCCCCCGCTGGTCTGCCTATAGCCCTTCAAAACAGCGGAGTTTGGCTGTTGGCAGACCCAACCAAGGGTTGTCTGGTAATTTCAGGTCAGCTCTTTTAGTTATTGGCAGTCCAGATTCTAAAAACTATAAATAGGACCAAAGGGGTACCCCAGAAAGCATGCTCCCTGTACTCTCCTATTCCAGTTCTCAAGTGCTTTCTAAGGGTACCTTAGCTCGGCTTCTTGCTAAGGAGGGGAAGCGCTCTGAGATCTTCCTAGTTTGTGGTGGGACCTCCATGCCGAGCCCTTGGGTCTGTTTTTCCTCGTCTTCTTTGTTGTTCTACTTGTAGGACTGAAGTAGGTGCGAGACCACCCCTTCCCCAAGGGTCGAACTCCACAGGAGACCGATTTTCTGTTTCAACATTTTGGTGCGGTGAGCGTGGATCGTGGTCAGTACAGAAAAGCTTCACCGAGCTCGATGACGGGAGGACAGGGATCTGACAGTCCGAACTCGCCGCCCCCCATATCTCGCCACAGTGGGGATGTTTGAAGATTTCAGGAATGAAGTGCTGACTCTTGTCAAGTTCGCACTCGGCACGCGGGCCGAGTGCTCGACTCCAGCAGTCCAGATCACGGCCGCCCCCACCTTGGGCAAGGACGCTCCCGGCAGGTGAGCTGGGAAGGAGGTAGCCGAGGAAGGCCGGGGTGCGAGCTCCCCGGGCGCGAGCTCTTCCCCGGCTCGGCAGGCCGAGGCCGGTTCGGCGAGCTACGCTCGCGAGACTCGCTGACTCGCCCAGTGGGGGGAGGCAGTCCTTTCAGCGAGCTGTTCTCTTCAGCTCCAGTTCTATATGGGTTCAGGGAACCCGAGATGTCCTACTACATCGGGAAGGGAGACTCGGTCCAGCATGTTTAATGGTTTGAGGACGTAGTCTCCATCCGACAGATGTCGGACGGGTTCAAGTGCCGACTCTTCGCTATCACCCTCAGGGAGAAGGCAAGGGAGTGGTTCTATCAGCTACTGGCCAGCTCCATCTACTGTTTTGAGGACCTGCGCCGGGGGTTCATGCTGAGGTTCACTACCTCGAAGAAGAGGAAGAAGGAGTCGGAGTCCCTGTTTCACATCAAGCAGGGAGTGAATGAGACATTGTGGAGCTACGTGGACCGGTTTCAAGAGGAGGTCACTCAGGTCCAAGAGATGTCAGGCCATAGTCTGATGATGGCCTTCACCTTGGGCCTGCAGCAGGGGTTCTTTAGGATGGAGCTGAAGAGAGTTCCCCCTCTCTCCTACGAGGAGCTGATGGAGATGACGACAAGAGAAGTTGACGGGGAGGCATCAAACCAAGTGTTTGTGAGGAAACTGGCCAGGTGGGCCACGGAGGAGGAGAAGGAGTCGAGAGGAGGAAGAGGACAAGAATAAAGGAGAGGAGAGCCCCGACAGAGGGAGCAGAGGCAGCTCTAGGGGCAGTAGCAGCCGAGGTGGGGGCGTCAAGAGCCCGACCGTCGAGTGGGCTACAGGCCTGAGTGGCAGGGGCAGGGGCCACAAAGGGGATACTACTGAAGGGATCACTATCAGGGGAGGCAAGATCTGTTCTACTCCCCCCCCGGGCTGGAGGCAGGCCCAGAGACCCCGGCTCCTCGACCAAGAGGAGTCTATGGCCATAGCCTTGGGGGCGAGGATGTAACGCCCCCGGTTTTTCGGTGTTATGTTTGATCTTTGGCTGGCGTTACGATGGCGTATTTTCGGCTTTTTGCCGTTGTAGAGCGTGGTCTTAGCTCTTAGGGTTCCCTGTGTAGCCTGTTTGTAGCCTGTTAGCAAGATTCCTCAGCTAGCCGAAGTCTGTTTGATGACTCGGCTGGGCCTCTTAGGGAATGCTTGTGTTTTGGCTTCGGGAAGTGTTATCCCGGGTTTCGTTCGTCGAATGCTAATTTCGACTTCGCAGTTATGTTCGTAGCGTGGGTTTTTAGCTGCGGCGTGAATTTCGTCTTTTTCCGAGAAGTTTCAGGTTTCGTGTTGTTTTGATATTGAGTGTAAATAATTATTGATATGTTGAATGTTTATTATTAAAACTGATATATATATATATATAGTCTTGGGTCAGAATTAGGGTTGGGTTCCTTTTGTTCTTTTCATGTTTTCTCTGCTTGGAAGAAGTCGTCGCCTGTACGAGAGGAGGTGCACCGCCGGCCTACCCTAGCCTTCGGACGCCGATTCCTGGAGATTTAGCGGTCGGAATTCGTTTTCGAGAGTGGATCTGGACTGCCCTCGCCGGGATCTGCTTTCTTTCTGCTCCTCAGCTTGCTGCTCTTCGGTCAGATCCGTGAGCGGGGGAGGCCGCCGACCGAGTTCCTGGTATTGAGGCAAGTGATGTCCCTTCATCCTTGCCAAAGCTGATCTTTGTCTTTATTTTGAGCTAATTTTTATCTCTTTCTTGATTAGATCTTAGGTGTAAGCTAGGGTTTGTTCCCGATCATACTATGGTTAGTGTAGAAAGTTCCTGTTAAATCTCAGTTTTCTGAGGGATTGTGTCTATTAGGGGCAGTTTTGGTTCGGTTTAGGTCGAGTAGCTGCCATTGCCGATGGATGTTGTACTCTAGAGAGAGAGAGAATCCTCGTTCCCGTTTCTGGTTGTGTGCTGGATCTGGCGCCTGAGGCCAGTCAGGGTGTCGACACCGTGGTTTCGACACCAGCCAGTCAGGGTGTCGACACCGTGGTGTCGACACCAGCCAGTCAGGGTGTCGACACCTTGGTGTCGACACCAGCCAGTCGGGGTGTCGACACCGTGGTGTCGACACCAGCCTGTCGGGGTGTCGACACAGTGGTGTCGACACCAGCCTGTCAGGGTGTCGACACTTGGTGTCGACACCGGCCAGTCGGGGTGTCGACACTTGGTGTCCACACCCGCAGCGGCAGTGTCGACACCTTGTGTCGACACCGGCCGTAGTGGTGTCGACACTTGGTGTCGACACCCGCAGCGGCAGTGTCGACACCGGCCGCAGTGGTGTCGACACTTGGTGTCGACACCCGCAGCGGCAGTGTCGATACCTTGTGTCGACACCGGCCGCAGAGGTGTCGACACTTGGTGTCGACACCCGCAGCGGCAGTATCGACACCTTGTGTCGACACCGGCCGCAGAGGTGTCGACACTTGGTGTCGACACCAGCAGCGGTTGTGTCGACACCTTGTGTCGACACCGGCTTGTCGTGGTGTCGACACATCGTGTCGACACTGGGTGCTGCCCTTATTTTGGGGTTAGGGAGACTCGGGGTTGGTTTTGGTTAGGCGTGCAAGGCCGCGTCGGTTGGACCCGACGTTTTGCCTTGGGTTCGTGTGTTTCTTAGGACTGTTAGTGGGACTTTTCCCTAGAAGGGGGGGGGGGGCATTGGGTGTTCGGCTAACTTTCTGCATGCCGACTCTTGGGTTGTGGCAGGTGGTGGAGTTTTGGTGGCCTCTGGAGGGGTGGTTTTATGTGGAGAGCTGTGGCCACCGCCTTTTGCCCCGGTTTGGGTTGGTGTGTGTGGGACCCTAAAGCTGCCACTGTTTGACCCCTTAGCCCTTTTTGGGTCTGATTCTGGTTATGCATTCAGACCCATATTTTGACCACTGCCGCTTACCCACGTGTTAGGGCTGTTAGTCCCTTTCCTGTCTATGTTTACCCTTCTTTTTGGCATATGTATATGTCCTGATGCTGTTGCAGGCTCTCTTGGTAGGGCATGTTGGTTTATTGCTCGCACTTGGTGTGCTCTGCGGTGTTTTAGACAGTACTCTTTTCTTACTGCCATTCTCTTTTTCTTTTGATTATAGAAGTTTGTTGCCGGGTTGGTAACCCTTCATCTTATTTATTCATTAATCTATTGCTCTATTTACTTTTTGATTGTTCCCTTGCTGAGGTGTTCCTTTCTTGAATGCCTCAGGTCCAGGTTGTAGCCAGTTCAGCGGCTAGTTCTTTTGGAGGGGCTTGTTGGTGGCCTCTAGGGTAGCTGAGATTGCTGATCCCCGTTTGTTGTGAGGTAGTTCTTTACTCTTCTGTATAGACATACATACTCGCCAGTGGGTTCGTGTCAGGTTGTTGGCGCCCACTGGTGGATTCTTGTGATGCTGAATATGAATTTAAACTGCTGTTTTTGCCTATTTGAGGTTGGTTACTTGCTTCTAGGAAGGATTTATGCTAGGTTGCATGTTAGATATTTTAAAACCTAAAAGCATTATTATATGTACCCCATGCATAACATGTTTCTAAATCAAAGACACTATTTTTCCTCAGCGTAAAACACTATATATTTATACCTACTATATTCACCTTAGGGTCGTGCACGCATAAGTCGTCCCCCGGGGACACTTATGCTCTTTTAGGGCGTCAATTTATTGAACCAAAGTATTTTCTGCTGCGTATAAATATAGTTTTAACAGTGGACTAGCTGATCCACCGGGCCGAGGGATACGGCCATTCAACAAGACTGACTTTCTTTCATACTTAATTAACAATTTTTCCTTAAAACCTAACGTCTGGAGTTTTGCCTGAGCGTGTGCAGTTATCCCCTACACGACGTGGCATCATGACGCGTGTTTTCACTTACTCTGATACGATTTTTACCGTTGAGAAAATGCGGGTTGTGACAGTTGGTATCAGAGCCAGGTTGCTTGACAAATGGTTGGGCAACCTTTCCCTTGTCTGCATTAGTGTTTAGCATCATACCATTCACACACCAATATGTCATCAGCACGTCTTGGCCGAAGCACGAACACTACACTCATGAGCATGAAGAAGTATACAGGGCATATTATGTAGTATGGGATGCATAATATGTGTTTGTATATGGATCCAACATAGAAGGCAACATGTGAGGGTTATGTAGTATGGGATGCATAACCTCACCACATGAATGTGGCTAGCACGTTTTCTTTTTCGTTACATGGGAATGTTATGTAGTATGGGATGCATAACATTTTCATGTGTACGCCGCCCATGGCATGCACTAAGGCCTTTTTAGAATGCATAGCACATCATGCATAGCATAACATTTCATAAGCACAACGTGCCAAGTTAAAGATTTGCAAGATGACATATGTACACACATGGTTTTGAGTCAAAAAGAATACAAATGCATGCATTCATGGTTTAGGCACATGAGTCAGTATGATGGTGGTGAACCATCTTAGGATAAGCATAACATCATCATGGTAAAAACAACTTCCAGAGCAAGTTTTGCAGTTGAAGTTCATATTTAAGTGTGTTTGTCCGTACCGGGTAGTTTCGTTCTAATTGATGGGCTAGGATTTGTCTAAAGCTTGTGCGATTTTAGGATGGCGAGACGTCCTACGATGAGATCGACCCCCCAATCCGAGGGTGAGACGTCAGGAGCGCAGAGCGATGCGTTGGTAGAAAGCCTGCGGCAGAGTAATGAGGAGTTATCGAGGCAGGTTGTGGCTATGCAGGCTCAGATTCAGTCCCTTGTAGCAGTGGTGGCGGGACAGACCCCGAGAGCTCAGAACCCCGCTGAGGGAGTAGCTGTTCCTACCCCTCCTGCTCCTCCCATGCCTTTGGTTGTGGTGCCCCCGGAGATGGCGTTCATATCCCAGTTTCAGCGGCTGAGACCCCCTACCTATGATGGGCAGGCAGATTTCATGATTCTGGATGATTAGCTAATTACCATTGAGGATATGTTCTCGTACTCAGGGATTACGGACGATCAGAGAGTGATGCTCGCTGCTTACCAGCTCAAGGGCTTGGCAAAGAATTGGTGGCTGAGGGAGAAAGAGAGCTTAGTGGCAGGTTGCACTTGGGAGTCATTTAAGGTGATGTTGTTAAGTAAGTTTCTGCCTTCAGTCGAACGGGACCGGCTAATGAATGACTTTCTTCATCTAAAATAGAGGAAACTCACGGTTAGTGAGTATGAGATTGAGTTTAGTAAGTTGAGTCAGTTTTCTCCGGGTCTGGTGAGTGTTGAGGCAGACCGAGTTAAGCGATTTCTGGATGGACTAAGAAGCGACATTCAGCAGTTAGCGAATGCCTATGGAGCCGTCAGTTATGCCAGTGTGGTTGAAGCTGCCTTGAGAGTTGAGGCCATTGAGAATGCCAAGAATAGAGGCCAGCAGTTAAGGAAGGATAAGCGGAAGTCCGGTGGAGGGAAGAGCCCTCAGGAACCTGATGCTGTCTCAAGAAAGAAGGTCAAAGAGATTTGTAGCTTTTGTGGCCGGCCAGGCCACCCCTTTGAGAAGTGTTTCAAAAGGTTGGGAGCGCAGAAGAAGGAACAGGTGCACGTGATTCAGGGTACTTCCAGGGGAGACTTGGTATGTGCCTTGTGTGGAAGGAAGGGGCATGAGGCTGCCCGTTGTTGGATAAAAGATAAGGTCTGTTTTCAGTGCGGCCAGAAGGGTCATCTCAAGACAAGGTGCCCTCAGACCCAGTCTATTCTGCAACCAGTTCCCCTCCAGGCTCTGCCACCGCCTCAGCGAGTGGATAAAGGAATAGGAAAGCTGAATGTGCTTTCGACAGACGAAGCGCAGACCTCGACCCAGGTTATCTCAAGTTCGACTCCTCCCCAGCCATTTCGTTACGTTCCCTTTTTGGTTGTAGTTTTCGTTTTAGCGCTTCTTGCCTTAGATGCGTGTGCAATTCGTAGGGCGATTTAAGGTAAAGAACCGCTGGGCGCGCGTTCTCTTCGATTCCGGCGCTACCCACTCGTTTGTGGCTAGAGCCTTTGTGGAGCGGTTCAGTTTGGGCCTAGATCGTGTTGGTGGTGCCTTCTGCGTTAAGTTCCCCTCCGGTGACTCTGTGGTTACGGACCTGGGTATCCTCGATTGTCCAATTTTGTTGGGAGATTTTCTAGCCAAGGCAGATTTGAAGGTGATTTACCTGGAGGACTTTGACGTTATTTTGGGCATGGACTGGTTGTCAAGGTACGATGCTGTGATCCAGTGCAAGGGTAAGCGCTTGGACTTCGTCAAAGACAACGGTCAGCCAGGGAGCGTTTATGGGTATTCCCTCCAGGAGTCTCCAGTCATTTCTGCGGTGCCTGATCGGAGGTTGCTTGTTTCTGGCTGTTTTGCCTGTGTGGTTTCTCTGGTAGGGTCGATTGTTAGTGAGCCCCATTTGGAAGAGATTCCTGTGGTGTGTGACTTTTCTGATGTGTTTCCTGACGATCTTCCCGTTCTTCCACCCGATCGAGATGTCGAGTTTGCAATAGATTTGGAGCCAGGCACGCGTCCTATCGTAAAGGCGTCGTACCGGATGGCCCCGCGAGAGCTGGAAGAGTTGCGAATTCAGCTGGATGAGTTGTTGGAAAAAGGCTTTATAAGGCCGAGTTCTTCGCCTTGGGGTGCGCCAGTGCTATTCGTTAAAAAGAAGGATGGGTCGATGAGGTTATGCATCGACTATAGAGAGTTGAACAAGGTTACTATTAAGAACAGGTACCCTTTGCCGCGAATCGACGATTTGTTCGACCAACTGCGTGGTAGTGCCGTGTTTTCCAAGATAAATCTTTGTTCGGGCTATCACCAGTTGAGGATTCGGGAGTCAGATGTTCCGCGGACGGCGTTCCGCTCTCGTCATGGGCATTTTGAGTTTTTGGTTGTCTTTTGGTTTGACTAATGCGCCCTCATCTTTTATGGATTTGATGAACAGAGTTTTCAAGGATTTCCTAGATAAGTTCGTGATTGTCTTTATAGACGATATTTTGGTGTATTCTAAGGATGCAGAGGAGCATGATCGACATTTGCGGCTGGTCTTAGCGACTCTGAGAGACCATAAGCTATACGCCAAGCTGAGCAAATGTGAATTTTGGTTGCCTCAAGTTTCTTTTCTAGGCCACGTGATTAATAAGGAGGGAATATCAGTGGACACAGAGAAGATCGTTGCTGTTATGGGATGGGCGAGACTAGTTACCCCCAAAGAGATCAGAAGCTTCTTGGGTTTGGCTGGTTATTATAGAAGATTTGTAGAAGGTTTCTCTACCTTGTCCGCGCCGTTGACCAAGTTGACGCAGAAGAATGTAGCCTTTATATGGGATGACAAGTGTGAGAAGGCTTTTGAGGAACTAAAAAGAAGGTTATGTTCGGCTCCAATTTTGTCTTTGCCTACGGAGGGTAGTGAGTATGATATATATGTGGATGCGTCGCATGTCGGTCTGGGCTGCGTTTTGATGCAGGGCGGAAAGGTGATTGCGTACGGATCGAGATAGCTAAAGACTCACGAGAGGAACTACCCTACGCATGACCTGGAGTTTGCAGCTGTGATTTATGCGTTGAAATTGTGGAGGCATTTGTTATATGGCGCGCAGTACAAGATTTTCACGGATCATAAGAGTCTGAAGTATGTCTTCACTCAGAAAGAATTGAATCTGCGCCAGCGGCGGTGGTTGGAGTACGTGGCCGACTATGATGTTGAAATTCAGTATCATCCAGGCAAGGCAAATGTGGTGGCTGATGCCCTGAGTCGGAAGTCAGGTAAGATTTTTAATCTTTCCGCCGAGCGTCTAGTGGAAGAGTTTCTGTTGATGGACATTTCTGTGGGAAGCTGTGATTCGCAGAGTAGCATAGCAGTAGCAGAACCTTCGTGGATTACGCTTACGAGACTGCATCAGAAGGACGATCCCGATCTTCTGCATTTGTATCTTCGAGCTGAGAAGGGTGAATTACCAGATTTCTCTATAGATGATGCAGGTACCTTGAAGTACCGTGGCAGGTTTTGCATCCCCGCAGTTGGAGATATCCGGGATATGGTGTGCAGAGACGCCGACGGATCTAGTGTTGCCTACCATCCAGGGTCTACCAAGATGTATCATGATTTAAAACAGATTGCCTGGTGGTACGGGATGAAGAAGGACATAGCCAGATTTGTTTCAGAGTGTTTCACTTGCAGGCGTGTGAAAGCCGACCATGGGAGGCCTGGTGGCAAGCTGACTCCCTTGGAGATTCCGATGTGGAAGTGAGAGAGTATCTCGATGGATTTCATTACCGTCTTACCGAGATCGCCTAAGGGGAATGATTCAGTTTGGGTAATTGTAGATAGATTGACGAAGAGCGCTCATTTCGTACCATTTAAGATCGATTATCCGATGAGGAAGATAACCAAGCTGTATCTGGAAGAGGTTATCAGATTGCATGGAGTACCCGTAAGTATCATATCAGATCGAGACTCCAGGTTCACGTCTCGTTTTTGGAAGAGCCTTCAAGAAGGGTTGGGTACAGATTTGAGATATTCCACGGCTTATCATCCACAGACCAATGGTCAGACAGAGCGAGTGAATCAGATTGTGGAAGACATGATCCGATTCTATATTCTGGACCACGGAGGAGCGTGGGACGAGCGCTTGCGGCTTATGGAATTCGCATACAACAACAGTTATCAAGAAAGCTTGCAAATGGCTCCCTTTGAAGCTTTGTATGGGAGGCGCTGCAGGACTCCCTTGTTTTGGGCTGAGCTAGGCGAGGGACCTTTGTTGGGTCCAGAAGCGCTTGAGGAGATGGAAACCGCTGTGAAGCTTATTCGGGAAAAGCTTCGGATAGCACAGGAGAGGTATGAGAAGAACGCCAATCGGCGTAGATCGGACTTGGAATTTGCTGTGGGGGACTCGGTGTTTTTAAAGGTCTCCCCGTTGATTGGAGTCAAGCGGTTTGGCAAGAATAGGAAGTTGGACCCGAGATATGTGGGGCCGTTTTCGATTGTTGAGCGGATTGGGGTATCAGCCTACAGGCTGGCCTTGCCCGCAAAGTTCCCTGGCGTGCATGATGTCTTTCACGTCAGTCAGCTGCGGAAATGTGTGATGAATGGCAGACAGGTTTTGGATTCTGTGCCTCAGTTGGAGCCGAATCTTTCTTATGTGGAGGTGCATGTTCGCATTTTAGATTCTCAAGTTCGGGCGTTGCGGAAGAAGACTATTCCGATGGTTAAAGTTTTATGGAGGAATCAAGATGTGGAAAGCGCGACTTGGGAGTTGGAGTCGGCTATGAGGGAGGCTCACACTCATCTGTTTCCCTGATCTTGTGCTTGGTATGTTCTATTTTATTATTTATTTAGCCCTTTCCTCGCTCTTTCTCTCTCCTTCTTTATAGGGGTGTTGTGAGTAAAGTTTCGAGGCGAAACTTTCTTTTAGGGGGAGTGGCTGTAACGCCCCCGGTTTTTCTGTGTTATGTTTGATCTTTGGCTGGCGTTACGATGGCGTATTTCCGGCTTTTTGCCGTTGTAGAGCATGGTCTTAGCTCTTAGGGTTCCCTGTGTAGCCTGTTTGTAGCCTGTTAGCAAGATTCCCCAGCTAGCCGGAGTCTGTTTGATGACTCGGCTGGGCCTCTTAGGGAATTCTTGTGTTTTGGCTTCGAGAAGTGTTATCCCGGGTTTCGTTTGTCGAATGCTAATTTCGACTTCGCAGTTGTGTTCGTAGCGTGGGTTTTTACCTGCGGCGTGAATTTCGTCTTTTTCCGAGAAGTTTCAGGTTTCCTATTGTTTTGATGTTGAGTGTAAATAATTATTTATATGTTGAATGTTTATTATTAAAACTAATATATATATATATATATATATATATATATATATATATATATATATATATATATATATATATATATATATATATATAGTCTTGGGACAGAATTAGGGCTGGGTTCCTTTTATTCTTTTCCTGTTTTCTCTGCTTGGAAGAAGCCGCCGCCTGTACGAGAGGAGGTGCACCGCCGGCCTACCCTAGCCTTCGGACGCCGATTCCTGGAGATTTAGCGGTCGGAATTCGTTTTCGAGAGTGGATCTGGACTGCCCTCGCCGGGATCTGCTTTCTTTCTGCTCCTCAGCTTGCTGCTCTTCGGTCAGATCCGTGAGCGGGGGAGGCCGCCGACCGAGTTCCTGGTATTGAGGCAAGTGATGTCCCCTCATCCTTGCCAAAGCTGATCTTTGTCTTTCTTTTGAGCTAATTTTTATCTCTTTCTTGATTAGATCTTAGGTGTAAGCTAGGGTTTGTTCCCGATCATACTGTGGTTAGTGTAGAAAGTTCTTGTTAAATCTCAGTTTTCCGAGGGATTGTGTCTATTAGAGGCAGTTTTGGTTCGGTTTAGGTCTAGTAGCTACCATTGCCGATGGATGTTGTACTCTAGAGAGAGAGAGAGAATCCTCGTTCCCGTTTCTGGTTGTGTACTGGATCTGGCGCCTGAGGCCAGTCAGGGTGTCGACACCGTGGTGTCGACACCAGCCAGTCAGGGTGTCGACACCGTGGTGTCGACACCAGCCAGTCGGGGTGTCGATACCGTGGTGTCGACACCAGCCAGTCGGGGTGTCGACATCGTTGTGTCGACACTAGCCTGTCGGGGTGTCGACACTTGGTGTCGACACCAGCCTGTCGGGGTGTCGACACTTGGTGTCGACACCGGCCAGTCGAGGTGTCGACACTTGGTGTCGACACCCGTAGCGGCAGTGTCGAAACCTTGTGTCAACACCGGCCGTAGTGGTGTCGACAATTGGTGTCGACACCCGCAGCGGCAGTGTCGACACCTTGTGTCGACACCGGCCGCAGTGGTGTCGACACTTGGTGTCGACACCCGCAGCGGCAGTGTCGACACCTTGTGTCGACACCGGCCGCAGAGGTGTCGACACTTGGTGTCGACACCCGCAGCGGCAGTGTCGACACCTTGTGTCGACACCGGCCGCAGCGGTGTTGACACTTGGTGTCGACACCAGCAGCGGTTGTGTCGACACCTTATGTCGACACCGGCTTGTCGTGGTGTCGACACATCGTGTCGACACTGGGTGCTGCCCTTGTTTTGGGGTCAGGGAGACTCGGGGTTGGTTTTGGTTAGGCGTGCAAGGCCGCGTCGGTTGGACCCGACGTTTTGCCTTGGGTTCGTGTGTTTCTTAGGACTGTTAGTGGGACTTTTCCCTAGAAGGGGGGGGGGGCATTGGGTGTTCGGCTAACTTTATGCATGCCGACTCTTGGGTTGTGGCAGGTGGTGGAGTTTTGGTGGCCTCAGGAGGGGTGGTTTTATGTGGAGAGCTGTGGCCACCCCCTTTTGCCCCGGTTTGGGTTGGTGTGTGTGGGACCCTAAAGCTGCCACTGTTTGACCCCTTAGCCCTTTTTGGGTCTGATTCTGGTTATGCATTCAGACCCATGTTTTGACCACTGCCGCTTACCTACGTGTTAGGGTTGTTAGTCCCTTTCCTGTCTATGTTTACCCTTCTTTTCGGCATATGTATATGTCCTGATGCTGTTGCAGGCTCTCTTGGTAGGGCATGTTGGTTTATTGCTCGCACTTGGTGTGCTCTGCGGTGTTTTAGACAGTACTCTTTTCTTACTGCCATTCTCTTTTTCTTTTGATTATAACAGTTTATTGCCGGGTTGGTAACCCTTCATCTTATTTATTCATTAATCTATCGCTCTATTTACTTTTTGATTGTTCCCTTGCCGAGGTGTTCCTTTCTTGAATGCCTCAGGTCCAGGTTGTAGACAGTTCAGCGACTAGTTCTTTTGGAGGGGCTTGTTGGTGGCCTCTAGGGTAGCTGAGATTGCTGATCCCCGTTTGTTGTGAGGTAGTTCTTTACTCTTCTGTATAGACATACATACTCGCCAGTGGGTTCGTGTCAGGTTGTTGGCGCCCACTGGTGGCTTCTTGTGATGCTGAATATGAATTTAAACTGCTGTTTTTGCCTATTTGAGGTCGGTTACTTGCTTCTGGGAAGGATTTATGCTAGGTTGCATGTTAGATATTTTAAAACCTAAAAGCATTATTATATGTACCCCATGCATAACATGTTTCTAAATCAAAGACACTATTTTTCCTCAGCGTAAAACACTATCTTTTTATACCTACTATATTCACCTTAGGGTCGTGCACGCATAAGTCGTCCCCCGGGGACACTTATGCTCTTTTAGGGCGTCAATTTATTGAACCAAAGTATTTTCTGCTGCGTATAAATATAGTTTTAACAGTGGACTAGCTGATCCACCGGGCCGAGGGATACGGCCATTCAACAAAACTGACTTTCTTTCATACTTAATTAACAATTTTCCTTAAAACCTAACGTCTGGAGTTTTGCCTGAGCGTGTGCAGTTATCCCCTGCACGACGTGGCATCACGACGCGTGTTTTCTCTAACTCTGATACGATTTTTACCGTTGAGAAAATGCGGGTTGTGACAGAGGAGGAGGATAATAAGGAGGAGGAGGAGGAGAGAAGTTAGGGTGGAGTTGCCTTATTGCGACTTCCATCAGGAGGAGGGGCACGGAATATCCACGTGCCCCGAATTCCTTAAGATGAGGGGAAATAGGGAGTAGTAGCAGCAGCAGCAGGGGCGACAAGAAGTGAGGATCGAGGAGGTCTTGCCTCGGGCGGAGGAGGATCGTTGCGAAGACCGGGTGGATGTTGGAACCCGAGGAGTGATCGGAGTGATCCACGGGGCAGTGGGGGTCGAGGCTTCCCACAAGCCGAGTCTCCACACCATGTACCGCCGGAGGGTTACCTCCACATCCCAGACCCCACCCCCGGAGGAGAGCATCACTTTCTCTAGAAGCGACATGCTAGATCACGAGGATCCATTTTGTGATGCGCTGGTCATCAAGGCAGCCATCGAGAATTTTACCGTCTCTCGGATCCTCGTCGACAATGGGGAGCTCCGTCAACGTCATCTTCAAAAAGGCTTTTGATGCGATGAAGGTGGAGCCAAAGAGGGTGCTGGCCTCGGACGGACCCTTGTTCGGGTTTTCAGGGGAGAGAAAGGAAGTGGAGGGAGGAGTCGGCCTCCATGTTACACTAGGGTGTCAGTCCAGAAACTACAGGTTCGTCATCGTGGACGCCCCCAACAGTTACAGCGCCATCTTTGGGAGGCCCTTTATAAGCGCCTTCCGCTGCGTCCCCTCATCTTTCCACAAGTGCTTAAAGTTCAACGATGAGGGGATTCAGGTCCGGGTCAGGGGGTACACAAAGGTGGCGCGGGAGTGCTATGTCACTGCGGTGAACACCATCTCTTGGCAGGAGGGAGCCGAGGAGATGGGGTAGAGGATGGAGGAGGCTGAGCAAGAAGTAGGAAGGGAGGAGCTGGAGATGGGGAACTGAGCAGAGGTGGCGGCATGAAGAGACCTAGAGGAGGTGGCCGAAGTGATGGTCGTAGGGGAAGAGATGGAGGTAGAGGTCCCCGTTCCGGAGGAAGGGGATGCTGAAGGATGGGGGGAGCAGTCCAGGCTAGAGGCTGCAGAGGAAGTAGTGGAGCTGGAGGTGCTCACCCGGGGAGGCAGGTTGGAGAAGATCCACGTCAGCGGGGGGGCTGACCCCGGAGGACCAAGGCAGGATGCTAGAGTGCATCCAGAAGAACGTGGACATCTTTGCTTGGAATGCCGCGAAGATGCCGGGGGTTGACGCGGATGTGGCCTGCCACTGCCTCAACCTGAACCCGGGAACACGCCCCGTTCAGCAGAAGAAGAGGTCCACTGCGGACAAGCTGGCGAAGCCCATCAGGGAGGAGGTGGCGAAACTCCTGAAGGCCGGCTTCGTGTCCAAGATTCAGTACCCCGGCTGGGTCTCCAACGTGGTCATGGTCAAAAAAGGAGATGGCCGGTGGAGGATGTGTACCGACTTTTCTTTACTTAATAAAGCTTGTCCTAAGTACTGTTATCCTTTGCCTCGAATCGACACGCTGGTTGACTCAGCCGTTGGATTTTCTGTAATGCGTTTTTTAGATGCTTTTTCAGGTTATCATCAAATCAGGATGCACCCCCCGGACATCAAGGATGTCTCGTTCATCACAGGGGATGGATGCTACTGTTACAAGATGATGCCCTTCGGGCTGAAGAATGCAGGGGCGACCTACCAGAAAATGATGGATAGGGTCTTCAAGGAACAGAAGGGGAGGAATTTGGAGGTATACGTGGATGACCTCATGATCAAGAGTCGGGACGTGCACTCTCACCTCCGGGACCTGAAGGAGACCTTTGCCACCCTGAGCAAATACAAAATGCGGTTGAATCCCCTAAAGTGTGTCTTCGGGGCTAGCAGGGGAAAGTTCTTGGGGCACCTCCTCACCCCCGTAGGGGTCGAGCCGAATCCCGATAAGGTTATGGCCATCTTAGAGATGTGGTCGCCGCGAAATGCTAAGGAGGTGCAACGACTGACGGGGAAGCTGGCAGGGTTGAGTAGGTTCCTCTCCCGGGCAGGAGAGAAATACTCCCCCTTCTTCAAAACATTGAGGGGGGGTCGAAAGTTCGAATGGACCAAGGAGTGCGAGGAGGCATTCCAGGCCCTCAAGATACAGTTAACGCAAGCTCCGCTGCTCCAAGGGCTGAATGAGGGGGAGAACCTATTTTTATATCTCGGGGTCGGGGCGGAGGCCCTGAGTTCCGTCCTAGTTCGCGAAGAAGGGAAGAAGCAGTTCTCAATTTATTATGTGAGTCAGGTCCTGAGAAAGACCGAGGTCTGATACCCGATTTTGGAAAAGCTGGCTTTCGCCCTGATCATCTCTACTCGGAGGCTGCGACCTTACTTCCAGGCACACTCAATCTGAGCGGTGACTGACCATCCCCTCCGCAACATCTTTGAGGGGGTGGAGCATTCAGGCAGGCTGGCCAAGTGGTCGGTGGAGTTGAGTGAGTTTGATGTTTCGTTCATTCCGGGCCTCTCGATCAAAGATCAAGTGATGGCCGACTTCTTGGTTGACTATGTGATCGAGGTAACAGAGGAAGAGCTCACTCGTCCGACTCCTTGGAAGATGAAGGTAGACGGCGCCTCGAGGAGGCATTCCCTAGGAGTGGGGGTGATCCTGGAAAGCCCTCAGGGAACTCGAATTGAGCAGATGGTGGTGGTGCACTTTCCCATTACAAATAATCAGGCTGAGTACGAGGCCGTGATAGCAGGGCTACGCCTAGCCAAGGAGCTGGGGGTGTTAGACGTGGAGGTCCTCACCGATTCCATGGTGGTAGCTTGCCAGATCAACGGGGAGTTTGAGGCAAGGGAGCCCACCCTGGGATTATACTTATCCAAAGTGAAGTGGGTCATAGGCACTTTCCAAACCTTCTCCATCCGACACATGCCCAGGGAAGCGAATGAACAAGTCGACCAACTAGCAAAGCATGGTCCCCAGGTGGGGGGTACCATCACCGACCTGTTCCGCCCCTCCATCGAAGAGGGGGAGTCATGGAAATTGATCAACAAACTTCGTGGATGGACCAAGTAGTGACTTTCCTCTCCACGGGAGAGTATCTGGAGGGGGTAGATAAGAAGAAGCTAAGGCACAAGTTAGTGTATTACCTCCTCCAGGACGGACAACTGTACAGAAAGACACTCTCGGGGATGTTGGCCCGTTGCGTGGCCGAGGAGGAGGTACAGAGGATCTTGGAGGAAGTCCACTCCGGAGAGTGTGGAGGAGGTGCCACGGAGTTCGCGAGGAGGTGCCATAAATGCCAGCTATTTGCCCCCCTCCAGCTATAGCCGGCCCAGCGACTCAAGAGTATCACGGCCCCCTGGCCCTTCGCAATTTGGGGAATGGATTTGGTTGGGCCATTCCCCCAGGCCAGTGGTTAAAGGAGGTTCCTCCTTGTAATGATCGACAACTTCTCCAAGTGGTTGGAGGTGAAGGCGCTGGCCAAGGTGACTTCCCAGATAATCAGGAACTTTGTTTGGGGGGAGATCATCTGCCGCCATGGGCTACCCCAAGCCATCGTCACGGACAACGGGCCCTAGTTTGCCAGCGCCGAGTTCACTAGTTTTTGCGAGCAACTGGGAATCGAGCTCAGGTTCACCTCGGTCCATCACCCCAGGAGCAACGGCCAGGTGGAGGCCGCGAACAAGATCATCGTCAACCTTCTCAAGAAGAAGGTGGAGAACTTGAAGGGGAGTTGGGTGGAGCATCTCCCCGCGGTTCTTTGTGGCCTAAGAACCACCCCCAACAAGGCTACTGGAGAGACCCCCTTCAAGCTCTCCGATGGGTGCGAGGCAGTGCTCCCCGTGGAATTTGAAGTTCAAACACCTCGAGTCATTGCGGCCAAGGAAGGCAGAGAGGAATGGCGGGCAGAGAATGAGGAGGAGTTGCGGCTCTCCCTTGACGTGGTGGAGGAACTACGGGACCTCTCCGCCCTCCGACAAGAAGAGGTGAAAAGGAGACTGGCCAAGTACTTTGACAAGCATGTCAGAGTCAAGCAGTTCGTGGAAGGGGAATTGGTGCTAAAGAAGGTGGATGCAGCAGGGAGGTCGGCATCCGTAGGGAAGCTCAACCCCAGCTGGGAGGGACCGTTTATTGTAAAAGAGGCCTTAAAATTGGGAGGTTATCGGCTCCAAAATGTAGAGGGCGAGACCCTGAGTCTCACCTGCAATGGTGACGACCTAAAGCATTTTTTCCCCTGAGGCATGTAAGTAATACTTTAATTATAATAAAATTCTTCGACACTTCAGTACTGTCATAGCTAGCCTGCATAGAGAAACATAATGTGTTTGGACCCCGAGCAGATCCCGCTGTCAGGCTCTCACCTAGCTGGCAGGGCAGGAAGTCACTCGGTGTCATCCTTGGCCTCGAGCAGATCCCACTGTCAGGGTCTCACCTAGCTGGCAGGGCCGGAAGTCACTCGATGGAATGTGTTTGGACCCCGAGCAGATCCCGCTGCCAGGCTCTCACCTAGCTGGCAGGGCAGGAAGTCACTCGGTGTCATCCTTGGCCTCGAGAAGATCCCGCTGTTAGGCTCTGACCTAGCTGGTAGGGTCGGAAGTCACTCAATGGAATGTGTTTGGACCCTGAGCAGATCCCGCTGACAGGCTCTCACCTAGCTGGCAGGGTACGAAGTCACTCGGTGTCATCCTTGGCCTCGAGCAGATCCCGCTGTCAGGCTCCCACCTAGCTGGCAGGGCCGGAAGTCACTCGATGGAACGTGTTTGGAGCCCGAGCAGATCCCGCTTCCAGACTCTCACCTAGCTGGCAGGGCAGGAAGTCACTCGATGTCATCCTTGGCCTCGAGCAGATCCCGCTGTCAGGCTCTCACCTAGCTAGCAGGGCCAGAAGTCACTCGATGGAATGTGTTTGGACCCTGACCAGATCCCGCTGCCAGGCTCTCACCAAGCTGGCAAGGCAGGAAGTCACTCGGTGTCATCCTTGGCCTCGAGCAGATCCCCCTGTCAGGCTGTCACCTAGATGGAGGGGCCGGAAGTCACTCGATGGAATGTGTTTGGACCCCGAGCAGATCCCGCTGCCAGGCTCTCACCTAGCTGGCAGGGCAGGAAGTCACTCGGTGTCATCCTTGGCCTCGAGCAGATCCCACTGTCAGGCTCTCGCCTAGATGGCAGGGCAGGAAGTCACTCGATGGTGCCGGCCTTGAAATTGCCAGGTAGAGATCAAGAAGTTTCAAATGCCAAGGAAAAAGGGGGGGGGGAAAGAGGTTCTGTATAGGTGAGCCCAGACTCGCATTACCCAGCTCGGCATCAGCAAAAGGATTCTGTATAGGCGAGTTTGGACTCGCCGACACCAGCTCGGCATCAGCAAAGAGGAGGCGAGCCCGGGCCTCGCTGAAGGAAGGCGAGCCATGCCGGGGCACTTCACCCCTTTGCCTGTTTTCCTTAGAAGATTTTCTCTTCTTTTGAAGTTCAACCTGGATGACTCGCGGGCGAGTTAAAGTGGCGCGACAAGGGTGGAGAGTAGCCCACTTCCGAATTGCTTGGGACTCGGCGAGTACTCAAAACATATTCACTCGCGGGCGCGTACACATGATTACCCTACTCGCGGAACCTGTCTATGCGAGGTGGCATGGGGAAGCACTCGCGGATATTCAGAGCATAACAAAGTACAAAGAGAAAGGAAATAAGAAAAGTGGCACGGGTATGATCAAAAACTCTTTTATTAAGTAAATGTCTACAAAAATAGTTACAGGGGGACTCGCCTCGGCGAGTAGACAAAGAGGAAAAGAAGAAAGTCAGCGTATTACCTCCTCCAGGACATACAACTGTACAGAAAGACAATCTCGGGGATGTTGGCTCGTTGCGTGGCCGAGGAGGAGGTACAGAGGATCTTGGAGGAAGTCCACTCCGGAGAGTGTGGGAGCCACTCCGGGAGTCGGACCCTGGAAGGAAGGATAGTCAGGCAAGGGTACCTCTGGCCCACCCTAAGCCAAGACGCCACGGAGTTCGCGAGGAGGTGCCATAAATGCCAGCTATTTTCCCCCCTCCAGCTATAGCTGGCCCAGCGACTCAAGAGTATCACGGCCCCCTAACCCTTCGCAATTTGGGGAATGGATTTGGTTGGGCCATTCCCCCAGGCCAGTGGTCAAAGGAGGTTCCTAATAGTAATGATCGAATACTTCTCCAAGTGGTTGGAGGTGAAGGCGCTGGCCAAGGTGACTTCCCAGATTATCAGGATCTTTGTTTGGGGGGAGATCATCTGCTGCCATGGGCTGCCCCAAGCCATCGTCACGGACAACGGGCCCCAGTTCGCCAGCGCCGAGTTCACTAGTTTTTGCGAGCAACTGGGAATCGACCTCAGGTTCGCCTCGGTCCATCACCCCAGGAGCAACGGGCAGGTGGCGGCCGCGAACAAAATCATCATCAACCTCCTCAAGAAGAAGGTGGAGAACTTGAAGGTGAGTTGGGTGGAGCAGTTCCCCGCGGTTCTTTGGGCCCTAAGAATCACCCCCAACACGGCTACTTGAGAGACCCCGTTCAAGCTCTCCCAGGGGTGCGAGGTCGTGCTCCCCGTGGAATTTGAAGTGCAAACACCTCGAGTCATTGCGGCCAAGGAAGGCAGAGAGGAATGGCGGGCAGAGAACGAGGAGGAGCTGTGGCTCTCCCTCGACGTGGTGGAGGAACTATGGGACATCTCCGCCCTCCGACAAGAAGAGGTGAAAAGGAGACTGGCCAAGTACTTTGACAAGCATGTCAGAGTCAAGCAGTTCGAGGAAGGGGAATTGGTGCTAAAGAAGGTGGATGCAGCAGAGAGGTCAGAATCTGTAGGGAAGCTCAAACCCAGCTGGGAGGGACCGTTTATTGTAAAAGAGGCCTTAAAACTGGGAGGTTATCGGCTCCAAAATGTAGAGGGCGAGACCGTGAGTCTCACCTGGAATGGAGACGAACTAAAGCATTTTTTCCTCTGAGGCATGTAAGTAATACTTTAATTATAATAAAATTCTTCGACACTTCAGTACTGTCATAGCTAGCCTGCATAGAGAAACAGAATGTGTTTGGACCCCGAGCAGATCCCGCTGTCATGCTCTCACCTAGCTGGCAGGGCAGGAAGTCATTCGGTGTCATCCTTGGCCTCGAGCAGATCCCGCTGTCAGGCTCTCACATAGCTGGTAGGGCCGGAAGTCACTCGATGGAATATGTTTGGACCCCGAGCAGATCCCGCTGCCAGGCTCTCACCTAGCTGGCAGGGCAGGAAGTCACTCGGTGTCATCCTTGGCCTCGAGCAGATCTCGCTGTCAGGCTCTCACCTAGCTGGCAGGGCCGGAAGTCACTCGATGGAATGTGTTTGGACCCCGAGCATATCCCGCTGCCAGGCTCTCACATAGCTGGCAGGGCAAGAAGTCACTCGGTGTCATCCTTGGCCTCGAGCAGATCCTGCTGTCAGACTCTCACCTAGCTGGCAGGGCTGGAAGTCACTCGATGGAACGTGTTTGGACCCCGAGAAGATCCCGCTGCCAGGATCTCACCTAGCTGACAGGGCAGGAAGTCACTCGATGTCATCCTTGCCCTTAAGCAGATCCCGCTGTCAGGCTCTCACCTAGCTGGCAGGGGCAGAAGTCACTCGATGGAATGTGTTTGGACCCCGAGCAGATCCCTCTTCCAGGCTCTCACCTAGCTGGCAAGGCAGGAAGTCACTCGGTATCATCCTTGGCCTCGAGCAGATCCCCCTGTCAGGCTCTCACCTAGCTGGCAGGGCCGGAAGTCACTCGACGGAATGTGTTTGGACCCCGAGCAGATCCCGCTGCCAGGCTCTCACCTAGCTGGCAGGGCAGGAAGTCACTCGGTGTCATCCTTGGCCTCGATCAGATCCTGCTGTCAGGCTCTCGCCTAGCTGGCAGGGCAGGAAGTCACTCGATGGTGCCGGCCTGGAAATTGCCAGGTAGAGATCAAGAAGTTTCGAATGCCAAGGAAAAAGGGGGGGAAGAGGTTCTATATAGGCGAGCCCGGACTCGCATTACCCAGCTCGGCATCAGCAAAAGGATTCTGTATAGGCGAGTTTGGACTCGCTGACCCCAGCTCGGCATCAGCAAAGAGGAGGCGAGCCCGGGCCTCGTTGAAGGAAGGCGAGCCATGCCGGGGAACTTCACCCCTTTGCCTGTTTTCCTTTGAAGATTTTCTCTTCTTTTTAAGTTCAACCTGGATGACTCACGGGCGAGTTAAGGTGGCATGACAAGGGCGGAGAGCAGCCCGCTTCTGAATTGCTTGGGACTCGGCGAGTACTCAAAACATATTCACTCGCGGGCGAGTACACATGATTACCCTACTCGTGGAACCTGTCTATGCAAGGTCGCATGGGGAAGCACTCGCGGATATTCAGAGCATAACAAAGTACAAAGAGAAAGGAAACAAGAAAAGTGGCACGGGTATGATCAAAAAATCTTTTATTAAGTAAATGTATACAAAAATAGTTATAGGTGGACTCGCCTCGGCGAGTAGACAAAGAGGAAAAGAAGAAAGTCAGCGTATTACCTCCTCCAGGACAGACAACTATACAGAAAGACACTCTCGGGGATGTTGGCCCGTTGCGTGGCAGAGGAGGAGGTACAGAGGATCTTGGAGGATGTCCACTCCGGAGAGTGTGGGAAGCCACTCCGGGAGCCGGACCCTGGAAGGAACGATAGTCAGGCAAGGGTACTTCTGGCCCACCCTACGCCAAGATGCCATGGAGTTCGCGAGGAGGTGCCATAAATGCCATCTATTTGCCCCCTCCAGCTATAGCCGGCCCAGCGACTCAAGAGTATCACGACCCCCTGGCCCTTCGCAATTTGGGTAACGGATTTGGTTGGGCCATTCCCCCAGGCCAGTGGTCAAAGGAGGTTCCTCCTAGTAATGATCGACTACTTCTCCAAGTGGTTGGAGGTGAAGGCGCTGGCCAAGGTGACTTCCCAGATTATCAGGAACTTTGTTTGGGGGGAGTACATCTGCCTCCATGGGCTGCCCCAAGCCATCGTCACGGACAACGGGCCCCAGTTCGCCAGCGCCGAGTTCACTAGTTTTGGGAGCAACTAGGAATCGACCTCAGGTTCGCCTCGGTCCATCACCCCAGGAGAAACGGGCAGGTGGAGGCCGCGAACAAGATCATCGTCAACCTCCTCAAGAAGAAGGTGGAGAACTTGAAGGGGAGTTGGGTGGAGCAGCTCCCCGCGGTTCTTTGGGCCCTAAGAACCACCCCCAACATGGCTACTTGAGAGACCCCCTTCAAGCTCTCCCATGGGTGCGAGGCCGTTCTCCACGTGGAATTTGAAGTCCAAACACCTCGAGTCATTGCGGCCAAGGAAGGCAGAGAGGAATGGCGGGCAGAGAACGAGGAGGAGCTGCGGCTCTCCCTCGACATGGTGGAGGAACTACGGGACCTCTCCGCCCTCCGACAAGAAGAGGTGAAAAGGAGACTGGCCAAGTACTTTGACAAGCATGTTAGAGTCAAGCAGTTCGTGGAAGGGGACTTGGTGCTAAAGAAAGTGGATGCAGTAGGGAGGTCGGAATCCGTAGGGAAGCTCAACCCCAGCTGGGAGGGACCATTTATTGTAAAAGAGGCCTTAAAATTGGGAGGTTATCGGTTCTAAAATGTAGAGGGCGAGACCCTGAGTCTCACCTGGAATGGTGACGAACTAAAGCATTTTTTCCCCTGAGGCATGTAAGTAATACTTTAATTATAATAAAATTCTTCGACACTTCAGTACTGTCATAGCTAGCCTGCATAGAGAAACAGAATGTGTTTGGACCCCGAGCAGATCCCGCTGCCAGGCTCTCACCTAGCTGGCAGGGCAGGAAGTCACTCGGTGTCATCCTTGGCCTCGAGCAGATCCAGATGTCATGCTCTCACCTAGCTGGCAGGGCTAGAAGTCACTCGATGGAATGTGTTTGGACCCCGAGCAGATCCCGCTGCCAGGCTCTCACCTAGCCGGCAGGGCAGGAAGTCACTCAGTGTCATCCTTGGCCTCGAGCAGATCCCGCTGTCAGGCTCTCACCTAGCTGGCAGGGCCGGAAGTCACTCGATGGAATGTGTTTGGACCCCGAGAAGATCCCTCTGCCAGGCTCTCACCTAGCTGGCAGGGAAGGAAGTCACTCGGTGTCATCCTTGGCCTCGAGCAGATCCCGCTGTCAGGCTCTCACCTAGCTGGCAGGGCCGGAAGTCACACGATGGAATGTGTTTTGACCCCGAGCAGATCCCGCTGTCAGGCTCTCACCTAGCTGGCAGGGCAGGAAGTCACTCGGTGTCATCCTTGGCCTCGAGCAGATCCCGCTGTCAGGCTCTCACCTAGCTGGCAGGGCCATAAGTCACTCGATGGAATGTGTTTGGACCCCGAGCAGATCCCGCTGCCAGGCTCTTAACTAGCTGGAAAGGCAGGAAGTCACTCGGTGTCATCCTTGGCCTCGAGCAGATCCCGCTGCCAGGCTCTCACCTAGCTGGCAGGGAAGGAAGTTACTCGGTGTCATCCTTGGCCTCGAGCAGATCCCGTTGTCAGGCTCTCGCCTAGCTGGCAGGGCAGGAAGTTTCGAATGCCAAGGAAAAAGGGGGGGAAAGAGGTTCTGTATATGCGAGTCCGGACTCGCATTACCCAACTCGGCATCAGCAAAAGGATTCTGTATAGGCGAGTTTGGACTCGCCGACCCCAGCTCGGCATCAGCAAAGAGGAGGCGATCCCGGGCCTCGCTGAAGGAAGACGATCCATGCCGGGGCACTTCACCCCTTTGCCTGTTTTCCTTAGAAGATTTTCTCTTCTTTTTAAGTTCAACCTGGATGACTCGCGGGCGAGTTAAGGTGGCGCGACAAGGGCGGAGAGCAGCCCGCTTCCGAATCGCTTGGGACTCGGCGAGCACTCAAAACATATTCACTCGTGGGCGCGTACACATGATTACTCTACTCGCGGAACCTGTCTATGCGAGGTCGCATGTGGAAGCACTCGCGGATATTCAGAGCATAACAAAGTACAAAGAGAAAGGAAACAAGAAAAGTGGCACGGGTATGATCAAAAACTCTTTTATTAAGTAAATGTATACAAAAATAGTAACAGGGGGACTCGCCTCGGTGAGTAGACAAAGAGGAAAAGAAGAAAGTACAAGCTGTCTTCAGGCCTCGCCCTCCCCCCCCCCCCCCCCCCCCCCCCGCCGGACTGGTCCTCGCCTTCACCCGGCTGATCCTGGAAGCCCTTCCCGAACATCGCGTCCATGCTGTCTTCCTTCTCGCTAGGCGGCGTTACTGGGAATAGACTCGACATCAGGTCCCGGATCAACATCTCCTCGCATCCCTCCACCAGCACCCCCGTGTCCTTCATCATTTGGAGGGTGGACTCGGCAGCTTGGATGGAGTTGATTCGTAGTCTCTCGGTGAGGTCTGCCTCGCCAAAGATCCGCGGGCTCTTGTAGGGGAGGGTAGGGTCGATGTCGTGGGGCGGGAAGAAGATCTCCGCCTGGCAATGGACCTCGCGAAGGAGGTGCTGATTTTCCTCCTTCAGCTTCATGTTCGCGCCCTCCAGCTCGGCGAGGCGGGTGCGCAGCTGACCGATTTCCTCTCCCTGCTCGGCATTACGAGCCTGAAGCTCCCATGAGGCCTTGGCGTCCTGGTAGAGAAAGTTTGGTTTGGTATCAGCGCCGCAGAATGAATCTAAGTAAAAGAGAAGAGTAGTGCTTGACACTTACCAGCCCGCCGGCGGCTTGGGCGAGTAGACCCTCCGCTATGCCGAGCCGCCTCGCCTGGTCAGTGACCTTATCCTTGGCGACGTCGCGAGCCTGCTCAACCTTTTGGAGTTGGTTGCTGAAGGCGAAGCTACGGCGGGTCAGCATGTGGTGCAGCTCCATGGTCCGCAGGTGGGCCTGCAGGCCCTCATGGCCGAGCTGCCGGGGGGTCATCTTCTTGTAGGCCTCGGCATCCTCGCAACCATATAGGCCGAAGCCGAGGGCATAGGCCTGACCGGTGGCGGGCTCACGGTCGTGCCAGGAGGGGTGCAGGGTGGAGATGGAGACTCGATGAGCGAGCTCATCCCACTGCAGTATAGGCTCGCCCGCCGAGTCCTTCCACCGCACGCTGAAGTTGAAGAGGGGGTGTTGCTTCGGTGGCGCGCGCTCGCGGGCTGCCCTCTTCGCTGATGGAGGAGGGGAGATCGCCTCCGTGGAAGTAGGGCCTTCCCCGCCTTTCCGGCGCTTGCTGGTAATCTCCTTCAGCGGGCTCTCCGGCGACGTGTCGGGAGGGGTCTCCGACGAGCTGATGTATTTGGGGCTGGGCTGTTGATGTTGTTGTTGTTGCCCCCGCGGAGCCAGCAGGGCTCTCCTCATCTTCTTTGGCGGCCGCTGGCGGTGTGGCGGGTTCGACCGCGCATCCTCAGGTCGCCTCTTGCTGGAAGAGGGATGTGAGAGGGCCGCCTCATCTCGGCAGGCCGCCGCCGCCGCCTTCTCGCGGGCGAGGGGGTCTGGGTGCGATCACGGATCCGCAAACGGTGGGTTCGCAGGAATTATTCGCTCCCTGCAAGAAAATACTTTGAAAAAATCAGAAGAGATTCAGCAACAATATGGCGAGCTCGGCGATCGGGCGAGCTCGGCAAGATGAGGAGAGAACAGTACCTTCGCCGGGTGGAATAGCAGGAAGCGCGTCGAGGCCCCTCCGTAGGAAGGTGATCTCGAAGTCTTTGTGGAGGAAGTACTTGTGGAGCTCGACATCGTTGCTGGATACGACCGGCGGGCGGTACACCTCCTCGCCCTTCTGCTGAGGCGAGTAGGGGATGTTGCCGAGATCGCCCTTGATGAAGGCGATCTTGGTCATCCAGGTGTGGTGCTTATTCGCGATCTCGGGAACCTTGATCAGCGAGCCGCCAAAGTAGGCGACCCCATCCGGCGTCGCCTTGTAGGTGAACAGCTTCCTGAACACTGTCAGGTTGAACTCGATCCTCTCCCGCTGGAGATAGCTCGCGAACGCCACCATCATTGCGATGGCGTTGGAGTTCAGCTGGGCGGGTACCACGCTGTAGTATTTCAAGATTTGCCAGATCTCCAGCCAGAGGGGGAGGCGCAACCCCACCTCGAAATGTGAGATGGGGAAGGCGAGCTCGTCCTCGTAGAACGTGTTGATAGCCTCCCCTTCCCCCGGCCTGCGCGCCTCGAAGCCCGTCGGCACATACGCGACCTTGAATTCCGCGAGCTCCTCCTCGCTGGTGTGCCCATCGAAGAAGCAATAATCCGCGAAGTGCTCGCGCACATGGAGCGGCCGTCGGCATCTGGATTGGTCTTGCCCATGATCGCGGAGGAACGAGCGGAGCGCGAGCAGGAAGAGAAAGAAGCACAGAGAGAGGGAAAGAAAGCAATAAAGGCACAGTACGGGGTAGGTGAGGGGGGGGGGCTATTTATAGGAAAAGAAATCTGAGGCAGGTCGTCCAATCAGCTTAACTAGCCACCCCAGCTCGCCACCCCAGCTCGCCGACTTCCGACGCATCCCAACTAATACTAAGTCAAACATTACAATAGATTATTTGAATAACATGTCCAAGAATATTCTAAAAGCTACTAATTACAGACAAAGTTCAGGAATGAAAAAGTAGGGCACGCGAGCAGGGAGAGCAACGGGATGCGAGTACCGGTCGGCTCAGCAAAGGAGCCGCTCACTTACCTACCCCGGCCTCGCGACCCCTGCCCCTCAGACTTCCGCGCGCGGAGCAGCTCGCGGATCCTTCCCGAATTCCTCTGCTCCACCGAGAGGCCGTCATATATCTCGTCTAGGAGCCGGGAGGGGGACATCAGCTCGCCAGCCTGTCAGCTTCGCACCTCGTCGGCGAGACGCGTGTAGTCGCGCTGTAGCGTCTCGTTGACTACTGCACCTCACGCAGCCCGCACACCAGCTTCTTGAGGAGCTTGACCTCCCTCCTCATCAGCTCTCCTTGATCCACCGCAGGACCCAGGTAAGAGTCTAACGAGCTTGGAGAGGGGTGGGGAAAGTAGTGGGCTGCCCGCGAGGATTCCTCGGCAGCGGATTGGCTGGAAAGAGCTGTGAAGACGAATGTCAGCAAGAAGAGAAGCGCAGAAAAAACTCATTGGGCAAGAAGTCGAGCAAGATTGACCTGACGAGCTCGACAGCTAAAAGGAGATGCGGGGAGGGATGAACCTGAGATCCTTCCCGTGACCTGGACCGCGAGTCCCCGGCGAGAGGAGCTCAAATCCCGGGGTGGGGATACTTCCCAGGCCCGCCCCCGTGACCACATCAGTTTGCCGGGGAGAGGAGGCACGCATCGGCGAGCTAGGCCTCTACGAGCTCACAGGCAGGATCCCAAAGAGAAGTGGCGGGTTCTGAGGACGGTTGTCCGGTGCCGTGAACTGTGAGTCCACGAGAGTCGTCTCGCCTCGCGGTGTGGGTTCTCGCGGCACGACGCCCCCGCCATCTGGTTGACCATCCGGGTAGTCGTCGACTACGACAACCTCTCTATCCTTCTCAAGAATTGTCCGGCTGGAAGAGCCGGTCTCGCGCTCCAGGGTGGCCCTCAAGTCATGGTAAATGGGCTCGGCCGCCTGAGGGAATGGCCTTGACCTCTTGGAGCCGGGCTCGGCAGAATCAGTTTGAGAAATTTTGGCAGGGACCGCCGTCATGGCGGCTACGCGAGCTGTGGAATCTTGGCGAGCTCGGTCTAAACGCTCTTGGATCTCCTTGGGAAGAGGCATCTTGGCAGGGTTGGAGCAAAGGGAATGTCAAGAGTCAGGCAGGTGGGCAGGTGCACATATATATAGCCGCAGGTGGACCCCACCCAAAGATTCCCTCCAACTCGCCAACCCGCGCTCGCGGCACACTTGGGGTTGGATGTTTCTTTCCGAGCATTGCCAAGCTCAAAAAGAGCAGGGATTGTGTACAACCCCGTGTCCGGCGAGCAAGGCCGCCAGGAGCCATGCAGATCGAGCTAAGGGGAGTGGGCGAGCTCGGCAGTGGAGAAGCCGAGCCCGAGCTCGGCATACGTCGACCAGAGATCGTCCTTCGTCGACCCTGAGCTCGGCATTCACCGAGCTGGCCCAGGACAACTGTTGGCGACCAAGGATGGGCGAGCTCATCGTCCCAGCTAGCGCCCCACCGACGGAGCTCGGCAATAGCAGGCGAGCAGGACCCGCCGAGATGATCAAGCTCCCCAGCTCGCCTGGATGAATGAGGTAATATTTACTGTTTTTCCCCCGTTGGTCTGCCTATAGCCCTTCAAAACAGCGGAGTTTGGCTGTTGGCAGACCCAACCAAGGGTTGTCTGGTAATTTCAGGTCAGCTCTTTTGGTTATTGGCTGTCCAGATTCTAAAAACTATAAATAGGACCCAAGGGGTACCCTAGAAAGCATGCTCCCTGTACACTCCTGCTCCAGTTCTCAAGTATTATTTAAGGGTACCTTAGCTCGGCTTCTGGCTAAGGAGGGGAAGCGCTCTGAGATCTTCCGGGTTTGTGGTGGGACCTCCCTGCCGTGCCCATGGGTCTGTTTTTCCTCGTCTTCTTTGTTGTTCTACTTGCAGGAGTGAAGTAGGTGCGATACCACCCCTTCCCCAAGGGTCGAACTCCACAGGAGACCGATTTTCGGTCTCAACACATTGGGCAACAACACATCCAACTTGTGTTTTGCCATCGAGGGGGGACCCCGATGCGCTTCACAAATCGTTCGGACAAGAAGGAATGCGAAGCTCCCATATAAAACAAGGCTCTCGCCGGAAAATCGAGAATCAATACAAATCCTAGCAACAACAAAAGTAAGCTAACACATAAAAGAGGTAACAACTACAAAAGTTAATCTGCTATAAATTAACTCATACATATCACCACGTCAGCTTGTTTTATGGCCTCTTGCAGACCAAGATTATAAACTCTAGGCTGGACTGGAGCATGATGGGACGCGGTTGACTCCACCGCCTTCCCTTTCTCCTCATAAGTCGCTCCAGACTTCCTCTCGGACTTTGAACATCCGCTCCAACACTCACTAGCAAAATGCCCCGTCTTCCCACAGTTGTAGCAAGCTCCTGGGACTCGACTTGTGGTTGCCCCGGACGCACCAGACGAAGGGGCTGAGTTCGAAGTCTTCTGCTTCTTGCTCCACCTGCGGAATCCTGACTTTGCATTTGGCACTTTGAACTCCGCCTTCTTTTCTCCTGGGTCCTTCTTCTCTTGCACCGTCTTCACAACCTTTTCCAGAGATCGGGCCGAGTTGACCAAGGCTAGGAAGCCCTGCGCCTTAGGCCCAGCAAGGAGTAACTGTAGGTCACCACGAAGACCCTCATAAAATCGGTTGGTCTTCCTCTCCTCTTCCATAAACATAGCCCCAGCATACCGACCCAACCGTGTAAACTCGTGGAGGTACTCGTCCACGCTTCTGGATCCCTGAGTCAACCCAAGGTATTAGTTCTCCATCTCAAGCTTCTGAGCAGAGGGTACATATCTGGTTAGGAAAAATCTTGAAAATTCCTCCATAGGCACATCAGCAAGTTGCCTACCCACTAAGAGATGAAACTCCAACTCATCCCACCACAGCCTCGCTTCACCCACCAAAAGAAAAGTCATTATTTTGGTCTACTGCCACTCCTCAGTTAACGTGGCTGTCAAAACCCTCTTTATCGAAGAGAGCCAGTCCTCAGCTTGAGCTGGCGTTCCAACTCCATAGAACCTCGGAGGATTAAAGCCCATTACATGCTTTAGCTGCTTCTCCGTAGCTCTCCTCGGCTCTACCAGATCAACTGCTGCGTGCTCCACCACTCTCGGCTCTGCCGCCCTAACCGGTTCTTGCTCCACGACAGGAGGTGTGCGATGCATTTGCCCTGTAGGTTGGGAATTAATCATCACAAATACGGCTTCAGCCACCATCCGGATGGTTTCCGCTAAAGGAGGTGTAGTAGGCATGTCTCTTAGTGCAATACTTTCCGCCGATTGCGGACATTCTGATTGACCAGCACCGCTCCTAGCGGCCTAGAGAAGCAAAGACACACGATTAGATGACAACCAAATTGCTAACAGCAATCACTGGAACACTCAGATTCCACAAAACAAGTGTATTTTTTATTCCTAAGTGGACATTCATGGATTCTTTTTGATGTTATAATGATGACGCACACATGTGCTCAACACCCCTTAAAAGAATTCATCCACGAATTCATTTAAGCCTGACCGTAACCAAAAGTCTGATACCAAATTGTAACACCCACATCTGTCACATGGCATAAAACAGAAGGTCCAGCTGGAACCCGACGCCATATACCACAGACAGTCGGAAGGGTTACATAAGAATATCCAAACTATCCAATTAAGACTACTCGTCCTACACAGAGCATTCTAGCGGAAGCTTTTTTAAAAAAAGTTGAAAGAACCGAAAGCTTAAATCCATAATCATGAATGTCCACATCCACACAACAGGAATGAAAACCAAATACACTGAAGGGTACATGGCCTTATGGCCTTACAATAGTTCACTTAACAAATAGTGTCTTACATACATCGCTAGCAGGCCGACGACACATGACAAAATAAAAAAAAACAATTCTTTACGGCCTTCGAGGGCCAGCACGACAACATGGGCTCCAGCCCGCTATTTTGCACTCGTCTCCGCAGCACCTGCAAGCAACATTCCACTGCATGGTGGCAAACAGGCAACGGTCAGCTAAAGCCGACCAAATTATAACGACTCCGCCCCTTACTCAGGATGGCGGTGCTCTTTCCCTGCATAACATTAGCCCAGCTAAACAATAAAGTGCAATTACATTTCTCCACAGATGTAGGCTCGCATGGACAAACACCCCGTACACTCAGGGCACATTAACGGTGAGTCCTGACACTTCAGCATCTTCACCACCACCACCAAGATGGCAACCAAATGAGCATTTAGCATTTCTAACCACTGTCTTACGCTCCCGACTATGCCAACGGCCAGTCCTGTAACGCCCCGAAACTCAAAAAAGCGACGGGGGACGTTTTGGGCCAGTTTTGGGTTCTGGCAGGAGGCACACGGCCTGGGACACGGGCATATCCCAGGGCGTGTCAAGCTTGTGTCGACACTCAGCCGGCGAAGTCGACATTTTGCGCTCGACATTGTGTCGAGAGAGGGCACACGGCCTGAGACACGGGCGTGTCTCAGGGCGTGTCGAGCCCGTGTCGACACTCAGCCCGCGAAGTCGACATGTTGCGCTCGACAAAGTGTCGAGACAGGGCACACGGCCTGAGACACGGGCGTGTCTCAGGGCGTGTCGAGCCCGTGTCGACACTCGTCCCGGGGAGTCGACATTTTTGCTCGACAAAGTGTCGAGACAAGGCACACGGCCTAGGACACGGGCGTGTACAAGGCCGTGTCGGGTGCTCGACGAAGTGTCGAGACCGTGAACACGACCTGGAGCCCAGGGTTGTTGATGTAGACACGGGCAAGGGCACGGGTGTGTCCAGTACCCGTGTAGTTCTCAGGTTGTTTTCGGGATAAATCGATGGGGGCACACGGCCGACCTCACGGCCGTGTCAGTTGGAACTCGGGCGTGTCAGGTCAAACACGGGCGTGTCGGATTCCCGTGTGTTGTTCCAGGCGCGTCGATTTTGACGGCGAATGAGGCATACGGCCCTGGACACGTGCGTGTGCTAAGCCGTGTTCGGTCCAGATTGTACATTTCAGGCCCGAATCAAAGCCGTTCGTTTCTTTAATTGGTGATCCAACGGCTGGGGGTTATTCATGATGGGATATAGCTGGGATTGGACCTTTGAAACCCTCACTTTTTACTTGAGTGGTTATCTTTCTAAAGTATAGAGAGGGAGGAGAGCCAAGGAAGGAAGAAGAAGCTAGATCCGGCCATTGGAGGAGCTTCGAAGCTCCAAATCGCGAGCCGACTCCGGATCCATGGAGGCGAAGAGAGTGCGGTGCTTTTCATCCGCTTACTTTTCCATGGCGCCAAAGAAGAATGCTATGGTAACGATTCTCTTCTTGAGCATGTGAAGCTCTCGTTCTTTGCATAGGAAGCCCGCTCTCGCGAGTTTGCGGTGAGTTGGAGGCGTTCCTTTGGGTAGATATGTAAACTCCCCGTTGTGTAGAGTCTATAAGCGAGAATGGACATAGGTATGATGTGTGAAGCCTATCCGGACATGTTGGTCTGGATCGGTGATGTTGCATTGCATAAATGTCGGAGAAGACTCCGTGCGATTGATTGTTTTTTGGGTTTTCTACGTGGTAGATTGCAACAGGGAGCCTTGGGGATTAACCCAAAGGTGCACCCAGAAAACTAGGCAGATGTGTGATCTTGCCAACTTGGAGGCCTGAGAGCCAACTTGAACATAACCGGGTTATGTTAAATGTGACGGAAATGGGACTCGGGAGAAGTTTGACCCGCGCAAATGGCTTAAATTATCGTTGCGATGTGAGCACGGGTTATATGGAACCGTACCCGTTCTATGTCGTTCGGTTAAAGAGACCTAAGGGTACGTGGCACTTGCCGTTGGCATAGATTAGGGTCTTCGGCGGTCTATGACTTAAATTGTCGTGACCCAGGCCAAGAAGACAAAATGCTCATAGGTTTGGCCGTCAAAGTGGTGGTGGTGAGTCCGGAATGTCTATGGCTTTAATTTACATGACATCGACCGGTTCACCGAGAATGTGACCTGAGAGCACAGGCCGTGTGGCCGTGCGAGCCAACTCCTGTGATGAAATGAATATTATTAAATTGCTCGCTTATGCTAATGAAATGCAGGGAAGGAGCATCGCCGCCACGAGTTGGGGGCGGGATCGTTATAATTTGGTCAGCATTGTTGACCGTTGCCTTGTTTTACCACCGTGCGGTGGTTTTGTTGCTTGCAGGTGCTGCTGGACCAAGCGGTCAATAGCGGGCTAAAGCCCAAATTGCGAAGCCGGCCCTCGAAGCCCTATTTGGAGTGTTTACTGCTTTTATTCATGTATGACCGGCCTGCGTGCCGTGGTTTGTAAATCATATAATATCAAGTGAACCATTTTGTAAGGCCTTAAGGCCTGTACTTGTGTATGTACAACATTCCTATTTGGTATTAGTGGACATTCATGCTTTTGTGCTGGGTTCTTTATTGCAACTTATTAATCTGCTTCCGCTAGAATTCTCTGTCTAGGACGTTATGATTGGTTCGATAGTTTCCATGAGTAACCACCCGGTCTGTCTGTGGTATATGGCGTCGGGCCCCGGCCGGACCTACTGCTATATGCTATGCGACGGATAGGGGGTGTTACAATTTGGTATCAAACTACTGGTTTTGGTCGGGCTTAATATGAATTCGTGGCCGAATTATTTTTAAGAGGTGGTGAGCACATGTGTGTTCGTCATCGTTATAACAGTAAAATAACCCATGAATGTCCACTTAGGAATGAAAATACACGTGTTTGAGGAACCTGTGTGTTCCTATAATTGCTGTTTGCAATTTTATTTGGTCGCTTAACGGTGTTTTGTACCACTATAGGTGACCAGAAGTGGTGATGGGCCGTCGGAACGTCGAGTTTCTGAGGCTAGAAGTGCACCTAATGAAGCTCCTGCAACACCCTATCAGCTGAGACCATACGATTGGTGGCCGAAGTAGTGTTGGCCATGATTAACGCGCAGCCTGCAAGGCAAATGCAGCAGCCCGCTCCTGCGATGGAGCAGGAAGCTCTTCTAGAGGTTGAGCCGAGGAGAGTGGAACAGGTGGTAGTGGAGCCGGTGGTTCCAAGGAGGGCAGCTGAGAGACAGCTCAAGCATGTCATGAGCTTTAATCCTCCGGTATTCTCGGGGTTGGGAACCCCATCTCAAGCTGAAGACTAGCTCTCCAGGGTGAAGAGAGTCATGACAGCAACGAAGACGGAGGAGTGGCAAATGACCACCATCGCTACGTTCCTTCTGGACGGTGAAGCGAGACTGTGGTGGGAAGGATTGGAGCTGCACCTATTGAGATGTAGGCAACTTGTTGATGTCTCGATGGAGGAGTTCTCGAGATTGTTCTTGGCTAGATACCTCCCTTCGGCGCAGAGGATAGCATTGGAGAACGAGTTCCTGAAGTTGGTTCAGGGTGAGAGGAGCGTGGATGAATATCTCCACGAGTTTACTCGTTTTAGTCGATATGTTAGCTCCACCATTGTGGATGAGGAGCGCAAGACGAATCGATTCTACGATGGTCTGAGAGATGAGTTGAGGTTACTACTCTCGGGGCCGATGACGCAGGGTTTCTTGACCTTGGTCAACACGGCCCGGTCCTTGGAGAAGGACATAAAGAATGTACAAGCAAAGAAAAGCTTGGGTGATAAGAAATCTGAATTCAAAGTGCCGACTACTTCAAAGTCCGGCTATCGATAGTCCTTCAAGAAGCATAGGACTTCGGGTCCAGCTTCGTCTGGTGCTTCTGGGGAGACTACGGGTCGGACCCTGGGCGCGTGTTTTACTTGCGGAAAGTCGGGGCACTTTGCCCGCGATTGTTGGAGAGGATGCCCCAAGTCCGAGAGAAGGCCGGGAGCAACTTATGAAGGGAAGGGCAAGGCGGTGGAATCGACCGCGTCCCACTATGCTCCGGCCCAACCAAGGGTCTATAATCTTGGCCAATAGGAGGCCATCAAACAGGAGGATGTGGTGACAGGTACGGTTTAATTTATAGCAAGTCCATTTCTTGAAATACTTATTATGCACATGTTACCTTCCCACTGCTTGTTTAGGATTTGTTTTGATTTGTGAAAATCCGGCAAGAGCACTCTTCGATACGGGAGCTTCACACTCCTTCTTGTCCGAAGGATTTATATCACGCATCGGAGTCCCTTCTTCGATGGCGAAGGATAAGTTGGATGTGTTGTTGCCCAATGGGTGTTCGATGCGCACGGTTAGGATCTGCGATGTTAAGATTCGTATTGGGAATCAGGAGTTCGATCTGCAAGCGTCGTTACTTCCGTTGGTGGAGTTCGACATTATATTTGGCATGGACAGGCTCTCGGAGCAGCAGGCCTATATTAATTGCGGTCTCAAGGAAGTGAAGTTGGGAGCAAGTCGTGAGACGACTTTTACGGGCTTAAAGGGGTGGAGCAAGACGTTGATGTCTGCTCTTCAGGTGGTGAAGGTGGTTCGTGCCAGTGCAGAACTGTTCTCTACACTAATGGAGGTTGCAAAGCCGAAGCCCGCATTTGGATAGTATTTCAGTGGTATCGGAAATACCCTGATGTGTTCCCCGCAGATCTTCCTGGAGCCCCGCCTCAACGGGAGATAGATTTCACGATTGAGCTAGTGCCAGGTGCAAAGCCTGTGTCACGATCTCCATATCGGCTAGCGCCTAAGGAAATGGCGGAGCTGAAAGTTCAACTGCAAGAGTTGTTGGAGCAAGGGTATGTGCGCCCGAGTTCTTCGCCTTGGAGCGCGCCGGTCCTCTTTGTTAAGAAGAAGGACGGAAGCTTGAGGTTATGTATTGATTATCGGGAGCTCAACAAGTTGACGGAGAAGAACAAGTACCCGATCCCCCGGATCGATGATCTTTTTGATCAGTTGGTCGGGTCGACGGTGTACTCGAAGTTGGATCTCAAGTCTGGGTACTATCAGCTGCGAATAAGAGAGAGTGATATCCCGAAGATAGCATTTAGTACGAGATACGGGCATTATGAGTTTACGGTCATGTCGTTTGGGCTGACTAATGCGCCGTCAGTGTTCATGGATTTGATGAACAGGACTTTCAGGGAGTACTTGGACCATTTTGTGATCGCCTTCATCGACGATATTTTGGTGTACTCACAAAGTGAGGAAGATCACTTCAAGCATCTTCATTTGGTTTTGGAGACTCTAGGGAGGAATCATTTGTATGCCAAGTTCTCGAAGTGCGAGTTTTGGTTATCCTCAGTGGCGTTCCTCGGTCATATAGTGAGTGGAGAGGGTATTGCAGTGGATCCGACGAATATTGTTGCGATACGGGAGTGGCCTGATCTTGCTACGGTAGCGGAAGTCCGGAGCTTTCTGGGGCTTGCCGGCTATTATAGGCGCTTCGTAGAGAACTTCTCGCGGATAGTCTTACCTCTCACTACTTTGATGAGGAAGGAACAGAAGTTCGTTTGGACACCGGAGTGCGCGCGAGCTTTTGAGGAGTTGAAGTGTCGGTTGACCACGGCGCCTGTGCTGAGTTCGCCATGTGGGACCGAAGGCTATGAGATTTATAGCGATGCTTCGGGCAGCGGTTTGGGTTGTGTGCTACTGCAACACGGAAGTGTGAGAGCTTATGGCTCGAGACAGCTGAAAGTGCACGAGAGGAATTATCCGGTCCATGACTTGGAGTTAGCAGCCGTGATTTTTGCCTTGAAGCTGTAGAGACACTATTTGTACGGTTTGAAGATTGATATCTACACCGATCATAAGATCCTGAAGTATCTGATCGATCAGAAAGATCTGAATATGCGGTAGCGTAGATGGATGGAGTTCCTGGGGGACTATACATTCAAGATCCACTACGTGCCTGGTAAAGGTAATGTGGTTGCGGACGCGTTGAGTCGCCGAGCCCTAGCTCAAGCCAATTGGCTATCAATGCATGATGAGCTGTTGGTGCGGGAGTTGGAGGCGTTGGAGATTGTTTGTGTGGATAGGCAATCAAGTGCTGAAGCAGTTCTGAATTGGACTGTCCAATATGACCTGGCTGATCGGATTCGGCAGGCTTTGGATATGGATGTCCATATGAATAAGTTCATGGTAGACGCTCTGAATGGGTCAAATTCCCAATTCGTTGTGTAGGACAGATTGCGTTGGAAAGACGGTCGTCTGTGCGTCCAAAGTGAGGGCAATTTGTGTGTGGAATTGTTGTACGAGGCACACCATACCAAGTACTCGATTCACCCGGGGAGCACGAAGATGTACCGCGATGTAAAGAAACTGTTGGGTATTGTATCCACAATGCACCTGATTTGAAGAAGCCCCTGAACAAGCTAAGGTAAATAGACAATGTATTTGATAAAATATTTCAAGTTGTGCTTGCAGTTTTTCCACGCTAAGTGCACACCAATGTCAGGGTGCAGTAGGTCAATATACACGGGTCTGCACGACGTAATCCCTCGTTGAGCAGATCAGTGTGTTGGCCTACGTGTACTCTCTCTATTGGAGTGCACTTACTTTCAAGTACAGGGCTGTGATCTTGCAAGAGCAGACAAGGAGCAAGGATGGGTCAAGGAGCACATCATGGGTGGAAAGACGAAAAATCATCTAAGTGTAAATCGACGAGAATCACCAAGTGATTCTCGCCGATTCGTCGAGAATCATTGGCTGATTCTCGCCGTCTCGATCCAGCTACTTCAAAGCGAGCTACTCCGATGCTAAGTAATAATCGACGAGAATCACCAAGTGATTCTCGCCGATTCGGCGAGAATCACTAGTGATTCTCGCCGAATCGTCGAGAATCACTGGCTGATTCTCGCCGTTTCTTTCCGGCTTTATCAGAGCGTGTCATCAAGTCAAAATCGACGAGAATCACCGTTGATTCTCGCCGAATCGACGAGAATCACCTTCAATTCTCGCCGATTCGACGAGAATCACCTTCGATTCTCGCCGATTTTGCCTTAGACATTTTTCTGGATCCCGCTGAACCGGACTTTGCCTCTGGCACTGTTTTGAACCAGTTTTAGGGTTTCTTCTGGTGGGACCCACAACGGTCATTTAGGAGTATACTTGTGTATAAATACACGCGTATTTTTGAACAGTGCCGACAGACGGAAAGAAGCCAAGCGACGATCTTGACCTAAAATCGCGAAACTGCTCCGCCGCCGTCGTCGCTCGTGCAAGTCGATCGTCGGCCGTTTGATCTTGGTTTCCTCCAGATCTCCCGGCGATAGAAGCATAGCCAAGCATATAGTCTCACGCGTCTAACCAGAGATCCCTTGTCTCTTGATTTGTTGATCGGGAAAACCTTCCCCGTCCGAATCGATCGAGACGACCGATCCTAGTGTGACCGTTGGAAGACCTTGCTAGCTTTGCTACGAAGTTGGAATCTCCAAAGTACAGCAGCCACACACCGTCGTCGCCGCCGATCCCGAGAATCAAGCCGCCACCCTTCTTGCCGCCGCCGGTTCCGGGGAGATTCTCTCCAAGTGAGATCTAGGGTTGTGGACTCTTCGTGGACTTCAAGAACACGTCGTCAACGAAGAGGGACACCTTATTCTCCAAAAGTAGTTTGTATTTCTTGTACATTCAAGTTCATTTTTGTTGTAAAGGAACGTTGGTTCCGAGTTGTAAGGGTTGGGTGCAACCCGTGTTGTAGGAGTGTTGTCTCCTACATGTGGAAGCATTCCTTCCGATAGTGTAAGGATTGGATTTCAATCCTGTTGGTGAAGAGACCGAGTCGTCCCTTGTTGGGAGATAGGTCGAAGGGGGAAAGTGGATGTACCCAAATCGGGGAACCACTATAAATAGCTTGTGTACTATTTTTGCTGTGCTGTTTTATTTTCGTGTGCAGGTACAATTTTAATTCCGCAAAAACTATGCACGTCACCTATCCCCCCCCCATAGGTGAAGGTAGTTGACACTAGGTGGACATTCAAGTGGTATCAGAGGCAGGTTCCTCATCAAAAAGGTTAACACCTTGAGTTGAATCCTGCCGCTATTGTCAAGAAGAAGGTAAACATCTACTATGGACGGGCTCAAGTTCACAGGCAAGATCCCAGTGTGCACCAGGCTCAACTTTCCTATCTGGAAGGAAAGGATCAGGTTCTACATGGAAGCAGTTGATCCTCGACTCTTCATGATCGTGGAGGAGGGACCTTATGTCCCTACTAAGGTCTCCACCATAGATCCTACCAAGAAAGTGCCAAAGAAAATTTCTGAAATGGACAAGGACGAGATGGTGCTGGTGGGACTTGACAAGAAGGCGCAGAACATTCTGGTCAGCGCGGTCGATGACTCAATGATGCAGAACTTCTGCAATTGCAGGACAGCAAAGGAGATCTGGCACTGCCTGATTATCCTAATGGAGGGCACTGATGAAGTGAGGGATGATCGGAGATCCCTTCTGAACCAGAAATATGAGGCTTTCAGACAAGGGCCTAAGGAAGAGATCGGAGTCACCTTCGAGAACTTTCTCAAGATTGTCAATGCCCTCAAAGGATATGGACGAGTGTTCACTGATGGTGAACTTAATGATACATTCCTTAGGTCCCTTACTAAGGAATGAGACACAAAAATCTGCGCCATCCGAGAGTTTGTCAGACTAGCTGAAACAGACCCACAAATTCTGTTTGGGAAGATGATGTCCTATGAGCTTCAACTGAACACCAGGAAAGCAGAAGAAGAAGCAGAGAAGGTTGCTGCCAAAGAAAATACTGTGGCTCTAAAAGCCATTCACTCCAGAAAAGGCAAGGGTACGGTTTCATAGCGTGCCAGAAAAAAGGATGAGGAGGAGGACTCTGAGCCATGCTCCTCCTGCTCAGAGTTGTCTGAGGAAGATTTCTCCCTCATCACCCGAGAATTCAAGAGGTTCCTCAAGATGAGGAATCAAAGGAAGAGAGACGGCTCCTCCTCCAGGCATCAGAAGAAAAATTACTCTTCTGACAGGTATGCTTCTAAACCGAACAAACATCGCTCCTCTGACATTATTTGTTTTGGATGCAATAAGCCAGGACACGTCGTGGCCGACTGCACCCAAGGCAAGAGAGATAAAGGGAAAGGAGAGGAGCACAAATCCTCTAGAGATAAGAAGAAAGAGCGGAGCTACATCGCCAAAAGGCCAAAGACTCTGAGTGAGTCTGATTCCTCAGACTCCAATGATGATGATGAAGCTTACTTCGGGCTGGTGGGTCGCTCCGACTCAGAAGGAGAATGTCCCCCATTTACTGGGAAGGTAAAAGCTCACACCCCTCTCTCCGACTCTGAATCTGATCATGAGTCTCAGGATGATAACCCTGAGGATAGCCTTTCGGCCCGTGAAGCGGAGCTCCTCGAGAAGTGTGAGCTTCTGCTCAACACTTTCGAGGAGTGCCGTAAGAGATTGAAGGCTGAGAAAAAGGAAGTGAAATTCCTTAAGGGTGAGAGTGTCTCCCTAAGGGAAGAGATCACCAGTTGGATTTCTCTCCGACAGGAGCACCTTGACCTGACTTCAAAGCATTCAGAGTCTCTTAAGCTCCTTGGTCTTAAGCAGGAGGAAGTCGACAAGTTGGAAGAACAACTTGCGGCAGAAAGGAAGATCGTCAAGAGCTTCTCTATGCCAAAAACAGTTCTTCCAGTAGTTGATACCTTTTCTGCTCAGGCCAAAGGAGCTGGCTTGGGGCATGTAGGGGTATCTGGTTCCTCATCCAGGAGAAACAGGAACCAGAGGAAGAATAAGGCCGCCAAGAAGGCCTCTGCTGATGAAAAGGGAAAGGCTCCGCTCAGTCCTGTTGCGTTCAGAAAGCCTAGCTTTCCTTGCAACCAACATGACTTTGAATCAACCTTTGGTCATCATTTCCGGCCCTCGGTTGCAAAGCCAAAGAGCCGATATGATGGTTGGACTTTTCCCCTGAACTTCGGTGAGAGTGCCTTCAAGGCACCTTATGAGGAAATCCACATGGGAAATTATGGTCAATTCTCTAGCGGCCATAATGGAAAGCAGGCACCAAAAGTCATGCCTGTTATACTGACGAAACAGAAGGTGAAGAAGTCATGTGACTGCAATCACTATGAGGCCTCCACCTCCAGATCCAAGGCCCCTGCCGTACCCACCATTCCCAGGGTAAGGCAGGAGCCTAGGAAGAGGTACAACAGATTTGACTGTTGGTGTTGTGACAAAGTCGGTCACTTTACCGTGGATTGTTTGTTTAATCCGAGGTACAACGAGACTCCCTATGTTAGCTATGCGAGGCCGACCACTCGTAAGGTTAACCAACCGAGGGGGAGTATGCTAACCAAGAATCTAGGACCCAAGTTCGATTGGGTTCCTAAGGGAAATTAATTTTGTTTTGCAGGAATGTCCAAAGGCCATCAAAACGCCAATCTGGTACTTGGACAGTGGATGCTCCCGGCACATGACTGGGACAAGAAGCCTGCTGCGTGATTACACTCCAGTCGAGAATGGACCCAAAGTCATCTTTGGAGGGTCAGATCGAGGAGTCACCAGAGGTTACAGTATGATTTCCAATGGTATAATCTCTATCACCGACGTGGCTTATGTTGGAGGGTTAAACCATAACCTGATCAGTGTAAGTCAGTTATGTGACAAAGGTTATGACGTTAAGTTCTGCAAGGATAAATGTCTGATAATTTCACGTACCTCTTCTGAGACGGTATTATCAGGCATTAGGAGCAGAAATATCTTCTGCTTAAATTTTCTCAATTTAGATTCATCTACCCCCGTATGCCTTGTGGCAACAGGCAGTGCATCTCTTTGTGAACAATGACACAAGAGATTGGCACATTAATTTCAAAACAATTAGTATGCTGTTTTCTAAAAACTTAGTAAGGGATGCTCCCGTTATCAAGTGCATCAAAGATAGCCCCTGTCCTGCATGCTAGATGGGCAAACAGACTCGGGCTACCTTTAAGAGCATTGCAGACAAAGACTCTTCCCGATGTATTTACCTTCTACATATGGACTTGTTTGGTCCAATGCAAGTTCATAGCTTGGGAGGTAAGTCCTATACGCTAGTGATAGTTGATGATCATTCTCGGTTTACATGGGTGTTCTTCTTAAAACGAAAATCGGATACGTTTGACATCTTCACTAGTTTTGTCAAGCAGGTTCAGAACGAATTTAACTGCCCAGTGGTCAAAATCAGAAGTGACCATGGAACAGAATTCGAATCTGGTGCTATGACAGAGTTTTGTGAAGAACAAGGTATCTTTCATGAGTTTTCCTCCCCGCGCACTCCTCAGCAAAATGGAGTTGCGGAGAGGAGAAATAGAACTCTCATTGAAGCCTGCACGACAATATTGAAAGACGCTTCTCTCCCAGAATACTTCTGGGCAGAGGCTGTCAATACAGTTTGTCATGTACAAAACCGGGCATTGATCAACAAGCATCATCGTAAGATGCCTTATGAGCTACTGAGAGGCAGGAAACCAACCATGTCCTACTTGAGGATCTTTGGTTGCAGATGCTATGTACTGAATAATGGGAAGTACCCGCGTACTAAATTTGGTGAAAAATGCTTCGAAGGCATATTCATGGGCTATAGTTCCCACAGTCGGGCATATAGGGTCTTCAATAAGAAAACCCTAGTGGTAGAAGAATCAATTAATGTTGTATTTGATGAAGGAAGCTTGCTTAACCGCAATTCTTCCAGTGGTATTCTTGAAGATGCAGGTGCACGACTTGAACAGCTGGATCTCGATGAGACCGCTAAAGATGAAACTCCTAAGTACGTCAAAGTTTCCACCTCCACGTCATCTGGGAATGTTGAAGATCAAAATGGAACAAATCTTCTAGAAGAAGGAGAAGCCCAAGAAGTAGTCGAAGCTCCAGACGCCAGACTTCTAGAGCTCCGGCACGTGAGGAACATCCTAGAGATCATATCATCGGAGATCCTCGTGTCGGTGTCAGAACTCGAAGAGGTACTATTAACGAAATTTTGCATCTTAGCTTCCTGTCCCAGGTTGAGCCAAAGAAGTTCGACGAGGCGAACAAAGATGCGGCATGGATTCTGGCCATGCAAGATGAACTACATCAATTCGAACGTTGCAACGTTTGGACGCTGGTTCCCAGACCACACAAGCAGAATGTGATTGGCACCAAGTGCATCTTCAGAAACAAACTGGATGAACATGGTGTCATCATAAAGAACAAGGCCAGGCTGGTGGCTCAAGGTTACAGACAGGAGGAGGGGATTGACTTCGACCAGACCTTCGCACCAGTGGCAAGGCTCGAGGCAATCAGATTGTTCCTGGCGTATGCTTCGCACAAAGGATTCACAGTCTATCAAATGGATGTGAAATCAGCTTTCTTGAACGGAGACCTGAAGGAGGAAGTATACGTCGCTCAACCCCCAGGTTTTGTCAATCCTACTTATCCCAATCATGTATACTTCCTTAATAAAGCTCTATATGGTTTAAAACAAGCTCCACGAGCTTGGTATGAGACTTTATCTAGTTTTCTTCTTGAGAACAAGTTCTCTAGAGGTAAAATAGATAAAACATTGTTTCTCGGGGAAGTCAAAGGCAAGATTTTGCAGGTGCAAATCTATGTCGATGACATTATATTCGGCTCAACGGACAACAATCTTTGCAAAAAGTTTTCTAAACTTATGCAAGGAAAGTTTGAAATGAGCAGTATGGGAGAGCTCAAGTATTTCTTGGGACTTCAAGTGAAACAGTCTGAGGATGGAATCTTCATCTCTCAGACGAAGTTCACAAATGAACTCCTTAAGAAATTTGGTATGGAGACTGCAACCTCTATGAGGACTCCAATAGGATCAACTATGTCTCTGGATAAGGATGAGAAAGGTAAACCTTTCGATGAAACCAAATACAGAAGCATCATTGGATCCCTGCTCTACCTTACTGCCAGTAGACCTGATATCATGTTCTCCACATGTGTCTGTGCCAGATATCAGGTGAACACTAAGGAGTCTCACTATGTCGCTGCAAAGCGAATTCTAAGATACCTTAAAGGTACTCCCAATCTTGGCTTGTGGTACCCGAGAAACAATGATGTTGAGCTAATAGATTTTTCAGATGCTGATTTTGCAGGGAGTAGGGATGACAGGAAAAGCACATCCGGGACGTGTCAATTCCTCGGACGAAGGCTTATTTCATGGAATAGCAAGAAACAGAATTGTGTTGCAACCTCCACAGCAGAGTCTGAGTACATCTCGGCAGGCAGCTGTAGCTCACAACTCCTATGGATCAGAAACCAGTTAGCCGACTACGACCATCAGTTCAAGGAAGTTCCAATGTACTGCGACTCCTCCAGTGCAATTGCAATTGCCAACAATCCGGTATCGCACAGCAGAACGAAGCATATTGAAGTGCGATACCACTTCATTCGGGAGCACGTGGAGAACAAGGACATCTCTCTCTATTATTTCCCCACGGACAAGCAGATTGCAGATATATTCACAAAGCCCTTAGACGAGGCCAAGTTCAGTCTTTTCAAAACTGAATTGGGGATGCTAAACTATGAGGAATGAAGACTACAGAAGCTCCAGGCTCGTGCATCTAGGGGGAGCCTCTGCCAGGAACTCAAGTGAGAGCACAGGTGCAAGAACTGAGGGGGAGCAAGGGGTCAAATGCAACAGACCCAGATTTGTAGAAGCCGAAAAAGGGGAGATTACCCTCTCGGCTAAGGCTAAGGTGGCTCCAAGTTTGCTCCCAAGAAATTGGTATTGGTAATGAATAACTCACTCAACTCAATTTCAAGTTTATGATTTTCATTCCCATATGCTCTATTCACCTTAGCTTGTGGGGTTTAGGCTTCTTCAAATAGGGGGAGATTGTTGGGTATTGTATCCACAACGCACCTGATTTGAAGAAGCCCCTGAACAAGCTAAGGTAAATAGACAATGTATTTGATAAAATATTTCAAGTTGTGTTTGCAGTTTTTCCACGCTAAGTGCACACCAATGTCATGGTGCAGTAGGTCAATATACACGGGTCTGCACGACGTAATCCCTCGTTGAGCAGATCAGTGTGTTGGCCTACGTGTACTCTCTCTATTGGAGTGCACTTACTTTCAAGTACAGGGCTGTGATCTTGCAAGAGCAGACAAGGAGCAAGGATGGGTCAAGGAGCACATCATGGGTGGAAAGACGAAAAATCGTCTAAGTGTAAATCGACGAGAATCACCAAGTGATTCTCGCCGATTCGGCGAGAATCACTAGTGATTCTCGCCGAATCGTCGAGAATCATTGGCTGATTCTCGCCGACTTGATCCAGCTACTTCAAAGCGAGCTACTCTGATGCTAAGTAATAATCGACGAGAATCACTAGTGATTCTCGCCGAATCGTCGAGAATCACTGGCTGATTCTCGCAGTTTCTTTCCGGCTTTATCAGAGCGTGTCATCAAGTCAAAATCGACGAGAATCACCGTTGATTCTCGCCGAATCGACGAGAATCACCTTCGATTCTCGCCGATTCGACGAGAATCACCTTCGATTCTCGCCGATTTTGCCTTAGACATTTTTCTGGATCCCGCTGAACCGGACTTTGACGCTGGCACTGTTTTGAATCGGTTTTAGGGTTTCTTCTGGTGGGACCCACAACGGTCATTTAGGAGTATACTAGTGTATAAATACACGCGTATTTTTGAACAGTGCCGACAGACGGAAAGATGCCAAGCGCCGATCTTGACCTAAAATCGCGAAACTGCTCCGCCGCCATCGTCGCTCGTGCAAGTCGATCGCCGGCCATTTGATCTTTGTTTCCTCCAGATCTCCCGGCGATAGAAGCATAGCCAAGCATAGAGTCTCACGCGTCTAACCAGAGATCCCTTGTCTCTTAATTTGTTGATCGGGAAAACCTTCCCCGTCCGAATCGATCGAGACGACCGATCCTAGTGTGACCGTTGGAAGACCTTGCTAGCTTTGCTACGAAGTTGGAATCTCCAAAGTACAGCAGCCACAGACCGTCGTCACCGCCGATCCCGAGAACCAAGCCGCCGCCCTTCTTGCCGCCGCCGGTTCCGGGGAGATTCTCTCCAAGTGAGATCTAGGGTTGTGGACTCTTCGTGGACTTCAAAAACACGTCGTCAACGAAGAGGGACACCTTAGTCTCCAAAATTAGTTTGTATTTCTTATACATTCAAGTTCATTTTTGTTGTAAAGGAACGTTGGTTCCGAGTTGTAAGGGTTGGGTGCAACCCGTGTTGTAGGAGTGTTGTCTCCTACGTGTGGAAGGGTTCCTTCCGATAGTGCAAGGATTGGATTTCAATCCTGTTGGTGAAGAGACCGAGTCGTCCCTTGTTGGGAGATAGGTCGAAGGGGGAAAGTGGATGTACCCAAATCGGGGAACCACTATAAATAGCTTGTGTACTCTTTTTGCTGTGCTGTTTTATTTTCGTGTGCAGGTACAATTTTAATTCTGCAAAAACGCTGCACGTCACCTATTCCCCCCCCCCCCATAGGTGAAGGTAGTTGACACTAGGTGGACTTTCAGAAACTATTTTGGTGGCCGGGTTTGAAGATAGATGTTTCGCTCTACGTAGCAAAGTGCCAAACTTGCGCCATGGTGAAGGCGGAGTGACAAAAGCCGGGAGGATTTCTTATGTCCTTGCCTATTCCGGAGTGGAAATTCGACGACATCTCTATGGACTTTGTGCACTGTTTGCCAAGGTCGAAAAAGGGGAACGACGCCATTTGGGTGGTCGTGGATCGGTTAACGAAGGTGTCGCATTTCATTCCGCATAGAAAGGATGATCCGGTGGAGAAGTTGACAAAACTATACGTGGATAACACTGTACGGCTTCACGGTGTGCCCCGCAGCATCGTGAGTGACCGAGATGGGCGGTTCACGTCCAATGATTGGAGGCTTGTGCAGCAAATGTTGGGAACAAAGCTAAAATTCAGCACAGCCTTCCATCCGCAAACGGGTGGGCAGACCGAGAGGGTCAATAGAACCATGGAAGACATACTCCGCATGTGTGTCTTGGATTTTGGAAAGCAATGGGAAGACCATCTTCATTTGGTGGAGTTCGCGTACAACAATAGCTACCAAGCGAGTATTCAAATGGCGCCCTTCGAGGCCCTATATGGTAGAAAATATCGCACGCCGTTGTCTTGGCTAGAAACGGGTGAGTAAAAGTTGTATAAGCGATTAGAAGTGGAGGATGCTACTTCTTTGGTGAGAACCATTCGGGAGAGGTTGCTTATCGCTCAGGACCAGCAAACGAAGTACTATAATGCCAAGCACAGGAACGTGGAGTTCGCTGTGCACGATTGGGTGTACTTAAAGATCAAGCCGTTCAAGGGTGTCTCGCGGGTGCGGCGATTGAAAAAGCTAAGCTCGAGGTACCTTGGGCCGTTTCAGGTTCTGGAGCGAGTGGGTGAAGCAGCCTATCGGTTGAAGATTTCAGTGGAGCTTGGTGGATTACATGATGTATTCCATATTTCGGTGCTTCGGAAGGCGGTGCAAGAGCCTACGCAAGTGATCGCGGTTGATCAAGTGTCGGTGTATAGTGGGCTGACGACAAAAGTCAAGCCCGTGTGGATTGAAGACTCGGAGGTCAAGCGGCTACGCAATAAAGAGATCAGGATGGTCAAGGTTCGATGGGACAATTGCGGTCGTGAGGAGCTCTCTTGGGAACGATAGCAGACTATGCTTGACGAGTATCCGGAGTTGTTCCGCTCAGGTACAAATTTTGGTTTTGTACATGTCTTTCCTTTATATAATTTCGTAGACGAAATTCTTTTAAGAGGGGGAGAGTTGTAATGCCCCAAAATTCAAAAGAGCGACGGGGGATGTTTTGGGCCAGTTTTGGGTTCTGGCAGGAGGCACACGGCCTGGGACACGGATGTGTCCCAGGGCGTGTCAAGCTTGTGTCGACACTCAGCCGGCGAAGTCGACATTTTGCGCTTGACGTTGTGTCGAAACAGGGCACTCGTCCTGAGACACGGGCGTGTCTTAGGGCGTGTCGAGCCCGTGTCGACACTCAGCCTGCGAAGTCGACATTTTACGCTCGACGAAGTGTCAAGACAGGGCACACGGCCTGAGACACAGGCGTGTCACAGGGCGTGTCGAGCCCGTGTCGACACTCATCCCGGGGAGTCGATATTTTCGGTCGACAAAGTGTCGAGACAATGCACACATCCTAGGACACGGGCGTGTCCAAGGCCGTGTCAGGTGCTCGACGAACTTCACTCGACGAAGTGTCGAGACCGTTGATAATACGGTTTGCAGTCAATTTTATTAGGTTATTTTCAGGTTTTAAAGCAAATCATGTCTTGTAAAGTACTTATTTTGATTCCCCTTTGTATATATTTTTGTCGCTAATGCATTTTTTCTGCTTTTTGCAGGTTTTCACGTCTTTCAGCCAAATTTTGTTATGACACGCCCCAAGGTCACGCCCTACCCGGGCGTGTACCTAGGGCGTGTAACCCAGTGGAATGAAGCAATTGGTCCGAAACTTCATTCCGTGGAAACTTAGTGTACACGCCCACTGTCACGCCCGTGTCACATCCGACACGGGCGTGTTCCAGAGGCGTGTCCCCAGGTTCCAAGGAATCGCCGCAACACACTCGTTTTTCCGGCTCCACCGTCGCACCGAAAGTGTCACACCCCCGGGTCACGCCTGACCCGGGCGTGACATATGGGCGTGTACTTCAGCAACCACGCCCGTCACCTCCAGCATTCAATCTCAGCTCAACAAAGTCACACCACAAAGAACACGCCCAATGTACACGCCCTAGTAGGGCGTGACATTTGGGCGTGTACTTCAGCTACCACGCCAGAATTAAATTCCAGCACAAAAAAGTCGCACCGAATTTGTCACGCCCCAGGGTCACGCCTGACCCGGGCGTTACAGGGGGGCATGACCCATCCCGAAAAAAGCTATAAATTGAGCCCTTCCCCAAGGGTTCAAGACAACTTTTGGCTGAGAGGGAGAGGTTCTGCCCCTCTGTTTAATGTTCCTTTTATGCTCTTTTTCTCTCATTTTGTATTCTCCTTAATCCTAGTTCTTTAAGCTTTTGTAATAGCTTTTATTAATGCTTTAGTTGCTAATGATAGGGCCAGAATAGGATTTCAATTTCATGCACCTGTAATCTCATTCAATTTCATGCTATAAGCTCGTCTTTATTTTAATAAAAGTGATCTTGTTGTCTTCTCTTTACTACTTCGTGTCTTTATGCTTTACTACTCACCCCCCCTCTTCCACCTCACCATGATTAACTAATCCTCCATGTACTCGATCTTGATGATCTGAGGTTCGAGTGATTAAGTTATGATGATTTGAATCTTACCTTTCCTTTTTAGGGTTTAGCCTTGAATTACTCTTGATTTATCACGGGTTGGAGGTATATCATCGATATATACTCTCCACCTTTGCTTCATTCTGGAATAGCCGAGAGGCCGAAAGTTTGAAATGAGCACTCAAGAGTAAAGGGAGTTGTTCGCACCCCTCGAGAGAGGCAGACGTTCAATTCTCCCGAATTGGAGTAAAATCCAATAGAGGGGTTCGCAGCATAAAGCTGGTTTTAGGCCTCCGATTCGAACGAAAGCTCGGTCAGACCTTCCTAAACTCAGATGGGCATGACTTAGAGAGAAGCATGTTCTTGCTTTTAGCACCTCCGCGGTCAAGGTCTTTTGCCTTTTTAATTGAAAAAAGTTTATTATTGCATCTTTTGATCAACTTAAGCCGAGGTGATTCTCGATCGAGTACTATCGCTTAATCATCATTTAGCTTTTCTCAAAATTGCAAGCAAGCATTCTCATTTCTCTAATTTAGTAAGCAACCCCCAAAAAACTTTTAATTGATAAGATAATAGTAACTCCTTGAAGTAGAAGTACTCAATTCGCCCCGGGTAATACGACCTTGATATTGAACTTAATATCCTATACTATATGCGACAAGGTATACTTGCCTTCATCGAATATAGAATCGGAGAACATCTCACAACTACACTTCCACCTTCTCCTCCCTTAACTTTGTCTTCTCCACGCATAACCCCTTCTCCGCTTAATAATTTTATATCAAGGTTTTGGCGCCGTTGCCGGAGACTCATGTTTTGATATTTCGAAAAAAAGATAGCTATTAATTTTATCGTTTTTCCTTTTCTCTCACTCTCGTAACGGTTTTATCTCTTCCCCCCCCCCCCCCCCCCGCTTTCTCTCTTTTTCAATGTATGACCCGAGAAAGCTCATCGATTATTCCTTTTGATCCTGAGATAGAGCGCACCGCTTTGCGTCGCCTCCGTTCTCGTGACCAGGAATCGCATTTAGGCATCGAAGAGTCGATCGGGGACACTGCCACAGAAACGATGGATCCTAATCCACCCAACCCAAATGAGGCCCAACAAAGGACTATGTCCTATTATGCGAGTCCGAACCTGGAGGGTACACAATCAAGTATTGTTCGCCCCACAGTGGCGAACAATAACTTTGAGATCAAGTCCAACATCATCCAAATGGTGCAGCAGTCGGTAACCTTCGATGGTCTCCCGGACAAGGATCCAAATTGTCACATTGCAAATTTTCTCGAAATCTGTGATACTTTTAAAATCAATGGAGTCTCAGATGATGCCATTCGATTACGTCTCTTCCCTTTCTCCTTGCGGTCAAAGCCCAAGCAGTGGCTGAGCTCTCTTCCTAGAGGGTCCATCACCACGTGGGCCGAGATGGCAGGAAAATTTCTTACCAAGTATTTCCTGTAACGCCCCGGCTTTTAATTGCGTCCGCATGCTGGGCGTTACGTTGGCTTTGACCGTAGTTTGAGCATGATTTTTCCCGCGGGCTTGCGAGTGGCTGTTTTGGTTGCCGAGTTGTACGATTCCCCAGCAAACCAGAGTCCAAATTAGGGACTCAGTGAGGCCTCTTAGGGAATGCTTGCACTTTTTCGCGCCCGGATAATGTTGCTCAAAATAAGTTGTTGGTTCAGGAAAAAAAAAGAGGGTAAAAAGTGCTTAAGGCAAAAATGGTCTAGGACGACACAGGAACATTTTTCAAAACAGGGAAAAATGGTCGTTTTTGTGCTAGACACGTCCCCTGACACGGGCGTGACACAGGCCGTGACCTGGGCGTGACCTCCTTGACTCGACGAATTTTTCTTGCGTCGAGTTGAGCTCGACGAATGGGGTACACGCCCCCTGACACGGGCGTGTCACAGGGCGTGTCCCGCTTTGTCGAGTGTCGAGTGTTGAGTGTCGAGTGTCGAGTGTCGAGTGTCGGGTGTCGAGCTAGGGGACACGACCTGTGACACGGGCGTGTCACAGGGCGTGTCCATCTGAGTCGAGTGTCGACACTTTGTGTCGACGAGGTGTCGAGACACGGGCTACACGCCCTAGGTCACGGGCGTGACCGACCCGTCACGGGCGTGTACCCGGCCGTGTACCGTGTGGATAAAATTGGATTTTGCCGACTTTCTGCGCCGCTTATGGTACACGCCCTGTGTCACGGGCGTGACACAGGGCGTGACCGGCCCGAAAATCGAGTTTTTCCAGATTTTTTGTGCTGTTCATTTCCTTGATTCTGCATCTAACGGTCCAGCTCTGTTCTAGAGGAAATAAGGCCGAAACAGAGAATTGTTCGTCTCATTTCACCTTCTCTTCATCTTCTTCTTCACTCTCAAAGAGAAAGCAAGGGAGAAAGGCTCAAGCAAGGCAAGGAAGAGAGGAGCAGCCGTCGCGGCATCATCTCGGTTCAGGCAAGTGGTGTTCTTCACCCTTGCCAATCTTGATTTCTTGTCCTTTGATTAATTGCTCTTTCAATTTCCCTATGCTTATTTTGTTCTTCTTGATTCAATTGCCTAGTTTGTTCTTCTTGATTCAAAAATTATGCTTATTTTATGTAAGTATCAATTCTCTTGCTTCTGATCAAATTTCCCTATGCTGAATGACTTTGATCTTCCATGTGTAGTTTTGTTAGTTAGCAAGTCCATGTTAGATTGCTTCATGTCGTTTATCTTGTTCATGTGACTCATGGAGCTCTATTTATTCATGTTCATGTAGCCTTTTTCTTGCCTAATTATGTGATTTGTTCTTGTTCCTCATCATGTAATTCATGTAGCTTGTAGCTTAATTCCTTTTCTAGCAACTTGTCGTCATGCGTGAGAACGATGAAAGGAACGTGTTTAGCTTGGGTTATGGGGCGTTTTGCGAGGTGAATTGTGAACCATGGCAGGAGCGTTTGTGTGAGAATTCTGCAAGGGGTGGTGTGGTTTCAGCCTGTGGCCACCGGGTTTTGGTTTTTGTGGTTAGAGAGACCACTTTGGCCCCGATTTGGGCTGGTTTTGTTTGGTGCGTTCCACTTTAGGGCCGCCACCGAAAGACTCTTGCGGAATTGAACTTAACCGCTGCTTATGTTTCACTAGTTTGGTTGTTTCTTGGTGATAAGATGCTGAGTTCGGGCATGTGTATTGCCCTTTTTCTCCTGCGGGTGGAGCAGGACCTGTTGAACTTGTACGCACTTGGTGCGGTTGGCACTTTGGAATGACATTGTTTCCTACTTGTACGCACTTGTTTATGCACTCTTTTTTTACTTATATGAAACATTGCTACGGGGTCGGTAAGCCCCTTCTTTATCGATTATGACATTCATGCTCTCTTTAGTATAGCTTGGTTGATTGCTGAGGTATTCTTTCTTGAATGCCTCAGGTGCAGGTTGTAGCCGGTTGAGCGGCTAGGTTGGTTGGTGGCGTTTCTTGGGAGCTAGCCGAGCATACTTAGCGAGGTAGTTCTTCTCTTTGTTGTACAGACATACATGTGCCCCAATGGGTTCGTGTCAGCTTGTTGGCGCCCATTGGTGGTTTTCTTTACTTGTGATGTATGAATAATAGACAGCTATGTGACTCATTTGGATGATGTCTTCTTGCTCTTGGGAAGGATTTATGGTAGGTTGCATTAGGTATTTTCTAAGCTACCCAAAACCTATTATTGGATATCATGCATACATGTTTTGATCAACTAAGACGTATTTTCCAAATGACCTAAACAAAGAGGATTTCTTATAGTAGTATCACTATAGACTGCATATAGGAGCTCATCATAATTTAACAAAGTATTTCCGCCGCATATAAAAAACAGTTTTTGATACCTAAGGCCGAGGGATACGGCCATTCAATCCACAGGTTTTCTTACATTTCACTGTTGAATTTCAACTCCTAAAGTAAGCGTCAAGAGTTGCCTGAGCGTGTGCAGTTATCCCCTGCACGACGTGGCATCATAACCCGTAGTTCCTCTTGCTCTGATACGATGTACTCGTTGAGGAAATGCGGGTTGTGACAGTTGGTATCAGAGGGAGGTTTGCTTGACAATTGGTCGGGCAAACTTTCCGTTTTGGTTGTAAGCATCATATCATACACACACCGAGGTGCCATCAATATGTCTTGGCCGAAGCACGCACACTACACTCATGGCATGAACAGAAGTATACGGGGCATATTATGTAGTATGGGATGCATAATATGTGGTTGTATATGGATCCACCATAGGGGCAACATGTGCGGGTTATGTAGTATGGGATGCATAACCTTACCACATGGATGCGACTAGCACGTTTTCTTTTCTTCGTTGCATGCAATGCTATGTAGTATGGGATGCATAGCATTGTGATGCGTACGACCGCTCATGGCATGCATTAAGGCCTTTTCTAGATTGCATCGCACAGCACGCATAACATAACATTGCATGAGCACAACGTGCCAAGCTAAAGATGTACATGATGACACCTGTACACTCATGGTTTTGGGTCAAATAAAGTCATGCCGTCATTGGTTAGGCACAAGGTAGAGGGATGACGGTGTGTCATCTTTAGGTTAGCCATACCGTCATTCTCAAACTCCCAGAGCAAGTTAGCAGTTGATGTTCATATTGTTATATGTATGGTCTGTATGTAGCCGTTGTGTGTTTTGTTGGGTTTGAGCTTGACAAGAGTGAACGTGTTAATAGGATGTCGAAGCGTCCAGTGACAAGGCAAACTCCCCAATCCGAGGGCGAGTCTTCGGGCGCGCAGAATAATGCCCTGATGGATAGTCTTCACCAAAGTAATGAGGCTTTGATGAGGCAGGTGCAGGAAGTGCAGTCCCAGCTCCAAGCTATGTCATCAGCGATGTCGGGGCTGGCACCAAGAGGACAAGAGACGATTAGAGGCCCCACTAGTTCAACTCCTTCAGTGACAGTGATACCCCCAGTTGTGGTTCCTCCTGCGATGACTTTCATCTCGCAGTTTCAGCGACTTGGACCACAGACTTATGATGGAAAAGCAGACTTTGTGATTTTGGATGATTGGGTAATCACATTGGAAGAGATGTTTGTGTATTCTGGCGTTACCGAGGACCAGAAGGTGATGCTTGCCGCCTATCAACTCAAAGGGTTGGCGAAAGGTTGGTGGTTGCGAGAAAAGGAAGGCCTAGGGGCGGGCTGTTCGTGGGAAGCATTCAAAGAAATGTTACGGCGCAAGTTTCTACCGGTAGTGGAAAGGGACCGCCTGATGAATGACTTCTTGTACTTGAAGCAGAGGCAACGCACAGTGAGTGAGTATGAAATTGAGTTTAGCAAGTTAAGTCGGTTCGCTCCGAGCTTGGTGACTACGGAAGCTGACCGAGTAAAGAGATTTCTTGGCGGACTCCGCAGCGACGTGCAGCAATTCGCAAGTGCTTATGGAGCGACAAGTTACACCACTGCGGTTGAGGCTGCGTTGAAGGTGGAAGCTATAGAAAATGCCAAACAAAGAGGGCAGCAGATGAGGCAGGGCAAGAGACAGCTAGTGGGAGAGAAAATGTCCCACGAGTCAGACGTAAAGAAGAAGAAGGAACTATGTAGCTTCTGTGGCCGAGCCGGTCACCCGTTTGAGAAATGTTTCAAGCGGTTGGGGATGCAAAAGAAGGAGCAGGTGCACGCCATTCAGGGTGCGCCAACCAGAGACTTGGAGTGTACATTTTGTGGGAGAAGAGGTCATGATGTGGGCCGCTGCTGGGCCAAAGACAAGGTGTGCTTCCACTGTGGCAGACCAGGACATCTTCGTGCAAGGTGCCCGCAGATCCAACCTGTTTTGCAACCCGCACCACTCCAGGCTTTGCCTCCGCCTCCGCGTGTAGACAAAGGCAAAGGGAAGTTGAATGTGGTCTCTTCAGAGGAAGCTCATACATCACCTCAAGTTATCTCAGGTTCGATTCATTCCTCTGGTTCCTGTTTTGTTTCTGCCTTTTCCGTGTAATTCTTAGCATATATACCCTTATAGGAAACTTTAAGGTAAAGAACCATTGGGCGCGTGTTCTATTTGATTCTGGCGCGACCCATTCTTTTGTGGCGCGAACCTTTCTGGATCGGTATCATCTGACACCAGATCGAGTGGGGAATGCGTTTTTGGTGAAATTTCCTTCCGGTGCTTCGGTGGTGGTAGACTGGGGTCTTCTTGATTGTCCCATTTTGTTGGGCGATTTCGTAGCAAAGGCTAATTTCAAGGTGATCGATTTGGAGGATTTTGACGTCATTCTGGGTATGGACTGGTTATCCCGCTATGACGCCGTCATCCAGTGCAGAGGGAAGCGCTTGGATTTTATCAAGGACGATGGTCAGCCAGGAAGTGTGTATGGTGATTCTTGCCAGGATTCTCCAGGGATTTGGGCGGTATGTGTTCGGACGTTGTTTGTTTCCGACGGTTTTGCTTGTCTTGTCTCCGCTTTGGGGACTAGTGCTGTTTTGCCGCGTTTGGAGGAGATTCCTGTTGGACGTGAATTTTCAGATGTTTTTCCTACTGATCTTCCTGGTCTTCCCCCTGATCGTGATGTCGAGTTCGTTATTGATTTGGAACCGGGTACGTGGCCGATTGCGAAAGCGCCGTACAGAATGGCCCCGCGTGAGCTATCAGAGTTGCGTACCCAATTGGATGACTTATTGGCAAAAGGGTTTATCAGGCCGAGTTCATCACCTTGGGGTGCACCAGTGTTATTTGTGAAGAAGAAAGATGGGTCGATGCGCCTTTGCATCGATTACCGGGAGTTGAACAAGGTAACAATTAAGAACAAGTACCCACTGTCAAGAATCGATGATTTGTTTAATCAACTGCGTGGCAGTTCCGTATTTTCGAAGATTTATCTCCGCTCGGGCTATCATCAGCTCAAGGTCCGGGAGTCTGATATTCCGCGGACTGCATTTCGATCAAGGCATGGCCATTTTGAATTTCTGGTGATGTCGTTTGGGTTGACCAATGCACCATCAGCTTTCATGGATATGATGAACACGGTGTTCAAGGACTACTTGGATAAGTTTGTGGTGGTTTTTATTGATGACATTCTTGTCTACTCCTGCAGTGCTGAAGAGCATGAACAGCATCTGCGTTTGGTATTGGCCACTTTGCGAGACCAACGATTATTCGCCAAACTAAGCAAATGCGAGTTTTGGTTGCCTCAAGTTGCTTTTCTGGGTCATGTCATTAATCACCATGGAATTTCAGTGGATCCCGAAAAGATTGCTGCAGTCATGGAGTGGAGAAGACCGGAGACACCCAAGGAGATTCGAAGCTTCTTGGGATTGGCCGGCTATTATCGCAGATTTGTCGAAGGGTTTGCGACGTTGGCCGCACCATTGACTCGCTTAACCCATAATAATGTGGCGTTTGAGTGGAATGACAAGTGTGAGGCCTCATTCCTAGAACTCAAGAACAGGTTATGTACCGCTCCTGTGTTGATCTTGCCGACAGAAGGAAAAAATTATGAAGTGTTTGTGGATGCGTCGCACGTTGGACTTGGATGTGTGTTAATGCAAGACAAGAAGGTAATTGCGTATGGGTCTCGGTAGTTGAAAAGTCATGAAAAGAACTACCCAACACATGATTTGGAGTTCGCAGCTGTGATATTTGCATTGAAGTTGTGGAGACACTTACTGTATGGTGCACAATGTAAAATCTTTACAGATCATAAAAGCTTGAAGTATGTCTTCACGCAGAAAGAACTTAATTTGCGCCAACGGCGATGGCTTGAGTAGGTAGCTGATTATGACGTGGACATTCAGTATCACCCGGGGAAAGCGAATGTTGTGGCCGATGCTTTGAGTCGGAAGACGGGGAAATTCTTTCATCTTTCAGTCGACCGTCTTGTGGAGGAATTTCTATTGATGGATATTTCTGTGGGCAAATATGACCCGCAAAGTCATTCGGTAGTAGAAGAACCTTCATGGCTGGTGCTTGCAAGACAACATCAAAAGGATGATCCTGATCTTTTACATTTATTTCTTCGGACTGAAAAGGATGAATTACCAGATTTTGCGATTGACGGTGCAGGCACGTTAAAGTATCGTGGTCGATTTTGTATTCCCGTAGTTGGAAACATTCGCGAGATGGTGTGTCGGGAAGCACATGGCTCAAGTATGGCCTACCATCCAGGCTCAACAAAAATGTACCGTGATCTGAAACAAATTGTCTGGTGGTATGGAATGAAAAGAGATATAGCGCAATTTGTAGCTGAATGTCATACCTGCAAGCGGGTGAAAGCTGATCATGGGAGGCCTGGTGGCAAGTTGACACCATTGGATATTCCAACATGGAAGTGGGAAAGCATCTCAATGGATTTTATTACAGGTTTACCAAGATCTCCACGAGGACATGACTCCGTGTGGGTAGTCGTGGATAGATTGACCAAGTGTGCTCATTTCATACCATTTAAGGTCAACTACCCGATGAAGACAATAGCGGAGCTCTATTTGAACGAGATCATCTGACTGCATGGTGTGCCAATCAACATCATATCAGACAGGGATTCCCGATTTACTTCTCGTTTCTGGAAGAGTCTACAAGAGGGTTTGGGGACGGATTTGCGGTATTCCACTACTTAGCACCCTCAGACGAATGGCCAAACGGAACGAGTAAACCAAATTGTGGAAGATATGATTCGATGCTACATTCTTAAGTATGGCGGAGCATGGGATGAACGTTTGCGGCTTATGGAATTCGCGTATAATAACAGCTATCAAGAAAGCTTGCAAATGGCTCCGTTCGAAGCATTGTATGGGCGTCGATGTCGGACTCCCCTCTTTTGGACGGAGGTTGGCGAGCGGCTTTTGTTGGGCCCAGAGGCACTCGAGGACATGGAAGTTACCGTACGACTTATTCGGGAGAAGCTCCAAATCGCCCAAGAGCGATATGAAAAGTATGCCAATCGACGACGGTCGGAATTAGAGTTTGCGGTGGGAGATTCTATTTTCTTGAAAGTCTCCCCAATGGTTGGGATTAAAAGGTTTGGAAAAGAGCGCAAATTAGACCCAAGATTTGTGGGTCCCTTCAAGATTCTTGCGCGAGTTGGTGCATCCGCATACAAAATAGAATTACCCGTGAACTTTCCTGGTGTTCACAATGTGTTTCATGTTAGCCAACTTCGCAAGTGTGTGCGGAATGACAAGCAAGTGTTGGACATTGTACCGCAATTAGCGCCCAACCTTTCATAGGAGGAGATGCCCATCCGGATATTGGACTCCCAAGATCGCGTGTTGCGGAAAAAGAAGATTCCTATGGTCAAGGTGCTATGGGAAAATCAGGATGTGGAAAGCGCGACGTGGGAACTCGAGTCAACAATGAGGGCGGCTCACCCTCATTTGTTCCCGTAGATAAGTTGGTATGTGACTTGGTGTTTGGTTGAATTTATGTTTTGGTTTGCTTATGTATTTGTGTTTGTGAAAAGTTTCAAGGCGAAACTTTTTGTTAGGGGGAGTGATTGTAACCCCCCGGCTTTTGATTGCGTCCGCATGCTGGGCGTTACGTTGGCTTTGACCGTAGTTTGAGCATGATTTTTCCCGCGGGCTTGCGAGTGGCTATTTTGGTTGCCGAGTTGCACGATTCCCCAGCAAACTGGAGTCTAAATTAGGGACTCGGTGAGGCCTCTTAGGGAATGCTTGCACTTTTTCGCGCCCGGGTAATGTTGCTCAAAATAAGTTGCTGGTTCAGGAAAAAAAAAGAGGGTAAAAAGTGCTTAAGGCAAAAATGGTGTAGGACGACACAGGAACATTTTTCAAAACAGGGAAAAATGGTCGTTTTTGTGCTAGACACGACCCGTGACACGGGCGTGACCCAGGCCGTGACCTGGGTGTGACCTCCTTGACTCGACAAATTTTTCTTGCGTCGAGTTGAGCTCGACGAATGGGGTACACGCCCCCTGACACGGGCGTGTCACCGGGCGTGTCCCGCTTTGTCGAGTGTCGAGTGTTGAGTGTCGAGTGTCGAGTGTCGAGTGTCGGGTGTCGAGTGAGGGGACACGGCCTGTGACACGGGCGTGTCACAGGGCGTGTCCAGCTGAGTCGAGTGTCGACACTTTGTGTCGACGAGGTGTCGAGACACGGGCTACACGCCCTAGGTCACGGGCGTGACCGACCCGTCACGGGCGTGTACCCGGCCGTGTACCGTGTGGATAAACTTGGATTTTGCCGACTTTCTGCGCCGCTTATGGTACACGCCCTATGTCACGGGCGTGACACAGGGCGTGACCTGCCCGAAAATCGAGTTTTTCCAGATTTTTTGTGTTGTTCATTTCCTTGATTCTGCATCTAACGGTCCAGCTCTGTTCTAGAGGAAATAAGGCCGAAGCAGAGAATTGTTCTTCTCATTTCACCTTCTCTTCATCTTCTTCTTCACTCTCAAAGAGAAAGCAAGGGAGAAAGGCTCAAGCAAGGCAAGGAAGAGAGGAGCAGCCGTCGCGGCATCATCTCGGTTCAGGCAAGTGGTGTTCTTCACCCTTGCCAATCTTGATTTCTTGTCCTTTGATTAATTGCTCTTTCAATTTCCCTATGCTTATTTTGTTCTTCTTGATTTAAGTGCCTAGTTTGTTCTTCTTGATTCAAAAATTATGCTTATTTTATGTAAGTATCAATCCTCTTGTTTCTGATCAAATTGCCCTATGCTGAATGACTTTGATCTTCCATGTGTAGTTTTGTTAGTTAGCAAGTCCATGTTAGATTGCTTCATGTCGTTTATCCATTGAGATGCATTCCCACTTCCATGTCCCGCTTTGTCGAGTGTCGAATGTCGAGTGTCGGGTGTCGAGAGAGGGGACACGGCCTGTGATACGGGCGTGTCACAGGGCGTGTCACGCTGTGTCGAGTGTCGACACTTTGTGTCGACGAGGTGTCGAGACACGGGCTACACGCCCTAGGTCACGGGCATGACCGACCCGTCACGAGCGTGTACCCGGCCGTGTACCGTGTGGATAAACTTGGATTTGCCGACTTTCTGCGCCGCTTATGGTACATGCCCTGTGTCACGGGCGTGACACAGGGCGTGACCGATGCAAAAAAATCAGGATGTGCAAGGACTACATCCTTTTCATGTTCATGTAGCCTTTTTCTTGCCTAATTATGTGATTTGTTCTTGTTCCTCATCATGTAATTCATGTAGCTTGTAGCTTAATTCCTTTTCTAGCAACTTGTCGTCATGCGTGAGAACGATGAAAGGAACGTGTTTAGCTTGGGTTATGGGGCGTTTTGCGAGGCGAATTGTGAACCATGGCAGGAGCGTTTGTGTGCGAATTCTGCAAGGGGTGGTGTGGTTTCAGCCTGTGGCCACCGGGTTTTGGTTTTTGTGGTTAGAGAGACCACTTTGGCCCCAATTTGGGCTGGTTTTGTTTGGTGCATTCCACTTTAGGGCCGCCACCGAAAGACTCTTGCGGAATTGAACTTAACCGCTGCTTATGTTTCACTAGTTTGGTTGTTTCTTGGTGATAAGATGCTGAGTTCGGGCATGTGTATTGCCCTTTTTCTCCTGCGGGTGGAGCAGGACTTGTTGAACTTGTACGCATTTGGTGCAGTTGGCACTTTGGAATGACATTGTTTCCTACTTGTACGCACTTGTTTATGCACTCTTTTTACTTATATGAAACATTGCTACGGGGTCGGTAAGCCCCTTCTTTATCGATTATGACATTCATGCTCTCTTTTGTATAGCTTGGTTGATTGCTGAGGTATTCTTTCTTGAATGCCTCAGGTGCAGGTTGTAGCCGGTTGAGCGGCTAGGTTGTTTGGTGGCGTTTCTTGGGAGCTAGCCGAGCATACTTAGCGAGGTAGTTCTTCTCTTTGTTGTATAGACATACATGTGCCCCAATGGGTTCATGTCAGCTTGTTGGCGCCCATTGGTGGTTTTCTTTACTTGTGATGTATGAATAATAGACTGCTATGTGACTCATTTGGATGATGTCTTCTTGCTCTTGGGAAGGATTTATGGTAGGTTGCATTAAGTATTTTCTAAGCTACACAAAACCTATTATTGTATATCATGCATACATGTTTTGATCAACTAAGACGTATTTTCCAAATGACCTAAACAAAGAGGATTTCTTATAGTAGTATCACTATAGACTGCATATAGGAGCTCATCATAATTAAACAAAGTATTTCCGCCGCGTATAAAAAATAGTTTTTGATACCTAAGGCCGAGGGATACGGCCATTCAATCCACAGGTTTTCTTACATTTCACTGTTGAATTTCAACTCCTAAAGTAAGCGTCAAGAGTTGTCTGAGCGTGTGCAGTTATCCCCTGCACGACGTGGCATCATAACCCGTAGTTCCTCTTGCTCTGATACGATGTACTCGTTGAGGAAATGCGGGTTGTGACATTTCCCGCCTGCAAAGACCGCCAAATTGCGCACGGATATTGCATCCTTCATGCAAATAGACTCGGACACTCTCTACGATACATGGGAGCGCTTCAAGGGGCTATTGCGAAGGTGCCCACACCACGACGGGAATATTTTATAACGACCTAAATTCCTTAACAAGGCGCTTCCAATTTGGCAACAAGTGCAAATATTTTATAACGGCCTAAATTCCTTAACAAGGCAGATGATCGACGCGACCGCTGGGGGAACACTAAATAACAAAAACCCAGAGGCCGCTCAGGAACTTTTTGAGGAAATGGCTATGAATTCATATCAATGGAATGCGCCCCGTGTGCGGGCTAACAAACCAGCGGGAGTCTTTGAAATTGACGCTACTTTGAATCTTTCCCTCCAAGTTGAGCGGTTAACAAAGCAAGTGGCGGAGATGACTGCTTCCTCCGCCACTCCTCCTTGGTTTAATAATTATAATAACTCTGCTTTTACAGAAGAGCATGTTGACTTCATGGGAAATGCTCCTCGGCCCTCCTATAACCCGAACAACGCACCGTACAATAACACTTACAATGCGGGGTATAGGAGCCATCCGAATTTCTCATGGAGCAACCAAGGAAATGCTCAACGCCCCCATAACCCCAACTCATAATCAAAGCCAACCATTTAATCTAGCTCCACCCTTAAATTTAAATCCACCTGGTTTCCAACCGCAACAGGCAAAGACCTCTTCACTTGAAGAGGTCTTCGCCAAATACGTTGCTACAAATGAAACAAATATCAGGAATATTGCCGGGTCCATCAAAAACTTGGAAAACCAAGTGGGACAGCTAGCCAAGATGATCTCCGATCGACAACAAGGAGCTTTGCCAGGCAATACCGAGCAAAATCCAAGAGAAAGTGCAAACTCCATTACCCTCTGCAGTGGAAAAGAAGTTGCTATACCAAGCGAACCTATGGTACCTCTCCCTTATCCTCTCTCTCCTCCTGTTATTTTAGCTTCAAATTTGCCTACTACGCCTACGCCACATATGTCTAATCCAAAAATATTGTATCCGTCTAAACTTAAAAATGAACGCGTCGAAGAAAGTTACAAAACATTTTTAGAGATTCTAAAAAAAATTCATATAAATGTGCCGTTCTGCGAGGCTATCTCTCAAATGCCGAAATACGCGAAATATCTCAAGGAGATCCTATCAAATAAGAAAAAGCTCGAGGATATTTCGCATATTTCCTTAAATGCAGAATGCTCCGCGGTTGTGCTCAACAAATTACCCCGCAAAGAGAATGACCCGGGAAGGTTCTCCATCCCGTGCCTATTCGGTAATTCGTTGGTCAAACATGCGTTGGCAGACTTGGGAGCAAGCATAAATCTCATGCCCTTTTTGCTTTTTAAAAAATTAGGTCTAGGGTCTCCGAACCCCACTCGTATAAGCATACAACTAGCTGATCGTTCTGTGAAATTTCCGATAGGGATTGTGGAGGATGTCTTGGTCAAGGTGGACAAATTCATCTTCTCGGTGGATTTTGTCATCCTAGACATCGAAGAGGATGTCGATGTACCCCTGATACTCGACCGCCCCTTCCTCGCCACCTCCCGCGCTATTATTGATGTTAGTGATGGAAAGCTACTCCTTCGGGTTGGAGATGATGAAATCACTTTCAGCATTAATCCCTCCATGCGCAACACCATAGAGCAAGATGATTCCTGCTTTTATCTAGAGGAATTCTTCGAAAATGAATTTTCTGTGCCTTTGGAATTAATTTCTCCACCATTTGATGAATCTCTTATCACTGAGCTCTTCTGCTTAGAGGAAGTCTCTCGCACTACCCTCCCCGAATCGCTTCCCATCGACACCATAAAATTCAAAACCTCTTACGAGGAACCACCCATATTGGAGCTTAAGAAACTCCCCCCTCATCTGCAGTATCTTTTCCTCGAAAATGACTCTAAGCTACCGGTTATTATCTCCTCGGATCTGAGCAACTCAGAAATTTCTGAGTTGACTCTAGTTTTGCAAAATCACCGCCATGCAATTGCGTGGCAGTTATCCGATATTAAGGGGACTAGCCCATCATTCTGTACACACAAGATTTTCTTAGATAATAACTTTCATAGTACTATCCAGCCCCAACGACGTTTAAATCCAAACATGAAGGACGTCGTGAAGGCTGAGGTTATTAAGCTTCTAGATGCGGGAATTATCTATCCCATCTCTGATAGTACTTGGGTAAGCCCATTCCAGGTCGTGCCAAAGAAAGGCGGGGTCACGGTAGTGGCCAATGAAAATAACGAATTAATTCCAACCCGTACTATTACGGGTTGGCGGATGTGCATTGATTACCGCAAACTCAATGATGCCACCCGAAAAGACCACTTCCCGCTCCCCTTTATCGACCAAATTTTAGAACGACTTTTCGGTCACTCCTTCTACTGCTTTCTCGACGGTCTCTCGGGGTACCTCCAAATCCCTATTTCACATGAAGACCAAGAGAAGACTACCTTTACCTGTCCATTTGGCACCTTCGCTTATAGACGGATGCCATTTGGTTTATGTAATGCACCGGCTACATTTCAGCGATGTATGCTGGCGATATTCGATGAATTGGTAGAAGAAGTAATGGAGGTTTTTATGGACGACTTCTCGGTGTTTGGTAGTTCTTTTGTGAATTGTTTAAAAAATCTCGAGCGCGTGTTGATTCGTTATGAGGAAACTAACTTAGCCCTCAACTGGGAGAAATGCCATTTTATGGTCCGAGAGGGATTAGTCCTCGGCCATAAGATTTTAGGCAAGGGGATCGAGGTCGACCGGGCCAAGATCGAAATTATTGAAAAGCTCTCACCTCCAACGAATATTAAAGCCATTCGTAGTTTTCTTGGGCACGAGGGATTTTATCGGCGTTTTATCCAAAAATTTTCCAAAATAACGAAGTCGATCACCCATCTTCTCGATAAAGAGTCACTTTTCAATTTTAACAACGATTGTCTTCTTGCTTTCAATTTAATAAAAGAAAAATTAGTAAACTCTCCAATTCTAGTTGCTCCGGACTGGTCGCTCCCTTTCGAAATCATGTGCGATGCTAGTGATACTGCAGTAGGCACGGTCTTAGGCCAGCGGGTGGATAAATTCTTCCACCCGATTTATTATGCAAGTAAGACACTCACGTCTGCACAGGCCAACTACACCACCACCGAGAAAGACCTCCTTGCAATTGTTTTTGCCTTTGATAAGTTTAGGTCTTATATCACCCTCTCCAAAGTAATCATTTTTACGGATCACTCAGCTCTTCATTTTTTATTTAGCAAAGCGGACGTAAAGCCCCGCCTTTTGCGATGGATCCTCCTCTTGCAGGAGTTTGATTTAGAAATCCGGGACAAAAGAGGGGCCGAAAATTTGGCGGCCGACCATTTATCTCGTTTAGAAAGCCCTGCCAGCGAATTATTAGTGGAAGCCGACATTAACGATAAATTCCCTGAAGAGCGCCTCTTCGCTCTCGAAAATTCAAAAGATTATCTCGTGCCCTGGTTCGCCGACCTTGCCAATTATTTAGTGGCTCGGGTCTTGCCAAAGGAATTCTCCAGTCAGAAAAAGAAGAAATTCTTTTCTGATTTAAAGAATTACTTTTGGGAAGACCCTTTCTTATTTAGAATCTTTGCGGATCAGGTTGTGCGGCGTTGCGTTTCGAGTGATGAAGGAGTGCAAATATTGGGACATTGCCATGAAGGACCAACAGGTGGTCATTATCAAGCGAACCGCACCGCAAGAAAGATGCTGGAGGCGGTCTTCTATTGGCCCACACTATTCAAGGATGCTCACACCCTAGTGAGTACTTGCGATAGTTGCCAGCGGGCAGGAAATATCTCACGGCGGGACGAGATGCCTCAAAATATTTTCCTCGAATGTGAAATTTTCGATCTTTGGGGCATCAACTTCATTGGCCCCCTTCCCCCCTCTTATCAAAATAAATACATTCTCGTAACTGTCGACTATGTATCAAGGTGGACGGAAGCGCAAGATCTCCCCACCAACGATGCACGAGTCGTTGTAGAATTTCTAAAAAAATTATTCTCTCGATTTGGCACGCCACGCGCTATAATTAGTGACAGGGGAACCCATTTCTGCAATAGCCAGTTTGCCAAAATTTTGGCAAAATATGGAGTGACGCACAAACTTTCCACCGCCTATCACCCCCAGACGAGCGGTCAAGTCGAGGTTGTTAATCGAGAATTGAAACGTATTTTAGAAAAAACCGTATCTTTAAACCGGAAGGATTGGGCACTCAAACTAGATGATGCACTATGGGCCTATCGAACGACATATAAGACCGCCATCGGCTGCACGCCGTATCGCTTGGTTTATGGTAAGGCTTGCCACCTTCCAGTTGAGTTAGAGCACCGTGCGTTTTGGGCCCTCAAAACATTAAATCTAGATCCAACCCTAAACGTTGAACACCGTAAATTTCAGCTCAATGAATTCGATGAGTGGCGGGCGAACGCTTACGAGAGTAATCGGCTTTATAAAGAGCGAACAAAGTTCTACCATGACAAAAATATTAAATTTCCTAAATCTTTTTCGCCGGGCGATCTCGTCCTTCATTATAACTCTCGGCTTCGCCTCTTTCCAGGAAAATTAAAATCGCGATGGTACGGCCCCTTTATTGTTAAAGAGGCTTGGCCGTATGGGACGGTTCTCATTTCGCACCCGGATAAGGGTGAATTTAAGGTAAATGGTCAGCGATTAAAACTCTATTTGCCTAATGATTTACTTCCTGCTGCGACAGAACAATTACTGCTATCGAACTCATGAACTATTTCGTTTCTCCTTCATTTGGACTGTAATAATTTAAGACTTATTATTGTTGGACAATATTCTTTTGGTCGAGCTCAAACGACCTTTATAAACAAAGGGCGCTCTTGGGAGGCAACCCAACTCTTTTTTTTGTTTTCTTTATTTTACACTTTTTGCCCCGGACGACTCCACAAGTTGCGGCTTCAAAAATCACCGCCGTCAATGCTGCTAAATCCACCACAAAGTCCAATAAAAGACCTTTCCTGAAGCTTCAAAGCACAAGCATGGAGGAGCGGCATCACTCAGCTTTTGCTGCAAACTAAACCAGGGAAGTACCTGTTTTTCAATTCTGTCTTTCATTTCTGTACTTTAACTTTCTCTCGTTCTCCAACCTCCTTCTCTATTGAGGACAATGTAAATTTTAAGCTTGGGTGAGGACTTCCTCCTTCTTTTTGCTTTTTGTAAATATCTTTTACCTTTTATAAAATGTTAAAAATCTAAAAATTCAAAAAATACATAGCTGCAATTTGGTATTTCAATAGTACCCCATGTTTGTGTTTTGTTTTTCTCAAAATTTTTATAAACAACATAGTTAATTATAATTTTTCTAATCAATTTTTTTTAATCATAGTTCACAAGTAAAATGTTGGCCATGATGTGTTTCTAATTCACGGTAGCATGTTAAGGTGAAATATTTCTCTAAAACACGCATTTATATTATGGTTTTCCGTTCTTTATTTTCTTTACTTTCTCTAAAATTTATCATCCACTATTCTCCTTTTCGTCCTTAGATAATTTTTGTTAGGACAACTTTTGAATAACGTAGTAGATATGAACGATCCAAGTCACATATTATTTTTATTTTCAAGATAATTTCATCAATCTTCTTTTATTATCTCGAACTTGCTTTCTGAAAATTTTCAAATCTATGTTTTAAATAAATTTAAAAAGCGTGAAAATGATTTAGACCATTTTTGTTTACGTTTGAGCTTTCCTGCAAACCTAAAATATTTTACCTGTAGTTAGCCGCTTTTGAGCCTTTTTTTCCAAATTCATTTGATAACTCCACATAGCATTTCATTTTCATCAAAGCCAAAATTCCTACCTATCTAATCACGCTAAAGTTTTTGAGTTTCATTCTAAAATTTTCATAATAGGAAATTTTGTGTTATCTTTGGAGAAATTGTTGAAAAAAGTGTACTCAAAAGCAATGTTCGATTTTTTTTCTGGCCAATTCAACATGAAAGAAATTTTTTTTTATGGCCTTTGTTTTAAAAAAAGAAAAAAAATGAATGATGAAAAAAAAATAATAATAATAAAGAAAAAAAAGAAAGACAAAAAAATTATATATATACATATTTTGTTTAAAATAAATTTTTTTTTGAAACTCGTTGTTTTGGTTTAGTGTGATTTTAAGCATCCATGTTTATATTTGAATTCCACTCCTATTCATAATCCTAAACCAAACGTTTCGGTCCTATTAAGTCCTATTGATTCACGCCTTTTTAAATTTTATTTAACAACTAAGAAAAGAAGAAAAGTAAATCAGTTTTAGTTTTGGATTTAAACTTAGATTTTTGTTATTTAATTGATATAATTATAATGCGTTACTTGGATCTAGTAATAACTCAATACGTTCTTTTCATTTTCGTTGCCTTGCTTAAATCTATTTAAAGAATTTTGTCAAAATTCTGGATGATTTAGTTTTATTAAGTAAAGTTTATAAAAGTTAAACCATACCAAAATAATTGTTTTAGATTACGTTTTACATTCTCGCTACCTGGAATTTTGCATAGTACTTGTGTAAGCATGATTAAAACTTTTTTGAATTAGTCACTTTTTATGATTAGCTAGTTTTTATATTTTTGCTTGGGGACAAGCAAAACTTAAGCTTGGGGGAATTTGATAATACGGTTTGCAGTCAATTTTATTAGGGTATTTTCAGGGTTTTAAAGCAAATCATGTCTTGTAAAGTACTTATTTTGATTCCCCTTTGTATATATTTTTGTCGCTAATGCGTTTTTTTTGCTTTTTGCAGGTTTTCACGGCTTTCAGCCGAATTTTGCCGTGACACGCCCCAAGGTCACGCCCTACCCGAGCGTGTAACTCAGAGGAATGAAGCAATTGGTCTGAAACTGCATTCCGTGGAAACTTAGTGTACATGCCCTCTGTCACGCACGTGTCACATCCGACATGGGCGTGTTCTAGAGGCGTGTCCCCAGGTTCCGAGGAATCGCCACAACACACTCGTTTTTCCAGCTCCACCGTCGCACCGAAAGTGTCACACCCCCGGGTCACGCCTGACCCGGGCGTGATATATGGGCGTGTACTTCAGCAACCACGCCCGTAACATCCAGCATTTAATCTCAGCTCAACAAAGTCACGTCGCAAAGAACACGCCCCATGTACAAGCCCTAGCAGGGCGTGACATTTGGGCGTGTACTTCAGCTACTTCACCAGAATTAAATTCGAGCCCGAAAAAGACGCACCGAATTTGTCACGCCCCAGGGTCACGCCCGACCCGGGCGTGACAGGGGGCGTGACCCATCCCGAAAAAAAGCTATAAATTGAGCCCTTCCCCAAGGGTTCAGGACACCTTTTGGCTGAGAGGGAGAGGTTCTGCCCCTCGGTTTAATGTTCCTTTTATGCTCTTTTTCTCTCATTTTGTATTCTCCTTAATCCTAGTTCGTTAAGCTTTTGTAATAACTTTTATTAATGCTTTAGTTGCTAATGATAGGGCCAGAATAGGATTTCAATTTCATGCACTTGTAATCTCGTTCAATTTCATGCTGTAAGCTCGTCTTGATTTTAATAAAAGTGATCTTGTTGTCTTCTCTTTACTACTTCGTGTCTTTATGCTTTACTACTCACCCCCCCCCCCTCTTCCACCTCACCATGATTAACTAATCCTCCATATACTCGATCTTGATGATCTGAGGTTCGAGTGATTAAGTTATGATGCTTTGAATCTTACCTTTCCTTTTTAGGGTTTAGCCCTGAATTACTCTTGATTTATCACGGGTTGGAGGTATATCATCGATATATACTCTCCACCTTTCTTCATTCTGGGCTAACCGAGAGGCCGAAAGTTTGAAATGAGCACTCAAGAGTAAAGGGAGTTGTTCGCACCCCTCGAGAGGGCAGACGTTCAATTCTCCCGGATTGGAGTAAAATCCAATAGAGGGGTTCGCAGCATAAAGTGGGTTTTAGGCCTCCGATTCGGACGAAAGTTCGGTCAGACCTTCCTAAACTCAGATGGGCATGACTTCGAGAGAAGCATGTTCTTGCTTTTAGCACCTCCGCGGTCAAGGTCTTTTGCCTTTTTATTGAAAAAGGTTTATTATTGCATCTTTTGATCAACTTAAGCCGAGGTGATTCTCGATTGAGTACTATCGCTTAATCATCATTTAGCTTTTCTCAAAATTGCAAGCAAGCATTCTCATTTCTCTAATTTAGTAAGCAACCCCCAAAACAACTTTTAATTGATAAGATAATAGTAACTCCTTGAAGTAGAAGTACTCAATTTGCCCCGGGTAATACGACCTTGATATTGAACTTAATATCCTATACTATATGCGACAAGGTATACTTGCCTTCATCGAATATAGAATCGGAGAACATCTCACAACTACACTTCCACCTTCTCCTCCCTTAACTTTGTCTTCTCCACACATAACCCCTTCTCCGCTTAATAATTTTATATCAACCGTGAACACGGCCTGGAGCCCAGGCGTGTTGATGTAGACACGGGCAAGGACACGGGCGTGTCCATTACCCGTGTAGTTCTCGGGTTGTCTTCGGGATAAATGGTGGGGGCACACGGCCGACCTCACGGCCGTATCAGTTGGAACACGGGCGTGTCAGGTCGAACATGGGTGTGTCGTATGCCCGTGTGTTGTTCCAGGCCCGTTGATTTTTACGGCGAATGAGGCACACGGCCCTGGACACGGGCGTGTGTCAGGCCGTGTTCGGTCCAGATTGTACATTTCAGGCCCGAATCAAAGCCGTTCGTTTCTTTAATTGGTGATCCAAAGGCTGGGGGTTGTTCCTGATGGGATATACCCGGGATTGGACCTTTGAAACCCTCACTCTTACTTGAGTGGTTATCTTTCTAAAGTAAAGAGAGAGAGGAGAGCCAAGGAAGGAAGAAGAAGCTAGATCCGGCCATTGGAGGATCTTCGAAGCTCCAAATCACGAGCCGACTCCAGATCCACGGAGGTGAAGAGAGTGCAGTACTTTTCATCCACTTACTTTTCCATGGCGCCAAAGAAGAACGCTAGGGTAACGATTCTCTTCTTGAGCATGTGAAGCTCTCCTTCTTTGCATAGGAAGCCCGCTCTCGCGAGTTTGCGGTGAGTTGGAGGCGTTCCTTCGGGTAGATATGTAAAGTCCACGTTGTGTAGAGTCCGTAAGCGAGAACGGACATAGGCATGATGTGTGAAGCCTATCCGGACATGCTGGTCTGGATCGGTGATGTTACATTGCATAAATGCCGAAGAAGACTCCGTGCGATTGATTGTTTTTCGGGTTTTCTACGTGGTAGATTGCAACAGGGAGCCTTGGGGATTAACCCAAATGTGCACCCGGAAAACTGGGCGGATGCGTGATCTTTTCAACTTGGAGGCCTGAGAGCCAACTTGAACATAACCGGGTTATGTGAAATGTGACGGAAACGGGACTCGGGAGAAGTTTGACCCGCGCAAATGGCTTAAATTGTCGTTGCGATGTGAGCACGAGTTAGATGGAACCGTACCCGTTCTAGGTCATTCTGTTAAAGAGACCTAAGGGTACGTGGCACTTGTCGTTGGCATAGATTAGGGTCTTCGGCTGTCTATGGCTTAAATTGTCGTAACCCAGGCCAAGAAGACAAAATGCTCATAGGTTTGGCCGTCAAAGTGGCGGTGTTGAGTCTGAAATGTCTATGGCTTTAATTGACGTGACATCGATTTACAAAGATATCATTTACAAAGGTATGACATCCCTTTTATAGAATGGAGGAGATATGAGAGAGTACAAACAAACAATGTGGGACTAAACATGTACAGTACTGAGCGGCTAGAAATAAAGGAGATCGCACCGGCCGCGCGGTTAGATAAATGAGTTAACCGCTCGGCAACTCCAGCAGGATAAGAACAGGCCGCAGTGGGAGACCGATAGACCGCCCGATCTCCAGACTTCTGAGTGAGACCGCCAGACCGCTCGGTCAACAAACCACTGGACAAGACTGCAAGGCTGCCCAGTCTAATACTTCAACACTCCCCCTCAAGCTGGAGCATAGATATCAATCATGCCCAGCTTGTCATAAATGTGGAAGAAGGAAGTAGAGACCGGCTTTGTGAAGATATCTGCCAATTCTTTGTCAGAGGTGACAAACGGTGTACATATCTGTTTCTTCAAATTCTCTTCCCGAATGAAGTGGCAGTCAACCTCTATATGCTTTGTTCTCTCATGGAAGACCGGATTTTTGGATATGTATATAGCGGCCTTGCTGTCACAGAACATCGGAAGAGGATAGTCATAGACCTCCCCTAGGTCATGCATGAGAGCCCGCAACCACTTTAACTCACACGTGGTTGACGCCATACTCCGGTATTCGGCTTCTGCACTAGATCTGGAGACAACATACTGTTTCTTGCTCTTCCAACTCACAAGATTTCCTCCAACAAAGGTACAAAAACCTGATGTGGACTTACAATCGCCTTTGCCATCCGCGTAACTTGAATCTGAGTAGGCCTCAACCCTCAGATGACCATTCTTCTGAAAGATTAGCCCTTTGCCTGGTGCTGCATTGACATAGTCTAAAATCTTCATGGCAGACTGAAGATGGCACTCCTTGGGAGCTTGCATAAACTGACTGACCTTGCCTACAGTATAGGCGATGTCGGGTCTAGTCACCGTGAGATAGATGAGTTTGCCTAACAAACGTCTGTACCTTGTGACATCAGATAGAAGAGGCGAGTCATCCGTCCACGTTTTGTCTTCTCCAATAGCCATGGAAAACCGAGCCGGTTTGGCACCTGTCAATCCTGCTTCTTGTAGAAGATCAAGGGCATACTTCCGTTGGGAGAGAACCAACGAGTCAAGTTTCCGAGAGATTTCTATCCCCAAAAAGTATTTCGGGGAGCCCATATCCTTCGTGACCAAGTGTTGACGGAGGTGCTTCTTCGTCAAGTCCACCCCATCTCGGTCATCGCCAGTAAGAAGAATATCATCCACATATACTGCCAAAACCACCAGTCCCGAGGCCGTTTTGTGAATGAATAAGGAGTGATCGGCCGAACTCCTGGTAAAGTCGATGGTAGCCACAATGCCACTGAATTTGTCGAACCACGCCCGAGGGCTCTGCTTTAGGCCATAAATGGCCTTCTTCAAACGTCATACACGTGTCTCCCCCTGAGCAACATACCCAGGAGGTTGCTCCATGTAGAGGTCCACCTGAAGAGCGCCATAGAGAAAGGCATTCTTCACATCAAGCTGGGAAATAGCCCAAGCCCGGTTAACAGCCACAGAGAGAAGAACCCGGATGGTGCTGAGGCGAGTAACCAGAGAAAAAGTGTCAAAGTAATCAATGCCGTAAGTCTGAGTGAAGCCTTTGGCCACCAGCCGGGCCTTGTAGCGATCCACAGTGCCATCAGGGCGAAAATTCACAACGAAGACCCAGCGACAGCCAACCACATCAGTGCCCACGGGAGGAGGAACAAGGGTCCAGGTACATCTTTCAGTAAGAGTAGCCATCTCTTCATCCATGGCAGACATCCAATGAGGGAGAGCAAGAGCCTCCTGGTAGGTGCGGGGAGTAGAAGTAGCGGAGATAGCCAAGGCGAAACACCTGCGAGAAGGAGAAAGCTGATCATAGGAAACAACTGCCGCAAGCGGGTGTTGAGTACACGCCCGCACCCCATTACGAAGAGCAATGGGAAGATCCAGGTCGTCGGGTGCGGCAGCGACCGGAGTGTCCATGGCGGAGAAGGCTGGCCCGGGACTGGAGAGAGACGGCGGCGGAGAAGAGGGAGGAGGGGTGGGTGGGGAGACGGACAGGGAAGGAGACGGAGGAGGAGGAGACGGAGGTGGGGAGACGTCGAGAGGCGTGGAGGGAACAGAGATATCAGAAGGAAGAGAGGAGGTAGGAGAGAAGTAGGAAGCATGCTCGCAAAATGTCACATCCGCGGAGACAAATTGCTTGCGTAAAAGGGGGTCAAAACAGTAATAGCCTTTTTGAGTGGTAGAGTACCCCAAAAAGACACACTTGGTGGAACGGGGGGAAAGCTTGTCGCGGGTAGCGGAGGGAGCGCGAACAAAGGCCGTGCAACCAAAGACACGGAGAGGGAGAGGAAAAGGTTCCTTGTGTGGTAGAGAATTGAGAAGGGGGTCTGGCCGTGGAGAACTGTGGAGGGAAGGCGATTGATGAGATAGCAGGCGAGAAGCACAGCGTAGCCCCAGTAGGAGAGAGGTACGTGCATCTGCGTCATGAGAGTACGAGCAACATCAAGTAGGTGATGGTTTTTACGCTCCGCCACCCCATTCTGCTGGGAGGTGTAAACACAATTAGTTTGATGAAGAAGACCATGTTGGTGAAAGAAAGAGGAGAACTCATGATTAAGATATTCCTTGACATTATCAGAACGTAAAACTTTAATAGAAATGTCAAACTGATTCTGAATCATAAAATAAAATGATTGCCAAACAGAAAAGCGTTCTGAGCGATCTTTTAATAGATACACCCAGGTACATCGTGAAAAATCATCTATAAAAGTGACAAAATAGGAACTACCCCGACCAACAGTGAGGGTAGGAGCAGGACCCCAGACATCAGAATGAATAAGATCAAACGGGCGAGAGGAGCTACGGCCTTGCTTCGGTGGGAAGGAGGAGCGATGATGTTTGCCAAGCTGACACGCATCACGGTTGAGCGGAGAACTGGTAGGAGGTAAGTGGGGCAGAAGCCATCGAAGAATCCGAGGAGGAGGATGTCCAAGGCGAAGATGCCATTGAAGGAGATCTGTAGAGGAGGAGTAGGCGGAAAGAGCGGAAACATCATCGAGGAAGTTGAGTCCGCCGCTCTCAGTCCCAGTAGCAATCGTCTGCTGGGTCCTCGGGTCCTGAAAAGAACAAGCAGTTGGAGTGAATAAGACGGAGCACTGAAGTTGTCGGCATAAAGTAGTAACAGATAATAAATTGCACGAGAACTTCGGGACATAGAGAGTGTCCTCCAAGCAAAGCGATGGGGTGAGTTGAACCATGCCCGTCCCATGAACCGGGGACGGTGAACCATCTGCCACACGAACCGGGGGCAAGCGGTCATGTGTCTCAAGATGGGAGAAGCAATGAGGGTTACCAGTCATATGATTTGTAGCACCGGAGTCAATCAGACATTTTCCTTGGGTAACGACATGGGCACTACCTGACGTCGTGGCCACAGAGGCAGACGGCCGAGAGGAGGCGGAGGCCGAAGAAGGAGCATCTCCGGAAGGGCGAAGATGAGGATGTTTCTGCCAGCAGCGGTCAACAGAATGGCCGGTACGACCACAGTGAGAGCATAGCAACCGGGACGAACCCCGTCCGCCGGAGTGGCCGCGGCCACTATGTCCCCCCTTCTGAGCTTGGTGAGCAAAGGAGTCCTGGGAAGGGGGGGAAGCCAACAGAGGCCACTGGAGCAGCGAAGTAACAACGTCAATGCGAGCCGCGGTGGCATCCAAAGTAGGAGATTCCGCCTCACCCAGGATCTGCTGGCGGATTATATCATAGGAATCGGGAAGATGGAGAAGATAACAAACAACCAGGAGTTGCTGTAAGTGTTTGTGCTGTTCGGCCAAGTCCGCGGAGAAGGGGCTATTCTGGAGGATTTCAGCACCAAGAGCCTGAACCTGCTGATAAGCCACAGCAGGAGACATGGAAGGGCGGGCAAAGAGGTCCGCATAGAGAGTATAAATGCGGGACGTCTGTCCCCCCTTCAAATAGAGAGCAGCGAGGTGAAGCCAGGCGGCCTTGACCGTCTCATCATGGACAATGATGGGAAGGCACTCATCAGAGAGGTTGTTGGCCAGCCAAGTGCGGACAAGAGCATCACTCACATCCCAGTCATCAAACTCAGGAGAGTTACGAGGAGGAGGGTCATCAGTGAGGTAATGATGCTTGCGCTGAGAGCGAAGAAGAAAGGTGAAAGAAACGCTCCAATCGGGATAGTTGGAGCCAACAAGTTTAGAAAGTGTGCCAAGGTTGCCCGAAGGAGGAGGTGGAGAAGGAGCTGCAGGAGTGGTGGAGATAACGGGGGTGGTGAGACCGGAAGTAGTCATAGAAAACATCAAGAAACTGCATAAGAAGAAGAGAAGCTGCGGGGAGAGGAAAAAGGAGAGCAACCCACGCGAAACTGCAGCGGTTTAAAAGGAAGTCGGGCGAACACAAGCGGCCAGGAAGCAGATAAGGGCACAGCAGGGAAGAGGTCGCGCGTACTGAAAAGTCCGAGCGAACAGAAGAGAAGAGGAAGCAAGAAGCAGCGGCAACAACAAGTCGCAAGCCGGACGAATAGAAGCAGGCCGCAACGACTAGGAAGCCGGAGAGGCAAGAAGGAACCAGGGTGCGGCGACAACTAAACAAGTCGCGACGACGAAGAGCAGTTGGAGAAGAGAAGCAAGGAGAAACAAGCTGTGCTAACAGGGCAGCAGACAGAAGAGAAGGCAAGCCGCGAAGACAGGTCGTGTAAAGCAGAAAACAAGCTGCGAGAATCAGAGAGCGCACACAATCAGGAGGAAAAGACCGTGTGCTCTGATAACATGTAAAAAGTAGCGAACATGCAAGAACAAACGGATAGAATTTTGAATAATTGAAATTTTATTATCCAAAAAAGATATCATTTACAAAGGTATGACCTCCCTTTCATAGAATGGAGGAGATATGAGAGAGTACAAACAAACAATGTGGGACTAAACATGTACAGTACTGAGCGGCTAGAAATAAAGGAGATCGCACAGGCCGTGCGGTTAGACAAATGAGTAAACCGCTCGGCAACTCCAGCAGGATAAGAACAGGCCGCAATGGGAGACCGATAGACCGCCAGGTCTCCAGGCTTCTGAGTGAGACCGCCAAACCGCTCAGTCAACAAACCGCTGGACAAGACCGCAAGGCCGCCCGGTCTAATACTTCAACACAGATGTTGGTCTTGCAACACCTCCATCGGCTGAGACAATACGATTGGTGGCCGAAGCAGTGCTTGCCATTATGAATGCGCAGCCTGCAAGGCAAATGCAGCAGCCCGCTCCTGCGGTGGAGCTGGTACTAGAGGAGCCGCTGGTGCCAAGGAGGGCAACCGAGAGACAGCTCAAGCATGTCATGAGCTTTAATCCTCTGGTATTCTCGGGGTTAGGAACCCCATCTCAAGCTGAAGACTGGCTCTCCAGGGTGAAGAGAGTCATGACAGCAATGGAGACGGAGGAGTGGCAAATGACCACCATTGCTACGTTCCTTTTGGACGGTGAAGCGAGATTGTGGTGGGAAGGATTGGAGCTGCATCATTTGAGAGGTAGACAACTTACAGACGTCCCGATGGAAGAGTTCTCGGGATTGTTCTTAGCAAGGTACCTCCCTTCTACTCAGAGGATTTCGATGGAGAACGAGTTCCTGAAGTTGGTTTAAGGGGACAGTAGCGTGGATGAATATCTCCACGAGTTTACTCGATTGAGTCGATATTCTAGCTCCACCATAGCGGATGAGGAGCGCAAGACGAATCGATCCTATGAAGGGTTGAGAGATGAGTTGAGGTTACTACTCTCGGGGCCGATGACGTAGGGTTTATTGACCTTGGTCAACATGGCCCGGTCCTTGGAGAAGGACATGAAGAATGTTCAGGCAAAGAAAAGTTTGGGTGATAAGAAATCTGAGTTCAAAGTGTCGACTACTTCAAAGTCCGGCTATCGAAGGTTCCACAAGAAGCATAGGACTTCGGGTCCAACTCCATCTTCTGGTGCTTCTGGGGCGACTACGGGTTGTACCCCGGGTGCATGTTTTACTTGTGGAAAGTCGGGGCACTTTGACCGCGATTATTGGAGCGGACGTCCCAAGTCTGAAAGAAAGTCGGGAGCAACTTATGAAGAGAAGGGCAAGGCGGTGGAGTCGACCGTGTCCCATTATGCTCCGGCCCAACCAAGGGTGTATAATCTTGGCCAACAGGAGGCCATCAAACAGACGGATGTGGTGACAGGTACGGTATAATTTATAGCAAGTTAAATTCTTTAAATACTTATTATGCACATGTTACATTACAATTGCTTGTTTAGGATTTGTTTTGATTTGTGAAAATCCGGCAAGAGCACTCTTCGATATAGGAGCTTCACACTCCTTCATGTTCGAAGGATTTATATCACGCATCGGAGTCCCTTTTTCGATGGTGAAGGATAAGTTGGATGTGTTGTTGCCCGCTGGGTGTTCGATGCGCGCGAATAGAATCTGTCGTGTTAAGATTCGCATTGGGAATCAAGAGTTCGATCTGCAAGCATCGTTACTTCCGTTGGTGGAGTTCGACGTTATATTTGGCATGGACTGGCTCTCGGAGCAGCAGGCCTATATTGATTGCGATCGCAAGGAAGTCAAGTTGGGAGCAAGTCGTGAGATGACTTTTACGGGCTTGAAGGTGTCGAGCAAGATGTTGATGTCTGCTCTTCAGGTGGTGAAGGCGGTTCGTGCCGGTGCAGAACTATTCTTTACACTAGTGGAGGTTGCTAAGCAAAAGCCTGCATTGGATAGTATTTCAGTGGTATCGGAGTACCCTGATGTGTTCCCTAGAGATCTTCCTGGATCCCAGCCTCAGCGGGAGATAGATTTCACGATTGAGCTTGTGCCAGGTGGAAAGCCTGTGTCACGATATCCATATCAGCTTGCGCCTAAGGAAATGGCCGAGCTGAAGGTGCAACTGCAAGAGTTGTTGGAGCAAGGGTATGTGCGCCCAAGTTCGTCGCCTTGGAGCGCACCGGTCCTCTTTGTTAAGAAGAAGGACAGAAGCTTGAGGCTTTGTATTGATTTTCAGGAGATCAACAAGTTGACGGAGAAGAACAAGTACCCGATCCCCCGGATCGATGATCTTTTTGATCAGTTGGTCGGGTCGACGGTGTACTCGAAGTTGGATGTCAAGTCTGGGTACTATCAGCTGCGAATAAGGGAGAGTGATATCCCGAAGACAGTGTTCAGTACGAGATACGGGCATTATGAGTTTACAGTCATGTCGTTTGGGCTGACTAATGCGCCGTCAGTGTTCATGGATTTGATGAACAGGACCTTCAGGGAGTACTTGAACCATTTTGTGATCGTCTTCATCGACAATATTTTGGTGTACTTGCAGAGTGAGGAAGATCACTTCAAGCATCTTCATTTAGTTTTGGAGACGCTAAGGAGGAATCAATTGTATGCCAAGTTCTCGAAGTGCGAGTTTTGGTTATCCTCAGTGGTGTTCCTCGGTCATATAGTGTGTGGAGAAGGTATTGTAGTGTATCCGGCAAAGATTGTTGCGATACGGGAGTGGCCTGAGCTTTCTACGGTAACGGAAGTCCGGAGCTTTCGGGGGATAACCAGCTATTATTGGCGCTTCATAGAGAACTTCTCGTGGATAGCGTTACCTCTCACTACTTTGATAAGGAAGGAGCAGAAGTTTGTTTGGACGCCGGAGTGCGCGCGAGCTTTTCAGGAGGTGAAGTGTCGGTTGACCACGGCGCCTGTGCTGAGTTCGCCATGTGGGACCGAAGGTTATGAGATTTATAGTGATGCTTCGAGCAGTGGTTTGGGTTGCGTGCTACTACAACATGGAAGTGTGATATCTTATGGCTCGAGACAGCTGAAAGTGCACGAGAGGAATTATCCGGTCCATGACTTGGAGTTAGCGGCCGTGATTTTTTCCTTGAAGCTATGGAGACACTATTTGTACGGTGTGAAGATTGATATCTACACCGATCACAAGAGCCTGGAGTATTTGATTGATCAGAAAGATCTGAATATGCGGCAACGTAGATGGATGGAGTTCCTGGGGGACTATACATTCAAGATCCACTACGTTCCTGGTAAAGGGAATGCGGTTGCGGAAACGTTGAGTCGCCGAGCCCCAGCTCAAGCCAATTGGCTATCAGTGCATGATCAGTGGTTGGTTCGGGAGTTGGAGGCGTTGGAGATTGTTTGTGTAGATAACCAATCAAGTGCTGAAGCAGTGCTGAATTGGACTGAAGTCCAATACGACCTGGCTGATCGGATTCAGCAGGCTTTGGATATTGATGTCCATATGAAGCAGTTCATGGTAGAGGCTCTGGATGGTCAAATTCCCAATTTGTTGTGGAGGACGGATTGCTTTGGAAAGACGGTCGTCTGTGCGTCCCAAGTGTGGGCAATTTCCGGGTGGAATTGTTGTACGAGGCACACCATACCAAGTACTCGATTCACCCGGGGAGCACGAAGATGTACCGCGATTTAAAGAAACTGTTTTGGTGGCCGGGTTTGAAGAAGGATGTGGCACTCTATGTGGCGAAGTGCCAAACTTGCGCCTTGGTGAAGGCGGAGTGCCAAAAACCGGGAGGATTTCTGAAGTCCTTGCCTATCCCGGAGTGGAAATTCGACGACATCTCTATGCACTTTGTGCACGGTTTGCCAAGGTCGCAAAAGGGGAATGACGCCATTTGGGTGGTCGTAGATTGGCTAACGAAGGTGTCACATTTCATTCCGCATAGGAAGGACGATCAGGTAGAGAAGTTGGCAAAACTATATGTGGATAATATAGTACGGCTTCACGGTGTGCCACGCAGCATCGTGAGTGACCGAGATGGGCGGTTCACGTCCAATGATTGGAGGCTAGTGCAGCAAATGTTGGGAACAAAATTAAAATTCAGCACAGCCTTCCATCCGCAAACGGATGGGCAGACCGAGAGGGTCAATAGAACCATGAAAGACATACTCTGCATGTGTGTCTTGGATTTTGGAAAGCAATGGGAAGAACATCTTTATTTGGTGGAGTTCGCGTACAACAAAAGCTACCAAGCGAGTATTCAAATGACGCACTTCGAGGCCCTATATGGTAGAAAATATCGCACGCCGTTGTCTTGGCTAGAAATGGGTGAGTAAAAGTTGTATAAGCGATTAGAAGTGGAGGATGCTACTTCTTTGGTGAGAACCATTCGGGAGAGGTTGCTTATCGCTCAGGACCAGCAAACGAAGTACTATAATGCCAAGCACAGGAACGTGGAGTTCGCTGTGGGCGATTGTGTGTACTTAAAGATCAAGCCGTTCAAGGGTGTCTCGCGGGTGCGGCGATTGAAAAAGCTAAGCCCGAGGTACCTTGGGCCGTTTGAGGTGTTGTAGCGAGTTGGTGAAGCAGCCTATCGGTTGAAGCTTTCAGTGGAGCTTAGTGGTTTACATGATGTATTCCATATTTCGGTGTTACGGAAGGCGGTGCAAGAGCCTTCGCAAGTGATCACGGTTGTTCGAGTGCCGGTGGATAGTGGGTTGATGACAAAAGTCAAGCCCGTGCGTATCGAAGACTCGGAAGTCAAGCGGCTACGCAATAAAGAGATCGGGATGGTCAAGGTCCGATGGGACAATTACAGTTGGGAGGAGCTCTCTTGGGAGCGAGAGCAGACTATGCTTGACGAGTATCTGGAGTTGTTCCGCTCAGGTACAATTTCATTTTGTACATGTCTTTCCTTTATGAAGTTTTGTGGACGAAATTCCTTTAAGAGGGGGAGAGTTGTAACGCCCCGAAACTCAAAAGAGTGACGGGAGGCGTTTTGGGCCAAATTTGGAATCTGGCAAGGGGCACACGGCCTGGGACACGGGCGTGTCCCAGGACATGTCAAGCTGGAGACGACGATTTTGGTCGAGTGTTCGACAATTTTGGAGTCGACAATCATCGAGGAGGGAACACGGCCTGAGACACGGGCGTGTCTCAGGGCGTGTCGAGCCCTTGTCGACGATCGGCCCGGGGAGTCGACGAATTTTGCTCGACGAAGTGTCGAGATAAGGCACGCGGCCTAGAACACGGGCGTATCCAAGGCCGTGTCAGGCAGTCGACGAACTTCGCTCGACGAAGTGTCGAGACAGTGAACACGGCCTGGAGCCCAGGCGTGTTCGAGTTAGACACGGGTTAGGACACAGGCATGTCCAATACCCGTGTGAGTCTCGGGTTGTTTTCGGTGCTGTGTCGATGGAGGCACACAGCCGACCACATGGTCGTGTCAGTTGGAACACGGGCGTGTCAGGTCTAACACGGGCCTGTCGGATGCCCGTGTGTTGTTCCAGGAGCGTCGATTTTGACGGCAAATGGGGGACACGGCCCTGGACACGGGCGTGTCGTAGGCCGTGTTCGGCCCAGTTTTAATATTTCAGGCCCGAATCAAGGCCGTTCGTTTCTTTAATTTGGGATCCAACAGCTGGGGGTTATTCCTGATGGGATATACCCGGGATTGGACCTTTGAAACCCTCATTTCTTTTGAGTGGTTCTCTTTCTAAGTCAAGAGAGAGAGAGGAGAGCAAAGGAGGAAGAAGAAGCTTAGATCCGACCATTAGAGGAGCTTCGAAACTCCAAATCGCGAGCCGACTTCGGATCTAAGGAGGCAAAGAGAGTGCGGCGCTTTTCATCCTCTTACATTTCCATGGCGTCGAGGAAGAACGCTAGGGTAACGATTCTCTTCTTGAGCATGTGAAGCTCTCCTTCTTTGCATAGGAAGCCCGCTCTCGCGAGTTTGCGGTGAATTGGAGGCGTTCCTTCGGGTAGATATGTAAAGTCCCCATTGTTTATAGTCCGTATTCGAGAACGGACATAAGCATGATGTTTGAAGCCTATCCGGACTTGTTGGTCTGGATCGATGATGTTGCATTGCATAAATGCCGGAGAAGACTCCGTGCGATTGTTTGTTTTTTGGGTTTTCTACGTGGTAGATTGCAACAGGGAGCTTTGGGGATTAACCCTAAGGTGCACCCGGAAAATTGGGCGGATGCATAATCTTGCCAACTTGGTGGCCTGGGAGCCAACTTGAAAGATAACCGGGTTATGTGAAGTGTGATGGAAACGGGACTCGGGAGAAGTTTGACCCGCGCATATGGCTTAAATTGTCGTTGCGATGTGAGCACGAGTTAGATGGAACCGTAACCATTCTATGTCCTTCAGTTAAAGAGACCTAAGGGTACGTGGCACTTGTCGTTGGCATAGATGAGGGTCTTTAGCGTTCTATGGCTTAAATTGACGTGACCCAGGCCAAGAAGACAAAATGCTCAGAGTATGGCCGTCAAAGTGGCGGTGGTGTGATCAGAATGTCTATAGCTTAAATTGACGTGACATCGACCGGTTCACCGAGAATGTGCCCTGAGAGCACGGGGCGTGTGGCCGCACGTGACAACGCCTGTGATGCAATGTATATTTATATACTGCTTGGTTATGCTAATAAGTGCAGGGAAGGAGCATCGCCTCCCCGAGTTGGGGGCGGGATCGTTATAATTTGGTCAGCATTGCTGACCGTTGCGTTTTGTTTGCCACCGTGCGGTGGTTTTGTTGCTTGCAGGTGCTGCTGGAACAAGCGGTCAATAGCGGGCTAAAGCCCAAATTGCGAAGCCGGCCCTTGAAGGCCTAATTGGAGTGTTTACTTGCTTTTATTCATGTATGACCGGTCTGCGTGCCATGGTTTGTAAAACATATAATTTGAAGTAAACCATTTTATAGAGTCTTAAGGCCTGTACTTGTGTATGTACTACATTCCTATTTGGTGTTTAGTGGACATTCATGCTTGGTGCTGGGTTCTTTTAATTGCAACTTATAAAACTGATTCCGCTAGAATGCTCTGTGTAGGACGTTGAATTGGTTGGATGGTTTCCATTGAGTAATCACCCGGTCTGTCTGTGGTATATGGCGTCGGTCCCCGACCGGACCTACTGTTATATGCTATGCGACAGATAGGGGGTGTTACATGATTACGCCCTGATTTTGGTCCTCCTTTTCACTCCTTTCCACCCGGTGCCTAGGAGCCACGGGTAGAGGGGTGAGGGATTGTTGACTGAGTCTAGTTTGACTGACGGTCGTTTAACAACCATATTTTAGGTGCTCTGGATGGGAGACAGAGAACAGCCGCAGGAGACGCAACACCAGCAGGGTACGGTGCAGATGGAGATGGGCCAGTGTAGCTCGGGTGGACAGGCATCCGGATACGTGAGTGGAACCGAGTATTAGTAGTTTTACTTTTATGAGTGAATTGTAGTGAGGTTATCATGTACCAGGCTTAAGCCCGTATTTAGTTTCTCGCGATGTGGACTATTTATTTGTCATGTGATTTCCTCTTTCTATTGTGGACTTGGATGCTTAAACTTTCATTCATTATAAATTCTGTCGATGGTGATCGATTTGGCCGGCAGGATCAGCGTTTTGTAGTGATGACCTTCCCGGGTGCGAAGGTGTCACCGCAAACTGACGGTTCTGGGCCTAAGACCCCAGTGGTCGTTGCAAAAAAATGGGGTCTTACAAGTGGTATAAGAGGGAAACTTCGATCCGACAGAATGTAGTACACAAAACATGGGACACCCCGTGCGAGCTTAGTTTGAGGACAAACTAGAAGTGGAAGCAATGGTGTGCCCATGGGAGGAATCACGTGCAATGCTCACCAATAACAAAGACTTTAGGTCAATTTACTAAACTTATGACCATCTTTTGTAGGGTGCGACGAATCCTCCCCTGCCGCAGGGGACACCTCCAGCCCCAAATGTGATTCCACCCCCGCCGGCTCCGACCCCGTTGCAGCAGACAGAGCTGGGACAAGCTTTGACGGCCATTTTGGAGGTGTTTAGGGCACAACAGGCTCCGGCTGCACAGCCGAACCCCGGAGCGAAATGGTTGAGTGCATTCCGGGGCCTTGCCCCACCATCATACTTGGGGACAGAGACGGCATTGCGTACGGAGGAGTGTCTAGACATTATGTACAAGATGTTGGTGGGAATACAGTGACCGGTGGACCTGGCAGTATCGTTGGTGGTTTCTTGTCTGGTGTCGCATACGAAGACGTGGTGGAAGTTGGTGATGTACACCACTTATGCAGGAGTGGAGATCACAGACATTACTTGGGAGGAGTTTAGGGCGGCACTACTGGAGCACTTTGTGCCGCAGTCCGCAAGGGACGAATTGGAGGATAGATTCTTGCAGTTGAAGCAAGGGAACATGACACTTCTGGAATATCACCGGGAGTTTACTCATTTGGCCCGGTTTGCGGATTATTACAAGCTGGATAACGTGGGTTATGCCAAGAGGTTCTACAAGGGCCTCCGTGATGACCTGAGGCAGGCCCTCTTGTTCGTATCTGATGGTACCATGGCCAGGATCTTGGAGATGGCCAAGAAGCTGGAGGCGAACCAGCTTGCAGTTCGGGGCAGGAAGAGACATGGGGATGATGCAGTGCTAGGAGGGAGAAGGCACCCGCAGAGGGGCCGGGTTATGGGAGAGAGAAGGAATGGGGATCAACCCTTCCAGGAGGAAAGGCAGGAACCAAGGGAGCAGGAAGTGCTGGCCCCGCAGACGCTATAGATGAGGGAGGTACCCAGGATAGGGCAGGGACCACCCACACCACAGCGTTGCTATCACTGCCATCATACCTGGCACATTCAGATTAATTGCCCGACGAGGAATGGGGCCATACCTGCTGCACAGGGTGGACCACCGGTTCACCAGATGGGAGGTCATGGACGTGGTCGCGGATGCAGATTTCAGGGCGGTGAACACAGGCAGGATGGGGAGCAGGTGTACGCTCTGGACTTAGCGCAGCCCCGGAACCCGAACAGAGTTATCGCAGGTATGAGAGTAATTTTTAGTATTGGTAGAATAATTACACAACCTAGGCTAGAAAACCTAAGACCTAAGCTGTTTTTCCTTTAACTAATTTAGGAATAGTGATGGCGTGCGGCAAACCTGTCTGTACCCTGTTCGACATGGGGGCTTCACACAACTTTGTGTTGGAGGATTTCATCAAGGATCTGGGCCAGATTCGATATTATACGGGAGATGCCAGGAGGGTGCGTCTCCCCAATGGGATGGAGATCCAGTCCATAGAGAAGTGCCTCCTGATGGTTACCATAGACGGGTTAACACTCGAGGCCCCGACGATGATCCTAAGAATGCCGGACTTCGACCTTGTTTTGGGCATGACATGGCTTGTCTGGAACCATGACCAGATTGACTGCCCGACGAGGAGGGTCGTGCTGAGACAAGGCGACACTTATGTGACATTCAAAGGTACTACTACGGTTTCCCGCCGCCTCCTTTCATCTATTCAGGCCATCAAGGCCCACATACATGGAGTCGAGGTATATCGGGTGCTGTTTGAGATGACTGAGGAGAAGGACCCGATTATTAGCGTTTCGGTGGTGTACGACTACGCCGATGTATTTTCGGAGAAGCTGCCAGGACTGCCTCCGCAGAGGGAGAAGGACTTTCAGATTCAGTTTGTTCCAGGGGCTAAGCCGGTATCCAAGGCCCCTTATCGGATGGCCCTAAGGGAGCTGGCAGAATTTCGGACGCAGTTGCAGGAGCTGGTGGAAGCAGGATTCGTCAGATTGAGATCCTCGCCATGGGGAGCTCCAGTCCTATTCATGAAGAAGAAGGATTGAACGCTTCTCCTGTGCATCGACTATCGAGCACTAAACAGGCTGACCGTCCGAAATACCTTTCCGCTCCCAAGGGTAGACTAGTTCTTTGATCAGCTGGAGGGAGCCAATTATTTCTCGAAGCTGGACTTGAGGTCAGGCTACTACTAGCTGCGGATCCAGGAGGAGGATATTCCGAAGACGGCCTTCAGTAGAAGATATGGACTGTATGAGTTCATCGTGATGCCCTTCGGGCTCACGAATGCTCCATCAGTATTTATGAGCCTCATGAACTGGGTCTTCAAGACTTATTTGGATGTGTTTGTCATAGTATTCATAGACGACATCCTTATCTACTCTAGGATGGAGGAGGACCATGCACGGCACCTGGCACTGACTTTGGAGAGATTGCGGGAGCATCACCTCTATGCGAAGTTCAGCAAGTGTCAGTTCTGGTTGAAGGAGGTGGATTTCCTGGGCCACATTATCAGCAGAGCCGGGTTAGCGGTGTACCCAGCAAAGTTTCATGCAGTCAGGGATTGGCCACCACTAAAGACGGCCACGGACGTGCGGAGTTTCCTGGGGCTTGCCGGTTATTACCGGAAATTTGTGGAGGGGTTTTCTCGGATCGCCCTTCCACTCACTTCGTTGACGAAGAAGGACGTGCCCTTTGTATGGAGTCCACAGTATGAGGCAGCCTTCCAGGAGTTGAAGAACCGACTCATCTCAGCCCCTATTCTGGCCCTTCCATCTGGGAAGGAAGGATTCTAGGTGTACACCTACGCATCATATCAGGGGATGGGTGCGGTGCTGATGCAGAACTGACACGTCATAGCATATGCCTCCCGCCAACTGAAGACCCATGAGAAGAACTATCCAGTGCATGACCTAGAGATGGGAGCAGTTGTATTCGCATTGAAGATATGGCGACACTACCTCTACGGAGTCCACTGTGATATATACTCAGATCATAAGAACCTTAAGTACGTGGACACGCAGAAGGAACTGAACATCAGGCAGAGGTGGTGGGTGGAGTTTCTATTTGACTATCAGTACAAGATGCATTACCACCCGGGGAAGGCGAACATGGTAGCAGATGTACTGAGTAGGAGAGTGATGTAGGCCACTACCGCGGACACTAGACGGGTAAGGGGAAGAAACGAATGCCACGCTCAACCCACAATCTCTCACGCACTAGATTTAATCGCAGCGCACTCGCAAGCGTGTTATCACAGTTCACCAACGTACGGTAGCCACTCCGCGGGAAGGTCGAGCGAACGGCGATAGGCCGACGTTCTCCCAAGCTAAAAGGACCAATATTGGGTCCGACCGAGCGAAGGTTGTACCAAAAGAGATCTACCCAAAGTGCGATCGAAAAATGGTAGATCTCTCCCAACAAAAAAAAACGGGGTTCGCCAAACCCTTGTTCGGAAATAACGCGGTTAAGCTCTATGCAAAAATCCAAAGGAAAACCCACGAAGAATCTAACGATTCAAATCCAACGCAAAAATTTTCCGTCCACTAGAATATCAAGAGGGAATCACACGTGAGTGGAGAGGATCGTTACCCAAGTCGGAATAGATGATTCCGACTACCCTTGAAGGGTCGCTCTTCCACGGTTCCGCCGGAGTCGCGCCGGATGGAGAGATAGATCGTCCGCCTTGGCCGCTTCACACCAAAGTCCAGATTTCTCGCCGTAGAAGGAGACCTTTCCGGACAAAGCTTCACGAGGAGATGGGTGGCCGGTCGGTTTGGAGAAGGTGGAGGCCGGGTTGTGGGTGGTGAGGGGAGGTGGGGGCTTGGAAGATGGAGATGTGTGGGCTGGCCGAAACTTATAGAGGGAGAGTGAGAGATGAGGGTGGCAGCTTGTTGAAGAGAGGGAAGAGAAGGTGCTGGCCGAAACTTTTAGAGAGAGAGAGAGGGGGAGTGAGGGTGGCGGCTAGGATTTGTAGAGAGAGAGGGAGAGAATGTTTAGAGGGGAAAGACTAGGGTTTTTTTTTCTCATTCAACTTAAGTTAAACCAAACATACATGCCTATATATAGGCTTAAAAATAAGTCTAGGCTATATGCAGCCCAAAATAAAAATAAAAACAACACACCAAATGGCTACATGCAGCCCACAATACAATATCCCAAATAGCATAAAAAAAATAAGATAAATCTAAAGATAAATTTAATTATATATTTGTCTTGCGCCGAGGGCGGAAATTGTAGCGCCGCTCCATACGAACACCTCGGCGACGCGAGTCCTTTGTTGGAGACGAAGGAGGGTCTTCCGTTAGAGTGTCGTCATCAACCACTTGGGGGCCGTCGTCAACTTGGGGGCCGTCATCAATTTGGCAGCCGTCGTCAACTTGGGGGCCGTCGTCGCCACCAATCCTCCCCCGCTTGAAAGGACTCATCACCGATGAGTTGTCCTGAAGATACCGTCGGAGAAGAACACCATCCAAGAGAGCCATGTCCGCCTCCGGGAGCCAAGAGTCATCAGAGGCGGGGCGATCACGCCAGCGGATCAAGTAGCGGCGCACATCGCCATCAGCAGTGGGAAACACGTCATCCTGGATAATCCTGTCGGGCAAAAATGCGGTCCTGGCAAACCTGGGAAAAGCATTAGGCAGCAAAGGGGGAAAATCTATATCATCAACATGTAGCGTACCTCCGTTGGAGACCGACGGAGAGAGCGAGCCCTTACCCCCCTCAACCCCATACCCATGAGAATCTATAGTGGAACTAAACGAAGAGGAAGATAGTTCTAGTGGCGGAGCAATATATGGCGTTAAATCCGAAACATTAAAAACAGGGGAAATACCCCAATCAGTGGGCAATTCCAAAAGAAAAGCATTGTCTCCCAACCGTTTTAAAATCCGAAAAGGGCCAGCTCGCCGATCCGCTAACTTTTTTAAGGTGCCTGTAGGCAACCGTTCAGGGATGAGACGTACCATTACTAAATCGCCCACTTTCAAGGGAGACACTCTCTTATGGGCGTTGGCATGAACTTGATAAGACGCGTATTGAGTGGTAAGCGTTTCATTTATGCGTTTGTGAAGATCATGGATGTGAGAGGCAAAGTCCTGTGCAAATTGACTTGACTTAAACGATGGCGGTAACGGAAGCAAGTCAAGGGGCACAAGAGCTTTATAACCGTGCACGATCTCATTCGGGGACAAACCCGTGGACCTATTTTTGGAATTATTATATGCTAACTGAGCATGAGGGAGGATAAGGTCCCATGTACCCTTGTGGTCTCCCACAAGGCATCGAAGCAAACTACCTAAACTTCTGTTCACAACTTCTGTTTGCCCATCCGTCTGCGGATGGTACGCGGAAGAGAATAGAAGTTTGGTGCCCATAATCCTCCATAGGGTCTTCCAAAAATAACTAGTAAATTTCACATCCCTATCAGTAACAATAGACTTCGGAACTCCTCGATGGCCTACCACCTCTTTAAAATATAATTGCGCGACGTGTGACGCGTCGTTGGTTTTATTACACGCGATAAAATAAGCCATTTTAGAGAAACGATCGACAACAACTAAGATAGAGTCGTGACGTCTAAATGTGATTGGGAGGCCGAGAATGAAGTCCATGCTAACGTCTTCCCAAGGAATAGACGGAATCGGAAGAGGGGTATAAAGCCCCGCATTAGTTTTGTTCCCCTTAGCCAGTTGGCACGCTCGGCAACTACCCACGATCTTACTAACCATGGACTTAAGACCGGGCCAATAAAACTTGTCTTCAACTAACGTGATCGTCTTGTCACGGCCAAAGTGTCCCCCTAACCCTCCTCCATGCAATTCCCACACTATGAAGTGGCGTAGGGAGGAACGGGGGATGCAAAGCTTCGAATGGTTAAATAAGTAGCCGTCCCGAATGTAAAAAGACGTAATGGTCGTCGGCGAGTCATCTTGGGTGGCGAAATAGATATCCTTAAAATCTGGGCAGTGGACGTACTCGTCCTTAATCCTATCGAAGCCAATCACCTTTACTTCTAGCGTGGAGAGCAATAACGAAACACGACTAAGGGCGTCGGCTACGCGGTTGAGAGTCCCCTTGAGGTGTTTGATAATGAAAGTGTACTCCTGTAGATAGGAGACCCATTTGGCGTGTCTAGGACTAACCTTAGTTTGAGAGTTAAGAAACCTTAGCGCTTCATGATCGGATAAGATGACAAACTCCTTAGGAAGTAAATAATGCCGCCAATGTTGGAGGCATCGAATGACCGCGTAAAACTCCCGATCATAATTAGAATAATTCAATTTTGGACCTGCTAGTTTCTCACTGAAATACCCAACAGGATGGCCTTCCTGACTCAACACTCCACCAATTCCCACTCCAGACGCATCACATGACAACTCGAAAACCTTGGTAAAATCCGGTAGCCGCAAAAGGGGGGCTTCCGACATGCACGATTTAATTAATTGGAACGCCGCAGCGGCTGAGTTCGTCCATGTAAATTCACCCTTTTTCATGCACTCGGTAATAGGGGCCATAATACTACTAAAATCCTTAATAAATCGCCGATAAAATGTAGCGAGCCCGTGAAAACTCCTAACATCCCGAATGTTGGAGGGCTTGGGCCAATCTCTAATGGCTTGCACTTTCTTGGGGTCTACGTGGATCCCCTTCGAACTCACAATATAACCGAGGAACTCAACCGATGTCACATGGAAGGTACACTTCTTAATGTTCACGAATAATTTTTCCGATCTCAGCGTGGTAAGGATGGTTCGTAAATGTGACTCATGATCAATCGTGGAGGTGCTAAATACCAATATATCGTCAAAATATACCACGATGAATTTTCCCATATAGGGTTGGAAGACGTGGGTCATCATCCTTGAAAACGTGCTCGGCGCATTGGAAAGTCCAAACGGCATAACTAACCACTCGTAGAGCCCTTCCTTAGACTTAAAGGCGGTTTTCCACTCGTCACCTTCCCTAATTCGGATCTGATGGTAGCCACTCCTAAGATCCAATTTCGAAAAAATCGTGGCACCGGCTAACATGTCCAATAAATCATCCAAGCGAGGGATGGGAAAGCGATATTTAATAGAGATTTTATTAATGGCTCTACTATCCACACACATCCTCCAAGAGCCGTCCTTCTTAGGGGCAAGTAAGGCGGGCACGGCACACGGGCTCTTGCTGTGACGGATAAAACCCTTTTGCAATAAATCCGAGATCTGAGTTTGCAACTCTAAGTGCGCGGAGGGGTTTAGCCGATAATGTGGGAGGTTGGGCAATGACGAGCCCGGAATGAAATCAATGGCATGTTGGATTTCCCGCAACGGGGGTAATTCAGCCGGTAGCTCTTCCGGGTACACGTCCACAAACTCTTCTAGGAGGTTTCTCAACACCGACGGCAAGTTCTCAAAAGGGGCTGCGTCTTCCTTAACTTGTAGGCACACTAAGGCATAGAGGACCCCATCTACAAAGGTAGTACGCTTCAATTCTTTCCTTCCTATCAGGCTCAACGTCTTCTTCTCGACCGGGACGACCGTATCCTTCGAGGGGGCCGAAGGATCCTTTGGCGGGGCGGGTTTCAAGAGTATGGTTCTGCCATTAAATTTAAACTCGTAAGTGTTGGCCCGACCAAAGTGGGTGACATTATGATCGTACAACCAAGGGCGACCCAACAATACATGACACGCATCCATAGGGATGACGTCACACCAAATCTGCTCAGAATAAGCTTTGATGGTAAGGGGTACCAAGCATCGCTTCGTCACAGGGAGGGACGACTTGTCTACCCATGCCACTTTATAAGGGTGAGGGTGTGGCTCGGCAACAAGAGACATTCGTCTCACCGCGGCTTCAGAAATTACGTTCATGCAACTACCGCTATCGATGATCAACCTACACCATTTTTCTCCACTCTTAAAATTCAACGTGAAAATGTTCGTCCTATTCCAATCGTCTAACGCTCGAGGGGTCGCCAGGATACACCTCATAACCATCATACGGGGGTCATCCTCCATATCACTAGGCACTCCGTCCGACTCGCTCTCTTCGCCCGCCTCGTAAGTAATGTCGTCGGCCCCACCAGCGGAATCTAACAGGGCTAATGGTCTGGGTGTAGTAGGACAATCACTAGCATAGTGCCCTTGGATCCCGCAAGCGTAACAGGTGACATTCGTTCGGTTGACCCGACCCACCGGGACTCTCTCACCAGAGGGGTTTCTATCATTCCTAGCCGTTACGACTATGGAGGTCGAGTCGGGGGACTGATACTTTCCTTTAGCCTTATAGGTGGCGGTGGGAGGCGGCCCTAAAATGGACTTCCCCTTTTGGAACGAGCGAGACTTGCCCTTAATCGCGTTGTGCTGCTCAATATCTAATGCAGCGTTGAAAGTGGTGTGCAAATCGGTGTGACCATAACGCAGAAGCTTTCCTTGGATATCGGGGTTTAGTCCCTTACGGAACCTGGAGAGAGTGACCTCGGGCATCTCTTTCACGTCGCACCTAACCATCATGTCCTTCAGCAAACTCATATACTCAGACACCGACCTAGTCCCTTGCTTAAGGGTGGCTAAATCATCGAACATTTGTGTTCGATGGTAAGTAGGGACGTACTGTTCCGTTAGCCTAGCCTTCATTGCATCCCAGCCTATGGGCAACGCTCCGTTCTCGACCCTCATACGCCGCTCCTCATTCAGCCAAAATACCTTAGCGCGTCCTAGCAACTTCATCCTCGCTACTCGCACCTTATCCGCGTCGTTCAGGGTATACCACTCGAAGTAACATTCGATCTCCATGATCCAGTCCTGGAAGACTTGGGGATCACCTAAACCATCGTAGGATGGTGGCTTGACTCGGACGGCCCGAGTAAGGTCAAACTCGTACGGTGCTCGTGGGGCGTTCTCATTAGGAGGGTGGGGGTAAGGGTTGTGATGCTCTCCCACCCGTGGGTGAGCGGGTTGATTACGGGGTGCCCCGGGTGGTAACCCCAATCCGTGAAGTGCTTCCCTAATGGCCGTCAACTGCTCCGTGAAATCCTGACGGAGCTCCTCAATCTCCGTGAGGGGACGTCCCTCACCCCGGTCCTCATCCATGTTAGACGACGATGGAGGATATTCCGTACCGAGCCTAGTACGCATGCAAATGGAAGACAACTGATTTCAGACAGAAGGAATTAATCCCGCTTAACGACTATAGGAAAATAAATTTTTTTTTGATTTTCTTGCAGGAAATAAAAAGAGGATTATTAAAAAATTTATTTTGATTTTTTTTGGCTGAAAAATAAGAAAACTACGCCGCTATTGGCAGACCAAAGATAATTTTTTTTTTGAGATTTTTTTTTTGTGACACTAACGCGCAAACACAAGTGCAGGTTAACGTGCTAAAAGAGGGGAGGGTGCCAATTAAAAAATTGACAAGAACCCCCCTCTGATACCAAAATTTGATGTAGGCCACTACCGCGGACACTAGACGGGTAAGGGGAAGAAACGAACGCCACGCTCAACCCACAATCTCTCACGCACTAGATTTAATCGCAGCGCACTCGCAAGCGTGTTATCACAGTTCACCAACGTACGGTAGCCACTCCGCGGGAAGGTCGAGCGAACGGCGATAGGCCGACGTTCTCCCAAGCTAAAAGGACCAATATTGGGTCCGACCGAGCGAAGGTTGTACCAAAAGAGATCTACCCAAAGTGCGATCGAAAAATGGTAGATCTCTCCCAACAAAAAAAAACGGGGTTCGCCAAACCCTTGTTCGGAAATAACGCGGTTAAGCTCTATGCAAAAATCCAAAGGAAAACCCACGAAGAATCTAACGATTCAAATCCAACGCAAAAATTTTCCGTCCACTAGAATATCAAGAGGGAATCACACGTGAGTGGAGAGGATCGTTACCCAAGTCGGAATAGATGATTCCGACTACCCTTGAAGGGTCGCTCTTCCACGGTTCCGCCGGAGTCGCGCCGGATGGAGAGATAGATCGTCCGCCTTGGCCGCTTCACACCAAAGTCCAGATTTCTCGCCGTAGAAGGAGACCTTTCCGGACAAAGCTTCACGAGGAGATGGGTGGCCGGTCGGTTTGGAGAAGGTGGAGGCCGGGTTGTGGGTGGTGAGGGGAGGTGGGGGCTTGGAAGATGGAGATGTGTGGGCTGGCCGAAACTTATAGAGGGAGAGTGAGAGATGAGGGTGGCAGCTTGTTGAAGAGAGGGGAAGAGAAGGTGCTGGCGGAAACTTTTAGAGAGAGAGAGAGGGGGAGTGAGGGTGGCGGCTAGGATTTGTAGAGAGAGAGGGAGAGAATGTTTAGAGGGGAAAGACTAGGGTTTTTTTTTCTCATTCAACTTAAGTTAAACCAAACATACATGCCTATATATAGGCTTAAAAATAAGTCTAGGCTATATGCAGCCCAAAATAAAAATAAAAACAACACACCAAATGGCTACATGCAGCCCACAATACAATATCCCAAATAGCATAAAAAAAATAAGATAAATCTAAAGATAAATTTAATTATATATTTGTCTTGCGCCGAGGGCGGAAATTGTAGCGCCGCTCCATACGAACACCTCGGCGACGCGAGTCCTTTGTTGGAGACGAAGGAGGGTCTTCCGTTAGAGTGCCGTCATCAACCACTTGGGGGCCGTCGTCAACTTGGGGGCCGTCATCAATTTGGCGGCCGTCGTCAACTTGGGGGCCGTCGTCGCAACCAGAGAGTCGCCACAGTGGGAGCAGAGCCTCAGTTGATGTCTATGGAACTGCTGTAGAGACTAGAGTACATGCACATTACTCTGGTGTCGTCTGACGACCCTGAGCTCTATGAGGAGTACTTGGCCGCGACGGGTGTCACCGATGACATCAGAGACCGAGTTAGAGAGGGACAGAGGCACGATGCCAAGTTAGAGCCCATCTTCCAGGCCATAGAGGCAGGCACTACAGGAGACTACACACTGAGGGATGGCCGAGTGTGCTTCAGAGGATGGGTGTATATACCGGAGGGAGGTCAGATCCGGGAGGACATTATGACGGAGGCGCACTGCAGCAGGTATTCTGTGCACCCGGGGATCACAAAGATGATGGCTGATTTGAAGAAGACTATGTTCTGGCCGGGCATGAAGAAGGATGTCACTTACTTCGTGACCCATTGTGAGACATATCAGCTAGTTCAAGCGGAGTGAAGGAACCCCGCATGATTGTTGCAGCCACTCCCAGTGCCGGAGTGGAAGTTTGATGACGTAGCCATGGACTTCATATATGGGCTTCCCCGGTCTCGGACAGGGAATGACTCGATCTGGGTGATCGTTGATCGGTTGACGAAGGTGGCTCGATTTATACCGATCAGGAAGGATGATTCAGTGGGAGTTCTGGTGCGGAAGTTTGTGGAGCAGTTCATTTGTTATCATGGCGTGTCCAGGTCAATAGTGTCAGATCGTGATGGGCGGTTTACATCCAGGGAGTGGCGGTCAGCTTAGGCATTCTTGGGCACCCGACTGACCTTTAGCACATCCTTCCACCATCAAATGGAAGGGAAGACAGAGCGCACAAATTAGACATTGGAAGATATGCAATGACTGTGTATTCTAGACCGAGGAGAGACATGGGAGAAGATGCTACCACTGGTAGAGTCCTCATACAACAACAGTCATCAGGCCAGTATAGGTATGGCCCCCTACGAGGCCCTATATAGATGGAGGTGCAGGACTCCATTGTGATGGATACAGGATGAAGACCCAAAGGTCCTGGGCTCGGAATTTATGGAGGATACCGAGGCCCAAGTGAGACTGATACTGTAACGCCCCGAATTTTGTGTGCGAGTCGGTCGGGAAAAAGAGTTTTGGTGCCTGTAGGGGTACACGGCCTAGGACACGGGCGTGTCCAAGGCCGTGTCTGGCTGGTGATTTTTTTGGCCGTTTCCAACCCGAGAAGGACACGGCCAGAAACACGGCCGGATGACACGGGCGTGTCATCCGACACGGGCGTGTGCCAACCCGTGTCCAGACCCGTGTCCTGAGGGGTCGTGTCCGTTGCCGTGGCAGTTATGCGTGACACGCCCTCGAACACGGGCGTGTCGAGGAACCCGACACGGGCGTGTCAGGTCAGACACGGGCGTGTCTTGGCCCGTGTGCGTTTCTCAGTTCGACGATCGTGCCTGGATCGAGGCACACGGCCTTGGACACGGCCGTGTGCCAAGCCGTGTGCGGCCCAGGTCAGGGAAATTTTGTGCAGATCCGAGCCATTCGTTTTCTTTAATTAGGATCCAATGGCCCAGATGAGATCCTGCTCTGTTAAGGCCGGGAATAGGAAGTTATTCCCTCATTTTCTCTCCAAAGTTCTTCCCTTCCAAAGTGAGAGAGGAGAGGAAGAAGAAGGAGGTTTCCGGCCGCCGGCGGAGCATCGGAGCGCCATTTCGAAATCGGAGAGCGGATCCGTGGAGGGAAGGTCATTGCGAAGAGTTCTAACCGCGTAGTTTTTCCATGGCGCCAAAACGGACTACAAGGGTAACGATTCTCAACTCGAGCGCTTGAATCTCTTTCTTTCTGCATAGGGAATCCCGCTCCCGCGAGTATGCGGTGAGTGCGTGGTGTTCCTTGGGGTTGACGGGAATAGTCCCCCTTGTGTTGCATGTAGAGCCCGGAATCGTAAGTACGGGCATAGGCATTGTGTGTGAAGCCTACCCGGACGTGTTTTGTCTGGATCGGTGATGTTGCATTTGATGTGGTTTTGCCGGAGAAGACTCCGTGCTTTGGATTTTTCGGGTTTCTACGCGGTAGATTGCAGCAGGGATCCTTGGAGGTTAGCTTCAAGGCGCACCCGGAAAACTGAGCGGAAGCGTGTTCTGCTAACTTGGCGGTCTGGGAACCGGCCTTGATCATAACTGGGTTATGAGACTGTTTTGGAAAATTTGGGATCCGAGAGAAGCTTGGCCCGCGCAAAGTTCCTTAAATTGGACATGCGGCGTGAGCAACGGGCAACTGGAATTGGACCTAGGCTATGTGGTTCGGTGCGAGAGACCCGAAGACGGGGACTGGCCGTTGGCATAGTCAGAGCCTTAGATGGTGGTCAGAAAGGCTAAATGCTCACATGTTGTTGCCATCCTGGGGGTGGTGGTGGATGCACTGATGGGTCAGGGTCCACCATGAATGTGCCCTGAGTGCACGGGGTGTTTGGCCGTGCGAGCCTACACCTGTGGCGAATTATAATTGCGCTATATATATATTGTTGGCTAATGCTTTGCAGGGAAAGAGCACCGCCGTCCCGAGTAAGGGGCGGGGTCGTTATAATTTTGTCGGCTTTTAGCTGACCGTTGCTTTATTTGCCACCGTGCGGTGGTATGTGCTTGCAGGTGCTGCGGAGCCGAGCGCCAAATAGCGGGCTGGAGCCCATGTTGCTGTGCTGGCCCTAGAAGGCCGTAGAATAGCTGTTTTTATATATTTCATGTGTGGCCGGCCTGCGAGCCGATGTATGTAAAACACTATTTATGAAGTGAACATTTGTAAGGCCTTAAGGCCATGTACCCGTTTCTGTGTATTTGAGTTTTCATTCCTATTGTTGTAGCTGTGGACATTCATATTGATGGATTTATTTTTGGGTTCTTTCAACTTTAAAAATCTTCCGCTAGAATGCTCTGTGATTAGGACGAGTAGTCTTAATTAGATGGTTTGATTTATTCATTTAGTAACCCTTCCGACTGTCTGTGGTATATGGCGTCGGGTTCCAGCTGGACCTTCTGTTATATGCCATGCGACGGATGGGGGTGTTACAATTTGGTATCAGACTTCTGGTTACGGTCAAGCTTAAATGAATTCGTGGGCGAATTCTTTTAAGGGGTGGTGAGCACATGTGTGCGTCATCGTTATAACATTAAAAAGAACCCATGAATGTCCACTTAGGAATGAAAATACACTTGTTTTGTGGAACCTGAGTGTTCCAATGATTGCTTTTAGCAATTTGTTTGTCGTCTAATCGTGTGTCTTTGCTTTTATAGGCAGCTAGGAGCGGTGCTGGTCAGTCAGAGCGTCCGCAATCAGCGGAAAGTAGTGCACCAAGGGACGTGCCTGCTACACCTCCTTCAGCGGAAACCATCAGGATGGTGGCTGAAGCCGTGTTCGCAATGATAAATGCCCAACCTGCAGGGCAAATGCATCGCGCACCTCCTGCGGATGAGCAAGAACCGGTTAGGGCGGCAGAGCCGAGAGTGGTGGAACGCGCAGCAGTTGAGTTAGTAGAGCCGAGGAGAACTACGGAGCGACAGCTAAAGCACGTGATGGGCTTTAATCCTCCGAGGTTTAATGGGGTTGGAACGCCAACTCAGGCTGAGGACTGGCTCTCTTCCATAAAGAGGGTGTTGACGGCCACAATGACTGAGGAGTGGCAGAAGACCACCATAGCGACTTTTCTTTTGGAAGGTGAGGCGAGGCTGTGGTGGGACGAGTTGGAGTTTCATCTTCTAGTGGGAAGGCAACTTGCGGATGTGCCGATAGAAGAATTTTCAAGACTGTTCCTAGCCAGATTTGTACCTTCTGCTCAGAGGTTGGAGATGGAGAATCAATTTCTTGGGTTGATTCAGGGATCCAGAAGCGTGGACGAATATCTGCATGAGTTCACACGGTTGGGTCGTTATGCTGGTGCTATGTTTTCTGAAGAAGAGAGGAAGACCAACCGATTCTATGAGGGTCTTCGTGGCGATTTACAGTTACTCCTTGTTGGGCCTAAGGCGCAGGGCTTCCTAGCCTTGGTCAATTCGGCCCGATCGTTGGAAAAGGTTGCGAAGAAAGTTCAAGAGAAGAGGGACCCAGGAGAAAGGAAGACCGAGTTCAAGGTGCCAAGTCACAAGACAGGTTTCCGCAGATGGAACAAGAAGCGGAGGACTTCAAACTCAGCCCCTTCGGCTGATGCATCGGGGGCAACTACAAGTCGAGTCCCCAGGGCTTGCTACAACTGCGGGAAGACGGGGCATTTTGCTCGGGAGTGTTGGAGCGGACGTCCAAAGTCCGAGAGGAGACCTGGAGCGACTTATGAGGAGAAAGGGAAGGCGGTGGAGTCAACCGCATCCCATCATGCTCCAGCCCAGCCTAGAGTCTACAACCTTGGTCTACAGGAGGCCATTAAGCAAGCAGACGTGGTGATAGGTATGAATTAAATTACAGTGGTTTAACTTTTATAGTTGTTACCTTCGTATTTGTTAGCTTACGTTTGTTAATGCTAGGCTTTGTGTTAATCTTTGGGTTTCCGGCGAGAGCCCTTTTCGATACGGGGCATCACATTCCTTCTTGTCTGAAAAGTTTATATCGCGCATCGGAGTTCCGTTCTCGATGGCAGAAAACAAGTTGGATGTGTTGTTGCCTAATGGGTGCTCAATGCGTGCGGATAGGATTTGTGTTGTGAAGATTCAGATTGGAGACCGGGAGTTTGATTTGCGGGCGTTGGTCCTACCATTAGTGGAGTTCGACGTAATTTTCGGTATGGATTGGCTCTCGGAGCAGAGGGCATGTATTGATTGCAACCGTAAAGAAGTCAAGTTGGGTCTGGACACTGGTGTAGAGGCTACTTTTGCGGGCATGAAGGGGTCAGGGAATGTTCTGATATCGGCCCTTCAGGCGTTTAAGGCAGTTCGGTCTGGGGCAGAACTGTATGTCACTCTAGTGCAGACTTCGACGCCTAAACCAAGTGTGGGCAATATCCCAGTTGTGTCCGAGTATCCTGATGTGTTTCCAGATGATCTCCCAGGAGCCCCTCCTCAGCGGGAGATAGACTTTACTATAGAGCTGGTACCGGGTGCCAAACCGGTGTCACGCTCCCCCTATCGGATAGCCCCAAGAGAAATGGCGGAGTTGAAGGTGCAACTGCAGGAGTTGCTAGAGCAAGGTTATGTGCGTCCAAGTTCGTCGCCTTGGAGCGCACCAGTTCTCTTTGTTAAGAAGAAAGATGGGAGCTTGCGGCTTTGTATCGATTATCGGGAATTGAACAAACTTACGGAGAAGAACAAATATCCAATCCCGAGGATTGACGATCTATTTGATCAGTTGGTTGGGTCAACTGTATATTCGAAGTTAGATTTGAAGTCCGGTTATTATCAGTTGAGGATAAGGGAGAGCGACATTCCAAAGACAGCATTCAGTACGCGGTTTGGGCATTTTGAGTTCACAGTCATGCCATTTGGGTTGACGAATGCTCCATCCGTGTTTATGGATCTGATGAATAGGACGTTCAGAGAATACTTGGATCAGTTTGTGATAGTATTCATCGATGATATCCTGGTGTATTCGCGGTGCGAGGAGGATCATTACAAGCATTTACACATGGTGTTGGAGACATTGAGGAAAAGTCAGTTGTATGCAAAGTTCTCCAAGTGTGAGTTCTGGTTATCCTCGATAGCGTTCCTTGGTCATGTTGTCAGTGGAGAAGGAATAGCTGTGGATCCGGCGAAGATAGTGGCGATACGGGAGTGGCCTACTTTGACTACAGTGGCAGAGGTCCGTAGTTTTCTGGGGCTTGCTGGCTACTACAGGCGCTTCGTAGAGAACTTCTCGCGGATAGCACTACCACTCACGACGTTGACAAGGAAGGATCAGAAGTTTGTGTGGTCTTCGGAGTGCGAACAGGCTTTTGTAGAGTTGAAGAGGCGGTTAACCACGACGCCTATTTTATGTTCGCCAAGTGGTACCGAAGGGTTCGAGATTTATAGTGATGCTTCAGGCAGTGGTTTGGGCTGTGCTCTGCTACAGCATGGGAGAGTGATAGCTTATGGTTCACGACAATTGAAGGTTCACGAGAGGAATTATCCGGTCCACGACTTAGAGTTAGCGGCCGTGATTTTTGCTCTAAAGCTTTGGAGGCACTATCTGTACGGTGTGAAGGTAGATATTTACACCGATCTTAAGAGTTTGAAGTACCTATTGGATCAAAAAGATCTGAACATGAGGCAGAGGAGGTGGATGGAGTTCTTAGGGGACTACACCTTCAAGATACACTATGTGCCTGGGAAGGGAAATATAGTGGCGGATGCGTTGAGTCGTAAGATTCCCGCACAAGCCAACTGGTTATCAGTGCATGATAAGAGATTGGTCCAAGAGTTGGAGGCATTGGAGATATCTTGCGTTGACAAGCAGTCTAGTGCCGAGGCGAAACTGTTTTGGACAGAGGTGCAGTGTGACCTAGCGGATAGAGTTCGGCGGGCTTTGGTTCAGGATAGCAGCATGAAGCAAATCCTAGATGGATCTTTGGATGGGTCAAATTCCCAGTTTGTGGTTGAAGATGGGTTGCTAAGGAAGGACGGTCGTCTATGCGTTCCTAGTGCGGATAATATTCGGGAGGAGTTGATGTATGAGGCTCATCATACCAAATACTCAATCCACCCGGGAAGCACGAAGATGTATAGAGACATGAAGAAATTATTCTGGTGGCCGGGTTTGAAGAATGATGTGGCGCTTTATGTGGCCAAGTGCCGTACTTGTGCATTAGTGAAGGCGGAATGCCAGAAGCCCGGAGGTTTCTTGAAATCACTTCCTATCCCAGAATGGAAGTTTGACGACATATCTATGGATTTTGTGCACGGTTTGCCGAAGTCGCAGAAAGGAAATGACGCCATTTGGGTGGTCGTTGATAGATTGACAAAGGTGTCGCACTTTATCCCAGTGAGAAAGGAGGATCCAGTGGAAAAGTTAGCCAAACTCTACGTGGATAATATTGTACGACTGCATGGTGTGCCTCGCAGTATTGTTAGTGATCGTGATGGACGCTTCACGTCAAATGACTGGAGGTTGGTGCATGGTCTGTTGGGTACTAAGCTAAAGTTCAGCACAGCCTTTCACCCGCAGACAGATGGCCAAACCGAGAGAGTCAACAGAACTATGGAGGACATGCTTCGCATGTGCGTCCTAGATTTCGGGAAGCATTGGGAGGATCACCTGTACATGGTGGAGTTTGCGTACAACAATAGCTTTCAGGCAAGCATTGGAATGGCGCCTTTTGAAGCTTTGTATGGGAGGAAGTGCCGTACGCCGTTGTCTTGGTTGGAGGCAGGCGAATCAAAGTTGTATAAACGTCAAGCGGTGGAAGATGCCACTTCAATGATACGGACAATTCAGGAAAGGCTGAAGATTGCTCAGGATAGACAGTCAAAGTACTACAATGCCAAACATAGAAATGTAGAGTTCAACGTTGGCGACATGGTGTATTTAAAAATCAAGCCGTTCAAGGGTGTATCGCGGGTTCGACGCTTGAAGAAGCTGAGTCCGAGATACCTTGGACCATTTGAAATCCTGGAGCGTGTTGGCGAGGCGGCGTATAGATTAAAGCTGTCGACGGAGTTGAGTGGGCTGCATGATGTATTCCACGTATCAGTGTTGCGTAAGGCAGTTCAGGAGGCTTCGCAGATCATTGCAGACGATCAGGTACCGGTTGATTATGAGTTAACAACAAGGGTCAGACCAGTACGAATTGAAGATGTTGCAGTCAAACGACTCCGCAACAAGGAGGTCAGAATGGTTAAAGTCCGTTGGGATTATTGCGGACGTGAGGAGCTTTCTTGGGAGCGAGAGCAAGCTATGTTGGAGGAATACCGCGAGTTATTCCACTCAGGTATCATTTAGCTTTTGTGTACCTTTGCTTAATTTCGGGACGAAATTCCTTAAGTGGGGGAGATTTGTAACGCCCCGAATTTTGTGTGCGAGTCGGTCGGGAAAAAGAGTTTTGGTGCCTGTAGGGGTACACGGCCTAGGACACGGGCGTGTCCAAGGCCGTGTCTGGCTGGTGATTTTTTTGGCCGTTTCCAACCCGAGAAGGACACGGCCAGAAACATGGCAGGATGACACGGGCGTGTCATCCGACACGGGCGTGTGCCAACCCGTGTCCAGACCCATGTCCTGAGGGGTCGTGTCCGTTGCCGTGGCGGTTATGCGTGACACGCCCTCGAACACGGGCGTGTCGAGGAACCCGACACGGGCGTGTCAGGTCAGACACGGGCGTGTCTTGGCCCGTGTGCGTTTCTCAGTTCGACGATCGTGCCTGGATCGAGGCACACGGCCTTGGACACGGCCGTGTGCCAAGCCGTGTGCGGCCCAGGTCAGGGAAATTTTGTGCAGATCCGAGCCATTCGTTTTCTTTAATTAGGATCCAATGGCCCAGATGAGATCCTGCTCTGTTAAGGCCGGGAATAGGAAGTTATTCCCTCATTTTCTCTCCAAAGTTCTTCCCTTCCAAAGTGAGAGAGGAGAGGAAGAAGAAGGAGGTTTCCGGCCGCCGGCGGAGCATCGGAGCGCCATTTCGAAATCGGAGAGCGGATCCGTGGAGGGAAGGTCATTGCGAAGAGTTCTAACCGCGTAGTTTTTCCATGGCGCCAAAACGGACTACAAGGGTAACGATTCTCAACTCGAGCGCTTGAATCTCTTTCTTTCTGCATAGGGAATCCCGCTCCCGCGAGTATGCGGTGAGTGCGTGGTGTTCCTTGGGGTTGACGGGAATAGTCCCCCTTGTGTTGCATGTAGAGCCCGGAATCGTAAGTACGGGCATAGGCATTGTGTGTGAAGCCTACCCGGACGTGTTTTGTCTGGATCGGTGATGTTGCATTTGATGTGGTTTTTCCGGAGAAGACTCCGTGCTTTGGATTTTTCGGGTTTCTACGCGGTAGATTGCAGCAGGGATCCTTGGAGGTTAGCTTCAAGGCGCACCCGGAAAACTGAGCGGAAACGTGTTCTGCTAACTTGGCGGTCTGGGAACCGGCCTTGATCATAACTGGGTTATGAGACTGTTTTGGAAAATTTGGGATCCGAGAGAAGCTTGGCCCGCGCAAAGTTCCTTAAATTGGACATGCGGCGTGAGCAACGGGCAAGTGGAATTGGACCTAGGCTATGTGGTTCGGTGCGAGAGACCCGAAGACGGGGACTGGCCGTTGGCATAGTCAGAGCCTTAGACGGTGGTCAGAAAGGCTAAATGCTCACATGTTGTTGCCATCCTGGGGGTGGTGGTGGATGCACTGATGGGTCAGGGTCCACCATGAATGTGCCCTGAGTGCACGGGGTGTTTGGCCGTGCGAGCCTACACCTGTGGCGAATTATAATTGCGCTATATATATATTGTTGGCTAATGCTTTGCAGGGAAAGAGCACCGCCGTCCCGAGTAAGGGGCGGGGTCGTTATAATTTGGTCGGCTTTTAGCTGACCGTTGCTTTATTTGCCACCGTGCGGTGGTATGTGCTTGCAGGTGCTGCGGAGCCGAGCGCCAAATAGCGGGCTGGAGCCCATGTTGCTGTGCTGGCCCTAGAAGGCCGTAGAATAGCTGTTTTTATATATTTCATGTGTGGCCGGCCTCCGAGCCGATGTATGTAAAACACTATTTATGAAGTGAACATTTGTAAGGCCTTAAGGCCATGTACCCGTTTCTGTGTATTTGAGTTTTCATTCCTATTGTTGTAGCTGTGGACATTCATATTGATGGATTTATTTTTGGGTTCTTTCAACTTTAAAAATCTTCCGCTAGAATGCTCTGTGATTAGGACGAGTAGTCTTAATTAGATGGTTTGATTTATTCATTTAGTAACCCTTCCGACTGTCTGTGGTATATGACGTCGGGTTCCAGCTGGACCTTCTGTTATATGCCATGCGACGGATGGGGGTGTTACAGATACGGGACCAGATGTTGGAGGTGCAGGGTGGACAGGCCAAATATTATGATGCGCGACATCGACAGGTGGAGTTTCAGGTAGGAGACAGAGTGTTTTTGAAGATACGGCCGATGCACGGAGTCTCTCGAGTTCGCGGACGGATGAAGAAGCTCAGCCCGAGATACGTGGGGCCCTACAGGATCCTGGAGCGGATCGGCCCCTTAGCATACAGGCTGGAGCTGCAGCTAGAGCTAGAAGACATGGATGATGTTTTCCATGTCTCCTCCCTTAGGAGGGCCCTATTACATCCAGAGCAGCAGATAGACACCATAGATGGGCCAGTAGCATCTGATCGGTCAGTGCACATAGAATCAGTCCGGATTGATGACACGGGTATGCGGGTCTTACGCCACAAGAAGGTCCCACTGGTGAAGGTTCTTTGGAGAAATCACGGCCAGGAGGAGCACACTTGGGAGCCCCGGGACTTGATGCAGCAGCGGTACCCGGAACTCTTCAGTCAGGTATTACTCTCAGCCTTTCGGGATGTTACAATTTTTCTTGCATACTTGAAACCCCGTAGGCCTAACTAGAATTTTGAGGACGAGATTTTTTTGTTATATATTGGGATTTGTAACATCCCTCAAACATCTAGACCCCTAGGAATGGTTTTGTCATGACCAGGTCATGACAAAACCCAAGGAATCCCAAAGAGACCAAGGTCAACCCAACCCTATTTCTGGTCAACCTAGCCTAAATAGGCTAACCCAAGCTCCAGCCTTCTCATGTGGCTTCTTTAGGGAATATTATGCTTGGAAGGGCTAAAAATAGTCCTTCAGATTGACCAAGTCAACTTGGTGACTTGGAGAGAGGGTAAGTGTAACAGCCCAAATTCTGGGAGTAGCAAAATTTAGGTGACACGGCCTGGGACACTGGCGTGTCCCAGGTCGTGTCCCACTCGGGTTGAAGAGTTGGGCAATTGGTCGACGAATTTTGGTCGACGAAGTTTTTAAGTGGTCACGCCCTATAACATGGGCGTGGCAGGGGCGTGTCCCCTCGATTCGACGAACTGTCGAGCGTCGATCGTCGAGTGCCGATCGTCGATCGTCGAGTGTCGATCGTCGAGCATGGGGTACATGGCCTGTGACACGGGCATGTCACCGGGAGTATCCTACTGTGTCGAATGGTTGAGTGTCGATCGTCGATCGTCGAGTGCCGATCGTCCATCGTCAAGTGTCGATTGGGGTATACGGCCTATGACCCGGGCGTGTCACAGGGCGTGTCCAGCTGTGTCTAATGGTCGAGTGTCGATCGTCGATCGTCGAGTGCCGATCGTTGATCATCGAGTGCCGATTGTCGATCGTCGAGTGCCGATCGTTGAGCATGGGGTACACAGCGTGTGACACGGGCGTGTCACATGGTGTGTCCCGCTATGTTGAGAGGTCGACGATTTCCTCTTGACTGGGTGTCGAGTGGGTTACATGCCCTGCGTCACGGGCGTGTCTTGGCCGACACGGGCGTGTAACGCGTGTCACAGTGACCTCCATTTCCACGATAATGGAGGAGAGAGAAATGAGGAAGGAGAGGGAAGGAAACGGTTCGCCAAAAGCCACATTTAATGGCTGAATTCAATCTCCCAGGGAAGAGGAGAAGTTTCCAGCCGTTTCCCATGGCCATCAAACTTGGTTCAGCCCACCCCCCCCCCCCCTCCTCCATGGCCGAGCGTAGCCATTAATGGCTTTGAAGGACATTATTGATCCAACACCTCCTCTCCCCCATCTGAAGCTTTAAACACCCCTAGTGAGTTGAGAGGAGGCTTTCCCAATCCTTACTCGAAGAAACCGAGCCTCCCCACCTTGTAGTTACAGAAGCCGAGCGACGCAACTTTCAGAAATGGCTTCCCGGCGATCTTCCCGACTTCAGGCCGCCGGCAAGGTCCAATCTTTCTCCTCTCTATGCGTGCTAGATCTAGCCTTGTTTAGGTAGAGAAATCGGGCTCAATTGAGCCTGATTAGGAGCTTCTATTTCAGATTTTTCATGGAAGAATGGAGGTGTTGAGTTCGCCGAAAACTGCCTCCTCCGGCGGCATGGTCGCCGCCAAACGCTAGCCACCACCTCAACGGAGGTGGTGGTGGCGGTGACCGGCCAGGGAGGTGGCCGGATGGCCGGGATTTCGGCCTAGAAAATGCTCCAGGCGCGGCTAATCTGAGCCGTTGGCTCAAGGAGGAAGACGACTCCAGAACCACACATCTTGCTTTAAGATTTGTGCAAAATCTTATTTAGTTTATTTTGGGGATTTTATGAGTAGGAAATAACAGTAGATTGTTTTAATTATTAAAAATACTTAGATGCCTCTATTGTACAAGTGGTCAACATAGAAAATGTAGCCTGTGATGTCTAGTGTAATGTAAAATTAATTTCACTCAATTTGGAGTCCTGGTTAGACCACAACACACATTTTGGTGAGGTCTATTCTTAGGGCTGTCCAGAGATTAATTTAAGTGTCCACTCCAAACCATACATCCAAATAATCTGAAATTTGGGGGATGGGCTATTCTTAACTATATCTAAGACTTATCCAAAAATCAGAATTTTTGGAAAGCATTTTACTATAGGTTTTAGAAAAATTTAATAAATAAATTATAAATTAATTAGGTGTCATAAACACCTTGAAATCCCCACAAATTTGGGTGGGTGATCTTAGAGAGTATGTTAGGGCTCTGGTAAAAATTTAATCTCCTTTGGAGATGTTTTGATTAGGTTTTATCCAACCCTAGGTTGACCCTTATAAGGTTAATTAGGTCAAAACACCCCCTTTGGGTTTGAGTGGTCAAATCACCTCAACAGAGGCTGATATTTTGGCCACTGATTCTCTATGGTATGACACACCCTCTAATGGAATTTGGTGTGGTTAAGAGCAGGGTAGCCCTAAAACCCTAGGGTAGGTCCCTTAATGGGGATTTTTAGGGTTTGAAGGTCATGGGGCCACATGACCTTGGAATGACTTGAAAATTGGTGGAGAGGACCATAGGGTTAGTATAGTCCTCTTGTTAAAATTTTGGGGAATTTGGAAGCCTTAAACCGCCTTCAAAACCCTAACCGTAGTGTAGGGAACCAGACCTAATTTGGAGTAATATGCTATCAAATCACTTTAAAAACAATTGAAATTTGGGCAGGGTAGTTCTCTGGTAGAAATATTCCTAAATTAATTTTGGTGGAATTTTTCGGCTAATAAAATCAGTACTTCCTTTTCAACCCTCGATGTGCCCTTAAAGATTACTATGTTGATTGTGAAGTTTTTATTTATTGCAAAATTGTGAAACCTTGGAATAGGACATTTTATATCATGATAGAGCCCTCTGTATTTTTGTTTAAATTTTTAGATGACTGTTTCAAGTACTTGATTCATAAAATTATGATTTGTGGTTTCTGATCAAAAATAGGAACAGAGCCCCAATATTGTCAAGAAAATTATGAAATTAGGTCACAGAGTGTTTTTGACCATTTTATTTTCCTGTAATATTTCCAGGATTTTTAGATTGATAAAACCAGTACTTACTTCACAAGTCTGTAAATTTGGAAGTTTACATTTAATTAGATTTAGAGCCCTTCATGGGTGAGAAAATTTGTAAAACTTGGTTACTGTTGATTTTAGATCATTATAAGACTTCTGGAATTTTCTTATAATTATTAGATGAGTTTTTACAATACTTGCTTCATTAACTAATGGTTAAGGAATTAATGGTTATAAATTAAATTAGGGGCTACTGTTCACTGTAAAATTATGAGACTATTCCTAGTGTGTTTTTAGGCCATGATAGTCCTACTGGAGTTTTATTATAATTTTTAGAACAATATAGCTGGCCTTTACATCATTAGATGGTATTATTAACCTTAAGTTCTAAATTATGAAAGGTAGGTCTAATCACCTCTAAAAATTCTCAAACTTTGGATTTAGAGTTTAAATGTTACTTAGTATTTATCATAATTTTGTGGTGATTTGTTTCTGAACTTAGAGAGCACTTCATGTTCAAAGTAGGTCATTTGGAGTCCAGGGTTAATTAAATTAAATGCCCACATAGTTAGGAAAATTATGATACTCTGGATTTAGTCTTAATAGGTCTTGGTAGACTCCCAGTAATTGTTAGGGATCTATTGGTAGAGTAATTAAGGTACCCCCTAATGGGAGCACCATGTAGGTTAGCATGGTTTGCATATAGTGGATAGGTCATGGATAGGTTGACCTGGAGAGCTCAAACACACTTAGGGTAGTTACATTGAAATGAAAGAGAGGTTTGATCAAGGGTAGAAATCAATAATATTAAGTGCCTTGCGAAAGGGAGCCTTAGGCGTAATCCCATCATAGATCCTAGTGCCTTCGAGAGCCCTTCACGGGGAATACCTTGGGCAGTTCTGGGCTAACATAAACCTTAGGAATAATTTGGGCAAGAGTAACCCTAATAATAGTTTCACCTTACACTCACACTTATACACGTAAGGAGATGAATTGGTAGGGAAAGGATAACGTAGGCCCGTGGCCTAAGGGCTTACTGGTAGAGTTAAATGGACTCGGTATTGATTTGGAAGTCCGAGGAGCTGGATGCTCGGGAACTTGGAAAAAAAGGAGACTTGATTAGTCCAGGGAGCCGTGGGCTCGGGAATATGGTGAACTAGTAGGCTTGGTAGTCTAAAGAGCTGGAGGCTCGGTACTATAATTAGATACAACTATCATGGTTGCATGTGCAAAGCAGTAGTGGGTCCTCGGTATTGGACGATCGAACACACCGTCGTCGGTACGTTGACTCGGGGAGACTAGCTGGTTTGCTAGGAATAGTACGGGAACGTATGAGAGGGGCTAGACTGGGTAGTGTGTTTACCAGTCTCGGAGTGGAGAGGCCCAAACCACTGTCTCCGTTGGCCACGACGAGAGGTTCCTGAGAGTTTAGCTAACTCCAAAAAGGGGAACTAAAGGTCTGTGCGCATAGAGTCGTGTGTGAAAGTTGCACTTGCATGTGCATACCATAGCATACTTGCACGTTATAGCATAATCATTTTATTTAACCCCTGACACATATCGTATAAAATGGTATGGGACGTTTTATACGATAGGCCCTGCAAAATGACCCCTTGCTCTATAGGGGTAATCCCTATAAATCAACAGTTATATTTCTCGTTGCTCTTACTTACTCTTCTTACTGCTTTTACTTACTTGCTACTTCTTACTGTTTACTTTTGTTACACACTTGTTTACACATGTTTAATTATTGTGATACCCCTGCCATACCTTATTATTTTATTCCTTAGGGTAGATGTCACCTGCTTGATTACGCCCTGCTTTTGGTCCTCCTTTTCACTCTATTCCACCCGGTGGCTAGGAGCCATGGGTAGAGGGGTGTGGGATTGTTTACTGAGTCTAGTTTGACTGACGGTCGTTTGACCACCATATTTTATGTGCTCCGGATGGGAGACAGGGAATAGCCGCAGGAGATGCAACACCAGTAAGGTATGGTGCAGATGGAGATGTCAAGTGTAGATCGGGTGGATAGGCATCCGGATCCGTGAGTGGAACCGAGTATTAGTAGTTTTACTTTTATGAGTGGATTGTAGTGAGGTTATCATGTACTGGGCTTAATCCCGTATTCACTTTCTCGTGATGTGGACTATTTATTTTTCATGTGATTTCCTCTTTCTATTGTGGACTTGGATGCTTACACTTTCATTCATTATACATTCTATCGATGGTGATCGATTTGGCCAGCAGGATCGGCATTTTGTAGTGATGACCTTCCCAGGTGCAAAGGTGTCACCGAAAAGCGGCGGTTCTGGGCCTATGACCCCGGTGGTTGTTGCAAAAAAATGGGGTCGTACAGTTGGTCGGGAGTTAGAGGCGTTGGAGATCTCTTGCGCAGACAAGCAATCAAGTGTTGAAGCATTATTGAATTGGACTGAAGTCCAATATGACCTGCATGATCGGATTCGGCAGGCTTTGGATATGGATGGCCATATGTTGCAGATCATGGTTGAAGCTCTGGATGGGTCAAATTCCAAATTCGTTGGGGAGGATGGATTACTTTGAAAAGACGGTCATCTGCGCGTCCCAAACGTGGGATATTTGCGAGTGGAATTGTTGTACGAGGCACATCATACCAAGTACTAAATTCAGCCGGGGAGCACGAAGATGTACCGCGATGTTAAGAAATTGTTCTGGTGCCCAGGATTGAAGAAGGATGTGGCGCTCTACGTGGCGAAGTGTCAAACTTGCGCCTTGGTGAAAGCGGAGTGCCAAAAGCCGGGAGGATTCTTGAAATCCTTGTCTATTCCGGAGTGGAAGTTCGACGACATTACTATGGACTTTGTGCACGGGTTGTTGTTGGGTACATTGGAAAATGTGTACCAGATTTGAAGAAGCCTCACCTTACTCAATAATATGCATCAAGGTGTATTTGATGTTGTTTTGAGTTTATATGTGCAGGTTAAGAAAATGCAAGAATGCAGGAAAAAGTTTCTAAGTCCATGAGTCGACACCAGAAGAAGCTGTGCCGACACTTATGAAGGCTTGTGTCGACGCTGGAGAAAAGTTGTGTCGACACTTGGAGTTAATTGTGTCGACACTTGGAAAGGCTGTGTCGACACCAGAAGAAAATGTGTCGACACATAGAGGCAGTGTCGACATACAGAGAAAGCTTAGTCGACATCAACTGTGTCGACACACAGAGACAGTGTCGACACATAGAAGACTTTGTCGACATCAACTGTGTCGACACACAGTACTTGTGTCGACACATGGCAGAATTTCAACAAAATCAATTTGTGTGAAGAAAAGAAGTGATTGTGTCGACACCACAGAACTAGTGTCGATACAATCTACAGAAGCTGTGTCAAGAAGCAGTGGCAACACCAAGGAAGCTGTGTCGAGACCACCAAGGCTTATGTCGACACTTAGTCTACTTGTGTCGACACATGATGAAGTTCAGTCTCGACACTTTGCTGACAGAGACAGAGTTTCAAGAAGTGACTCGATGACTTGATAGCTGCCATTACCAACTGGTCTACTGCAACTGTCAGAGTTGTCAGAAGATTGTTAGAAACTGGATCAGCCGGTTACCTTGGAGGAAGTCTATATAAAGACATTCTCCATCAACAGATATATGAGATTGATGATAAAAGTTACATACTTATACAGGAAAGAGTATACACATACAGTTATACAAAAATAGAAGAAGATTTTCATCAGAAGATCTAAGAAGAAGTTGGAGAGAGAGAGCTCCATCTATTGAAGGGAAGAAAGGGACTTAAATCAACAAGTCTCTTAAGTACAGATTCTAAACCAGTCTGCCAAGAAGGATTCAGATTGAGATCTGAATTTCAAGAAAGAAGCTGATTGAAGATCAACTTCTAAAGAGTTCAACCCTACTGAGTTCAGATTCAAGAAGCTTTGAAGAAAGCTAAGAGTGGTTGTTCTCTGCCATCAGATTCTTTCAAGAACTGATCAAGAAACCATCCATCCTTTTCTCTCTACTATGGTGGTGGTATTTTACAAACTTAAATCAATTTTTTGTAGGATCTTTAAAAGATCTGAGTTATAAGCCTGGTTTTATAATGGCTGAGTTGTAGGAGATTATTTTCTCTGAGTGATAGGCCTTGTTGAAGGCTGAGGTAGGGTTGTGAGCCTGAGTTGTAGGAGATTGTATCTATGAGTTGTAGGCCTTGTAGAAGGTTGAGGTAGGGCAGATTGCCTGAGTTGTAGGAGTGTGGACTCACTCTGATTTATAGGAGCCTTGTTTGGGTTCTGAGCTGTAAGATCTGCGGATCTGAGGTGATGAGAAGAAGTTAGGCCGAATCTAGCACACTGCTAGATAGGCGAAGGGGGAAGTGGATGTACCCAGACCTTGGGGAACCACTATAAAACTGTGTGCAATCTGTGACTGTGTGTATTTCTGTGTAATTATGTGATTGTGATAGCTGTAGAACTGATAGATTATTTTGATTATCTAGATAAATATTCTTCCTTAGTGTAAAAAGGAATTGCACCTATTCACCTCCCCCCTCTAGGTGTTTAGGAACCAATTCTTTCAAGTGGTATCAGAGGGAGGTTCCTCAAAGATAGACTTAACAGTCTGAGTGAGATCTGTGAGGCAGAATAAGTTCAAGAAAATGGGTTCAGGAGAAAACCATAAAAAACTTGGTGCAATGAAATTGCCTATTTGCAGGAAGGAAATATTTGGAATATGGAAGGAAAGGGTCAGATTATGTATGGAGGCATCTGATCGTAGAATCTATATAACAGTTAAGGAAGGGCCATATGTTCCAATGAAGGTTTCTGCCCTTGATGCCAATCAAAGAATTCCAAAGGATTTTTCAGAGATGACTAAGGATGAGATCATCTTGGCTACAATGGATAAAACAGCACAGAATATTATAGTGAGTGTCATTGATGATTCAACATTCCAGAATCTAATTCACTACAAAACCTCCAAGGAGATATGAGACACATTGATTGTCTACATGGAGGGTTCTGAAGAGGTTATGCAAGATAAAAATTCTATGCTTAATCAAGAATATTAGAGTTTCAGACAGGCCAAGTCTGAAAGTATAACTGAATGTTATAAAAAGTTCTATAGGATTGTAAATGAATTAATGTCTTATGGAAGAATATTTAGTACATATGAACTGAATGACAAATTCCTCAGGTCTTTGAATAAGGATTGGGATACAAAGATCTGTGTCATAAGGGAAGTGGCCATACTGGCAGAGATTTCACCTCCAACACTGTTTGGAAAATTGCTGTCTTATGAGATGCAGCTGTTAGCCAGAAAGGAGGAAGAGAAAACTAGAAAGGGTGACTACAGAGAAAAGTCAGTGGCCTTCAAGGTATAAGCCACAAGGAAGAATAGGAGAATGTCTCCATCATCTCCTAAGAAAGATGCAGAAATGATTTCAGAAAATTCTGATAATCACAGTACAGATAACAGTAATTCTGATGAAGACTTTGCAGTATTCACAAGGCAGTTCCAGAGGTTCTTAAAAAAGATACAGTGGAAATCAAAGCCATCTTCATTTCAGTCCAAGGATGACTATTATCATAAGAGGAAATCATCCAGGAAGGACAGGAGTGGGACAAAGCCTGGCAAGTCAAATACATCAAAGATTATTTGCTATTGCTGTAACAAACCGGGACATGTTGTGGATGACTGTCCAGATAAAAGGAAGGAGTCAGCTAACAAAAATAAGTCTCAGCACAAGAGCAAGAAGGAGAAATCCTTGGTTGCTGAGAAAGAGAAAAGTTGGACAGATCAATCAACTTCAGAATCTGAATCTGAGGATGAGGTATATATTGGTTTGTTTGTAGAAGAAGAGGATGAGTTCATGCAATTACTGAACTCTATCTATGAGCAAGAAGACCATCAGTGCAAAGGACTGATGGCTGTGTCTGAAGAAGACCAGAGCTAGGATCAGCCTGGCCCCAGTAAGGTAAAAAGTCTATCTGTAGATTCTGATTACTTCACTTTGTCAGAATAAGATGCATATTCATCAAGAGATGAAGATGTGTCTGAATCTGAAGGAGATATTCATCAGCTGATAGATGAATATGGGGATTTATTGCAGGCACTTAAGAGAAGCAAAAACTTGGCCAAAATCAGGCTAAGGTAATTGCATCTCTTAAGTTGGCTGCATTTGATTCAGAGAAGCTGCTGGATTAAAAGATGAATGAGATTGCCAAATTGAAGAACATAACTGTTATTCAAATGGGAACAATCACTTTAAAAAATGATCAGATTAAAAGTCTGGAAAATAGACTTCGGAAAGAGAAGGAGATTGTGGCTAGTTTCTCTAAGCCAAAGTCTATCCTATCCTTAATAGATGACTTTGTGGAAAAAAAGAGTAAGGTAGGAATAGGCTATAAGAGCACTACATGGGTACACAGTCCAATAAGAAAGGCAAAGCCGCAGCACAAAACAAAAAACCTGCTGCAAATAATACAACTAAGATTATACCTAAAAAGAGGTATAATAAGTTTGAGTGCTGGTGTTGTGGCAAGATAGGCCATTATGCCTTAAACTGTTGGCACAATACCAGTGTCAAGGAGAATAGCAGTCTGCCTGTTAGAAGAGCTACAGGCAGATTTGTTAAGTTTCCGACTAACATGAACCAAGGACCCAAAAGTTATTTGTGTTCTAAGGTTAAGTAATCTTTATTGCAGATGAGTCCAAGTTGCCATGCCCCTATATGGTACTTGGACAGTGGATGTTCCAGGCACATGACTGGAACAAGGGGATTGTTGAAGGACTACTCACCAATGCTAAATGGGCCTAAAGTAATCTTTGGTGATTCTGAAAAAGGAGTCATCAAAGGTTTTGGTAACATTTCTAACAACTCAATTACAATCACTCAAGTGGCCTATGTAAAGGGTTTGAAACATAACCTAATAAGCATAAGCCAGCTGAGTGATCTAGGATATGACATTTCATTTGTCAAGAATGGGTGTCTTATCAAGAGATCAAGTGATCAAAAATTCATATTGACTGGCTATAGAAAAAGAAATGTGTATTGCCTAGATTTTGTGTGTGAGAATAAGAATTCTCCTATCTATCTTGTGGCTGATGAGAAAGTCTCTCATTGTGTCAAATGGCACAAGAGGCTAGCTCATATGAATTACAAGACTATTGGTCAACTCTTTAGTAAAGAGTTAGTGAGGAATGATTCTCAAGTTAAGTGCTATAAGGATGGGATATGCTCAGCTTATCAAAAAGGCAAGCAGACTAGATTCTCCTTTCATAGCCTAGAAACCAAAGATTCAGTGAGGTGCTTATACCTCTTGCATATGGATTTATTTGGTCCTATGCCAGTTCATAGTCTAGGTAGCAAGGTTTATACTTTTGTTGTGGTAGATGACTATTCTAGATTCTCATGGGTATTCTTTCTGAGGCAGAAATCTGAAACCCCAAATGTCCTCTACAATTTTGTCAAACAAATTCAGAATGAATTAAATAGTTCAGTTGTCAAAATCAGAAGTGACCATGGAACTGAATTCCAATCTGAAAGTATGACAAGGCTGTGTGAAGAATTTGGGATTCTTCAGGAATTCTCCTCACCTAGAACACCTCAGCAAAATGGCATTGCTGAGAGAAAGAATAGGATATTGATTGAGGCTGGAAGAACAATATTGAGTGATACTTCTCTCCCAGAATATTTCTGGGCTGAGGCAGTAAACACTGCATGCCATGTGCTCAATAGGGCTTCCATCACCAAAAGCAACAAAAAGACACCCTATGAGATTATGAAGGGCAGAAAAACAAACTTATCCTATTTCAGGATCTTTGGTTGGAAGTGTTATGTGCTTAACAATGGCAAATCTCACCTAACTAAGTTTGCTGTCAAATCCCAAGATGGGATATTTGTTGGGTACAACAATAATAGTAAGGCTTATAGGGACTACAATTTGGCTACTCAAGTTGTAGAAGAGTCAGTTCATGTCATCTTTGATGAAACTAGACTTATTAACAGTGAGTTGTCAAGTAGTTCTTGTAGCTCCACAGGTATACAACAGAAGATGGACCAGCTTACTATCAGAGAAGATCCAACTGCAAAGCAGGATGTGGAAAATGGTAGTTGCTGTCCAGGGGGAGTACAAGACACTCAAGATGCTGATGAAGACCATGAGGTGCAGCATAATGAAGAGATTGGAGAAGGTCAAACTGCTGATAGATTACCTCCAGCAGTTAGACATTTGAAGGATCATCCTGCACACCAGATTATTGGTGATCCAAGATAAGGAGTACAAATAAGGAGTAGGAACTTAAACACAGTTCTTTGCTCTAGCTTCTTATCTCAAGTGGAACCCAAGAGATTTGAAGAAGCTATGCAAGACCATCACTGGATTGATGCTATGCTGGAGGAGTTAAATCAATTCAGAAGGCACAAGGTCTGGGATTTGGTTCCAAAACCAAAAGGCCACAATGTCATAGGGACAAAGTGGATTTATAGAAACAAGCTTGATGAGAGTGGGATCATAGTGAAGAACAAGTCATGACTAGTTTCCAAAGGATACAGACAGGAGGAGGGCATAGACTTTGATCAGACTTTTTCCGCTGTGGCAAGGTTGGAAGCTATCAGGTTATTTCTATCCTATGCAGCATATCAAGGCTTCAAAGTGTTCCAGATGGATGTTTAGTCTGCATTCTTAAATGGAGACTTAAAAGAGGAGGTCTATGTCGAACAGCCCTCAGGTTTTGTTGATCCACTCAATCCTACTTATGTTTATAGACTTTGGAAAGCTTTGTATGGGTTAAAACAAGCTCCAAGGGCTTGGTATGAAACCCTGTCTAATTTCCACATTGAGAACAAATTCTTAAGGGGGAAAATAGACAAGACTCTATTTCATAGAGAATCCAAGGGAAAGATTATCCTAGTCCAAATATATGTTGATGACATAATATTTGGTTCTATTGAGAATAACCTTTGTAGAAAGTTTGCAAAACTTATGCAAGGGAAATTTAAAATGAGCAGTATAGGAGAACTTAAGTTCTTCTTGGGTCTCCAAGTAAGACAGACTGATGATGGCCTGTCCATATCTCAGTCTAAGTTCACTGTGGAGTTAATTAAGAAGTATGGTATGGAGTCATCCACTACCATGAGAACTCTTATGGGGACAAGTATGTCTCTAAGCAAAGTTGATGCAAGAAAACCTGTAGATGAATCTTTATATATAGGGATAGTTAGCTCCCTCCTATATCTGACTACTAGTAGACAGATATCATGTATGATACATGTGTCTGTGCTAGGTACCAATCCTGCCCTAAAGAATCTCATCTTACTACTGTCAAAAGGATTTTGAGTTATCTTAAGGGCACCCCAAATCTAGGCCTTTGGTATCCTAGGAATTGAGATTTTTTACTAATGGGCTATTCAGATGCAGACTTTGCAGGTTGTAGAGTAGATAGGAAAAGCACAACAGGCACCTGTCAATTTCTAGGAGGAAGACTGGTGTCATGGAGCTGTAAGAAGCAGACAAGTGTGGCAATTTCCACAACTGATTCTGAGTATGTTGCTGCAGGAAGTTGTTGTGCACAGTTGTTGTGGATACAACATCAGTTAGAAGATTATGATATTCAGGTAAGTAGAACTCCATTATTATGTGATTCTACTAGTGCTATTTCTATTGCTCATAATCCTGTTTCTCATAGTAGAACAAAGCATATAGAAATAAGATACCATTTTCTTAGAGACCATGTAGAGAAAGAAGATATCTCTTTATAATTTGTTAGTATTGATTTACAACTAGCTGATATGTTTACTAAGCCTTTAGATGCAACTAAATTCAACAATTTCAAAATTGAAATAGGTATGTTGAACATAAATTAGTTTAACAAATTTGGCTAAGTAAAATTGTGTCGACATCAGAAGTTGTCTGTGTCGACACATAGTAGTTGGTGTCAATATTCCAGGAAAGTGGTGTCGACACATCTAGAAAATTGGTGTCGACACATCTAGAGAATCGGTGTCAACACTTCAGAGAAGTGGTGTCGATACATCCAGACGTGGTGTCGATACTTAGAGTAAACACGCAGATTTTGTCGAGCGCAGAATCGACACATATCGTCGAGCGCAGATTCGTCGACCTTAGATCGTCGAACTCGACAACGACAAATAGAATTGATGTTGAGACATTCGAAGTCTGTGTCGACACATTTCAACTATGTCGACACATTTAGAGAATTTTGACGCGACTTTTGACCTTCATTCTTTAGAAGGGTATAAATAGGTCAGCAAGAAATCTTGTCGACACACTCTCCATATTTTCAAGACCAAAACCCTGTGTAGACAAATTCTCTCTTCTCAATCCAAGCTTTCACTCAACCCTAATGGCGCCAAAGCTTGAAGATAATGTCAACGAAGGCTATGAGCTGGTACGCAACGCCTTTGATAATGCGGAAACCGAGATTAAAGTAGTAGAAACTCTAATTGCAGAAAATGGGTTGGAATTTCTGGTATTTGAACCTACAACGATTTGGAAGAAAGAAATACTAGATTTTTATGGCCCAACTACTTTGGATTCTACTGGACTTAAGATCAAATCTACAGTTCAGGGAACTAAGGTTAAACTTACTTTGAAGAGCTTGAGGAAAACTCTTCAACTTCCAAGAACTCAAGAAGAAGTAGAAGTACCCTCATCAAAGACTAGGGAGGCACTTCAATGGTGTGGATTGGATCCCTACTTGAAGATTGGATCAACAATGAACAGAAAAGAGATGAATATGCAAGGAAAACTCCTTTCAGAAGTGGTTGGAAAAGTCATTCTATGCAAGCCAGGGGGGCATGATAGGATTTCAGGCTATATGTTTAGCCTGATGACCAGGATTATCTACAGACTAAAATAGATTGGTCTGCAGTAATCTTTTAAAAGATTAAGGAAAGTATTAAGAAGCCAAATCTGGGAAGGAACCTGAGTCTATACTTGGCTGGAATAATACCAGAAGTAATGAAACAGAGTGCTGGTTCAAAGATCAACCATATGAGAAGGATGGATATTAGGATAATCTCCAGATAGGACAGAGTCTTAACAAAGGACATGACTAATGTAGAGAGGCCAGAGATTCCTGAAGAATCTCTTGCACATGAAATTGTAGATGATGCTCAGGTGCAGGGGGAGCCTCATCTTGAGGAAGAGCCAACCCACTTGGAAAGTGAAATGGCTACACAAACTATTCTTGGGGTAATTCAAGAAGTTAATCAATCAATTTTCAATATTGAGGATGAAATACTAACTGAGTCCTTGATTGATGCTATCCAGACCACTCAACTTAATAGTCAAGCCCAAGATGTTATCATGGAGGATACATATACAGCTGCATATGCTCCTGAGTTGGTGGGGCCTTAAGTCCCTACTCAACAAGAGTTCACCCTTGAAGAGTTGTTTCCTGATATTGTACTAGCAAGAACTGAGGGGGAGCAAACTGAATTTGAGCGGGAGAAAGCAGAAATTGAGGGGGAGCCAATTAACATTGAGGGGGAGTATGTCAGGACTGAGGGGGAGGAGCAAGGGACTCAGGGGGAGCTACCTAGGACTGAACAGGAATTGCCTCCTAGTCCTAAGAAAAGAGTTGATATAGCCAGTACCTCAGCTTCAGAAGATGAAGCAGAAATTCAAGCCAAAAAGAGGAAGCTGATGGATTTCAAAAGGAGAAGCAAAAATTATAAATGGGCTTTACAAACTGCTCCTCAACCTGCCCCAGTAACTGATTATAGTTCTTTGTTGATATCCTTACTAGTAAAATTGGATGAACAAAGGATAGCCATGGAGAAATATATGGATGAGACCCATAAAGATCTGCAATTCTCCTTGGCTCAAGATATTAAATCTATAAGATTTGAAGTAAATCAGAATAAGAAGGAAATGACTGATTGTTTCCACAAAGGTGGCAATGATGTGGTTTTCCTAGCAACACATCAAGAAAAAATCAAGACTCAAGTTGATGATATAGTTATTAAGCAAGGCTATGTCCTAGAGAATCAACTTGGAATGAATGATAATCTGACTGAATCACATAATGTGATTGTTACAGAGTTAAAGAATATTGCTACTGCCCATTGATGAAATGTAAATATGCGTATTTTTATGCACATTAATTTAGTCATTTTCATTTATTTTCGTCGTTTTTACTTATTTTTGTTCAATAAAATGTTCATATTCTTGTAAATTTTCTCCTAACTTGTTTTATTTTGATTTTCAGAAAAATTCCAAAATCTGCCAAAAATTGGGAAGTACACGCCCGTGACACATGGGTCACGCCCGTGACCGAGCCGTGACTGTGCATTTCCCGTGAAATCGGAAAATTTCTGAAGAAAAGGCTTGACACGCCTGGCGACACGCCCGTGTCACCCGACACGGGGCGTGACCCAAGCCCGTGTCCGCTCCTCTCGACGAATTCCACTCGACGATCGTCGAGTGTCGACACCAACTGTCACGCCCAGTGTCACGCCCGTGACCTGGGGCGTGACCCAATTTCAGCTCAACGATTTCGACTCGACACTTTCCGCTCGACATTCGTCGAGTGTCGACCCGACTGTCACGCCCATAGTCACGCCCGTGACATGGGGCGTGACCTTTCCAGCTGGCCCGACAAGATGCTGCCGAGGACATTTGACGCAACCCGCGCCCGGTTCTACCTCCCCGACACGCCCTAGGTCACGCCCGTGACCTGGGGCGTGACTGCTGCGAACTCAGCCCGAAGTCAACTTTGCTGTCCAATCGCCAGCCGCCTTCATGAATAGTACTGTCACGCCCCCATGTCACGCCCGTGACCGAGGGCGTGTACTTAGAAATTTTTTCCTATAAATAGCCCAGTTCTGTAAGGTCCAAGGGTTCAGATTTTTGGGCCAATTTAGTGTATTTTTGTGGGCTGCATCCGTGATTTTCAAGGCTATGTAAGGAGATTTCTCCCTTTTTTATTTCATTTCTTGTTTTGTCTTAGCTTTAACCCTTGTAATAGCTTGTAATAGTTCCTAAAATTCAATAAAATGTTAGATTTTCTCTTCTTACTTAGCTTTGGAATGAAACTTGTGCCCACTTTCTTTCTTCTTTTTATTCTTAGTTTCATCTTTGTTCTTCACTTGTTCTTCATTTATGAAAAGTGTGTGTGTGTATATGAGTGTAATTTGCTTACTTTACATGTTTTTTTACTTGTTTTCATGCTTAGGAATGTTAGGTTTTCCCCTTTTTCTCCTTATCTTTTTCCTTTAACTAGTTTTTCATGCTTAGATTTTGATTTCATCCTTATGATTCTATAAAGGAGATTTTAAAAAGTGAATTTGTTCTTTTCTTTTTACTTAGTTTTTTTTAGGATTGTAAAACCTCTTTTGTTCTTTTCATCTTCTTTTTCACTTTTTTATCACTTTCATAACATCATAAGAATGAAAATGTTGGTATTTTTATTTTCCAAAAAACTTTGATTTTTAATTTGTTTTGAAAAACTTTTGTCTTCTAAAATTTTAATTTTCTCTTTTTATTCATTTTTGGCAAAACCTAAGCATGAAAAAGTTAAAGTTTTAATTTTTTGAGCACCTTTGATTTTGACTTTATTTTGTAAAACTTTTTGCTCATATTATTTTTGTTTGTTCTTTTTATGTGTTTTGGGTAAGTTTTAGGAGTAGAAATCTTGTTATTTTCATTTTTAGATAACTTTAATTTTTCTTTGTTATTAGTGTGAGTGAGTGTATGAGCTTAAATTTCTTTTTGTTCTTCTTATATTTTCATGAAGTGTGTGTGAGTGTAGGTGTATTAACTTTTATGCTTTGATTTAAATTGTGTAGAGTGTGTGAGTGTAGGTGTTAAATTTTCATGCTTTGTTTTAATGCTTTCTTTTAATGCTTTATTCAAATTATGTAGAGTGTGTGAGTGTAAGTGTATAATTTTATTGCTTTCTTGAATTTCATATGGAGTGTGTGTGTTTGGGTGCATTTATTTCCGCCTACTCGTTAAGAGTTAAATGGCGCATCGTTTTCATTTTCAGTCCTACTCGTTCGAGTAGGACTTGTAATTTTTCTTTCTTTATTTTTCCGCCTACTCACTTGAGTTTAAATGGCCGGACTTTATTTCAGTCCTACTCGTTTGAGTAGGACTTGCAATTTTACTTTCTTTATTTTTTTCCGCCTACTCACTTGAGTTAAATGGCCGGACTTTTTAGCCCTGTAATCGCATTTATTTTCTCCTACTCATTTGAGTAGGACTCGCTTTCATTTCAGTCCTACTCGTTTGAGTAGGACTTGCAATTTTCAGCCTTTATTTACCGCCCCCACTCGTTTGAGTGGAACTCGCAAATTTAAATTATGCAAATTTCATTCATGTGTAACTTAGTTTTTGTTTAATTTATAATTTGGAGTGTGCGTGAGTTCTCGTTTAGTTAACTTTTTAGCTTTCTAAATATTGTTATTTTTCTTTTGTCCCTTTCTTATAATCGTTTAGCATTTAATTTCGAACTCGCGCCTCACTAAATTATAAGCCGTCCCCATACCGATGTGTGGCTAATCGCTATTAGCCTCGGCATCGAAGAGCATTGGGACATTTAAAATGATTTATAATAATTGAAGCTCTTTATTTTCATTTTAATTTAAGCACTTAGGGTTTACCCCGGGTTTACGACGCGTAGGACCACATAATCGATGTGTGGGCCCTATTTCCGTAGTCCATATGCTAGCTAGCCGAGAGGCCGTGCATATGGACCGATCACCCCTGGGTAAATAGAGTTGCGTGCACCCCCTCGAGAGAGGACAAGCGTAATTCTACCGGATTGGGTCCCCCACCCAATAGCGGGGTTCTTAGCGTAAAGCGGACGTTAAGAGGAATCCTTCGTCGGACTAACGTTCGGTCGAATAGTCTTAACGTTTAGGTGAGCGATATCCCTATAGCTAGGTGAGCTCACATTTGTGGAACCTCCACGGCCAAGTTGCCTTATTATTAATTTGAAAACCAAGTCTTTTTATTATTAAAAATTGTTTTAGTCTTAATCCGATTCGATGCCGAGCGTTAACCCTTCATCGAATATTCTCTAAATCGTTTTTTTCGCTCCTTTGCTTTTTCGCCTTTTATTAAGTAAAAAAAATCCACCTTATTTTCAGTAAAATAATAGTCCTCCCGGAGGAGTAAGAATAGTCAACGCGACCCCGAGAACAATACGACCTCGGTATTCCCCCGAATATCGAGTACTACTTGCGATAGGTGCACTTGCCTACCCGAGCAAGCCCGCGGCGATCGACTCAACGAACCAACCACAGTAAGAGTCTGTTCGCGGGCCCATCAAGTTTTTGGCGCCGTTGCCGGGGATCGAACCCGGGTCACCCGCGTGACAGGCAGGAATACTCACCAATTTTTATGCACATTAACAAGTTAGGAGAAAATTTACAAGAATAGGAACATTTTATTGAACAAAAATAAGTAAAAACGACGAAAATAAATGAAAATGACTAAATTAATGTGCATAAAAATACGCATATTTACAGTTCATCAAATACCCCCATACTTAGGCTTTTGCTATTCCAGAGCAAAAGTTTGAGGTGAATCTATAAGGAATAAAAAAAACTCTAAGTTTTGGCTATCGCTTAATCAATTATAAGAGAGATCGAAATAAATATACGGGGTGTAAGAGTTAAGTCCTAAAATTATGTAGATGATTTAAATAGCGCAAAAGTTTTGGCCAAAAGACTTCTTGATGTAATCAAATAGAAGGCAACATTTGAAATGGTTAGATTAACGAAAATAGTTTGGAATTATAAGAACTCTAGCTTATACGAGTGCTACCGGAAATAATACAATTTACTAATTATGCTCTCAAAAAGATTTTTGAATTAATTCTAGAATCGTTTAATTGGCTAAGGGGGTAGTGTGGTTTATGAAGAGGGTTTTGATAATTGAGGTGAGGTAATTTTTTCTCGAACCTCCATGTTTTTTTTTCTTTTGGATTATTAGGAAAACGAAATCTTATTTTCCTAATATGATTTTTGTTTTTCAACTTCATAATAATAAACTTACCCAATGTATATTTGTAGGAGTAATGAATTTTATCCTCTTACTCCCTATATAATCTTTTTAAAATTATTGGGTGCCTATGTTTACGGAACGAAATCTTGTTCCCATTGACATAAGATCTTTTAAGGGTAAAATTTTTCATGCCAAGTAGGTCATGAAAAGTGAGGGGAGAAAGAAAAACTAGATTGTAATCCTAAAAATTTTTGAGAGCAACCTTAATAATTTGTACGTTCCAATTTTTTTCAGAAAGCTAGAGGTAAGTATAATTGAATTCTATAGTCGTTATTTCCTAACATAATATACGTGCTCCTATTAATGAAAAATTAGAAGTAGTGCCTAAAACGAGTCCGCTAATTTTAACAAAGCATAAAGAATTCTTTAAAACTTAACCCCGACTATTTAAATGTTTCAATCAATAATTAACAAACGGGTAGCAAACAGAGAATTAATAGTATTCACATATAAATAAACTCAGAGCAAAATTTTTGGATAGCAGAAAAGTTAAGTATGGAATATTTAATTTATTTCTTTCAAAACATTTTTTTGATTTTTTATAGTTTTTGTGTAAACATTTTTTTGTGTTTTTCATTTATTATCTTTTTTTTTGTATTTTTGTTTTTCTCAATTTTTTTGTTTGAAAATTTTTTGAACTATTATCTTTTTTTTTTTTTTGTATTTTTTAAGAGAATTTTCATAATATGTACAAAAATAAGGGAGAAAAAGAAAAAGGTTTGTACAAGAATGAGGAAGGGGGAGAGAGAAAAAACAAAAAAATATATACAAAGAGAAAAATTTTTTGGATTTTTGTTTTTTTTTGCATTTAAAATTTTTTTTGTTTTGTTTTTTTTTTTTTTTCATAAAAAATTTTTTGTTTTTGTTTTTTTTTTCCATAAAAAAATTTTTTGTTTTTGTTTGTTTTTTTTTTTTCATTTAAAATTTTTTTTTTTTTGTTTCATTTTAAGATGTTTTTTAATTTTTTTTTGGTTTTGTTGTTATATGTATTGTTTTTGTATTTTTCTTTGTTTTGAGATGCAGAAAAAAAATGAAGTGCAGAAAATAAAGCACGAAAATACCCCCATACTTAAGTCCAACATTGTCCCCAATGTTGTATCGTAAGTATGCGGAACAGAAAAGAAAGACAATATGTACAAAAAAAAGAAAGGGAAGGGGGTAGAAGCTTCCCTGAAACGCGGTGGGGAAGGCCGATCAGAAACCCTGCGTTTATTAGAAAAAAAATAACAAAGATAATAAGGAAAGAGCGAAAAAGATAAGCGAGGGGTGCCTCCCAGGAGCGCTTTGTTTATAGTCGTGTAGCTTGACTATTTTGGCGGGTTTATAATGTGGAGGAAAGTTATGGTTTCGCTAAAACCGATCACTGGGTCGCCCGCGATGTAAGACTTTAACCGATGACCGTTTACTTTAAAAGAGCCTTTGTCCGGGTGGGAGACGAGTACGGTGCCATAAGGAAAAACTTCTTCAACTAAGAAGGGACCGGACCATCTAGATTTTAATTTACCTGGAAAAAGCCTAAGGCGTGAATTGTAAAGAAGGACAAGATCGCCCGGAGAAAATAATTTTTGGGACTTGATTTTTCGATTGTGATATAACTTAGAGCGCTCCTTATAGAATTTATTGCTCTCGTAAGCGTTCGCACGCCATTCATCGAGCTCGTTTAGTTGCAGTTTTCTATTCTGAGCGGCTAAGTTGGAGTCGAGGTTTAAGAGTTTTAAAGCCCAAAGTGCGCGATGTTCTAATTCTACGGGTAAATGACACGCTTTGCCGTAGACTAACCGGAACGGCGTACATCCAATAGCGGTTTTGTAAGCCGTCCGATACGCCCACAACGCATCGTCGAGTTTAACGGACCAATCTTTCCTATTTAGCGAAACAGTTTTTTCTAAAATTCGCTTAATCTCTCGATTTACTACCTCGACTTGGCCACTTGTTTGCGGGTGGTAGGGGGTGGCAAGCTTGTGCGTGACTCCGTATTTAGCTAACGTCTTAGCCATAAGAGCGTTACAGAAATGCGTTCCCATATCACTAATAATTGCGCGAGGCGTGCCGAAGCGAGAAAATAATTTTTTAAGAAATGTAACGACGACTCGCGCATCGTTGGTGGGGAGAGCTTGCGCTTCCGCCCACCGCGATACGTAGTCGACCGCCACTAAAATATACATATTTTTGAAAGACGGAGGTAGGGGGCCAACAAAATCTGTGCCCCACAAATCGAAGACTTCGCATTCTAAAAACATGTTTTGGGGCATCTCGTCGCGACGAGAGATGTTACCCGACCGCTGACAGCTATCGCATGCGCGCACAAAATTATGCGCGTCTTTGAAGAGAGTGGGCCAAAAGTAGCCCGCCTCTAGCGCCTTCCGAGCGGTCCGGTTGGCTTGATAATGCCCACCGGCTGGACCCTCGTGGCAGTGCTTAAGAATTTGTAAGCACTCCACACCCGCAACGCATCTTCGGACCGCTTGGTCCGCGCAGATACGAAAAAGAAATGGGTCCTCCCAAAAGAAATTTTTCAAGTCAGAAAAGAATTTCTTCTTTTGATGACTGGAAAACTCTTTTGGAAGGACCCGCGCTACTAAGAAATTTGCAAAATCTGCGAACCAAGGCGAAGATGACGAAGATTTATTAATGGCAAGAAGGCGTTCCTCGGGGAATCTGTCATTTATTTCAGATTCGACGAGCGCTTCCGCACCCGGATTTTCTAAACGGGAGAGGTGGTCTGCCGCTAGATTTTCCGCTCCCCGCTTATCTCGGATCTCCAAATCAAACTCTTGTAGGAGGAGAATCCATCGAAGAAGGCGGGGCTTCGCATCATTTTTAGCTAATAAATATTTAAGCGCGGAGTGATCGGTAAAAACGATAACTTTAGATAGCGTTATATACGAGCGAAACTTATCGAAAACGAAAACGACGGCTAAGAGTTCCTTTTCCGTTGTCGTGTAATTTACTTGTGCGGAAGTGAGCGTCTTGTTAGCGTAATAAATAGGATGAAAATGTTTTTCTACGCGTTGGCCAAGAACGGCACCTAAGGCAATATCACTAGCGTCGCACATTATTTCGAACGGAAGGGACCAATTAGGGGCCACTAATATTGGTGAAGAGATAAGTTTTTGTTTTATTAAATTAAAGGCGGACTCGCATTCGCTACTAAAGATGAAGCGTGATTCCTTTTCCAAGAGGTGAGTTAGCGGCTTTGTTATTTTTGAAAAGTCTTGAATAAAGCATCGATAAAAGCCCGCATGGCCTAAGAAACTCCTAATAGATTTTACGTTTGTTGGATGTGGAAGTTTTTCTATAATTTCTATTTTGGCCTTATCCACCTCTATCCCCTTAGACGAAATCATATGGCCGAGGACCAAACCTCCTCGAACCATAAAGTTGCATTTTTCCCAATTTAGAACAAGGCTTGTGTCCTCGCACCGTTGAAGGACACGATCTAAATTGTTAAGGCAATCGGGAAAAGAGCGTCCGAAAACAGAAAAGTCATCCATAAAGACTTCCATAATGTCTTCTACTAGCTCGCCAAAGATCGCTAGCATACATCTTTGGAATGTAGCTGGCGCGTTGCAGAGTCCAAATGGCATTCTTCGATAGGCGAAGGTGCCAAACGGGCAAGTAAAAGTTGTTTTCTCTTGATCATCGGGGGAAATGGGGATTTGGAAAAACCCCGATAAACCATCAAGAAAACAATAATACGGATGACCGGATAAACGCTCTAAAATCTGGTCTAGAAATGGCAGAGGGAAATGGTCCTTGCGGGTGGCGTCGTTAAGTTTCCTATAGTCGATGCACACTCGCCAACCCGTAACAGTACGAGTTGGGACAAGCTCGTTATGCTCGTTCGCCACTACGGTAAGACCGCCCTTCTTGGGCACGACATGCACGGGACTAACCCATGCACTGTCCGAAATAGGGTAGATAATCCCCGCATCTAACAACTTAATGATTTCGGCTTTAACGACGTCTTTCATGTTTGGGTTAAGACGACGCTGCGGCTGTATCGTTTTGCGGCAATTATCGTTTAGGAAAATCTTATGGGTGCAAAAGGAGGGGCTAATCCCCTTTAGGTCAGAGATTTGCCACGCAATTGCGTGGCGATGTTTAAATAAAACTTCCAATAAATCGGAAGTCTCCGAATCACTCAAGTCCGAAGAAATGATAACGGGGAGCGTATCACCTTTTCCCAAAAAAGCGTACTTGAGCGAGGCGGGTAAGGGTTTGAGGTCTAGGATGGGCGGTTCTTCTAGGGAGGTTGTAATTCCTATGTCTTTCTTACCAATTGGTTCGAAAGGCAAGTCTATAGACGTATCCTCATCGCAGTTAAAATTTTCGAGCGCATAAATATCGTCATTTAAAAATACGGACTCGAAAATGGGAGAAGAACGATCTCCGAAAAAGGTATTTAAAGAATAGCAGAAATCGTCGCTCGATGACAAATTGTCCATCGAGGGATTAATAGAGAAAGTAACTTGGTCATCGCCTACTCGGAGGAGAAGGCTACCATTACTAACATCTATTAGTGCGCGGGAGGTGGCGAGAAAAGGGCGACCGAGTATTATTGGTACCTCGGCGTCCTCCTCGATATCTAAGATGACGAAGTCTACCGGGAAGGTAAACTTGTCGACTCGGACAAGGACGTCCTCCACTACCCCGATAGGGAACTTAACCGAGCGATCCGCTAATTGGATGCGCATATTCGTAGGACTAGGAGTACCCAAACCTAAACGCGAAAAGAGCGAGAACGGCATCAGATTAATGCTAGCCCCTAAATCGGCTAAGGCGTACTTTACTAATATATCGCCAAAAAGGCACGGGATGGAAAACCGTCCCGGGTCGTTTTGTTTTGCGGGCAATTTATTAGTAAGGGCCGCCGAGCAGCCAGCGTTGAGAGATACATGCGAAATATCCTCTAATTTTCGTTTATTAGAAAGTAGTTCTTTTAAAAATTTCGCATATTTGGGCATTTGCGAGATAGCCTCGCAAAAAGGAACATTAATGTGAATTTGTTTTAATAATAAAATAAATTTTTCATATTGCGCGTCCTTACGCTCGTTTTCTAACTTATGCGGATACGGAAGAGCCTTGTTTAAAATAATTTTTTCTTTTATAATAGGTAAAGGTGGCGTGAGCGAAGAAAGGGGAAGAGGGGTCGGAGGTGAAATATGTACCTGAGGGTCGGTCCGTTTTGGATCGACCACCTCCTTTCCGCGACGGAGGGTTATAGCGTTGGCGTTTTCCCGCGGATTGGGCTCCGTGTTTCCCGGCAGTGCCCCGAGCGCGCGCTCGGACATCATCCTCGCCAGCTGTCCAACCTGTTGTTCGAGTGTTTTTAGCGATCCGGTGATGTTCCAGATATTTGACTCGTTGGACGCAATATACTTTGAAAAATTTTCCTCCATCGGGGAGGGTTTCGGAAGAGGAGGGGGAGGAAGAAATCCGGGCGCATAAGAAATAGGGGGACGCTGAGCATTATTCGGGTTGCTCCACGAGAAGTTGGGGTGATTCCTCCAACCCGGATTATAGTTATTACTATAAGGGTTGTTGTTGGGGTTGAAGGGAGGACGACCCGAATTTCCCATGAAGTCCACGAACTCTTCAGCTACGCAGACATTAGGGGGAATAAAACAAGGCGGAGTGGAGGAGGCAGCAGACATCTCCGCCACCTGCTTTGTTAACCTTTCAACTTGAAGGGTCAAGAGAGCAGTGGCATCCACTTCAAAAAGACCAGCCGCCGGCTTTGGTCGTCCCCGCGGGACGTTCCATTGATAGGCGTTCATAGCCATCTCTTCGAATAAAGCCTGGGCGGCCTCGGGGGTTTTGTTATTAAGCGTTCCCCCGGCAGCCGCGTCAATCATTTGACGCGTCTGAAAATTCAGCCCATTATAAAAAATTTGAACTTGCAACCACGTTGGCAGCGCGTGGTGCGGGCAACGGCGGAGGAATTCCTTAAATCGTTCCCAAGTCTCGTATAGAGACTCAGGATCGTTCTGCACAAACGAAGAAATGTCCGCCCGCAACTTTGCAGTTTTGGCGGGCGGAAAGTACTTCGTTAGGAACCGTTCCGTCAACTCAGCCCACGTGGTGATACATCCTCGCGGGAGGGCATTCAACCACGCCTTGGCTTTGGACTTAAGGGAAAAAGGAAATAAGCGCAAACGAATGGCGTCATCAGTGACGCCATTGATCTTGAAGGTGTCGCATATCTCCAAGAAATTGGACAAGTGGACATTCGGGTCCTCATCCGGCAGTCCATCGAACTGCACGGCGTTTTGGACCATTTGAATGACACTTGACTTTATTTCAAAATTATTATTGGCCACCGCAGGGCGAACAATACTCGACCCTGAATCATCCAGGTTAGGCCGGGCGTAATAAGACATAGTACGCTCGGCCGCCGGGGGAAGGTTAGGGGCGGCCATAACTACAACAGTGGGTTCTTCGATAGATTCCTCGGGATCTAAAGAAGGATTTCGGCGATGAGATCGGATACGCGCAAGAGAGCGTTCGATCTCAGGGTCGAAGTCTAAATCTTCAGACTCTGAGGGTTGTCCTCGGGTCATACACCCAAACAAAAATAAAACAAAAATAAACTTTTTTTTTTTTTTTTTAAAATAAAGTTTTTAGTTTTTTTTTTTATAGAAAATAAGTAAAATTAATAGACTCCGGAATTCGAAATAGCAACTCGAAAAGAGAGTCCCCGGCAACGGCGCCAAAAAGTTTATTAAGCAAGGCTATGTCCTAGAGAATCAACTTGGAATGAATGATAATCTGACTGAATCACATAATGTGATTGTTACAGAGTTAAAGAATATTGCTACTGCCCATACTGAGGCAAGGGCTAAAGCCAAGACAAATTTTGACAAGCAATTATAGGAAGGCCTAGCTGTTGTACAAACAGCTAGTGAGCAATCTCAAAAGACTATTTCTGCACAGCTACTGAAGTTAAGGTCATTTTATAAGGATGGTGTAAATTATCTAGATGAACAGGTACGATTTCAAAAAGATGACCTCATGGATCATATTGCAAGAGAAGTCATAAAGGGGGAGAGAGTGTTAGTCAAGGCTGGCTCAGATCATGCTAAATGGATATCTAATAGCATTAGAGCCACCCTTGGATATCCACCCCTCTGTGATGATGATAATGTAGCTGAGTCAGGTATATACCCTGCTTATTTTGGAGGTGATCAACCTGAAGTTGCTCAGGTCATCTACCCTCCAGCAGACTTTGATATAATTCACCAAGAAGTATAGTCAATGTACAACCCTCCAGAGGGTAATAAAAATGTTATCATTGAGAAAGTTAACATGTCAGAGGTAGATGTGAATAAGGAGTAAGAAGCTCAACTGTCAAAGAAGAGATTCAGAGAACAGGCTGAGTTAAAGCCTGATTTTGAGCAGTGGAGTCCAACTTCCAGGAATATCATATTGACTTCCTCGAAAGCTGTAAAAGACAAGACCCATGATAGGGGCAAATGGTACACAGAGAAAGAATGGCAAAAGCATGAAGCTAGACAGGAAGCTATTCTGCAATATAGAAGAAAGGCAAAGGCTGGGAAGCTACCTCCTAATGCTCAGGAGCCTAGAAAGTATTTCCCAAAGCATCTTTACTATTTTGAAAGGCAAAGAATAAGAGATGAAAAACAAAAGAAGAAGGATCTGAAGGGTAAGAAGCCAGCTGAAGATACTGATGCTCCAGTACAAGCCAAGATCCAATCAGGCAAAGGAATAGTCATCAAGGAGCCTGAGCAGCCTTAGGATAGATTTACTAGATTTTATAACACTGTAATCTTTAGTGTTAAAAAACCTATGTAAACTATTGTTAAGAAACTTTTGCAAGTTTAAACAAAATAATGATTGATGTTCATTATATTTGCATCATTCTTCTGTGATGTCATTTTATACATGTTTTGTTTATAAGTTACCCTGTCATATAATATTTTTATATATCATAATATGTGTTTGTTATGAATGGTGTATATCATTGACTAAGGGTTATGACTTCTCCAAATATGGGGAGATTGTTGGGTACATTGGAAAATGTGTACTAGATTTGAAGAAGCCTCACCTTACTCAATGATATGCATCAAGGTGTATTTGATGTTGTTTCGAGTTTATATGGGCAGGTTAAGAAAATGCAAGAATGCAGGAAAGGGTTTCTAAGTCCATGAGTCGACACCAGAAGAAGCTGTGTCGACACTTATGAAGGCTTGTGTCGACACTGGAGAAAAGCTGTGTCGACACTAGGAGTTAATTGTGTCGACACTTGGAAAGGCTGTGTCGACACCAGAAGAAACTATGTCGACACACAAAGGCAGTATCGACACACAGAGAAAGCTTAGTCGACATCAACTGTGTTGACACACAGAGGCAGTGTCGACACACAGAAGACTTCGTCGACATCAACTGTGTCGACATCAACTGTGTCGACACACAGGACTTGTGTCGACACATGGCAGAATTTCAACAAAATCAATTTGTGTGAAGAAAAGAAGTGACTGTGTCGACACCACAGAACTAGTGTCGACTCAATCTACAGAAGTTGTGTCGAGAAGCAGTGTCAACACCAAGGAAGCTGTGTCAACACCACCAAGGCTTGTGTCGACACTTAGTCTACTTGTGTCGACACATGATGAAGTTCAGTCTCGACACTTTGCTGACAGAGACAGAGTTTCAAGAAGGGACTAGATGACTTGACAGCTGCCATTACCAACCGGTCTACTGCAACTGTCAGAGCTGTCAGAAGTTTGTTAGAAACTGGATCAGCCAGTTACCATGGAGGAAGTCTATATAAAGGGATTCTCCAACAACAAATATATGAGATTGATGATAGAAGTTACATACTAAAACATGAAAGAGTATACACATACAGTTATACAAAAATAGAAGAAGATTTTCGTCAGAAGATCTAAGAAGAAGTTGGAGAGAGAGAGCTCCATCTATTGAAAGGAAGAAAGGGACTTAAATCAACAAGTCTCTTAAGTGCAGATTCTGAACCAGTCTACCAAGAAGGATTCAGATTAAGATCTGAATTTCAAGAAAGAAGTTGATTGAAGATCAACTTCAAAAGAGTTCAACCCTACTGAGTTCAGATTCAAGAAGCTTTGTAGAAAGCTAAGAGTGGTTGTTCTTTGCCATCAGATTCTTTCAAGAACTGATTAAGAAACCATTCATCCTTTCTCTCTCTATTAGGGTGGTGGTATTTTACAAACTTAAATCAATTTTCTGTAGGATCTTTATAAGATCTGAGCTGTAAGCCTGTTTTTATAAAGGCTGAGTTATAGGAGATTATTTTCTCTGAGTGGTAGGCCTTGTTGAAGACTGAGGTAGGGCTGTGAGCCTGAGTTATAGGAGATTGTTATCTCTTAGTTATAGGCCTTGTAGAAGGCTGAGGTAGGGAAGATTTCCTGAGTTGTAGGAGTGTGGACTCACTCTGATTTTTAGGAGCCTTGTTTGGGTTCTGAGCTGTAAGATCTGCGGATCTGAGGTAAAGAGAAGAAGTTAGGCCGAATCTAGCACACTACTAGATAGAAGAAGGGGGAAAGTGGATGTACCCAGACCTTGGGGAACCACTATAAAACTTTGTGCAATCTGTGACTGTGTGTATTTTTGTGCAATTCTGTGAATTCTGTGATTGTGATAGCTGTAGAACTGATAGATTATTTTGATTATCTGGATAAATATTCTGCCTTAGTGTAAAAAGGAATTGCACCTATTCACCCCCCTCCCTATAGGTGTTTAGGAGCCAATTCTTTTAGTTGCTAACGTCGCAAAAGGGGAACGACGCCATTTGGGTGGTCGTGGATCGTCTAACGAAGGTGTCGCGCTTCATTCTGCATAGGAAAGATGATCTAGTTGAGAAATTGGCAAAGTTGTATGTAGATATTATTGTGCGGCTTCATGGTGTGCCCCGCAGCATCGTGAGTGACCGAGATGGGCGGTTCACGTCCAATGATTGGAGGCTGGTGCAGCAAATGTTGCGAACAAAGATGAGTTTTAGCACAGCCTTTCATCCGCAAACGGATGGGCAGACCGAGATGGTCAATAGAACAATGGAAGACATGCTTCACATATGCGTACTGGATTTTGGAAAGCAGTGGGAGGACCACTTGTACTTGGTGGAGTTCGTGTACAACAAAAGCTACCAGGCAAGCATACAAATGACACCCTTCGAGGCCCTTTATGCTAGAAGATGTCGCACGCCGTTGTCTTGGTTGGAAACGGGCGAGTCAAAGTTGTACATACGTCTAGAGGTGGAGGATGCTACTTCTTTGGTGAGAACCACTCGGGAGAGGTTGCTAATCACTCAGGACCGCTAGGCTATGTACTATAATGCCAAGCACAGGAACGCGGAGTTCGCTGTTGGCGATTGGGTGTACTTGAAGATCAAGCTGTTCAAGGGTGTCTCGCGGGTGCGGCGCTTGAAGAAGCTAAGCACGAGGTACCTTGGACCGTTTGAGGTTCTGGAGCGGATTAGTGAAGCAGCGTACCAGTTGAAGCTGTCAGTGGAGCTTAGTGGTCTACATGATGTATTCTATATATCGGTGCTATGGAAGGTGGTGCAAGAGCCTACGCAAGTGATCACGGTCGATCAAGTGTCGGTCGATAGTGTGTTGATGACGAATGTCAATCCCGTACGTATTGAGGACTTAGAAGTCAAGCGGCTACTCATAAAAAGAGATCAGGATGGTCAAGTTCCGTTGGGATAATTGCGGTCGGGAGGAGCTCTCTTGGGAGCGAGAGCAGACTATACTTAAGGAGTACCCGGAGTTGTTTTGCTCAGGTACCGTTTAAGTTTTATGCCTATCTTTCCTTTATGTAATTTCGTGGGTGAAATTCGTTTAAGAGGGGGAGAGTTGTAACGCCCCGAAACTCAAAAGAGCGACCAGAGGCATTTTAGGCCAAATTTGGTATTTGGTAGGGGGCACACGGCCTGGGACACGGGTGTGTCCCAGTGCATGTCAGGCTCGAGTCGACGATTTGGCCGAGAGGTCGATGAATTTTGGAGTCGACGATCGTCGAGCAGCGAACACGGCCTGAGACACGTTCGTGTCTTAGGGCGTGTCGAGCTCGTGTCGACGATCGGCCTGGGAAGTCGACATTTTCGCTCGATGATGTGTCGAGACAGGGAACACGGCCTAGGATACGGGCGTGTCCCAGGCCGTGTCGGGTGGTCGACGAACTGCGCTCGACGAAGTGTCGAGAGAGTGAACACGGCGTGGAGCCCAGGCATGTTCAGATTTGACACGGGCATTTCAAATAGGACACGGGCATGTCCAAGACCCGTGTGAGTGTCGGGTTAGTGTTGGTCCTGTGTTGATGGGGGAACACACCCGGGAACACGGACTAGTATTGGCTGACACGAGCATGTCAGGTCGAACACGGGCGTGTCGGATGCCCGTGTGTTTTTCGAGACGCGTCAATTTTGACGGTGAATGAGGGACATGGCCCTAGACACGGTCGTGTCGCAGGCCGTGTTCGACCCAGGTTTTACATTTCATCTACGAATTGAAGCTGTTCGTTTCCTTATTTTGGGATCCGACGGTTAGGGGTTGTTCCTACTGGGATATACCCGGGATTGGTCCTATGAAACCCTCATTTCACTTGAGTGGTTCTCTTTCTAATTCTAGAGAGAGGGGAGAGCAAAGGAGGAAGAAGAAGCCTAGATCCGGTCACCGACGGAGCTTCAGAGCTCCAAATCGCGAACCGACTTCGGATCTACGGAGGCAAGGAGAGTGTGGTGCTTTTCATCCGCTTATATTTCCATGGCGCTAAGGAAGAATACTAGGGTAACGATTCTCTACTTGAGCATGTGAAGCTTTACTTCTTTTGTATAGGGAAGCCCGCTCTCACGAGTTTGCGGTGTGTTTGAGGCGTTCCTTCGAGTAGACATGAATAGTCCCCGTTGTGTACATGTAGAATCAGTAATCGAGAACGGATATAGGCATGATGTGTGAAGCGTACCCGGACAAGTTGGTCTGGATCGGTGATGTTGCATTGCATAAATGGCCGGAGAAGACTCCGTGCGAATGTTTGTTTTTCGGGTTTTCTACGTGGTAGGTTGCAACAAGGAGACTTGGGGATTAACTCCAAGGTGCACCCGGAAAACTAGGCAGATGTGTGGTTCTGCCAACATGGTGGCCTGGGAGCCAACCTGAACATAACTGGGTTATGTGATTCTATGGGAGATACGGGACTCGGGGAAGCTTGACCCGCGCAGACGACTTAATTGACGTTGCGGTGTGAGCAACAGGTCAGGTGGAACAGTACCCGATCTATGTCGTTCGGTTAAAGAGACCTAAAGTTACTTGTCACTTATCGTTAGCATAGATGGAGGGTCTTAGTCAGTGGCCAGAAAGACCAGTTGCTCACGAGATATTGTCGTCCTTGGGGCAGTGGTGAGTCGGCAGACTTAGACCGTGATCACCGAGAATATGCCCTGAGAGCACGGGGTGTGTGGTCGTGCGTGCCTGCGCCTGTGATGTAGTGTTATTACATTACTGCTTGGTTATACTAATAAAGTGCAGGGAAGGAGCATCGTCGCCCCGAGTTTGGGGGCGGGATCGTTATAATTTGGTCAGCATAGCTGACCGTTGCTTTTATTTGCCACCGTGCGGTGGATTGTGTCTTGCAGGTGCTGCAGAGTCGAGCGATAAATAGCGGGCCAAAACCCAACTCGCTGAGCCGGCCCTCGAATGCCTAATTTTGAGTGTTTTCCTTTATTCATGCATGGCCGACCTGCGTGTCGAGGTTTGAAAAACATGTAATTTGAGGAAAATAATTGTAAGGCCATAAGTCCAGTACTTGTGTATTTGTACTTCATTCCTATTGGCTTTGTAGTGGACATTCATGCTAGTATTGGGTTCTTTATTAACACAACTTTTAATTGCTTCCGCTAGAATGCTCTTTGTAGGACGTTGTTATTGGTTGGATGGTTTCCATTGAGTAACCACTCAGTCTGTCTGTGGTATATGGCGTCGGGCCCCGGCCGGACATACTGCTATATGCTATGTGACGGATAGGGGGTGTTACACACACTGCAACAGATATTCAGTGCACCAAGGGATCACGAAGATTGCAGCGGATCTGAAGAGGATGATGTATTTGTCGGGTGTGAAGAAGGATGTTACGTACTTTGTGATGCACAACAAGGCTTGTCAGCTCATAAAGGCAGAGTGCAAGTGTCCGGCCGGATTATTATAGCCACTTCTGGTACCGGAGTGGAAGTTTGAGGACAAAGCCATTTATTTTACATGCGCTACCCCGATTATATGTGTGGAATGTTTCGATTTGGGTGATCGTCGATAGATTGATGAAGGTGGACAGGTTTATTCCAGTTCGGAAGGACGCTCCGATCAGTGATTTAGTGCGGAGGTTTGTCAAGCAGTTTGTCTATTACCACGGAGTGCCCAGGATGATCATGTCAGATCGGGATGGACACTTTATGTCCAAAGAGTGGAGGTCGGTTCAGGCCTACTGATGGTTAAAACTCGCGGCGCCCCAAGTGGTTATTTATAAAATGGTTTATTTATTTTAGAAGGACGGGACGCGCAGATTTATTATCTATAAAAAGTTGAAACTGAGTTTTAACGAAAGGAGGGAAGTGCACCTATCACGTGTTGTACAGGATATTCCGGTGGGGAATATCAGGGTCGTATTGTTCTCGAGGATGGGTTGATTATTTCTACTCTTCCATGGAGTGACAATTATTTTACCGAAGATAACTTGTTGGGTTATTAATGCGTTTATATATATAAATAGAAAATAAACGTTAAAAAACCGATGAAAAATTAGCGTATCGGTACTTATTCAAATTTGAACTAAAATAACTTTTAATAAATAGAGATCCTAAATATCAAATTAATTAAGGCGGTGACTTGGCCGCGGAGGTTCCATAAAAATGAGCTAACCTTTCTCTAGGACTGAAAGATAATAGTTGTCAACCTAAATCACCTAGAGGGGGGTGAATAGGTGAGTTGTGCGTCTTTTGCGGAATAAAAAAATCTCAGAACAAAGCACAGATCTATCTACCAAATTATCACAGACGAGACAAGATTTATAGTGGTTTCCCTATCTTGGGTACATCCACTTTCCCTCTCCGATCTAGCAATATACTAGACTCGGCTACTCCACTATCTCAGATTGAAAATCAATCCTACACTCGGAACAAAGTTCCTACAATCTCAATCCAACCAACTGGATCTACAACTCGGAAGGCAAAACTTCCTACAAACTCGGAGTTGAAAACTCTTACACTCGGAGAAAACTTCTCCTATAAGAATGAAAATTGTTTAAGAAAGTACAAACAATGATGTTTCTGTCAGATCTGCAAGATAGCAACCATGATCTTCTTCTTGTAAGCTTTTATGCACTTTTAGAAAATATGAAGAAAATCTCGGCAACAGATCTGGAATCTTCCTTTGTCTTATACGATCGGGAAAAGGATGAGCAGTTGAGAGACGATCTCGATCTGTAAAACTTCTTGAGTCTATTTCCTTTGAAAATTGAAGCCCTTGCAGGAGAAGAACAGAGGCGGCGGCGGCTTTCATTTCGTGAAGATAGAGAGAGGAAACAACGGCTTAGAGAGAGAGACGGCTGCAGAAATTTTTCGGATAATATTTGATCTTGAAAGCTTGTGATTCTTCTTAGGGATTGTCGATTAGACAGGACCTTATATAAAATTACTAATAATGGTCATAATTAGTCTTAATGATGTACACGTGGACCAATCATGTCACGGAATTTGAAAATCTGTCAAATCTGGACTTAGAAGAAATTTTGGGGAAAAGGAAGTGATATATACGAGTGGGTATATAACTACTCGAGTAGGTAAAGGACTACTTGAGTAAGTGAAGGAAAGTTACTCGGGTATATAACTCATGACTACTCGAGTAGGTTTGAAGACAACGACTCCAGTACATATAATCAACTACTCGAGTACTTAGAAGATCTACTCGAGTATACAGAAAATTTCACGGGAAATGGAGTTGAACTACTCGAGTACAAGTTGTACTACTCGAGTAGGTGAGAAAAACTACTCGAGTGGTTTGACGAACTACTCGAGTGATAGGACTTAGAAAAATTTCTGAACACTGGAAAATAAGCTACTCGAGTAGTTAGACTGAACTACTCGAGAGGATATAGTCTACTCGAGTATATGAACAGACTTACTCGAGTAAATGACTTAGAATATATTTAGGAGAAGAGAAATTTAGTTTACTCGAGTGTGAAGCTTGAACTACTCGAGTAGTAAGTGAACTACTCGAGTAAATAACTTATACTACTCGAGTATAAAAAATTTACTCTTGAGATAGAAAATAGTTACATGAGTCAGAGACTATAACTACTCGAGTATATGTATACTTACTCGAGTGGTTTACTTAGAAAAAAACTATAAGAGTGAAATTTGAGCAACTCGAGTAAGAAGAAGTATCTACTCGAGTAGTTAAGTAAGCTACTCGAGTAAGTGACAGTCTACTCGAGTATATGGACTTAACTTCACGAGAGGAAGATTTACTTACTCGAGTATAAGAATTTTGCCTCGAGTCTAAAGCAAGTATTTCACTCGAGTAGTTAATGACCTACACGAGTAGAATACTTTGAAAAATTTTCAAGGTGGAAATTCTTTATTCTTTGGTGAAATCAGCATCCAACTCTATTCACATAGTCCAAGTGCTTGAATATGAAGTGTATCCCAATAGAGAGGCTACACATGATTCAACACCTAGGGGCTGCAGGGTTGTTCCTTCCATATTCTCTGTCATAGATTCTCCTCTTGCTCATGGATTTTTCATAAAGTTTCCATTCATAAAGTTCCCATTTGACACTCTGTATCTGGGCTAGCACATCCTCATGAATTGTCTTCACATGAGTTTCCCATAAATATGACTTCAGAGCAGCTGATTTTTCTAAGTGTTCTTTGACCAAGCTCTCCCCCTTTCTGATTTCAACAGATAACCTTTCTATAGCATCTTCTTTAAAGAGACCAACTTCTTCACATATTTTCACTTTGTTGGCTTCATTTCTCTTGTCCAGTTCTATTTGATTATTTGCAAGGGTTACACCCTGTTCCATAACATCTCCAACACTAGTTATAGTGTGGTCGAGGGCTTTTCCACCAAGTTGAAATAAGTACTTGAGCTTGTCAGTGTTGTGCTGGATTTCAGCAAACCCTCTGCTCATCTCAGTCTTGAGAGCAGTTACCTTGGCTGTAATGACAACTAGATATTCATCAAAGTATTTTCTCTGGTCTTGCAGCAGAAGAGAGATTTGGGACAACAAATCTAGAGAGGAAGAAGCAACATCAGTAGTTGAAGGAGCAGCAGATTAAGGAAGAGCAGAAGGAAGAGGAGGAGCTACCCATGGGGCTATTTCTCCAATAATCACAGAGCTTGCAGCTCTTGTTGTATAAATGATAGCATCCCTTTCTGCTGTAACATGAGGGATAGAGAAATCTAGGTTTCTGAGAGGAGCCTCTGCTGGCACAGGAGAGGGCTCATCAGAAATGAGAATTATGTCTTGCTGGTCTTTGAGGGCAGCAGGAGATTTTGCTGGAGTCTTGGCTGGAGAATTGTTTGGAGATTGTTCAGGAGTTGAGTCCTTGAGAATTTCATAGGATGAAGCTGGAGGAAATAAAAGAGGAGGAGGAATAGGCAGCACTTCTTCAGTGAGTTCTGCAATCATTGCATCTATAGCAGCAGCTGTTGAGAGAAGAGATTCTTGAGGTATCTGATCTGAAGGAGTTGTTGGAGTTTGTGGAGTATGAGGTAGGGAAGAAGTTGCTGGCTGAGGAGATGAGGTAGTTTTTTGTTGGAGAGTGCTTCCTGACTGAGATAGAAGGAGCAGGCTCCCCCTCACTTGGTGCACCAGAGGAGCTGGCCACATGATGAGGAGAGGGAGATGGAGTCCTATCCTCGAATGCTGGAACTTCTGAAATCTTAGCAGCTTGGGCAGTACTTTTCAGTTTGAGCTCCCATCTCTGAATAGAAGAAATGGAGACCTTCTTCATGTGGTGAAGAGGGGTCCCTTTGGAGAAGTTAAATACCTGAGGATTTGTTTCATGGAGGAGCAGAGAGATTATCCTAGCGAAGTTGGGGGATTTTAAGCTGTCCTTGATTTTGTCCAGAATCAGCATGCCAAACTGGAATTTCTTGCGGCAGACAATGACTTGCATTATGTCGAAGAAATACAGTGGAATGTCTCTTATGGAGTTGGTCTTGCACAGCAAAATCTTTCCAATAACATCAACCAGAAACTTTCCTTCCGCGTTCATGTCTGATCGTTTGATATACTGAGCGTCAGCCGAAATACCACATAATAAGCTTGTTCTGTCAGAATCTTCGTCATCTAGGTCTTCCTCTTCGTCCACTATCGGTAATCAGAGAAGTTGAGAGATAATGGTCTTGGTGAGTTTGATTTTCATACCTCTCACTTTGGATTTCAGAACTTGTCCATGTCGTTTGACCTTTATATTGGAGAAGATGTTGGAACACCCTATTACTAATTTGGGTCAGGATCACTATGTCTCTAGGAAGCTTTGCTTGACCTTCTGTATATCTTAATAGGTCAATTAGAATTGAGTCTAAGGGTTAGAAGTCTAGGTTTGGAAGCTGCCCTGATAGACCAGGATTCTCTGTCTGAAGACCAAGTCATATCGTCGAGCTCAGCACGACGATTCGTCGAACTCCGGTCGACGATCATCTAGCTTAACTTCGACAGATCGTCGAACTCCATTCGACGATCGCTGAGCTCAACTTCATTATATCGTCGAACTCCATTCGACGATCGGTGAGCTCAGGTCGATGATTTTGACTATGCTTTGGATGTTTATCTCTGAGCTCAGTTTGACGATCTTTGAGCTCAGATCGACGATATTTTGCTGCTTAAGATTTCCTGATCGTTGAGCTCAGCTCGACGATAGCAGAGCTCAGTTCGACGATTTTTGATAACTTCCAGAATTCAAATTCAAAATCAGTTAGGAGTTATTCTGCAATTAATTCAGAGATTTGCTAGCCGTTTTCATTCAATTCTGGACCAAGTTTCAAGGGATTTTTCAAGGAATGTTTCTGTGGACTTTCCTCCAGAAGAGATTATGCAATTAAGGATGCAATTAATGCAGGCCAACGACTATACTTGACAGAGAGTGATATTCTATTCTGACCAGAGAATAAAAGATAGGATTTTTGAATCTCTCACATAGAAGAACACACACAATACAGAGAGAGATATACTGACTACAGAGACACTCTCAAAAATCTTCTGTCTCAAAGAATTCTGAAGAACACACATCCAGGGAGATCAAGTTTTCAAATCTTCAGATCTCTTTTAGTTTTCAAAGTGTTCAAGGCCAACATATTTTCCAGACTCCAGACATTCAACCTTTCAGCTATTTGCTGAAATCATCTATTGCTGGAGTTCAATCTTTGAAGGCCTATCACCCTCAGCAAAGCTTCTCTTCCTGAAGATTTCAAGGATTCAGGGGGCGCTTTGACATCAATCCACATAGTCTTCTCAGTTGTTTGAGAAAGACAAGACTTCCATCACTCTCTCACCCCTACTCTGTAAAGGGTTTTTCAAACTCCCTTCAAAAGTTTGAGCTTGGTTTTTGAGCACCTTGTCAAAAGCTCATTGGTGGCAAGACACCTGATCAAAAAATCTGCTTTGGTTTTTGAGCACCTTATCAAAAGCTCATTGGTGCCCAGGACACCTAATCAACTCATCCTGCAGTGGATTCCTACCTAGGGTGGTAGAAGAGTGGATGTACCCAAGTTTGGGGAACCACTATATTTCCTTGTGTCTTCTGGTTTTGCTTGTTTTCAATTTTTGTTTCTGGCCTTGATTTTTCTGTGCTTAGTTTTTGCTTTGCTTAGTGCGGTGATTAGATTTATTTTTGCTTCCCTGCTCACACATATTACAACAATTGTTGTAAAAGTTTGTAAAAGTTTTTAAAGCACCATATAGTCTATTCACCCCCCTCTAGAGTATATCAGATCTAGTTGCACTTTCAATTGGTATCAGAGCGAGGTTGGTTAAACATACCATACCTGATTGGTTGTACAGGCTAGCACCTAAACCCAAAGATCCCAAACTAGATCTGTTTCTCTTTTGTAGCGTATTATTAGATTTTGTTTGCACAAATCATGGCCCAAAACAAAGATTATGCTAGCACCAGACCTCCAGTGTGCAATCTTTCCAAGTTTGCACTTTGGAAGGCAAGGATCAGACTTTACATGAATTCTATTGACGAAGATATCTTTAATTCTGTTTTGACAGTGTGTCCAAGACCCCCAGAGAGCACAAGCACAAATGCTGTGCCACCTCCATCAGGAACAGATGCTGACATCAAGAGATGGAAGGTAGCTGATTCTAAGGCTATGAACATCCTAGCCCAGACAATGTCAGATGACATATTTCAAAAGGTAGCTGAATGCAATTCAGCCAAGGAAATTTGGGACAAGCTCTCAGAAATAGTCTCAGGCTCAGCTGATGAGAGAAAGGACAGAAGATCCCATCTCATCTCCCAATATGAGAATTTCAAGAAGGGAGAGACTGAGTCAGTGGGAGACATGTACAACAGACTAAGTCTAATTGTCAGTGAACTAAGGACATTGGATAAAGAGATCTCTCTAACTGAACTCAATGACAAGATCCTAATGTGCTTCCCCAGCACTTGGGATTCAAGAATCTGGCCAATTAAAGATGCCAGAAGTCTGAATGAGATTACCACTGAAGCTCTATTGGGTAAGCTCAAATCTTATGAGCTACTCATCAAGAATAGAGAGGAAGAACAGAAGGCTGCTTCACCAGCCACAAGGAAAGAGAAGACCATAGCCTTCAAGGAAACTGAGGATCTGCCTGAAGATAAAGCTACAGGCAATGATGAACTACTCAGCTTGTTGGCCAAAAGATTCTACAAGATGGGTAGAAAGGACTTCAGAAGAAGATCATACAAGGAGCAGGATAAGCCAAGGTATGACAAGTCCATTGGTAATAATAAAGACATTATTTGCTTTGGTTGCAGGAAACCAGGGCACATAGTTCCTGACTGTCCAGAGAACAAGAACAAGGACAGAAGGGACAGAAAAGAAAGAAGAAAGGAGAAAGACTCCAAAAGGAATGGAAATGACAAAACTTCCTCAAGCAAAAATAAGCATACAAGAAAAGGGTTTGTTGCTGAATCCTGGAGTGAGACAGAAGAGGAGTCTGAAGCCTCATCCAGCTCCAGTGATGATGAGGATGATGCAGAAGAAAAGGAGTTCTGCATGATGGCAATAAATGCCTCACAGCACAATTCAGAGGAAGAAGAGTCAGAGTCAGACTCAGAGACTCAACCTGAAGAAGATCAGGTAATTGGTTCCTTTGATTTTAGTTCAGAAGATTTCAAATCTGAATTTAAAGCACTGTGTTTAGACCTGCTAAAGTCTGAGAAAGAGATTATCTCTCTCAGAAATCAATTATCTGAACACAATGCTCTAAAGTCAGAAAACCTCAAACTCTCTCAGGAGTTGGAGTGCTGTAGGGAACAGATAGCTTCACTGAAAAGTGAGCTCTCTGAGGCCAAGAAGCTTGAAGAATCCCTTAATGGGAGAAGCATCAAGCTGATGGACATCACAAGCACAGTGAACTCTAGATTTAACAGTACACTGGGCTTGGGTGCTTCATCCAGCCAACCTATAGTCCTAACAACTCCCATCAAATTCATTTCTGACAAGGGAAAGGGAGTTGTAGAGGTTGCCAGGAAAAATTCTGATCTGCCTCAGAAAACTAAGTCCCAGCAGAAATCATCGAACGTAGATCGACGATCGTCGAACGTAGATCGACGATCGCCGAACGCAGCTCGACGATCTCAGGCAAAATCGTCGAACGTAGATCGACGATCTCAGCAAAAGTCGTCGAACGCAGGTCGACGATCTCAAATACCTGACCTCACCCATAGTCGACCGTCGAACGGAGCTCGACGATCTGACCCAAGATCGTCGAACGCAGCTCCAAGATCGTCGAACAGAGGTCAGAGCTCTGGAAAATTCTTCAAAGGCAAATCAAAATTGAATCCTGAGGCTCCTTCATCCCAAATCTATAACCCTTATACTGAATGGATTTTACCTCCAAGGAGATATCATCCTGAAGGATATAAGAGTCAACCTGGGATGTCTTTCATTTCAGAATTTAGAGGTTATCAACACAGGCCCAAGGTAAACTGGGTCAAAAACAAATGAATTGTTTAATGTGCAGGTGAAGACCTATCCAACATCTAACCAGCAATGGTACTTGGATAGTGAGTGCTCTAAGCACATGACAGGGAACAAGGACAACCTCACATCCTTCAGAGCCAAGCTTGGACCCAAAGTTATCTTTGGTGATTCAAACTTTGGACAGACTAAAGGATTTGGTGCATTCCAGATTGGTTCAGTAACTTTCAAGAAGGTAGCTTATGTAGAAGGACTGAAGCACAACCTAATTAACATCAGTCAGCTGTGTGATGAAGGCTACCAGGTGACCTTCAGCAAAGCCTTATGCAAAATCAAGTCAGAGGACAACACAACAGTGTTGACAGGTAAAAGGAAAGGTAACATCTATCTAGTAGATTTTCTTTCAACTGATGTAGATATCTGCTTGTTTAACTCTGTCTGTAGACCAAATGTTTTATGGCATAAGAGATTAGGACACCTAAACCTTAGAACTATTGCTAGGCTATCCAAGGACAACCTTGTTAGAGGACTACCTCCTGGCCCCTACAAGAAGGAAGGACTCTGCAGGGCTTGTCAATTAGGCAAGCAAACTAAAAACAGTTTTAAGTCACTTAATAAGAGTGATTCACCTAGGATATTGTATCTGTTACACATGGATCTCTTTGGACCCATCACAGTACAAAGCCTAGGAGGGAAATCCTATACTTTAGTAGTTGTAGATGACTTCTCTAGATTCACTTGGGTGTTCTTTCTAAGGAAGAAGTCTGATAACTTTAAGTGTCTGACAGAGTTTCTCAAATGTATACAGATTGAGTTCAATACTCACATTGCCCTGATCAGAAGTGATCATGGGACAGAGTTTGATTCTCTTCTTATGCAAGAGTTCTGTCAGAGTGAAGGGATCAGACATACTTTCTCAGCTCCTAGAACTCCTCAACAAAATGGGGTAGTTGAAAGGAACAATAGAACCCTTATTGAATCTGCCACCACATTGTTGTCAGATGCTCATCTACCTCTATCCTTTTGGGCAGAGGCAGTGAACACCTCCAACTATATGCTGAACAGAAGTCTGATACACAAACTAAAGGGAAAGACTCCCTATGAATTACTCAAAGGGAAGAAACCTAAAGTTGACTATTTTAGAGTATTTGGTTGTATTTGCTACATTCACAATAATGACAAGAAATATTTAGCAAAATTTCAAGCCAAAGCTGACGAAGTAGTGTTTCTGGGATACTCCATGATCAGCAAGGCCTATAGGGTCTATAATAAATCATCTTTGAAAATTGAGGAATCTGTTCACATTTCATTTGATGAAACTAACATGTCTTTCAAGGAGAAGATTCCTTCTACCATAGAACCTTTGCAGGAACATTCTCTAGTTGAAGACTTGAACAGGTTACAGGTTACTCAAGAGGATGAAAGCAGTGAAGATGAAGGGAATGCTCAACACATTGAAGCACAACTTGAAGAGCAAGTTGTTGTACCACAAGAGGAAACAACAACACAGGTTGGTGAACAATCAACACCCCTTGTTGATTTAGTAACATCAAGAGACCATCCAATTTCCCAAATAATTGGAGAAATCTCTGCTGGTGTGCAAACCAGAAATCAGGTCAACCAAAACCTGTTGCACACCTGCTTCCTATCTCAAATTGAACCTCAGTCCATTCAAGATGCAGAGCAAGATCCACACTGGATCGTTGCAATGCAAGAGGAGTTGCATCAATTTGAGAGGAACAAAGTATGGGAACTAGTGCCAAAGCCTAAGGATCATCCCATTGTTGGAACAAAATGGGTATTCAGAAACAAACTGGATGATCAAGGAGTAATTATAAGGAACAAGACAAGACTTGTTGCTCAGGGATATTCTCAAGAAGAAGGAATTGACTACGACCAGACCTTTGCACCTGTTGCAAGATTGGAAGCCATCAGAATATTTCTAGCTTATGCAGCTCACAAAGGCTTTAAAGTATATCAGATGGATGTCAAAAGTGCTTTCTTAAATGGAGACATCAAAGAGGAAGTTTATGTCAGACAACCTCCAGGTTTTATCTCTCTAACTTATCCTGATTATGTTTTTAGACTGAACAAAGCATTATATGGTCTCAAGCAAGCTTCTAGAGCATGGTATGATACCCTAGCATGCTTTCTTTTGGAAAATGGTTTTATAAGGGGTAGAGTAGACCAAACTCTTTTTATTAGAACCCATAAGTCCCATACCCTGCTAGTACAAATTTATGTAGATGATATCATTTTTGGTTCTACTGACTCAAAATTGTGCAGAAGGTTTTCTAACCTGATGCATTCTAAATTTGAGATGAGTAGCATGGGTGAGCTATCCTTCTTCCTAGGATTGCAAGTCAAGCAACATGTTGAAGGCATCTTTATTTCTCAAACCAAATATGCAAATGAATTGGTTAAGAAATTTGGTATGTCTGAGGCATCTTGTATGAAAACACCCATGCCTACTAATGCTGTATTGGATGCTGATGAACATGGGAAACCTGTTGATCAGACAACATATAGAGCAATGATTGGCTCTTTACTGTATCTTACAGCTAGTAGACCAGATATAATGTTTGCTACATGTATATGTGCTAGGTTCCAAGTAAGCCCTAGAGAGTCACACCTAACTTTAGTAAAGAGGATTCTCAGGTATGTTAAAAGTAGTCCAAATCTAGGTCTCTGGTATCCAAAAGATTCAGCATTTGAGTTAACTGGATTCTCTGATGCTGATTATGCTGGATGCAGAATTGACAGGAGAAGCACCAGTGGAACTTGTCAGTTCCTTGGTGACAGACTTGTCTCTTGGTTTTGTAAGAAACAAACATCTGTGTCAACTTCAACTGCTGAAGCTGAATATATGGTTGCTGGCAGTTGTTGCTCACAACTCTTGTGGATTCAAAATCAACTCCTAGACTATGGTTACAACTTAGAGAAGTCTAAAATCTTTTGTGACAATACAAGTGCTATTTCCATAGCTCAAAATCCAGTCCTCCATAGTAGGACAAAACACATAGAGATTAGGCATCACTTCTTAAGGGATAATGTTGAAAAGAATAAAATTGAATTACAATATATCCCTACTGATTTGCAAAGGGGAGATATTTTCACCAAGCCCTTGGATGAAAAGAAACACACCTTCTTCCTAAATCAGTTAGGAATGTTAGATGGAGGAAGTCTTAAATAATATCCAAGATTTTGAAAGCTTAAAAACTGACCAATACTAGACAAACATTCTGATTTTTCTTAGTGTCTACAATTTTTTTCTGCTCTCTGAACTGCGCTCGACGATTTGCCCTAAGATCGTCGAACGGAGATCGACGATTTCCAAAAATCGTCGAACTGAGATCAGAGCCTCTCAGATAGTATGAACTATCTCTTCTGGTCAACGATCGTCGAACGGCGCTCGACGATTTTGTTCTCTGAACGATCGTCAAACGGAGCTCGACGCTCTCCAAGATCGTCGAACGGAGATCGACGATGTTGAAGTCTCTTCAGATTCCTTTAGAAGCCTCGATCGTCGAACTGAGTTCAACGATCCTTCCAATTCTGCGTCGAACCCTAATATAAAACTCATTTTTCGCCGTCGTTCTCTTTTGCGCTTTCGATTTCTCTGCAAGAATTTTCTTTCCCTCCAAACATTTCTACGCTTGGTCGTTTTGTTTGTTGAGTTTTTGCAGGTACAATGGTTGTGTCAGTTGCTGTCCTAGCTGCAATGAAGTTTGATGCAGGTTTTGATATTGATATAGAATCTTTCAGCACCACTGATCAGATCTTTCAAGACATACTGGGTTTGTTCCAGGATCAGAATCTGACTGCCCTCATGACCACCAGGATCAAGTTGGCTTCTGATGAAATCAAGGAGTGGGTTTATACTGCCCATAATCAAGATAACAACACTATAGTTGGGTCAATAGCTGGAAATCAGGTACCCTTGACCCCAACCATTCTTTCAGAGGTTTTTGAGTTGAGAAATGGAGAAGAATCTGCTGAGTTATCTGGAGAAGCGTATTCTGACCTGCTTGCCAGGATGGGTCATCCAGAGGGAAACCCTAGCAAGCTCTTCAAGAGGAATCTGTCTGCTGAATATAGATTCCTGGCAGATGTGGTAGGAAAAGTGCTCCTGGCAAAGCACTCAGCCCATGATACAATATCCAGACATCAGCTCTGTCTCATGGGAGCTCTTGTGGATAAGAAAAATCTGAACTGGGGAGAGGTTTTCTTTGACCTCATTAAAAAGAAAATAAACAAAAGTTTTGTTAATTTTGGAAGAATTATTGGAGTATTTCTGCAGCATAGGTGTCCTGCCTTGCTGGTCTCCTCTGGAGTTCATATCAATGCCTCCAAGATACTAACCAGTGCCCTCTTTGGAAAGTGGGACAGGCAAATAAGCAAGCCTAGCAGGCCCTCCTCCAGTGCCCCTTCAGGCATAAGGACTCAAAGAGTCACTCCTCCACAGGTCTCTGCCCCTGCAGATGACCTGGCTGCTGCTGTTGCTACCTCTCCTCCTCCTCCAATTCCATCCCTTCCCTTACCATCCACCATTCCAGCTCCCTCCACCATCACCATATCTAGCCCATCTCCAACATCAACTCCATCTCCAGAACCCATTCTACCTCCACCAGCAGACCAATTCCAACCACTGTTCTCCTACCCTCCACCAGATATCACCTCATCACCATCCATTCCATCCTTCACCCTACTGGATGACTCCTTTATGGATGATTCCCCATCATCTCCTCCTGAGTTACCCTCCTCCTCCACTTCTTTCCAGGATCTCCTACACCACATCCTAGATCAACCATCATTCACCCCATCCATCTCCATTCCCCTGTCCTCCATATCCACCCTACCAACACCTCAGCCATCCATACCAACATTCTCCAGCCCTTCCCTTCCAGCATCCCCAGCTGCTTCCATACCATCTACCTCTGCTCCAGCTGTTGAGCAAGTAGACCTCTCAGCCCTAGCTGACAGGTTGTATGAGTTACTTGCCCCCAGGCTAACTCTACTATTGGAGACCTCCTTGGCTCCTCTACACCTGTCAGTGGCAGCTCTTTCTGCCAGGCTCTCTTCCCTCTTCCCTCAGGCAGCACCTACAACAGTGTGCCTTGATCCAGATGTATCTACATCTAGGCAGGGGGAGATGCCATTTGAAGAGAACCTTCATACTGCTGCTGCTGCTGTTTCTGCAAGCCCTCTGTCTGCTGCTTCTGTTAGTTCTGCTTCTTCTGCTGCTCCTTCTGTTGTTGTTGCTGTGCCTCCAGAGAGTCAGATTTCAACTCCAGTTCTGGCAATAGACCTCAGGTCTTTGCTATCTGCTTTTGACTCTGCTTACTTCAGCTATCTGCCAGTGGTCCATGCTCTCCAGCCTCCAGAAGACTTATCCAAGGCACTTGTGCCTTTTTCTTGATGTGACCCTAGCATGATCTCCTCCTTTGTAAATTCAGTCATTGCTGCTGCTTCTGAAGAAAGGATTGTTGATACTGCTGCTAAGATTGTTAACACTGATGCTGAAGTTTCTGCTTCTTCTGATGAGCCAATATCCAAGGACATTCTGATGTCAGAGGCCACTGAAATTGAGCCTGCTGCATATTTTGATGATGTTTCTGTTGTTACTGCTGTTATCAGTGAAGTTGTTGCTGCTATCATTCTCCAGCTTCTGTGGCTGTTAGTAAAGTTGATGTTGTTGTCACATGTCCAGAGCCTGCTGCTGCTGTTGTTGCACCTTCTCCATCTGCTACTGTCCCTACTGTTACCATCTCAACACCTACTGCTGCTGCTGTTTCAGCTTCTGCCTCTGCTCAGCTTAAGAAAGATTTGATGAAGAAAATAGATGCTCTATATGATGACCAGAGCTCTGAATCTGATGAATTCAAAACAGACTCTGATGACTAATCTGCTACCATTGCCAGAAAAAGGAAGGCAAGGAGCAAGGCTATGAAAAGGGTTCCTCCTGCTAAAGTTAAGGATAACAATGATATCCCTTATTATATCCTTCATAATTGCCCAATCACTGAACACTGGATGCAGTATTCTAAGAACCAGCTGAAAGCCATGAAGAAAAAGAGAAAATATGAGAAGGATTCATCCCCATTCCAGCACTCTCATCCTCCTCCACCACCTCCTCCTGATGCAGGTGCAGGTGGAAGCTATACAAGTCAACCCCCAGCCAGAAGCCAGGCTCCCTATTAACCTCATGCCAGATCCTATCAAAGGGAAAGCCAATCCAGGGGTTCATATTCTAGGAGAGGAGGATATAGAGGAACTCAAAGAGATATTCAAGTATATTCCAAAGGGTACTCCAGGCAGCACCCATATTCTAGGGGAGGACATATCTCATCTGATACATCATCAGGTCCTTTCCCTTATAAACTGAAAGAGACTGTGTCTGCCAGGCCTCCTCAAGACAATCCTTCCAACAGGTATGAGACACCTGTACCTTTTGAGGACCCTGAAAACAATCCAGCTGCTTGGACTGCCAGGATGAAGGAATTGGCTGCACTGGATCAGATTAAGAAGGCCAAAGAACAAGGATTAGATTCTTCCAACATCTCTACTATGTCTGAACAGAGACAAAAAGAATTAGAGAGATATGGTTCAAGTATATTCTTTGATGCTGACAGATACATGGAATTACATCCTGCAGCTGTGGTTCCCAGGCCTTCAAAGCAAACATATTTGGGTGCAGCAGATGACACCAGGTCTAACAAGGAAGCCCTAAATCCTAACAGAGAAATTAAAATGGTTAAAGGCAAAGAGAAGAAGTGATATTGTAAGGTGACAATTTCTGGAACTTCTGATTATCTGGATGCTATATATATATCTCTGTGATGTTTCTGCATGTCTAGCTGATGTTTTTATGTTTTTCTGATTGTATGTTGTTATTTAAAGTTCTTCCAAAGTCTGTAAATAGTAATCCTACCCCAAATAGGGGGAGATTGTTGGAATACCCTATTACTAATTTGGGTCAGGATCACTATGTTTCTAGGATGCTTTGCTTGACCTTCTGTATAGCTTAATAGGTCAATTAGAATTGAGTCTAAGGGTTAGAAGTCTAGGTTTGGAAGCTGCCCTGATAGACCAGGATTCTCTGTCTGAAGACCAAGTCATATCGTCGAGCTCAGCACGACGATTCGTCGAACTCCGGTCGACAATCGTCTAGCTTAACTTTGACAGATCGTCGAACTCCATTCGACGATCGCTGAGCTCAACTTCATTATATCGTCGAACTCCATTCGACGATCGGTGAGCTCAGGTCGACGATTTTGACTATGCTTTGGATGTTTATCTCTGAGCTCAGTTCGACGATCTTTGAGCTCAGATCGACGATATTTTGTTGCTTAAGATTTCCTGATCGCTGAGCTCAGCTCGACGATAGCAGAGCTCAGTTCGATGATTTTTGATAACTTCCAGAATTCAAATTCAAAATCAGTTAGGAGTTATTCTGCAATTAATTCAGAGATTTGCTAGCCGTTTTCATTCAATTCTGGACCAAGTTTCAAGGGATTTTTCAAGGAATGTTTCTGTGGACTTTCCTCCAGAAGAGATTATGCAATTAAGGATGCAATTAATGCAGGCCAACGGCTATAATTGACAGAGAATGATATTCTATTCTGACCAGAGAATAAAAGATAGGATTTTTGAATCTCTCACATAGAAGAACACACACAATACAAAGAGAGATATACTGACTACAGAGACACTCTCAAAAATCTTCTGTCTCAAAGAATTCTGAAGAACACACATCCAAGGAGATCAAGTTTTCAAATCTTCAGATCTCTTTTAGTTTTCAAAGTGTTCAAGGCCAACATATTTTCCAGACTCCAGACATTCAACCTTTCAGCTATTTGCTGAAATCATCTATTGCTGGAGTTCAATCTTTGAAGGCCTATCACCCTCAGCAAAGCTTCTCTTCCTGAAGATTTCAAGGATTCAGGGGGAGCTTTGACATCAATCCACATAGTCTTCTCAGTTGTTTGAGAAAGAGAAGACTTCCATCACTCTCTCACCCCCACTCTGTAAAGAGTTTTTCAAACTCCCTTCAAAAGTTTGAGCTTGGTTTTTGAGCACCTTGTCAAAAGCTCATTGGTGGCAAGACACCTGATCAAAAAATCTGCTTTGGTTTTTGAGCACCTTATCAAAAGCTCATTGGTGCCCAGGACACCTGATCAACTCATCCTGCAGTGGATTCCTACCTAGGGTGGTAGAAGAGTGGATGTACCCAAGTTTGGGGAACCACTATATTTCCTTGTGTCTTCTGGTTTTGCTTGTTTTCAATTTTTGTTTCTGGCATTGATTTTTCTGTGCTTAGTTTTTGCTTTGCTTAGTGCTGTGATTAGATTTATTTTTGCTTCCCTGCTCACACATATTACAACAATTGTTGTAAAAGTTTTTAAAGCACCATATACTCTATTCACCCCCCTCTAGAGTATATCAGATCTAGTTGCACTTTCAGAAGAATTCTGCTACCTCGGGGAAGAGGATTCGGCAGGGTTCTAGCAGGATGAAGGAGAGCCCTGCGGTGTCTAGAAGAATCAGCAAGTTGTGGAAATCACCTAAAAGCTCGGCAATCCCTATGGTAACAAATTCCAAACCGACACCAATCTTGGAGACGATGGCCATGATCCAGAAACTGAGCAAATCTCTGTCGGGGGGAAGAGGAAAAGTCGCGGCTCTGCAACGTCTCGAAAGAAGACGAAGCGGTAGACAGGTACTCGAGAGATTGGAAATGATTTCGTGTAGAATTAATTTGGAATTTAGAATTTATAAACCCTAGGTTTATGTCTCATCATCGAGAAGGAAATAACTTAAAAGGAAAGGCAGCATAAGCCTTGGTTGGCTTATAATAAGATTTGAAAATCCAGAGAGGCACATACACGAGAGATAAAGGAGGTACTCGAGTAGATGAGTCGACTGACTCGAGTAGATGAAGTGTACTACACGGGTACATGAATTGCCTTACTCGTGTAAGTTAGATAGACTACTCGAGTAGGTCCTTTGATTACTCGAGTAGGTCAAGTCCATTTTGAGTTAGATAGAGAGAAAGAAATTGAAATGCCTAATTTCACTAACCTTTTAAATGTCTTGGCTTTCTTGAGATCCAAACTTCTCTAATCTTCGTTGTTGAGCATCCCAAGTTCCGTTTTGAAGAATGAGAACTTGGTATCGTCCAACGGCTTCGTGAAAATATCTGCAAATTGCCTGTCTGTGGACACATATTGGAGATCTATGTCCCCATGCTCTACATGCTCTCGGATGAAATGATACCTTAGCTCGATATGCTTTGTCCGGCTGTGCGAGACTGGATTGTTGGCTATTGCAATTGCGCTGGAAGAATCGCAAAACAATGGGATATTCTTGAACTGTATGTTGTAATCCTAAAATTGATTCTTTATCCAGAGTAACTATGCGGAGCAACTGCCTGCAGAGATGTACTATGACTCGGTCGTTGAGATTGCGACACAGTTCTGCTTCTTACTACTCCAGGAGATTAGCCTTCTTCCAAAGAATTGGCACGTCCCGGAGGTGCTTTTCCTGTCATCTTTGCTTCCTGCAAAATCTGCATCTGAGAAACCAATTAGTTCGGTGTCATTACTTCTTGGGTACCATAAGCCAAGACTTGGTGTACCTTTAAGGTATCTCAAAATCCACTTTGCAGCAGCGTTGTGAGATTCCTTAGAGTTCACCTGAAATCTAGCGCAGACACATGTTGAAAACATTATGTCGGGTCTACTGGCAGTAAGGTAGAGCAAGGATCCAATTATACTTCTGTACTTGGTTTCATCAAAAGGTTTCTATTTTTCATCCTTGTCTAGAGACATAGTTGAGCCCATTGGAGTCCTCATAGAGGTTGCGCTCTCCATTCCGATTTTCTTAATCAGCTCTTTGGTGAACTTGGTCTGCGAGATGAAAATTCCATCGTCAGATTGTTTCACCTAAAGCCCTAAGAAATACTTCAGCTCGCCCATACTGCTCATTTCAAACTTCCCTTGCATAAGTTTTGAAAACTTCTTGCAGAGGTTGTCATCAGTAGAGCCAAAGATAATGTCGTCGACATAGATTTGCACTAGCAAAATCTTGCCCTTAATTTCCCTATGAAATAATGTCTTGTCTATCTTTCCCCTTATGAACTTGTTCTCAAGTAGAAAGCTAGATAGCGTCTCATACCAAGCTCGAGGAGCTTGTTTCAGACCATATAGGGTTGTTGGATCCCTAGTTGATTTGGGCTAGGTTCACTAGCTTAGGATGTGACCCAATATGTATAGCCAGGGTCAAACTTGTGTCCTAGAGTCTAGGCCAAGTCCTTAGAGTCAACATCAGATAGACCAGCTATCAACAAGACTATCAGAGACTAAAGACTTAGAAGATTTCAAGACCAAGTAAATGAGTTCGATGTTCGTCGAACTCAGGTCGACGAAAGGCATTCTGAGCTCGACGATCTTGAGATATTTCTCGGTGCTGAGCTCGACGATCTTTGTTCTCTATTCGACGAAGACTGAGATACTTCAACAAACTAAAGTCAGAATAACTCCAGATTTTTTCTAAGTCCAACTTCAGGCTTTGGTCGACGAACAAGAATCTGAGCTCGACGAACTTGGACCTCAAGTTCACAACTTCTCAGGTCAACGAAGTCAACTTGTTAGGTCGACGTACTTAGTACTCTACTCGACGATTTCTAGTCTAAGATTTGAATCCTTCTCAGCCAGAGACTTCTCAGATTCTAAGTCCACAATCATTCTTCGGTTGACGAATTTGGATCTCAGTTCGACAAATGATGATTGTCATCTCGACGAATGATGGTTGTCAGTTCGACGAAGATTGTAGCAGAATTGACAAGATTCCCTTGAAGACAAATTGCTATTGTCTGGTCGACGAACTCATCAGCTCAGCTCGACGAACTATGAACTCAGCTCGACGATTCCTGTTATTCGTTCAACGATTCCAGAATTAGGTCTTCTCCAGTTTCCCGTCCCTTTTCTTGGCAATGATTTCAGAGTAATTAATGCTCAATATTCTCGGAATGTTACCGTTAGAACGAGCATTGATCATAGATTATTACATACCGTTTTTCCATGGGATAGTTATGGAATTCATTGATTACCGATTCCTTCCCAGGCTGACTGCATTTACTGCTCAAGGATTCTAATTTCGAATGTGTTCTTCAATCAGTTAACAAAAAGAATAAAAGATTAAGCAGTACTTTACACACACACAGACAGAGATCATATTCAAGAAGTTTTACAGAAATCATAGTTTCATGCATTGCTATCAGCCTAGGCCAGAGAACATCATCAAGAAGAAGAAGAACATACAATCTCCAACAAGAGACTTATTCTTTCAACCCTACAGGATAACTTCAGAAGGACAACAATCTCTATCTGTCAAAGAAGTTCCTGAAGCAATCTCTGGTCAAGGCAATCAAGCATTGAAGACCTGTCACCCTGAAGCAGTGCTCCAGATTTCCTGATCCATTCAAGATCTCAGGGGGAGCAATCTGCTGAAATCAATCCACTAGTCTTCTCAGTTGTTATTGGAGAGAGAAGACACCATCACCCCTTTTCCATCCTCTATACAAGATTTTAAGTCCCTTCAAAATTATTCCTGGTTGCAAGTCTCCAACAAAAAAGACTTGATGTTTAGGTTTTTGAGCACCTGAACAAAAGCTCATTGGTGTCAGGCACTTGATCAAAAATTTGAGTGGATTCCTACCAGGGTGGTAGAAGAGTGGACGTACCCAGGTTGGGGAACCACTATAATTTCTTGTGTCGTCTGGTTGCCCTTTTTCTTTTGTTTTGGCTGTGTTCTGTGATTTATTAGGTTGCTGTGCCTTTTACTTTACTTGCTAATCTGTTTACTTAGGATTACAGCAAAAGTTGTAAAAGGTTTGTAGAGAGCACAATACTCTATTCACCCCCCCCCTTCTAGAGTATTTTCAGATCTAACATGCACTTTAAAGGGCCTTGTGCAGGAAATAGACATAATCAGAAAAGTTAGGATCAACGAAACCTGGAGGTTGTTCCACATACACTTCCTCCTTTATGTTACCATTTAGGAAGGAAGACTTCACGTCCATCTGATAGACGATGAAGCCTTTGAATGCAGCATATGCTAGAAACATCCTTATTGCCTCCAGCCTTGCCACTGGAGCATATGTCTGGTCGAAGTTGATTCCTTCTTCTTGACGATAGCCTTTAGCGACAAGTCTGGCCTTGTTATTTATGATCGTCCCGTCTTCATCCATCTTGTTCCTGTGGACCCATTTTGTTCCAATGACGTTCTTTCCTTTGGGTCTTGGAACGAGCTTCCATACATTGCAGTGCTTGAACTGATTTAGCTCTTCTTCCATTGCCAATATCCACGATGCATCAGAGTTTGCTTCCTCAAACATCTTTGGTTCAACCTGCGAGAGAAAACTTAAATAAAGATTCTCAGTAGTTGTACCTCTACGAGTTCTGACATCATCCATGGTATCTCCTATGATCTGGTCCATGGGGTGATCCTTCAGATGTCTTAGCTCTAAAGTTCTTGCATCTGGATTATCTTCAATCACTGGAGTGATTTCTTCATCTTGGATGTCTTCTTCATCTTGATCATCAGCCTCCCCAATAGGGGTTGGAGTGGTGATCTTGATGAACTTTTCGCCTTTGTCTTCGGACAGTTCATCCAAGCTAATTTCTTTCAGCTTTGCACCTGCATCTTCAATGAGCACACTAGACGGATTGCTTTGCAGCAAGCTAGTCTCATCAAATACAACATGTATCGATTCTTCTACCACCAGGGTTTTTCTATTAAATATTCTATATGTCTTACTATGGTTACTATAACCTACGAAAATACCTTCAAAACTCTTTTCGCTGAACTTGGTGGTATGATACTTGCCATTGTTAAGTACGAAGCATTTACAGCCAAAGATTCTAAAGTATGAGACTGTTGGTTTCCTGCCTTTCAGAAGTTCGTAAGGTGTCTTATCGTGGTCTTTGTTTATGAGTGCTCGTTTTTGCATGTGGCATGCAGTGTTGACGGCTTCAGCCCAGAAATACTCCGGAAGTTAAGCATCACTCAACATTGTCTTGCAGGCCTCTATGAGTGTTCTGTTCCATCTCTCAGCCACTCCGTTCTGTTGTGGACTACGAGGAGAGGAAAACTCATGAAAGATACCTAAGCTTTCACAGAATTCTGGCATGGCCCCAGATTTGGACTCTGTTCCGTTGTCACTTCTGATTTTGACTATGGAGCAGTTGTACTTATTCTGGACTTTCCTGACAAAATTAGTAAAGATGTCGACGGTATCTGACTTGTGTTTCAGAAAGAACACCCACGCAAAGCACGAGTAATCATCAATAATTGCCAACGCATAATCCTTACCTCCCAAGCTTCTAATTTGCAGTGGACCAAACAAGTCCATGTGCAGTAGATGAAGACATCTATTAAAATCTTTGTCAATAATGCTTTTGAAGGTAGCCCTTGTTTGCTTGCCTTTTATGCACGCATGACAAGGTCTATCTTTGACGCACTTGACATTTGAGGCATCACGTACTAAGTTCATTGAAAATAATTTATTAATAGTTTTGAAATTAATATGTGCTAGTCTCTTGTGTCATTGGTCACCAAGAGACACACTATCATTTGCTAGAAGACACACTGGTGTAGAGGAATCTATACAAATGAAATTTAAACATAAAATATTCCTGCTTCGAGTGTCGGATAGAATCGTTTCCATATTTTCAACGGATTTTATCAAGCACTTATCAACATGGAATTCAACTATGTATCCTTTATCACAGAGTTGGCTTATGCTTATGAGATTGTGTTCCAGTCCTTCGACATAAGCCACATCCGATAAGGATACATTGCCGTTAGTAATCATATCATAGCCTCTAGTAATTCCACCGTCTGAACCTCCAAAGATGACCTTTGGTCCGTTCACAACTGGAGTAAAGTTCTGAATAAGGCTTCTAGTCCCGGTCATATGCCGAGAGCATCCGCTGTCCAAATACCAGATAGGCGTTTTGTTGGCCTTTGGACATACCTTCAATCATAATCAATTTGCCTTAGGAACCCAAACATGTTTGGGTCCTTTGTCTCGGGTTAGAGTACTCCCCCTACGAGTGTTAGCATTATGAGCGGTCTTTCTCATATTGCTGACATGAGGAGTTGCATCGTTTCTGGGATTGAACCAGCAATCAATGGAGAAGTGACCAACCATGCCATAGCACCAACAGTCAAATCTATTGTACCTTTGCCTCATGATCTCCTGCTTGACCTTTTGGAATTGTGGTCTAGCAGGGGCAGCATTCTTGGAGAAAGATGCCTCATGATGATTACAATAACATGGCTTCTTCTCCTTTATAGGATTTTCTACAACAGGCCTTATCTTTGGTGCCTTCTTGAAGTTATGACCATGATTGAAAGGGCCATAGCTCTTAAGAACAACTTCTTCATAATATGCCTTAAAGACACTTTCGCCAAAGTTTCTGGGTCGAGTCCATCCTTAATAGCGGGACTTTAGCTCTAAATAGGTAGTCCTAGCAAAGTGCCCGTAGGATGAGTCAAGATCAAACTCATTTGATGGAAAGATGACTTTCTTGAATGTAGTCTAATCTTGACGGGCTTTCCCCTTCTCTTTGGCTAAGGCCTTTTTGGAGGCCTTATTCTTCCGTTGAGACTTGTTTCTCCTAGAGGATTTACTAGGAGCTTCTTCATGGCCGACCCCAGCTCCCTTGGCCTTTGCTGAGAATTCAACAACAAATGGAAGAACTGTCTTGGTCTTCGAGAAACTTTCAACAAGTTTCTTTTCAGCGGTAAGTTGTCCCTCCAATTCCTTGATGATTTTCTCTTTGAGGTCAAGGTGCTCAAGAGCCTTGTTATACTCTTCAATAGCATTATTGAAGTTTTCTTCGAGGGAGTCAGTCTTTGCGACTTTCTCTCTCAAGATGCTCTCTTCGGATTTTAGAGATTTGATCTCTTTAGCCTGAGTCTTCACGACTCGACGACATTTGTCGTAAGCCATGATTAACTCCTTGTACTGGGCCATTAGTTCTGACTCATCGTCAGAGGAGCTATCCTCACAATCATGTTCAGAGACTTCAGAATCTGAGAGAGGGGTATGAAAGTTTACCTTCCCAGTGAACTGGGGCTCTTGATCATCATCTGTTTGAGCCATAAGCCCAAAATAAGCTTCTTATTCTTCACTCGACTAAGATGAGTCGGAGTCACTAAGATTCTTGCTCTTTTTGGCTATCAGGCTCTTTTCTTTCCTCTTTTTGTTGTACGAGGATTTTGTTTCTTCTCTTCTACCACCCTCCTTCTTCTTATGAGGGCAGTCGGCAATGACGTGACCTGGCTTATTACAACAATAGCAAATAATGTCAGTCAAAACATATTTGTTCTATTTAGAGGAATACCTGTCGTGGCTACTTGAGCCTTTTCTTTGCCGATCACCATCGTGTCGTGATCTTCTATAGGAGGCATCATTGCCTTTACATTGCTTCTTCTTGTTCAAGAATTTCTTGAACAAACGTGAGAGCAGTGAGAACTCTCCTTCTGATAGCTCAGAGCCTGAGGTACTAGGCTCAGAAGTTTCTTCATCTTCATTAATTTCTGGAGCTGGAGCAGAGGAGGCAGCCTTTGTCTTTCTAGAGGTGTCTGCCTTTAGAGCAACAGACTTTTCTTTCAGAGCAGACCTGCTCTTCTCTTCTTCAACTTTCCTGGTGTCGAGTTGAAGCTCATATGACATAAGCTTCCCGAAGAGATTTTGTGGGTCTGTCTCAGCCAGCTTCCCAAACTCCCTGATGGAACAGACCTTGTTGTCCCATTCTTTGGTTAGGGATCTCAGGAACTTGTCATTTAGTTCTCCATTAGTGAATACTCTGCCATAGACTCTTAGGCCATTCACTACCTTGAAAAAGTTCTCAAATGTATCAGCAATGGTCTCTTTGCTTCCCTGTCGGAAGGCTTCATGCTTCTGATTGAGGAGGGATCTCCGATCATCCCTCACTTCTTTTGTACCTTCCATCAAGGTGACCAAGGACTGCCACATCTCCTTTGCAGATTGGCAGTGGATTAAGTTCTGCAGTATTGAGTCATCAACCGCACTTGCTATAATGTTTTTAGCTTTCTTGTCTAGTGAGACAAGTGCAATCTCATCCTTGTCTAAATCCATCAGCTTCTTTGGAACCTTCTTGGTAGGATCTATAGTGGAGACAGTCATAGGGATATAAGGACCTTCTTCAACTATCATGAAAATCCTCGGATCCACAGCTTCCATAAAGAATTTGATCCTTTCTTTCCACATGGGAAAGTTGTTCTTGTTGCATAGGGGAAGCTTGGCAAAATCCTTTGCCTTGTCCATGATAGGTAGATCTCAAGTAACAACTATTGCAGGAACTGATCAAGGTGTTAACCTTTTAACGATCAACCTGGCTCTAATACTAATTGAAAGATAATAGTTGTCAACCAAAATCACCTAGAGGGGGGTGAATAGGTGAGTTCTGCTTCTTTTGCGGAATAAAAAAATCTCAGAACAAAGCATAGATCTATCTACCAAATTATCACATACGAGACAAAATTTATAGTGGTTCCCCTATCTTGGGTACATCCACTTTCCCTCACCGATCTAGCAATATATTAGACTCGGCTACTCCACTATCTCAGATTGAAAATCAATCCTACCCTCGGAACAAAGTTCCTACAATCTCAATCCAACGAACTGGATCTACAACTCGGAAGGCAAAACTTCCTACAAACTCGTAGTTGAAAACTCCTACACTCGGAGAAAACTTCTCCTACAAGAATGAAAATTGTTTAAGAAAATACAAACAATGATTTTTCTGTCAGATATGCAAGCAAGCAACCATGATCTTCTTCTTGTAAGCCATGAGGCACTTTCAGAAAAGATGAAGAAAATCTCGGCAACAGATCTGGAATCTTCCTTTGTCTTACACGATCGGGACAAGGATGAGCAGTTGAGAGACGATCTCGATCTGTAAAACTTCCTGAGCCTATTTCCTCTGAAAATCGAAGCCCTTGCCGGAGAAGAACAGCGGTGGCGGCGGCTTTCGTTTCGTGAAGAGTGAGAGAGAGGAAACAACGGCTTAGAGAGAGAGATGGCTGCCGAACTTTTTCCAATAATATTTGATCTTGAAAGCTTGTGATTATTCTTATGGTTTGTCGATTAGACAAGACCTTATATAAGATTACTAATAACGGTCATAATTGATCTTAATGACGTACACATGGACCAATCATGTCATAGAAATTGAAAATCTGTCAAATCTGGACTTAGAAGAAATTTCGGAGAAAAGGAAGTGATATACACATGTGGGTATATGACTACTTGAGTAGGAAAAGGACTACTCGAGTAGGTGAAGGAAAGTTACTCGGGTATATAACTCATGACTACTCAAGTAGGTTTGAAGACAACGACTCGAGTACAAATAATCAACTACTCGAGTACTTTGAAGATCTACTCGAGTATACAGAAAATTTCACGGGAAGTGGAGTTGAACTACTCGAGTACAAGTACTACTCGAGTAGGTGAGAAAAACTACTCGAGTGGTTTGACGAACTACTCGAGTGATAGGACTTAGAAAAATTTCTGAACACTGGAAAATAATCTACTCGAGTAGTCAGACTGAACTACTCGAGAGGATATAGTCTACTCGAGTATATGAAAAGAGTTACTCGTGTAAATGACTTATAATATATTTTAGAGAAGAGAAATTTAGTTTACTCGGGTGTGAAGCTTGAACTACTCGAGTAGTAAGTGAACTACTCGAGTAAATAACTTATACTACTCGAGTATAGAAAATTTACTCCTGAGATAGAAAATAGTTACACGAGTCAGAGACTATAACTACTCAAGCATATGTATACTTACTCGAGTGGTTTACTTAGAAAAAAAAACTGGAAGAGTGAAATTTGAGCAACTCGAGTAAGAAAAAGTATCTACTCGAGTAGTTAATTAAGCTACTCGAGTAAGTGACAGTCTACTCGAGTATATGGACTTAACTTCACGAGAGGAAGATTTACTTACTCGAGTATAAGAATTTTGACTCGAGTCTAAAGCAAGTATTTCACTCGAGTAGTTAATGACCTACACGAGTAGAATACTTAGAAAAATTTCAAGGTGGAAATTCTTTCTTCTTTGGTGAAATCAGCATCCAACTCTATTAACATAGTCCAAGTGCTTGACTATGAAGTGCATCCCAATAGAGAGGCTACACATGAGTCAACACCTTGGGTCATACAATGAGGGATTACATTGTATGGTCCTGTTTTTGGTGACCCATTGTAGACTGACATTGGTCTACACTTCCCATTGGAATCCTGCAACCACATAACTCAAACAAAGTATCAAATACAACCTAATTCATCTTAGTTCCAGGATGACTTCATCAAATCTGGGTTAATGTGGACATAGGTCCCAACAAGGACTATCGCTCACCTGAACATTAAGACTATTCGACCGGGATCTCATCCGACAATGGATTCCTCTTAATGCCCGCACTACGCTAAGAACCCCTCTATTGGGTGGGGAACTCAATCCGGTAGAATTCTATGCCTCTTCTCTTTAGGGTTAGTGCAAAACTCCCTTTACCCAAGGTTGATCGGTCCATACACATGGCCTATCGTGTAGCTAGCGTATGAATAACAGAAATAGAGATCACACATTGATTTGAGGTTCTATGTGTCGTATGCCTGGGGTAAACCTTAAGTTAATTTAATTAAAGAGAAAAAGAGGACCTTTAATTATTTAAAGCTATTTTATCTATCCCAATGCTTTTCGATACTGAGGGCTAAGAGCAATTAGTCACTCATCGGAATGGGGATGACTTAAGAAAAGAAAATGCATAATTGAAAGTGCGAGTCCTACTCAAACGATTTGGCGGGAAATGGAAGCAGTAAAAGTAAGTAGTAAAGAAAGCAGTAAAGTGCAAGTCCTACTCAAATGATGAGACAGGAAATGAAAGCTGAAAATTGCGAGTCCTATTCAAACGAGTAAGCGGGAAATGAAAGTGATAAAATGGCAAGTCCTACTCAAACAAGTAGGCTGGAAATTAAAGCGATAAAATTGCAAGTCCTACTCAAACGAGTAAGCGGGAAATTAAAGCTGAAAATGCGAGTCCTACTCAAACGAGTAGGCGAGAAATTGGGAGTCCTACTCAAACAAGTAGACGGGAAATTAAAGCTAAAAAAGCTATCTCATACAAGCACACACTCTACTTGAAAGAAGAAAAATTATAAAATCCTAACTCATACACTCAAACACAGATACAAAAAATAGAAAAAATGAAGTTATCTAAAACTTAAAACAACTACAAATCTACACTACAAGAAAAACTACTTTTAGCAAGGAGCTAAATACCTTGCTAAATTGCTATATTCGTTGCTAATTTTAATTAGCAACGAATTCTGAAACAAATTTTTTTTGTAGCTAATATGCTCGTAGCTAATTTTAGCAACGAAATTATTCGTTTCTATATTGCAAGGATTTTTTAGCAAGCAAATTATCCCTAGATAATATTTGTCATTTTATTTAATAATTTCATTAGATTAAAATAACTTTTACATACAATAAAAAAAAATCATTTATTTGTAACCACTGAGATTCGAACCTGAGACCCATCACAAACAGCTCAACCATTATTACCAACTGATCTAAAGTATTTATCTGTTTGCAAATGATTATATATATATATATATATATATATATATATATATATATATATATATATATATATATATATATATAAATATATATTCTTTTATATTTATAATATATATTATTTTTTATAATATATATTCTTTATATAATTTATATATATTTATAATTATTTTATTGAATATTAATAATTTATAAATATATATAAGTACTTAAATAATTTATAAAAATATAAATTATATAAAAATTAAATATTTTTTTTATTTTGTTAAATATAAATAATTGATACTATTTTATAAATATATATAGAAAACAAATATGTTTTATGAGAGTGGATAGAGAAATAGAAATATTATTATTTGTAAGAAGGAACAAAATGATATTTTTTGTAAAAAAATATTTTTTTTTCACAATAAAGATTTTGGAATAAAAAAATTTTGTTGCTATTTTAAATCAAAAAATATCGTTACAATTTCAACTTGGCGGCGATATTGTACGGGAGAGAGAGCAGCTCGATGATATTTTAAGGGAGAGAGAGGCGCTCGTCTTGATTGAACGGAAGAGTGAAGTGTTTGGCTTGATTTGGGGACAGTCGACACTAGGTTTTCCATTAAATACCTCATGCAATTTTTTTATTAAAGAGACTAATGAAATAAAATTGGAGGGAAATAAAAATTTCTCTTCATAAATATTTTAATACAAAAATATTAGCATGAGATTTTTGAAAGGAAATATTTCGTTGCAATTTAGCAACAAGTATTTAGCAACAAAATATTTTGTTGCTATTTTTGCAACAAAAAATTTCGTTGCTATTTTTGTAGCTAATTACAAATATTTTATGCGTTGCTAAATTCGTTGCTAATTAGCAACAAATTAGTTAGCATTTTCTAATTTTCGTTGCTAATTCATGTTTTTTTTGTAGTGCTACTCCTAGAATATGACAGAAATGAATAAAAATAGAAAAAAAAATTAAAGAAGCAAAAGTTTTGAAAATTAAAACCAAAAATCAAAATGTTATAAAAATTAAAATGATTAGAAATCCATCCTTAAAACTTTGTAAAAGTGTGTAAAAAGTGAAAATAAAGTTAAAAAAGAAGAAAAAATTTTACAACCTAAAAGAGAAAATCTAAGTTAAAGAAATAAAAATCACTTTGAATACACTTTTACAAATCTATAAGGATGAATATAAAGTTCTAAAAAAACTTGAAAGCTAAAAGTTTTATAAGAGAAAACCTAGAGCGAAAACTAAGCATAAATAAGCTTGAAAACAAAAAAGGGACACGTTATTCTCATACACAAACACACATTTTTTAAAGAAAGAAAAAAACAAAGATAAAACAAATAAGATTGCTTAAGGAGGGGCACTCATATGCATTCCAACATGATATAAGAAGAGAAAATCTAGAACTTTTATTAAGTTAAAAAGGAGTAACAAAAAGCTAAAACAAAAACTAAAGAGAGGGGAGGAAATTCTCCTTACATAGCATGGAAAGCATCCTAGAACCCTAAGCAAAATGGTTTAAAAAATGGAACATTGGACCTTACAGCTAATTCCTATTTATAGACAAAATTTTTTATATTACGCGCCCAGGTCACGGGCGTGTAGGGGGGCGTGTAGCTACTGACACTGAGTTGAAGCTGAGAATTTATTGTCGATTGACTTTGGGGCATTCCACATGGAAGTCATAGGCATGACCCTGCGGTCACGGGCATGTCTAGAAGGTGTATCTGGGGAAGGCGTCGCGTCTTTACATCACTGGCGACGTCTTGTTTGGGATAGGAGGACTGGTCATATGCGTGTAGCATATTGACACGGTCATGACCGACAGTTCGACAAATGTCGAACGTCGAGCTGGAGGCATTGAGTATCGAGACGGGATTGACACGGGCGTGTCAAATCGTGACATGCGCATGTTAAACAAAGCATCAAACACCGATCGTCGAACTAGAGGCATCGAGCATAGAGTGGAGTGACACGGGGCGTGTCGGACTGAACACGGGCGTGTAAAGATTGGACACGGACGTGTCTTGACTTTGGCATTGTGGGAGGCTGATTTCTGCTGGAATCTAAGTGACAAGCCCAGGTCACTGGTGTGACCAAATTTACACGGGAGTGTACTTTGATTTTTCATCTTTTTCCTGAAAAATTCAAGAAAACAAATTTAAATTAAGTTAGAAGATATATACAAAAAAAGCATTTTATTAAAGAAAAGTAACTAAAAATAACAAAAATAAACTAAAACTATGTAAATATACGACTTAAAAATACCGATATTTACAACTTAACACCTACCTAGGCTCTCGATTGACCTTCAGCATAGCCTTCACCCTCAGACGGATGGGCAGAGGGAGAGCACTAACCGGACACTGGAGGATCTTCTACGCCAATGCATTTTGGACCGCAGAGAGCCCTGGGAGAGACTATTATCGTTGATCGAGTTTTCTTACAATAACAGCCATCAGTCCAACATAGGCATGACCCATTACAAGGCATTATACGGACGATCATGCAGGACCCCAATATCTTTGATCCAGGATGAGGATCCAAAGTCACTTGGCCCGGAGTTCATGGAGGACATAGATGCTCAGGTGACATTGATACGGGATAGGATGCTAGAAGCCCAGAGCAGGAAGGCCAAATACTACGATGTGTGTCATCTTCAAGTGGAGTTCTAGGTGGGAGACCGGGTCTTCTTAAAGATATGACCGATGCATGGAGTCTCGCGGGTTCATGGGGGGAAGAAGCTCGGTCCGAGATACATGGGGCCTTACAGGATCCTGGAGCGGATCGACCCCTTGGCTTATAGACTGGAGCTACCGCCGGAGTTAACAGGATTTCATGATGTCTTCCACATCTCTTCAAATCGAAGGGCTCTACTCTGACCAGAGCAGCTAATTTCCACTGTAAATGGCCCGATGGCTTCAGATCGATCTGTCAGCATGGAGCCGATCAGGATCGATGATACAGCGGTGCGAGTCTTGTGGTGCAAGAAGGTTTCTCTGGTCAAGGTCCTGTGGAGGAACCATGAGCAGGAGGAGCACACTTGGGAGCCACGGTACTTGATGCAGTAGAGGTACTCGGATCTCTTCGACTCAGGAAAATTTTTATTTCCTAGGGATGTAACATGTTATCACTTCAGTAGAAACCCCGTAGACTTAACCTTAATATCGAGGACGAAATTTTTATTTTTATATATTGGGATTTGTAACATCCCTCAAACAACAAGACCCCTAGGAGTGATTTTGTCAAGAGTAGATCATGACAAAACCCTGAGGTGCCCAAGGCGACCAAATGAACTTAAGCATGAAGGTGAAAACCTCCTTGGGCTGTAAATAGTAATTTTCAGTTACCCACCATAGGGTTTGACTTTAGAGCCTCAACTTGACTCCATGACCCCACCATGGCACCCCTAACCCTAGGGGAGGCCAATGGGTCACCAATGACCAATTGGGGTCAACCAAACAGGGGCAAGTTGGCCAAGTCAACCCAAACTCTAATTAGGTCAACTAAGCTTACAGATGGCCAATTGACCTACCCATATGCACAGTGACCCACCTAGATCTTCCCAAGTCCTAAGTGAGGCCAATGGGTCACCAAGAACCCATTGGGCAAACCAATGAGGCTACGTTGATCAAAGGCAACCCGAGCACTAAAATTATCAAAGTGCCCTAACTAATGGTCAAGTGGCCTTCAAGGTGCCCAAGCACGCCTACCAAAGTCTCCTGAGACCTTAGGGGAGGCCAATGGGTCACCAGGGACCTATTGGGGTCCACCAAAAAGGTCATTTTGACCAAGGTCAACTCCACCCTAGAATTAGGTCAAACTAGCCTAAAAGGCTAGCTCAAGCCCAAGCCACTTAGGCCAAGCCCAACTAGGGTAGCCCACTAGCCTCATGAGGATTATAATTACCCAAAAATACACTCATTTACTGGAATTAGTGACTTGGCAAGAGAAAATTACACTTCCCCTTTAACGGAGGAGAGAGAAAATGGGGAGTAAAGGCCATTCATGGCCAAGGGAGACCAAGGGCCTCTCCAATTTATTCTAAAGGCTGGATACACTCCCCCTCATCAGTTTTGAGGAGTTAAACAGTCATGGACGACCACCCAAGGTGCTGAATTCAGAGAACTCCATTGGCCAAAAATGGCTTTCATGGCCATTAATAGTGAAATCAAGCATGGACCCTCCTCTCCCCCAATTGCACCTTTTAAAAGCTCCACTGGACTCAGAGGAATCGTTTCCAGCATTTACATGAAGAAACCGAGCCGTTCCGTTGTACAGTTGTAGAACATTAGTTCACACCGCCATTGGCAATGGCGTCTCGCTGATCGGTAAGGCTTAACACCTCCCAAAAGGTCGACTTCTCCTCCTCTCCCTCTATGCTAGCTTCTTAGATCAACTAGGGGAGATGTCGTGCTCAATTGAGCCCGATCTAGTGTGAAATTTTGAAGAAATTTCATGAGATTTGATTGGTTCCGTGTTTGCCAAAGACGTCCCGTCCGGCGGTCGTGTCGCCGCCAATCGATAGCCCCCACCTAGACGTAGGTGGTGGTGGTGGTGGCCGGCCAGGGAGGCGGTTGGGTTGCCGGGAAATGCAACTGGCAGTTGCTCCATGATGGAGGAATCGGGACCGTGGGCTCAAGGAAGCAGATGAACGGATTCTGTCCAATCTTGCGCCAAATTCGGGCAGCCGGTTAAATATTAATTAATATTAATAATATTAATGTTACATTTTGTCACATAAATTACAGTGTTTTGAATTAAAAATTAAAAATAATTAGAGCCCTCTACAGTAAAAATGGCTAACATTAAAGTTATAGGGTTTGAAGTCTAGTTTATTTTAAAATTGATTTTTACCAGTATGGGTCAGTGGCTTGACCACAACACTAAAAATGGTGCAGTCTATACATAGGCTGGACTAGAGACTAAATTGAGTGCCCCCCATCAATCCAACCATCCAAATAACATGAGATTTGGATTGGGGGCCACTCATATATAAGCTTATAACATATCCAAAAATGGAAATTTTTGGAAAATCTTTTTCTATAGTTTTTTGTAAAAATTTATTAAACCATGTAGGATTTAATTAGTGGGTCTAATACCTCAAAATCCCCAAAAATTTGGGTGGATAGTTCTTAGGGTCATTATATGGCCCTGGTAAAAGTTGTAGCCCATTTGGTATTGAATGGATTAGGCTTTAGTGTGACCAAGTTTGGTCCCTTGAGGGCAAATTTGGGCAAAAGGATGCTTGAGGTATAAAGGGGCCAATTCTCACCCAAAGGGGATGGGACTTTGGCCAGAGCCTCAAGGTCAGTTAAAACACCGTCACTTGGAGTTTGGGGTGGATTAGGGTGTATTTCCCCTAGAACCCTATTTTAAACCCTAACGTTGAACCTTATGGGTGTGTGAAGGAAATAGAGTGATATTTCCTTGTATGGACTTGGAGTTTAGTCCATGCGATCTTAGGATGGTAAATAACCCCAGGAAGTAATTCTAGGACTCATAGAGTTTACATCCCCTTGTAAAAACTTAGGATCGTTTAGGTAACTTTTACAATTGAACATATTATTGCATCATGTGGACTTGTTATGATTTCTACTTCATAATATATGTAATATGTGGACTTGAACTTATCTGTTCTATTTGTATACTTCTCTTCATTTGGTGATCATCAAGGCCGACATGATCGGCGTTTTGTTGTGGCGACCTTCTCGAACGTCGGTATTATCATAAAATGATGATTTGGGCATAAGTCCCCGAAAGCGTAGCAAAAAAAGTGGGTCTTACACTCATCACCACAGACGCAGGCTCAACAGCCACACACCCCGTACACTGAGGGCACATTTACGGTGTACCGGACTTCCGGGATCCCACCACCCGTTCAAAGGTAAAAGAGTTAACGGTTCATTCTTGAGCATTTCAGTCTTTCTGGACCCAAAGCCTAAGACTGTCATTATGCAAATGATAAAAGCAAGTTAATTTAGGAAATCCTATCCGAACGACAAAACGCAGGTGCAGTTCAGTCACTTCTCGTTGCTTAGATCACCATGCCGCTACTGACAGCCAAAAAAATCAAGGGTAATCGAAAAGACGCGGGTGGACCTCACCTTTCCCGCTCAGCTCAACGGCCGTTAGAGATGGGCACTACAACTCACAACTTTGTTACGGCTCTCCTGGCCATAATAGTTGGCCTCCAAGTGTCAACTCACATACTAGCCTCAATGTCTTCACAAGACAGGCTTTACACCAAAATAGGCTGACACCCATGGCCATCATAGCTGGGCACCATAGGGTCTCAGCTTTTCATATATGACCCCCAGGTCTCCCTGAGACAGTCCTCACAAACATAGCTCACTGAGAGATATCGCCGATGATACTCACTACCTCCCGGCAATATCCAATAATTTTGCAAACCGTGCATTTTCTTGGTTATTTTTCTGTAGAGCATCTCCAGTACTTCATGCTAGTCCCACTTCACAGGTATAACTTGTTGGGTATATTGATCACAATGTACTTGATTTGAAGAAGTCATTTTAGCTCAATGATATACATATAGTTGTATTTGATAAATGTTAAGTTCTTGTGTGCATGCAAATAAAGCTAAGTACAAAAGTGTCGAGACAATAGGCAAGTGTCGACACTTTTGTCAAAGTTGTGTCGAGACAAAGAACAACTATGTCGACATTAGGGATAAGTGTCGACACACTCTATACAAGCAATGTCGAGACTGAAGACAACTTTGTCCACACTGAGGACTAGTGTTGACACACTTCACAAGCTGAGTCAAGACTAGAAGCTAGCAGTGTCGACACAAAGGACTTGAGTCGACAACATCAGTAGCTGTGTCAACACTCCGGACTAGTGTTGACACATTCTACGTCAGTTGTGTCGAGAAAAGGGAAAGGTCGTGTCGACACATTCATAAGTATGTCGTCATCACTACAAGAGTAGTGTCGACATCCAGGACAGGTGTTGACACATCCAACAGTCAAGTTTCAACACTTCAAGAAGAATTGTTTCCTAAGTGCAGAAATCAAGCCAGAGGTTCTGACAACTGTCAAATGTAAGTTATTAACCGGATCAGCCGGTTACCTTTGACAGAGACTATATAAAGGGATCAACTCTATAGAAGTTAGAGAGAAGAGAAGTAAAAAAATTGGAAAAGCCAGATCTGAAAAGTAATCTATTAGAATTTGGAAGGTGGAGAGAATCCATATCTGAAAAGTAATCTGCTAGAATTTAGAAGGTGGAGAGAAGCCAGATCAAGAATCAACTTCAACATAATCCATCCCAGATGTACCATAATTTGAACTTTAAGAGGCTTTGAAAAGCTAAGAAGGGTTAAATGAAATCTATTAAACAAGGATCAAGGGAAGCTGACACATCAAGATTAGATGAAGAAGCATTCACCCGTTTCTCTCTTGCTGGGTGACTAATTCTGAATAAATTTCCTTTTCACAATTATTAATCTTATAAGATCTACTTGTAGATCCGAGTGTAGTGGAATCAATTTCTCTGAGTTATAAGCCTGTATTATAATGGCTGAGGTGGGATAAGTGGATATTTCTCTGAGTTGTAGGAACTATATGTTCTGAGGTGTAGGACAGGATTTGCCTGAGGAGTAGGAGTGTGGATACATTCTGAGGTAGAGTTCTTGGGAAGAACTTAAGGTGTAGGATCTTGGTGATCTGAGTAATAAGACTTGTATAGTTTGAGTTATAGGATCCAGCTGGGCACTTAGCTGTAAGATCTGAGGATCTGAATAAAGAAAGAAGGAGGAGTTTGACTGAATCTAGTTCATTGCTAGATAAGCGAATGGGGAAAGTGGATGTACCCATAAATTGGGGAACCACTATAAAACTGTGTGTAATGTATTGTGCTTGCTGTGCTGTGGATGTTTTAATTACTGAATAGTTTTCTTATTTCATCTAACTGGGGTAATAAACAAAGAAAATTAAATCTCAGAATCCAAAAAGTTGCCAAGATTTAATTGTACCTAATCACCCCCTGCAGGTCACTCTAAATCCTAAAACAAATAGTTACAATTGTTATCAGGGAGTGGTTCACTAAAAAGGCATGATAGCCTAGAGAGAATCCAAAGGATTGTAGTGAAAGATAAATCATGGCTTAGAGGGAAAACAATTCCATCAAGCTCCCAGTCTGCTCCATAGAAATTTGTGGAATTTGGAAGCAGAGAATCAAATTATTCACGGAGGCAGCAGATCCAAAAATATACAACATAGTGATTGAAGGACCTTTCATTCCCATGAAAGTTTCAGTTCTTGATGCAAACATCAAGACACCAAAAACCTACATGAAGATGGATAAGGATGAAATCATTATGGGCTCTATGGACAAGAGGGTTCGGAATATTATAGTTAGTACAATAGATGATTCCACTTTTCAAAACCTAATTCATTGCAAAACATCTAAAGAAATATGTGAGTCACTGATTGTTTATATGGAAGGAACTGATGAGATAATAGATGATAAAAAATCTCTGCTAAACCAACAGTATGAAGCCTTCAGACAGGATAAGAAAGGCTCAATGGCTGAATATTTTGAAAAGTTCTTCTGAATTGTAAACAACCTGAGGACTTATGGCAGAAGTTTTACTAACTATGAATTTAATGACAAGTTCTTGAGATCCCTGAACAAGGAATGACACATCAAGATCTATGCAGTAAGATAAATGAGTAATTTAGCCAATATAGTCCCCTAGGCTCTATTTGGCAAACTGCTGCCCCATGAGTTACAACTAAATCTCAGTAAGTTTGAAGAAGATTTAGCTAGAACATATGGCAAAGAAAAGTCCTTCGCCCTAAAGTCTGATACTTCCAGGAAGGTTAGAGTAAAGTCAACACTCTCAGAGAGACAAGACACAATCTCTGAGTGTACAGAATCATCCTCATCAGGAGGAGACTTGACTGAGGAGGAACTGTATCTGTTCTCTAAACAATTCAAGAAGATGTTGAGGAGAAGAAGGCAGGGCAGATGGAAGGGTCCAGTTGGAGACTTTTCTCTCAAGAAGACCAGTAGGAAGTCCTATACCTATTTGATTGTGGATGATCACTCTAGCTTTCTTGGGTATTCTTCCTAAGGAGAAAGTCTGAAACACTAGACATCCTTGCTGATTTTGTCAAATAAGTTCAGAATGAGATAGGATGTTCTGTGGTCAAGCTTTGAAGTGACCATGGTACAAAATTTTAATCTGAAAAGATGATAAATTTTTGTAAGGAACTATGGATCGTTCGGGAGTTCTCCTCCCCAAGAACACCACATCAAAATGGTGTTGCTAAGAGTAAGAATAGAACTCTCATTGAGGCAGCTAGAATAATGCTGAGTGATACATCTCTCCCAGAATATTTTTGGGCTGAGACAATAAACATAGCATGCTATGTTCAGAATAGAGCATTGATCAATAAGAATCACAAAAAGAATCCCTATGAAATAATGAAAGGAAGAAAATCAAATCTATCCTTCTTCAAAATTTTTGGTCGTAAGTGTATGTATTGGACATTGGGAAACTTATCTAACTAAGTTCTCAGAGAAATCCTATGAAGGAATTTTTGTAAGGTATTGTGTACATAGCAAAACATAGAGGATCTACAACTTGAAATATCAAGTATTACAAGAATCAATTAATGTAGTTTCTAATGAAACTTCTATTCTATATAATGAGATTTCTAACAACTCTAGTCTAGGTGATATACACTCTAGGATGAAAAAGTTAAATATAGGTCATTCACCTGATCTAGAGTTACACACTAGAGACATTGTAAAAATTTGTATAGAAGATGCAGTAACTGTCCAGGGGGAGGAGGAGTATCATCCTAATCCTCCTGCAGAACTAGGTGATGGTAGGCACTTGCCAGTAACAGTTATACACCTTAGAGATCATCCTATTGATCAAATAATAGGTGATGTCATGCTATGAGTGACTACTAGGAGTAGACATCACAATGAGGTTCTATACTCTAGCTTTCTCTCTAAGATAGAACCTGAAAAGTTTGAAGAAGCTAATTAAGACCCGAACTGGATTATTGTTATGCAAGAAGAGCTCAATTAATTTGGGAGATGCAAAATTGGGAGTCTAGTTACAAGACCTTGTGATCACAATGCCATAAGCACTAAGTGGATTTATAGGAATAAACTAGATAAACATGGGGTTATAGTTAAGAACAAATCTAGATTAGTGGCTAAAGGTTATAGATAAGAGGAAGGAATAGACTTTGACCAAACCTTCGCTCCTGTAGCTAGGCTAGAAGCCATAAAGTTGTTTTTAGATCATGCAGCATACAAATGATATACGGTCTACCAGATGGATGTAAAGTCAGCATTTCTCAATGATACACTGAAGGAGGAAGTCTATGTAGAGTAGCCACCAAGTTTTGTTAACCTTAAACTAAACTCCTACATCTTCAGATTGCATAAAGCTTTGTATGTGTTAAAACTTGCACCCTAGCATTGTATGATACCTTGTCTGCCATTCTTATAGAGAACAAGTTATCTAGAGGAAAGAAGAATAAGACACTATTCCTTAGGGACATCAAATGATCAAGCATCCTAGTCCAGATATATATAGATGACATAATTTTTGGGTCTACTAATGAGAAGCTGTGTAGAAAATTTACCAGGCTTATGCAAGACAAGTTTGAAATGAGAAGCATGGGTGAGCTAAAGTTCTTCTTAGGATTCCAAGTTAGACAATCTGAGGATGGTATATTCATCTCTCAGTCTAAGTTCACTAAGGAGTTGATTAAGAGATATGGTATGTAGAATTCTTCAACCATGAGAACTCTAATGGGCTCTTCTGTGTTACTACACAAGGATGAATATAAGAAACCAATTGATGAAACCCTGTATAGAGGCATCATTGGATCACTCCTCTATTTGACTGCCAGTAAGCCAGATATTATGTTCTCAACATGTGTCTGTGCTAGGTACCAAGCATGCCCCAAAGATTCTCTGAGTTTGGTATCCTAGGAATAGTGATTTTGAACTCACATGGTACACAGATGCAGAATTTGCAGTGTGTAAAGAAGACAGGAAGAGTACTTCTGGAATTTGCCAGTTTTTAGTGAAAAGACTCATAAGTTGGAGCAGCAAGAAGCAAACAAGTGTTGTTATCTCTATGCAGAATCTGAGTACATATCTGCTGGAAGCTACTGTGTACAGTTGATGTGGATTCAACATCAACTATTGGACTACAATGTACATCTTAGTAAATTTGTTATATTTTGTGATTCTACTAGTGCAATTTCTATTGCTAATAATCCTATTTCATACAGTAGAACTAAATATATAGAAATTAGATATCACTTTCTCAGAGAGAATGTTGAAAAAGAAAATATTAGCTTACAGTATACTCCAACAGAAAGACAAGTTGCTGAAATTTTTACAAAACCTCTAGATGAAAGCAAGTTCAATTACATTAAATTTGATCTAGGAATGTTGAACATTGAGTAAACATTGTCCATTAATAATAAAACAGTTTGTGCAACTTATAAAAGATGACTAACCTGGTCACAAATCTAAATAACCAAGAAAGACTTGATATAAGTCAAGAAATTAAATTTAGAACATAAATTTGTCTAAGTCAAAGCATTGTGTCGAGACACAACAGTGTGTGTCGACACTATAGGCAGTATTATGTCGAAACACCAGAATGTGTGTCGACACAATAGGTATTCATGTGTAGAGACACAAGACAGTATGTCGACATTGATTAGATGCAGTGTGTCGAGATATTAAAATTTAGTGTCGAGACATAAGGTAGTCAAGACGGTAAGGTCTGTGTCGAGAGACATAATCCTTGTGTCGACTTAAGTCGACACATCTAGATATAGTAGGTTTTTATGTTGACACTAGACATTTTCGGCATATTTAGAAAATTTCCAAATGCAGCGCAACTTCTCGCCTTCAGCGGACAGTTACTATAAATAGGAGGTGTAAGGAATTATCTACTATGCTTAACAGAAAACTTGAGAGACTGTTCGCTGCATGTCAAGACCTAGAAATCCTTAGTCGACACCTCCCAATCTCAAGCTCTCTCAACTCAAATGGCTCCCAAGATGGACGACAACATCAACGACGGTTGCGAACTGGTGTGAAATGCATTTGTCTCCACACTAGAAGAGATAAAGAATGTGGTAGACCTTTTCAATGAGGCTGGTCTTGATTATCTGCTTTCTAAACCAACCAAGATATGGAACAGAGAAGTATCTCAGTTCTCTTCCAATGCTTCACTAAACCCTAAGACAGCCAAGATAAAATCCAAAGTAAATGGAGCAAGAGTAAAGGTCTCTATCAAATGGATGGCTAAAGTCATTCAGATTCCTAGAACGACACATAAAGATGAACTAGATTCCAGCAAGACTGCAGAGTCCTTAGAGTGGCGTGGACTAGCTCCAACCACTAGGTTTGGTAGTTCACTAAACAGGAAGGGAATGAATTCCCAAGGAAAATTTCTGTCTAAAGTAGTAGAAAGGTGTTCCTCTACAAGGCTGGAGCACATGATAGGATTTCAACATTCATGTTTAGCCTTATGACAAGGATTAGTTTCAGGTTCAAGACTGATTGGAACAGGGTTATGTTTGATAAGATTGTAGAAGGGATTCATAAGCCTAATATATGCAGAATTGTTAGTCTGTATCTGGTGAAGACAATTGAAGATAATATCAACCTGAAAGTTGGAACAAAGATCAAGGAGAATGGACCTAAAAATTACATCAAAATGGGAAAGGGTCTTATCTAGGGAGACTCCAGAACCTAAGAAGACAAAGTAAGTAAAAGGCTAGAAAGTAGTGGTTAAGGAAGTTGAATCCTCAAGTGATTCTAAGGAACAAGTAGAGTTTAGTTTAGATAAGGATGTTGAGGAAGAATAAAGAGGATCTTCAAGACTCTCTCCAGGAACAAGTGTTGAGGTGTAGGGAGAGAATTTGCAATAGGTAGGTCAAAATGAAGGGGAGCCTCATGAATTGCTAATGGATACAACTACCACTATAATAATGGATGTTATACAATAACTGGAACAATCAAAGGTTCCTGAACAAGAAACGTCTGAGAAAGAGATGGAGGATGTATTCACAAAATAGACTGATGAAGAAATACTTAAAAATACAGCTGGGGGGAAGCTGAGACTCTTGCACAAGATGTGTTGTTTCCTGAGAAAGGGAATGAAGATCCTACCTCTAGAGAGGCAGTGGAACAAATTCTTCTATTTGAAGAAACTAACATCCAGGGGGAGATAACTGAAATTCCCCAGATTGAAGTTCCTGATTTTGAAATTCAGCATGCAGATGTTAACCTGGATAGTATCAACATTAATGAGAAAGGTACAAAAGTTGAGGGGGATTTGGACCAAGATTCTGACAAAACCAAGGAAACACCAACAGTTGAAGAGATAAATTCATCTGAATATGAAGAAGAAGAAGAGTCTCAACTGAAGAAAATAAAGTTATTTGAAATGAAAAAGAGAAGTAGGAGTTGTAAAAAGCTTATTTAGTTTTAACCACTTTCAACTCCACCAGTGGACTCAATCTTACTCCTTGTCCAATTATAAATTATGCTTGATCAGCAAAGACAACAACTTGAAAAGTATGTAGATGAAAGAAATAAAAAGTTGTTGTTTCAACTGCCTCAGGATATAAAGTCAATTTGATTTGAAGTAAAACTCCTGAAAACAGACATGACTAATTTCTTTGAGAAGGAAGTTAATGTTGTAGTTTATATTGCTAAATAACAACAAGAAGCAAAGACAACTGCAAATGACATGGTTGTCAAATAAGGATATGTCCATGAAAGTCAAAGAATTTTAGACGAAAACATGACTACTTTGCATACAGAAACAATGGTTAAGCTGACTGAGCAGTCTACTGAGTTAGGAAATAACATAGCTGCTACTACAAAGGCCATGGAAACTCAGCTGACAAACCATTCAGCCTCCTTGCTTAAAGATATAAAGGCTTCTGATTAGAGTTTGGACAACAATTTACTGAGAGTGAAGAACACTGTAACTTCAGTTATCAATTACTTAGATGAACAAGAAAGGTTTCACTAGAATGATCTGAGAGATCATGTTGAAAGAGAAGTCATAAATGGGGAGAGGGTAAAGATCAGGGCCATTTCTGAACATGCTACCTATATATCCAACAATATCAGGGACACTTTAGGCTATCCTCCCCTATGGTATGATGGAGATCAAACTACTGAGTCTGGTTGTCAAACATCTCAACTGGAAGCACCTCATGCTACTAGAACTCATGTTACTCAGCAAACCATGTACAATCCTGCAGCATAATTACAATTTGAGGCTATCTAAGCAGCTGTCCAACACATGTACAGTCCTCCACCATCTGTTCAAAATGTTATATGTTAAGAGATGGAGATGTCTGAATCTGCTATGATCAAAGAAAAAGAATCTCAACTATTTAAGAAAAGGTTTAGGGAACAAGCTGGAACTAGACCTGATTTTGAGCAGTGGAGTCCAACCTCCAGATCAATAATCCTCACTACATGGAAGACAGTCAATGTAAATATGACAGACAGAGGTAAATGGTATTCAGAACAGGAATGGGCCAAACATTTGAAGAAGTTAGAGGTCATCCATAAGTTCAAACATGATCTAAAGAAAGGAAAGATTCCTGCTAATTTAGCTGAGCATAGCAAATATTTTCCAAACCCTTACCATTATATTGAAAGACAAAGGCTGAAATAGGAAGGAATTCCAAAAGCTAAGAATGACAAAGGGAAACAGATAATTGATGACAAGGTTCCTGAGGTTAAAGCCACAGTCCAATCTAGAAAGGGAATTGTCATCAGAGAACTAGAGTTGCCATAGGATATCCTTAGTATTGAATCTTATGTAAAATTTGTTTAGTAAATATGGAATAACCTAAGTTTATAGTTGTTAACCTTTTGACAAACAATTATGTATATTTTGATTTGCACAACATTTCTTGTGCTATTATTTTAGATTGCAATTGTTTGCCTTACATTCTGTTTAGCATTATTGTTGTTAATGTCTAATGAAATATATGTTTTTACATGTATTATTTCACATGTTGTACAGCACTGTAATCTTAATGTCTTAATCATAATATTTTCGGTATCATGTTGTATATCATTGAATTGGGGTTATGACTTCTCCAAATAGGAGAAGATTGTTGGGTACATTGGTCACAATGTACTTGATTTGAAGAAGTCCTTTCAGCTCAATGATATACACATAGTTGTATTTGATTGATGTTAAGTTCTTGTGTGCAGGTAAATAAAGCTAAGTACAAAAGTGTCGAGAAACTAGGCAAGTGTCGGCACTTTTGTCAAAGTTATGTCGAGACAAAGAACAGTTATGTCGACATTAAGGAAAACTGTCGACACACTCTATACAAGTATTGTCGAGACGGAAGACAACTGTACCGACATTCAGTACTAGTGTCGACACACTTCACAAGCTGAGTCAAGACTGGAAGCATACAGTGTCGACACCCAGGACTTGGGTCGACACCATCAGTCAGCTGTGTTGACACTCAGGACTAGTGTCGACACATTCTACATAACCTGTGTCGAGACAAGGTGAAGGTTGTGTCAACACATTCAGAACTGTGTCGACATCACTATTAGAGTAGTGTAGACACCCAGGACTGGTGTTAACACATCCAACAGTCAAGTTTCAACACTTCAAGCAGAATTTTTTCCTAAGTGCAGAAATCAAGCCAGAGGTTCTGACAACAGTCAGAGCTGTCATATGTTAGTTATTAACCGGATCAGTCGGTTACCTTTGATAGAGCCTATATAAAGGGATCAACTCTATAGAAGATAGAGAGAAGAGAATTAAAAAATTGGAAAATCCAGATCTGAAAAGTAATCTTCTAGAATTTAGAAGGTGGAGAGAAGCTAGATCTGAAAAGTAATTTGCTAGAATTTAGAAGGTGAAGAGAAGTCAGATTAAGAATCGACTTCAACATTCTCTAGCCTAGATCTACCGTAATTTCAACGTCATGAAGCTTTGAAAATCTAAGAAAGGTTGGATCAAATACAATTCAACAAGGATCAAGGGAAGCTGACACATCAAGATCAGATCAATAAGCAGTCACCCATTTCTCTATTGCTGGGTCACTAATTCTGAATTAATTTCCTATTCACCATTACTAATCTTGTAAGATCTACTTATAGATCTAAGTGTAGGGAATTCAATTTCTCTGAGTTGTAAGATAGTGTTATAAAGGGTGAGGTAGGGCTAGAATTGCCAGAGGTAGGAGAAGTGGGTATTTCTCTGAGTTGTAGGAATTGTATGTTTTAAGGTGTATGGCAGGATTTTCCTGAGGAGTAGGTGTGTGGATACATTCTGAGGTAGAGTTCTTAGGAAGAACTTGAGGTGTAGTATCTTGGTGATCTGAGTGGTAAGTGTTGGGTCTATTGATAGCAGTATCCTAGATTTGTGAGAAGTCAAACGGGTCAATGACATAGACACATAATATATTTGATGTGTGCTCTACTTCATGCATGCAGGTAATCCATGATTGGACAGGTGAAGAAAATGAGTTTGTTGGTAAACTCAAAATTCATCGAGCATAGCCTGAAGTTTGTCCAGCTCAGTTTACAATTCGTCGAGCTCAGCTTAAAGAAAGTCGAGCTCTGCTCAACACTTATCGCGCTAAATCCAGAAAATTAACTAAGGCAGAAAGCGCTGAGACCGCTAGAAGATAAGTGTTCGTCGAACTCGGACCACAGATCATTGAATGCAGCTAAATCCAGAATAACAGACTAAGTCAAAAAGTGTTGAGACAACTGAGATAGCTGAGAAGAAGGCATTGAGACTGCTGAGATAGCTGAGATGACTGAGAAGAATGTGTCAGCTTAACCGCTGAGACAAAATTAGCTGGATTTCTCTAAGTCCAGAAGCATTGAGTGAAGCAGCTTCACTCAACGCTTCTAATGAAAAAGGAAGCACTGAGACAAAACTAGCTGGATTTCTCTAAGTTCAGAAGCGTTGAGTGAAGTAGGTTCACTCAATGCTTCTAATAAAGAAGGAAGCGCTGAGACAAAACTAGTTGGATTTCTCTAAGTCCAGAAGCGCTGAGTGAAGTAGGTTCACTCAACGCTTCTAATGAAAAAGGAAGCACTGAGACAGTTAAGAGGAAAACTGTTGAGACAGAATATAGTCTCAGCTGTAAAGTAAAAAATCGTTGAGACTGTTGTGAAGATACCACTGAGACAGAAACTTATCTCAGCTAATAAGAAGAAAGCATTGATACTAAGGCCTGTCATAGCTGTTAAGAAGAAACCGCTAAGATAGAACCGCTGAGATAAATCTAGAGAAAAATCACAAGTCCAGAAGCATTGAGAGCCAATACAAATGGTATTGAGTGACTTAATATCACACAACGCTTTATGGATTTGGGAATATTTTTTAAGTCCAGATGGTGATGACCATTGCTGACGTCATCAAAGTCAACTTACATATAGCCGTTGCGGGAAAGCTGCAGTGACGCCGAAAGGTGCCTTATCCTCTTCTGAAGAAGGTGGGGCTCACCAATCCTTGCTTTTGCCCACATACAAGTGTGTCGTTGATTCAAATTAACGCATATAAAAAGGAAAAAGAAAAGAGATTAGGGCAACGAACAACGAGCGAAATAGATCGAACGGAAAAAGGAATAAACATAGAAAATACATAAAGGCTGCTGGACATCTTCTTCTCCACCAAGCTTGAAAGCAAAAGTCCAGCAGAGATAGCCGCAAAGTCAAAGGAAGTTAGTTGAAGCTCTTCAATCTCAGCAAGATTGTTCATTCCAGAATGGAGGAGCTGATTCATCATTCAGCAAGCTGGTAGTTGCTCATCTGTACAGTAGAAAAGAGTTAGCTGTAGAAGATCACTAATTCCTTCTACATTAAGTGTGTTGGACTGATATCTACTCAGTACAATAAGGTAGACTCAGAGCTTTATCTCTTAGTTAGTTTTTATTTTTCTTAAGTTATTATGTACTATCTTCCTGTAGGATTCATTTCATCTGAATCTGAGTGTAGGGTACTTTGTGCCTGAGGTAGCTGACTAATTAGCCACTAAGGTAGGTGCCCTGTTGGGGTACTGATGTAGGATCCAAGTGTGTATCTGAGCTATAGGGCTTAATTGCCTGAGGTAGTAGAGTGTTGCTCTCTGAGGTAGGATCCAAGTATGGATCTGAGGTAGGGCTATCCTCCCAGCCTGAGTGTTGGGCCTTGTGCCTGAGGTAGGTGACTGGAGAGTCACTGAGCAGTAGGTGATAAGTGTATCATTGAGTTATAGGACTTGGAGGAGGCTGAGTTTTAGGTACTTGGTTGGGGTACTGAGTTGTAGGAGTGCTGCAACACTCTGAGAGTAGGGTTGTGCGCCAGAAGATGTAGGGCTGAAGAGCCTTAGTTGTATGCCTTAGAAATAAGGCTGAGGTAGGTGATCAGTGGATCACTAAGCTATAGGAGCCATGCAGAGCTCTGAGGTAGGAACTCTAATGGCTCGGAGTTTGGATTCTGTGAAGAATCTGTGTAATAGGCTGAGGGCCTGAGGTTTAAGCTCTGAGGATCATATTGGTCGAGTTTGTTCCTAGTCTAAGAAGTCAATTGGATATGTGGGAGGGAAAGTAGATGTACCGAATTGGGGAACCACTATAAATCTTTGTGTTTGCTGTGTTGCTGGTTTTCTTTCTTATTGCAGGATTTAAGGACAAGCTCTAGATAGTTTAAGTTGAAATCAGCAAAAAACCAATAAAATTTTCAAATACCTATTCATCCCACCCCCCTCTAGGTGATTAGCAAACCTTAAGTTAAATAATATTCAAGTGGTATCAGAGGGAGGTTACTCAAAAATTATTTAATAGTCTGAGTATTCCTCCAAAGTTAGCCATAAGATAAAAAATGGGGTCTGGGGTAAAGTACAAGGAATTGGGAGCCATGAAGTTACCAATCTGCAGAATGGAAGGGTTTGGGCTCTAGAAGGAAAAGGTCAGGCTATTCATGGAAGCTGCTGACCTTAGGATTTACATCACAGTGAAAGAGGGACCTTTCATCCCTATGAAGATATCAATTTTGGATGACAAATCCAGACTCCTAAGTCTTATGAAGAAATGAACAAAGATGAGCTCCTCCTTGCCTCCATGGACAAGAGAGCTCAAAATATCATTGCCAGTGCTGTAGATGATTCTACATTCCAGAACCTGGTGCACTGCAAGACATCCAAGGAGATGTGGCACACCCTAGTTGTGTTCATGGAGGATTCTAAAGAAGTGAGGGATGATAGAAAATCCATGCTCAACCAGGAGTATGAGGCCCTCAGATAAGGAAAGTCTGAGGGAATTGCTGAAAGTTTTGAAAGATTTTTCAGAACTGTTAATGAACTGAGAACATATGGAATGACCTTCAGCACCTTTATACTGAATGACAAATTTCTTAGGTCCCTCACAAAGGATTGGGACACAAAGATTTGTGTCATCAGGGAGATTGGCAAGCTAGCTGACACTCTACCGTCAACCCTGTTTGGAAAGCTACTATCTTATAAGATGCAGCATGCAGCAAGGAAGGAAGAAGAAGAGAAGTGCAGTAAGCCAAAGAGCAAGGAATAATATGTGGCTTTCAGAGTTGATGCTTCAACCCAGAGCAGAAGGAAGACCTCACTAGTCAGGAGAACTGCTGTGTCAGAATCTGAGAGCTCAAGGTCCAGCTCCTCTAACATCCATACATCTAATGAGGACCTTGCTGCCTTCTCCAGTCAGTTTTAGAAATTCATGAAGAAGGGGCATTGGAAAAATAGAAGGCTATACTCCTCCTCACAGCACTAAAGAAAATCCTCCAAGGAGGGCAGGTATGCTCCAAACTTTAATAAACAATCTTCCTTTAATATTATTTGTTTCTGCTTCAGCAAACTTGGGCATGTGGTTGCTGATTGCCCATAGAAGGGGAAATAAAAGGAGTGAAGAAGCACCACAAGGGAAATAAGAAAGAGAAGTACATTGTGGCCAAGAAGGAAAAGACCTGGACTAACTCTTCCTCTGGGTCAGACAGTGAAGAAAAAGAAGCCTATATTGGGCAGATGGCTGTTGCTGAAGAAGAACCTGAAGAATATCCTGCTGCTAGAATAAGGATCAGAGCCCCTCTATCTCACTCAGATAGTGACTCAGAGGTGGATGAAGATGAATAAGAAGATGCTCAATGCCTTGGATTGATGGCAATGACAGATGAAGAAAGCAGCCAGGATCTTCCTGGCCAGACTCAGGTAAATGCTAAATCACAATCTTTTATTTCAAGTCATGAGGCTGGCACAGACTCTGAAGCTCAATCATCAAGAGATGAAGGGGATTCAGACTCTCAAGATGATGTTAACTCCATAATTGCCAATTATAGAGAACTCTTTGAGGCATTCAAGAAGTGCAAGCTACTTGCCAAGATACAAGCAAAAGAGCTTCTAAGTCTTACAAGCAAGTGTGAAGACCAATAAAAATCCCTCACTGACATGGCTGCTCAAGCAGCCCAACTCAAGGAGATCATTGATAGTGAGACTGTGGTAAGAGTCTCAAATGAGATACTTATCCAGAAACTTGAAAATGATCTCTTAAGTGAGAAATTGCAAGTGACCAAATTTTCTGAGCCAAACACTGTGTTGCCCTTAATTGACACCCACCTTACCCAAGCAGGTAAGAAAGGGTTGGGATTTAAGGGATTTGCTAGACCTTCCAATCCAAAATGAAAGGGAAAAGGGAAGGCACCAATTGTGCCTCTAGCCTCATTGCCTCATATTCCTTTTCAGAGAGTGTTGTTGCCTTCTAACAGGTATGACCATGAAAGCTGTTATGGTAACTGGGAGAATGGCAGATCCACTGGAATGGACCAATTTGGCCCTAGCCAAGGTGGAAGATACAGCCATGTGAGAGACTTTAAGGCTGGCCATGAGGAAATTCAAATGGCCCATCTTGGACAATTTGTTTTTTGTGTCATAGCCCCAGAACTCAAAGATAATGCTGCTGTTGTGAATCTAAATCATCTAGCAAAAGTAGTGACTTGAGGTGAGACTTTTGGCATAGTTGGAATGGCAATCTCAGATGCAATCAGATGCATGTTAGATGAAAAGAGACATGCAGCTGGTGGTTCTCAGAAAAGTACAGAACAACCTGCTGAAAGACTGTCCTTCAATCAAAGGGCTGCTGGAAGAAGACAGAAGTATATATAGAGCAACACATCTCCCCACTACTCAGGAACCAGTACAGCCTAATGTTGGTCCCAAATAGAAAAGGAGATATAATATCTATGCGTGCTGGTGTTGTGGCAAAGTGGGCCACTATGCTGTAGATTGTTGGCACAATCCTTCAGTGTCCAGAGTTGCCAACCTGTCAGAACTTCTGCAGGAAGGCATGGTTAGTTTCAGACTAATGTGAACCTAGGACCCAACAGAAATTGGGGTCCTAAGGTAAGGTGATTTGTGTTCATTTCAGGTTAGTTCAAGTACAAGTTCCCCTAAATGGTACTTGGACAGTGGATGTTCCAGGCACATGACTCGAACAAAGGAGGTATTGAAGGTGTTCACTCCAGTAAAGAATGGACTCAAGGTCATCATTGGAGGATCTGACAAGGGGATAACCAGAGGCTATGGTAATATCTCAAATAGCATAATCACCATCACAAAGGCAGCTTATGTGTAGGGCTTGCAACACAACCTCATAAGCATAAGCCAACTATGTGATCTTGGTTATGACATTTCCTTCCACAAGGATAAGTGCCACATCAAGAGGTTAAGTGACCAAAGTGTCATCTTAACATGGCACTAGGAGTGGGAATGTCTATTGCTTAAATTTTTCTTGCTTAGATAATAGTTCCCCTATATGCCTAGTTGCAAGTGACAAAGTCTTGCATTGTGTCTAATGGCACGAGAGACAAGCTCATTTGAATTATAAGACCATTGGTCAGCTCTTCTGCGATGATCTTGTTAGGAACGGTCCCAAAATAAAATGCTCCAAGGAGGGTATCTGTGCTGCTTGCCAAAAGGGCAAGCAGACTAAGACCTTATTCAAGAGCATTATGGCCAAGGACTCTGTGAGATTCTTGTTTCTCCTGCTTATGGACTTGTTTGGTCCTATGCCTGTTCATAGTCTAGGTAGGAAGGTCTACACCCTTGTGGTGGTTGATGACTATTCCAGGTTTACTTCGGTGTTCATCCATATAAGTAAGGATGAAACCCTTGAAATCTTCACGAATTTTGTCATGCAAATTCAGAATGAGCTTGCATGCTCTGTTATCAAAATGACAAGTGACCATGGAACTGAGTTTCAGTATGCTACTATGACTACATTCTGGGAAGAACAAATGATACATCAAGAATTCTCCTCTCCAAGAACACCCCAGCAAAATGGGTTAGCTGAGAGGAAAAATAGGACGCTCATAGATGCTGGGAGAACATTATTGAGTGACACTTCTCTCCCTAAATATTTCTGGGCTGAGGCAGTTAATGTTGTATGTCATGTGCTCGATAGGGCTTCTATCTCCAAAGGCCGTAAGAAGAATCCCTATGAGATCTTGAAGGACAGAAAGCCAATCATATCCTATTTCAGGATCTTTGGTTGCAAGTGTTTCATCCTGAATAGTGGTAAGTCAAAAGTGACTAAGTTTGCTGCCAAATCTCATAATGGGATCTTTGTTGGGTACAATAATAATAGTAGGGCATATAGAGTCTATAACTTGACAAATCTAGTTGTAGAAGATTCTCTCCATGTAGTGTTTGATGAGTCATGCATGATTGACAGTGAGCTGTCAATCTCTTTTCCTAGCTCCGCAGGTACAGAAGTCATGATGAAAAGCTCTCCATCAAAGATAAAGACCCAACTATGCAAGAAGAATGTGAAAAGCGATGATGTCCAGAGGAAGCACTGGACAATCAAACTAGAAATGAAGACCAACCTGCTGAATAAAATGGTAATCATCAGGAAGCTGTCAGGATGCTCCCTGCTGTCAGATATATCTGAGAGATCATCCTCCATATCAGATAATAGGTAATGCTAGACAAGGTGTATAGACCAGAAGCAGGAGTATCAACACAGCTCTCTATTCCAGCTTCCTGTCATAAGAAAAGCCCAAGATATTTGAAGTAGAAAATCAAGACGAATTCTCGATTGGTGTAATGCCAGGAGAACTGAACCAGTTCAAAAGGTGCAAGGTCTGGAAGCTGGTTCCCAGACCAGATGGACACAATGTCATTGTAGTCAAGTGGATTTTTAGAAATAAACTTGATGAAAATGGCATTGTAATAAAGAATAAAGCTAGACTGGTGGCCAAAGGTTATAGACAAGAAGAGGGGATTGATTATGACCAGACTTTAGCCCCAGTTGAAAGGTTGGAAGCAATCAGACTATTCCATGTATTTGCAGCCTTCTAGGGATTAAAAGTATTCCAGATGTATGTCAAGTCTTCCTTCCTGGATGGAGACTTGAAGGAAGAGGTTTATGTAGAGCAGCCTCCAGGTTTTGTGGATTCTAACTCTCCTACTGCGTATATAGACTTAGGAAAACTCTTTATGGGCTCCAGCAAGCCCCAAGAGCATGGTATGAGACACTGTCTACCTTCCTCATTGAGAAAAACTTCTCAAGGGGGAAGATAGACAAGACCATATTCCTAAGGGAATCTAAGGGCAAGATCATCCTATTCCAGATTTATGTTCATGACATAATATTTGGCTCTACTGATAACAACCTACGCAGGAAGTTTGCAAAACTTATGCAGGAGAAGTTTGAGATGAGTAGTATGGGTGAACTAAAATTTTTCTTGGGACTCCAAGTAAAACAGACTGATGATGGTCTATCCATATCCCAGTCAAAGGTCACCAGGGAGATAATCAAGAAATATGACATGGAGAATGCTTCCACCATAAGAACTCCCGTGAGCTCAAGTATGCCTTTAGGCAAAGATGATCTAGGGAAGCCTGTTGATCATACTCTGTGTAGAGGTATAGTTGGTTCCCTTCTCTACCTCAGTGCAAGTTGGCCTGATATTATGTTTTCAACATGTGTCTGTGCTAGGTATCAGGCCTGCCCTAAAGAGTCTCACTACACTGCTGTGAAAATAATCTTGAGATATCTTAAGGGCATCCCAGATCTTGGCCTATGACACCCCAGGAATGGGAAATTTGAACTAACCGGTTATTCAGATGCAGATTTTGTAGGTTGCAAGGAGGACAAAAAGTGCACTTCAGGCTCCTATCAATTTCTTGGTGGAAGGCTTGTCTCTTGGATCAGTAAGAAACAAACAAGTATTGCAATATCAACAATAGAGTCTGAGTATATATTAGCTAGAAGCTGCCGTGCTCAGTTGCTGTGGATCCAACATCAACTTCAGGACTACAATATTCAGATAAGTAGAAATCCACTCTTTTGTGATTCTACTAGTGCAATTTATATAGCTTAGAAATCCTGTCTCCCATAGCAGGACTAAGCATATAGAAATTAGGTATCATTTAAATAGAGAACATATGGAAAGGGAAGACATCTCCCGTGAGTTTGTCTCCACAGACAAGCAATGGGTTGATATCTTCACTAAGCAACTAGATGAAGACAAGTTCAACACCTTCAAATTTGAATTGGGTATGTTGAATGTTGTATAGCTTCAAGTCTCTCTTCTACCATATGCTGCAATGTCCATTTTGCAGGTAGTACAAGCTCTTCCTTCAGATACTGAAGATGGTGTGCAATTATTTAGGGGGAGCTAGCGCAACAGCTGAACTAAATTCAGTTAAAGTGAGACTATTTACTCCAGACTGATAGGGGGAGGAAAACCCCTAAGTATGCTCCCTATTGCAGAACTCAAAAATGGGGAGGATACAAGTCACGAGTTGAGAAGAACAGACAAGTGGAACAGTAAGGATGACACCATGCCAGGGGAGTAAGTAATTCTTCACAGGCTGGATAAATATGGTAACATTTACACACTGTACTAATGTTAAATTTTGTCTATGATGAATATGTTGTGTTGTCAATGACCTGTATTGTTCTGACTTCTTCAAATAGGGGGAGATTATTGGGTCTATTGATCATAATATCCCAGATTTGTAAGATGTCAAATGGGTCAATAACATACACACATAATGTATTTGATGTGTGCTCTAGTTCATGCATGCAGGTAGTCCATGATTGGACAGGTGAAGAAAATGAGTTTGGTGGTAAACTCAAAATTCATCGAGCTCAACCTGAAGTTCGTCGAGCTCAGTTTGCAATTCATCGAGCTCAGCTTAAAGATCATCGAGCTCTGCTCAACACTTGTCGCGCTAAAGCTAGAAAAATTGACTAAGGAAAACTCGATGAGAACGCTGAGAAGATCATAGTTCGTCGAGCTCAGCCCACACACCGTCGAACGCAGCTAAAGCTAGAAAACAGAATAAGTCAAAAAGCGCTGAGACAACTGAGATAGCTGAGAAGAATGCATTGAGACCACTGAGACAGCTGAGATAACTGAGTAGAATGTGTCAGCTTAACCGCTGAGACAAAACTAGCTGGATTTCTCTAAGCCTAGAAGCATTGAGTGAAGCAGGTTCACTCAATGCTTCTAATGAAGAAGGAAGTGCTGAGACAAAACTAGCTTAATTTCTCTAAGTCCAGAAGCGTTGAGTGAATCAGGTTCACTCAACATTCTAATAAAGAAGGAAGCTCTGAGACAAAACTAGCTGGATTTCACTAAGCCCAGAAGCTTTGAGTGAAGCGGGTTCACTCAATGCTTCTAATGAAGAAGGAAGCGCTGAGACAGTTAAGAGGAAAACTGCTGAGACAAAAGATAGTCTCAGTTGTGAAGTAAAAACCACTGAGATCGTTGTGAAGATACCGCTGAGATAGAAACTTGTCTCGGCTAATAAGAAGGAAGTGTTGTCATAAAGTCCTGTCACAGTTGTTAAAAAGAAACCGCTGAGACCACTGAGACAGAACATCTGAGACAAGTCCAGAAGCGCTGAGAGCCAAGACAAATCGCATTGAGTGACTTAACATCACTCAAAGATTTATGGATTTCTTGAATATTTTCTAAGTGCAGATGGTGATGACCATTGCTGATGTCATCAAAGTCAACTTACATGTATCCATTGCGGGAAAGTTGCAGTGGCGCTGAAAGGTGCCTTGTCCTTTTCTAAAGAAGGTGGGGCTCACCAATTGATAAGTCATTATTTATAGTTATTTATATATTGTTTTTATTTAATAAGTAATAATATTTTTTTAGTTTATTTTAATACTGTTATTGAAATACTTTGTTTTCTTATTTCAGGTCAATTTGGGTTGCTAATAGCAAAGTGGAGCTTACAGGACTGATCACGAGATGAAACTGAAGATTGCTGGAAAAATCATGTTCACACGCCCCGGACACGGGTGTGACCCTCAGGTCACGGGCGTGACATGTGGCCGTGACCCATAAAGGAGCTCCACAGTACTTGCAACGTCGGATTAAAGTTACACGCCACGGTCACGGGCGTGACCTATGGTCACAGGTGTAACGCCCTGAAACTCAAAAGATGGACGGGTAGCATTTTGAGCCAAGTTTGGGACTTGGTAGGGGTCACACAGCCTGTGACACGGGCATGTCCAAGGGCCTTGTCGTGCTTGGGTTCGATGACTGGATGTGTGGTCGACGAAAATGCAGTCGACGATCGTCTAGACAACAAACACAACCTGAGACATGGGCGTGTCCCAGGCCGTATCCTGCTCGGGCTATTGGCCGAGCTATGTCTGGGGAGGAACACAGCCTGGAGCCCAGGCGTGTTCGGGATGATAAGGGCGTGTCAAATTCGACACGGGCGTGTCGAGTACCCGTGTTCTCTTCTGGTTGGTTTTGGTCCTATGTCGATGGAGGAACATGCCCAGCAACACGGGCGTATACTGATTGACACGGGCATGTCAAGTGTGACATGAGCGTGTTGAGAGCCCATTTCCTGGTCTGGACGCGACGGTTTCGATGTCGATTAAGGGACATGGCCTTGGACACGGGCGTGTCACAAGCCATGTTCAGCCTAGGAATCTGATTTTAAGTACGAATCGAGGTCGTTCGTTTCCTTTTTTGGAGATCTATGGGCTCAAGCCGGTCCATGTTAGGTTAAGGATGGGAAAGTGGTTGAAACCCTCATTTTCTTTTGAGCTTTCTCTTTCTAAAGCCTTAGAGAGAGGGGAGAGCAAGGAAGAAGGAGGCGGAGAGTTCCGGCCGCCGTTGGAGCTTCGGAGCCCGAAATCGCAAGCCGAGTTCAGATCTACGAAGGCGAGGCCGTTGCGGTGCTTTTCATCCGTCTAGATCTTCATGGTGCCAAAGAGAAATGCTTGGGTACGAATCTCATCTGGGACAAGTGAAGTCCTTTTGACCTTTTGCATAGGAAGCCCGCTCACGTGAGTTTGCGGTGAGTGTGAGTTGTTCCTTTGGGTAGATATGAATAGTCCCCGTTCTTTTGTATGTAGAGTCCGCTATCAAAGTACGGACATATGCATGGTGTGTGACGCCTACTCGGACAAGTTGGTCTCGATCGGCGATGTTGCATTGCATGAATGGCCGGAGAAGACTCTGCACCGATGTTTGTTTTTTGGGTTTTCTATGATGTAGATTGCAACAGGGAACCTTGGGGACTAACTCCAAGTACACCCGGAAAGCTGGGCAGAAGCGTGATACTGTCATTTTGTTGGCCTAGGTGACAACTTGCACATAACTGGGTTATGTAAAGTGTGTGATCGAATTGGGACTCGGGGAAGCTTGACCCGCACAGACGGCTTAAATTGATGTTGCGGTGGGAGTAACGGATTAGGTGGAACCGTACCAGCTCTATGTCATTCGGTTAGAGAGACCTAAGGTTTGTGGTACTCGCCGTTGGCACAGATAGAGGGTCTTGTGCTAAGGCCGAAAATACCATAATGCTCACGAGATTTGTTGTCCAAGGGGACGTGGTGATACCGCAGATTTTGACCGGGTTCACCAAGAATGTGCCCTGAAAGCACGGGTTATATGGTCGTGAGTTCCTACGCCTGTGATGAAGTGTTTTTACACTATAGTGATTGGCAATTCTAATAATGTGCAGGGAAGGAGCATCGCCGCCCCGAGTTTAGTGGTGGGGTCGTTATAATTTGGTCAGCTTTAGCTGACCGTTGCTTTTGTTCGCCACCGTTTCGGTGGATTTTTGCTTGCAGGTGCTGCAGAGCCTAGTGGTAAATAGCGTGCAAAAGCCCTTGGTGCTCAGCCGGCCCTCGAAGGGTTATATTTGAATGTTTACTTTTATTCTCATGTGTGACCGGCCTACGTGCCCAGGTTTGGAAGACATTATTTGTATAAGTAAACTCCTGTAAGGCCATAAGGCCAAGTACTTGTGTATTTGTATGCTCATTCCATTTGGGTTGTTAATGTTAGTGGACATTCATCCTGTGGCTGGGTTCTTATTTTACAACTTTTAAAATGCTTCTGCTAGAATGCACTCTGTGTAGTACGTTGGTTATTGGCAAGATGGTTTCATTGCGTAACCCTTCGGTCTGTCTGTGGTATATGGCATCGGGCCCCGACAGGACCTACTGTTATATGCTTTGTGATGGATAGAGGGTGTTACAACAGGCGTGACCAATAGGCTTGACATGTTGACGGGGCTGCAGTTTTGATTCCAGGTTGTTCTCAAGCTACACGTCCCAGCTCACGGGCATGACCTTCAGGTCACGGGCGTGGCATGCAGGCATGATGTCCAGGCATGCGCGCTTAAAGTCGCCAGTTTTAGATCCTAACGGTTCTCGGCTTACACGCCATAGGTCACGAGCGTGACCTAGGGGCGTGACTTCTCACAACAGCCAGAATTTATTTCCTGCCATTTCTCCTTCCCACTGTTTCCAGTAACAAACTTGACACGCCCTAGGTCACGTGCATGTCCTAGGGGCGTGACCCACATAACGACACTTTTGCCGATTTTTCTCCAATGTTCCCAGGCTTTCAAGACAACAGTTTTCGAGCCTTATACGCCCTAGGTCACGGGCGTGACCTAGGCCGTGACCTTCCAGAAAAATACCTATAAATTCCAGACAATGCCCGGAGTTGGAGGAAGGATCTAGGGAGGAATCTAGGAGTAGTTTTAGTCGTTTATTTCCCTATTTTGCTACATTTTCTTTATGTAATATTCAGCTTCATAGTTTAGTTTAACTTGCATTGTAATTAATTCAATTACTCTCTTTTTAGTAATCATGTTCTCGCTCTTCTTTTCATGTAGTTTCTTCATCATGCTTAATAGCTAAACTTCTTTTAGCACTGGATCATGATGAACCTTGGAATAAAGTAAGTTTTTCAACTTTATTAAAAATGTCAAGTTCATTAATCTACTCACTAACGATTTATCTTTGTTTTTTATCGTATTGAATTCATATTTCGCGAATATGTTCTTCGATCCTAGATCCGTATCTTAAATGAATGATAGGTTGCGGATACGAGTAGATCGTTCAAAGATAAAAGGAGTTGATTTAACTCCTCGTGAGACAGCGATATAAATCTTACGGATTGGAGTGAAAACCAATAGCGGGGTTCACCGCCTAAAGCAAGCTTAGGGGTTTCGACTGGCCGAGAGGTCCTAATCGATCAACCTAAGGTTACTCAAAAGCATGAGCTCGAGAGAGACGTTTTTGTACTCGAGGAACCTCCACGGTCGAGTGAGCAATTTAAGAGTCTTGCGTATATTCTGTTCATAAAAATTCATTTTAATCCAAGGGGATTCTGGACCAAGTGCTATCTTTTATTTTGTTTTCTATCTTTAATTTTAATTTACCTTCAATTTAAATTTCGATAAAATAATATTAATTTGCGTGAGTAGAAGTACTCAATAGGCCCCGAGTCTAATACGACATTTCCTATACTATATTTCGATAGGTACGTTTGCCTATTTAAGGATTATAGTTTAGATATATTTTTAAAACTATAAAATTCCTAATCAAGTTTTTGCTGCCGTTGCCGGGGAGTATTTTGTTGATATTTTGAAAGCGCGAATTATATTAATTTTATCATTCTCTTTCTTTTCACCTATTCACGGTTTCATTTTCTTTTTCGAATTCCATTCTTTTAAGTACCAATTATTTTATATTCTTTTTACACAAAAATGTTATCTCAATTGGTTGCTAAAATTGTCGAGCTTACACACAAAGTTAATCTTTTGGATGCCGCAAAAAAACGCCAAAGTTTTTGTTATTATTGTGGTGCTCCACATTGAAGTGAAAATTTTTATTATTATTATTATCAAAAAAATTGTTATGAATATAATTTTGCAATTAATAATTATTCTCACTTTGAAGCTAATTCTGTTTCTAATTTTCACGAAACTAATTTTTCCAATTCACTTATTTTTCATGAAAATAATTTATCAAATGCGAATAATTATTTTGATTTAAATAATTCTTCTTCCAACTCGGATTTTGGTTTTTCTTGTTCGCAAGATCAACCGAAAAACTTTCTCAGTTATGAGAACAAATATTTAGATCCTAATTTTTGGTCTTCTTTTAACACACCACAACCATTTTCTTCTATCGTACAACCTTGGGCTCGCGGGAGACCTTTCCATCAGCCGTGACCCGGAGAAGCTGACGAGAGGTACTTGATAGGCGAGTGGGACCGAGTAGTGCACTTGCAGGGGGCGAGACGGGGGTTTTCTACAGTAGGCGAGATGCCCCTTGGGGGTCGCAAGCTTGGCCCTAGAAGATGAGATGGCCTATGGGGCGAGAGGCCGGCGAGACGAACAGGGGGGATCGTCTCGCCTGCAAGTCACTTTCCCCACTCGCCGCATAGGAGGAAAGATGTTTTTATCTTTTTACCCCCAAGGGGGATTTTACTCTTCTACCCCAGGTAATTTTACTGCTCTACCCCTGGTGGTCTGCATATAGCTCTTCAGGAGAACGGAGTTTGGCTGTTGGCAGACTCGACCAAGGGTATTTTGGTAATTTCAGGTCAGTTTATTATGGATATCTGCAGATCAAACTCAGAGACCTATAAATAGACCGACAAGGTGCCTGGAACAGGTTGTTAAACCTTTCCATATTCTTCTTCACAGGCACCTAACTCAACATTGGCTAGGGAGGGGAAGGACTTCAATTTCTTCCGGGTAAGAGGTGGGACCTCCGAGCTGAGACACCTCGGTTTGTTTCTAGGTCTGCGACTCACGTCGGGAGGGTGGTTCAAGAGGAGTAGGTGTGGGCTGCAACCCCTGGTCCGAACTCTAGGCGGGATCGGGTAGCAAGTTCGAACATTTTTGCTGCGGTGAGCATGGACCGTAGCCCACAAAGAAGAATTTTGAGCAACCGCATGGTGGGATGTCACGGAGAAAGAGACGGAGATGGGTCTGATAAACCGGGAGGATTCGTTTGAAGGGAAGAGTTCATGGCATCAATCAAAGGCATCATGGACTTGCTGCAAGGGATCTCGCGACAGGGGGATTGTTCAATCTCGCTACCTCAGGTGCCTTCTCTCGTGCTGCAAGAAGAGCTCGCTCGATGTGAGTGGGAGAAGATGCCCCGGGGACGCGACCGGGGAAGGAAGTGATGTTGGAAGGAGGCGGGCGAGACATGGCGGGAAGGGAGCTGTTCCCCAGCCCTCCGAGCACCGTCTCTCCAGGGGAGGTCGTCGCGCGAGTCGGGGCCGCAAGAGGGTCGCCTTTTTGCGAGTTGATCATGTCAGCTCCCATCCTGAAAGGGTTCCGGGAACCCGAGATGAACTATTATGTGGGGAAATATGATCTCCTCCATCACTTGAAGTGGTTTGAGGACGCTGTCTCGATCAGGCCCATGACGGACGCATTCAAGTGCCGTCTTTTTGCCACCAATCTGAAGGACAAGGTTAGGGACTGGTTTCACCAGCTCCCAACTGGCTCGATTTACTGCTTCGTGGACCTGAGAAGGCATTTTCAGCTATGATTCTCCACTTCAAAGAAGAGGAGGAAGAACCCGGAGTCGATCTTTTTGATTAAGCATAGGGCGGACGAGTCCCTAGCTTAGTATGTAGACAGATTTTAGGAGGAGATCTTAGATATTCAGGAGGTGCCTGGATTCTCCCTCCAAATGGCCTTTACCGTGGGGCTACGAGAGGGATTTTTCAAGATGAGCCTCATTCGGAAGGTGCCACTGTCATTCGAAGGGTTGATGGAGAAGGCGGCGAAGGAAATTGATATGGAGGCGGCGAATCCAGCTTTCGTAAAAAATCTAGCAAGGCTGACGGAGGTGGAATCGAGAGAATCAAGACGAAGACAGCAGGAGGTGAGGAGAAGGGAAGAGTAGAGGGCCTCGTCGTATCAGGAGTTGGGATGGAGGCAGCAGGGAGGCCCTGTCCAAGGGCAAGGGAGAGGATTTCCCCAAGGGGGAAGGAACCAACTGGGAGGACCTAGAATATTTCACCAGCAATGGTGGGGGTATGGTCATAGACCACCCCTAACCCCGTCGTAGCAAGCTATGGCAATCGGCCGAGGGAGAGGTAGAGGCCAAGAGAGAGAAAGAGCAGGAGCAGGAGCTGGGAGGAGGAGAAACCCTCAGGAAGGGAGACAGGAGGGAGGTAGCCTTGCCATACTGTGACTTCCACGAGGAGGGTCACACAACGGCTACCTGCCCAGAATTCTTGGAAATGAGAAGAGCTAGAGGAGCATGAGAGGTCGATGTGAATAGAGGAGGTGATTGGAACCGTAGAGGAAGATCAATGTGTGGATCGAGCGGATGTGGGAGACCAAGGGGGAATTGGAGTAATCCATAGGGGGGGGGGGTGGGATCGAGGTTGCCTGAAAGTCGAGCCTTCATACTATGTATCATTGACGCGTAGCCTCGACGTTACAATCTCCTCCCCCAGATGAGAAGATCACCTTTTTGAGAAAGGACATGCCAGACCATGAAGACCCCTTCTATGACAAACTGGTGATCCGGACCGCCATTGAGAACTTCATGGTATCACGGATCCTGGTGGACAATGGGAGCTCAGTGAATGTTATTTTCAAAAAGGCATTTAACGAGATGAGGGTGGAGGCCCGAAGGGTTCTGGAGGCAGATGGACCATTATTTGGATTCTCGGAGAGAGGAAAGAAGTCGAGGGGGGAGTGGGACTCCAGGTAACCGTGGGGGGGGAGAGCTATCCAGAAACTGCCGCTTTGTCATAGTGGATGCCCCCAGCAGTTACAATTCCATTTTTGGACACACCTTGATCAGTGCTTTTAGATGTGTTCCATCATCTTTTCACTAGTGCTTGAAGCTCAACTCCGGAGGTTCCCAAATCAGAGTGCGAGGAGATCCGAAGGCGGCCAGGGAATGCTACGTAACGGCGGGGAATACCATCTCATGGCAGGAAGAGACTGAGCAGTTGGAGAAGAGGATGGAGAGATGGCAGCAGGAGCTTGGTGACGAAGCAGAGGAGAAAGGAGAAGAAGAGGTCTGAGGAGAGAGAGAAGTGGAGATGGTATGAGGCATTGTGGTGGAGCCGGAAAAGTTAGGAGAGAAGAATGGAGAGATGGAGGTGGAAGAGGAGGGGGAGTCGAAGGAAGATAGATGGAGGAGGAAAGAAAAGAGAAAGATGGAGGAAGCAGGAGGGTCACCCGGGGGCGCAGCTGAGAAAAAGAAGAATCTCACTACTGGAAGAACAGGACACTAGCGAGCAGGAGATGGAGAAGCTTGGGGAGGAAATGGTGGTGATTGGCACAGAGGACGAGGTCGGAGAACATGATGTGCTGGGAGAGAAGGAGGGAGAGGAGGAACCATCAAGGCTGAAGGTAGTCGTGGAAGTACTAGAGATGGATATCCTGACCAAAGAAGGAAGGAAAGAGAAGATAAAGGTTAGTGGTGAGCTCAGCCAGGAAGACTACGAGGTGATCAAGGCATGCATGCAAAGGAACACTGACATCTTCGGTTGGACCGCGGATGACATGCCAGGTGTCGATGCGAAGGTGGCCTGCCACCATCTCAACCTCGAACCCAACACTTTCCCAGTGCAACAGAAGAAGAGGGACATCACCTCTAAGATGGTCGGACCCATTAGAGAGGATGTAGAAAAGCTACTTAAGGCAAGGTTTGTGTCTGCCTGTAAGTATCCGGGGTGGGTGAGCAATTTGTAATCGTTAAAAAGGGGGAGGGTAAGTGGAGAATGTGTATTGATTTCTCTATTTTAAATAAATCGTGCCCCAAGGATTGTTACCCACTGCCTCGAATCGACACACTGTTGACTCAGCGGTCGGTTTCCCAATGATGAGTTTTTTAGATGCGTTTTCAGGATATCATCAAATACACATGCACCCTCTGGACGTTAAGGATGTCACCTTAATCACGGAGGATGGGTGCTTCTGTTTTAATATGATGCCCTTTGGGTTTAAAAAAGTGGGGGAAACCTACCAAAGAATGATTGATCAGATCATCCGAGAGCAGAAAGGAAGGAACCTCGAGGTTTATGTGGATGACCTGATGATTAAAAGTTGGGACCTCAGATCTCATGTCTCGGATCTTGAGGAAACCTTTGGAACCTTAAGAAAATATAAAATGAGGCTCAACCCCCTGAAATGTGTTTTTGGAGCCAATAGGGGAAAGTTCCTAGGGCATCTTCTCACCCCATCCGTAGTAGAACCCAATCCCGATAAGGTGAAGGCAATTCTAGAACTGGAGTCTCTCAGAAATGCCAAGGAAGTTCAACATCTCACCGGCAAGCTATCCGGGCTAAGCAGGTTTCTCTCTCGAGCAGGTGAGAAATGCTCGCCTTTCTTCCGGACATTAAGAGGGTGCAAGAAGTTCGAATGGAATCCCGAATTCGAGAAGGCTTTTCAGGCTCTAAATCAGTAGCTCACCCAGATGCCCCTACTCCCGGGGTCAAGGGAAGGGGATGTCTTGTTCTTTTACTTAGGAGTAGGGACTGGGGCCGTGAGTTCTGTTCTCGTATGAAAGGAAGGAAAAAAGCAATTCCTGATCTATTACGTTAGCAGGGTCCTAAAGAAGGCATATCTCGGGTACCCCATCCTTGCAAAACTAGCATTTGCCCTCATCATATCGGCCAGGAAGCTTAGGATATATTTTCAGGCTCACTCTATTTAGGTGGTGACGGATCACCCCCTCTGTCGCATCTTGGAAGGGGTGGAGCACTCTGGGAGGCTGGCCAAGTGGTCGATAGAGCTCAGAGAATTGGACCTCGCTTTTATTCCTCGGCTTGCAATCAAGGCACAGGCGGTGGCCGACTTCCTAGTGGACTACATAGTTGAGGTCCAAGAGGCTGAAGCATCCCCTCGAGCGGCTTAGCAGATGATGGTAGATGGGGCATCAGGAAGAAATAACTTTGGAGGGGGAATGATCTTGGTAAGTACAGAGGGTACCAGGATTGAGCAGGCCTTGAAGATCCACTTCACAATGACCAACAATCAAGCGGAATATGAGGTGATCATCGCAGGGCTCAGGTTAACTCGGGAGCTGGGCATACAAGATATTTAGGTCACGACAGACTCCATGGTGGTCGCGGTCCAGATAAAAGGGGAGTTCAAAGCAAGGGAGCCCACCCTCCAGCTGTACCTAGGGAACGCCAATGACATCATTGAGTAGTTCCGAAGCTTTTCAATTCGGCACGTCCCAAGGGAGGAGAGTACTCAGGCTGACCAACTCACCAAGTATGGCCCTCGAGCCAGAGGATCGATGACGGAACTTTTTAGGCCGTCCATAGAAGAGTGTGAACTCATGGAGATAAGCCAGCAAGGTTCTTGGATGAAGCCCTTCGTAACATTTTTGACCTCGGGCAACTGCCCGCGGGCGATCTCGATAAGAAGCATGTCAAGTACAAATCAGCGTACTACCTGCTAAAAGATGGGGCTTTCTAACGTAAGACATTGTCGGGTATGCTGGCTCGATGTGTGTCAGAGGAGGAGGTTCCAAGGGTTCTGAAGAAATTCACTCATGAGAATGTGGCAGTCACTCAGGAAGCCAGACTTTGGAGGGGAGAGTGCTGAGGTAGGGGTACTTCTGGCCTACCATCAGGAAAGATGCAGAGGAGTTCGTAAAAATATGTCAAATGTTTCTGGAGTTTGCCCCCCTCCAACTCCTTCCATCCCAGAGGTTACGAACCATCACGGCTCCCTGGCCCTCCGCTATATGGGGACTAGATCTAGTGGGTCCTTTTTCTCAGGCAAGTGGCCAAATGAGATTTTTGCTAGTCATGGTGGACTATTTTTCAAAATGGCTGGAGGTGAAGGCGTTGGCCAAGGTGACTTCATAGGTGGTCAAAAATTTCATATGAGGAGAGATCAACTGTCGTAATGGGCTACCACTGGCCATCGTGACTAATAACGGGCCATAATTTTCTAGTAGGGAATTCATCGACTTCTGCATCCGGCTGGCCATAGACCTCCGTTTTGCTTCGGTTCATCACCCGCGGAGCAATGGACAGGTGGAAGCAGCAAATAAGATCAATGTTAACCTTTTGAAGAAAAAAAATTGAGAATCTGATGTGGAGCTGGGTGGAATAGCTCCCTTCAGTCCTCTGAGCCTTGAGAACCACACCAAACACCGCCATAGGAGAGACCCCCTTTAACCTCTCTCATGGCTCGGAGGCTATAATACCAATAGAGTTCGAGCTCACATCACCAAGAGTAGCCATTGCAAGAGAGGGAGACAAAGGATAGATGATAGAGAATGTGGAAGAGCAAAAACTCTCTCTTGATCTCATGGAAGAGCTCAGGGATTTGATGATGATCCGGTAGGAGGAGGTCAGGCGTCGTATGGCGAGATACTTTGATAAGCATATAAGGATAATGCAGTTCCAGAAGGGTGATCTGGTTCTCAAAAAGGTGGATGCAGCAGGTAGAGGGGCCTCCGTAGTTATGCTCAATCCAAATTGGGAGGTTCCTTTTGTTGTAAAGGAGGTCTTGAAGTCGGGAGGGTACCACCTCCAGGATGTGGATGGGGTATCCCTTGATTGCGCCCGTAGTGGCGATGACTTAAAAAGATTTTATCCCTAACACTCTTTGTTCATTTCGTTTTTTATTGTTCAATACTTTTAATTTTGATGTGACCTTCTGATATGATGGAATCGCATGTGTCACTTTTCAAGACATTAAAGGTGAAATGGCTGCATGAAGACCCCGAGCAGTCCCACTGACCAGGCTCTCATCTAGCTGGCAGGGCTATAGGCTCTCTCGGTGGTTGGAGATGATTTGGAAAGGAGACCCCGAGGAGACCCGCTGACCAGGCTCCCATCTAGCAGGTAGGGTTGTAGGCTCACTCAGTGGTTGGAGGTGATTTGGAGTGGAGACCAGGAGCAGAACCGCTGACCAGGCTCTTACCTAGCTGACAGGGTTGTAGGCTCACTCGATGGTAGGAGATTGTTTGGAGAGGAGACCCCAAGCAAACCTGCTGACCAGGCTCTCATCTAGCTGGCAGGGCTATAGGCTCACTCGGTGGTTGGAGATGATTTGGAGAGGAGACCCCAAGAAGACCCGCTAACTAGGCTCCCATCTAGCTGGCAGGGTTGTAGGCCCACTCGGTGGTTGGAGATGGTTTGGAGAGGAGACCCCGAGCAGAACCGCTGACTAAGCTCCCATCTAGCTGGCAGGGTTGTAGGCTCACTCGGTGGTTGGAGATGGTTTGGAGAGGAGACCCCAAGCAAAACTGCTGACCGGGCTCTCATCTAGCTGGTAGGGTTATAGGCTCACTCGGTGGTTAGAGGTGGTTTGGATAGGAGACCCCGAGCAGACCTGCTGACCAGGCTCCCATTTAGCTGACAGGGTTGTAGGCTCACTCGATGGTTGGAGGAGGTTTGGAGAGGAGACACTGAGCAGACCCGCTGACTAGGCTCCCATCTAGCTAGCAGGGCTGTAGGTTCACTCATTTGTTGGAGGTGGTTTGGTGTGGAGACCACGATCAGACTCGCTGACAAGGCTCTTACCTAGCTGGCAGCGCTGTAGTCTCACTCGATGGTTGGAGATGGTTTGAAGAGGAGAGCCCGAGCAGACCTGCTGACCAGGCTACCATCTAGCTAGCAGGGCTGTAGGCTCACTCGGTGTTTGGAGAAGGTTTGGAGAGGATATCCCGAGCAGACCTGCTGACCAGGCTCCCATCTAGTTGGCACGGGCTGCAGCTCAGTTGGTGATGAGAACTATTGAAGCTTTCTTATCAAGGGTTGCGGTTTCGAATCCCTATGCCAACAATGCACTGTTTGCTGAGAAACAGGCCAGAGAGGCGTTGGGGTGTATGGCCTGCAGGCCTTGGTATATTCCGGCTGTACCACCGTGGTCCGTGGTCTAAAGGTCCATAGGCTACTGGTGGGTCGGGCGTCCTTGGTCTAAAGGGTCGGGTCGTTACCAAAAAGTGCACTTTTTATGTAACGACCCGGCCCACGGCACGCTCGCCGACCCCAAGCGATGCTACAGGGCGGCAGCCCGTGCCACCCAAACCCATCTCCGGCCTGTTTCTCATCACAGCGGTTTTTTGAGAATGTCAGGTTTCGAAGCCAGCACCTCCTTAACATGGCACCTTCAATATTCCTCATCACCAACTGAGCTGCACTGTCACAACCCGCATTTTCTCTACGATTACACCGCATCAGAGCAAGAGAAAATACATGACGGGATGCCACGTTGTGCAGGGGATAATTGCATACGGTCAGGCAAAACTCCAGACTTTAGATTTTAAGGAAAAATCGTTAATTAGTATGAAAGATAACCAGTTATGTTGAATGGTCGTATCCCTCAGCACGGTGGATCAGATAGTCCACAATTAAAAGTATATTTATACGCAACAAAAAATACTTTGGTTCAATTAAGTTGACACCCTAAATGAGCATAAGTGTCCTCGAGGGACGACTCATGCTATGCACGACTCTAAAGTGAATATGGTATATATGAAAGATAGTCTTTTACGCTAAGGAAAAATAGTGTCTTGGTTTTATAAAGATGTTATGCATGAGATACATATAGTAATGCTTTTAGGGTTTAAAAAATCTAACATGCAACCTAGCATAAATCCTTCCCAGAAGCAAGTAAACAACCACAAATAGGAAAAAATAGCTGTTTAAGTTCATACCCAGCATCGCAAGAAGCCACCAGTGGGCGTCAACAACTTGACACGAACCCACTGGTGAGTATGTATGTCTATACATAAAGGTAAAGAACTACGTCACAAAATCGGGGATTAGCTCTCTCAGCTACCCAAGAGGCCACCAACAAGCCCCTCCAAAAGAACTAGCCGCTGAACTGGCTACAACCTGGACCTGAGGCATTCAAGAAAAGAACACCTCAGCAAGAAAATAATCAAAAAGGTAAATAGAGCATTAGATTTATGAGCAAGTAAGAAGGGTTTACCAACCCGACAACAAACTGCTATAAGCAAAAGAAAGGGCATGACAGTAAGAAAAGAGCACTGTCTAAAGCACAACAAAGCACACCAAGTGCGAGCAATAAAAGCAATATGCCCTACCAAAAGAGCCTGCAACAGCACCAAGACATATACATATATGCCAAAAGAAAACGCCATAGAATAGGAAGGAACTAACAGTCCTAACACGTGGGTTAATGGCAGTGTTCAAAACATGGATCTCAATACATAACCAAAACCAGATCCAAACGGGCTAAGGGATCAAACAGTGGCAGCACTAGAGTCCCACACATGCCAACCCAAACCGGGGCAAAAGGCGATGGCCACAGCTCTCCACATAAAACCACCCCTCCAGAGGCCACCAAAACTCCACCACCTACCACAACCCAAGAGTCGGCATGCAAAATTAGCCGAACACCCAATACCCCCTCCCCTAGGGAAAAGTCACACTAACAACCCTAAAGAAACACACGAACCCAAGGCAAAAAAGTGGGTTTCAACCGACGCGGCCTTGCACTCCTCACCCGAACTAACTCCGAGTCTTACCTGACCCAAAACCGGCAGAGCAACCGGTTTCGACATAATGTGTCGACACCACAACAGGTCGGTGTCGACACAAGGTGTCGACACCACAACAGCCGGTGTCGACACAAGGTGTGGACACTACTGCGGTCGGTGTCGACACAAAGTGTCGACACCCCGACTGGCCGGTGTCGACACAAAGTGTCGACACCCCGACTGGCCAGTGCCGAGTCCCACTCGACACTAGCGCCAGACCCAGCAACCACTAAAACAAGAACAAAACGACTATCTAAAATTTCATCATCTATCGGCAATTGCTAACTACTCAACCCGAACCGTACCAAATCCGTCCCTATCAGACACATTCTCTCAGGAAAAACTGAGATTTAACTGGAACTTCTCTACACTAACAACAGTATAATCGGGGAAGAATCCTAGAGTACACGTAGGATCTAAGCAGGAGAGATATAAAATTTAATCAAGAAGAAAACAAAGATCAGCCTTGGCAAGGACGAGGGAGCATCACTTGCCTCAATACAAGCAAAGCTTGGTCGGCCACTTCCCTCACTCTCGAATCTAGCCGCAGAGCACCAAGCTGACGAACTGAAGGAATGTAGATCCAAGCGAGAGCAATCCAGATTCACTCTCGAAATCGAATTTCGACCGCTAAATCTCCAGGAATCGGCGTCCGAAGGCTAGGGTAGTCCGGTGGTTCTCTTCCTCTCGTACAGGAGGCAGATTCATCCAAAAAGAGACAATGAACTGAGCCCTAATTTCTAAGCTAAGGCTATTTATAAGCATCAGTTTTAATAATAAACAAATCAATACATATTAATTACTTACATGCAATATCAAAACGACGCGAGAACTGAAACACCTCGGAAAATGATGAAATTCACATCGCAGCTAAAAACCCACGCTATGAACACATCTGTGAAGTCAAAATTAGCATTCGACGAACAAAACTCGGTATATCACCACCCAAAGCCAAAACACAAGCATTCCCTAAGAGGCCCAACCAAGTCACCAAAAAAGACTCCCGCTAGCTGGGGAATCTTTCTAACAGGCTACAACCAGGCTACACAAAGAACCTAAAGAGCTAAGACCACGCTCTACAACGGGGAAAGGCCGGAAATATGTCATCATAACGCCAGCCAAAGATCAAACAAAATACAGAAAAATCGGGGGCGTTACAGCCACTCCCCATAAAAGAAAGTTTCGCCTCGAAACTTTACTCACAACACTCCTATAAAGAAGGAGAGAGAAAGAGCCAGGAAAGGGCTATATATATATATAAATAAAACAGAACATACCAGGTACAAGATCAGGGAAACAGATGAGGGTGAGCCTCCCTCATAGCCGACTCCAATTCCCAAGTCGCGCTTTCTACATCCTGATTCCTCCATAAAACTTTAACCATAGGAATAGTCTTCTTCCACAGCGCACGAACCTGAGAATCCAGAATGCGGACAGACACCTCCACATAAGAAAGATTCGGCTCCAACTGAGGCACAGAATCCAAAACCTGCCTGCCATTCATCACACATTTCCGCAGCTGACTGACGTGGAAGACATCATGCACGCCAGGGAAATTTGCGGGCAAAGCCAGCCTATAAGCTGATAACCCAATCCACTCAACAATCAGAAACAGCCCCACGTACCTCGGGTCCAACTTCCTGTTCTTGCCAAACCGCTTAACTCCGATCAACGGGGAGACCTTTAAGAACACTGGGTCCCCCACCACAAATTCCAAGTCCGATATACGCCGGTTGGCGTTCTTCTCATATCTCTCCTAGGCTAACCGAAGCTTTTCTCGGATAAGCTTTACAGCGGTTTCCATCTCTTCGAGTGCTTCTGGACCCAACAAAGGTCTCTCGCCAACCTCAGTCCAAAACAAGGGAGTCCTGCAGCGCCTCCCATACAAAGCTTCAAAAGGAGCCATTTGCAAGATTTCTTGATAATTGTCATTATACGCAAATTCCATAATCCGCAAGCGCTCGTCCCACGCTCCTCCGTGGTCCAGAATATACCATCGGATCATATCTTCCACAATCTGATTTACTCGCTCCGTCTGACCATTGGTCTGCGGATGATAAGCTGTGGAATATCTCAAATCTGTACCCAACCCCTCTTGGAGGCTCTTCCAAAAACGAGACGTAAACTGGAGTCTCGATCCGATATGATACTTACGGGTACACCATGCAATCTGATAACCTATTCCAAATATAGCTCGGCTATCTTCCTCATCGGATAATCGATCTTAAATGGTATGAAATGAGCACTCTTTGTCAATCTGTCTACGATTAACCAAACTGAATCATGCCCCTTAGGAGATCTCGGTAAGCCTGTAATGAAATCCATCGAGATACTCTACCACTTCCACGTCGGAATCTCCAAGGGAGTCAGCTTGCCACCAGGCCTCCCATGGTCGGCTTTGACGTGCCTGCAAGTGTAACACTCAGAAACAAATCTGGCTATGTCCCTCTTCATCCCACACCACCAGGCAATCTGCTTTAAATCATGATACATCTTGGTAGACCCTGGATGGTAGGCAACTCTAGATCTGTGGGCTTCTCTGCACACCATTTCCCGGATATCTCCTACAGCGGGGATACAAAACCTGCCACGATACTTCAAGGTACCTGCATCATCTATAGAGAAATCTGGTAATTCACCTTTTTTAGCTCGAAGATACAAATGCAGAAGATCGGTATCATCCTTCTGATGTAGTCTCGTAAGCGCAATCCACGAAGGTTCTGCCACTGCCAAACTACTCTGTGAATCGCAGCTTCCCACAGAAATGTCCATCAAAAGGAACTCTTCCACTAGACGCTCGGCGGAGAGATTGAAAATCTTCCCTGACTTCTGACCCAGGGCGTCGGCGACCACAATAGCCTTGTCCGGATGGTACTGTATTTCAACATCATAGTCGGCCATATAATCCAACCATCGCCGCTGGCGCAGATTCAATTCTTTTTGGGTGAAGACATACTTTAAACTCTTATGATCCATGAAAATCTTGCACTGCGCGCCATATAGTAAATGCCTCCACAATTTCAGCGCATAGATCACAGCTGCAAACTCCAGGTCATGCGTAGGGTAATTCCTCTCGTGAGTCTTTAGCTGCCTCGACCAGTACGCAATCACCTTCCCACCCTACATCAATACGCAGCCCAGTCCGACATGCGACGCATCCACATATATATCATACTCACTACCTTCAGTAGGCAAAGACATAATTGGAGTTGAACATAACCTTCTTTTTAGTTCCTCAAAAGCCTCCTCACACTTGCCATCCCATATGAAGGTTATATTCTTCTGCGTAAACTTGGTCAACGACGCAGATAAGGTAGAGAATCCCTCTACAAATCTTCTATAATATCCAGCCAAGCCCAAGAAGCTTCTGATCTCTTTGGGAGTAACAAGCCTCGTCCATTCAATAAAAGCAGCGATCTTTTCTGGCTCCACCGATATTCCCTCCTTATTAACCACGTGACCCAGAAAAGAAACTTGGGGCAACCAAAATTCGCATTTGTTCAGCTTGGCGTATAGCTTATGGTCTCTCAGAGTCGCCAAGACCAATCACAAATGTCGATCATGCTCCTCCGCATCTTTAGAGTACACCAAAACATCGTCTATAAAGACAATCACAAACTTATTTAGAAAATCCTTGAAAACTCTGTTCATCAAATCCATAAAAGCTGAGGGCGCATTAGTGAAACCAAATGACATAACCAAAAACTCAAAATGCCCATGACGAGAGCGGAACGCCATCCGCGGAACATCTGAATCCCGAATTCTCAACTGGTGGTAGCCTGAACGAAGATCAATCTTGGGAAACATAGCACTACCACGCAGTTGGTCAAACAAATCGTCGATCTGTGGAAAAGGGTACCTGTTCTTAATAGTAACCTTGTTCAGCTCTCTATAGTCGATTCATAGCCACATCGACCCATCTTTCTTTTTAACGAACATCACTGGTGCACACCAAGGCGAAGAACTCGGCCTTATGAAACCTTTTGCCAACATCTCATCCAGCTGAATTCGCAACACTTCCAGCTCTCGCGGGGCCATCCGGTACGACGCCTTTACAATAGGACGCGTCCCTGGTTCCAAATCTATAACAAACTCGACATCTCGATCGGGTGGAAGACCGGGAAGATCGTCAAGAAACACATCAGAGAAGTCACACACAACAGGAATCTCTTCCAAATGCGACACACTAACAACTGTCCCTACCAAAGAGACCACACAGACAAAGCAGCCAGAATCAAGTAACTTCCGAGCACGCACCACAGAAATGACTGGAGACTCCTGGAGAGAATACCCATAAACGATCCCTGGCTGACCGTTGTGTTTGACGAAGTCCAAGCGCTTACCCTTGCACTGGATAACTGCATCGTACCTTGACAACCAGTCCATGCCCAAAATAACATCGAAGTCCTCCAGGTCAATCACCTTCAGATCTGCCTTTGCTAGAAAATCCCCCAACAAAATCGGACAATCAAGGACACCCAGGTCCGTAACCACAGAGTCACCGGAGGGGGAACTTAATGCAGAAGGCACCACCAACATGATCTAGGACCAAACTGAACCGCTCCACGAAAGCTCTAGCCACAAACGAGTGGGTAGCACCGAAGTCGAAGAGAACGCACGCCCATCGGTTCTTTACCTTAAATCATCCTACGAATTGCACACGCATCTAAGGCAACAAGCGCTAAAACAAAAACTACAACCAAAAAGGGAACATAACGAAATGACTGGGGAGGAGTCGAACCTGAAATAACCTGGGTCGAGGTCTGCGCTTCGTCTGCCGAAAGCACATTCAGCTTCCCCTTTCCTTTATCCATTTGCTGAGGCGGTGGCAAAGCCTGGTGGGGAACTGGCTGCAGAATAGGCTGGAACTGTGGGCACTTTGTCTTAAGATGACCCTTCTGCCCACACTGAAAACAGACTTTATCTTTTTAGCCAGCAACGGGCAACATCATGCCCCTTCCTTCCACACAAGGCACATACCAAGTCTCCTCTGGGAGTAGCCTGAATCGCGTGCACCTGTTCCTTCTTCTGTGTTCCCAACCTTTTGAAACACTTCTCAAAGGGGTGGCCTAGCCGGCCACAGAAACTACAAACCTCTTTGTTCTTCTTTCTCGAGACAGCATCAGTTTCCGGAGGGCTCTACCCTCCACCGGACTTCCGCTTATCCTTCCTCAACTGCTGTCCTCTATTCTTGGCATTCTTAATGGCCTCAACCCTCAAGGCAGCTTTAACCACGCTGGCATAACTGACTTCTCCGTAGGCATTCGCTAACTACTGAATGTCGCTTCTTAGCCCACCCAGAAATCGCTTAACTCGGTCTGCTTCAACGCTCACTAAACTAGGAGAAAACCGACTCAACTTACTAAACTCAATCTCACAGTCACTAACCGTAAGTTTCCTCTGCTTTAAATGAAGGAAGTCATTCATTAGCCGGTCCCACTCGACAGAAGGCAGAAACTTACTTAACGGCATCACCTCAAATGACTCCCAAGTGCATCCTGCCAACAAGCTCTCTTTCTCCCTCAGCCACCAATTCTTTGCTAAGCCCTTGAGCTGATAGGCAGCGAGCATCACTCTCTGATCGTCCGCAATCCCAGAGGAAGAGAACATCTCTTCAATGGAAATCAGCCTGTCATCCAAAATCATGAAATCTGCTTGCCCATCATAAGTAGGGGGCCTAAGCCGCTGAAACTGGGATATGAACGTCTTCTCCGGGGGCACCACAACCAAAGGCATGAGAGGAGCAGGAGGGGCAGGAACAGCTACCCCCCCCAGCGGGGTCCTGAACTCTCGGAGTCTGTCCCGGCACCACTGCTACAAGAGACTAAAACTGAGCATGCATAGCCACTACCTGCCTTGATAAGGCCTCGTTACTCTGTCGCATGTTTTCTACCAATGCCTCACTCTGCGCTCCTGGCGTCTCACCCTCGGATTGGGGGGTCGATCTCGTCACAGAACGTCTCTCCATCCTATAATCGCACAAGCTTTAGACAAAACCTAGCCCAATAGATAGAACAAAACTACCTGGTACAGACAAACACACTTAAATATGAACTTCAACTGCAAAACTTACTCTGAGAGTTGTTTTTACCGTAATGATGTTATGCTTAATCTAAGATGGTTCACCACCATCATACTAACTCATGTGCCTAAACCATGAATGCACGCATTTGTGTTCTTTTTGACTCAAAAACATGTGCGTACATATGTTATCATGCAAATCTTTAGCTTGGCACGTTGTGCTTATGAAATGTTATGCTATGCATGATATGCTATGCATTCTAAAAAAAGGCCTTAATGCATGCCATGGGCGGCGTACACATGAAAATGTTATGCATCCCATACTACATAACATTCCCATGCAACGAAAAAGAAAAACGTGCTAGCCGCATTCATGTGGTGAGGTTATGCATCCCATACTACATAACCATCACATGTTGCCTCCTATGGTGGATCCATATACAAACACATATTATGCATCCCATACTACATAATATGCCCCGTATACTTCTTTATGCTCATGAGTGTAGTGTTCGTGCTTTAGCCAAGACGTGCTGATGACATATCGGTGTGCGTATGGTATGACGCCAACCACTAATGCAAACAAGGGAAAGGTTGCCCGACCATTTGTCAAGCAACCTCACTTTGATACCAACTGTCACAACCCGCATTTTCTCTACGATTACACTGCATCAGAGCAAGATAAAATACATGCCGTGATGCCACGTCGTGCAGGGTATAACTGCACATGCTCAGGCAAAACTCCAGACTTTAGATTTTAAGGAAAAATCGTTGATTAGTATGAAAGATAACCAGTTATGTTGAATGGTCGTATCCCTCGGCACGGTGGATCAGCTAGTCCACAATTAAAAGTATATTTATACGCAGCAGAAAATACTTTGGTTCAATTAAGTTGATACCCTAAATGAGCATAAGTGTCCCCGAGGGAAGACTCATGGTATGCACGACTCTAAAGTGAATATGGTATATATGAAAGATAGTCTTTTACGCTAAGGAAAAATAGTGTCTTGGATTTATAAATATGTTATGCATGAGATACATATAGTGATGCTTTTAGGGTTTAAAATATCTAACATGCAACCTAGCATAAATCCTTCCCAAAAGCAAGTAAACAACCACAAATAGGCAAAAATAGCAGTTTAAGTTCATACCCAGCATCGCAAGAAGCCACCAGTGGGCGTCAACAACCTGACATGAACCCACTGGTGAGTATGTATGTCTATACAGAATGGTAAAGAACTACCTCACAAAATCGGGGATCAACTATCTCAGCTACCCAAGAGGCCACCAACAAGCCCCTCCAAAAGAACTAGCCGCTGAACTGGCTACAACCTGGACCTGAGGCATTCAAGAAAAGAACACATCAGTAAGAAAATAATCAAAAAGGTAAATAGTGCATTAGATTTATTGGCAAGTAAGAAGGGTTTACCAACCTGGCAACAAACTACTATAAACAAAAGAAAGGGCATGACAGTAAGAAAAGAGCACTGTCTAAAGCACAGCAAAGAACACCAAGTGCGAGCAATAAAAGCAATATGCCCTACCAAAAGAGCCTGCAACAGTACCAAGACATATACATATATGCCAAAAAAAAAGCCATAGAATAGGAAGGAACTAACCGTCCTAACACGTGGGTTAATGGCAGTGTTCAAAACATGGATCTGAATACATAACCAAAACCATATCCAAAAAGGGTTAAGGGGTCAAACAGTGGCAGCACTAGGGTCCCACACACGCCAACCCAAACCGGGGCAAAAGGCGGTGGCCACAGCTCTCCACATAAAACCACCCCTCCAGAGGCCACCAAAACTCCACCACCTGCCACAACCCAAGAGTCGGCATGCAAAACTAGACGAACACCCAATACCCCATCCCCTAGGGAAAAGTCACACTAACAATCCTAAAGAAACACATAAACCCAAGGAAAAAATGTCGGGTTCAACCGATGCGGCCTTGCACGCCTAACCCGAACTAACTCTGAGTCTTACCTGACCCAAAACCGGCACAGCAACCGGTGTCGACACAATGTGTCGACACCACAACAGGCCGGTGTCGACACAAGGTGTCGACACCACAATAGCCGGTGTCGACACAAGGTGTCGACACTACTGCGGCCGGTGTCAACACAAGGTGTCGACACCCCGACTGGCCGTTATCGACACAAGGTGTCGACACCCCGACTGGTCGTTATCGACACACGGTGTCGACACCCCGACTGGCTAGTGTCGACACAAAGTCTCGACACCCCGACTGGCCGGTGTCGACACAAAGTGTCGACACCCCGACTGGCCGGTGTCGACACAAAGTGTCGACACCCTGACTGGCCGGTGTCGATACAAAGTGTCGACACCCCGACTGGCCAGTGCCGAGTTCCACTCGACCCTGGCGCCAGACCCAGTAACCAACCAAAACAAGAAAAAAAAACGCCTCTCTAAAATCTCATCATCTATCGGCAATTGCTAACTACTCAACCCGAACCATACCAAATCCGTCCCTATCAGACACATTCTCTCAGGAAAAACTGAAATTTAACTGGAACTTCTCTACACTAACAACAGTATAATCGGGGACGAATCCTAGAGTACACCTAGGATCTAAGCAGGAGAGATATAAAATTTAATCAAGAAGAAAACAAAGATCAGCCTTGGCAAGGACGAGGGAGCATCACTTGCCTCAATACCAGCAAAGCTTGGTCGGCCACTTCCCTCACTCTCGGATCTAGCCGCAGAGTACCAAGCCGAGGAACTGAAGGAATGCAGATCCAAGAGAGAGAAATACAGATCCACTCTCGAAATCGAATTTCGACCACTAAATCTCTAGGAATCGGCGTCCGAAGGCTAGGGTAGTCCGACGGTTCTCTTCCTCCGTACAGGCGCCGGCTTCAACCAAAAAGAGACAATGAACCGAGCCCTAATTTCTAACCTAAGGCTATTTATAAGCATCAGTTTTAATAATAAACAAATCAATACATATTAATTACTTACATGCAATATCAAAACGACGCGAGAACCGAAACACCTCGGAAAATGATGAAATTCACATCGCAGCTAAAAACCCACGCTACGAACACATTTGCGAAGTTGAAATTAGCATTCGACGAATAAAACTCGGGATATCACCACCCAAAGCCAAAACACAAGCATTCCCTAAGAGGCCCAACCAAGTCACCAAAATAGACTCCGGCTAGCCGGGGAATCTTGCTAACAGGCTACACAAAGAACCTAAAGAGCTAAGACCACGCTCTACAATGGCGAAAGGCCGGAAATACGTCATCGTAACGCCAGCCAAAGATCAAACAAAACACAGAAAAACCGGGGGCGTTACATACCCCCAACATCACCATCTCAAAATCGGCACAACACCTAAGTATTACAACACTAAATCGAATAACATGAAATATAATCGACCAAAACTAACCGCAATGCATCCTACGCTCAACGGAGTCGAAAAAATTTACCCTAAGCGTAAGCCTAAAAAGTTTTAACATCTTATACTCTAAAAGAAACAGGAACATTAATATAATATGAAAGTCTTACCATAAGAACTTAAGAAAAAGGAAGGAAAGGAGTCACTTGCCTTGACATTACTAGAGAAAGCCTCCAAATCCCACCTCGTCGCAGATCGGGACTAAGGGAGACGAGAGAAGCCGAAATCTTAATAAGAGTGGATGAAATAGAAGTTAGGGGCCAAAAAACCCTAACGAGAAATCTCAAGAAATGGGAAAAAATTACCACGGTGGCATAGATCTCACCGAGAGCTTTTAAAATCTATGCTCGAATGAAGATTTCGAGCATCGGAGCTCCATCGGCGGTGACCGGAATGTTCACGAAATCGCACGTTCCTCCATCGCCGTCCTCATATTTCTTCAGTTCTGATTCGGTTCAATGAAGAAGAAAAAGAAGAAGAAGTCCTAAAGGAAGAGTGGGGCTGGTTCTAATTCTAAATATACGCATATATATACATAGGTATTTATAAAAAGTTCTCTAAAAACGGAATATTTACGAGAGGGTGCGCGGAAAATGAAAATAAGGGCTCAATTTGGCTTCAAATCGTAAAGTGGTCAACATGAAAGTTGTAGATCTTGTTAGACGAACAAATTTCAAGTTAATCATTGTTTGATACAACGCCATTTTGACCCTCAAAATGGTGCCCGAAAGCAAACAGGAACGGACTACTCGAGTGGCAGCATGAACCACTCGAGTTCCAACATAATTTACTCGAGTAGCAGCATGTCACTCAAGTTCCAGCATGTTTTACTCGAGTAGCAGCATATTTTACTCGAGTAGCAGCTCATCACTCGAGTTCCAGCATGTATTACTCGAGTGGCAGCATATCACTCGAGTTCCAGCATGAATTACTCGAGTAGCAGCATATCACTCGAATTCCTGCAGGAAAAACAAAATTAAGGGTTCAATATTGCTTCAAATCGAAAAGTGATCAACATTAAAGTTGTAGATCTCGTCGAAATGAACAAGTTTCATGGAAACAATATTTTGATAAGATGTCGTTTTGACCCTCAAAACGGCGCCCGAACACAGACAGGAACAGACTACTCGAATGACAGCATGAAGCACTCGAGTTCCAACATAATTTACTCAAGTAGTGGCATGTCACTCGAGTTCCCGCATGTTTTACTCGAGTATCAGCATATTTTACTCGAGTAGCAGCTCATTACTCGAGTTCCAGTATGTATTACTCGAGTAGCAGCATATCACTCGAGTTCCAGCATGAATTACTCGAGTAGCAGCATATCACTCAAGTTCCAGCAGAAAAAATGAAAATAAGGACTCAATATGGCTTCAAATCGAAAAGTGGTCGAAAGGAAAGTTGTAGATCTCTTCGAGACGAACAAGTTTCATGTTAACCATTATTCGATACGACACAGTTTTGACCGTCAAAATGGCGTCTGAGCGAAATCTTAAACGGGCTATTCGAGAAGAACCATAGCTACTCGAGAAGACTGAGAACGGATGCTCAAACGCATGCCGAATCAAATGAAACTCGCACCGAAGGCGAACACTGACGCTACGAATTTAACGACGAAGTCAAACCAAAATCTGACGTGCCAAACTCCTAGTTATACACTCCCAAAGTCTAAGACAAAAGTAAATAGTACAAAACAACTATCGCGCGCCGATACTAAAAAAAATACTCGGACTGCGACGAACTTGACGAGCAAGTCAAAAGCCTCAAAACTTAACTTATCAACCCAAAAACTTTCAGTTTTGATGAAAATCTAAAAATCTAGTCAGTCAGACCAAAGGGACGCAAAAACGCACTAATGGTGCAGCGTCGACAACATGACGTAAAAGGGTAACGCCCTGACGTCATAAATATTACCATACCAAATCAAATAAAATCATCGAAAAAATTTCGGGGCGTTACATAGGTGCCCGGTTGGGGTACTGTTGTAAGACCCCTCCCCCTTACCAAGGAGGCTCCCGGCCTTTTGCCCAGAACTGTCGTCTTACGGTGACACTAACGCACGGGTTAGTCGACACCGCAACACGCCGATTCTGCCGGCTAATACAATCATATAACCTGTATTCCATAATGAGAAACATAAGTGTAGCTGTAAAAGTAAACCACAACTAGTCCACAGTCACAGTACATATATATAAATATATGAAAAGGAAATACATCAGTCCATATGAGTACACAAGTAAAAAGGGCTTATGTCCAGTACAACATATCAAATCTCTCTCTCTCAACTCTAAACAGCGGAAGATAACTATCATCACCAAGTCATCCCACCTGAGGTAACTCTGCAGTAGTAGTAGTAGTAGTAGCGGGTGGTGGTATCAGCTCCTCACGTCCTGGCATCTTGTCCTGCTGGTCGTGCTGGTGCTCCATCTCCTCGAGCCCCTAAAAATAGTTTGGTCACCGACCATTAGTCAAAAAGACTAAGTCGTTTCCTCCACACCTCACCCTGCAACTCCTAGGTACCGTACGGGAGGACGAAGCGGAGGACAACAAGGGGTAACAAGTGTAAACAGGTGCCAGTGGCACTATACTAACAAGTATATGAGGAGTAATAGTAGTTCTACTCTAGCAGTTCTATGTAAGAAGTACAAGTGCAGTAAGTAAAGTATAAAACTGAAGTAAGTAAGATAAGTGAAGTAAAACGCAGTACGGTAAAGTAAGTAAAGAACTGAAAGTAAGAGCTGGAAAGTAAAACTATGCTACCACTACTCTACCATCACAAATCGTACCATAACTTATAAAAATGCCCATACAAATTTATAAGTTAAGGTTTTCAGGAAATTTAACTTATCATATAAAAGGGCACATACTAATTTATATGATAAGGATCTATAAAGTGTATGACCTAATATGAATGAATGTTTATGATGCAATTTATGCACAGGAAAGTGCAACTCACACACAACGACTCTGTGATCACAGACCTTTAGTTCCCACTTTTTGAGAGCTAGCTTCACTCTCGGGTACCACCGATATGGCTACAACAGCAGCAGAGCGGGCATCTCCACTTCTAGGCCGGTATGCACACTACCAAACCTTAGACCCCTCTCATACGCCTCTGTACACGTCCAAGGTGCACTCTAAAGTCTATGCGTATGTACTTTGCTGACAACCCGTTAGTCTTGTTGGGTCGGGTGTGCGTTATCGGGGATCGTGCTTCAGACCGCAGTGTAAAACAACCCACTGACCCCTCAAACCCTCACACCTGCCTGGTTCACCGTACTGTCGTCGGTGTGACGATCGACCAGTACCGCATGACCCGCCACTATATTTATGCACATGCAAGTATTTCATCCCGAGCCTTTAGCTTGCAGGACCAACCTGTCCTGAATTCCTCAAACCCTACACGAGTGAGCAATTATCACAATCCCTCCAACCCTACATGGGTAAGAATGAACCACAATGTCTTAAACTATTAGACTACTCTTGTCTACGGGTAAATATACTTAGTGATTTAAGGTTAATCCCAGGACTGGACAGGGTATACCCGGTGAAGGGCTCTCGGGGGCACTAGGAACTACGATGGTATTATGCCCAAAGCTCCCTTTCTCAAGGATATTTACTTTAGTTGATGACTACCCATAATTCACCCACAGCTCTCGTTATTACTCTTGAGTGATACTAATGACTTAAGGTGTTCTCAAAAGGGCGACGGTCTTCCGTCGGCCTCCACTCCAGTTGCTATACAAGGGCTTGCACTTTTCTCTCATCACTACGACAACTCTACCCACCAGGGTCATATTCCAATTGAAGTCTCTAACTCATTTATTGATTTATCCCCTGTTGGTCCTTATAACATGACCTACTTACACTATGCACAACCCTTGACCTAATACCACCCCGAAATGGAACTTCCAATTCCTTGGGCCACCTGCCCCTACTTATTTATCCTAGGATGGTATGGACTAATGAAGTGAGGCTATTGATTTTCATAATTTTTTTAAGTCATTAAGGCCTCTAATTAAATCATTTAATTAATCCCCCAGATCATTTAATACATGAAGTATTACAAATCTTAATCCACTGACCTAAGGAATTTTTCCTGAGTTATATCTTGGTAAAATATTGTTGTCTACCAAAATTCATAATTTGCCCTTGAATATTTCTATTTATTCCTTAATTAATATAAAATTCACACAATGGTCATTTTCCAAATGAAGTATAAGGAATACGTTACTAAAAATTCTAGGAAACTTACAGAGCATATATATCATGAATTTAAGGCTAATAGAAGAGGTTCATCAACCTCTATAGTGTAATGGCCTACTAATTAAAATTCTTATTAATTTTCCAAAATGCCATTATAAGGTTTTAAAAATTACTGATTCATCCAAAAATGCTGAGAAACTTATACAAGGTTATTCATACTTAGATATATCACCAAGAAATTTTCCAAAATTTTCTACTAAGTATTTTCACCAATTTGCTAATTAAGTAAAATGAGGTTAAAAAGGTAATTTCCACATAACTCCTATTAAACTTCTTCAAACAGAGACATAAAAATTTTCAGGAGTTAAAGCTAACATAATATTGACCTTGACAAAAATTGGCTATTTTATCTCATTGGTGAACCTATTTTTACATTTATTTTTCAAAAGTTGTAATTATTCCAAAAATTCCAAATAATGGGATTTTTGCCTCCAAAAATCCCATTATTACAATGTGGAGTATAATTCACTCTAATGAGCCTCTGAAATCAATACCATGATTTTTGGATGTTCCAAATAGGCCTAATACACAATATTTCAAAATTGGCTATTTGCACCCCAAGCCTATGTATAATCAACACATGCAAGTGAGTTTACCGAACATGTAGTCGTCCAAATGTGCTGAAATTTTAACCATGTACATGAATAGTCCCCAAGGACATGCCACCAAAATTTGGGGCCATTTGGAGCCATAATCCTCCAAATATTTCATTTATTTAATTTTGTGTATTATGAATAAAACTATAGAAAACGTTTTCCCAAAAATTCTCAATTTTTGGAAGGGGCTCAATATACCATAATCATGCTTTCACCCAAAATGTGGGGTCATTTTGATTAGTGGTTTGGCTTGGGAATCAATTTGAAATTCTGCCCTTTCCTAGGACCAGTCCTAGGAACACTGACCTACAAGGAAGTATACTGCTCCAAATTATAAGATTAAGGTGTCCAATTAAAATTAAGAGGTTAAGCTACGAATTTAGTTGAAGGTTCATGTCTTGGAAATGCCTCTAAGTGTCCTAAAATAGCCATACAACAAGACTGAAATAGTGTGACAAATATACATAATACCATAGTTTTTATTTTGATTTAATTTAAATGATTGAGCACGAATCTTAAAGCATAATAGACGGGATCTGGTCATCGTCCCCAATCAGCCAATGGATGGGATCGGTTCTGGCTAGGCCACCTTGCCCGGCCATTTCCGGCCAGTTGAGCCACCACCACCGCCGGCGGATGTCGCCACCAACACCGCCGGCGGATGTCGCCACCACCTTCACTGAGGTTGTAATATCCCATTTTCAACTAGACCCCTAAGAGTGGTTTTGGCTATGACTAGGTCATGACAAAACCCTAGGAAGCCAGAAATGGGTCAGGAGATAGAAGGCCAAGGTGAGGATCACCATGGTTTGCCTATGGCACAACCTCATCACCAAACCTAGGGATTGACCTTAGGGCTTCACCATGACCCCAAGACCCTACCACAACACCCCCAAACATTATGGGAGGCCCATTAGAGCCATAGGGACCCATTGGGGTCAATCAAAGAGACTCAGTTGACCCAAGTCAACCCTAACCCTAAATGGGTCAAACTAGCCTACTTAGGGTCAATTGACCTCCCCCTAGCCAAGTGGACCCAACCCATGCACTCCTAACCCTAAAGTGAGGTCAATGGGCCACCAAGGGAACATTGGGTTCAGCCCTAGGGATTAAGTTGACCCGAGTCAACTTAGGCCCCTCATCTAGTCAAAGTACCCTTACTAAGGGTAGGTGACCTCCAAATTGCAAGGTAACCCTACATAACCTTTTCTAGGACTCAGGAGAAGCGATGGGGTCACCAAGGACCCCTTGGGGTCAACCCAAATGGCCAAATTGACCCAAGTCAACCCTAGCCTAAGCCAAGTCAAACCTAGCCCAAATGGGCTAACCCAAGCTCAAACCCATTTTCCCCACTTGGGCTAACCTCATTTTTATTATTAATATGATGCTATGGGCTACTAATAGGCTAGGGAGATGAGAAAATTCGTTCATGATGACTAGGAGAGAGAAAGCACCATTTTGCCCTTTAATGGAGGAGAGAGAAAGAGGGAGGAAGAAGCCATTCATGGCTTAGGGAGGCCAAGAGCCATCTTTGATGGCTGATTTCAACTCCCATGAAGCAGCGGAGGAGTTTCCAGCAGTTTCTTGGCCACCCCAAGCCAGATTCACCCCCCCGCTACCTTGGCCGAACAATACCTTCAATGGGCGTTAATGGCCATTGATGTTTGACCTCTCCCCTCCCCCAACTGATGATTTAAACACCATCAATAACATGAGAGGAACCCTTCCCACCATTTACCCGAGGAATTCGAGCCACTTGACTGCACTGTTGTAGAAATCCGGCTGGCGGCACCACCATCAGGGCAACCCGAAGATCGACTCGACTCCAGACCACTAGAAAGGTCCCCCTCCACTCCTTCTCTCATGTATAGATCATAGCAATCACTAGGTTCAAGGTTCGGGCTCAATTGAGCCCGATCCAATTCGATATTTTCATGGAGTTTGGCCGAAATTTCTCTTGCTAGAACCGCCGGAATAGTTCTTTCCGGCGGCCAAGCAGCCGGCTGGCGACGGCCACCACCTCAACGGAGGTGGTGGTGGCAGTGGCCGGCCGGGGAGTTGGCCGGATCACCGGCGGCAGCAGCTGGAAGGAGATCCAGGCGGGACAAATTGCAGCCGTCGGCTGGAGCTATAAGACGATAGGATTCCGTCGACTACGCGCCAAGATTCGTGCAGATGGATATATTAAACTATAGGAGTTAATTTCATGGTTAATTCATTTCTGTCACACTAATAATAGTAAATTGTTTTAATTTTTAAAAATACTTAGGTTCATCTGGTGGGAAAACTTTCAACATTAAAGTTGTAGCCCTATGGTTTTAATTTAATACAAAATTGATTTGGACCAATTTGGGCCTTCTGTTTGACCAGGGCACTCATTTTGGTGGGACCTACACCTAGGGCTAGGCAGACATTCAATTGAGTGCCCACACTTCATCCTTGGTCCAAATTAATTGAAATTTTGGCAGGAAGTCCACCCTAGCTATACCGAGGGCCTGATCAAAATTCAGAATTTTTAGAGATACTTTGCCTAAAGTGTTTACTTTTATTTAATAATGCTAGGGTATTTTAATTAAGTGGTCTAATTACCTGCAAACCCTCCCAAATTTTGGTGAGTGGTCCCTGGCATCAATACCTAGCTCTGTACAAACTTTGAACTCATTTGGATAGGTTTTGGTTAGGGAATCACCAAACCCTAGTTTGGGCTTAAGGAGGTATTTTTGACTAAAAGTGCACCATGGGCTTAGGGTGGCCACCTCCCCTCAACAGAGGCTGAGGTTTGGACACTGACTTAGTATGCCCAATGTAACCCTCTAAAAGAAAATGGGATGATTTAGGCTTGATTTACCCTAGGGTTCAACCTCAAACCCTAAGGAAGGACATTTGGGGGGGTTGTGAAGGAAATGGCGGCCAATGGCTTTGCATGGCCTTGAAAACTTAGTAGAATTGAATGTAGAGTAACCTAAGTTCACTGGAAGGAATCTTAGAAGATTTGGAGGAAGGTAGGCACCTCAAAACCCTAACCCTAGTTTTTGGGTAGAAGCATAATATTGTAAATTCAGGCAATAAACCTTACCCAAAGCATTTGAAACTTGGGTAGAGTAAGTTTTAGATCATCTAGATCCCATAGCAATTTTATTAGAATTTTATTCATTATATTTCTGGCACTTTATTTGTTAATTACCAAAAGGCCCAAAATGGTGTTTTAAATAATTTGATTATTCTGTTCATTTGAATCTGATGAGACTTAGTCAGAAGATAATCTAGGTCTAAGTGAATATCCCTGAATTTTGTTACAATTTGTAATTAAATATATTTGGTACTTCCTTCACTAATTTCAAAAAAGGGCTTTTGTGATATAAAATTATTTATAGGTGATATAACTGTTGAAAAATCATCAGACTTAGGTACTGTTGAACTAAGGCCAAAATATATTTGTAGGAATTTATTCATAATTTTTAGAGGGATGTTTACAGTACTTCCTTTACAAGTCCATAATATTGAGATTTTGATAATTAATTTATTCAGAGAATAATTCTTGTTGAAAAATTATGAACCTTGGCCACTGCTACTTTTAAGGTTTTATCTGCATAGTATAATAATTTTATAATTTTTGGATGGATATTTCCTATACTTGGTTCATAAACAGCGGAAGATAGTAAATATTACAAAAATAATTTTAGTGCCCTTTTGATGATGGAAAAATTGTGATACTATGAATCTACCATATTGAGGTAACCTAATATTTATCATAATTTTGTTAGGCATCTTGCATGTGTGCTTAGGGTAGTTCATGTTCAAACTGGTAGCCTTTGGAAGCTTTAAGGAAAATAATTAAATACCAGATAAGTTAGGAAAATTATAATTTCCTGGATTTAGTCTATTCATGTCATGACAAGTCTCCAGTAAATAAGGTAGGAAATTTGGATGAGTATTTCGATTATCTCCTATCCGTACCGACATATAGCCTAGGATGATCTGCATGGGTGAATTGCAATAAGTCACGATGGGACATGGTGTAGGAGTTAGTCCTTTTGGATAGAGGTGGGTGAGTTCACCCTAGAAGGGTGGGAAAAGTGGTGAGGAATTGGTTTGGCTAGAGTTTAGAGGCGCTCGGGTTCGACGAAAGATCGTCCTTCCCGAGGTGAGGTAGAGTCAAATCGCCCTAGGATTAGCGTATCGTAATATGAGAAGGTAATGGGTAAGGGAATCAACCAATAATAATAATAAGTACCTTGCGAAAGGGAATGCTGGGCGTAATCCCAACATAGTTCCTAGTGCCCCTTGAGAGCCCTTCACAGGGAATACCGGGGGCAGTCCTGGGTTAACGTAAACTGTATTAACAAGCTGAAAAGAGTAACTTAGTAATTATGGTTGCACATCTCACGAACACCGATAGAACTGGAAGATAGTTGGAAGCTTCGGCTTGGATGGTTAAGAGACGGACGTTTGGGTCCGGGGAGCTTCAGCTCGATTATTTGAGACGAACATTTTGGTCCGGGGAGCTTCGACTCGGTTTTTGGATACGCTAAATTTCCATGTGCATAAAAAGGAAAGAAAATTAAGGTGGTGGGTCTTCGGTATTGGAGGGTCGATGCACTGACGCCAATACGCTGACTCGGCAAGTGTGGTTAGCACTTCGCCAACAGAAGTCCGGTGCGCCAGCCGGCAAGAGTACGCAGGAGTCCGCTTCGTGCACCAAGCGTTGAGGCATACGATAGGTCTGACCGATAGTGCTTTACTGGTTTTGAGGTGGGTGAGGCCCAACCCACCGCTTCCGTCTGCCACTATGGAGGTATCCTGGGAGGTTACGGCTCCAGAAAGGGGGAACTAAAGGTCTGTGTGCACAGAGTCGGGTGTGTGTTGCACTTGCATGATCCATCATACCCACTTGCATGTCATAGCATAATCGATTCATTTAACCCTGACACCTAAAGTATAAGTGGAATGGGACGCTTAAACTTTAGGCCCTGCAAAACAACCCCTTGGTCTATGAGCTTGTGTGGGCAAGTTTATAAATTAAGGTCAATTTTGATATATATTTACTGCTGTTTGATAACCGACACCCCAATGTATAAATTGGTATGAGACTTTTTATACGATGGGAGCCTTGCAGAAGACCCCTTGGCTTATGTGTTCTCACATAAGTGAAGGTTACTTTTCATGTTTCAGCTTATTGTCCATACCTATTATAGTATTACTAGTATAGGTCCGCTGCCATCTGTTTTTGATTATTCTCCACCTTCAAGTCCTCCCCTTTCTTCCTCACCGCTCGGTGCCAAGAATCATGGGGGAAGGGGTTGGGGATGATTGGACTTAGTCTTTTAGACTAACGGTTTTCGAACTGCATCATTTTAGGGAACCTTGGAGCCCAGCATGGAGGAGCTGCCCAGAGACCGGTGCGCATGGAGATGGGGCAGTCTAGCTCCAGAGTTCATATAGCCGGGACCGTGAGTCTCGACCTTGAGTAGATCTTTAGTATTTGCTTCCGCATGAGTGATTTGTAGTGAGGACATGATGTACCGGGCATAAGCTCGTATTTTACTACTCTGATATGTGATTATCTGTGGACTGATAGCTTGCATTTACTTTATTGTGCTACTTTTCTGTGATCGAATTGGCCGACAGAATCGACGCTTTGTGGTGATGACCCTTCAGGGCGTGAAGGAGTCACCGCAAAACGGCGGTTCTGGGCCTAAGCCCTGGTGCTTTAAATGAAAAAAGGGGGATCTTACAAGTGGTATCAGAGCAAACCTCGATTGAAAAGTAACAGTCCACAACCCCTGGGTCACCCCCGCGCGAGTTTAGTTTGGGGACAAACTAAGCAGCGGAAGTAGTGGTGTGCCTGTACAACCCCGTATCTGGCCAAGTGGGACCCTCCACAATTAGCAGGCCAGAGGCGTGCTATGGGCGATGTTTTGGTATAGCCCCGTTTGAAAACGTGCGGGTCCTCGTGCGTGCGCGCGGAGGTTTTATGTGTATAGGCTTAACATTTATATGTATATATACGTTTAAATATATATATATATATGTGTGTGTGTTTAATTTTATAATATATATTATATTATATATATTATATGAGAGGATAGAGATAGATAAGTTTGGATGGATTAAAGAAATGAGGGGTGTTGGGTATTGTATCCACAACGTACCTGATTTGAAGAAGCCCCTGAACAAGCTAAGGTAAATAGACAATGTATTTGATAAAATATTTCAAGTTGTGCTTACAGTTATTCCACGCTAAGTGCACACCAATGTCAGGGTGCAGTAGGTCAATATACACGGGTCTGCACGACGTAATCCCTCGTTGAGCAGATCAGTGTGTTGGCCTACGTGTACTCTCTCCATTGGAGTGTATTTATTTTCAAGTACAGGGTTGTGATATTGCAAGAGCAGACAAGGAGCAAGGATGAGTCAAAGAGCAGCTCAGAGGCTGAATGACGAAAAATCATCCAAGTATTATTCGACGAGAATCACCAAGTGATTCTCGCCGATTCGGGGAGAATCACTAGTGATTCTCGCCGAATCGTCGAGAATCACTGGTTGATTCTCGCCGTCTCTATCCGGCTAAAACAGTGCGTGAAAACAAGTCAACTTCGACGAGAATCACCTTTGATTCTCGCCGAATCGTCGAGAATCACCTTTGATTCTCGACGATTCGACGAGAATCACCTTCGATTCTCGCCGATTTTGCCTTGGGCGAATTCTGAAACCCGCTGGACCGGACTCAGCCGCTGGCGCTGTTTTGAACCGGGCTTAGGGTTTCTTCAGGTGGGACCCATAACGGTCATAATGGAGTATTCTACCGTATAAATACACGCGTATTTTGAACAGTAAGTACACACAGAAAAAGACGAAGTCGAGCCGCCGACCTTGACCTAAATCGCGATACCTGCTCCGCCGTCGTCGCCGCTCGTGCTAGTAGATCGCCGGCTTTGATCGAGGTTGCTTCCAGATCTCCCGGTGACAGAAGCTTATCCAAGCATAGCATCTCACGCGTCTAACCAGAGATCCTTTGTCTCTTGATTCGTTGATCGGGAAAACCTTCCCCTTCTGAATCGATTGAGACGATCGATCCTAGTGTGACCATTGGTAGACCTTGCTAGCTTTGCTACGAAAATTGAGTCTCCAAAGTACAGCAGCCACACACCGTTGTCGCCGCCGATTCCGAGAATCGAGATGCCGCCCTTCTTGCCGCCGCCGATTTCGGGGAGATTCTCTCCAAGAGAGATCTAGGGTTGGGGACTCTTCGTTGACTTCAAGAACACGTCATCGAACGAAGAGGGACACCTTAGTCTCCAAAAGTTATTTGTATTTCTTATACATTCTAGTTTCATTTTTGTTGTAAAGGAACGTTAGTTCCTAGTTGTAAGGTTTGGGTGCAACCCGTGTTGTGGGAGTGTTGTCTCCTACGTGTGGAAGGGTTCCTTCCGATAGTGCAAGGATTGGATTTCAATCCTGTTGGTGAAGTGACCGAGTCGTCCCTTGTTGGGAGATAGGTCGAAGGGGGAAAGTGGATGTACCCAAATCGGGGAACCACTATAAATTACTTATGTAATTTCTTTACTGTGCTATTTTGTTTTCTTGTCCAGGTACAATTTTAAATTCCGCAAAAACGCTACACGCCACCTATTCCCCCCCCCCCCATAGGTGAAGGTAGTGACACTAGGTGGACTCTCAAGTGGTATCAGAGGGAGGTTAACCATCAAAAAGGTTCACACCTTGAGTAGAATCCTGTCGCTAGTGTCAAGAAGCAGGCAAACATCTACTATGGACGGGCTCAAGTACACAGGCAAGATCCCAGTGTGCACCAGGCTCAACTTTCCTATCTGGAAGGAAAGGATCAGGTTCTACATGGAAGCAGTTGATACTCGACTCTTCGTGATCGTGGAGGAGGGACCTTATGTCCCCACTAAGGTCTCCACCATTGATCCTACCAAGAAAGTGCCAAAGAAAATTTCTGAAATGGACAAGGACGAGATGGTGCTGGTGGGACTTGACAAGAAGGCGCAGAACATTCTGGTCAGCGCGGTCGATGACTCAATGATGCCGAACTTCTGTAACTGCAGGACAGTAAAGGAGATCTGGCACTGCCTGATTATCCTAATGGAGGGCACTGATGAAGTGAGGGATGATCGGAGATCCCTTCTGAACCATAAATATGAGGCCTTCAGACAAGGGTCTAAGGAAGAGATCGGAGTCACCTTCGAGAACTTCCTCAAGATTGTCAATGCCCTCAAAGGATATGGAAGAGTGTTCACTGATGGTGAACTTAATGATAAATTCCTTAGGTCCCTTACTAAGGAATGGGACACAAAGATCTGCGCCATCCGAGAGTTTGGCAGACTAGCTGAAACAGACCCGCAAATTCTGTTTGGGAAGCTGATGTCCTATGAGCTTCAACTGAACACCAGGAAAGCAGAAGAAGAAGCAGAGAAGGCTGCAGTCAAGGAAAAGACTGTGGCTCTAAAAGCTATTCACTCCAGGAAGGGCAAGGGTGCGGTTTCATACCGTGCTAGGAAAAAGGATGAAGAGGAGGACTCCGAGTCTTGCTCCTCCTGCTCAGAGTTGTCTGAGGAAGATTTCTCCCTCATCACCCGAGAATTCAAGAAGTTCCTCAAGATGAGGAATCAAAGAAAGAGAGACGGCTCCTCCTCCAGGCATCAGACGAAAAATTACTCTTCTGACAGATATGCTTCTAAACCGAACAAACATCGCTCCGATGACATTATTTGTTTTGGATGCAATAAGCCAGGACACGTCGTGGCCGACTGCCACCAAGGCAAGAGAGAAAAGGGGAAGGGAGAGGAGCACAAGTCTTCTAGAGATAAGAAGAAAGAGAGGAGCTACATCACCAAAAAGCCAAAGACACTGAGTGAATCTGATTCCTCAAACTCCAGTGATGATGAGGAAGCCTACTTCGGGCTGGTGGGTCGCTCTGACTAAGAAGGAGAATGCCCCCATTTACTGGGAAGGTAAAAGCTCACACCCCTCTCTCTGACTCTGAATCTGATCCTGAGTCTCAGGATGATGACCCTGAGGATAGCCTTACGGCCCGTGAAGCGGATCTCCTCGAGAAGTATGAGCTTCTGCTCAACACTTTCGAGGAGTGCCGTAAGAGATTGAAGGCTGAGAAAAAGGAAGTGAAATTCCTTAAGGGTGAGAGTGTCTCCCTAAGGGAAGAGATCACCAGTTTGATCTCTCTCCGACAGGAGCACCTAGACCTGACTTCAAAGCATTCAGAGTCTCTTAAGCTCCTTGATCTTAAGTAGGAGGAAGTCGACAAGTTGGAAGAACAACTTGCGGCAGAAAGGAAGATCGTCAAGAGCTTCTCTATGCCAAAAACAGTTCTTCCAGTGGTTGATACCTTCTCTGCTTAGGCCAAAGGAGCTGGCTTGGGGCATGTAGGGGTATCTGGTTCCTCATCCAGGAGAAACAGGAACCAGAGGAAGAATAAGGCCGCCAAGAAGGCCTCTGCTGCTGAAAAGGGAAAGGCTCCGCTCAGTCCTGTTGCGTTCAGAAAGCCTAGCTTTCCTCGCAACCAACATGACTTTGAATCAACCTTTGGTCATCATTTCCGGCCCTCAGTTGCAAAGCCAAAGAGCCGATATGATGGTTGGACTTTTCCCCGGAACTTCGGTGAGAGTGCCTTCAAGGCACCTTATGAGGAATTCCACATGGGAAATTATAGTCAATTCTCTAGCGGCCATAATGGAAAGCAGGCACCGAGAGCCAAGCCTGTTATACTGAAGAAACAGAAGGTGAAGAAGTCATGTGACTGCAATCACTATGAGGCCTCCACCTCCAGATCCAAGGCCCCGGCTGTACCCACCGTTCCTAGGGTAAAGCAGGAGTCTAGGAAGAGGTACAACAGATTTGACTGTTGGTGTTGTGGCAAAGTCGGTCACTTTGCCGTGGATTGTTGGTTTAATCCGAGGTATAACGAGACTCCCTATGTTAGCAATGCGAGGCCAACCACTCGTAGGGTTAACCACCTGAGGGGGAGTATGCTAACCAAGAATCTAGGACACAAGTTCGATTGGGTTCCTAAGGGAAATTAATTTTGTTTTGCACGAATGTCCAAAGGCCACCAAAATGCCAATATGGTACTTGGACAGTGGATGCTCCCGGCATATGACTGGGACAAGAAGCCTGCTGCGTGATTACACTCCAGTCGCGAATGGACCCAAAGTCATCTTTGGGGGGTCAGATCGAGGAGTCACTAGAGGTTACGGTATGATTTAAAACGGTATAATCTCTATCACCGACGTGGCTTATGTTGAAGGGTTAAACCATAACCTGATCAGTGTAAGTCAGTTATGTGACAAAGGTTATGACGTTAAGTTCTGCAAGGATAAATGTCTGATAATATCATGTGCCTATTCTGAGACGGTATTAACAGGCATTAGGAGCCGAAATATCTTATGCTTAAATTTTCTTAGTTTAGATTCATCTACCCCCGTATGCCTAGTGGCAACAGGCAGTGCATCTCTTTGTGAACAATGGCACAAGAGATTGGCACATGTTAATTTCAAAACAATTAGTATGTTGTTTTCTAAAAACTTAGTAAGGGATGCTCCTGTTATCAAGTGCATCAAAGATAGCCCCTGTCCTGCATGTCAGATGGGCAAACAGACTCGGGCTACCTTTAAGAGCATTGCAGACAAAGACTCTTCCCGATGTCTTTACCTTCTACATATGGACTTGTTTGATCCAATGCAAGTTCATAGCTTGGGAGGCAAGTCCTATACGCTAGTGATAGTTGATGATCATTCTCAGTTTACATGGGTGTTCTTCTTAAAACGAAAGTCGGATACGTTTGACATCTTCACTAGTTTTGTCAAGCAGGTTCAGAACGAATTTAACTGCTCAGTGGTCAAAATCAGAAGTGACCATGGAACAGAATTCGAATCTGGTGCTATGATAGAGTTTTGTGAAGAACAAGGTATCTTTCATGAGTTTTCCTCCCCGCGCACTCCTCAGCAAAATGGAGTTGCGGAGAGGAGAAATAGAACTCTCATTGAAGCCTGCACGACAATGTTGAAAGACGCTTCTCTCCCAGAATACTTCTGGGCAGAGGCGGTCAATACAGCTTGTCATGTACAAAACCGAGCATTGATCAACAAGCATCATCGTAAGACGCCTTATGAGCTACTGAGAGGCAGGAAACCAACCATGTCCTACTTGAGGATCTTTGGTTGCAGATGCTATGTACTGAATAATGGGAAGTACCCGCGTACTAAATTTGGTGAAAAATGCTTTGAAGGCATATTCATAGGCTATAGTTCCCACAGTCGGGCATATAGGGTCTTCAATAAGAAAACCCTAGTGGTAGAAGAATCAATTAATGTTGTATTTGATGAAGGAAGTTTGCTTAACAGCAATTCTTCCAGCGGTATTCTTGAAGATGCAGGTGCACGACTTGAACAGCTGAGTCTCGATGAGACCGCTAAAGATGAAACTCCTAAGTACGTCAAAGTTTCCACCTCAACGTCAACTGGTAATGTTGAAGATCAAAATGGAACAAATCTCTTAGAAGAAGGAGAAGCCCAAGAAGTAGTCAAAGCTCCAGACGCCAGACTTCTAGAGCTCCGGCACGTGAGGGATCATCCTAGAGATCAGATCATCGGAGATCCTCGTGACGGTGTCAGAACTCGAAGAGGTACTATTAACGAGATTTTGCATCTTAGCTTCCTGTCACAGGTTGAGCCAAAGAAGTTCGACGAGGCGAACAAAGATGCGGCATGGATTTTGGCCATGCAAGATGAACTACATCAATTCGAATGATGCAACGTTTGGACGCTGGTTCCCAGACCACACAAGCAGAATGTGATTGGCACCAAGTGGATCTTCAGAAACAAACTGGATGAACATGGTGTCATCATAAAGAACAAGGCCAGGCTGGTGGCTCAAGGTTACAGAAAGGAGGAGGGGATTGACTTCGACCAGACATTTGCACCAGTGGCAAGGCTCGAGGCAATCAGATTGTTCCTGGCGTATGCTTCGCACAAAAGATTCACAGTCTATCAAATGGATGTGAAATCAGCATTCTTGAATGGAGACCTGAAAAAGGAAGTATACGTCGCTCAACCCCTAGGTTTTGTCAATCCTTCTTATCCCAATCATGTATATTTTCTTAATAAAGCTCTATATGATTTAAAACAAGCTCCACGAGCTTGGTATGAGACTTTATCTAGTTTTCTTCTTGAGAACAAGTTCTCTAGAGGTAAAATAGATAAGACATTGTTTCTCAGGGAAGTCAAAGGCAAGATTTTGCTGGTGCAAATCTATGTCGATGACATTATATTCGGCTCAACAGACAACAATCTTTGCAAAAAGTTTTCTAAACTTATGCAAGGAAAGTTTGAAATGAGCAGTATGGGAGATCTAAAGTATTTCTTGGGACTTCAAGTGAAACAGTCTGAGGATGGAATCTTCATCTCTCAGACGAAGTTCACAAATGAACTCCAAAAGAAATTCGGTATGGAGAATGCAACCTCTATGAGGACTCCAATGGGATCCACTATGTCTCTGGATAAGGATGAGAAAGGTAAACCTTTCGATGAAACCAAATACAGTAGCATCATTGGATCCCTGCTCTACCTTACTTCCAGTAGACCGGATATCATGTTCTCCACATGTGTCTGTGCCAGATATCAGGTGAACACTAAGGAATCTCACTATGTCGCTGCAAAGCGAATTCTAAGATACCTTAAAGGTACTCCCAATCTTGGCTTGTGGTACCCGAGAAACAATGATGTCGAGCTAATAGGTTTTTCAGATGCTGATTTTGCAGGGAGTAGGGATGACAGGAAAAGCACTTCCGGGACGTGTCAATTCCTCGGAAGAAGGCTTATCTCATGGAACATCAAGAAGCAGAATTGTGTAGCTACCTCCACAGCAGAGTCTGAGTACATCTCGGCAGGCAGCTATTGCGCACAACTCCTATGGATCAGAAACCAGTTAGCCGACTACGACCTTCAGTTCAAGGAAGTACCAATGTACTGCGACTCCTCCAGTGCAATTGCAATTGAAAACAATCTGGTATCGCACAGCAGAACGAAGCATATTGAAGTGCGCTACAACTTCATTCGGGAGCACATGGAGAACAAGGACATCTCTCTCTGTTATGTCCCCACGGACAAGCAGATTGCAGATATATTCACAAAGCCCTTAGACGAAGCAAAGTTCAGTCTTTTCAAAACTGAATTGGGGATGCTAAACTATGAGGAATGAAGACTACAGAAGCTCCAGGCTCATGCATCTAGGGGGAGCTTCTGCCAGGAACTCAAGTGTGAGCACAGGTGCCAGAACTGAGGGGGAGCAAGGGGTTCAATGCCACAAACCCAGATTTGCAAAAGCCGAAAAGGGGGAGATTACCCTCTCGGCTAAGGCTAAGGTGGCTCCAAGTTGGCTTAGGTGGCTCCAAGTTTGCTCTCAAGAAATTGGTATTGGTAATGAATATCTCTCTCAACTCAATTTCAAGTTTATGATTTTCATTCCCATACGCTCTATTCACCTTAGCTTGTAGGGTTTCGGCTTCTTCAAATAGGGGGAGATTGTTGGGTATTGTATCCACAACGTACCTGATTTGAAGAATCCCCTGAACAAGCTAAGGTAAATAGACAATGTATTTGATAAAATATTTCAAGTTGTGCTTGCAGTTATTCCATGCTAAGTGCACACCAATGTCAGGGTGCAGTAGGTCAATATACACGCTTCTGCACGACGTAATCCCTCGTTGAGCAGATTAGTGTGTTGGCCTACGTGTACTCTCTCCATTGGAGTGTATTTATTTTCAAGTACAGGGCTGTGATATTGCAAGTGCAGACAAGGAGCAAGGATGAGTCAAAGAGCAGCTCAGAGGCGGAATGACGAAAAATCATCCAAGTATTATTCGACGAGAATCACCAAGTGATTCTCACCGATTCGGCGAGAATCACTAGTGATTCTCGCCGAATCGTCGAGAATCACTGGTTGATTCTCATCGTCTCTATCCGGCTAAAACAGTGCGTGCAAACAAGTCAACTTCGACGAGAATCACCTTTAATTCTCTGCGAATCGTCGAGAATCACCTTTGATTCTCGACGATTCGACGAGAATCACCTTCGATTCACGCCGATTTTGCCTTGGGCGAATTTTGGAACCCACTGGACCGGACTCAGCCGCTGGCGCTGTTTTGAACCGGGCTTAGGGTTTCTTCAGGTGGGACCCATAACGGTCATAATGGAGTATTCTACCGTATAAATACACGCGTATTTTGAACAGTAAGTACACACAGAAAAAGACGAAGCCGAGCCGCCGACCTTGACCTAAATCGCGATACCTGCTCCGCCGCCATCGCCGCTCATGCTAGTAGATCGCCGGCTTTGATCGAGGTTGCTTCCAGATCTTCCGGTGACAGAAGCTTAGCCAAGCATAGCATCTCACGCGTCTAACCAGAGATCCTTTGTCTCTTGATTCGTTGATCGGGAAAACCTTCCCCTTCCGAATCGATTGAGACGATCGATCCTAGTGTGACCGTTGGTAGACCTTGCTAGCTTTGCTACGAAGATTGAGTCTCCAAAGTACAGCAGCCATACACCGTTGTCGCAGCCGATTCCAAGAATCGAGCTGCCACCCTTCTTGCCGCCGCCGATTTCGGGGAGATTCTCTCCAAGAGAGATCTAGGGTTGGGGACTCTTCGTTGACTTCAAGAATACGTCATCGAACGAAGAGGGACACCTTAGTCTCCAAAAGTTATTTGTATTTCTTATACATTCTAGTTTCATTTTTGTTGTAAAGGAACGTTGGTTCCTAGTTGTAAGGGTTGGGTGCAACCCGTGTTGTGGGAGTGTTGTCTCCTACGTGTGGAAGGGTTCCTTCCGATAGTGCAATGATTGGATTTCAATCCTGTTGGTGAAGTGACCGAGTCATTCCCTTGTTGGGAGATAGGTCGAAGGGGGAAAGTGGATGTACCCAAATCTGGGAACCACTATAAAATACTTGTGTACTTTCTTTGCTGTGCTGTTTTGTTTTCTTGTGCAGGTACAATTTTAAATTCCGCAAAAACGCTGCACGCCACCTATTCCCCACCCCCCCCCCATAGGTGAAGGTAGTTGACACTAGGTGGACTCTCAAGGGGGGAGTGAGCAGGTGGGGGGGAAGAAAATAAAAAAGGAAAGAATAAAGAAAAAGGGAGGCAGGAGTGCTCGGGGTGGGGGGGGGGGGGCAGAAAAAGAGGAAAAAGAAAATACAGGAGATCGGGTTTTTAGGGTTGAAGGAGGAGCCGCCCCGACCCCCTCTCTCTCTCTCGTCGGCCTGGAGCAGCCCTACGCCGCCACACCTCCCTCTCTCCGGCCGTCTACAGCAGCCGCCCGCCCCCGCATCTCTCTCTCCCGTCGATCTACAGCAGCCGCCCGCCCCCGCATCCCTCTCTCCGGCCGTCTACAGCAGCCACCCGCCACCGCATCCCTCTCTCCGGCCGTCTACAGCAGCCTCCCGCCCCCGCATCCCTCTCTCCGCCGCTACTGCCTAAGCAAAGCAGCCCCAACCCCGGCTATCTCTCTTTCTGTCCCGCAGGCCTGCAGCAGAGCCCGACGCCGCCTCCCATCTTTCCTTCCGTCGCCGCCTAGGGCAGAGGCTGGCCACTTGGAGCCGGGATCGGTCTCGTACAGCAGAGGCCGACCACTTGGAGCCGGGATCGGCCTCGTACAGCAGAGGCCGGCAACTTGGAGCCGGGATCAGCCTCGTACAGCAGCGGCCGGCCACTTGGAGCACGGTCGGCCATGGAGAGGCTCGACCATGGAGGGGAAAAATCATTCGGAGCTTTCAACTCTCCCGCGGTGGTCGGATCCGAGCATGGACAACCACTACGGACGCTAGACGTGGAGCCTCGGGCAATGAGCGCGGTTGCGGCCCAGCCAAACACGCGTCAAGGGTAACGAAATTTCTACTTGGGTAGGTGAAGCCCTCAGTTTCCATATTTGCATGGAAGCCCCTCTCCACCAATGGGTGGAGGAAGGGAGCTCTCCGACGGGTTGACGTGTACGTCCCTGCAATTAACTGTGTTAGCGCCCGGAAGTGTGAGTACGGGTTTAGGCGTGCTGTGTGAAGCCCATCCGAAAATGTGAGCCGGATTGGTGATGTTCTGGGGTTCCCGGAGAAGACTCCGAGGAAGTTATGTATTATCCTTTTGCAGGGAATGCGCACCATAGCCCCCAAAAAGGGGTGTGTGCAATATGTTTGGCCAGCTCATGTTAGCCGACAGGCGTTTAGCTGAACGCCGCCACTTGAGACGTTGATGTACATGTGTTATAGTTCCAAGCGGGGAGTAGCGGGCTTAAGCCCAAGCTTGTGTCGGCCCATGAAGGCCTATTTTTGCTTATATTGCCGGCCTGCGTGCCGAAGTATGGAATTCATATTCCTGTAATATTTTTTAATATCTGTGATGCTCTATTTATGTATGGTTTACTCCTTCCGTCTTGGGCGAGTGGTGTACTCGTGAACCGCTCGCCCCGTGGGGGCCCCGAGATATAGTTGCCGGGAAGCCCGTGATGGCCTGTTGTCATCCTTTTAGAATAGATGAATTACGCTGTTAGTGGCCCAACTTGGGCAGCGTGTCGTGGAAATACTCGACGAGTTTGCGCCGTCAGCAGGGCGGGTGAGGAGCATTTTGTGTACACCCAAGGAAACACATCTAGATAGGAGAGAGTTGGTCTTGTGACCATCCTTAGATATTCCGGTCGGCCGAGAGCGCCCTCCGAAGGTATCTTAGCTCAGCCTTTGGCTTGGGAGGGGAAGAGTTTGTTAGTCTTTCGGGTATGCGGTGGGTCCTCCACGCTGAGACCTTGGGTCTGTCCCTTGTGTTCCTAATCTTGTGCCTAGATCGTTTGCTTGAGGGTAGTAGGTGCGCGGTCACCCCTCTTTTGGGACCCCGAACTCCAAAGAAGTCATTTTTGGCTTCAACAGTGCCCATTAGGGGAATCACATGGTGGTGGGTCACGGTATTGGAGGGTCGATGCACCGATTCCAATACACTGACTCGGCAAGTGTGGTTAGCACTTCGCCAACAGATGTCCGGTGCGCCAGCCGGCAAGAGTACGCAGGAGTCTGCTTCGTGCACCAAGCGTTGAGGCATACGATAGGTCTGACCGGTAGTGCTTTACTGGTTTAGAGGTGGGCGAGGCCCAACCCACCGCTTCCGTCTGCCACTACGGAGGTATCCTGGGAGGTTACGGCTCTAGAAAGGGTGAACTAAAGGTCTGTGTGCACAGAGTCCGGTGTGCGTGTTGCACTTGTATGATCCATCATACCCACTTGTATGTCATAGCATAATCGATTCATTTAACCCTGACACATACAGTATAAGTGGAATGGGACGCTTATACTTTAGGCCCTGCAAAACGACCCCTTGGTCTATGAGCTTGTGTGGGCAAGTTTATAAATTAAGGTCAATTTTGATATATATTTACTGTTGTTTGATAACGAACACCCCAACGCATAAATTGGTATGAGACTTTTTATATGATGGAAGGCTTGCAGAAGACCCCTTGGCTGATGTGTTCTCACATAAGTGAAGGTAACTTTTCATGTTTCAACTTTTGTCCATACCTATTACAGTATTGCTAGTATAGGTCCGCTGCCATCTGTTTTTGATTATTCTCCACCTTCAAGTCCTCCCTTTTCTTCCTCTTCGCTCGGTGCCAAGGAGCATGGGGGAAGGGGTGGGGGATGATAGGAGTTAGTCTTTTAGACTAACGGTTTTCGAACCGCATAATTTTAGGGAACTGTGGAGCCCAGCATGTAGGAGCAGCCCCAGAGACCGGTGAGCGTGGAGATGGGGCAGTCTAGCTCCGGAGTTCATACAGCAGGGACCGTGAGTCTCGACCTTGAGAAGATCTTTAGCATTTGCTTCAGCATGAGTGATTTGTAGTGAGGACATGATGTACCGGGCATAAGCTCGTTTTTTACTACTCTGATATGTGATTATCTGTGGACTGCTAGCTTGCATTTACTTTATTGTGCTACTTTTCTGTGATCGAATTGGCCGGCAGAATCAGCGCTTTGTGGTGATGACCCTTCAGGGCGTGAAGGAGTCACCACAAAACGGCAGTTCTGGGCCAAAGACCCCGGTGCTTTAAATGAAAAAGGGGGGGGGGGGTCTTACAGAGGTGGTGGCTAGAGATTTCCGACGATGAGGACGCCGGAATTGGCTCCTCCGGCGAACCCAAGCAAGAATCAAAACTCGGAAAATTATCCATTTCCTCACATGGTATCGGGCTCAATTGAGCCTGATGTCTCTCCTAAAGGATCTAGAAAGCTAGTACGAGTAGAGGGGAGGCAAAATGGACCCGAATGGCGGCACGACAGCGAGGTTGGCGGCGGTTGGCCATGGTTTAGCTACTCCGATGATCTCCTGCTCAAAATCCCGTTTCTTCACCAAAAGCTTTGCTCCAGGACTCGTTCTCCACTCGATTCCACTCACTGAAGCTGGTGGTGTGGTCGGTTTGAGCTAGAAGTGGCTGTATAGGGAGATACAACCAAGGTGAGCTCAGTTTGTGGCTTTGGACGGCTTTACCCTTAGTGCCAAGTGGCCACCATGCTGCCAAATTTTCTGGAATTAACTGAGGAGGCCAGGAAGCACCATTTTGGGGCAGAAGGAGCCAAGGCCAAGTGGCCTCCACCTCTTTTCCTCATCTTCTCTCTCCTCTTTTGGGTAAATTCTCCAAATTGCCCCTTTGCATGTACTCTCTCTCCAAAACCAGAGGGGTAGGGCTGGTCTTTGACCACTTGTGCTGGCCATGGGCCAAGTTTGGTGGGCATGGCCCAAGGGGAGTGGGCTTAGCCCTCATTTTCTTCCTTAGGTCAATTATGTTGACTAGGTTGACTTGCGTTGACTTGGTCGACCATGATGAGTGGGCTGACCCCACTTGGTGGTCATGGGTCTAATGGCACCACCCAACTTGGGTTGGGTCAATGTGGTGCCCTACTTGGGCTAATTGGGCATATAGGTATAGGTTTGACCAAATTAGGGTCATGGTTGACTTTGGTCAACTAGGGTCAAAGGGTTGACCTAATGACATGCCCTATGGTCCACTTAGATTATTTTAGGGTTAGGGCAATGTGGTGGGGTTATGGTGTGACTATGGTTCCTATTTAAGCTAGTTTGACCTAGTTTGACTTTGGCCCCTTAGTGGGCCCCACATGGCTACAACCCACTACCTAGGGTCAAAGCTAGCTAATTTCCCTATCACCCACCCCATGCCCAACCCAATCTAAGTTAAGGGGTCTAGAAGTAACATTGGATGTTACAAATCCTATAAACAAAAAAAATAATTTCGTACACGAAATTTAAGTTCGAGTCTATGGGGTTCTACTTGCAAGAGTTATAATAAATTTAAATGCATAAACTAAAGTATACCTGAAGTGAATAGCTCCAGATGTTGCTCCATCATCAGATCCCTCGGTTCCCAAGTGTGCTCCTCCCGTCGATGATTGGACCACAACACCTTCACGAGAGGGACCTTCTTCTTCCGCAACACACGGACATCTCTATCATCAATCCGAATCAGCTCCAATCTGACGGATCTGTCTGGCTCTATCGGACCAGCTGTAGTAGTAACATGCTGCTCCGTCCGAAGGAGAGCTCTTCGCAAGGAAGAGACGTGGAAGACATTGTATAGGGTACCCAACTTCGGTGGCAGCTGTAGTCGGTAAGCTAAGGGGCTGATCCGCTCCAGGATCAAGTATGGCCCCATGTATCGAGGACTGAGCTTCTTGTGCCTCCGCACCCGAGAGATATTGTGTACCGAACGTATCTTCAAGAAAACTCTATCTCCAACCTGGAACTCCTCCTTCCGGTGCCGAGCATCATAATACTTCGCCTGTCTACTCTAGGCCTCTAGCAGCCGATCCCTGATCAAACGAACCTGAGCCTTCGTATCCTTCACATAATCAGAACCAAGAGCCATGGTATTCACATCTTGAACCCATGACAGCGGTGTCTGGCACTTCCTCCCTTAAAGTGCCTCATATGGAGCCATCCTGATGCTAGCTTGGTGGATGTTATTGTAGGAGAACTCGGTCAATGGTAGCAGCCTCTCCCAAGGCTTCCCCGTATCAAATATGCATAGGCGGAGTAGATCCTCCATGGTACGGATGGTCCGCGAGGGCTGTCTGTCGGTCTGTGGGTGGAAGGCAGTACTAAAAGTAAGTCGAGAGCCCAAGTAAGCATGCAAAGCCCTCCACTCCCTCGAAGTGAACCGACTATCACGGTCCGAAACAATCGTCCTGGGGATGCCATGGTACCTGACAAACTGCTCCACGAACAATCTCACCAAAACTGTAACTGGAGCATCCTTCCTAACTGGAATAAAGCGCGCCACCTTGGTCAGTCTGTGTACTATGACCCAGATAGAATCATGCCCAGAGTGGGAGCGAGGTAGTCCGTGCACAAAGTCCATAGCAATGTCCTCGAACTTCCACTCTGGGACTGGCAATGGCTTTAACAAACCTCCCGGGCTATTGCATTCTGCATTAACGCACTGGAACGTCTCACAATGTGTCACAAAGTGGGTGATCTCCTTCTTCATCCCAGGCCAATACATAGTCTTCCGTAAATCTGCCCACATCTTGGTGATGCCGGGATGCACTGCATATCTGGAGCAATGTGCCTCTCTAAGTATATCATCCCGGATACCGCTCCCTGCAGGTATATAAATGTGTTCATGGAATCGAAGGAGATCATCCTGTAGCGTGTAATCCTCAACCTTTCCCCTTTCCAGGGCACTGAAAATCGGCTCCAATGTAGCATCCAGCCTCTAATGCGCCATAATGCGCTCCCGAATGTCATCATCTCTGATCAATGAGCTCAGGTACTCTCGGTATCCTACTGGTTAGGCCTCAGAAACCATAGTAATATGCATGTCGTCCATCATCTGTATCAGCTCCATAGCCATCACCCGAGGCTCCGGCCCAGAGGTACCGGCCCTCCTGCTCAATGCATCTGCTACTGTGTTTGCCTTCCCCGGGTGGTAGTGAATCTGGTAATCATAGTCACAGAGAAATTCTAGACATCTCCTATGTCGCAGGTTTAGGTCCTTCTGCGTATCGATGTACTTGAGATTCTTGTGATCTGATAAAATGTCACAATGAATCCCATAAAGATAATGTCGCCATATCTTTAGCGCAAATACAAAAGGCCCGAGCTCCAAATCATGTACCAGATAGTAATGCTCGTGCTTCTTCAACTGTCTCGAAGCATAAGTGATAACATGTCTGTGCTGCATCAGTACAACACCCATCCATTCGTATGAGACATCCGTGTAAATCTGAAATCCCTCACTCCCAGATGGGAGTGCAAGGATAGGGGATGAGGTAAGTCGGTCTTTCAACTCCTGAAATGCTGTCTCGCACTGCTCTGTCCAGGCAAACTCTACATCCTTCCTCGTCAAGGTCGTGAGGGGGATTGTTATCCTCGAGAACCCCTCCATGAACTTACGATAGTAACCTGCTAATCCCAAGAAGCTGCGAATGTCTGACGCTGTCTTCGGCTGTGGCCAATCTCTCACTATCTCTATCTTGGCTGGATCCCTCGCCAATCCTGCTCCACTGATTGTATGGCCCAAGAAGGCCACCTCCTGTAGACAAAACTGGCACTTAGAAAACTTCGCATATATTTGAGACTCCCTCAGCATCTGCAAAACTTGTGTCAAATGCTCTGTGTGCTCCTCTTGAGTCTGGGAATAGATCAGAATATCGTCGATGAATACAATGACGAAGCGGTCTAAGAAGGGTTCGAATACACGGTTCATTATACTCATGAATGCGGCAGGGGCATTCGTGAGCCCAAAAGGCATCACCGTGAACTCGTATAACCCATAACGTGAGCTGAAAGCCGTCTTCGGGATGTCTTCCTCTCGGATGCGCAGCTGATAGTAACCAGATCTCAAATCTAGCTTAGAGAACCAGAAGGCCCCCTAAAGCTGATCAAATAACTCTTCTATCCAAGGCAGTGGATATGTATTCCAGACCATCAACCGATTCAGCACCCTGTAATCTATGCACAGCTGCAATGATCTGTCTTTCTTCTTCACAAAGAGAACTGGTGCTCCCCACGGTGACGAGCTCGGCCGCACAAATCCCAATTCCATAAGCTCGTGAAGCTGAGTCCTGAATTCTGCCAACTCTCTGGGAGCCATCCTGTAAGGTGCCCAGGACACTGGCCTCACCCCTGGCACGAACTGAATCCTGAAATCCAAGTCCCGAGCTGGTGGTAGTCCGAGCAATTTCTCCGGGAATACATCAGAGAAATCCTGAACCACTGGGATATCATCTATAGAACTCTCCGCTGCCACCATCTCAAAGCAGATGAGGTACACCTCTTCCCCCTACTCATAGGCCTTGACAGCATGTACAGAACATAATGATAGATGGGGGATAGGTCAGATACCTTCAATAGTAACATAGGAGTCTCCATGCCTGAGTGTGATCCTCTTAGAGGGGCAGTCGATCTGGGCATTGTTCCAATGAAGCCAGGTCATGCCCAAAATCAAGTCAAAGTCCGGCAATCTCAAGACCACCGCCAGAGCTTCGAATCTCTTGCCTCCTATCTCGGCCTCCATGTTGCAGTTATCCGTGGTCCGTAGCTCCGAGCCATCAGGAATACGCACCCTCAACTCAATGCCAGGGAATCTCTGCACACCCTCTAGTCCTTCAATAAAAGTGTCTGACATGAATGAGTGCGAAGCACCCGTGTCGAAGAGGGTATGAGCTGGCTTGCCGCTCTTCAGAACTATGCATGAGATTTATTTGAGTTAAAATGGATGTTATTTCTATGGTTTTCAAGGCACTACTAAGGTTGAAATTTCTAAATTAAAACAATTTAAGTACCTGTAATCACTTTTTCGGGGTTCCTTTACTCCGTGAGGTCCAAAGCGTACATCTGCTCCTGGTTACGTCCTCGGCCATGATATCCCCGGCCTCGGCCTCGTCCTCGGCCTCGTCCTCGTCCTCGACCCTGCTGTACTTGATGGGCCACTGGTGGTGGAGGACGAGGAGGTGGATAGAATCGATGCGGACACTCCGTCCTAATGTGGCCGGGCTCGCGGCATCCGTAACAAACTACCGGCCGGTGGCCATGGTCATCCTGCATCCTCGGAACATGCACCTATAGAGGTGGGGGAGCTAATGCTGGAGGAGGCCCCTACTACAGCCTGAAGTTGGGACGATGACATCCCCCACCCCTCTTATATCCAATGGTCCTGCCTCTCTGAGAGTCCCTGCTGCTCTCTTATGGTGTCGACCCATCGTATGGTCTCTTCCCTCTTCCTTGCACCATCAACTGGTCGGCCTCCAACTTCTTTACCATCTCGATGATCTGGGCTGATGTGCTGTGAGAAATAAACAATAGGGCCTGCCTAAAGTCGTCTCGGAGGCCCCGGTAGAACCTCTTGGCATACCTCCTGTCATCTGTATCCTATATCCCTGCAAACCTGGCAAGGTGGGAAAACTCCCTCTGGTATTCAATCACCGATCTTCTCCCCTGCCTGAAGTTCAGAAACCTCTCCTCCAATGCATCTCTGTCTGTAGTGGATACGAAGTGATCCAAAAATACTTCGCCGAACTCCTCCCAAGATATGTCTGACAGCTCCCAGTCAGCATATGTAGACTCTCATACAGACTTCCACCATCTCTTCGCATGGGCTTCTAGTGCAGAGGTGGCTAGAGGAACTGCCTGGCCGACCGGGCAGCTGATGCCTACCAATATCTCATGTACGGCCTCCAGCCATTCATCTATCTTCACAGCATCCTCTATCCCACGGTACATCGGTGGGGACATGCTCTTAAAGGCACTCAGCCAGCTTGACCCTGGATTTAGCTGCAGAGTCGAGACTTGCTAAGCTTTGAAGTCTTCCAGGATCGCCGTCAAAGTCTGCTCCATCTATGTCTGTAGAAATAGAGTTGCAGCTAGAGGGGGAGGAACCACATTTTGCGGCGCGGCGACCTATGGAGGTTGCATAAAGGTAAGGTTAAAATAGAACTGGCCTAACTCATTGTACTTAATGGACTGTTTTATGTGAATTTTTACACATGGGCACACCACTGCTTCCGCTACATAGTTTGTTCGCAAACTAATGCTCGTGCGGTGTAACGCCCCGAAACTCAAAGGAGCAAAGGGGGACGTTTTGGGCCAGTTTTGGTTTCTCGCTGACGGCACACGGCCTGGGACACGGGCGTGTCCCAGGGCGTGTCAAGTGTGTGACGACACTTAGTCGCGAAGTCGTCGAGTTATACTCGACGATTCGTCGAGAAAGGGCACACGGCCTGCGACACGGGCGTGTCGCAGGGCGTGTCGACCCGTGTCGACACTTAGCCGTGAAATCGTCGAGTTATTCTCGACGAGTCGTCGAGAATGGGCACACGGCTTGCGACACGGGCGTGTCGCAGGGCGTGTCGACCCGTGTCGACGATCGTCAAGGTGAAATCATCGAGATTCACTCGACGATCGTCGAGACAAGGCACACGGCCTAGGACACGGGCATGTCCAAGGCCGTGTCATCCAGTCGTCGTTCTCCCCTCGACGAAATGCCCCGTGTACACGGCCTGGGGGCCCAGGCGTGTCAATGTGACACGGGCAAGGACACGGGCGTGTCCTAGAACCCGTGCAGTGCTCGGGTTGGAAACGGGGGAAAAATCATGGGGTACATGGCCGGCTACACGGCCGTGTCAGCTGGAACACGGGCGTGTCAGCTCGAACACGGGCGTGTTCGATACCCGTGTGCGTGTTCAGAAGATTCGATTTTGACGGCGAATGCGGCACACGGCCCTGGACACGGGCGTGTGCCAGGCCGTGTTCGGTCCAGATTGGGCATTTCAGCCCCGAATCAAAGCCGCTCGTTTTCTTAGGTTGAGATCCGACGGCTGGGGATGGCTCCTGGGAGGATATACACGGGTTTGACTTAAGAAAAATCCATTTTCCTTCACTTGATCATCTCTCCAAACCCTTGGAGAAAGAGGAAAGCTATTGGAGGAAGAAGAGCTAGATCCGCCATTGGAGGAGCTTCGGAGCTCCGAATCGCAAGCCGACTCCGGATCCACGGAGGCAACGCAAGCGCGGTGATTTCTATCCGATTACATTTCGATGGCGCCAAAGAGGAACGCAAGGGTAACGATCCTCACTTGTGAGCATGATAGCTCTCTTTCTTAGCATAGGAAGCCCTCTCTCGCGAGTTTGCGAAGAGTTGGAGGCGTTCCTTCGGGTAGATATGTAAAGTCCCCGTTGTTTAGCGTCCGTATGCGAGAACGGACATAGGCATTTTGGTTGAAGCCTACCCGGACATGTTAGTCCGGATCGGTGATGTTGCATTGCATAAGGCCGGAGAAGACTCCGTGCTATTTGGTGTTTTCGGGTTTTCTACGCGGTAGATTGCAGCAGGGAGCCTTGGGGACTAACCCAAAGGTGCACCCGGAAAACTGGGCGGACACGAGGTCTTGCCAACTTGGTGGCTTGGAAGCCAACTTGAACATAACCGGGTTATGTGACTTGTGATGAAAATGGGACTCGGTAGAAGTTTGACCTGCGCATATGGTTTAAATTACCGTTGCGGGCGCATATGGTTTAAATTACCGTTGCGTTGTGAGCACGGGTTAGATGGAACCGTACCCACTCTATGTCGTTCGGATTAGGGCCGTTGGCATAGATGAGGGTCTTCGGCGGTCTATGGTTTTAATTACCGTGACCCATGCCAGGAAGACAAACTGCTCATTGTTTGGCCGTCCAAGAGAGGATGGCGGTGAGTCGGCAGACTTAGACTACGTTCACCAAGAATGTGCCCTGAGTGCACGGGGTGTGTGGCCGTTGAGCCTCCGCCTGTGATGAAATGACTATATTTATAATGCTCGCTTATGCTAATGAAATGCAGGGAAGGAGCATCGCCGCCCCGAGTTGGGGGCGGGATCGTTATAATTTGGTCAGCATTGCTGACCGTTGCTTTGTTTGCCACCGTGCGGTGGTTTGTTTTCTTGCAGGTGCAGCTGGACCGAGCGGTCAATAGCGGGCTAAAGCCCTTTTTGCAAAGCTGGCCCTCGAAGGCCCAAGTGAAATGTTTTCTATTTTTATTCATGTATGGCCGGCCTGCGTGCCGAGGTTGGTAAATCATGTAACGGACAAGTGAAACTTTTTGTAAGGCCTTAAGGCCAATGTTTGGGTATTTTTGTATACATTCCTAAATGTTGTATTAGTGGACATTCGTGCTCTTATGCTGGGTTCTTGTTTACAACTTGTATTAACTGCTTCCGCTAGAATGCTCTGTGTAGGACGTTGAGATTGGTTGGATGATTCCATAAGTAACCACCCGGTCTGTCTGTGGTATATGGCGTCGGGCCCCGGCCGGACCTACTGCTATATGTTATGCGACGGATAGGGGGTGTTACAATTTGGTATCAGAGGGCTGGTTTTGGTCGGGCTTAAACGGAATTCGTGGTCGAATTCTTTTTAAGGGGTGGTGAGCACATTGTGTGCGTCATCGTTATAATGGTAAAAGAACCCATGAATGTCCACTTAGGAATGAAAATACTCGTGTTTGAGGAACCTGCGTGTTCCTATAATTGCTGTTTGCAATGTTATTTGGTCGCTTAACGGTGTTTTGTACCACTATAGGTGACCCGAAGTGGTGTTGGGCCGTCAGAACGCCGAGGTTCTGAGGCTAGTAGTGCACCAGAAGTTGCTCCAGCAACACCTTTGTCGGCTGAAAATATACGATTGGTGGCTGAAGCGGTGTTGGCCGTGATCAATGCGCAGCCTGGAAGGCAAGCGCAGCAGCCCGCTCCTGTGATGGAGCAAGTACCTCTTCAAGAGGCCGAGCCGAGGAGGATGGAGAAAGTGGTTGTAGAACCAATAGTGCCAAGGAGGGCGACTGAGAGGCAGTTGAAGCATGTAATGAGCTTTAACCATCCGTTATTCTCGGGGTTGGGAACCCCATCGCAGGCTGAAGACTGGCTCTCTAGGGTGAAGAGAGTCATGACAGCGACGGAGACGGAGGAGTGGCAAATGACCACCATCGCTACGTTCCTTCTGGATGGGGAAGCGAGGATGTGGTGGGAAGGTTTGGAGCTGCATCATTTGAGAGGTAGACAACTGATAGACGTTCCGATGGAAGAGTTCTCGGAATTGTTCTTAGCAAGATACCTCCCTTCTACTCAGAGGATTTCAATGGAGAATGAGTTCCTGAAGTTGGTGCAGGGTGAGAGGAGCGTGGATGAATATCTCCACGAGTTTACGCAGTTGAGTCGTTATGCTAGCTCCATCATCATGGATGAGGAGCGCAAGACTAATCGTTTTTATGAAGGCTTGAGGGATGAGCTGAGATTGTTACTGTCGGGGCCAATGACGCAGGGTTTCTTAACCTTGGTCAATACTGCCCGGTCCTTGGAGAAGGACATGAAGAGTGTACAAGCGAAGAAAGGCTTGGGCGAGAAGAAATCTGGGTTCAAAGTGCCGACTACTTCAAAGTCTGGCTATCAAAGATTCTTTAAGAAGCATAGGACTTCGGGTCCAGCTCCTTCTGGTGCTTCTGGGGCGACTACGAGTCGGACCCCGGGCGCGTGCTTCACTTGTGGCAAGACGGGGCATTTCGCCCGTGATTGTTGGAGCGGACGTCCTAAGTCCGAAAGGAGGCCAGAAGCTACCTACGAAGAGAAGGGAAAGGCGGTGGAGTCGACCGCATCTCACTATGCTCCGGCCCAACCAAGGGTTTACAATCTTGGCCAACAGGAGGCCATTAAACAAGCTGACGTGGTGACAGGTACGGTTTAATTTATAGCAAGTCAATTCCTATATATGCTTGTTATGTATATGTTACCTTACCACTGCTTGTTTAGGATTTGTAATGATTTATGAAAATCCCGCACGAGCACTCTTCGATACGGGAGCTTCACACTCCTTCTTGTCCGAAGGATTTATATCACGCATCGGAGTCCCTTCTTCGATGGCGAAGGACAAGTTGGATGTGTTATTGCCCAATGGGTGTTCGATGCGAGCGGTTAGGATCTGCGAGGTTAAGACTCGTATCGGGGAGCAGGAGTTCGACCTGCGGGCGTCTTTACTTCCGTTAGTGGAGTTCGACGTCATATTTGGCATGGACTGGCTCTCGGAGCAGCAGGCCCATATAGATTGCGGTAGCAAGGAAGTCAAGCTGGGAGCGAGTCGTGAGACGACTTTTACGGGCTTAAAGGGGTCGAGCAAGACGTTGATGTCTGCTCTTCAGGTGGTGAAGGCGGTTCGTGCTGGAGCAGAACTGTTCTTTACACTAGTGGAGGTTGCAAAGCCGAAGCCCGCGTTGGATTGTATTTCAGTGGTATCGGAATACCCTGATGTGTTTCCCGCAGATCTTCCTGGAGCCCCGCCTCAACGGGAGATAGATTTTACGATCGAGCTAGTGCCAGGTGCAAAGCCTGTGTCACGATCTCCGTATCGGCTAGCGCCTAAGGAAATGGCGGAGCTGAAAGTTCAACTGCAAGAGTTGTTGGAACAAGGGTATGTGCGCCCGAGTTCTTCGCCTTGGAGCGCACCGGTCCTCTTTGTTAAGAAGAAGGACGGAAGCTTGAGATTGTGTATTGATTATCAGGAGCTAAACAAGCTGACTGAGAAGAATAAGTACCCGATCCCTAGGATTGATGATCTCTTTGATCAGTTAGTCGGGTCGACGGTGTACTCGAAGTTAGATCTCAAGTCGGGGTACTATCAGCTGCAGATAAGGGAGAGTGATATCCCGAAGACAGCGTTTAGTACGAGATACGGGCATTATGAGTTTACTGTCATGCCGTTTGGGCTGACTAATGCGCCGTCAGTATTCATGGATTTGATGAACAGGACGTTCAGGGAGTACTTGGACCATTTCGTGATCGTCTTCATCGACGATATTTTGGTGTACTCGCAAAGTGAGGAAGATCACTTCAAGCATCTTCATTTGGTGCTGGAGACGCTAAGGAGAAACCAGTTGTATGCCAAGTTCTCGAAGTGCGAGTTTTGGCTATCCTCAGTAGCGTTCCTCGGGCATATAGTGAGTGGAGAGGGTATTGCGGTGGATCCGGCGAAGATTGTTGCGATACGGGAGTGGCCTGAGCTTGCTACGGTAGCAGAAGTCCGGAGCTTTTTGGGGCTTGCCGGTTATTATAGGCGCTTCGTAGAGAACTTCTCGCGGATAGCGCTACCTCTCACTACTTTGACGAGGAAGGAGCATAAGTTCGTTTGGACGCCGGAGTGCGCGCGAGCTTTTGAGGAATTGAAGTGTCGGTTGACCACTGCGCCTGTGTTGAGTTCGCCGGTTGGGACCGAAGGCTATGAGATATATAGCAATGCTTCAGGCAGCGGTTTGGGTTGTGTGCTACTGCAGCACGGAAGCGTGATAGCTTATGGCTCGAGACAGCTAAAAGTGCACGAGAGGAATTATCCGGTCCATGACTTGGAGTTAGCGGCCGTGATTTTTGCCTTGAAGCTGTGGAGACACTATTTGTACGGTGTGAAGATTGATATCTACACCGATCACAAGAGCCTAAAGTACCTGATTGATCAGAAGGATCTGAATATGCGGCAGTGTAGATGGATGGAGTTCTTAGGGGACTATACATTCAAGATCCACTACGTGCCTGGCAAAGGGAATGCGGTTGCGGACGCGTTGAGTCGCCGAGCCCCAGCTCAAGCAAATTGGCTATCAGTGCATGATGAGCGGTTGGTGCAGGAGCTGGAGGCGTTGGAGATTGTTTGTGTAGATAGACAATCTAGTGCTGAAGCAGTGTTGAATTGGACTGAAGTCCAATATGACCTGGATGATCGGATTCGGCAGGCTTTGGATATGGATGCTCATATGAAGCAGTTCATGATAGAGGCTCTAGATGGGTCAAATTCCCAATTCGTCGTGGAGGATGGGTTGCTGTGGAAAGACGGTCGTCTGTGCGTCCCAAGCGTGGGCAATTTACGGGTGGAGTTGTTGTACGAGGCACACCATACCAAGTACTCGATTCACCCGGGGAGCACGAAGATGTACCGCGATGTAAAGAAGCTATTTTGGTGGCCGGGTTTGAAAAAGGATGTGGCGCTATACGTAGCGAAGTGCCAAACCTGCGCCTTAGTAAAGGCGGAGTGCCAAAAGCCGGGAGGATTTCTTAAGTCCTTGCCTATTCCGGAGTGGAAATTCGACGACATCTCTATGGACTTTGTGCATGGTTTGCCAAGGTCGCAAAAGGGGAACGACGCCATTTGGGTGGTCGTGGATCGATTAACGAAGGTGTCGCATTTTATTCCGCATAGGAAGGACGATCCGGTGGAGAAGCTGGCGAAGCTCTATGTGGATAATATAGTACGGCTTCATGGTGTGCCCCGCAGCATCGTGAGTGACCGAGATGGGCGGTTCACGTCCAATGATTGGAGGCTGGTGCAGCAAATGTTGGGAACAAAGCTGAAGTTTAGCACAGCCTTCCATCCGCAAACGGATGGGCAGACCGAGAGGGTCAATAGAACCATGGAAGACATGCTTCGCATGTGTGTTTTGGACTTTGGAAAGCAATGGGAGGACCACCTTTATTTGGTGGAGTTCGCATACAACAACAACTACCAAGCAAGTATTCAGATGGCACCTTTCGAGGCCCTATATGGTAGAAGATGTCGCACGCCGTTGTCTTGGTTAGAAACGGGCGAGTCGAAGTTGTATAAGCGATCGGAAGTGGATGATGCTACTTCTTTGGTGAGAACCATTCGGGAGAGGTTACTCATCGCTCAGGACCGGCAAGCAAAGTACTATAATGCCAAGCACAGGAACGTGGAGTTCGCTGTGGGTGATTATGTATACCTAAAGATCAAGCCGTTCAAGGGTGTCTCGCGGGTGCGACGATTGAAAAAGCTAAGCCCGAGGTACCTTGGACCGTTTGAGGTTCTGGAGCGAGTTGGAGAAGCAGCCTATAGGTTGAAGCTTTCTGTGGAGCTAAGTGGTTTACACGATGTATTCCACATTTCGGTGCTTCGGAAGGCGGTGCAAGAGCCTACGCAAGTGATCGCGGTCGATCAAGTGCCGGTGGATAGTGGGCTAACGACAAAGGTAAAGCCCGTGCGGATTGAGGACTCGGAGGTCAAGCGGCTACGCAATAAAGAGATCAGGATGGTCAAGGTCCGATGGGACAATTGCGGTCGTGAGGAGCTCTCCTGGGAGCGAGAGCAGACTATGCTTGACGAGTATCCGGAGTTGTTCCGCTCAGGTACAAATGTTGTTTTTGTATATCTTTCCTTTATGTAATTTCGTGGGCGAAATTCTTTTAAGAGGGGGAGAGTTGTAAAGCCCCGAAACTCAAAGGAGCAAAGGGGGACGTTTTGGGCCAGTTTTGGTTTCTGGCTGACGGCACACGGCCTGGGACACGGGCGTGTCCCAGGGCGTGTCAAGTGTGTGCCGACACTTAGTCGCGAAGTCGTCGAGGGCACACGGCCTGCGACACGGGCGTGTCGCAGGGCGTGTCGACCCGTGTCGACACTTAGCCGTGAAATCGTCGAGTTATTCTCGACGAGTCGTCGAGAATGGGCACACGGCCTGCGACACGGGCGTGTCGCAGGGCGTGTCGACCCGTGTCGACGATCGTCAAGGTGAAATCGTCGAGATTCACTCGACGATCGTCGAGACAAGGCACACGGCCTAGGACACGGGCGTGTCCAAGGCCGTGTCATCCAGTCGTCGTTCTCCCCTCGACGAAATGCCCCGTGTACACGGCCTGGGGGCCCAGGCATGTCAATGTGACACGGGCAAGGACACGGGCGTGTCCTAGAACCCGTGCAGTGCTCGGGTTGGAAACGGGGGAAAAATCATGGGGTACACGGCCGGCTACACGGCCGTGTCAGCTAGAACACGGGCGTGTCAGCTCGAACACGGGCGTGTTCGATACCCGTGTGCGTGTTCAGAAGATTCGATTTTGACGGCGAATGCGGCACACGGCCCTGGACACGGGCGTGTGCCAGGCCGTGTTCGGTCCAGATTGGGCATTTCAGCCCCGAATCAAAGCCGCTCGTTTTCTTAGGTTGAGATCCGACGGCTGGGGATGGCTCCTGGGAGGATATACACGGGTTTGACTTAAGAAAAATCCATTTTCCTTCACTTGATCATCTCTCCAAACCCTTGGAGAAAGAGGAAAGCTATTGGAGGAAGAAGAGCTAGATCCGCCATTGGAGGAGCTTCGGAGCTCCGAATCTTAAGCCGACTCCGGATCCACGGAGGCAACGCAAGCGCGGTGATTTCTATCCGATTACATTTCGATGGCGCCAAAGAGGAACGCAAGGGTAACGATCCTCACTTGTGAGCATGATAGCTCTCTTTCTTAGCATAGGAAGCCCTCTCTCGCGAGTTTGCGAAGAGTTGGAGGCGTTCCTTCGGGTAGATATGTAAAGTCCCCGTTGTTTAGCGTCCGTATGCGAGAATGGACATAGGCATTTTGGTTGAAGCCTACCCGGACATGTTAGTCCGGATCGGTGATGTTGCATTGCATAAGGCCGGAGAAGACTCCGTGCTATTTGGTGTTTTCGGGTTTTCTACGCGGTAGATTGCAGCAGGGAGCCTTGGGGACTAACCCAAAGGTGCACCCGAAAAACTGGGCGGACACGAGGTCTTGCCAACTTGGTGGCTTGGAAGCCAACTTGAACATAACCGGGTTATGTGACTTGTGATGAAAATGGGACTCGGTAGAAGTTTGACCTGCGCATATGGTTTAAATTACCGTTGCGGGCGCATATGGTTTAAATTACCGTTGCGTTGTGAGCACGGGTTAGATGGAACCGTACCCACTCTATGTCGTTCGGATTAGGGCCGTTGGCATAGATGAGGGTCTTCGGCGGTCTATGGTTTTAATTACCGTGACCCATGCCAGGAAGACAAACTGCTCATTGTTTGGCCGTCCAAGAGAGGATGGCGGTGAGTCGGCAGACTTAGACTGCGTTCACCAAGAATGTGCCCTGAGTGCACGGGGTGTGTGGCCGTTGAGCCTCCGCCTGTGATGAAATGACTATATTTATAATGCTCGCTTATGCTAATGAAATGCAGGGAAGGAGCATCGCCGCCCCGAGTTGGGGGCGGGATCGTTATAATTTGGTCAGCATTGCTGACCGTTGCTTTGTTTGCCACCGTGCGGTGGTTTGTTTGCTTGCAGGTGCAGCTGGACCGAGCGGTCAATAGCGGGCTAAAGCCCTTTTTGCGAAGCTGGCCCTCGAAGGCCCAAGTGAAATGTTTTCTATTTTTATTCATGTATGGCCGGCCTGCGTGCCGAGGTTGGTAAATCATGTAACGGACAAGTGAAACTTTTTGTAAGGCCTTAAGGCCAATGTTTGGGTATTTTTGTATACATTCCTAAATGTTGTATTAGTGGACATTCGTGCTCTTATGCTGGGTTCTTGTTTACAACTTGTATTAACTGCTTCCGCTAGAATGCTCTGTGTAGGACGTTGAGATTGGTTGGATGGTTTCCATAAGTAACCACCCGGTCTGTCTGTGGTATATGGCGTCGGGCCCCGGCCGGACCTACTGCTATATGTTATGCGACGGATAGGGGGTGTTACATGCGGGGTGGTCCTGTGTTGTGCACTTGTTTATCATATGATCAGTTGTTCAAGTGAAACGAGTTTGTAAGACCCCTCCCCCTTACCAAGGAGGCTCCCGGTTTTATGCCCAGAACCGCTGTCTTACGGTGACACTAACGCACGGGTGAGTCGACACCGCAACACGCCGATTCTGCTGGCTAATACAATCATATAACCTGTAGGCCAAAATAAGAAACAGAAGTGTAGCGGTAAAAGTAAACCACAACTAGTCCACAGTCACAGTACATATATATAAATATATGAAAAGGAAATACATCAGTCCATATGAGTACAGAAGTAAAAAGAGATTATGCTCAGTACAACATATCAAATCTCTCTCTCTCAACTCTAAACAACAGAAGATAACTATCATCACCAAGTCATCCCACCTGAGGCAACTCTGCAGTAGTAGTAGTAGCGGGTGGTGGTATCAGCTCCTCACGTCCTGCCATCTCGTCCTGCTGGTCGTGCTGGTGCTCCATCTCCTCGAGCTCCTAAAAATAGTTTGGTCACCGACCATTAGTCAAATAGACTTAATTGTTTCCTCCACACCTCGCCCCGCAACTCCTAGGCACCGTGCGGGATGATGAAGCAGAGGACATCGAGGGGTAACAAGTGTAAACAGGTGGTAGTGGCATTATACTAACAAGTATATGAGGAGTAATAGTAGTTCTACTCTAGCAGTTTTATGTAAGAAGTACAAGTGCAGTATGTAACGTATAAAACTGAAGTAAGTAAGACAAGTGAAGTAAAACGCAGTATGGTAAAGTAAGTAAAGAACTGAAAGTAAGAGCAGGAAAGTAAAACTATGCTACCACTACTCTATCATCACAAATCGTACCTTAACTTATAAAAATACCGATATAAATTTACAAGTTAAGATTTCCAGGAAATTTAACTTATCATATAAAAGAGCCCATACTAATTTATATGATAAGGATCTATGAAGCGTATGACCTAATATGAATGAATGTTTATGATGCAATTATGCACAGGCAAGTGCAACTCATACACAACGACTCTGTGATCACAGACCTTTAGTTCCCACTTTTTGAGAGCTAGCTTCACTCTCGGGTACCACCGCTGTGGCTACTGCTGCAGCGGAGTGGGAATCTCCACTTCTAGGCCGGTATGCACACTACCAAATCTTAGACCCCTCTCATACGCCTCTGTACACGTCCAAGGTGCACTCTAGAGTATATCCGTATGTACTTTGCTGACAACCCATCAGTCTTGTTGGGTCGGGTGTGCGTTATCGGGGATCGTCCTCCAGAACGCAGTGTAAAACAATCCACTGGCCCCACAAACCCTCACACCCGCCTGGTTTACCTTACTGCCGTCGGTGTGACGATCGGCCAGTACCGCATGACCCGCCACTATATTTATGCACATGCAAGTATTTCGTCCCGAGCCTTCAGCTCGCAGGACCAACCTGTCCTGAATCCCTCAAACCCCACATAGGTGAGCATTAATCACAATCCCTCCAACCCTACACGGGTGAGAATGAACCATAATGTCTTAAAATATTAGACTACTCTTGTCTACGGTTTATTATACTTAGTGATTTAACGTTAATCCCAGGATTGGCCAGGGTATACCCACTGAAGGGCTCTCGGGGGCACTAGAAACTACGATGGGATTACGCCCAAAGCTCCCTTTTTCATGGATATTTATTTTAGTTAATGATTACCCATAATTCACCCCCAGCTCTCGTTATTACTCTTAAGTGATCCTAATGACTTAAGGTGTTCTCAAAAGGGCGACGGTCTTCCGCCGGCCTCCACTCCAGTTGCTATCCAAGGGTTTGCACTTTACTCTCGTCACTACGACAACTCTACCCACCAGGGTCATATTCTAATTGAATTCTCTAGCTCATTTATTAATCTATCCCCTGGTGGTCCTTATAACATGACCTACTCACACTATGCGCAACCAATGACCTAATACCACCCCGAAATGGAACTTCCAATTCCTTGGGCCACTTACCCCTAATTATTTATCCTAGTATGGTATGGACTAATGAAGTGAGCCTATTAATTTTCATAATTATCTTAAGTCATTAAGGCATCTAATTAAATCATTTAATTAATCTCCTAGGTCATTTAATACATGAAGTAATACAAATCATAATCCATTGACCTAAGGAATTTTTCCTGAGTTATATCTTTGTAAAATATTGCTGTCTACCAAAATTCATAATATGCCTTTGATTATTTCTATTTATTCCTTAATTAATACAAAATTCACTCAATGGTCATTTTCCAAATGAAGTATAAGGAATACATTACTAAAAAATCTAGGAATACTACAGATCATATATATCATGAATTTAAAGCTAATGGCAGAGTTTCATCAACATCTATAATGTAATGGCCTACTAAGTTCAATTCTTAATAATTTACCAAAATGCCATTAGAAGGTTTTAAAAATTACTGATTCATCCAAAAATGCTGAGAAACTTATACAAGGTTATTCATACTCAGATATATCACCGAGAAAGTTTCCAAAATTTTCTACTTAGTATTTTCACAAATTTGCTAATTAAGTAAAATGAGGGTAAAAAGGTAATTTCCACATAACTCCTATCAAAAGTCTTCAAACAGAGACATAAAAATTTTCAGGAGTTAAAGCAAACATAATATTGATCTTGACAAAAATTGGGGATTTTATCTCAATGGTGAGCCTATTTTTACATTTATTTTTCAAAAGTTCCAATTATTCCAAAAATTCCAAATAATGGGATTTTTGCCTCCAAAAATCCCATTATTACAATGTGGAGTATAATTCACTCTAATGAGCCTCTGAAATCAATACCATGATTTTTGTATTTTCCAAATAGGCCTAATACACAATATTTCAAAATTGGCTATTTGCACCCCAAGTCTATGTATAATCAACACATGCAAGTGAGTTTACCCAACATGCTGTGGTCCAAATGTGCTGAAATTTTTTACCATGTACATGAATAGTCCCCAAGGACATGCCACCAAAATGTGGGGCCATTTGGAGCCATAACCCTCCAAATATTTCATTTATTTAATTTTGTGTATTATGAATAAAACTATAGAAATATTTTCCCCAAAATTCACATTTTTTGGAAGGGGCTAGATATGCCCTAATCATGCTTGCACCCAAAATTTGGGGTCATTTTGATTATTGGTTTGGCTTGGGCATCAATTTGAAATTCGGCCCTTGCCTAGGACCAGTGCTACGAAAACTGACCTACAGGGCAGTATACTACTCCAAATTACAAGATTAAGGTGGCCAATTAAAGTAACGAGGTTAAGCTACAAATTGTATTTAAGGTTCATGTCCTGCAAATGCCTCTAAGAGGCCTAAAATAGCCATGCAACAAGACTGAAATAGTGTGACAAATATACATAATACCATAGTTTTTATTTTGATTTAATTTAAATGATTGAGCACGAATTTTAAAGCCTAATAGACGGGATCTAGTCATCATCCCCAATCAGCCAGTGGATGGGATTGGTTCTGGCTGGGCCACCTTGCCTGGCTATTTCCAGCCAGTTGAGCCATTACCACCGCCGGCGGTGTGGCCACCACCTTCACCGAGGTGGTGGCTAGCGATTTCCGGCGATGAGGCCGCCGGAATTGGCTCCTCCGGCGAACCCGAGCAAGAAGCAAAACTCGAAAAATTCTCCATTTACTCGCATGGTATCGGGCTCAATTGAGCTCGATGTCTCTCCTAAAGGATGTAGAAAGCTAGTACGAGTAGAGGGGAGGCGAAACAGACCCGAATGGCGGCACAGCGGCGATGTTGGCAGCGGTTGGCCATGGTTGAGCTGCTCCGGCGACCTCTTGCTCAAAATCCCGTTTATTCACCAAAAGCTTTGCTTCAGGACTCGTTCTCCACTCGATTCCACTCACTGAAGCTGGTGGTGTGGTCGGTTTGAGCTAGAAGTGGCTGTATAGGGAGATACAAACAAGGTGAGCTCGGTTTGGGGCTTTGGAGGCCTCACCCTTGGTTCCAAGTGGCCACCATGCTGCCAAATTCTCTGGAATTAACTGAGGAGGCCAGCCAACACCATTTTGGGGCAGAAGGAGCCAAGGCTAAGTGGCCTCCACTTCTTTTCCTCATCTTCTCTCTCCTCTTTTGGCTAAATTCTCGAAATTGCCCCTTTGCATGTACTCTCTCTCCAAAACCAGAGGGGTAGGGCTGGTCTTTGACCACTTGGGCTAGCCATGGGCCAAGTTTGGTGGGCTTGGCCCAAGGGGAGTGTGTTTAGCCCTCATTTTCTTCCTTAGGTAAATTATGTTGACTAGGTTGACTTGAGTTGACTTGGTCAACCATGATGAGTGAGCTGACCCCACTTGGTGGTCATGGGTATAATGGCACCACCCAACTTGGGTTGGGTCAATGTGGTGCCCTACTTGGGCTAATTGGGCCTATAGGTATAGGTTTGACCAAATTAGGGCCATGCTTGACTTTGGTCAACTAGGGTCAAAGGGTTGACCTAATGACATGCCCTAGGGTCCACTTAGATTATTTTAGGGTTAGGGCAATGTGGTGGGGTCATGGTGTGGCTAAGGTTCCTATTTAGGCTAGTTTGACCTAGTTTGACTTTGACCCCTTAGTGGGCCCCACATGGCTACAACCCACTACCTAGGGTCAAACCTAGCTAATTTCCCTATCACCCACCCCATGCCCAACCCAATCTAATTTAAGGGGTCTAGAAGTAACATGGGATGTTACAACTATGGTAGGATCCAAGTGTGGATCTGAGCTGTAGGGCACCATTGCCTAAGGTAGGAGAGTGTTGCTCTCTGAGGTAGGATCCAAGTGTGGATCTGAGGTAGGGATGTGCTCCCATCCTGAGTGTAGGGCCTTATGACTGATGTATGTGACTGGAGAGTCACTGATCTATAGGTGACAAGTGTGTCACTAAGATGTAGGCCTTGGAGGAGGCTGAGTTGTAGGTACCTAGTAGGGGTACTCAGTTGTAGGAGTGTTGCAGCACTTTGAGAGTAGGGCTGTGTGCCCGAAACTGTAGGTCTGAAGAGCCTAAGTTGTAGGCCTTAGAAATAAGGCTGTGGTAGGTGACCAGTGGTTCACTGAGCTGTAGGAGCTCTTCAGGGCTCTAAGGTAGGAAGCCTTGTGGTTCTGTGTTTGGATTCTGTGAAGAATCTATGTAATAGGCTGAGGGCCTGAGGTGTAAGATCTGAGGAGCATATTGGTGGAGTTTGTGCTTATTCCAACAAGTCAGTTAGATAGGTGGGATGGAAAGTGTATGTTCGTAGTTGGGGAACCTCTATAATTCTTTGTGTTTGTGTGTTGCTGGTTTTCTTTCATATTGCAGGATTTAAGGACAAGCTCTAGATAGTTTAAGTTGAAATCAGTAAAGAACCAATAAAAATTTCAAAGACCTATTCACCCCCCCTCTAAGTGATTAGCTAACCTTCAGTTAAATAACTTTCAGTAAGACTTGTATAGTCTGAGTTGTAGGATCCAGCTGGGCTCTGAGCTATAAGATATGAGGAACTGAGTAAAGAAAGAAGGAGGAGTTTGGCCGAATCTAGTTCAATGCTAGATAGGCAAAGGCGGAAAGTGGATGGACCCATAAATTGGGCAACCACTATAAAACTATGTATATTGTGCTATGATTGCCATGTTGTGGATGTTTTAATTGCTGAATAGTTTTCTTATTTCATCTAAATGGGGTAATAAACAAAGAAAATTAAATCTCAGAATCCAAAAAGTTACCAATTGATGTCTACTAATCGTGAAGAAAATAAGAACCTAACTAGCAATCCATCTAGGCAAGTATACCTATCGAATTGTAGCTAGGGGACACAAGTGTCGTATTAAGATTCGGGAACTATTGAGTAATTTTACTCACATGAATACTATTATCTTATCGAAGTATTGTTTTAGGGTTTGTTAAAAGAAAACTAATTGCAATTAAGAAAAGAAATATTTGCCCTTAAAAGAGATCTACTTGTAATTAAATAAAGAGATACTAAAAGTGATTACAACGAGGGGTTTAAACGATGAAATAGAAAAGCACACAATCGAGAATCACCTCGGTAAAAGTTGATTAAAAATGAGATAATAAACCCTAACTTAATAAGGAAAAGGTCCTTGACTGTGGAGGTTCCTAAATCTTGAACACTCTTCTCTCAAAGTCGTGCCCAACTGAGTTTAGGAAGGTCCGACAGAACTCTAGTCCAAATCGGAGAACTAAAGCTCACTTTACGTGGTCAACCCCGCTATTGGATTTCACTCCAATCCAGTAGATTTAACGTCTGCCTCTCTTGAGGGGTGCATGCAACTCTCTTTTCTCTTGTGTGTTCACTTCAAACTACGAGCCCCTCGGCTAGCTAAGAGAGAAAACAAAGATGGAAATTATATATCGATGATATAACTCCAAATATGATTTTTCAAGAGTAAATCGAAGGCATAAACTCTAAAAAGAAAATTAAACTTAAAGCATCATAACTTTATCAACTCGAACATCGGATCATCAAGATCGAGTACAATGAGGATTAATTAATCGTGGAGAAGTGGAGGAAGAGAGATGGGTAGAAGAACATTATGAAAACAAAGTAAGACGACACTTTATATTAAAATTAAAAGAGAGCTACAACTTTGAAATAAAAGATTACAAGTGCGTGGAAATGAAACCAATGCTAGCCTTAACATTAAGCTACTAAAGATATTACAAGAGCTATTACAAATGGGGTACACTAATCTAGAATCAGAAAAAGCTTAAAATGAGAAAGAGAGTGAGGAAGAACACTAAAGGAAAGATATGGAAAACTCCAAGAAATAAAAGGGCAGCACCTCCCCACTCACTCCCCAACTTGCCTCCAGACAAAAGGAGGAGCCTTGAATTTATTGACTTTTTCTGGGTCGGTCACGCACCTCCTGTCACGCCCAGGGATGCCGTGTCAGGGGTGCGTGTCCGATATGTGGTTGACCTCGGGTGTTGTATTCTAGCGTAAATGTTGCTTGCTTCTGTACAACGGTGGACACACTGAAAGTTATTGAACGTTAGGTTAGCTAATCACCTAGAGGGGGGTGGGGGTGAATAGGTCTTTGAGTTTTTAATAAATCTTTTGTTGTTTTCAACTTGTTCTATCTAGTGCTTGTACTTAAATCTTGCAATCACAAAGACAAACAATCACACACAGCAAACAATAGAATTTATAGTGGTTACCCAATTGGGTACATCCACTTTCCCTCTCCACCTATCCAACTTATTTGTTGGATTTGGCATAAACTCCTCCAAACTGCTCCTAAGAGCTTACACCTCAGATCCTGTAGGATCTTCAAGTCTCTTCCAAGACTCACTTCTCAGCCACAATGGCCTACACTCAGTGGTCAGTAGACCAGCTACCTCAGGCTGTTAAACCCTACACTCAGGCTGGGAGGACAGCCCTACCTCAGATCCCAAAGGAACCTACCTCAGAGCTCTGTAGTGCTCCTACACTTAGTGACCCGCAAGCCACCTACCTCAGCCTTATCTCTAAGGCCTATAGCTCAGGATTTTCAGCCCTACAACTTCAGGCACAAGTCCCTACTCTCATAGTGCTCCAGCACTCCTACAACTCTATACCCCTCCAAGTACCTACCTTAGTGCCCCTCTAGGCACCTACAGCTCAGTGACAAGCTTGTCACCTACCTCAGGCACAAAGGCCCTACAATCAGAGAGCATCACTCGCCTACATCAAGCACTTATGCCCTACATCTCAGATCCTCACATGGATACTACCTCAGTGCCCCTCCAGGCACTTATCTTAGTGATAAATTTGTAAACTACCTCAGGCAGAAAGTGCCCTACAATCAGATTCAGGAAACATGAATCCTACAGGAAATAAATATAGTGAATGAAGAAAATAAAATAACTGACTCAGAGAAATAACTCTGAGTTAACTTTGCTGGACTGAGCAGATTTTAGTCCAGCTCACCTGCTCTAGAAGGAATCATCCTTCTTCTACAACTATCACTTTTTATTGCTGCACAGATGAGAAGCTTCCACCTTGCTGATGAGATAAATCAGCTAAATTGTTCTGTAGATAACAACCTTGCTGAGCTTGAAGAGCTTCAGCTATCCTTCTTTGCCTTCCATCTATCTTGGCTGGACTTCAGTTGTCGAGCTTGATCGGAAGTAAATGTCCAGCCGCCTCTATCACTTTGTCTTTCTGTTTGTTTGATTTGTTAATCCTAATGCCTTTACTGTTTCCCCTTTTATATGCGTTGATTTGAATCAATGACACCATAGTATGTGGGGCCACAAAGGATTGATGATCGCCAACTCCATCAGAAAGGGAAAAAACATCTTGCAGCGTTGTAGCAGCTTTCCCGCAACTACTTCCTGCATTTTTGACTTTGATGACGTTAGCAGTGGTGATCAACATCTGGAGTTAGAAAATTTTCCTGAATCCCACTAAGCGTTGATTAGTGTTAAGACACTCAACGCCATCAGCCTTGACTCTCAACACTTCTGGACTTCGAAAATTCACTGGCTTTGTCTCAAACGTTTTGCCTCAGCGGTCTCAGCGGTTTTTCATTATTAGCTGAGGCAAGCCATTGTCTCAGCGCTTTCCTCTTATCTGGTTTCTCGGTGATTTTTGCACTTTAACTATCTCAACATTTTTGTCTCAGCGGTCTCAGTGGTTTTTCATTATCAGCTGAGACAAATCTTTGTCTCAGCGGTTTTTGCTTTTAATTATCTCAGCGCTTCCTTCTTCATTAGAAGCATTGAGTGAACCTGCTTCACTTAATGCTTCCGGATTTAGAAAAAATCCAGCTAACTTTGTCTCAGATATTTACCTCTTAACTGTCTCAGCATTTCCTATGTTATTAGAAGCGTTGAGTGAAACTGCTTCACTCAACGATTCTGGACTTAGAAAATTTCCAGCCAATATTGTCTCTGCTGTCTCAGCTATCTCAATGCCATCTTCTCAGTTGTCTCAGCTATCTCAGCGGTCTCAACGCTGACTTATCAATTGTCTTCAGTTATCTCAACGCTATCTTTCTAGCTGTCTCATCTATCTCAGCGCTCTCAATGCCTTCTTCTCAGCGGTCTCAGCGGTCTCAGCGCCTTTGCCTTTCACAGATTTTCTGACTTTAGCTTGACAAGCATTGGGCTGAGCTTGACGAACTATAACTTGAGCTAGACGAACTTCGAGCTAAGTTCAACGAATTTTGTATCCTGAGTCCTTAATCTTATGTTTAGTTGAGCTCGACTATCAGCGAGCTGAGTTCGACGAACTCGGAGCTGAGTTCGACGAAATTTGAGTTTACTGCCAAACTTATTTTTCTTCACTTGTCCAATCATGGACTACCTACATGCATGACCTAAAGCACACATCAAATACATTATGTGTGTATGTTAATGACCCTTTTGTCTTCTTACAAATCTGAGATATTGGGATCAATAAACCCAACACACACCATGGTACATGCCCGTATAGGGGGCCTCTAAGGCATGCCCCGTCAAAATCATTGGTCGGAAATCCGTCAATCGTCGAAAGAGGTGGTACACACCCTGTGACACGCCCAGGAGGGTCTGTCAGGGGGGCATGTCTAGTACTGTGGACGTGCAACATTGGAAAATCTTTAGTGGCAGTCCGCAGGCTTTAGGATGAGGGTGACACGCCCAGGAACACGACCAGGGAGGGCATGTCAGGGGGGGCGTGTTAGGTGTTTTTGTCGGGATTTGGTTTCTAGCAGCAAACTTCCTCGTGATCGGGTTACACGCCCAGTGACACGCCTAAGGAGGGTGTGTTAGGAGGGGCATGTCAGGTCATTTTGGCCGAAAGCTGTGAAAACCTGCAAAAAGAAGAGAACATAGTAGTGGCAAAAATATATGCAAAAGGAGGTTAACATATAAGATTACAAGACATGATTTGTGTATTAAAAACCTGAAAATACCATAATTGTTTATGCTATAAAAGGTACTATCAAATTCCCCCAAGCTTAAGCTTTGCTTGTCCCCAAACAAAGATATAAAAGCTAGCATCATATAAAGTGACTAATCCAAAAAGTTCTAATTATGCTTACATAAGTACTATGCGAAATTCTAAGTAGGGAGAAGGTGAAACGTAAACCTAAAACAATTACGTATGCATGGTTTAACAATTTATAAATTTTACTAACGAAAATAAATCATCAAAAATTTTATCAAAATTCTTTAAATAAATTAAAGTAAAGCAACAAAATGAAAAAACACATTGAGTTGTTACTAAATCCAAGAGACACATTATAACTATATCAATCAAATAACAAAAATCTAAATTTAAATCGAAAACTTTACTAATATACTTTTCTTTTTTACTTGGCTAATAAATAAAATTCAGAAACATGAATAAAAAGGCTTTATTAGGACAGAAACGCTTGGTTTAGGATTATAATTAGGAGTGGAATTCGAAGATAAACAAGGAGACTTTAAAATCACTATAAACCAAAGTAAAGACTTTCAAAATTTTCATCATAAATAAAATATTTTTCTTTTATTTTCTTTTCCATTTTTTTCTTTCCCTTTTTTATTCAAAACAAAGGCCATAAATAATTTTTCTTTCCATTTTGAAATTGGCCAAACAAAAGTAAACACTTCTTTTGAGCATACTTTTCAAGACGTTCTCCAAATATATCACAAAACAACCCTATTATAATCATGAAAATTTTTAATGAAACACAAAAGATTAGTGTGATTAGATAGTTTGGAAAATTTTAGCTTTGGTGAAAATGAAATGATAAGTGGAGCTATCTATTGAAATCAGAAAAGCCCCAAAAGCAGCTAAATCGGGATAAAACTTTTTAGGTTGGCAAGAAGGCTCAAATGAAAACAAAAAATGGCCTAAATAATTTTCATGCTTCTAAATTTATCTAAAGCTTTAGCATTGAAAAATTTCGAAAAGCAAATCCTAGATAATAAATGAAGACAACTGAAATTATCTTGAAAATAAAAATAATAAGCGACTTGGATCGTTCACATCTACTATACTAATCAAATGTTGATATTACAAAAGTTATCCAAAAACAAAAAAGAAAATAGTGGATGAAAGATTTTTTAAAAGTAAAAAAAATAAAGAACGAAAACCATAATAAAAATGAGAGTTTTTAGAGAAATGTTTCAAATTAACATCTTACCGTGAATTAGAAACATAGCATGGACAACATTTTAATTGTGAAACATAATTAAAAAGAACGATTAGAAAGACCATAATTAGCTTAGTTGTTATAGGGAATATTGAGAAAATCAAAACAAAAAGCAAGGGATACTATTGAAGTACCAAAATTGATTTAAACTATTAAAGTAAAACAAATTGTATATATATATATATATTGATTTTGAAATATTCTCTACGTTTTTAGATTTTTAGGATATTGTCTTTTTTGGATTTTAAAGATATATAAAAAAATTGATTTTGATTTTTTATTCTTTAAAGGAAACAAAATAAAGATAAGAGAAGGAGGAAATCCTCCCCCAAGCTTAAAATGGACATTTTCCTCCGTGGAGAAAGGAGGGTAAGGAGAGAGAGAAATAAAAATTGAAATGAAAGTACAGAATTAAAAAACAGGTACTTTCCCGTATTTATGCGTCGTGAATGTTGAGTGATGCCACTCCCCCATGCTTGCGCTTTGGAATGTCTTGAAATGTCTTCTTTGGATTTCTTGATGGATTCAGCAGCATTAGAGTAGTCGATCGTAGAATCTCTATCTTGTCAGAGCCGTCCGGGGCAAAATGTGTAAAATAATGAAAACAGAAAAATAATTTGGGTTGCCGCCCAAGTGTGGCCTTTGTTTAAAACATCGTTTGAGCTCGACGCAACAAAATAATATTGTCCAAAAGATTATTTTCCAAAATAATATTTAAAGTATTTAACAAAACTAAATAGTCTTAGGTTAGTTAAAGTTCATGCAAAAAAAACTTAACATTTTTCGAACTGACATCATCATCACCAGAAAAATAAAGTTTAAGATGCTGCCCATTTACTTTAAAACCACACTTATCAGGGTGTGAAATTAATACATTGGCATATGAAAAATCTTCTTTAACAAAAAACGACACAGACCATCGTGACTTTAGTTTGTCAGGAAATAAACGTAAACGTGAATTATATAAAAGAACTTGATCACCCGGTTTGAAGGTTTTTCGGTGCCTTAAGTGTTTGTCGTGAAAATGTTTCGTCCGTTCTTTATAAAATTTGTTATTTTCGTATGCGTAAGTGCGGCACTCGTCGAGTTCATTAAGTTGAAATTTTCGAAAATCGCCGACAGAGTGGGATCGAAATTTAAAAACCTTAAGGCCCAAAAAGCACGGTGTTCTAATTATACGGTTAAATGGCAAGATTTTCCATAAACCAACCGATACTGCGTACATCTGATGGCTGTTTTGTATGCTGTTCGGTAGCCCCATAGAGCATCGTCTAATTTGGTTGGCCAGTCTTTTCTAGAAGTGGAAACAGTCTTTTCTAAAAATACTTTTTATCTCTCTGTTCACTACTTGGACTTGCCCGTTAGTTTAGGGGTGGTGGGCAGTTGAAAGCTTATGCATAATGCCATATTTTATAAGAGTTGTAGAAAACTACGCATTACAAAAATGTGAACCCCTATCAGTAATGATGGCTAGTGGAGTACATCGAGAAAATAATTTTTTTAAGAAAGTAATTACGAATCGAGAGTCATTAGTAGGAAGAGCTTGGGCCTCAGCCCATTGTGAAACATAATCTACAACAATTAAGATGTATTTGTCCCCGAAGCTAGAAGGAAGGGGGCCAACAAAATCAATTCTGCAGAGGTCGAAAACTTCACACCAGAGTAAATAATTTTGCGGCATTTCATTTTTATTGGAAGTATTGCCCGATCGTTGTCAACTATCACACTTACTCACAAAAGTTTGCGCATCTTTAAAGAGGATAGGCCAGTAAAAACCTGCGCAAAGCACTTAGGGAGCGGTCCGAGCAGCTTGATATTGACCATCAGTCGGTCCTTCATGTAGGTGTTTTAGAATATTTGTCCTTCTTTAAAAGAAACACATCTACTTATCAACTGGTCCATACAAAATCGGAAAAGATGCGGGTCCTCCCAAAAATAGTTCTTCAACTCAAAAAGAATTTCTTCTTTTGCTGAGAGGAGAACTCCTTTGGGAGTACACGAGCCACTAAATAGTTGACAATGTTTGCAAACCAGGGGGAAGGAGAAATGTTAATAGAAAATAGCTTTTCATCTGAGAAGAAATCATTAAACGTTTTTTCATCTAAATTTTCTATATACGGATTATCTAGGCAAGAGAGATGATCGGCGGCCAAATTCTCAGCCCCCTCTTATCGCGGATTTCTAAGTCAAACTCCTGGAGGAGTAATACCCATCGTATCAGGCGTGGCTTGGCATTCATCTTATCAAGTAGGTACTTGAGGGATGAGTGATCCGTGAAAACTATAATTTTTGAAAGTGTAATATATGGCCGAAATTTATCGAATTCAAAAGACAACAGCTAGGAGCTCCTTATCCGTCGTGGTGTAATTTTCTTGTGCAAATGTGAGTGTTTTACTCGAATAATAAATGGAGTGGAAATTTTTAGATATTGGTTGACCTAATATGGCTCCCACCGCGAAACTAATCGCATCATAAATTATCTCAAAGGGAAGGTCCCACACTGGAGCTAACATAATTGGTGCATTAATTAATTTATCTTTAATTGTTTCAAAAGCAGATAGACAAAGGTCATCAAAAATAAATGTGTCATATTTTTCTAAGAGTTGAGTAAGGGGTTTGGTGATCTTGGAGAAGTATTTTATGAAAAGGCAGTAAAAGCCAGCACGACCTAGGAGACTTCTTATAGCTTTAACATTCATAGGTGGCGGAAGCTTTTCAATATCTTCTATCTTAGCGATATCTACTTCAATCCCTCGGGCAAAAATCTTATGTCCTAAGACTAACCCCTCCCTCACCATAAAATGACATTATTCCAAACTTAGGGGGAGGTTAGTTTCTTCGCATCTTTCTACGACTTTTTCTAAGTTTTATAAGCAACTATTGAAGGCATTGCCGAACACGGAGAAATCATAAATAAATACCTCCATAATACTTTCTACGTACTTGTCAAAGATAACTATCATACATCTTTGGAATGTAGCTGGCGTATTGCATAACCCAAATGACATAGCAAAGGTGACAAAAGGGCAAGTAAACGTAGTTTTCTCCTTGTCCTCTGCTGAGATAGGGATTTGAAAATACCCGGAGAGGCCATCGAGAAAACAGTAAAAGCTAAGGCCAGATAATCACTCTAAGATTTGATTAATGAATGGCAAGGGAAAATGGTCTTTATGGGTGGCGTATTTTAACTTACAATAGTCAATACACATTCCCCACCCTGTCACCATCCATGTTGGGATTAAAACATTATTTTCATTCACAACGACAGGTATCCCTCCCTTTTTCAGCATTACCTGAACAGGGCTAACACACGTATACTACCTGAAATAGGATAGATAATTCTTGCGTCTAAGACTTTGATAACCTCACCTTTTATGACTTCTTTCATGTCAGATTTATACGACGCTGAGGTTGGATGGAGTTATGCGAATTATTTCCATTAAGATTTTGGGGGTGTAGAAAGATGGGCTTATGCACTTGATATCATATATCTGCCAAGCAATGGCTCGGCATTGTTTTCGTAAAACTAGAAGGAGTTTGTCATTTTGTAATTTAGTTAGGTCGGCCGAAACTATCACTGGCAGTTTGGAATATTTTTTTAGGAAGGCATACTTGAGATATTAAGGTAGTTCTTTTAATTCTAGGGTAGGGGGTTCTTCATAGGATATTTTGGAAGTTCCTTCTTTTTCAAAAATAATATCTTCATAGACTTTTAACTTATACGAAAAATTGGAAGGGGGTGAATCAATGGCCATGATGGTTTCTTGCAAACATTCAGTAGGAAAGGTTGAGGAAGAAAAGAAATCAAAAAAATCATCTTTAGAAATGTTGTAGGAAGATTCATCACTTAACGTATATAAGAAGATATAGGAGTCATCATTATTCAGGTTATTTTTCATCGAAGGGGTGATAAAGAAGGTCACTTCATCGTCGCCTACTCGTAGGAAGAGCTTGTCATTGCTTACGTCAATGATAGCTTGGGAGGTGGCAAGGAAGGGTCGGCAAAGGATCAGGGGAACCTCGACGTCTTCTTCGATGTCCAATATGACGAAATCCAGCGGTAAGATGAATTTGTCGACTTTTACTAGAACATCCTCCATTATTCCTAACAGGTACTTAACGGATCTATCGACAAGCTGGATACTCATATGCATGGGGTTGAGGCTATCAATTCCTAACTTCTTAAACAACAAGAAGGTCATTAGGTTGATACTTGCACCTAAATCGGCTAATGCTTGCTTGATAAAGAGATCACCAAAGACACACGGTATAGAAAAACTACCCAGATCACTGATCTTCTTTAGTAAACCGTTTGTCAAGACAGCAGAGCACTCGGCGTTTAACGAGACGTGCTATAAGTTCTCTAACTTCTAATTAGTCAGGAGGTCCTTTAGGTACTTAGCGTACTTCAGCATCTGTGAAATCGCTTTATGGAAGGGTAGATTTACGTGGATTTGCTTAAACATTTCTAAGAAATAGGTAAACTGACCATCAAGACGTTGTTTGTTAAGTTGGGAAGGGTATGGTGGAGTTGGATCATTTTGAAAAATGGGTTGTGGAGCGAGATCGTTTTCTAGAGCTGACAGCAAAGTGATAACTTCTTTTTCAGCAGGTTGTGTAATATTCAAAATGTGGGCGGAGCTTGCCACGGGCTCTCTGCTAACCATACCAGAAACTTTCTTCCCACTCCAAAGAGTTATAGCTTTCGTTTGCTCTCACAGTTTGGGTTCGGTATTGGCAGGAAGAGACCCGGCGGGTCGCTCAGATATATTTTTAGCTAGTTGTCCTACTTGATTATCTAGACTTTTAACGGATCCGACTTGGCTTCTTATAGTCGCATCATTAACATTCATATATTTTGAAAACATTTCCTCCAAGCTTGGAGGGTTTTGATAATTTTGAAGAGGAGGGGGTGGTGCAGAAAAATCATTTTATGGTGGTGGGCGCATCACGTTCGAAGGGTCACTCCACGAGAAATTTCGGTGGTTTCGTAAAGCGGCAATATAACTATTCAGAAAAACAAATCCTGACACTGAAAAATTTGCAGTAGAAAAATTATTAAAAGTATTCCTAGGCCTATTATTAATATAATCTATTTGTTCGGGGGTAACAGTTGCAAATTCCCATACCTGAGGGGCGGAGGTAGCAGACATCTTTGTTATCTTTTTGCTTAGTATTTCCACTTGTAGGGCCATTTGGGAGACGTTGTCTACTTCAAATATACCTGCAGGTTTGTTTGGCCGAGGTCTAGGCACATTCCACTAATATGTATTCATCACCTTGTCCTCGAAAAACTCAAGAGCTGCTTCCAGGGTTTTGTGGTTTAAAATACCACCAGAAGCTGCATCTATCATTTGCTTAGTATTTTGATTTATCCCGTTACAAAACATCTGTACTTATGACCATACAAGCAATGCGTGTTGGGGCATAATCTTAAGAGTTCTTTAAATCTTTCAAAGGTTTCATATAGAGGTTCAAAATCTATTTGACAAAAGGCTGAAATATCAATCCTAAGTTTGCAGTTTTAGCTAGCGGAAAATACTTTGTCAGAAATTTTTCGGTTAGTTGATTCCAAGTGGTGATGCTCCCTCTTGGTAAAGTCATCAACAACTATTTTGCTTTGGTTCAAATGGAGAAGGGGAAGAGTCTTAGCCTAATAGCATCATTTATAACACCATTGATTTTGAATGTGTCACAAATCCCAAGAAAGCTAACGATGTGGGCATTCAGATATTCATCTTGAAGTACGTCATATTGCACAAACTGCTGCACCATTTGGATTGTGCTAGGCTTTAGTTCAAAGTTATTATTAGCTACAGCAGGGTGAACTATGCTTTATTCAGTACCCTCTAGATTCAGTCTTGCATAATAGGACATAGGCTTATGCATGGCTTCCGCTACGTTGGGTTCTTCCATTATTAAGGTAGAAAATGACTCGAAATCCTCAACAAGTATTTGGGGAGTAGGGCCTTGAAATCGAGATCTTCTTCGAAGAGTATGCTCAATTTCATGGTCGAAGTCCAAAATAACTGACAGATTTTGGCGGGTCATGCACTAGAAGAAGAGAAGATAAAGGAAGAGACAAAAAATAGGAAAAAAGAGTCAAATTTTTTTTTTTGAAATAGATTTTTTTAATGTTTTAACTCCCGAACTTCCCAAGGACTACCCAATAAAGGGTTCGCAAGGTTCTAGACAAGATAGTGGTATTTAAGCCACATTACCCTTTTCGTGAGAGTTACTTGGTGTAGAAAAATTAAGATGTGGGTTTCTATTAAGAGCGTTAATATGTTTTTTGAATTTTTAATTTTTTAGAAAGAGGGTGAGAAAGAGATATGATAAAAGTAATAGGTTCGTGATTTCAAGTTATCAATAAAAGTTACTCCCCGGCAACGTCGCCAAAAACTTGTTGTCTACTAATCGTGAAGAAAATAAGAACCGAACAAGCAATCCATCTAGGCAAGTATATCTATCGAATTGTAGCTAGGGGACAAAAGTGTCGTATTAAGATCCGGGAACTGTGGAGTAATTTTACTCAAACTAAGACTATTATTTTATCGAAGGATTGTTTTAGGGTCTGTTAAAAGAAACTATTTGCGCTAAAAAGAGAACTACTTGTAGTTAAATAAAGAGTTACTAAAAGTGATTACAACGAGGGGTTGAAACGATGAAATAGAAAAGCACTTGATAGAGAATCACCTCGGCAAAAGTTGATTAAAATGCGATAATAAACCCTAAATTAATAAGGTAAAGGTCCTTGACAGTTGAGGTTCCTAAAGCTTGAACACACTTCTCTCGTAGTCGTGCCCAACTGAGTTTAGGAAGGTCCGACCGAACTCTCGTCCAAATCGGAGACCTAAAGCTCTCTTTACGTGGTGAACCCCGCTATTGGATTCACTCCAATCTGGGAGATTTAGCATCTGCCTCTCTCGAGGGGTGTGTGCAACTCTCTTTACTCTTGAGTTTTCTCTTCAAACTACGAGCCTCACAGCTAGCTAAGAGTTGTTGGGTTCATTGCTCCCAATGTCCCTGGTTTTTGAGAAGTCAAACAGGTCAATGTCACACACATTAAATGTATTTGATGTGCATTTGAGTTCTTGAGTCAAGGTTAGTCCATATCATATTGATTGGTCATCTGGACACAAGAAGTGGATACTTCCTTGATCAGGCTCTATAATTGATCTACGTATTGCGCCATCGTATCTTTCGAATTCGGTTGTATTTGGAAAAGTGTGTTGACGTCAACCATATGTCGTTTCTAAGTAGCAAACCTTTGCAGGAAATCTACCCTTAGTTCTTGAAATGAGGTCATTGAACTTGGGGGAAGGCTATGGAATGAGTAGTGTCTAGTAGAAATGACATAGGTAGAAATGACATATAACATATTGCGTTTAGACTATCTCAGCATAACTAAAAGTTAGCCAAAAAAGATGGCTAAGTACAAAAGCATTGAGTGTAGTCTACTCACTCAACGCCATACAAAAAAAGGCTATGAGTCAGGTTGAGTCAGTCTAAGCCTAGAGAATGTGGCTGAAAATGTGACCAAGTCCACAAGCGTTGATTGTGGTCCACTCACTCAACGTCATACAACTCAAACCTTTGAGTGTTGATGTGCCAGCCAACTCCACAGAAATGTTGAGCAAAAAATTGTCTAAGTCCACTTGTGTTGAGTGTAGCTTACTCTCTCAATGCCAGATAATAAAAAAATTATGTTAAGTAGTTTTGCGTTGAGTTGAGCATACTCTCTCAACGCCATGGCACATAAATTTTTGCTAAGTCAAAAAGCATTGAGTGGAGCTTACTCTCTCAACGCTAAGGCACAGAAATTTTTGCTAAGGCAAAAAGCATTGAGTGTTGCTTAGTCTCCCAACGCGAGATAATAGAAAAATTCAGTTAAGTAGTTTGGCGTTGAGTGGAGCTTAATCTCTCAATGCCATGGCACAGACATTTTTGCTAAGGCAAAAAGTGTTAAGTGAGGTAAGCTCTCTCAACGCTCTCGACACTATCAACACCTTGAAGCAGAATTTTGGCTAAGTCCAAATGCGTGGATAGCTTGGCTTTAGTCGAGCTTAGATTCGTCGACCTGTGCTCAACATTCATCGAATTGAGCCTGATGTTCGTCGAACTGAGTTTAACAAAATGTCGAGCTAAGTCTATAGTTCATCGAACTGACTTTATGATTTCGTCGAGCCCAGCTTCGTCGAACTGAACTCAACATTCATCAAACTGAGCCCACAGTTTGTCGAACTGATTTTTATGCTCCTGTCGAGCTAAGCTTATCGTTCGTCGAACGGAGCTTCGAGTTCGTCGAGCTCAATACCTAGACAGACAAAATTTTGTCTAAATGTTGTAGCGTTGAGTGATTCCTACTCACACAACGCATTTGGTACTAATGATTGAATTTGGCTAAGTTCATAGATGCTGATTCATGCTGACGTCAGCAAAGTGAAAAGTCAACAAAAATTCAAATGTTGTGGAAATGCTGCCAAAGATGTTGGCGGGCCAGCTATTGCTATGTTTTGTAATTACCAAGGATTATTTCATCATTAAGTGTTGGGGCCCACTCACAGTAAAGAGCCGTTGAATCAGGAATGAAAGGAAAGCTTGGGCTGATTTGCTAAATCTCGGCCATCAATCCTGGTGGTGGGACCCACTATGCAATCGCCCAGATATATAAAGAATCAGATCATCAAATCAAAAAGGGAATTCCTTGTCTAGGTTTTCTGAAAACAAAAGTTCGGCTGAACGTGATGCGTCGGCAAGTGCACCAGTCGTTCTCAAGTAATAATTTGGGAATAGCTTCCCCGAATGTCGATCTCGAGGTAATGCAGGTTGTGTATCTTGATAGCGTCACAGAAAGATTGTTACTGAGAGTTAAACGAAACAACAAAGGGGGTTGGTTTTCAATTCCTAATGCTAACAAAACAAAAAGAGAACTAATGCGGGTCGTAAGAATCGCTTCACATGGTGGATGGAAATAGTGCAGGCCGCTATACCATGCTTCATAAGGCGAATGGTCAAAGAGCAAGTAGATGGAATGAACACACGTGCGGAGAGTGAGGGTCGCAATCACCTATTCAACTACCAACACAAGCCTTTACTAGAGTGGTTCTAGTGTGCGAGTGTAGTGGATATGAATGGAGGCGAGTGCATCACAGCTAACAAAGAATATGTAACTATCCCAAGCAAACATAATTCATAGACAAATAAAAGTAAGTTCAGGTTCATTACAAGCTTAAGAACACACTTCACTATGAGAAGTGGTTGAATAAACCGATAGGGGGAAAGCCTAGCCATGGTTCTTGGCCAGAATGGTGGGTTGTCAGTCCCATATTTCGCAGAGCACGGGTTTAAATACTGTAGTAGAATATCAGAGCACACAATCTGGGGCGCACGACCAGAGGTCGTGCGCATGATGCGTCGCTAAGTGTACCGATCATAGTCAAGTAATAAAGTTGAGGAGTTTAATCCCCAGATATCGATCTCTCGAGGAGTGCATGTAGGGAGTGTGATTTCGCTATTAAAAAGGTGATTGCAAGTGTTAACGTAAACAAAGGGGATTTTGGTTTGGAGTTTCCTAAGTTTAACACTAATAAACCTATTGCGGGTCGTCGTCACCCCGTCTCTTTGGTGGATTACTCAAGAGAATATTATGAAAGATGGATGAGCCAATGATGGTCGCAATCACCACTTCGCCGCGTACGCATCTAGCAATCGCTAGAACGGTACTATCTCAACAAGAACACGAAAAACTGAAGCCCAGTAACACAATCATGATCTAATATATAACAATACATAGACATACTGAAATAGTTAAACTAAACAGTGTTCTTAAACAACAATCAAACAACCACAAGTTCAGAACAAAGTAACTACAAGAGGAGGGGGAGAAATACAACCAAACGCACGAAGGCTTTCCGAGATTCGCGGCCGGAGCCAAGGGTTGTCAGGCCTTGTCCGAGCTCGGTCTATGGATGACGTCCGGGGTCCAGAAGGGCTGTCACCTACTTCCAATAACCCATCTTCTTAGTGAATAGTCGCTGGGCTAAATCTATCCAGAGAACTCCACGAATGCAGCACCTTATGAGCTTGAAACATAGATTGGAGTTTGGGGAAGAAAATGGTGGCCGAAGATGAAGCTATTGCAATCTTTTGGAGGGAGAATGGTGGCTGGATCAACTCTCTGAAGGTTGAAGAAGACTTCGGATGGCCGAAGAATGCTTCCTGGAGGGTGGCGATGAGTGAAGGAACTGTGGGGGAGAGGAATGACGCTTCCGCACGGAGCAACAAGGAGAAAGAATGAAAAAGCATGCACTAATTCGTGGAGTAGGGTCTTAAATATGGAAGCGGATAATTAGAGTGCACGATCAGTGGCGCACGGCCAGTGGTCGTTCGTACTGACGGTTGATGATTGTGCGCTTTGCTCTAGAGAAACCTAGAGCTGGAGAGAAAAATTAGTATATATACGCACGATCAGCGGCGCACGACCGGCGGTCATGTGCACTGGATCCCATGATCGTGCGTTTGGCAATGGAAGAACTTCAAAAACAATGGCATAACGCGCACGAGCAGTTGCGCACGACCAGCGGTCGTGCGCACTATGTACAATGGTCATGCGATGCCCCAGACAGAGCTTGGAAAATGGAGAATATAGTGAGCACAATCAGTGGCGCACGACCATTGGTCGTGCATAATAGATCCACTGATCGTACGCAGTGTTCCTATACTGTTTGGGATTTCCCGAACAATCCCGGAATACGCACACAACCCTTAGACCTGCAGTAGAGACAGAAAAACCACCAGAATGGGCACACCACATTGTCCAGACACAAAAAAAACTAGTAGAGCAAAAGAACAAAAACTATGAAATCACATTGAAAATGAGCCTAAAGTGCACTTAACATGAAATGAACAGAGAAACGAATATGAAAAATTATGGCTCTCAAGTGTAGTGCATTAATCAGAAAACTGGCCCAGATGAGTCCAAAAATATGTATATAACTTGGACTCATCACACCCCCAGACTTACCCATTTGCGTGTCCCGAGCAAATCATCACTCTGTGGACTAGAAAACATTTAGCTGGCTTAGCAATTTTGAAATAGAGTATTACGAGAAATCAAATACATCATGGGCATATAAAATATAATAGAAATTTTTTTAAATTATACTACGGAGTATAAACTATTCGACAGGTGAAAATAACTATTGTGTCTACTCAAAATTGGAATTCTAGAGAATCGTTCGGTCACTGGTAGGAAGAAAGTAGACATGCCACTATGATGAGCATTGCCAAAGACTGGGGCTCGTGATCACCTCCAAAGAAATCCATCAATGTCGGGGACCATACGCTTGCCCATTCACATTCACTCCTCGGTGCTAGTTAGACTCAAGCGTGAATCAGTAAGAATTGTAGGATAAAATGGGGCTTAGGCTAAGGTTTGGTAGTAAAATATAAATATGTAGGCTACATGCAACCAAAGCGAGCGAACAACGACTAAACCATTACAGCCACTTAGAAATGCACGTGTGACACACCCCCAGACATAGCTTGAAAATCGGGCATGTACACGGCCTAACCCGTGTACATATGATAAATAAGCTGGGGATTCAATTTCTCTTGTAATTCTTTTTAGATTTTTTTTTTAATTTTTTTTCTTATTCCTTTCGTCTTTTGCGATCCCCAATTTTAGCAAGTAGAATTTTTTTTTGAAATCATCCACCACATCACTTGAATTCCACCTATCATATCTCGTCAAAATATTACCTTCATAGGAGCTCAAGGATTTGGTTGCGATATTAGGATTGGCTTTAGGCTTTGGTGAATGCTGGTGGAGCTGAATCAAAAGTGGGGTATGCAGAAACTTGGCTTGCAATGGTTAGCAGCTAGGACGAGGTAAACAAGGCTTAAACTAGCCAAAATGATAGCCTACGTCACGTCCACTCTTGACTAACTAGGCACCGATGCTTCGAGGGTAGCTTGGGGCAAGTTCTTAGCCACCGAGAAATATGATCCTGTTGAAAATTGTGAAGTGAAAGTAGGTGAATGGAAGACTTGTGCAACCTATCTGTGCGGACTATGCGGACAGGGTTGGCGGACAGCCAGGTCGGCGGGGCTGGTGTAGACGGCTTGTTCTATGGTAGCCTGGGAGGTCTGTTCACGTGGACTATGCGGACAGAAGCGGTGGTTAGCCAGGCCACCTTATGCTCTGCAAGTAGCTGGATCCCAGAAGGTAACCTGGCGGATAGTAAATCCATCAGCGGAGTCCGGCATGAAGTGTACTGAAGAACTGGAGCTCGACAGATTAGCTTGGCAGAAGCTATGATCTTGCTCTAGTGAGCGGCAAGTGGAAGCCGCGGAGATCACCAGCCAGTACGGACATGTTCTGCAGGTCGCCTGGTTTTACTGACTAGATCCAGCATCCGCCAGTAAATGCAGACTGGCCCTTGTGACCAGTGGTGTGGACTTGGTTGGTTCTGAACCTGGTCCATATTTGGTTCAGTCCGGGGAGATCCCGCAGTGGAGCGCAGATAACTTCTCAGTAAGCTGAGCTCGGCAGAAGTGTTGTGTGCCTTGGTTGCGAGTTTGGGAGAAGCAGACTGGAGATTGTGTCTGCAACTGCGTGCGAGCTGGAGCTGGGTCCACTGAGAGAGACAGCTGCCTTGATGGCATGGTCGTGGACTCGGGATATGCGAACTGGAAGTGTCTGCTGTGTAAGCAGACTGAACAGTGTCTGTTGAGTCTGGTAGGTGTCTTGGTGGTAAGGTTATGGACTCAGGGTATCCGGACTGGAGTTGTCTGCAGGGATATGCAGACTAGAGTTGTTTGTAGTCTGAGCGGACTGGAACTGTGTGTATGCTGAGTCTGGCAGTTGCTTTGGTGGTGAAGTCGTGGGCTCGAGATGAGCGTACTGAAGCGGTGTGTCCGCTGAGTCCGGCATTTGCCTTGTGACGAGGTTGTGTGCTCGGGATAAGCGGGCTGGAGTTGTGTCTGCGGATTGGTAGACAATATTGCTGCGGAGTCCGACTGTGGTGGTCTTGGTTTGGCCTTAGCGATAAGGCAGACTGGCGTTGTGTCCAACCTTGGTAATGCATAGGCGTACTGGCTATCTTATACAGGTAGCGGAGGACTGGTGTTTGTATCCGCGGGCTTGCAGATACATTTGTTCTTGTTGTAGAATATGGCGGTAATCCTATCGGCTAGGTCCGTGACCACACTCAACATCGAGCCTATAAATAGGACCCATATCACATCAGGAATAGTAACCTGAATAACCAAAGAACCGAAGTAAGTGAACAGTAACTTGTGTCTGCAACAGTTGATGCAGACAGATTTTTGGTGTCTGCGCGGTTTGAAAGAGTTGACCAGGTTGTGCTGTGCAGGTTGTGCGGATAGCGTTGGAAAGCCAGGACTTGGCTCTGATTGCGGTCAAGGACAATGCGGACTCTGCGGTTAAGCAACAGGTGGTAAACAGTAGGTCGCGGACAGCGACCAGACAGTCTTCTCTTTGACAACTTGGTTCAGGGTTCAATAAGTCGCCTGCTTCAGGCGGACTGTTCTATTCGACATCGCAACTTGTGTGGTCTGGCGGTTAGACAACCTTACGGTTAGGCGGCTTGCAGAAAGGCGGCTAGAGCTAGCATTGAAATAAGGGGTAGTTCGTGCAGCTTGGGTTGTGGTCTGTCGACCTGACGCACTGTGCGGACTCCACAGCAGTAGACCAGCACCTTGGTGTTTGAGTCTGTGCGGCTTGTTTATCTTGTCTCGTATTTGTAGTTCTCTGCTTTCCCTTTGGTGGTTTTGGTGAAGCATGTCTGGCCATGTATGTCTCGCATTGTAAAGAAGATTGCTGTTAATCAATAAAGATACTTGTGCTGCATGTGATTTTAGTTGTGACTATCTTTGGTTGAGATAACCCCTGCTAACTCCAAGGTCCTGGAAATTTCAACATGGTATTAGAGCTGGATTGGAGTGGATAATCAGTGATCACCAGAAGTGTTTGTTTCTCTTGTGAAGAGGGACCCGATGGTTGAACCATGGCAGTGGAAGATGCAAGTTGTCTTGGAATTGAACTCCTTACAGAGATGAACTTTGATAGGTGGAAGTCTTATATGGAGGCTTCCTTCTTGGTGAGGAACTTTGGGAGGTAGTATGCAGAGCAAAAAGACAAGAGGCTACTGCTGGCAATGCTGAATAGATGAGAGCTTGGAAGGAGAAAAATGCGAAAGCAGAGTCTATTCTCAAACAGGTGATCTCAGCGGGGCTCCTGGACCATATCAGTGGATGTCGGTCAGCTGCAGAGGTATGGACTTCCCTTGATGGGTTGTTCAGGAAGGAGGTGAAGGTTGCTGTAGAGGATGGTCCTTCTACTTCATATCATCAAGAAAGGAGTGTTTCTCCTAGGTGTGATGGGAAGAGGAAGGAAGGACCAAAGTGTTATAAATGCATGCAGCATGGTCATCTCAGGAAAGAGCGCAAGGTTGTCTTGCTCTCGATGAACGTAGCTCATGTTGGGAGTAAGGAGAAGAACTTAGTTGGGACTTCAACAAGTTCAGGTGCTGATCGGATGAAGGCCAATGATAGTGCAGCTATCTAGCATGAAAGACTGGTGCATGTATGGATGGACAAGCTGAAAGCAATGGAGGTAAGAAGACTCGTAATAGGATTGCCTAGATTGTCATCTTATGGCGATGGTCAGGGTTGTGCGGGATGTCAGCATGGTGAAGCTTATCGCTTTATGGTTGATAAGGCACAATCTAAATGTAAACCAACTTTGGAGGTTGTCCATTGTGCTCTGGTTGTACCGACCTTCACCGCCAGTCTTGGAGGCAGCAGGTACATGTTGATATTGGTTGATGACTATTCAAGGTATAATTGGGTATACTTCAAGAAGGCAAAGTAGAACATGATGCGCTTGTTTGTGGAGTTCAAGAAGCTGTGGAAGGCCACGTTGGCCTGCGGATCAAGAAGTTGAGGACAAGCATCGGTGGTGAGTTTGGCTCAACAGAGTTCTCAAACTTTTGCAGAAATCATGGGATCCAAAAGGAGCTTTCTTGTGGACATATTTCACAGCAAGGTATTTTTGCTGCTCGGATGATCTGTTGGTTGACGGAGACCTGCAACTGTTGGCTTCAGAGTAAAGATGTGCCTAAGGCTCTTTGGGCAGAAGGGACAGCTTGTGCTTCTCATGTCATCAATTGGATGCCTCTTAGTCCGATCTATGTGAAGACTCCTTATGATCTAATGTTCGGGGTGAAGCCCAGTATAAAGCACCTATGGGTATTTGGATCTACCTGCTACGTACACACTCTGGATGTTCTCAAGATGAAGCTAGTCTTTGTTGGGTATAATGAGCAGAGGATAAGATGGAGGTATATGGATCCTGCGACGAAGAGGCTCATCATGTCAAGAGACATTATCTTCGATGAGTTGATGTCGTATTGGGATAGCTCTTATGTGGATCTAGAGATAAGCAGGTCAGATGGTGGGCTGAAGGAGGCTGCTGCAAAAGTTTAGGTGGAGCTGCCTGAGTCACCAGGAGCTCCAGGTTGTTCTAGCTCTGGGGCAATGGCGTCAGGGTCAGGAAGCAGGGGGAGCCATGCTCTAAGTACTTTTGGCTCGAAGGCAGAGTCTTCCAGTTTAGGAAGTAGGGGGAGCGATATTCTATGTAGTTCTTGTTCGAGAGCGGAGACTTCTGGTTCATGTAGCAGTGGGAGCATTACTCCAGGTGCTCCTAGTTCTCGTGAGGTGGCGTCTTGTTCAGGCAGTAAGGGGAGCATTGTTCTGTGTTTGCCCGGGAATGTAGTTGATTTAGGTGGAGCAGCAGATGTGGTTAGCCATGATCAGGTTCTTCGAAGATCGAAGAGGATCAGTAACCCACCAGCTTAATATAGCGAAGGGAACACAGCGAGCTTGGTCCCATGTTTCTTTGCAAGCCCTCAGGTCGAGCGAGTACCTTCTAACTTTGATGACCCCACTAGAATCAAGGAGGTGACTTCTCTCAGAGGTGATAAGGCTTGGGCTCATGTGCTCAAGGTTGTTTGTGATACTCCTGTGATGCATGAGTGGAGGTTGAAGCTGAAGAAGAAGGCAGAGGGATGCATGGCTCCTTTTGGGAGATGTTGGAGGGCTCCCTTGTGGTCCATGATATTCGGGGCGAGGACTCTGTCTTGGACATCTCTTCGTAGATGGTATCAGAGGGACCAGGTGCAAGGTTATGGGAGCTGCTGGAGTTATTCACCACTTCTCACTTCAAGGGGGAGTGTTGAAAATTGTGAAGTGAAAGTAGGTGAATGGAAGACTTGGGCAACCTATCCGCATGGACTATGCGGACAGGGTTGGCGGTTAGCCAGGTCGGCGGGGCTGGTGTAGATTGCTTGTTCTATGGTGGCATGGGTGGTGGGTTCGCGCGGACTCTGCAGACAGCAGCGGCGGTTAGCAAGGCCGGCTTATGCTCTGCAAGTAGCTGGATCCTAGAAGTTATCCAGGCGGATAGCAACTCTATCCGCGGAGTCTGGCATGAATTGGACTTAATAACTGGAGCTCGGCAGATCAACTTGGCAGAAGCCTTGGTCTTCTTCTGGTGAAGCAGCAAGCGTCTTAGATCGCCAGTCATTGCGGACAGGTGCTGGAGGTATCCGGGTTTGGCTAACTGGATCCAGCGTCTGCCAGTAAGTGCTGACTGGCCCTTGTGGCCAGTGGTGTGGACTTGGTTGGCTCTAAACCTGGTCCATGTTTGGCTCAGTCCGGGTAGATCGCGCAGTGGAGCGCGAACTGCTTCTCAGTCAGCTAAGCTCGACAGAAGTGTTGTGTGCCTTGGTTGCGAGTTTGGGAGAAGCGGACTAGAGATTGTGTCCGCAACTGCATGCGGGCAGGAGCTGGGTCTGCTGAGTCTGACTGCTGCCTTGATGACATGGTCGTGGACTCGAGTTATGCAGACTGGAGGTGTCTGCTGTGTAAGCATACTGAAGCAGTGTCCGCTGAGTTCGGTAGGTATCTTGGCGACAAGGCTATGGACTCAGGGTATGCGGACTGGAGTTGTCTGCAGGGATATGCAATCTAGAGTTGTCCACAGTCTGAGAGGACTGGAACTGTGTGTCCGCTAAGTCCGGCAATTGCCTTAGTGGCGAGGTCGTGGGCTCAAGATGAGCGGACTGAAGCAGTGTGTTCGCTGATTCCGTCATTTGCCTTGTGACGAGGCTGTGTGCTCGGGATAAGCGGGCTGGAGCAGTGTCCGCGGATTGGCGGACAATATTGCTGCAGAGTCCGGTTGTGGTGGTCTTGGCTTGCCCTTGGCAACAAGGCGGACTGGCGTTGTGTCTAGCCTTGGTAAATTATAGGCGAACTAGCTATCTTGCACAGGCAGCAGCGGACTGGTGTGGTTATCCGCGGGCTTGCGGATACATTTGATCTTGCTGCAGGATGTGGCCGTAATCCTATCGGCTAGGGCGGTGACCACACTCATCATCATGCCTATAAATAGGACCCATGTCACATCAGGAATAGTAACCTGAGTAACCAGAGAACCGAAGTAAGTGAACAGTAACTTGAACCAGTAATAGTTGTTGCAGACTGATTTTTGGTGTCCGTGCGGTTTGAAAGAGTTGATCGGGTTATGCTGTGCAGGTTGTGCGGATAGCGCTGGAAAGCCTGGACTTGGCTCTGATTGCGGTCAGGGACTGTGCAAACTCTGCAGTTAAGCAACATGTGGTAAACAGTAGGTCGCGGATAACGACCATACGGTCTTCTCTTTGGAAACTTGGTTCGGGGTTCAATAAGTCGCCTGCTTCAGGCGGACTGTTCTATTCAGCATCGCAGCTTGTGCGGTCTGGCGGCTAGGCGACCTCGTGGTTAGGCAGCTTGCAGACTGGTGGCTAGTGCTATCATTGGAATACAGGGTAGTCCGCGCGGTTTGGGTTGTGGTCTGGCGAACTGACAGACTGTGCGGACTCCACAGCAGTAGACCAACGGCTTGGTGTTTGTGTCCGCACGGCTTGTTTGTCTTTCCTCATATTTGTAGTTCTCTGCTTTCCCTTTGGTGGTTTTGGTGAATCATGTCTTGTCATGTATGTCTCATGCTATAAAGAAGATTGTTGTTAAGCAATAAAGATACTTGTGTTGCATGTGTTTCTGGTTGTAACTATCTTTGGTTGAGATAACCCCTGCTAACTCCAAGGTCCAGGAAATTTCAACAGATGCTTCCCCTCGACACAAGCAAAATGAGTCCAGTGACGGCTACACACATCCCTACACTACTGTTCGATTCACACCGGATTCACCAATTTTTGAGTAGAATAAATAATATTTACGAATTAGATAAATATAAAACTATAAGCATACATAAAATTTAAATCTACTCTAATTTCTACACGAGACGTGAGCACTCGACTAGGAACACTACAGTAGTTAACATTTTACTCCGTCTCACCATCCTATGCCAGCACAATAATTTTCCCAGATCATGCAAAAGAAACGAGTTTAACTCGGAGCACGCTAACAACTAAGCACACGCTCATGTGAGTGCAGTGGTGTGCGATGCAATGAACTAATCAAAATAAAACAATAAAAGCTTCTAGTATGCAAATGAATTATGCGGGTGCAAAATATAACAAATACTAGCTCTCCCCCAGAGTTAAACTAAGCTACATAGCATATGTTATTGAAACTAAAATCAGATAGAGACAAGGGGAGAGGTTACCCAATGCTCAGCTAGTGAGCATACCAGAAGACGCTTGAAAAAAATAGAAGCAGGTCTGCCAAACGAAGAATCACTACCCTACCGATATGAATTTGCCATGAATACCTGCAGGGGTGAGCTCCGCAAAAACAAAAGAAAAATAGACAAAATACAAAGAAATACTAAATCTAAAATAGACATGAAAAATAAAAATGCAGGAAATGAAAGATAACTACTGGGTTATTGTCCACCCAGCACGACTTATTCAGCTAATGAAGTTCTAGCTAATGGGACTATGAGATAAAAGATGCATAGGTAACTGGCTGAATATCTGTTGCGGTAGCGAGTACCGATACTGAGATAATGCAGTTACCCCTCTACCTAAATAATAATACCTGTTAAACACAGGTAGAGGAAATAAGAAATAAGAACACGAGGAGCACTGGTCCTCGCTCATCTCATCACCAGATAAATCCTTGCCTAGCAAGGCATCATCCACCGTAGGTCCGTAGGAGGCGATGGCGACAGCAGGTACTTCCACTATGAAGGAGGTAGAAACCTTCTCGCACAGGCAGATTCACTCGCCATTAGCATGAGCATAAAGCTCATCGTCATCCCAACGCACCCGTGGAGACTGAGCCTGCACAGGCTCAGATAATGAAAGGGGGTCAACTAATAAACAAGTGCAAAAACTAAAACACGCAGAATATGGGAGAGTGATCCCGGTATTACTCTTAGTAGGATTCGAGCACAGATCACCATCGGTATCATATGAGTTGTATAGTGGGGAATCCGAGATCTCGAGGTCCTCAGTGGTAAGAGGGACCGCCTCATCCAATAAGAAGGTGTAAATCTCCACATCAGAAAGGGGATATTCCTCATCCCATCGGGGAACATCATGGCATTTCGACGATCCACAATATCTGTCGGAGATAGTAGAGTCCTCATCCCACTTTGGCGCAACATCAGGCACCGAATCATCCAAAAATACGGTATCATCATCCGACTCACACAGAAATGGAGTAGCACCATCAAGCAAAAATTGCGGAGGGGCAAAACTACTCTCAAAATCAGGCATAAAATGAGCAAGCCCCATCGTAAAATCATTCGTAGACACCACCACGTCGATGGGAACAATCTCTACGTCCCATACAGGAGCGCCCATGGAATCCTGATCCCCTTTTTACTGGCTAACAATAGAGTGATCGTCATCACACAAGGGAAGCTCGTAAAAAGGGAGCGAGGGACCCATAAAGGATCTGTATGCAGCGAGAGATTCTTCGGTAATCTCAACGGGTAAAGAACGAGCCATATTGAAGCCAAATATTGACCTCGACGAAAGTTCGAAATCAGGGGCGTAGCCAACACCTACTTGTCCGGAGCTCTGACCTCCGACTTGTTGTGAAGCACCAGAAACTGACCCTAAAGCCTCAGCAGGGATGTCCCACCGCTTACTCGGAAGATCTCTGAGAGCTTCCCCTCCAAAGCCAAAAGCTGGGCTTGGTGCTCCTCAAAAAGCACAGGAAAACTCTTTTATAATCCCCGAAAAAGGTGCTTCTGAAGAACCCCTATGGGCTTATTTATAGTTTTCTGAGTTTGAACAGCAAATAACCAGACTGAACCGACCTGAAATTACCAAAAAAACCATTGGTTGGGTCTGCCAACAGCCAAACTCCACTGTTTTGAAGGGTTATATGCAAACCACCCAGGGCAAAAGCGTAAAATCACCTAGGGCTAAAAAGGTGAACCGCCTTCCAACTAAACCGGTGCTCGGCCAGAGCACCGTCTCACGGGCGAGAGCTCCTCCCTATGGGGCTCGTATTGCCTAGCGAGGCTCTCGCCTGACCCGCTGGGCCCTCTCGCTGGGTCCGTTTCGCGTGAAATATGATGGCCCGCGAGCAGATTCTTGTTTAGGTGGTTGGTTCGATGAGTCGACCGTCGCGGGAGGGCTAAAAAGCGAGTTTTTAATGAAAGGAGGCAAGTGCACCTATCGCATGTAGTACTCGATATTCGGGAGAATACCGAGGTCGTATTATTCTCTTGGTCGGGTTGATTATACCTACTGCTCCAGGAGTAACTATTATTTTACTAAAAATTCATTGGGGATTTTAATTAACTAAAGAGGATAAAAATAAAAGAAGAGCAAAAACGATTTAGAAAATTCGATGAAGGGTTAACGCTCGGCACCAAATCGGATTAAGACTAAAATAACTATTAATAATTTTTGAACTTAGTTTTCAAATTAATAAAAGGTAACTTGGTCGTGGAGGTTCCATAAATATGAGCGCACTTATCTCTAGGAATATTGCTCACCTGAACGCTAAGACTATTCGACTGAACGTTAGTCCGACGAAGGATTCCTCTTAACGCCCGCTTTACACTAAGAACCCCGCTATTGGGTGGGGGACCCAATCTGGAAGAATTACGCTTGTCCTCTCTCAAGGGTATGCACACAACTCTCTTTACCCAGGGGTGATCTGTCCATACGCACGGCCTCTCAACTAGCTAGCATATGGATAATTGAAATAGGGCCCACACATCAATATGTGATCCTACGCATCGTTAACCCGGGGTAAACCTTAAGTTCTAAAATTTAAGTGAAAATAAAGAACTTTAATTATTTCAAATCATTTTATATGTCTCAATGCTCTTCGATGCCGAGGCTAATCATGATTAGCCACTCATCGGTATGGGGACAACTTTATAATTTGATGAGGCGTGAGTTCGTAACTAAACGCTAAAGGGTTATAAGAAGAAGACATAAAAATAACAAACATTTAGAAAACTTGAAAAGTTAGCTAAAACGAGAACTCACACACACTTCAAATTATAAATAAAACAAAAACTAAGTTAAAAAAAAAAATTACAAGTTCTACTCAAACGAGTAGGCGGGAAATAAAGGTACACCATTTAACTCTTAACGAGTAGGCGGAAATAAATATATGTCATTTAACTCTTAACGAGTAGGCGAAAATAAATGTGCACACGCACACACTCGATATGAAATAAACACACACACTCACTCTACTGAAAATGAAAACGCACACACTTGCGTAAATGAAAAATGCACACACACTACAAAAAAGTAAAACACACGCACGCACTCTACATAAATTGAAAGAAAGCAATAATGTTATCCCCTACACACAGGCACTCTATATAATTGAAGAAAGCATGAAAAGTTCTCTCATAAACTCACACACTCTACATTATTGAAATAAAGCATTAAAAATTATTCTCATACACTCACACACACATCATGAAATTTTAAAAGAACAAAATGAAAACATAACTCATACACTCACACACACAAATAAAGAGAAAAAACAAAGTTGCTTTAAAAATTAAAATTATAAGATTCCTACTCCTAAAGTTTACCAAAAACACATAAAAAGAACAAATAAAAAGAGAATGAGCAAAAATTTTTCAAAATAAAGCTAAAATCAAAGGTACTCAAAAATTAAAACTATAAATTTTTCATTCTTAAGAGTTCATAAAAGTGATAAAAAAGTTGAAATAAAATTTTAAAAGAACAAAATGTTTACAATCCTAAAAGAAAAGCTAAGTAAAAAAAATCAAAACCACTTTAATACCTCTTTTATAAAATCATAAGAATGAAAATCGTTACTAAAACCCTATCATGGAGACAAACCTCAAAAAAAAGAATAAGAACTAAACAAATTACACGCATACACACACACACACACACACACTTTTCATAAAGAGGAATACTAAGATGAAACTAAGGAAAAAATGAAGAAGAAAGTGGGCACACAAGTTCATTCCAAAGTCATTTAAGAAGAGAAAAGCTAACATATTTGATTGATTAAAATGAACTATTACAAAGCTAATACAAAGCTAATACAAAGCTAGTACAAACATAAAAAGAAAGGAGGAGAAAGTTCTCCTTACATGGCAAAGGAATACACCAGGGCAGCGCACAAAACATACGAAATTTTGGCTCAAAAAAGTGAACCCTTGGACCTTACAGAAATGGGCTATTTATAGAAAAAATTTTCCAAGTACACGACCTCTGACACAGGAGTGTCGGGGGGGGGGGGGGTCGTGTCAGTACTATTTGTCATGATATCCGACGATTTGACGAGAGAATTGACTTGCGGCTGAACACGAGGATGTCACGCCCTTGGTCACGGGCGTGACGGTGGGTGTGTCGGGGAGGTAGATCCAGGCGCGGGTTGCATAAAAAGTCGTCGGCAGCGTCTTGTCGGGCCAGGTGGAGAAGTCACGAGCGTGTCAGGGCTTGACATATGCGTGACGAGCTGGGTCGACAAACTTCAAGCACATTTTCGTCGAGCTGGGCATGTTGATTGTCGAACGGTAATGACACGGGCGTGTCAGGTCATGGGACACGGGCATGTCCCGCTCAGGTCGACGAACTTCGAGCTGGTCGACGATAGTTGATCGTCGAGGGCGTGACACAGGCGTGTCGAGTCTGGGACACGGTTGTGTCAGGTCGATTTTTGACTTTTCTCTGAAAATTTCAGAAATCAAAATTATGGTTATGTTAGGTAAATATTTACAAAAAGAAACATATTTATAAACAAAAATAACTAAAAACTTTGAATAAGAACTAAAACAATATAAATTAAGTACTAAAATACAGGTATATTTACAACTCATCAAATGCACCCATACTTAACCTTTTACTATTCCAGAGCAAAAGTTTGAGGTGAACTTATATGGAATAAAAAAAATTCTAAGTTTAGGTACCACTTAATTAATTATAAGAGAGATTTAAATAAACATACGAGGTGTAAGAGTTAAGTCTTAGAATTATGTAGATGATTTAAATAGCACAAAAGTTTTAGCCAAAAGACTTCTTGATGTAATCAAATAAAAATCAATAATTATAATGGTTAGATTAACAAAAATAGTTTGGAATTATATGAATTTTAGCTTATAGGAGTTTTACTGGAAATAATGCAATTTACAAATTATGCTCTCAAAAAGATTTTTGAATTAATTCTTAGAATCATGAAATTGGCTAAGGAGGTTGATGTTGGATTATGAAGAGGGTTTGGATATTAGGTGAGGTGATTTTTTCTCGAACCTCCATCTTTTTCTTTTTGGATTATTAGAAAAATGAAATCTTATTTTCCTAATATCATCTTTTTCAACTTCATAATAATAAAATTAACCCAATGTATATGTGTAGGAGTAATGAATTTTATCCTCTTAATCCGTAACATATAATCTTTTAAATTATTGGATGACTATGTTTACGGAACAAAATCTAATTCCAATTGACATAGGATTTTTTTAAGGATAAAAAATTTTATCATCTCAAGTAAGTCATGATAAATAAGGGGAGAAAAGAAAACTAGATTTTTAATTAAAAAATTTTTGAGAGCAACTTTAATAAATTGTATGTTCCAATTTTTCAGAAATCTAAAAGTAAACATAATTGAATTCTATAGTCATTATTTTGTAACTTAATACATGTGCTCCTATCAATGAAAAATTAGAAGTAATGTCTAAAACGAGTTCGCTATTTTTAACAAAGCATAATGATTCTTTAAAATTTAACCCCGGCTATTTAAATTTTTCAATCAATAATTAACAAACGAATAGTGAACAAAGAATTAATTAAATTCACATATAAATAAACTCAAAACAAAATTTTTAGATAACAAGAAAATTAAAGATGGTATATTTGATTTATTTATTTCAAAACATTTTTTTGTATTTTAGAGTTTTTATCATCAATTTTTTGTGTTTTTTATTTATTATCATTTTTTTAGTTTTTGTTTTGTTTTTAAATTTGTTATTATATACATACGGAAAAAAGCGATATGAAATATATATATATTTTTTGAACTATATTTTTTTCTTTTCTAAATTTTTTGGATTTTTTTGGTTTTTATAAGCAAATATTTACGAAATAAGAAAAGAGAGAAACATTAATTACAAAGAAGAGAAAGAAAGGAAGAGGGGAAGGAGAAAAAAGAACAAAAATTTTTACAAAAAATATTAAAAAATAAAACTAAATATGTTTTGGAATTTTTGTTTTTATAATTTTTAGAATTTGTGTTTAAGAATTTTTTTTGAATTTTTTGTTTTGTGTTTTAAAAAGAAAGGGAAACAAAAAAAATTTTGGATTTTTCATTTTAAATTTTTTTTATTTTGTTTTGTTGTTATATATATATTTCATATTTTTTAAATTTTTGGAGTACAGAAAGTAGAAGTACAGTGCAAAAAATAGAAGTGCAGAAAATAAAGCGAGAAAACACCCCCATAATTAAGTCCAGCATTGTCCCCAATGTTGCAACGTAAGTATGCGGAATAAAAAGAAAATGCAATCTTTACAAAGAAAATAAAGAGACGGGGGGGGGGGGGGGGAGGGGGGTAGAAACTTCCCTGGAATGCGTTCGGGGAGGTCCATCACAAACCCCGCATTTATTAGAAAAAGAAGCAAACATAATAAATAAAGAGCGAAAAAGATAAGCGCGGGGTGCCTCCCAAGAGCGCTTTGTTTATGGTCGTGTAGCTGGACTATTTTGGTGGAGTTATATATCAAGGAGGGTTATGGTTTCGTAATGCTCGATCACTGGGTCGCCCGCTATGTATAACTTTAACCGATGACCGTTTACTTTAAATGAACCTTTTTCCGAGTGGGAGACGAGTACAGTCCCATATGGAAAACTTCTTCAACTATGAAGGGACCAGACCATCTGGATTTTAGTTTTCCTGGAAAAAGTTGAAGATGTGAATTATAAAGGACATGATCGCACGGAGAGAAAATTTTTGGGGACTTTATTTTTTGATCGTGATATAACTTAGAACGCTCCTTATAGAACTTGTTGCTCTCGTAAGCATTCGCACACCATTCATCGAGCTCGTTTAGTTGCAGTTTTCTTTTCTGAGCGACTTAGTTGGAGTCGAGGTTTAAGAGTTTTAAAGCCCAAAGAGCGCGATGCTCTAGTTCTACGGGTAAATGGCACGCATTGCCATAGACTAACCGAAACGGCATACAACCAATTGAGGTTTTGTATACCGTTCGATACGCCCATAACGCATCGTCAAGGTTAATGGACCAATCTTTACTATTTATTGAAACGGCTTTTTCTAATATTCGCTTAATCTCTCGATTTACTACCTCCACATGGCCACTAGTTTGTGTGTGGTAGGGGGTGGCAAGTTTGTGCGTGACTCCATATTTAGCTAACGTCTTATCCATAAGAGCGTTACAGAAATGCGTTCCCCTATCACTAACAATTGTGCGAGGCATGCCGAAGCGAGATAATAGTTTTTTAATAAATATAATGATGACTCGCGTAGCGTTGGTGGGGATAGCTTGAGCTTCCGCCCACCTCGATACGTAGTCAACCGCTACTAAAATATACATATTTTTGAAAGATGGAGGTAGGGGGCCAACAAAATCTATGCCCCATAATTCAAAGACTTCGCATTCTAAAAACATGTTTTGGGGCATCTCGTCGCGACGAGAGATGTTACCCGGCAGCTGACAGCTATTGCATGCGCGCACAAAATTATGAGCGTCTTTGAAGAGAGTGGGCCAAAAGTAGCCCGCCTCTAGCGCCTTCCGTGCGGTCCAGTTAGCTTGATAATGCCCACCAGCCGGACCCTCATGGCAGTGCCGAAGTATTTGCGTGCACTCCAAACACGCGATGCATATTCGGACCGCTTGGTCCATGCAGATACGAAAAAGAAAAGGTTCCTCCCAAAATAAATATTTCAAGTCAGAAAAGAATTTCTTCTTTTGCTGGATCGAAAAGTCTTTTGGGAGCACCCTCGCAACTAAATAGTTCGCAAAATCTTAAAACCAAGGCGGGGACGAAGAACTAGTAGTTATGGCTAGGAGGCATTCCTCGGGGAATCTGTCATTTATGTCCGATTCGACGAGCGCTTCCGCACCGGGATTTTCTAAGCGCGGGAGGTGATCGGCGGCTAAATTTTCCGCACCCTCCTTATCCCGGATCTCTAAATCACATTCTTGCAAAAGGAGGATCCATCGAAGAAGGCGGGGTTTCACATCATTTTTAGGTAATAAATATTTAAGGGTGGAGTGATCGGTAAATACGATATCTTTAGATAGCGTTATGTACGAGCGAAACTTATCCAAAGCGAAAACGACGACTAAGAGTTCATTTTCCGTTGTCGTGTAATTTACTTGTGTGGAAGTGAGCGTCTTGCTAGCGTAATAAATTGGATGAAAATGTTTTTCTACGCGTGGGACAAGAACGACACCTAAGGCAATATCACTAGCGTCGCACATAATTTAGAACGGAAGGGACCAATCGGGTGCCACTAAAATGGTTGAATTGATAAGTTTTTATTTTATGAAATTAAATTTAGACGCGCATTCTCTACTAAAAACAAAATTTGATTCCTTTTCCAAGAGACAAGTAAGTGGCTTTGTTATTTTTGAAAAATCTTGAATGAAACATCGGTAAAAGCCCACATGGCTTAAGAAACTCCCAATAGATTTTACGTTTGTCGGCAGCGGAAGTTTTTCTATAATTTCTATCTTGGCCTTATCTACCTACATCTCCTTAGATGAAATCATATAGCCGAGAACCAAACCTTCTCGAACCATAAAGTTACACTTTTCCCAAATTAAAATGAGATGTGTGTCCTCGCATCGCTAGAGGACACGATCTATATTTCGAAGACAAGACGGGAAAGAGCGTCCGAAAATAGAAAAGTCATCCATAAAGACTTCCATAATCTCTCCTACCAGCTCGCCAAAGATTGCCAACATATATCTTTGGAATGTAGCTGGCGCATTGCAGAGGCCAAATGGCAATCTTCGGTAGGCAAAGGTGCCAAACGGGTAGGTAAAAGTTGTTTTCTCTTGATCATCGGGGGAAATTGGTATTTGGAAAAGCCCCGATAAACCATCAAGAAAGCAATAAAATGGATGACCGGATAAACGCTCCAGAACTTTGTCTAAAACTGGTAGCGGAAAATGGTCTTTACGGGTGGCATCATATAGTTTTCTATAATCGATACACACCCACCAACCCGTAACAGTACGAGTTGGGACGAGTTCATTGTGCTCATTCTCCACTACGGTAAGACCGCCCTTTTTGGGCATGACATGAATGAGACTAACCCACGCACTATCAGAAATGGGATAAATAATCCGCGCATATAATAATTTAATTATCTCAGCTTGAATGATGTCTTTCATGTTTGGGTTAAGACGTTGCTGCGGCTGAATGGTTTTGTGGCAATTATCATTGAGAAAAATCCTATGAGTGCAAAACTAGGGGTTAATCCCCTTAAGATCAAAAATTTGCCATGCAATTGCTTGGCAATGTTTGATCAAAACTTCCAATAAATCAGAAGTCTCCGAATCACTCAAGTTCGAAGAAATAATAACGGGAAGTGTATCGCCTTTTCCAAAAAAAGCGTATTTGAGTGATTCGGGTAAGGGTTTGAGGTCTAGGATGGGCGGTTCTTCTAGGGAGGTTTTAATTCCCTTGTCTTTCTTACCAATTGGTTCGAAAGGCATGTCTATAAAGGTATCCTCATCACATTTAAATTTTTCGAGCGCATAAATATTGTCGTTTAAAAATACGGACTCGTAAACGGGGGAAGAACAATCTCCAAAAAAGGTATCTAAAGAATAGTAGAAATCGTCACTCGATGACAAATTGTCCATCGAGGGATTAATAGAGAAAGTAACTTGATCATCTCCTACCCAAAGGAGAAGACGACCATTACTAACATCTTTTAGTATGCGGGAGGTGGCGAGAAAAGGGCGACCGAGTATTTTTGGTACCTCAGTGTCCACCTCGATGTCTAAGATGACGAAGTCTATCGGAAAGGTAAACTTGTCTACTCGGACAAGGATGTCCTCCACTACCCCGATAGGGAACTTAACCGAGCGATCCGCTAATTGGATGCGGATATTCGTAGGACTAGGAGTACCCAAACCTAAACGTTGAAAAAGCAAGAACGACATCAGATTAATGCTAGCCCGTAAATCAACTAAGGCGTATTTTAATAATATATTGCCAAAAAGGCACGGGATGGAAAACCGTCACGTGTCGTTTTTTTTGTGGTCAATTTATTAGTAAAGGCCGCCGAGCAGACAGCCTGTCACGCGGGTGACCCGGGTTCGATCCTCGGCAACGGCGCCAAAAACTTGATGGCCCCCAAAATAAAAATAAGACAAAAGAAACTCTTCTTTTATTTTTGATTTTATTTAAAATAAAGTTGTTAGTTTTTTTATAGAAAAAGAAGCGTAAAAGTAATAGACTCCGAAATTCGGAATAACAACTCAAGAGAGTCCCCGGCAATGGCGCCAAAAACTTGATGGCCCGCGAGCAGACTCTTGTTTAGGTGGTTGGTTCGATGAGTCTACCGTCGCAGGCGGGCTAAAAAGCGAGTTTTTAACGAAAGGAGGCAAGTGCACCTATCGCATGTAGTACTCGATATTCGGGAGAATAACGAGGTTGTATTATTCTTTGGGTCAGGTTGATTATACCTACTACTCTAGGAGTAACTATTATTTTACTGAAAATTCGTTGGGGATTTTAATTAACTAAGGCGGATAAAATAAAAGAAGAGCGAAAATGATTTAGAAAATTCGATGAAGGGTTAACGCTCGGCACCGAATCAGATTAAGACTAAAATAACTTTTAATAATTATTGAACTTAGTTTTCAAATTAATAGAAGGCAACTTGGCCGTGGAGGTTCCATAAATATGAGCGCACTTATCTCTAAGAATATAGCTCACCTAAACGCTAAGACTATTCGACCGAACGTTAGTCCGATGAAGGATTCCTCTTAACGCCCGCTTTACGCTAAGAACCCTGTTATTGGGTGGGGGACCCAATCCGGAAGAATTAAACTTGTCCTCTCTCCAGGGTATGCACACAACTCTCTTTACGCAGGGGTGATCTATCCATACGCACGATCTCTTGGCTAGCAAGCGTATGGATAATGGAAATAGGGCCCACACATCGATATGTGGTTCTACGCATCGTTAACCCGGGGTAGACCTTAAGTCCTAAAATTAAAGTTAAAATAAAGAACTTTAATTATTTCAAATCATTTTACATGTCCCAATGCTCTTCGATGCCGAGGCTAATCACGATTAGCCACTCATCGGTATGTGGACGGCTTTATAATTTGATGAGGCGCGAGTTCGTAACTAAGCGCTAAAGGGTTATAAGAAAAAGATATAAAAATAACATACATTTAGAAAACTTGAAAATTTAGCTAAAACGAGAACTCACGCACACTTCAAATTATAAATAAAACAGAAACTAAGTTACAAAAAAAGAAAATTACAAGTCCTACTCAAATGAGTAGGCGGGAAATAAAGGCACACCATTTAACTCTTAACAAGTGGCAGAAATAAATACATGCCATTTAACTCTTAACGAGTAGGCTGAAATAAATGCGCACACGCACACACTCGACATGAAATAAACACAAACACTCACTCTACTGAAAATTAAAACGCACACACTTGCGTAAATGAAAAACGCACACACACTGCAAAAAGTAAAACACACGCACACACTCTACATAAATTGAAAGAAAGCAATAAGATTATCCCCCCCACATACGCACTCTACATAATTGAAGAAAGCATAAAAGAAAGCATGAAAAGTTATCTCATAAACTCACACACTCTACATAATTGAAATAAAGCATTAAAAATTATTCTCATACACTCACACACACATCATGAAATTTTAAAAGAACAAAATGAAAACCTAACTCATACACTCACACACACAAATAAAGAGAAAAACACAGTTGCTTTATGAATTAAAATTACAAGATTCCTACTACTAAAGCTTACCAAAAACACATAAAAAGAACAAATAAAAAGAGAATGAGCAAAAAGTTTTTCAAAATAAAGCTAAAATGAAACGTGCTCAAAAATTAGAACTATAACTTTTTCATTCTTAGAAGTTCATAAAAGTGATAAAAAAGTTGAAATAAAATTTTAAATGAACACAAGTTTTGCAATCATAAAAGAAAACTAAGTAAAAAAAATCAAAATCACTTTAATACCTCTTTTATAAAATCATAAGAATGAAAATCTTTACTAAAACCCTGTCATGGAGACAAACCTCAAAAAGAAGAATAAGAACTAAACAAATTACAGCCATACACACACACACACACACACACTTTTCATAAAGAGGAATACTAAGATGAAACTAAGGATAAAATGAAGACAAAAGTGGGCACACAAGTTCATTCCAAAGTCATTTAAGAAGAGAAAAGCTAACATATTTGTATTGATTAAAATGAACTATTACAAAGCTAATACAAAGCTAGTACAAACATAAAAAGAAAGGAGGAGAAAGTTCTCCTTACATGGCAAAGGAATACACCAGGGCAGCCCACAAAACACATGAAATTTTGGCTCAAAAAAGTGAACCCTTGGACCTTACAGAAATGGGCTATTTATAGAGAAAATTTTCCAATTGCACGCCCTCCGACACAGGCATGTCTGGGGGGGCGGGGGGCGTGTCAGTACTATTTGCGATGATATCCGGCGATTTGACTGGAGCATTGATTTGCGGTGCCGGCAACGTCTTGTCGGGCCAGGTGGAGGAGTCACAGGCGTGTCGAGGCTTGACACGGGCGTGACGGGCCGGGTTGACGAACTTCGATCGCATTTTCGTCGAGCGGGGCATGTTGATTGTCGAATGGGAATGACACAGGCATGTCAGGTCATGGGACACGGTCGTGTCCCGCTCGGGTCAACGAACTTCAAGCTGGTCGATGATAGCTGATCGTCGAGGGCATGACACGGGCGTGTCGAGTCTGGGACATGGTCTTGTCAGGTTGATTTTTGAGTTTTCCCTGAAAATTTCAGAAATCAAAATTATGGTTACGTTAGGTAAATATTTATAAAAAGAAACATATTTATAAACAAAAATAACTAAAAACTATAAATAAGAACTAAAACGATTTAAATAAAGTACTAAAATACGTGTATATTTACAACTCATCAAAATGGCTCTTGCCTGAGCCGCCGGGCCCTTTCGCGGGGTCCACTGGGACCCTCTCGCCTAGCGAGCCGGCCTTGAACCGGCGAGTAACCCTCTTCCTGGGACCCACTCTCCAGTGAGTTGGCTTCTGTCAAAGAATCCATCTCACCTTACCTTTCCCTCTCTTCGAGCCCGAAATTGTTCCTTCGAGCCCGAGTTTGTACACAATCCACACTCTTTTTGAGGTTATTTTATGCTCGGAAAGAAAGTTCAATCGAGGCTCGTGTCATTAAAGCGTATTTATGAGCGTATTTATGAGGGAATCTTTGGTGACGCCCCACACCGGAGTCTATAAATATTGGATTCCTATTCCATATGGGAAATCCCCCCTTTCACAATTCTTCCTTCCTTGGCCCTACTGCAATAATGTCTCACAGCCAAAGTTTTCGCGAGCGCCTTGCGATGGTGAGAAAGCAGAAAAAGGCCAACGTGTCTGTTCTAACCAAGACTCGGGTTCGTGTCCCACCCTCCTTAATGTCCTCTTCGCCTCACCAGAAGAAGGTAAAGACATGCGGCCCTTCCTCCTCGGCCGAGGGGCCATCTCGCGCTGCCCCGGAAATCCACCCCTCTCCTCCCGCATCTCCTAGAGAGAAGGAGGTGAGTTCTCACTTTTTTCCCAATTATCTCTTCACCCATATCTACTCATTTACCATTTGCTTCTTCAGGGAGCCCCTGTGCCTCTACACCGACCAGAAAGTCCGTGGGAAGATACCGTCGCCCACCGCGAAGAATCCTACTCAACACAGCCTTCCACTCCTCCATCCACTCCTAGCGGGAGGAGAGACAACCCCTCTCAGGCTGCCGGGACCTCGCGCCATCCTGGTAAAAAACCTTCCCTCTCGCTTCTTTGTCCCGCTCACTACTCGCACACCCTCCTGCGAGAGCCTCCCTCATTCTGCCCCTCGACTCCATGCGTAGGCACCCAGACCGACTCACCCACTGAGGAGCTCTTTAGGCGACTCGCCGTCTCACCCCCTCCTCCTATCGACGGGATTAAAGACTACCTGGGCGATCCCACGGACCCGCTGGAGATGAAGCGCAAGACAGCTGAGATGTTCAGGAAGCACGCGCGCATCATCAACAAGCTGGAGTAGGATAGGCAGGCGGCTGATAGGTAAATCGAATGGCTGGAGAATGAAAGCGCACGCTTGTCTTCTGAGGTTGACGTTAAGATAGACGTTGTTGGGACTGACCCCCAAGCCATTATCAGCGAGGTCGACATGCAACTCCATCTTGCGCGCAGTGGACTTGGGACCGTTTGCGCTTTTCACTCACACAGTAGGGCCCCCTGCGCGGGGCTCGCGGTGGCCGCTGGAAATGGTTCTCGTATTAAGGACTGCCCTGCTCGACCCGCTTTATTCATTCGTCTCGCTCTTTTTTCTTTGTTTTTGTATTTTAATGCTGTAATAATTGCGTAACTCATTATGCCACCGTCTCGCCGGCAACGCCTGAGAAGATTATGCCCACGTTATGCGGGATGGTATATCTAAATATTTATTACTACTAGTTTAATCTTTTAATTTCATTTAATATCTTTTAATTCATTTATTCTGTCCTGTGATTGTGATGGTCCATGCGAATCGAGGTTTAGGAGAGAGAGAGTGAACCGTCTGCCGACTCTTCCCCTTCCCATATACATTTTCCCGCCAATTCTTCCGTTTGACTACATCCGCTATAAATACTCCTGCCCGCCAGAGCAGAAGGATATCTGTGCCTTCACCTTTGCTGCGTCCAAGCTTTTTCCCCCTTACTTCTTCCGTCTCGCCGCACCATATCTCTCTTTTCTTCTCTTCTCGCTTCTTCTTCTCTTCTCACGTTTTCTTCTCTTCTCGCTTCTTCTTCTCTTCTCGCTTCTTCCTCTCTTCTTGCTTCTTTTTCTCTTCTCGCTTTTTCATCTCTTTCAACCATCTCCCCTACATCCTTCTCGCCTAAAATGGGGAAGAAGAAAGTCGAGGAAGGCGAGGGGCGCAGTCGCTGTGGGAAGCGGTTTACCAATCATGACTTACCTCCCGGCAGGCTTCCTGATGAAGACTACCGCAACTTCGTTCGTGAGTATATGAAGGAGGGGCTCGAATCGCAGCCCCCCAAGGTTGGAGAGGTGATCAACACCTACTATCTGGGTGAGCTCGCCTTCCCCATCTCGCACTTTGAGGCGGGGTTGAGATTGCCCCTCTGGCTGGAGGTAAAATAGGTCTTAAAGTACTTCGGTGTTCTCCTGACGCAGCTTAACCCAAATTCTATTTTGGTGTTAATCGCTTTTGCCTGCTACATGCGCCGGGAGCTCATTGAGTTTAGCTTGTCAATTTTCCGCAAGCTCTTCATCGACCACGCCAACGTCGATGGTGTCTCGTACTTCACTGGGCAAGGGCTCAAGCTGTGCGAGACGCCCAATAAAAATCATCATTGGCTCACCAGATTTGTGTTGATTCGCGGCAACTTCGGAGGCGTCCCGCTCACTCCTGTGTCTCCAGTCGAGCTATTTTATTTGTCCCTGCAGGTGGGCAGCAAGGACAAGCAGTTGTATGACTTCTTTGTAGGTAAAAACTTCGAGGTCAACTTCTTGCGGCGAGGGTACGACTCGCTACCTCCCGTGCTCCGTGGCGAAGGTACTCTCTCTCTCTCTTGTCTCGCATTTTATTATTTTTCATCTCGCCATTTCATCACCTTCTTGAATGATTTAGGAGAGCATGTCGTAGCAGTCCACCCCCCTACAAGCGCAACATACAACCAAACAGGTGCCTCAGTCTTGCCAGCCCAGCGGCTGAGGCGGCGGGAGGGTCCTTGGCTCCTGCCCCTCCGAAGAGGCCTGCAGGCGACTCGGCCCCCTCTCGCTCCAGCCCTCCCAAGAAAAAGATGATGAAAGCTGTGATCATATCCAAGGGGAAAAAGAAGGCCCTGAAGGAGAAGGAAAAGTCGGGGTCCTTGAGCCCCATCTCTATAGGGGACTCTGAATCGCCCGGCTCACCTCCCTCTCATGCCATCTCGCCCGCCCGCGAGACGGCTCTACCCGACCGGCCTGCCGCCACTTCTAATTAGCCTGCCATCGATACATCTCACGAACCTGCTTCTCCCAGTCTCCCAGCCCCCTCTTCTCATCCAAACTTCAACCTAGGGCCCACGATCCAAGATGCTGTCGGCGCCCCAGTTCTGGTGTGTGAGAGGGACGTCAACCGCATGTCCATCTGCACCCTCCTTACCTCTTGGAAAGAGCAGGAGGTTCCCACCATCCATGCCTTCTTTATGGGCTATGACCTTTATGGTGCTCTAGAGGCGGTCTCCCTGAGATCGAGTCCTCACGAGATCTCGTCCTGAATTCCTTCCATGCACAACTACGCGCCTTAGAGCTCTCGCATCGCACCTCGCACCACCTGATTTACACTAATAAGAAGTGGAAAGACACAGAGGCGGTCCTGGCAGCGGAGCGAGCAAAATCTAACGACCTCGTGAAAAGGCTATCTGTCTCCGAGAACCTCCTCGCGAAAGCTCAGGGCGGTGTGGGAAGCCTTAAACTTATCCTTGGATTATTCTTTTTAAATACTCTTTACTAAAGACTTGGCGTCTCGCAGGATGCCGAGAAGGCAGAGCGGATGCACTCGTGCATGGCGGCCCTGGAGGAGGATAATAAGGATTTGAAAGCTCAGAACACTCGCCTTCAGGACAACGCCTCGTCGTCGTCTCGCCGCTGTAACACCCCAAAATCTAGAAATTGGAAAAAATTGTGTGACACGGCCTGGGACACGGCGTGTCCTAGGGCATGTCCTTCCTGGGTGAACAGTCGATGAGTGGTCGACAAAATTTGGTCGACGATCGTCGAGTGCTTAAGATACGGCCTGTGACACGGGCGTGTCACAGGGCGTGTCAGCGTGGTCGATGAACTCAACTTGAGCTGGGGCGTATCTGGTGCTATGTAAGGGCACACGACCTGAGATACGGGCATGTCATAGGCTATGTGAGTCTCGGGTCAATTTCGATTTTCTGCAGCCTGATGTACACGGCCACAGACACGGGCGTGTCACATGGGCGTGTACTGGACTAGATAAGTCAGTTGAGAACTGTTTTGGGAACACGACCCGTGACACGCGAGTGTCAGGACACGCTAGTGTCACAGGCCGTGTCAGGCAAAAATTATGATTTTGTGGCTAAGTCGTGGCTATCAGTTCCTTCAGCTGGATCAAATGGCTGAACTGCCTCCCTGTGTCTTTAAGGCCGGGAATGGGTTGAAAGAACTCATTTGTAAGTTGCTTTCCTCTTTTTACACTTTTAGAGAGAGAAAGGGAGAGGAAGTGGGAGGAGGAAGAAGAGGGGCTTGTCACCGGTGGTGCTGCGGAATTCCGACGAGAGATCCGAGGCCGGCGTTGCGGAGGAAAAGCTGTTGTGGTTCTTCCTAGCCAATTAGGAGCTCATGGCACCGAAGCGGTCTTTGAGGGTAATGAATTTTCTTCCTAGCCATGTGAAGGCTTCCTTTTGGCATATGAATATGATTCCCTCACCAGAGGGTGGCTTGTTGTGGGAGTCTTTTGGTTTGATTCATGAATCCCCTCTTATCTAGATCCGGAAATGGAGTACGGAATAGGCATGTTGTGTGAAGCCCACATGGACAGGTTGGTCTAGATTGGTGATGTTGCATACGAACTGGAGAAGTCTCCGTGATAAATGCATAGTTTAGGAGTCGACGGGTCGGACCTGTGAAGGGAAGTAGCAGAAAGTACTGGAGTGGCAGTCCAGGAAATGTACCCGTATAATGCTTGTGCTGTTGGATTTTACCTGTGAAGAGAGTAGCAAGAAGTACTGGACTGGACGTCCAGGAAATACCCTTTTGATGCTTGATATTCTTGGGTGGTACCTGTGAAGAGAGTAATAGGAAGTACTGGCATGGTGAGCCAGGAAAGACTCTTGACATTGCGGAGCCATACCTGTGAAAGGGTGTAGCAGGAAGTACTGGTGTGTCCAGGAAAGACCCGCTGATGTGGTGATATGAAATGAGTGAAAGAGTAAGTACTGGTGCGCCTAGGAAAGAACCCAAGATTGAATGCCAGAACAAGATTGGTGAGACCGACCCGTGCCTTTTTGTAGCCGTGAGTACGACGTACTCGGTGATGGCAAGGCGATTTGAGCAATGGGGGTGGAGGATCCGACCTGCGTTATGTCCGTCCGACGTGAGACCTGAAAGTATGGTCTGTTAGAGCGCATAGTGAGAGTCTTAGGCCTACGTGCCATGACACAATGGGGGGCTACGGGCCAATCCCGGTGCATTAAAACTAGAAAACTCCGGTTGCACGCCATGGAGTAAATGCTCAAGTGATTTGCCATTGGATTGCGACCCTGATATGGTGGTTGGAAACTGGTTCGCCAGTACCGCAAGAATGTGCCCTGAGTGCACGGATCGTCGGGCCAGGTGGCTGACGGTTGTGATGGCATGTGTGCGTGAAAGAACCTTATATGTGAGATATATATACATGCTTGTGATTTGTTATGCCTTGCAGGGAAGAATATCGCTGCACCGAGAAAGGTGTAGGGTCGTTATAATTTGGTCAGCTGAATGCTGACTGTTGCCTCTGTTTGCCACCGTTGGGTGGAATGTCCATGTGCAGGTGCTGGAGAGCCGAGCGGGACGCATAAGGGATGAAGTTCCTGCTGCATTTGTTGTTGTCATTGCTAGCCCTCGAAGGCTAAAAGAAATGGAAGTGTTATGTTTTCTTTTGATGTGGCCGGCCTGCGTGCCAATGTTCGAGGCCACTGTTTTGTATAAAATATGGAGTTTTTATATGTTGGACATTCAGGTGTGGAGTTCAAGTGTAGTGTTATCGGCTTCCGCTAGAATGCATTGTGTTAGGGTGCGCTACGCTACTCTGGAATCACACCGTAACTTCACCTCCTGTTTTGTGGTCTATGCTGTGGGGCCCCGGCCGGACCTTCTAGTATATACTATGTGAACGGATGAGGTTGTTACATTTTTTGTATCAGCTGTCTTGGCCTTTCCCTCTCGAAGTCGTGTTCGCCTTCTTTTATGGGATGGCAAGCACGTGTCTTTGCAAACCAAGTTAACATGATTGAACTCCTGAATGTCCATGGTAGGAATGCAAATACATGTGTTTGAGGAACCTGCATGTTCCTAACCTATTTATATTACTTGTGTACGATCGCTAATGTGTTTGTTGTCCACCTTTAGGTGACGCGGAGTGGTGCGGGGCAATCAGAGCCCCAACAACCTGATGAAAGTAAGGCACCAGCCGAGGTGCCTACACCTCCGCCTTCTGTGGAAACTGTACGATTAGTTGTTGAGGTTATATTCGCCATGATTCAAGCACAGCCTCTTGGGCAGGCACAAGGGAAGGCACAGCCGACCTTGAGCCTAGAACAGGTGGCATTAAGGGCAGAACCTGTACCAGCTGTGAATTCTCGAGTATCTGAGAAACAGTTAAAGCAGTTCATGAGTTTTCACCCACCTACATTCTCGGGAGTGGGATCTTGAAAGTGCAAGTTAGATCTGATATACTCTAGAGGGGGGGGGGGTCGAATAGAGTATGATGCTTACTAAAAACTTTTTACAACTGTTGTTGTAAACCTAAGTGAACAGGGAATCAAATAACATAAAGTAAATATAAACACAGAGCAATCACATATCACAGCTAGTAAATAAAAGAAAAATAAGCAATCAGAAGACACAAGGAGCTATAGTGGTTCCCCAATCAATTGGGTACATCCACTCTTCTACCACCCTAGGTAGGAATCCACTGCAGGATGAGTTGATTAGGTGTCCTGGGCACCAATGGGTTTTGATCAGGTCCCAAAAACCAAACCCTCAAGTATTTTGGAAGGAGACTTGCAACCAAAATAATTTTGAAGGGATTTAAAACCCTGTACAGGAATGAGAGAGAGAGGGTGATAGTGTCTTCTCTATCAACAGTCAAAGAGAAGACTTGTGGATTGATGTAGCAGCTCTTGGTCCCCCTGAGATCTTGAATTGGTCAGGAATGCTGGAGTACTGCTTCAGGGTGATAGGCCTTCAATGACCTAGAATGCCTGGACTAGAACTGCTTCAGGAACTTCTTTGACAGATTGATTGATTGTTGGCCTTTGAAGTTATCCTGTGAATAGAGAGAAGAAGACTCTTGATTGAATTTAGTTCTTCTTCTTCTCCTTCTTCTTCTTCTTCTTCTTGAGAGAGTTCTCTGGTCAAGGATGATTGCAGTCAAGAACTTTAAATTTTTTTTTTTAAAAATGATTGTTCTTCTGCAACTTTTGAGTATCTTTTGTACTGTAATTTTTGAACTCTGCTTGATTCTCTGTTTTCATGTGTCTGTCTCAGTGTCTATATCTAACTGAGGGATTTTTAAACTTTTTGAATTGTCGAGCAGTAATTACAGTCGGCCTTGGAAAAAATCAGCCATCAATGACTTTCCTAACTGTCCCATGGAAAAACGGCATGTAATCGTCCATAGTCAATGCGCGTTCTAACGGTAACATTTCGAGAATATCTGGCATTAAATATTTAGGAATCAGCGCCAAGAAACGGGAAGGGAACCTTGAAGAAAACCTAATCTGGATTCGTCGAACGAAGAACACATTTCGTCGAGCTGAACTTGTGTTCATCGAGCTGAGCTTGAGTTCGTCGAGCTGAGCTTGATAGAGTTCGTCAACCAGACAATCTTCATACATCTGACAGACATTCTTCATTCGTTGAGCTGAGAAACAGAATCGTTGACCTGAGAAAAGTTCTGGACTTAGACAAAATATCCTGCATCTGCTGAAATACTGTGTCGACATAAGTTGGTGTCGACAGATTGATCTTGGTGTCGACACAAATCCTCTGGTGTCGACAGAAGCTGGTGTCGACAGAAGCTGGTGTCGACTGAAATCCTAGTGTCGACACAAGTTGACTGGTGTCGACACAAGCCCTAAGTGTCGACACAGATTCTCTGAGTCCAGAAATCGTCGAGTAGAGATTATCATTCGTCGACCTGAGAAGCTGACTTCGTCGACTTGAGAAGCTGTGAACTTGAGGTCCAAGTTTGTCGAGCTCAGAATATAATTCGTCGACCGAAGCTTGAATCTGGACTTAGAAAAATTTGAAGTCCTTCTGACTTTGGCTTGATGCAGAAACTGAATTTTCGTCGAACAGAGAACTTAGATCGTCGAGCTCAGCACTACAAATTGTCTCACGATCGTCGAGCACAGAATTCCTTTCATCGAGCTAAGTTCGACGAACGTCGAACTCCCTTTACTTAGTCTTGAAAAACTTGTGAGTCTGGAGTCTCTGAGGGTCTTGATGAAAGCTGGTCCATCTGGAGTTGAGCATAAGGACTTAACCTAGACTCTAGGACGTATATTGACCCTGGCTATACAAGAGGAGTCACATCCTAAGTCAGTGAACCTAGCCCAAATCAACTAGGGATCCAACAATCTCCCTCTATTTGGGTGAGGTCACTAACAGAGACTCAAAACAGAAAAACAAAGTAAGAAAAGAAATATATCTGGTAGAGAATTATAATACATGCAACAGATATATATATACATAGCTTTGCTTAACAGATAGCACAGTTTAAAAACAAATAGCAGACAGAAATGAATCAACAAGAAAAGTTACTTCTTTGGCTTCTTCTGCTGAGGTTTGTCTTCTGCTTTCTTTTCTTCTGGCTTCTTGAAAATTATTTCTCTGTTAGGATTTTGAGCTTGAGCCACTGTCATGGTCATATCAACTACCCCAATAACTTTCAATGAAGTAGCCCTGAGGACAACTGCTTCTGAATGAAGTTTCATATAGTCATCAACATTAAACAATTTGTTACCTTTGTCAAATCTTTTCAGCTCTTCCTTTCTATACTTTGACATGGTTGAAAGACCAGAAATATCTTTTCCTTCTGCTTTGGCTTTATTTATCAAAGATAGACCAATCAGCTCTTGGTATCTAGCCATTCTTGCTATATTTGCAGTCTCTGGATCTTCAAATGGAATTGGAGGGGAGTCTGGCTTCTTTGGGCTTTCAGCTTTTTGTACTTTAGAACTTTGTTGCTGCTGCTGCTTATGCTGTTGACTACCTGAGGAGGATGGCCTCTGCTGGCTGCTTCCAGAAGATCTCCCTGATTGTCTTTGATAAGTTTGCATTGGAGCAGATCTCTGGGAGCTAGAGCCACTGGCACCAGCTACTGGAGGAGAAGGATGCTTCCTGTATCTGTGCACTGGAGGAGGTGAGTATCTCCTGCTTCTCTTTCTATCTTTCTGCTAGTTTTTGGATAGCCACATCCATGCTGGCATTCCCTTATATGGAGTCACATTGTGTAGAATGTAGTAGGGAGTATCTGCAGTGGGATTTGGCTTGGGAGGAGGAGCAGCCTTTCTCTTCTTTTCCAACAATCTCTTTTTCGTGCTAGCTGCATCCTCATCAGAATCAATTTCATCATCATCAGATTCTGAATCCTGAGGGGTATCATATAATGAATCCAAAGCTTTTAAAGCTTTATCAGAAATAATAGCCTTTGCTGGAGGAGGGGCAGAAGGTTCAGGAATAGGAGTATCAGCAACAAAAGAAGAATTATCTGTATAAGATTCAGAAACAAAGGAGACAGAGCTATCAGCTACTGCCTTATTCTCTTCTTTAATGTCTACCTGAATAAGCTCATCTAGAGTAGGCATTGGAGAGTCATCCATAATAAAGTCTGGTGCTGAAACTGGCACTGGAGTATCTTCTGGAATGACCTCTGGGCTGGAAGCTGAGAAGGAGGCTGAAGCTGAGAGAGCAAAATTATCACAGAGTTGCTTGGCAACTGCTGTACTGGCTGGAGAGGTATAAGGTACCATAGCCAAATAAGGCTTAGAGAAATCTGCTGAAGGGAAATTCATATATACAGAGTCAAAACTTCTCAACAAAACTGATAAATTCACTGTGGGATTTAAATAGAATTCACCAACAGGAGTTATTTGAGCAACTGACTCATCCAGATCAATGTCAGTATCCATGAATTGAATTAACTCAGACATCTCAGCATCAAAGTCTGTCAAAATTATGGTATCTTCATCTGAATCTGAATCTGCTAGAGAGGGAACTGCTATGACTGCTGCTGCTGTATTTGCATCTGCTACAACTTCATCATAAAGCATCTCCCCCTGCCTAGGTTCAGGAAGACCTAGAGCGAGGCCCCTAAATGAAGAGGGTACAACAGATAAAAGAGAGATCTGGGCAGATAAGGAATTGATGGAGGTCACAAGAGGTGTAATGGCCTCTTGGATCAAGGATTGGATAAGAGGGCTGAGCAAGGAAATGTGGGTAGATGGATCAAATGTGGAAGGGGATGGAATGAGAGGAGGAATAACAGATATAGTGGGGTCATCTTGCATGATTGCATTTGATGGTATATCATAAGATGGGATGGTGGATAAGTGTGGGGGAAGAGGAGACTGAGGAGGTGTACGAATAGGAATGTCTTGAGGGGAATTTGGACGAGTGGGTTGATGATCAACTAGCAAGGGTGAAGATGGAGGTGGAGATGGAATGTTTGTCAGGTCAAGTGGTGGAGATGAAGGAGGGGTAGGTACATGAGGAGGCATCTTTGGAGGTAGAGGTGCTGGAATAGATGGTTGAGATGGAGGAACCTCTTCAACAGGGTGGGGAGCGGCCTTTACAGCCCTTGTGCTCTCAGAAGTTTGGAGGGAGGAGGAGGAAGCCTTTGAGGGCTTGGAGATGTTCCTCTCCCACCTGCCAAACAGAGCGCAAGTGAGGCGCTTGCTGGAGTTTATGAAGATGGTCGGGGAGACCATACATTCAGCAGCCTTCTTTTTGAGAAATATACCCAATATTCTGCCAAAGCAGACTTCCTTTTTACTGTTCTTCTTTTTGATCAATTCAAAGAACACTTTACTCCAATCAACCTGTCGCTTATTCACTACTGCACACATTATTAGAAATTGGTGACGGGTGATATAGTCGTGAGTAGAGTGCTGGCCATCAGAATCTTTCCCGTAATATCTGCCAAAAATTGATAGGCGGCGGATAATTGCTTTTTCAACAACTTATTAGGGTTGTTCCCAGAGAAACCCATTAATTTCAGCATATCACTGAATTCCTCAGAATCCATTTCCATATTGTCTTCTCCATTCACTAAGCCAAAAATTTTAGAGAGAACTGCGGGAGAGAGGGAAATAGCAGTGTTCCCTATATTGCCGGTCAAAGTATCTTCATCAGAAACAGTAGATGTATATACCCATTCCCGTATTTCTATTCCATGAAGTTTGATGCGCCTGCTCATGAAGTCCTTTAAACTAAATTCTTCCAGTAGTTCTAGGATGTAAAGGAAGATGGGGTCAGAGTGTTGAAATGACTCAAAGTCCATGTCGAAACCGCTGTCAAAATTGATTGCAACCAAAGCACTTGAGGGAATCGCCATTGATGTCCTGCAAGAAAAACACAGAGAGAAACGGTGATCAAGAGCAAGGGAACTGAAAGAGCGGGACGAAGGTCGAAGAAAAACCTAGATATAGGATTTTCAGAATATGAATCGACAAACTCCATTCCACGAAAAAGAAAAATTCTTCGAACTGAGCTCGACGAAATAAATTATAGACAGATAATTCGTCGATCTCATCCAGAAGAATCGAAAACAGTTCGTCGATCTCCGTTCAACGAAATGTCTTCTTGAAGCAAAGTTTGTCGATCGCTGGTCGATGAAAGTTGTTTCCCCACACAGAGAATTCGTCGATCTCCGTTCGACGAGAATCTCTCAAACGTTCCATAATTCATCGAACTCCGTTCGACGAACTCTAGAAAATTCGTCGAATGCAGACAGAAACTAGGTTAACTCTTCTCCATCATTCATTCCCAGTTGATTTAGAAAGAACAGATGGGTTTTCTCATCCAAAGGCTTGGTGAAAATATCTGCTCTCTGTACATCAGTAAGAATGTGAATCAAGTTAATTTTATTTTTGTCCACATTATCTCTAATGAAATGTTGTCTTATTTCAATATGCTTGGTCCTAGAATGGTGAACTGGATTCTGTGTTATAGCAATAGCACTAGTATTATCACAAAATAAAGTTGAATTATTTAAGTTGACACCATAATCTAAGAGTTGGTTTTGTATCCATAGCATTTGTGAACAGCAACTACCAGCAGCCATGTATTCTGCTTCTGCAGTTGATGTAGACATAGATGTCTGCTTTTTACAAAACCAGGAGACAAGTCTCATACCCAGGAACTGGCATGTTCCAGAGGTACTTTTCCTGTCCACTCTACATCCAGCATAGTCAGCATCTGAGTATCCAGTTAACTCAAACTCTGACTCTGCAGGATACCAGAGTCCTAGATTAGGGCAACTCTTTATATATCTCAAAATTCTTTTTAGGAAAATAAGGTGAGATTCTTTAGGGTTCACTTGGAACCTAGCACAAAGGCATGTGGCAAACATTATGTCAGGTCTGCTAGTTGTTAGGTATAATAGGGATCCAACAATTGCCCTATAATTTCTCTGATCTATAGGTTTCCCTGCTGCATCAGAATCCACAACAACATTTATAGCCATAGGGATTTTCATCCCTGAAGCATCACCCATCCCAAACTTTTTGATAAGCTCTTTAGCATACTTAGCTTGGGAGAGGAAGATACCATCTGGGAGCTGCTTCACTTGGAGACTAAGGAAGTAGGAAAGCTCACCCATGCTACTCATCTCAAATTTTGAATGCATGAGGTCAGTAAACCTCTTGCACAATTTGGGATCAGTAGACCCAAAAATAATATCATCCACATATATTTGTACTAACAGTATTTGGTCCTTATGATGTCTAGTGAAAAGTGTTTTATCTATGGTTCCTCTTGTAAATTCATGCTCTAAGAGAAAGCTTGCTAGGGTCTCATACCAAGCTCTTGGAGCTTGCTTTAGACCATAAAGAGCTTTATGCAATTTAAGAACAAAAGAGGGTTGTGTTGGAGAGATAAAACCTGGAGGTTATTCTACATAAACCTCTTCTTGAAGCACTCCATTTAGAAATGCACTTTTGACATCCATCTGGTAGACCTTGAATCTCTTGTAAGCTGCATAGGCAAGGAATATCCTAATGGCCTCTAACCTTGCAACAGGGGCAAAGGTTTGGTCATAGTCTATTCCTTCCTCTTATCTATAGCCTTGAGCAACAAGCCTAGCCTTATTCCTCACTATGTTGCCTTGAGCATCCAACTTGTTTATGTAGACCCATTTGGTTCCAATAACTGGGTAGTTGTGGGGCCTTGGAACGAAATCCCAAACTCTACATCTCTCAAACTGATTGAGTTCCTCTTGCATTGCAATGATCTAGTGGGGATCTTGCTCTGCCTCATGTATGGTGAGAGGTTCAATTTGAGAGAGAAAACAGGCATGCATCAAGTCTTGGTTGAGTTGATGCCTTGTCTGTACACCTACTGAGATGTCTCCAATTACTTGAGATCTGGGGTGATCTCTAAGTGTGACAAGATCAGTTGGTGGAGTTGGTTGAGCAACAACTTCAGTATTTAATTCCTCTTGGGGAATGATACAAGCTGTTGGGGGAAATTCAGGCACTTCCTCTTGACTTTCCTCATCACTATATTCAGCATCCTGTGGAGTGGGATGGTGTGATACCTCTTGGGTAAGGTTCAGTCCATCTATAGACTCACACAGTGGTGTAACCTGCAAAGAGCTTATGGTAGAAATTTTTTTCTCCTTGTATGACATGTTAGTCTCATTAAAAGATACATGAACTGATTCTTCAATTTTAAGAGTTGATTTATTATATACCCTATAAGTTTTACTGATCATAGAGTATCCCAGAAACACTCCTTCATCAGCTTTAGCTTGAAATTTTGCTATGTATCTCTTGTCATTATTTTGAATGTAACAAATACAATCAAAGATTTTAAAATAATCTACTTTTGGTTTCTTCCCTTTGAGTAATTCATAGGGAGTCTTGCCCTTCAGTTTATGTATTAAACATCTATTCAACACATAGTTGGAGGTGTTCACTGCCTCTACCCAAAAGGATAGAGGAAGATGGGCATCTGACAACAATGTAGTAGTAGATTCAATAAGGGTTCTATTTTTACTTTCAGCTACCCCATTTTGTTGAGGAGTTCTAGGAGCTGAGAAAGTGTGTCTGATCCCTTCACAATGACAGAACTCTTGCATAAGAAGAGAATCAAACTCTGTCCCATGATCACTTCTGATCAGGGCAATGTGAGTGTTGAACTCAATATGTATGCATTTGAGAAACTCTGTCAAACACTTAAAGTTATCAGACTTCTTCCTCAGAAAGAACACCCATGTGAATCTAGAGAAGTCATCTACAACCACTAAAGTATAAGATTTCCCTCCTAAGCTTTGTACTGTGATGGGTCCAAAAAGATCCATGTGTAACAGATACAAAATCCTAGGTGAATCACTCTTATTAAGTGACTTGAAACTATTTTTGGTTTGCCATCCTAATTGATAAGCCCTGCAGAGTCCTTCCTTCTTGTAGGGGCCGGAAGGTAGTCCTCTAACAAGGTTGTCCTTGGATAGCCTAGCATTGGTTCTAAGGTTTATATGTCCTAGTCTCTTATGACATAGTTCATTAGGTCTACTAATAGAGTTAAACAAGCAAATATCTACTTTAGTTGAAAGAAAGTCTACTAAATAGATGTTACCTTTCCTTTTACCTATCAACACAGTTGTGTTGTCCTCTGATTTGATCTTGTATAAGGATTTGCTGAAAGTCACTTGGAAGCCTACATCACATAGTTGACTGATGCTGATCAAGTTGTGCTTCAGTCCTTCCACATAGGCTACTTTCTTGAATGTGACTGTGCCAATCTGGACTGCACCATATCCTTTTGTTACTCCAAAGTTTGAATCACCAAATATTACTTTGGGTCCAAGCTTGGCTTTGAAGAATGTGAAATTGTCCTTGTTTCCTGTCATGTGCTTTGAGCACCCACTATCCAGATACCATTGGTGGTTTGATGTTGGATAGGTCTTCACCTGCACATAAAATAATTTACTTGTTTTTGACCCAGTTTACCTTGGGCCTAGGTTGATAACCTTTGAACTCAGAAATGAAAGACATCCCTGGTTGACTCTTATAACCTTCAGGATGATACCTCCTTGGAGGTATTTGTTGAAGCTAAAATTGACCTCTGTGGAGTCCGGGGTCCCTGAAAGGGGTGACCTCACACCTACTACACTCGAGAGAACGTCACGGACCGGAGACTTAGGAGACTATGAACAGACCCTCGTCTCTAGCACGGAGGTCCCACCTCACACCCGAAGGCTACCTGAGCTCTTCCCCTCCCTTACCAAAGGGCTAGGCTAGGCGCCTTGGAGAGCTCGCTCCACTCTACCAAGAAGAAGCTAAGGGAGGAGGAAGCTAAGAAAAAGATCATCTCCAAGGCACCCAAGTGGGTCTATTTATAGTTTTTCCAAGTCCTGGGGGTAAAAAGACCGAAATACCCCTACGGCCAAAAGGCCTCGGGCCAATAGAGAACAGCCACGTCGGGGGGTAAAGGGGGAATTCCCCCCGAGGGCAAGAAGGTAAAACTGCAGGGGGCAAGGGCGAGACCGCGGCCTCTGACCGGTCTCGCCCCGCCAGGCCGACAAGCTAGAAGGGGCAGGGGCGAGACCCCGGCCCCCGGCCGGTCTCGCCCCACCAGGCCTCTAGGCTAGAAGGAGCAGGGGCGAGATCCCGGCCCCCGGCCGGTCTCGCCCCACCAGGCCGCCAGGCTAGAAGGAGCAGGGGCGAGACCCCGGCCCCCGGCCGGTCTCGCCCCACCAGGCCGCCAGGCTAGAAGGAGCAGGGGCGAGACCCCGGCCCCCGGCCGGTGTCGCCCCACCAGGCCGCCAGGCTAGAAGGAACAGGGGCGAGACCCCGGCCCCCGGCCGGTCTTGCCCCACCAGGCCGCCAGGTCTAGAAGGAGCAGGGGAGAGACCCCGGCCCCCGGCCGGTCTCGCCCCACCAGGTCGCCAAGCACCTATCGGGACGGGGGCTGGTGTTAGCCAACTTGGCGCACCCGCCCCTCAAAAGAGGGCCACTGGGGGGAGGTAGATTTTTCCTCCCCCTACTAGTATGTTTCCAAGCCAGGGCCAAAATTGGCCACCGAGAGTGCAAAATCTCTCAAAAGCTTAAAACTATACAGGGGCGAATACGAGGTTGTACACAATCCCCGCTCTTTTCGAGGTTGGCACAAACTCGGAAAGAAATGTCCAACCCAACGTATTTGCTGAGTGCAATCTCCTTGCGCGCCTCTCCGGGGAGTCAACCTGCCATGCCAGCTATGGGAGCCTGGGTGGCGAGACCCTCTCCAGGTAAAAAAATACTTAGCCTCCACGAGAGGTACCACCGGCCCTGCCAGCTAGTGAGAGCCTAGCAGCGGGATCCTCATCGGAACAAAGGGGCTTTTACTCCCCCCGAGGCACATTCGACCCAACCAGCTAGTGGGAGCCTGGCTGAGGAGATCCTCTCGGGGGTGGGACTTGATCTCCCCGAGGCACATTCGACCCAACCAGCTAGTGGGAGCCTGGCTGAGGAGATCCTTTCGGGGGTGGGACTTGATCTCCCCGAGGCACATTCGACCCAACCAGCTAGTGGGAGCCTGGCTGAGGAGATCCTCTCGGGGGTGGGACTTGATCTCCCCGAGGCACATTCGACCCAACCAGCTAGTGGGAGCCTGGCTGAGGAGATCCTCTCGGGGGTGGGACTTGATCTCCCCGAGGCACATTCGACCCAACCAGCTAGTGGGAGCCTGGCTGAGGAGATCCTCTCGGGGGTGGGAATTGATCTCCCCAAGGCACATTCGACCCAACCAGCTAGTGGGAGCCTGGCTGAGGTGATCCTCTCGGCGGTGGGACTTGACTTCCACGAGAGATCAACCTGCCCTGCCAGCTAGGTGAGAGCCTGACAGCGGGATCCATCTCGGAGCTAAGAGTACCTGACCTCCACGAGAGGTCAACCTGCCCTGCCAGCTAGTGGGAGCCTGGCAGCGGAACCATCTCGGAGCAAAGGGTACCTGACCTCCACGAGAGGTCAACCTGCCCTGCCAGCTAGTGGGAGCCTGACAGCGGGATCCATCTCGGAGCTAAGAGTACCTGACCTCCACGAGAGGTCAACCTGCCCTGCCAGCTAGTGGGAGCCTGGCAGCGGAACCATCTCGGAGCAAAGGGTACCTGACCTCCACGAGAGGTCAACCTGCCCTGCCAGCTAGTGGGAGCCTGACAGCGGAACCATCTCGGAGCAAAGGGTACCTGACCTCCACGAGAGGTCAACCTGCCCTGCCAGCTAGTGGGAGCCTGGCAGCGGAACCATCTCGGAGCAAAGGGTACCTGACCTCCTCGAGAGGTCAACCCGCCCTGCCAGCTAGTGGGAGCCTGGCAGCGGAACCATCTCGGAGCAAAGGGTACCTGACCTCCACGAGAGGTCAACCTGCCCTGCCAGCTAGTAGGAGCCTGGCAGCGGAACCATCTCGGAGCAAAGGGTACCTGACCTCCACGAGAGGTCAACCTGCCCTGCCAGCTAGTGGGAGCCTGGCAGCGGAACCATCTCGGAGCAAAGGGTACCTGACCTCCACGAGAGTTCAACCTGCCCTGCCAGCTAGTGGGAGCCTGACAGCGGGATCCATCTCGGAGCTAAGAGTACCTGACCTCCACGAGAGGTCAACCTGCCCTGCCGGCTAGTGGGAGCCTGGCAGCGGAACCATCTCGGAGCAAAGGGTACCTGACCTCCACGAGAGGTCAACCTGCCCTGCCAGCTAGTGGGAGCCTGACAGCGGAACCATCTCGGAGCAAAGGGTACCTGACCTCCACGAGAGGTCAACCTGCCCTGCCAGCTAGTGGGAGCCTGGCAGCGGAACCATCTCGGAGCAAAGGGTACCTGACCTCCTCGAGAGGTCAACCCGCCCTGCCAGCTAGTGGGAGCCTGGCAGTTTAACCATCTCGGAGCAAAGGGTACCTGACCTCCACGAGAGGTCAACCTGCCCTGCCAGCTAGTGGGAGCCTGGCAGCGGAACCATCTCGGAGCAAAGGGTACCTGACCTCCACGAGAGGTCAACCTGCCCGGTCAGCTAGTGGGAGCCTGGGCAGCGGTTCTACCTGGGGCCGAGCCGAGCTCGGGGTGCCGATGAAGATCTCAACTCAAAACCTATCCCCCACAGGCGAGCCTTCGGACCTGCCAGCTAGATGGGAGCCTGCGCATCGGGTCTACCTGGGGCCGAGCCGAGCTCGGGGTGCCGATGAAGATCTCAAACCAAAACCTATCCCCCACAGGCGAGCCTTCGGACCTGCCAGCAAGATGGGAGCCTGCGCAGCGGGTCTACCTGGGGCCGAGCCAAGCTCGGGGTGCCGATGAAGATCTCAACTCAAAACCTATCCCCCACAGGCGAGCCTTCGGACCTGCCAGCTAGATGGGAGCCTGCGCAGCGGGTCTACCTGGGGCCGAGCCGAGCTCGGGGTGCCGATGAAGATCTCAACTCAAAACCTATCCCCCACAGGCGAGCCTTCGGACCTGCCAGCAAGATGGGAGCCTGCGCAGCGGGTCTACCTAGGGCCGAGCCGAGCTCGGGGTGCCGATGAAGATCTCAAACCAAAACCTATCCCCCACAGGCGAGCCTTCGGACCTGCCAGCTAGATGGGAGCCTGCGCAGCGGGTCTACCTGGGCCCGAGCCGAGCTCGGGGTGCCGATGAAGATCTCAAACCAAAACCTATCCCCCACAGGCGAGCCTTCGGACCTGCCAGCTAGATGGGAGCCTGCGCAGCGGGTCTACCTGGGGCCGAGCCGAGCTCGGGGTGCCGATGAAGATCTCAAACCAAAACCTATCCCCCACAGGCGAGCCTTCGGACCTGCCAGCTAGATGGGAGCCTACGCAGCGGGTCTACCTGGGGTCGAGCCGAGCTCGGGGTGACGATGAAGATCTCAACTCAAAACCTATCCCCCACGGGCGAGCCTTCGGACCTGCCAGCTAGATGGGAGCCTGCGCAGCGGGTCTACCTGGGGCCGAGCCGAGCTCGGGGTGCCGATGAAGATCTCAAACCAAAACTTATCCCCCACAGGCGAGCCTTCAGACCTGCCAACTAGATGGGAGTCTGCGCAGCGGGTCTACCTGGGGCCGAGCCGAGCTCGGGGTGCCGATGAAGATCTCAACTCAAAACCTATCCCCCACAGGCGAGCCTTCGGACCAAAGGGTACCTGACCACCACGAGAGGTCAACCTGCCCTGCCAGCTAGTGGGAGCCTGACAGCGGAACCATCTCGGAGCAAAGGGTACCTGACCTCCACGAGAGGTCAACCTGCCCCGCCAGCTAGTGGGAGCCTGGCAGCGGAACCATCTCGGAGCAAAGGGTACCTGACCTCCACGAGAGGTCAACCTGCCCTGCCAGCAAGTGGGAGCCTGGCAGCGGAACCATCTCGGAGCAAAGGGTACCTGACCTCCACGAGAGGTCAACCTGCCCTGCCAGCTAGTGGGAGCCTGACAGCGGAACCATCTCGGAGCAAAGGGTACCTGACCTCCACGAGAGGTCAACCTGCCCCGCCAGCTAGTGGGAGCCTGGAAGCGGAACCATCTCAGGGCAAAGTGTACCTGACCTCCACGAGAGGTCAACCTGCCCTGCCAGCTAGTGGGAGCCTGGCAGCGGAACCATCTCGGAGCAAAGGGTACCTGACCTCCACGAGAGGTCAACCTGCCCTGCCAGCTAGTGGGAGCCTGACAGCGGAACCATCTCGGAGCAAAGGGTACCTGACCTCCACGAGAGGTCAACCTGCCCTGCCAGCTAGTGGGAGCCTGGCAGCGGAACCATCTCGGAGCAAAGGGTACCTGACCTCCACGAGAGATCAACCTGCCCTGTCAGCTAGTGGGAGCCTGGGCAGCGGGTCTACCTGGGGCCGAGCCGAGCTCGGGGTGCCGATGAAGATCTCAACTCAAAACCTATCCCCCACAGGCGAGCCTTCGGACCTGCCAGCTAGATGGGAGCCTGCGCAGCGGGTCTACCTGGGGCCGAGCCGAGCTCGGGGTGCCGATGAAGATCTCAACTCAAAACCTATCCCCCACAGGCGAGCCTTCGGACCTGCCAGCTAGATGGGAGCCTGCGCAGCGAGTCTACCTGGGGCCGAGCCGAGCTCGGGGTGCCGATGAAGATCTCAAACCAAAACCTATCCCCCACAGGCGAGCCTTCGGACCTGCCAGCTTGATGGGAGCCTACGCAGCGGGTCTACCTGGGGCCGAGCCGAGCTCGGGGTGCCGATGAAGATCTCAACTCAAAACCTATCCCCCACAGGCGAGCCTTCGGACCAAAGGGTACCTGACCTCCACGAGAGGTCAACCTGCCCTGCCAGCTAGTGGGAGCCTGACAGCGGAACCATCTCGGAGCAAAGGCTACCTGACCTCCACGAGAGGTTAACCTGCCCCGCCAGCTAGTGGGAGCCTGGCAGCGGAACCATCTCGGAGCAAAGGGTACCTGACCTCCACGAGAGGTCAACCTGCCCTGCCAGCTTGTGGGAGCCTGGCAGCGGAACCATCTCGGAGCAAAGGGTACCTGACCTCCACGAGAGGTCAACCTGCCCTGCCAGCTACTGGGAGCCTGACAGCGGAACCATCTCGGAGCAAAGGGTACCTGACCTCCACGAGAGGTCAACCTGCCCCGCCAGCTAGTGGGAGCCTGGCAGCGGAACTATCTCGGGGCAAAGGGTACCTGACCTCCACGAGAGGTCAACCTGCCCTGCCAGCTAGTGGGAGCCTGGCAGCGGAACCATCTCGGAGCAAAGGGTACCTGACCTCCACGAGAGGTCAACCTGCCCTGCCAGCTAGTGGGAGCCTGGCAGCGGAACCATCTCGGAGCAAAGGGTATCTGACCTCCACGAGAGGTCAACCTGCCCTGCCAGCTAGTGGGAGCCTGGCAGCGGAACCATCTCGGAGCAAAGGGTATCTGACCTCCACGAGAGGTCAACCTGCCCTGCCAGCTAGTGGGAGCCTGGCAGCGGAACCATCTCGGAGCAAAAAAATACTTGGTAAAGAAAAAAGACATTACATACAACCTACCCTGACCTAACCTGGCAGGGGATACTCATTACAAGGAAAATACATATGGAACTCTGGGCGAGTTAGGGTGAGATCTCTCCACTCACTCCATATTCCTTGGGGCCTCGGTTCCTTCCAACTGAGCGATTCCTCCTTCGTCTTTTTCTCCCTTGGCCGACCACCAAAACTTGATGTCGTGGAGATGGGAGTTGCCTGGGTTCTTGCCTCCCTGGGGCACTCTCGCCTAACCACCTTGGGGCAGCCTCGCCGAGATCCCTGGAAGCTGTCTTGCCGAGATCCCTGGAAGCTGTCTCGCCGAGATCCCTTGAAGCTGTCTCGCCGAGAAGGGGGGGAGATAGCTCCTGGGGGATCGGGGTGGAGCTACCACCCTGAGGAGCAATGCTTCGCAATATCTCCATGATGCCTTGGATGGAGGCCATGAACTCTTGCCTCCCAACAAAGGGTCCTGGGTTGGGGATCTTGCCGAGATCATCACTACCTCCTTGACCTCCCGTCATGACACCCTCTCGAGATCTTCTGTGCTGGTCACTCTCCACGCTCACCGCACCAAAGTGTTGAAGCCAAAATTGACCTCTGTGGAGTTCGGGGTCCCTGAAAGGGGTGACCTCACACCTACTACACTCGAGAGAACGTCACGGACCGGAGACTTAGGAGACTATGAATAGACCCTCGGCTCTAGCACGGAGGTCCCACCTCACACCCGGAATGCTACCTGAGCTCTTCCCCTCCCTTACCAAAGGGCTAGGCTAGGCGCCTTGGAGAGCTCTCTCCACTCTACCAAGAAGAAGCTAAGGGAGGAGGAAGCTAAGAAAAAGATCCTCTCCAAGGCACCCAAGGGGGTCTATTTATAGTTTTTCCAAGTCCTGGGGGTAAAAAGACCGAAATACCCCTACCGCCAAAAGGACTCGGGCCAATAGAGAACAGCTACATCGGGGGGTAAAGGGGGAATTCCCCCCGAGGGCAAGAAGGTAAAACTGCAGGGGGGCAAGGGCGAGACCGCGGCCTCTGACCGGTCTCGCCCCGCCAGGCCGCCAAGCTAGAAGGGGCAGGGGCGAGACCCCGGCCCCCGGCCGGTCTCGCCCCACCAGGCCGCCAGGCTAGAAGGAGCAGGGGCGAGATCCCGGCCCCCGGCCGGTCTCGCCCCACCAGGCCGCCAGGCTAGAAGGAGCAGGGGCGAGACCCCGGCCCCCGACCGGTCTCGCCCCACCAGGCCGCCAGGCTATAAGGAGCAGGGGCGAGACCCCGGCCCTCGGCCGGTCTCGCCCCACCAGGCCGCCAGGCTAGAAGGAACAGGGGCGAGTCCCCGGCCCCCGGCCGGTCTCGCCCCACCAGGCCGCCAGGTCTAGAAGGAGCAGGGGCGAGACCCCGGCCCCCGGCCGGTCTCGCCCCACCAGGTCGCCAAGCACCTATCGGGACGGGGGCTGGTGTTAGCCAACTTGGCGCACCCGCCCCTCAAAAGAGGGCCACTGGGGGGAGGTAGATTTTTCCTCCCCCTACTAGTATGTTTCCAAGCCAGGGCCAAAATTGGCCACCGAGAGTGCAAAATCTCTCAAAAGCTTAAAACTATACAGGGGCGAATACGGGGTTGTACAGTATTATCCATTCAGTATAAGGATTAAATCTATGGGATGAAGGACCCCTAGGTTTGGAATTTGATTTACCTTTGAAAAAGTTTTCAAAACTCTGATCTCTGCTCGACGATCATTGAGCTAAGTTCGACGATCTTGGGTTAGATCATCGAGCTCCGTTCGAAGATCGACTGTGGAAGAGTTCAGGGTTTAGAGATCGTCGACCTGAGTTCGATGATTTAGCCTGAGATCATTGATCTGCATTCGACGATCATCTAGCTCCGTTCGACGATTTCTGTTGAACTCTTGTTTTCTTGGGTAAGTCAGAATTCTTCCTAGCTACCTCTACAACTCCCTTGCCTTTATCAGAGATAAACTTGATTGGGGTTGCTAATACTATAAGTTGGCTGGATGAAGCACCCAAGCCCAGTGTACTATTGAATTTTGAGTTCACCGTACTTGTGATGTCCATTAGTTTGATACTTCTCCCATTGAGGGATTCTTCAAACTTCTTGGCCTGTGATAGTTCACTTTTCAGCGAAGCTATCTACTCCCTACAGCATTCCAACTTCTCAGAGAGTTTGACATTATCTGATTTTAAGGTGCTTTGTTCAGATAGTTGATTTTTGAAAGAAATAATTTCTTTTTCAGATTTTGATAGATCTAAACAAAGTGCCTTAAACTCACATTTAAAGTCCTCTGAATTGAAATCAAATGAGTCTATTACCTGGTGCTCTTCAGATTGAGTCCCTGATTCAGATTCTGACTCTTCTGCATCAGAATTTTGTTGTGAGACATTGATAGCCATCATGCAGAATTCTTTTTCTTCAGCATCATCTTCATCATCACTTGAGCTGGATGAAGCTTCAGATTCTTCTTCTGTCTCACTCCAAGATTCAGCTACAAACCCATTCCTGGTGTGTTTGTTCTTGCTGGAGGAGGGTTTGTCATTGCTGTTCTTCCTGAAGTCTTTATCTTTACTTCTCTCCTTCCCGTCCTTTTTGTCCTTATACTGATTTTTTGGACAGTCAGACACCATGTGACCTGGTTTCCTGCATCCAAAACAAATAATCTCTTTGTTATTTGATTTGTCATACCTTGGATTGTCATGCCCTCTAGAAGACTTTTTCCTGAAATCTTTCCTAGCCATTTTGTAGAATCTTTTGGCCAGTAGGCTTAGCAGCTCTTCATTTCCGGTGACTTCGTCTTCAGGCTGATCTTCAATGGCTTTGAAAGCTATTGACTTCTCTTTTCTGACTGCTGGTGAAGCAGCCTTCTGCTCTTCTTCTCTATTCTTGATGAGCAGCTCATAAGACTTGAGCTTGACCAAGAGAGCTTCAGTTGTGATCTCATTTAGGCTTCTGGAATCCTTGATTGGCCAGTTCCTTGAGTTCCAAGTGCTTGGGAAGCACATTAGGATTTTATCATTGAGCTCAGTCAATGAGATCTCTTTCTCCAAAGTTTTCAGCTCATTGACTATAAGACTGAGTCTATTATACATGTCTCCTACTGACTCAGCTTATCCTTTCTTGAAATTCTCATACTGGGTTATGAGATGAGATCTTCTATCTTTTCTCTCATCAGCAGTTCCTGAGACTATCTCAGATAACTTGTCCCAGATATCCTTTGCTTAGTTGCATTCAGCTACCTTTTGGAATATTTCATCAGACATAGTCTGGGCTAGAATGTTCATATCCTTTGCATCTGCAACTTTCCATTTCTTGATTTCAGCATTTGTTCCTGAAGGAGGTGGAACAGCACTTGTACTTGTATTTTCTGGGGGTCTAGGACACACTGTCAAAATAGATTTGAAATTGTCTTCATCAATAGAGTTCATGTACAGTCTAATCCTTGCCTTCCAAAGTGCAAACTTAGATAGATTGTACACTGGAGGTCTGGTGCTAGCATAATCTTTGTTTTGGGTCATGTTCTGTGAAGAAATAATTCTAATAAAAAAATCAAAACAAGCAGATCTAACTAGAGGGATCTTTAGGTTCAGGTGTTAGCCTGTGCAACCACTAAGGTGTGGTATTTTAACCAACCTCGCTCTAATACCAATTGAAAGTGCAGGTTAGATCTGATATACTCTAGAGTGGGGGGGGGGTGAATAGAGTATGGTGCTTACTAAAAACGTTTTACAACTGTTGTTGTAAACCTAAGTGATCAGGGAAGCAAATAACATAAAGTAAATGTAAACACAAAGCAATCACAGATCACAGCCAAAAACAAAAGAAAAACAAGCAACCAGATACACAAGGAGCTATAGTGGTTCCCCAATCAATCTGGGTACATCCACTCTTCTACAACCCTAGGTAGGAATCCACTGCAGGATGAGTTGATTAGGTGTCCTGGGCACCAATGGGTTTTGATCAGGTCCCCAAAAACCAAACCCTCAAGTCTTTTGGAAGGAGACTTGCAACCAGAATAATTTTGAAGGGATTTAAAACCGTGTACAGGAATGAGAGAGAGAGGGCGATAGTGTCTTCTCTGTCAACAGTCAGAGAGAAGACTTGTGGATTGATGTAGCAGCTCTTGCTCCCCCTGAGATCTTGATTGGTCAGGAATGCTGGAGCACTGCTTCAGGGTGATAGGCCTTCAATGACCTAGAATGTCTGGACCAGAACTGCTTCAGGAACTTCTTTGACAGATTGATTGATTGTTGTCCTTTGAAGTTATCCTGTGAATAGAGAGAAGAAGACTCTTGATTGAATTTAGTTGTTCTTCTTCTTCTTCTTGAGAGAGTTCTCTGGTCAAGGATGGTTGCAGTCAAGAACTTCAAATTTTTTTTATTTTTAAAATGATTGTTCTTCTGCAACTTTTGAGTATCTTCTGTACTGTAATTTTTGAACTCTGCTTGATTCTCTGTTTTCTTATGTCTGTCTCAGTGTCTATATCTGACTGAGGGATTTTCAAACTTTTTGAATTGTCGAGCAGTAATTACAGTCGGCCTTGGAAAGAATCAGCCATCAATGACTTTCCTAACTATCCCATGGAAAAACGGCATGTAATCGTCCATAGTCAATGCGCATTCTAACAGTAACATTCCGAGAAGATCTGGCATTAAATATTCAGGAATCAGCGCCAAGAAATGGGACGGGAACCTTGAAGAAAACCTAATCTGGATTCATCGAACGAAGAGTACATTTCGTCGAGGTGAACTTGTATTCGTCGAGCTCAGCTTGAGTTCATCGAGCTGAGCTTGATAGAGTTCGTCGACCAGATAATCTTCATACATCTGACAGACATTCTTCATTCGTCAAGCTGAGAAACAGAATCGTCGACCTGAGAAAAGTTCTGGACTTAGACAAAATATCATGTATCCGCTGAAATGCTCTGTCGACATAAGCTGGTGTCAACAGATTGATCTTGGTGTCGACACAAATCCTCTGGTGTCGACAAAAGCTGGTGTCGACTGAAATCCTGGTGTCGACACAAGCTGACTGGTGTTGACACAAGCCCTTAGTGTCGACACAGATTCTCTGAGTTCAGAAATCATCGAGTAGAGATTATCATTCGTCGACCTGAGAAGCTGACTTCGTCGACCTGAGAAGCTGTGAACTTGAGGTCCAAGTTCGTCGAGCTCAGAATATAATTCGTCGACCGAAGCTTGAAGCTGGACTTAGAAAAATTTGAAGTCCTTCTGACTTTGGCTTGATGCAAAAACTGAATTTTCGTCGAACAGAGAACTTAGATCGTCGAGCTCAGCACTACGAATTGTCTCATAATCGTCGAGCGCAGAATTCCTTTCGTCGAGCTGAGTTCGACGAATGTCGAACTCACTTTACTTTGTCTTGAAAAACTTGTGAGTCTGGAGTCTCTGAGGGTCTTGATGAAAGCTGGTCCATCTGGAGTTGAGTATAAGGACTTAACCTAGACTCTAGGACACAAATTGACCCTGACTATACAAGAGGGGTAACATCCTAAGTCAGTGAACCTAGACCAAATCAACTAGAGATCCAACAGATCTCCTGTGTAGGCAGAAGACTGGTTTTCACGTGTCAAGATGATTATGAAGGCGATTGGAACAGAGGAGCATCAGAATGTCACCTTAGCCTCCTTCTTGCTGGAAGGAGAGGATCGTTTGTGGTGGGATAAAATGGAGCTACACCACTTGGTAGATAGACCATTAACACAAGTGCCATGGAGAACAAATTGCAAAGGCTGACGCAAGGAGAAGGCAGTGTGGAAGCTTAACTGCATGAGTTTACACGCTTGGGGCGGTATGCGGGTTCGCTATTTGCTGATGAGCAGAGAAAGACAAATAGGTTCTACAAAGGACTACAGGACGAGTTTCGATTCCCGCTTTCTAGTTCTGTGAACCAAGGCTTCCAGCCGTTAGTTGACACTACCTGCATGCTGGAAAAAGACATGAAAAGGGTGAAGGGGAAGAGGGCCTTAGCTGTGACACAGCCGGAGTTTAAAGTGCCCCGACCAACGAAGTCATTTTATAACAAGAAATGGGGCAAAAGGCCCAAGACGGCGGGACAAGCTCCTTCTTCGGTTGCATCAGGAGCAATGTCGGGGACCACTTCAAAGCTGGATACTCGTACATGCTTCAATTGTGGATGGGTGGGGCATATAGCCCGGGATTGTCGGGTGCCGCCAAAGAGTGAAAAAAAGGCGGGAGCGTCTTATGCGAAAAAGGGCATGGCAGTGGTGGAATCCTCTACATCGCAGGCGCAGCCCCGGGTCTACAATCTTGGACTGCAGAAGGCCATCAAGAAGAGTGACGTCGTCATAGGTACGAGTTAAGTTTTGTGCATTGTATTGCTTGTATGCTGGTTTTATTGCATATGTGTATGCGGTTTGTATATGTGACATGATGGTCATAGGCTTTGTGATGATTCAGAACATGCTGGCGCGAGCACTATTCGATACGGGTACGCCACACTCTTTTCTCTCTAGCGAGTTCATAGCGCGGCTTGGGATTCCTAGTCACGTAAAGACAGATAGTGTAAGTGTGGTGTTGCCGAATGGTTGTTTGATGCACGCAAACCGAGCTTGCGATGTGGCGGTGCAAATAGAAAGTCGGGATTTTTGCATGACTGCATCTGTATTGTCGATATCAGAATTCGATGTGATATTTGGTATGGATTGGCTCACGAAGCAGCATGCCTTGATTGATTGTCAGTCCAAAGAGATCACATTGGGCCAGAATACCGAGCAAGAGATGAGGTTCGCGGGTATGCGAGGAGTTGGCGGGACGTTGATGTCTGCACTCCAAGTTGTCAAAGCTGCTCGGAAAGGCGCGGAGTTATACTTCGCATTGATTCAGGATGTGGAGCCTAAGGATAGTGTGTGCGATGTTTCGATCGTATGAGAATTTACAGATGTGTTTCCCAAGGATCTCCCTGGGCTACCACCCCAGCGAGAGATTGACTTCACGATCGAGTTGGTGCCAGGTGCGAAACCTGTGGCCCGCTCGCCATATCACGTCGCGCAAAAGGAAATGGAGGAGTTTAAAGTCCAACTATAGGAATTGCCGGAGCAGGGTTATATACGCCCAAGCATGTCACATTGGAGCACCCCGGTGCTTTTTGTGAAAAAGAAAGACGGTGGCTTGCGGTTATGTATTGATTACCGCGAACTGAATAAGCTGACCAAAATAAATAAATATCCGATTCTGATTGATGAGTTCTTCGATCTGCTGGTGGGATCGTTCGTCTACTCGAAGTTGGACTTGAAGTCTGGGTACTACCAGATGAGAATCCGGGAAGGTGATATTCCCAAAACCGCATTTGGAACACGATACTGACACTATGAGTTAACGATAATGTCGTTTGGGCTGTGCAATGCGCCCTCGGTATTTATGGACTTGATGCACCGAATATTCCGAGAGTACTTGGATCTGTTCGTGATAGTGTTCATTGATGATATCCTGGTGTACTCGAGATCGGAAGCCGATCATGAGAAGCAGTTGCGGTTGGTATTGAATACCTTGAGGCAGAATCAGCTCTATGCCAAGTTCTCGAAGTGCGAGTTTTGGCTAGCGTCAGCGGCTTTTCTGGGCCATGTGGTGAGTGGAGCGGGCATAGCAGTGGATCCAGCAAAGATAAAGGCCATACAGGAGCGGCCAATGTTGTCTTCAGTGGCCGAAGTCAGGAGCTTCCTTGGACTAGCGGGCTACTATCGAAGATTTGTTGAAAACTTCTCGCGGATTGCTTTGCCGCTAACCACGCAGACATGAAAAGATCAGAAGTTCGTTTGGATGCCAGCGTGCGCACGAGATTTTGAAGAGCTGAAGATTTGGTTGACCATGGCACCTGTGTTGTCATCGTCATGTGGTACCAATGGGTTTGTAATCTACAGTGATGCCTCAAGGAGTCTCTTAGGTTGCGTTCTTCTGCAAAATGGAAAGGTGATCACTTATGGCTCACGACAGCTGAAGGTGCACAAACGAAACTATCCCATCCATGACTTAGAATTGGCGGTAGTTATCTTTGCACTAAAACTGTGGCGACACTATCTTTATGGAGTGAAGGTGGAGATCTACACAGATCATAAGAGCCTAAAGTACTTGTTGAAGCAGAAGGACCTGAATATATGACAACGAAGGTGGTTGGAGTTCCTCGGGGACTACACCTTTGAGATTCATTATACGCCCGGGAAGGGGAACGTAGTCGCAGATGCCTTCAGCTGGAGAGCTCCGATAAGGGCGAGCTGGAAAGTTATTTGCTAAGAGGACAAGAATGAAGACTAGAAACGAGAGGATCGTCGATAACCTCTGAGGTAGTTAGAAGGAGGACATTTGCTTAGAGAAGAGATCGTCCGTAGTAAGTTACATGAGCAAGCAATGCATAAGTACGCAGATGACAGACATGTGATTAGAGCTCGAACTGGACGGAAGGTGACAATGAATGACCTTGCAGACCGGATTCGACGAGGCACTGACGAGACACAGTTAGATGAAGATCTGAGTCTCTACGCTATGTTAAAGAAGGAGCCAGAGGGCAAATTCTCCTGGGATGACTGGCTCGAATTGTTTGCGGAAAGTGGGTCGTTTGTGCGTCCCGAATTTGGGTAAATTGAGGGAAGAACTAATGTATAAAGCGTATTATACGAAGTACTCCATTCATCCAGGGAGCACGAAGATTTTCAGGGATATGAAAAAGTTGTTCTGGTGGCCAGGGCTAAAGAAAGATGTTGCTCATTATATGGCCAAATGCCAAATATGTGCTATGGTGAAGGTGGAATGCCAGAAGCCAGGCGGTTATTTGAAGTCATTGCCGATTCCAGAATGGAAGTTTGACGATATTTCCATGGATTTCGTACACAAGTTACCGAGATCAAAACTAGGAAATGATTTCATCTGGGTGATTGTCGATTGGCTGACGAAATTGGCACACTTCCTGCCGAACAGATGAGATGATTCGGTGGAAACTTTGGCAAAGTTGTATGTTTACCAGATTATGCGGCAACACGGTGTACCTCGGAGCATCGTAAGTGATCGAGATGGGCGGTTCAAATCGAATGACTGGAGGCTAGTTCATCAACTGTTGGGCACGAAGTTGACATTCAGCATGCCCTTTCATCCCCAGACGGATGGCCAAACTGAAAGGACCAATAGAACAATGGAAGACATGATTCGAATGTGCACCCTCGACTTCAAAAAGAGATTGGAAGATCATCTCTATATGGTGGAGTTCGCTTATAATAACAGCTACCAAGCAAGCATCATCATGGCACCGTATGAAGCTTTTTATGGACGGAAGTGTCGTATTCCATTAGCTTGGGGAGAAGCGGGTGAAGCCAGAGTGTATAGGCGTAATGAAGTCGATGAAGCAAACTCGATAATACGCACTATTCGGGAACGACTATTGATCGCTCAAGATCGACAAGCGAAATACTACAACGCCAAACACCGGAACGTGGAGTTCGCGGTAGGAGATTGTGTATACTTTAAGATCAAACCCTTCAAAGGCGTATCCAGGATTCGACGTCTGAAAAAGTTAAGTCCAAGATACCTTGGTCCATTTGAAGTGGTCGAGCGAGTTGGAGAAGCCACATATCGGCTAGCTCTTTCGGCAGACTTCGGTGGATATGCATGTGTCTCACGTCTCGGTGCTGTGGAAGGCTGTGAAAGATCCAGCTCAGGTGATCAGGGATGATCAAGTGCCGGTGGAGTATGGGCTAACGACAAAGGGTAGGCCCATTCAGGTCGAGGATCGAGCCGAGAAATAGTTGCGGAACAAGACAGTCGGGATGGTTAAAGTCTGATGGGACAATTGCGGCCGTGAGGAGCTTACATGGGAGCGAGAGCAGACCATGCGAGCTGAGTTTCCCGAACTTTTTGTGTAACGGTTATGTAGTGTGTATCGACTTGTATTGAAGCTATTGTGGAATGAAAATCCTTCTGTTTGAGTTTCTTACTTGGTGCAAATTTCGGGGACGAAATTTTTGTAAGGAGGGGAGAGTTTTAACACCCCAAAATCCAGAAATTGGAAAAATTGGGTGACACGGCCTGGGACACGGGCGTGTCCCATGGCGTGTCCTTCCTTTGTGAACAGTCGATGCGTGGTCGACAAAATTTGGTTGACGATCGTCGAGTGCTTAGGACACGTCCTGTGACACGGGCGTGTCACCGGGCGTGTCAGCGTGGTCGATGAACTCAACTTGAGTTGGGGCGTGTCTGGAGCCGTGTAAGGGCACACGGCCTGAGACTTGGGCATATCACAGGCCGTGTGGTCCAAATTGGATGCGCAAGGGTATAATTTTTAGGGTTTTGGGCTTGCAAAGCTCAAGCTATCCAAAGGGAGGCCTAAGTCATTTCCGCCCTAACTAATTAACTTATGTGACTGTTTTGAGGATCGCTAGGGTCAAGTTCTGGAGACCAATTATGGATATTCTTCATTTTGAGCCCCTAATACAAAATAATCAAAATGTTACACTCATCAACTCGCTTTATTATAGATAATTATATTATTTAAAATAGAGTGATTGTTAGTTAATAATATAGTGGACTAATCCTAAAAATAAGTTATATAGAGAAAATTAAACTAATCATTTTCAATACATAATTGCTAATCGACAAATTTGTCCACTCAATGAGTCTACTTTAATTCATTTTAATCAACTTGCGAAAGCAAATTAACTTGTTATAATCTCAAATGTTTGAATTAATGAAAGATTAAAAGAAAACATATAAACAACTTTATTTGGGGGAGGTTAACAATAATCAGTACTATGCTAGAAAAAATATAACCAATTGTAATCATGTCCATCACTAAAATATTAGAATTGAAGAACATCCACCCCCAGCCTTAAAACTTGCAATGTCCTCAATGCAATGTAGAGAACTGAGAAAACAAAGACACTAACATGTAAAGAAATGGCACTCAATAAAATAGAAGAGTCTCCTTCAAATTACATCATAGATGAGTACAGGAAAGCAAAGCATAGAACATCTGAAGTGATATGACTAAATATATAAAAAAATACAGAGAAATCAAAAATAATAAGCTAGTGCAGTAGAATCTGAAGGATCATCGGGGAGGTGAGAGGAGCCGGGAGCTGCTGGTCGTGGATTGGAAATCCCCAAGTCTTCCCTGATCTGAAGGATGGCATCCTCTATCCGCTTCTGAGAATCCTTGATACATTGTAAGAATGGGGAGAGCTCAGTATCATAAAAGTGCTGGAAATCACGCGAATACTGAGAGCGCGATCAAGGAGGAGGAGCAAAAGACTATCCCTGAGTATAAGTAGAGCTGGGTGGAGGCACTAGAGGCTCATCGAGGTCATGATCGATATGGTCGTCATCATCGTCATCAGGAGCAAACTGAGGTCCACGCCTCATAATGGAATAAACAGGTCCACCCTGACCCTGGCGGGCGGTGACAAGGCAGAGAGATCGGAGTGAACAAACATGATAGGAACAGTCTTCGCTACTATGGTCATCCGGGGAAGGGACGAAAAGATGTTCATGTTCTTAGCCAGGTACGTAATGTAGGGTGCTAAACAAATAGACCCAATACGTGAGTTATCGGCCTGGTGAAGAATGAATTGCGCTAACATATAACCCAAATGAATGTTGTAGCGCGATGACATACTATAGAGATATAGCATGTCCTGCCTACTCACGACACCAGAGCTTTCACCCCGACCATTCAAGGTGTGACTCAGCAGATAATATATGTAATGTAGAGCAGGAGAACTCATCTTAGAAGCCTTAGATCTCTTGGCCTCATATGGGTATATGTCGAAAGTAAGCCGAGCCCAGATATTGGCAGCGTGATCACGAGAAGGGAGGTCAAAGTGAAGGTCGGAGTAGGCGGTACTATAGATGAACGAGTCCTCATACACCCCTAAATATTGGGTGAATAGGAGAAGTGAGAGGGTACAAGTAGTACCTGCTACTCGAAATGAAATGACCACCTCTTCTATGTTGGTCTGCTTAGTGAAAGTTGGCCTAAGGTTTAAGTAGAACGAAGACATGAACTCTAACGTGAGCTCCTTAAATCCCAACACCTCAATACAAAAAATTGCTCCCACGCCGTTAAAAAAATTAACTTGCGAAATTTCGTGTCTAAATAAATCTCCTCTAACACGCTCTAGTCGATTTTTCGAATGTCTTGAAATATTTTGGACTGGAGGCGATTATAACTGTTAATATGCGCTAGATTCGTAAACTCCTATGGCGCAGCAGCGGCTCGCCTTTCTGTTGATAATGCTGTGATATTTGGGCGACGATGGCGTCCCCCTTGTGCACGTCCTGTTGACATGATCTGCAGCCAAGTGGAAGGATTTTTTTAGAAATGAAAAGGAAAAGTGGAGGAAAAATGAGGAATAAAAAATGAGAATATGAGAATAAGAGGAAGGAGAAGAGAGTGGAGAAGAAGAAGAAATTTAAAAATAAAAACTTAATCCAAAGATTGTTACCTAGGAGGATAGATCGCGAAGAGAGGAGACAAATCCACGAAGATTGAAGGCAAGAGCTTGAAGCTGAGTTCTGGGCATGATGGAGTGCTGGAAGGTAGGGCTGAAAGCAGGAAATGAAGATTAAGAAGATGACATGGCCTTATATAATAAGTCGAACACGGGTTGCCACACAGGCGTGTATGCACCTGTGTTCAGGAATCTTTAACCACGTGGAACACAATCTTCAAAAAGACGTACGGTCAAACTGGAGGGAAAGCAGCGCACCAGGCGAAAACGGTCCATAATACGGGCATGTGTGGACCCGTGTCCTTCTCGGGCCCAGTGCTTTGTTGAGCGCAGAATCTACACACGGCTTAACACACGGCTGGGTAGGTAGTCGTATCTTTCTCAGAATGAGGGAATCATCGATCTCAGAATTTGGAACACGGTGACCGACAAGGGTGTGTGTTAACCCGTGTCCTGCTCGGGTTGATCATGGGAAAAGTGCAGTTATAATGACACGACAATGCACATGGGTGGGTGTCAACACGTGTGCTTCTCGGGATGACTCTTTCCTACTTCAGGTTTCATATTGAACATGGCTGGGTGAGAAAATGTGTATCGAACATGGCCTGGCATACTGGCGGGTGTCTACCAGTGTCCTCTGAATCAGAATTTCCTCCTTTGCGATTTTTGTACTATTTTTATACTAATATTTAACTAGAATTTTTTCAAAAATTTTATAAACTAATAAAAATTACTCCATAACACTTAATCCTAGTCTAGCCGGAGGCATGATTCTTCGTGAGCGAAGTCTTGAGGAAACGCATCATAAAAGAGTTTTAATCGGTGCCCGTTAAATTTAAAATCTCCTTTCTCAGGGTGGGTTAGTTCGATGGTGCCATAGGGAAAAACTTCTTTGACCTAGAAGGGTCCAGACCATTGAGACATTAACTTCCCTGGGAATAAATGAAGTCGGGAATTGAAAAGGAGGACTTGGTCACCTTTTTGGAATGTCTTGGGTTTGTAAAGGTGACGGTCATGGAATAATTTAGTCTTCTCCTTATATATCCGGGAGTTTTCATAAGCCATGGTTTTGCACTCATCTAACTCGTTAAGTTGAAGTTTTCATTTCTCCCCTATAGAATTGATGTCAAAAGTTAAAGAGCGTATTCCCCAATACGATTTATGTTCTAACTCTATAGGTAGATGACATGATTTATCATAGACTAATCTAAAGTGGGTGGTCCCTATAGGTGTTTTGTATGCGGTCCTATATACCCACAAACAATCATGTAGTTTCTTAGACCATTGTTTCCTATTCCATTTTATAGACTTTCTATGATTCTCTTAAGCTCTCTATTTAAGACTTCAACTTGACCACTAGTTTGTGGATGATAAGAAGTGGTTATCCTATGTGTGACCCCATATTTTTGAAATACTTTATCTAGATGTAGGTTACAAAAGTATGTACCCCTATCGCTAATAAGTGTACGTGGTGTGCCAAATCATGCGAATAAGGATTTCCAAAATTGGATTACTACTCCACTATCATTAGTAGGAAAAGCTTGCGCCTCTACCCACTTTGATACATAATCTACAGCTACCAAAATATATTTATTCCCATAAGAACTTGGAAATGGTCACATGAAATCAATTCCCCACACATCAAACACTTCACATTCAAGAATAAACGTTTGTGGCATTTCATGTAATTTAGAGATATTACCTGATTTTTGACAAGAATCACATGAAAGCACATACCTTGGGGTATCCCTGAATAGAAGGGGACAATAAAAACCAGAATCAAGAACCTTTTTAGCTATGCGATTTTCTCCAAAGTGACCACCTATAGGGCCTGAATGACACTGCTCCAAGATTTTCAAACCCTCCTCCACTGATATACACCTACGTATAATGGAATCTGCACATATCCGAAAAAGAAAGAGGTCCTCTCAAAAGTAATATTTCAAGTTAGAGAAAATTTTTTTTTTTCTGTTGATATGAAAAATCATTTGGAAGGAGCTTAGCTACAAGATAGTTTGCATAGTCGGCAAACCACGAATAATCAGTAATGATATCAGTAGATAATGCAAACAACGATTCCTCCGGAAATGTATCACTAATCTCAGACTCATCTAACATTTTTTGTAGTGGACTTTCTAAACATGAGAGATGATCTGCCGCTAAGTTTTCTGCTCCTCGTTTATCCCTAATTTCCAAATCAAATTCTTACAATAAAAGAACTCAACGGATTAAACGTGGCTTTGCTTCCACTTTAGCAAGTAAATACCTTAGGGCAGAGTGATCTATGGACACTACCACCTTAGATAATGTTAAATAGGATCTAAATTTATCGAAGGCAAATACCACTGCTAGAAGTTCTTTTTCCGTAGTTGTATAATTCTCCTGTGTGTTATTAAGCGTTTTGATAGCATAATATATAGGGTGAAAGTGTTTTTTTCAGCGTTGTCCTAAAACAGCTCCTAACGCAAAACTGCTAGCATCACACATGATCTCAAAAGGCTGAGCAAAATCAGGAGCGATCATAATAGGTGAATTAATTAATCTTTCTTTTAAGAACTCAAAGGCATGTAGACACTCTTAATCGAAAATAAAAGGTGTGTCTTTCTCTAAAAGCCTAGTAAGTGGTTTAGATATTTTAGAGAAGTCTTTAATGAACCGACGATAGAATTCGGCATGACCTAAAAAGCTTCTCACTGCCTTAACAGAAGTTGGTGGTGGCAACTTTTCTATGGTTTCAATCTTCGCTCTATCTACTTGATTTCCTTGGCTTGAGATCTTATGGCCAAGTACTAACCCTTCTTGTACCATGAAATGGCACTTCTCCCAACTAAGCAATAGATTTGTTTCCTCATACCTCCTTAGAACTTTTTCTAAATTCTTCAAACACAAATAAAAATAACACCGAACCCAGAGAAATCATCCATAAACACTTCCATAATATCTTCAACATACTCATCAAATATAGCTAACATGCAGCTTTGGAAAGTGGCGGGTGCATTACATAAACCGAATGGCATACATCTATAGGCAAAGGTACCAAATGGGCAATTGAATGTTGTCTTCTCCTGGTCTTCTGGTGCTATAGAGATTTGGAAGTATCCAGAGAATCCATCTAAAAAATAATAATAAGAATGTCCTGATAATCATTCTAATATTTGATCAATAAATGGTAGCGGGAAATGGTTTTTCATTGTGGCATCATTTAACTTCCGATAATAAATACAGACATGCCAACCTGTTACTGTTCACGTTGGAATTAATTCATTCATATCATTTGCTACTACTGTTAAACCACCCTTCTTAAGAACGACTTGTACAGGACTAACCAATGAACTATCCGAAATAGGATATATCATTCCAGCATCTAACAAATTAACAATCTCATATTTCACTACCTCTTTCATATTTAGATTAAGCCTACGTTACGGTTGAATAGTAGGCTTATAGTTTTCTTCAAAAGGATCTTGTGGGTGCAAAAACTATGGTTGATACCTTTTATATCAATTATTTTCCATGCTATAGCACCTTTATACTTCCCAAACAGAGTTATTAATTTTTGTTTTTCAGTTTTAGAAAGATTAGAAGAAATAATAACTGGGTAAGTAGAATTAAATCCTAAGAATGCATACTCAAGATGATCGGGTAATTTTTTAAGTTCTACTATCGGAGGATCCTTAGTATTACTCTTAAGAACTTCAAGATCTCCTTGCGTAATCAAACTATATTCAATCTTTCTATTCACTGAGATAGAGTAATCTAGATAATATAGATGTTCAACAATTTCTTGATTTTTGTCTTCTTCTAGATAACTGTTAGTGTTGAAAATCTCTAAAGGATCTCTATAATTACATTCAGAATTCATAGAAGTCATAATATTGTCAATACCATAGTAAAAGTAGCAACGATCATCATTATCCAAAGTTTGCTTTATTGTATTGCCAATTTGAAAAGTGACTTCATCTTCCCCTACTCGCAAAACTAGTTTACCATCAAAAACATCAATAAGAGCTCTTGATGTGGCTAAGAATAGACGACCTAGTATGAGTGGCACTTCTACATTTTCTTCCATATCTAGAATAACAAAATCTGTGCGAAATATAAACTTATCTACCTTAACCAATACATCCTCTACTATTCCTCTAGGATACTTAATCGAACAATCTGCTAATTGAATACTCATTCTAGTAGGGCTAAGTTCTCCTAGACCTAGTTTTGAATATAGTTTATAAGGCATTAAGTTTATACTAGCTCCTAAATCTGCTAAAGCTTTATTCACTTGCAAATCACCGATTAAACAAGGAATTGAAAATGAACCGGGATCCTTAAGTTTTTGTGGTAATTTGTTTTGTTAAATAGCGGAACATTCTTCACAAGTGTCACTAAAGATAACTCCTCTATTTTCGTTTTATTTGAGATCAAGTACTTTAGGAATTTAGCATACTTCGGCATTTCAATAATTTCATAAAAAGGTAGATTAACAAGTAATTGTTTAAACCTATTTAAGAACGTACCATATTACGCATCCATGCGCTCCTTATTCAGCTTCGCTGGATATGATATTGCTGGTTGATACTCCATTGGCTTTGAATGCATCTCGTTCTGTCCTTCGCCACTTGACTCCTCTTGGGGTGCTTCCTTTGTATGCCTTTGGTCTTGTAATTCCTTTTCACTCCTCAATTGGATTGCTTTTGCATGCTCCTTCGGGTTTGTTTCAGTATTAACCGGAAGTGTTCCCTGTTTCCTTTTAGAAACCATCCTAGCGAGCTGACCAATCTGGTTCTCCAAATTCCAAATAGAGCCCTCTTGATTCCGGAAAGCTACATCAGTAGTTTGCACGAACTTGGTGAGGACATCTTTTAATGATGGCTTCCTTTGCTCTCGTTGTTGCAGTTGTCCAAACACATGTTGCTTGCCTTGATTTCCTTGCCCTCCCCAAGAGAAATTATGATGATTCCTCCATCCAGGATTGTATTTAGAACTATATGGGTTGTTTGCTTGGTTGAAGGGAGGTCTGGTATTATTTCCCATATAGTCAACATGTTCTTTCACTTGAGGTTCATAACCCGACATTCCACTAAATGAGGGGTCCCATTGTTGAGGTACCATGGAGGGCGATGCTAAAGATAGGTTATCCATCTTCTGGTGAAGCTTCTCCACTTGAATAGCTAAGGCAGTGATAACATCCACTTCATAGATTCCCGCAGGCTTATTAGGCTTTTATCTCACAGTAGTCCATTGATAGTTATTCATTACCATGTCTTCTATCAACTGTTGAGCCAGTTCAAGTGTCTTATTGCTCAAGGTTCCTCCACTAGCCGCATCGATCATATGTTTAGTGGTTGGATTAAGACCATTGTAGAAGGTCTGAATCTGAATCCAGGAAGGTAGTGCATGATGGGGACACTTCCTTAAGAGTTCCTAGAATCATTCCCATGTGTCATACAAAGATTCAGATTCTATTTGAGCATACGTAGAAATGTCATTCTTTAGCTTTGCAGTCATCGCCGGTGGAAAATATTTCATCAAGAACTTCTTAACCATCATATCCCATGTAGTAATCGACCCTCTAGGTAGTGAGTTTAACCACTACTTTGCCTTGTGCCTTAGCGAAAACGGAAACGACATCAATCGAATCGCGTCATTGCTAGTGCCATTGATCTTGAATGTATCACATATCTCCAAGAATCTGGCTAAATGTGTGTTGGGATCTTCATCTTGCAGGCCATCAAATTGGACATACTATTGAACCATCTGAATAATACTCGGTTTCAACTCGAAATTATTGGTGACAATTGGTGGTCTAACAATGCTTGCCCCGGTACCTTGGAGATTAGGTCTAGCAAAGTTAGACATGGTTTGCTCGTTCTGGTTTGCAATGCTTTCTGAATTATCTGGATGATGATCTCCTAAGTTTAATGTTTCCTCTTCTGAAAGTCTGATTGAATTATCTGTGTTATCAGTTCTCAAGTCCCTTTGGCTAGTTCTGTGAATAATACATTCCGAGTCTTGATAAAATGGTGTTAACCTAGAATTTCTTCCCCTGGTCATAGACTAACAACTACAAAACAGAGATTAAGTGATATAATTATATAGTAATTTAATTTACAACTATTGGTTAGTAATTTGCAATTATATGAAATAAACTAATTTACAATTGTATGTTATTAATCAAAAATTGTAGATTAATAGAGTTTAAGCTTTCAAAATATTGAAAATGACGCCCCCGGCAATGGCGCCAAAAACTTGATGCAATTGTTTTTGCTCTATGTAAAAACTATGTGGATAGACATAAACTAGATTGATTTTAATCTCAGGCAAGTGCAACTATAGATCATAGTATAGGAGAAATCTACATCTCATGTCATATTCCACATGGTCTTTTCAAGTACTCGTACTCACTCTATTATCGTACATATAATTAAAATTGATTGCTACCCTACATTAACCTAACTAGGACTACTTGGATAAAGATACATTGGAGGACTATGGATAGTAAAAAGTAGAAAATTTAAGAATAATCACATGAGAATAACTACTCATTAATTTAATTCTATGTAATCACGTAATAACAAGATTATCAAATTTGTTGTATTGTAAGGTTTAAACATTTTTCGAAATCTCTCTTCAGCAATTCAATACATAAACTTAAGTTGAGTAAATTTTCTCTCGAACAATTCACAATACTCAAATTTGCATTAATAATAAGAAAGTTTATCTAATACATAAATTCATGAAATCATATCTCTAAGATATCATGAGTCCAATTATTTGTATTACCATTATCCAAACAACATATCTCTCGATCATGAAATTTGAAATGCAAAGAGAAAGAACATTAGAACCTGAACATATAAACATGATGGCCTGCTATTCGCTTAAGAAAAGAGAGCAGCCAAACTAGCAATTCAACTAGGCAAGTATACCTATCGAACTGTAGCAAGGGGACACAAGTGTCGTATTTAAATCTGGGAACTGTTGAGTAAACTTACTCACACAAAGGCTATTATTTTATCGACGAAAATCTTAGGGTTAAGGGGAAAATTTAAATGCGCTTAAAGAAAGGAAATAAAAAGAGAACTGATTGCACTAATAATAAAGAGAGCATAAAAGAAACGATTACACTAAAGGGTTGGAACGATGAAATAGAAATGAACTCGATCAAGAATCACCTCGGCAAGAGTCAATTAAAAACATGATAAATAAACCTAAGCTTAATAGGGTAAAGGTCCTTGACCGTGGAGGTTCCTAAAGCTTGAACACGCTTCTCTCGAAATCGTGCCCAACTTAGTTTATGAAGGTCCGACCAACTCTCGTCTAAATCGGAGGCCTAAAGCTCGCTTTACGCGGTGAACCCAACTATTGGATTTTACTCCAATTCGGGAGATTTGGATGTCTGCCTCTCTCGAGGGGTGCGTACAACTCCCTTTACTCTTGAGTGCTCACTTCAAACTATCGGCCTCTCGGCTAGCCAAGAATGAAAGCAAAGGTGGAGAATATATATCGATGATATATATCCAACCCAAAATAAATCAAGAGTAATTCAAGGCTAAAATCTAAAAAGAAAAGGTAAGCTCAAAGCATCATAACTTAATCACTCGAACCTAGGATCATCAAGATCGAGTACAAGGAGGATTAGTTACTCATAGTGAAGTGGAGGAAGGGGAATGAGTAGTAAATCATAATAACACAAAGATAAGAAAGGAGCACTTCTATTAATAATAAAGAGAGCTACAACTTGAAATGGAAGAGTACAATTGCAATGAAAATTGAAATCCTATTCTAGCCCTACCATTAGCAACTAAAGCAATTACAAAGGCTACTACAAAAGCTTAAACTAAACTAGAATTAGGAAAAAATAAAATGAGAAAGAGAGAGAGAGAGAGAGATAAAGCATGAAAAACTTTAGAAAACAAAAGGGCAGCACCTCTTTACACACACCAGGACTCTCACTGAAACAAGGGGGAAGGGCTGAATTTATAGAAATTCAAGAGGGGATGACACGGCCAATCGACACGGCCGTGTTGGTGGCCGTGTCCCGTGTTGGTTGACTACGGGATCTGGTTCTATGGTAAATGATCATTGCAACGTCGAATCGGCGAGCACGCCCATGCTGACATGGCCAATGACATAGCCGTGTTGGTGGTCGTGTCCTCTGCGGTTGATGGGCTTTGACGGTGGGCGCATTAATGGCGGGCTGCATGGGTTGAGGAGGTAGCGACATGCCCGGTGACACGGCCATGTCGCTGACCGTGTCTTGCTCTGGAAAGTCATCGGCTCCTAGTGACACGGCCAGCTTGACACGGCACGCAACACTGCCACAGACACGACCGTGTCAGAGGCCGTGTCCTGCTCGGGATGAACTCTAGACTTTCCTCTGTTGGTTGATTCTTTGGGAAAAAGAGACACTCCCCATGACACGTCCGTGTTGGTGGCCGTGTCAGGTCATTTTGGCTGAAAATTGAGAAAACCTGTAAAAGAGCACAAAAACATTGGTAGCATAAATAAATACAAGAGGAGGGGACATATAAGCTAATAAGATAAGATTTGCACAATAAAGACCTAAACAAAACTCTAATAGCTTAAATACAAAACAAACTATCAAATTCCCCCAAGCTTAAGCTTTGCTTGTCCCTAAGCAAAAATATAAAAACTAGATAAAAATAAAATAGGAATAATCAAAAAGTTCTAATTATGCCTACTCAAGTACTATATGAAATTCTAAGTAGGGAAAAGGTGAAACGTGAATCTAAAACAATTATTTAGGTATGGTATAACTTTTATAAACTTTACTTAACGAAAATAAATCATCCAAAATTTTGACGAAATTCTTTAAATAGATTTAAGCAAAGCAACGAAAATGAAAAAATACATTGAGTTATTACTAAATCCAAGCAACGCATTATAATTATATCAATTAAATAACAAAAATATAAGTTTAAATCCAAAAGTAATATTGATTTATTTTTCTTCTTTTCTTAGTTAATAAATAAAATTCAAAAGGGCGTGATTCAAAAGGACTTAATAGGTCCGAAGCGTTTGGTTTAGGATTATGATTAGGAGTGGAATTCAAAGATAAATAAGGAGGCATAAAATCACACTAAACCAAAACAAAGAGTTTCAAAAAATTTCATTTTGAACAAAATATTTTTCTTTCTTTTTTTCTTTTCCATTTTTTTTCTTATTTTCTTTTTCAAAACAAAGGCCATAAATATTTTTATTTTCATTTTGAATTGGGCAAAAATAAACATTTCTTTTGAGCATACTTTTTTCAAAAACTTCTCCAAAAATATCACAAAATAACCTATCATAATCATGAAAATTCTTTATGAAACTCAAAAAGGCTAGTGTGATTAGATAGGTTGGAAATTTTGGCTTTGGTGAAAATGATATGAAAAGAGGAGCTATCAAATGTGTTGGAACACCCTATTACTAATTTGGGTCAGGATATGTAACGCCCCGAAACTCAAAGGAGCGACGGGGGACGTTTTGGGCCAGTTTTGGGTTCTGGCAGCAGGCACACGACCTGGGACACGGGCGTGTCCTACGGCGTGTCAAGCTTGTGTCGACACTCAGCCGGTAAGTCGACACTTTGGTGTCGACAATGTGTCTAGACTGGGCACACGGCCTGCGAAACGGGCGTGTCGCAGGGCGTGTCGACCCATGTCGACACTTAGCCGCGAAGTCGACACTCTGCATTCGACGAAGTGTCGAGACATGGCACACGGCCTGCGACACGGGCGTGTCGCAGGGTGTGTCAACCTGTGTAGATACTCGTCCCGGGAAGTCGACACTTTGGTCTCGACATTGTGTCGAGACAAGGCACACGGCCTAGGAGACGGGCGTGTCCAAGGCCGTGTCAGTAGGTCGACGATCTTCGCTCGACGAAGTGTCGAGTGTCGAGACCGTGTACACGGCCTGGGGTCCAGGCGTGTTGAGGTGATACGGGTAAGGACACGGGCGTGTCCTAGAACCCGTGCAGTGCTCGGGTTGATTTCGGGGAAAAATGATGGGGTACACGGCCAGCCACACGGCCGTGTCAGGTGGAACACGGGCGTGTCAGCTCGAACACGGGCGTGTTCGATACCCGTGTGAGGTTCCAGGTGATTCGATTTTGACGGCGAATGAGGCACACGGCCCTGAACACAGGCATGTGCCAGGACGTGTTCGGTCCAGATTGGGCATTTCAGTCCCGAATCAAAGCCGTTCGTTTCCTTATTTTGAGATCCAACGGCTGGGGTTGTTCCTGAAGGGATATACCCGGGATTGGACTTAGAAACCCTCACTTTTTCTTAAGTGTTATCTTTCTAAAACCTTAGAGAGAGAGGAGAGCCAAGGGAGGAAGGAGCTAGATCCCGCCATTGGAGGAGCTTCGAAGCTCCAAATCGCGAGCCGACTCCTTATCCACGGAGGCAAAGCTAGTGCGGTGCTTTTCATCCGATTACTTTTCAATGGCGCCAAAGAGGAACTCTAGGGTAACGATCCTCATCTTGAGCATGAGTAGCTCTCTTTCTTTGCATAGGAAGCCCGCTCTCGCGAGTTTGCGGAGAGTTGGAGGCGTTCCTTCGGGTAGATATGTGAAGTCCCCGTTGTTTAGAGTCCGTAAGCGAGAACGGACATAGGCATGATGTGTGAAGCCTACCCGGACATGTTGGTCTGGATCGGTGATGTTGCATTGCATAATGCCGGAGAAGACTCCGTGCTATTGGTTGTTTTTCGGGTTTTCTACGCGGTAGATTGCAGCAGGGAGCCTTGGGGAGTAACCCAAAGGTGCACCCGGAAAACTGGGAGGATACGAGATCTTGCCAACTTGGTGGCCTGAGAGCCAACTTGAACATAACAGGGTTATGTGAATTGTGATGGAAATGGGACTCGGTGGAAGTTTGACCCGCGCAAATGGCTTAAATTGTCGTTGCGATATGAGCACGGGTTAGATGGAACCGTACCCGTTCTATGTCGTTCGGTTAAAGAGACATAAAGGCACGTGGCACTTACCGTTGGCATAGATTAGGGTCTTTGGCGGTTGATGACTTAAATTGTCGTGACCCAGGCCAAGAAGACAAATTGCTCATAGGTTTGGCCGTCCAAGTCGCGGTGGTGAGTCCGGAATGTCTATGGCTTTAATTGACGTGACATCGACCGGTTCACCGAGAATGTGCCTTGAGAGCACGGGGCGTGTGGCCGTGCGAGCCAACGTCTGTGATGAAATGGCTATATATATATTGCTCTCTTACGCTAATGAAATGCAGGGAAGGAGCATCGCCGCCCCGAGGTGGGGGCGGGATCGTTATAATTTGGTCAGCATTGCTGACCGTTGCCTTGTTTTTCCACCGTGCGGTGGTTTGTTGCTTGCAGGTGCAGCTGGCCCAAGCGGTCAATAGTGGGCTAAAGCCCGAATGTGAAGCCGGCCCTTGAAGGCCTATTTGGAAGTGTTTACTGCTTTATTCATGTGTGACCGGCCTGCGTGTCGTGGTTTGTAAAACATGTAATTTGAAGCGAAACAGTTTGTAAGGCCTTAAGGCTTATTTTGGGTATTTTGTATAACATTCCTATCTTGTATTAGTGGACATTCATGCTTTAATGTTGGGCTCTTTGTTATAACTTTTATAAACTGCTTCCGCTAGAATGCTCTGTGTAGGACGTTGAGATTGGTTGGATGGTTTCCATAAGTAACCACCCGGTCTGTCTGTAGTATATGGCGTCGGGCCCCGGCCGGACCTACTGCTATATGCTATGCGACGGATAGGGGGTGTTACAATTTGGTATCAGCCTACTGGTTTTGGTCGGGCTTAAAGTGAATTCGTGGGCGAATTCTTTTTAAGGGGTGGTGCGCTCATTGTGTGCGTCATCGTAATAATAGTAAAAAGAACCCATGAATGTCCACTTAGGAATGAAAATACTCGTGTTTGAGGAACCTGCGTGTTCCTATAATTGCTGTTTGCAATTTATTTGGTCACTTAACAGTGTTTTGTACCACTATAGGTGACCAGAAGTGGTGTTGGGCCATCAGAACGCCGAGTTTCTGAGGCTAGTAGTGCACCGGATGTTGCTCCTACAACACCTCTGTCGGCTGAAAATATTCGATTGGTGGCTGAAGCGATGTTGTCCGTGATAAATGCGCAGCCTGCAAGGCAAGCGCAGCAGCCCGCTCCTGTGATGGAGCAGGAACCTCTTCAAGAGGTCGAGCTGAGGAGAGTGGAGCAAGTGGTTGTGGAACCGGTGGTGCCAAGGAGGGCAACTGAGAGGCAGCTTAAGCATGTAATGAGCTTTAACCCTCCATTATTCTCGGGGTTGGGAACCCCATCTCAGGCTGAAGACTGGCTCTCCAGGGTGATGAGAGTCATGACAGCAACGAAGACGGAGGAGTGGCAAATGACCACCATCGCTACGTTCCTTTTGGACGGTGAAGCGAGGATGTGGTGGGAAGGATTGGAGCTGCACTTACTGAGAGGTAGGCAACTTGGTGATGTCTCGATGGAGGAGTTCTCGAGATTGTTTTTGGCTAGATACCTCCCTTCGACGCAGAAGATAGCGTTGGAGAATGAGTTCCTGAAGTTGGTACAGGGTGAGAGGAGCGTGGATGAATATCTCCACGAGTTTACTCGTCTGAGTCGTTATGCTAGCTCCACCATCATGGATGAGGAGCGCAAGACTAATCGCTTCTATGAAGGGTTGAGAGATGAGTTGAGATTACTACTCTCGGGGCCGATGACGCAGGGTTTCTTATCCTTGGTCAATACTGCCCGGTCCTTGGAGAAGGACATGAAGAATGTATAAGCAAAGAAAAGCTTGGGTGAGAAGAAATCTGAATTTAAATTGCCGACTACTTCAAAGACCGGCTATCGGGGGTCTTTCAAGAAGCAAAGGACTTCGGGTCTAGCTCCTTCTGGCGCTTCTGGGGCGACTACGAGTCGGACCCCGGGCGCGTGTTTTACATGTGGAAAGACGGGGCACTTTGCCCGCGACTGTTGGAGCGGACGTCCCAAGTCCGAAAGAAAGTCGGGAGCTACTTATGAAGAGAAGGGAAAGACGGTGGAGTCGACCGCATCCCATTATGCTCCGGCCCAACCAAGGGTCTATAATCTTGGCCAACAGGAGGTCATCAAACAAGCTGATGTGGTGACAGGTACGGTTTAATTTATAGCAAGCCAATTTCTTTAAATACTTGTTATGCACATGTTACCTTACCCCTGCTTGTATAGGATTTGTATTGATTTGTGAAAATCCGGCACGAGCACTCTTTGATACGGGAGCTTCACACTCCTTCTTGTCCGAAGGATTTATATCACGCATCGGAGTCCCTTCTTCGATGGCGAAGGATAAGTTGGAAGTGTTGTTGCCCAATGGGTGTTCGATGCGAGCGGATAGGATCTGCGATGTTAAGATTCGTATTGGGGAGCAGGAGTTTGACCTGCGGGCGTCTTTACTTCCGTTGGTGGAGTTCGACGTCATATTTAGCATGGACTGGCTCTCGGAGCAGCAGGCCCATATAGATTGCGGTAGCAAGGAAGTCAAGCTGGGAGCAAGTCGTGAGACGACTTTTACGGGCTTAAAGGGGTCGAGCAAGACGTTGATGTCTGCTCTTCAGGTGGTGAAGGCGGTTCGTGCCGGAGCAGAACTGTTCTTTACACTAGTGGAGGTTGCAAAGCTGAAGCCCGCTTTGGATTATATTTCAGTGGTATCGGAATACCCTGATGTGTTCCCCGCAGATCTTCCTGGAGCCCCGCCTCAGCGGGATATAGATTTTACGATCGAGCTAGTGTTAGGTGCAAAGCCTGTGTCACGATCTCCTTATCGGCTAGCGCCTAAGGAAATGGCGGAGCTGAAAGTTCAACTGCAAGAGTTATTGGAGCAAGGGTATGTGCGCCCGAGTTCTTCGCCTTGGAGCGCACCAGTCCTCTTTGTTAAGAAGAAGGACGGAAGCTTGAGGCTATGTATTGATTATCGGGAGCTCAACAAGCTGACTGAGAATAACAAGTACCCGATCCCCCGGATTGATGATCTTTTTGATCAGTTAGTCGGGTCGACGGTGTACTCGAAGTTGGATCTCAAGGCTGGGTACTATCAGCTGCGAATAAGGGAGAGTGATATCCCGAAGACAGCGTTTAGTATGAGATACGGGCATTATGAGTTTACGGTCATGCCGTTTGGGTTGACTAATGCGCCGTCAGTGTTCATGGATTTGATGAACAGGACTTTTAGGGAGTACTTGGATCATTTCGTGATCGTCTTCATCGATGATATTTTGGTATACTCGCAAAGTGAGGAAGATCACTTCAAGCATCTTCATTTCGTGTTGGAGACGCTGAGAAGAAATCAGTTGTATGCCAAGTTCTCGAAGTGCGAGTTTTGGCTATCCTCAGTGGCGTTCCTAGGTCATATAGTTAGTGGAGAGGGTATTGCTGTGGATCCGGCGAAGATTATTGCGATACGGGAGTGGCCTGAGCTTGCTACTGTAGCGGAAGTCCGGAGTTTTCTGGGGTTTGCCGGCTATTATAGGCACTTCGTAGAGAACTTCTCGCGGATAGCGTTACCTCTCACTACTTTGACGAGGAAGGAGCATAAGTTCGTTTGGACGCCGGAGTGCGCACGAGCTTTTGAGGAGTTGAAGTGTCGGTTGACCACGGTGCCTGTGCTGCGTTCGCCATGTGGGACCGAAGGCTATGAGATTTATAGCGATGCTTCGGGCAGCGGTTTGGGTTGCGTGCTACTGCAACACGGAAGTGTAATAGCTTATGGCTCGAGACAGCTAAAAGTGCACGAGAGGAACTATCCGGTCCATGACTTGGAGTTAGCGGCCGTGATTTTTGCCTTGAAGCTGTGGAGACACTACTTGTACGGTGTGAAGATTGATATCTACACCGATCACAAGAGCCTGAAGTATCTTATTGATCAGAAGGATCTGAATATGCGGTAGCGTAGATGGATGGAGTTCCTGGGGGACTATACGTTCAAGATCCACTACGTGCCTGGCAAAGGGAATGTGGTTGCGGACGCGCTGAGTCGACGAGCCCCAGCTCAAGCCAATTGGCTATCGGTGCATGATGAGCGGTTGGTGCGGGAGTTGGAGGCGTTGGAGATTGTTTGTGTGGACAAGCAATCAAGTGCTGAAGCAGTTCTGAATTGAACTGAAGTCCAATATGACCTGGATGATCGTATTCTGCAGGCTTTGGATATGGATGCTCATATGAAGCAGTTCATGGTAGAGGCTCTGGATGGGTCAAATTCCCAATTCGTCGTGGAGGACGGATTGCTGTGGAAAGACGGTCGTCTGTGCGTCCCAAGTGTGGGCAATTTACGGGTGGAGTTGTTGTACGAGGCACACCATACAAAGTACTCGATTCACCCGAGGAGCACGAAGATGTACTGTGATGTGAAGAAACTGTTTTGGTGGCTGGGTTTGAAAAAGGATGTGGCGCTATACGTAGCAAAGTGCCGAACTTGCGCATTGGTGAAGGCGGAGTGCCAAAAGCCGGGAGGATTTCTTAAGTCCTTGCCTATTCTGGAGTGGAAATTCGACGACATCTCTATGGACTTTGTGCATGGTTTGCCAAGGTCGCAGAAGGGGAACGACGCCATTTGGGTGGTTGTTGATCGATTAACGAAGGTGTCGCATTTTATTCCGCATAGGAAGGATGATCCGGTGGAGAAGTTGGCAAAGCTTTATGTGGATAACTTAGTACGGCTTCATGGTGTGCCCCGCAGCATCGTGAGTGACCGAGATGCGCGGTTCACGTCCAATGATTGGAGGCTGGTGCAGCAAATGTTGGGAACAAAGCTGAAATTCAGCACAGCCTTCCATCCGCAAACGGATGGGCAGACCGAGAGGGTCAATAGAACCATGGAAGACATGCTCCGCATGTGTGTCTTGGATTTCGGAAAGTAATGGGAAGACCACCTTTATTTGATGGAGTTCGCATACAACAACAGCTACCAAGCGAGTATTCAGATGGCGCCTTTCGAGGCCCTATATGGTAGAAAATGTCGCACGCCGTTGTCTTGGTTAGAAACGGGTGAGTCAAAGTTGTATAAGCGATCGGAAGTGGAGGATGCTACTTCTTTGGTGAGAACCATTCGGGAGAGGTTGCTTATCGCTCAGGACCGGCAAGCAAAGTACTATAATGTCAAGCACAGGAACGTGGAGTTCGCTGTGGGCGATTATGTATACTTAAAGATCAAGCCGTTCAAGGGTGTCTCGCGGGTGCGGCGATTGAAAAAGCTAATCCCGAGGTACCTTGGACCGTTTGAGGTTCTGGAGCGAGTTGGTGAAGCGGCCTATCGGTTGAAGCTTTCAGTGCAGCTTAGTGGTTTACATGATGTATTCCATATTTCGGTACTTCGGAAGGCGGTGCAAGAGCCTACGCAAGTGATCGCGGTTGATCAAGTGTCGGTGGATAGTGGGCTAACGACAAAGGTCAAGCCCGTGCGGATTGAGGACTCGGAGGACAAGCGGCTACGCAATAAAGAGATCAGGATGGTCAAGGTCCGGTGGGACAATTGCGGTCGTGAGGAGCTCTCTTGGGAGAGAGAGCAGACTATGCTTGACGCGTATCCGGAGTTGTTCCGCTCAGGTACAAATTTTGGTTTTGTACATGTCTTTCCTTTATATAATTTCGAGGACGAAATTCTTTTAAGAGGGGGAGAGTTGTAACGCCCTGAAACTCAAAGGAGTGACGGGGGACGTTTTGGGCCAGTTTTGGGTTCTGGCAGCAGGCACACGGCCTGGGACACAGGCGTGTCCCAGTGCGTGTCAAGCTTGTGTCGACACTCAGCCGGTAAGTCGACACTTTGGTGTCGATAATGTGTCGAGACTGGGCACACGGCCTGCGACACGGGCGTGTCGTAGGGCGTGTCGACCCGTGTCGACACTTAGCCGCGAAGTCGACACTCTGCATTCGACGAAGTGTCGAGACATGGCACACGGCCTGCGACATGGGCGTGTCGCAGGGCGAGTCAACCCGTGTCGACACTCGACCCGGGAAGTCGACACTTTGGTCTCAAAATTGTGTCGAGACAAGGCATACGGCCTAGGACACAGGCGTGTCCAAGGCCGTGTCAGTAGGTCGACGATCTTCGCTCGACGAAGTGTCGAGTGTCGAGACCATGTACACGGCCTGGGGTCCAGGCGTGTTGAGGTGACACGGGTAAGGACACGGGCGTGTCCTAGAACCCGTGCAGTGCTCGGGTTGATTTCGGGGAAAAATGATGGGGTACACGGCCGGCCACACGGCAGTGTCAGGTGGAACACGGGCATGTCAGCTCGAACACGGGCGTGTTCGATACCCGTGTGAGGTTCCAGGTGATTCGATTTTGACGGCGAATGAGGCACACGGCCCTGTACACGGGCGTGTGCCAGGACGTGTTCGGTCCAGATTGGTCATTTCAGTCCCGAATCAAAGCCGTTCGTTTCCTTATTTTGAGATCCAACGGCTGGGGGTTGTTCCTGAAGGGATATACCCGCGATTGGACTTAGAAACCCTCACTTTTTCTTAAGTGTTATCTTTCTAAAACCTTAGAGAGAGAGGAGAGCCAAGGGAGGAAGAAGGAGCTAGATCCCGCCATTGGAGGAGCTTCGAAGCTCCAAATCGCGAGCCGACTCCGGATCCACGGAGGCAAAGCTAGTGCGGTGCTTTTCATCCGATTACTTTTCAATGGCGCCAAAGAGGAACTCTAGGGTAACGATCCTCATCTTGAGCATGAGTAGCTCTCTTTCTTTGCATAGGAAGCCCGCTCTCGCGAGTTTGCGGAGAGTTGGAGACGTTCCTTCGGGTAGATATGTGAAGTCCCCGTTGTTTAGAGTCCGTAAGCGAGAACGGACATAGGCATGATGTGTGAAGCCTACCCGGACATGTTGGTCTGGATCGGTGATGTTGCATTGCATAATGCCGGAGAAGACTCCGTGCTATTGGTTGTTTTTCGGGTTTTCTACGCGGTAGATTGCAGCAGGGAGCCTTGGGGACTAACCCAAAGGTGCACCCGGAAAACTGTGCGGATACGAGATCTTGCCAACTTGGTGGCCTGAGAGCCAACTTGAACATAACCGGGTTATGTGAATTGTGATGGAAATGGGACTCGGTGGAAGTTTGACCCGCGCAAATGGCTTAAATTGTCGTTGCGATGTGAGCACGGGTTAGATGGAACCGTACCCGTTCTATGTCGTTCGGTTAAAGAGACCTAAAGGCACGTGGCACTTACCGTTGGCATAGATTAGGGTCTTTGGCGGTTGATGACTTAAATTGTCGTGACCCAGGCCAAGAAGACAAATTGCTCATAGGTTTGGCCGTCCAAGTGGCGGTGGTGAGTCCGGAATGTCTATGGCTTTAATTGACGTGACATCGACCGGTTCACCGAGAATGTGCCCTGAGAGCACGGGGCGTGTGGTCGTGCGAGCCAACGTCTGTGATGAAATGGCTATATATATATATATATATTGCTCGCTTATGCTAATGAAATGCAGGGAAGGAGCATCGCCGCCCCGAGGTGGGGGCGAGATCGTTATAATTTGGTCAGCATTGCTGACCGTTGCCTTGATTTGCCACCGTGCGGTGGTTTGTTGCTTGCAGGTGCAGCTGGACCAAGCGGTCAATAGCGGGCTAAAGCCCGAATGCGAAGCCGGCCCTTGAAGGCCTATTTGGAAGTGTTTACTGCTTTATTCATGTGTGACCGGCCTGCGTGCCGTGGTTTGTAAAACATGTAATTTGAAGCGAAACAGTTTGTAAGGCCTTAAGGCTTATTTTGGGTATTTTGTATAACATTCCTATCTTGTATTAGTGGACATTCATGCTTTAATGTTGGGTTCTTTGTTACAACTTTTATAAACTGCTTCCGCTAGAATGCTCTGTGTAGGACGTTGAGATTGGTTGGATGGTTTCCATAAGTAACCACCCGGTCTGTCTGTAGTATATGGCATCGGGCCCCGGCCGGACCTACTGCTATATGCTATGCGACGGATAGGGGGTGTTACAGGATCACTATGTCTTTAGGAAACCTGTTTTTGACCTCCTGAATAGATCTAAAGGTCAACTAGAATTGAGTCTAAGGGTTAGTAGTCTAGGTTTGGAAGCTGCCCTCAAGACCAAGGATTTTCAGTTTGGAGACTAAGTCATATCGTCGAGCTCAGTACGACGAATCATCGAACTCCAATCGACGATCGTCTAGCTCAACTTCGACGGATCGTCGAACTCCATTCGACGATCGCTGAGCTCAACTTCAACAAATCGTCGAACTCCATTCGATGATCTTCGAGCTCAGTTCGACGATCTTGACTCAGTATTGTTCCTCTATCTCTGAGCTCAGTTCGACGATAGTTGAGCTCAGATCGACGATCTCTATTGCTATCTAAGTCCAAATCGCTGAGCTCAGTTCTACGATAGCAGAGCTCAGTTCAACATTTCTCTGAAGAGTTAAAGGATTTTCATGATTCAAATTCAGGACAGTTAAGGAGTTATTCAGCAATTAATTCAGAAGACTTTCTAGCCGTTTTCATTTATTCTGAACCAAGTTTCAAGGGATTATCAAGGAATGTTTCTTTGGACTTTACCCCAGAAGATATTTGCAATTAAGGATGCAATTAATGTCAGGCCAACGGCTAATCTTGACAGAGGATTATTGTCTATTCAGAACCAGAGAATAATATAGAAGATTTTTGAATCTCTCAGAATAACACAGAGAACAGACAACACAGAACAAGAAGAAGAAGAACAAAACATTCTCTGCTACAACATTCTCTGGACAACATCTTTCTTAACAACAACTAGAACACACAACCAAAGGAGATCAACAAATCTGAAATCTTCAGATCCCCTTTGATTCAAGTTTTCAAGGCCAACATCTTTCAAGACTCCAGACACCTAACATTTCAGCTGTTTCTGAAATTATCATTTGCTGGAGATCAACTTCTGAAGGCCTATCACCCTACAGCAAAGCTTCATTTCCTGAACATCTCAAGAACTCGGGGGGAGCTTTGACAACATCTAAATCCACATAGTCTTCTCAGCTGCTCTGAGAAAGAGAAGACTTCCATAACTCTCTCATCCCCATCTCTGTAAAGGGTTTTTCAAACTCCCTTCAAAAGTTTGTGCTTGGTTTTTGAGCACCTTGTCAAAAGATCATTGGTGGCAAGACACCTGATCAAAAAATCTGATTTGGTTTTTGAGCACCTTATCAAAAGCTCATTGGTGCACAGGACACCTGATCAACTCATCCTACAGTGGATTCCTAGCTATGGTGGTAGAAGAGCGGATGTACCCAAGTTTAGGGGAACCACTATAGCTCCTTGTGTCATCTGGCTTGCTTGTCTTTATTTTTGTTTCTGGCTGTAATTGTTTTGTGATTAGTTAGGATCTGTGATTAGTTTCTTTTGTAGGTTGTAATTTGCTATCTGTTGTGTTTAGATTTATTATTTGCTTCCCTGTTCACTCAGATTACAGCAATTGTTGTAAAACGTTTTTTAAGCACCATACTCTATTCACCCCCCCCCCCCTCTAGAGTATTTCAGATCTAGCTACACTTTCAATTGGTATCAGAGCGAGGTTGGTTAAACATACCATATCTCAGTGGTTGCACAGGCTAACACCTGAACCCCAAGATCCCTAGTTAGATCTGCTTGCCTTAGATTTTATTATTAGATTATTTCTTCACAAATCATGGCCCAAAACAAAGATTATGCTAGCACCAGACCTCTAGTGTGCAATCTATCCAAGTTTGCACTTTGGAAAGCAAGGATCAGATTATACATGAATTCTATTGACAAGGATATTTTTAATTCTGTTTTGACAGTCTGTCCAAGACCTCCAGAGAACTCAAATACAAATGCTGTTCCACCTCCATCAGGAACAGATGCTGATATCAAGAAGTGGAAGGTAGCTGATGCAAAGGCTATGAATATCCTAGCCCAGACCATGTCTGATGACATCTTTCAAAAGGTGGCTGAATGCAATTCAGCAAAGGAAATCTGGGATAAACTCTCTGAAATAGTCTCAGGCTCAGCTGATGAAAGAAAGGACAGGAGATCCCACCTCATATCTCAATATGAGAATTTCAAGAAGGGAGAAACTGAATCAGTTGGAGACATGTACAATAGACTCAGTCTGATAGTCAGTGAACTCAGGACTTTGGATAAGGAGATATCATTGACTGAACTTAATGACAAAATCCTGATGTGCTTCCGAAGCACTTGGGATTCAAGAATCTGGCCAATCAAGGATGCCAGAAGTTTGAATGAGATCACCACAGAAGCTCTTTTGGGGAAGCTCAAATCTTATGAGCTGCTCATTAAGAACAGAGAAGAAGAGCAGATGGCTGCCTCACCAGCCACAAGAAAAGAGAAGACAATAGCCTTCAAAGCAACTGAAGATCAGCCTGAAGACAAAGTCACAGGCAATGATGAACTGCTCAGTCTATTGGCCAAAAGATTCTACAAGATGGCTAGAAAGGACTTCAAAAAGAGATCATACAAGGAGCATGATAAGCCAAGGTATGATAAGTCAAATAATAAGGAAATTGTCTGCTTTGGTTGCAGGAAACCAGGGCACATTGTACCTGACTGTCCAGAGAACAAAAATAAGGACAGAAGGGATAAGAAAGAAAGAAGAAAGGAGAAAGACTTCAAGAAGAATGGTAATAGCAAACCCTCCTCAAGCAAGAACAAACACACAAGGAAGGGATTTGTTACTGAATCCTGTAGTTAAACTGAAGAGGAATCAGAAGCCTCATCCAGCTCCAGTGATGATGAAGATGATGCAGAAGAGAAAGAGTTCTGCATGATGGCAATCAATGCCTCTCAACACAATTCAGATGAAGAAGAGTCAGAGTCAGACTCAGAGACTAAACTTGAAGAAGACCAGGTAATCAGTTCATTTGATTTCAATTCAGAGGACTTTAAATCTGAGTTTAAAGTATTATGTTTAGACCTGCTAAAATCTGAGAAAGAAATTATCTCTCTCAGAAATCATTTATCTGAACATAATATCTTAAAGTCAGAAAACCTCAAACTCTCTCAGGAGTTGGAGTATTGTAGGGAGCAGATAGCTTCACTGAAAGGTGAGCTATCTGAGGCCAAGAAGCTTGAAGAATCCCTTAATGGGAGAAGTATCAAGCTGATGGACATCACAAGCACAGTGAACTCCAGATTTAACAGTACACTGGGCTTGGGTGCTTCATCCAGCCAACCTATAGTTCTAACAACCCCAATCAAGTTCATTTCTGATAAAGGGAATGGAGTTGTAGAGGTAGCTAGGAAAAATTCTAATCTGCCCAAGAAAACTAAGTCTCAGCAGAAATCGTCGAACGGAGCTCGACGATCGCCGAATGCAGATAGACGATCTCAGGAAAAATCGTTGAACTCAGGTCGACGATCTCAAATTCCTGAACTCTACCACAATCGACCGTCGAACGGAGCTCGACGATCTGACCCAAGATCGTCGAACGCAGCTCCACGATCGTCGAATAGAGATTAGAGCTCTGGGAATTCCTTCAAGGGCAAATAAAAATCCAATCCTAGGGCTCCTTCATCCCAAATCTTTAACCCTTATACTGAATGGATAATACCTCTAAGGAGATATCATACTGAAGGTTATAAGAGTCAACCTGGGATATCTTTTATTTCTGAGTTTAAAGGTTATCAACATAGGCCCAAGGTAAACTGGGTCAAAAACAAATGAATTATTTTATGTGCAGGTGAAGACCTATCCAACATCTAACCAGCAATGGTACTTGGATAGTGGGTGCTCTAAGCACATGATAGGAAACAAGGAAAACCTCACATCCTTTAAAGCCAAGCTTGGACCCAAAGTTATTTTTGGTGATTCAAACTTTGGACAAACTAAAGGATATGGTGCAGTCCAGATTGGGACAGTGACATTCAAGAAGGTAGCTTATGTGGAAGGACTGAAGCACAATCTGATAAGCATCAGTCAGCTATGTGATGAAGGCTAGCAGGTGACTTTCAGCAAAGCATTATGCAAGATCAAGTCAGAGGACAACACAACTGTGTTGACAGGTTAAAGGAAAGGTAACATCTATCTAGTAGATTTTATTTCAACTGATGTAGATATTTGCCTGTTCAATTCTGTCTGTAGACCTAATATTTTATGACATAAGAGAATAGGACATCTGAACCTTAGAACTATTGCTAGGCTATCCAAGGACAACCTTGTTAGAGGACTACCTTCTGGCCCCTACAAGAAGGAAGGACTCTGCAGGGCTTGTTAATTAGGCAAGCAAACTAAAAATAGTTTTAAGTCACTTAATAAGTGTGATTCACCTAGGATATTGTATCTGTTACACATGGATCTCTTTGGACCCATCACAGTACAAAGCCTAGGAGGGAAATCTTACACTTTAGTAGTTGTAGATGACTTCTCTAGATTCACATGGGTGTTCTTTCTGAGGAAGAAGTCTGATAACTTTAAGTGTTTGACAGAGTTTCTCAAATATATACAGATTGAGTTCAATACTCACATTGCCCTGATCAGAAGTGATCATGGGACAGAATTTGATTCTCTTCTTATGCAATAGTTCTGTCAGAGTGAAGGGATCAGGCATACTTTCTCAACTCCTAGAACTCCTCAACAAAATGGGGTAGCTGAAAGGAAAAATAGAAGTCTGCCATCAGTTGTCAGATGCTCACCTGAAGGCAGTGAACACCTCCAACTATGTGTTGAATAGAAGTTTGATACATAAACTGAAAGATATGGTACCTAAACACCTAGAGGGGGGGGGGTGAATAGGTGACCTAATCCTTTTCTAACTTTGTTGGCAGCCAAACAGTTATATCACAGATTTCTAACTACTTTTGCACAGCAAACAGCAATAACAAAACATACACAGCTAATCCACAACACAATCACAGCACAGCACACAGTGTTTTATAGTGGTTCCCCAAGATATGGGTACATCCACTTTCCCCCTTCGCCTATCTAGCAGTGTACTAGATTCGGCCAAACTTCTCCACTGTCTCAGAACCCAAATTGGTTCCTACACCACAGGCCCAAAGCCTTACAACTCAGCTTTATCCCAAAGCCTACACTCAGCCAATCAAGGCCTACACTCAGCCAACCAAGGCCTACACTCAGCCAACAAGGCCTACACTCAGAGATCTCTATCTCCTACACTCAGGCTATCAAGCCCTACCCTCAGCCTTTATAAATAAAGGCTTACAAATCACTCAGATCCAAAGGATCCTACAAGTTAAAATGTAATACAAATAATAACTCTACAACTCAGAATTAAAGGAGGGGAGTTGAGAGATTCTTGATGAGTTCTTGGAAGAACTCAGCTGGATTCACCCTGACTTAGCTTTCTTCAAAGCTTCTTGAGTAGAACTGAATAAGATTGAATCCTCTGCAGTTGTTCCTTGACCTCTGCCACTTAAGATCCAGAATTGAATCTGAATCCTTCTTCTCAGCCTAGTTCCAGAGGCTGATTTCTTGGATGGAGCCCTCTCTCTCCAACTTCTTAGATCTGCACTTGGACTGCAAGATCTTCTTGTGTTGATACTCTTGGTACCACTTTAATAATTACTTCATCAAGGTGATCAACCTTAACAATAATCTGATCAACAACCTCAACAACAGTTTCTGTAAACTGTGGGTGCCTATTTATAGGCCTTCTTCATGGTAACCGGCTGGTCCGGTTCATAACTGACTTCTGACATCTCTGACAGTTGCTGTAGACTGGCTGGAACGGCAGCTGTCAAGTCATCCAGTCACTTCTTGAAAATCTCTAACTGTCTGTAAGTGTCGAGACTTTCTGTCTTTAAGTGTCGACACTTATAGTCCAAGTGTCGACACATGTTGTGTAAGTGTCGACACAAGTCTACAAGGTGTCGACACAACTCCTTGTATGTCTCGACACAGATTCTTCTGCATGTGTCGACACTGAAATTGAGTGTCGACACAAGCACTTGTTCTTCTAGCTTTTGCTGAATTCTTCTATGTGTCGACACATCTCCTTTGTGTCGACACATCTTCTTGTGTTGAATCTGTCAAGTGTCGACACTGCTTCTTAGTGTCGACACATAGTCTTCTATATTGAATCTTGCTGAGTGTTGACACAGCTCCTTGTGTCGACACACCTTCTTGTTATTGAGACTTCAGCTGAGTGTCGACACATTCCCTTAGTGTCGACACTTGTACTTAGAATATTTTGTTGATAATTCTGTTCTTTGCTAAGTGTCGACACAGCTCCTTGTGTCGACACTTTCTTCAAGTGTTGAGTCTTTAGCTAAGTGTCGACACATTGTGCTGGGTGTCGACACTTACTTCAAGTGTTGACTCTACTGGTTAGTGTCGACACATTGTGTTGAGTGTCGACACTTGTACTTAGTCTCTGCAGACTTTTGCTGAGTGTCGACACAGCTCCAAGTGTCGACACTTTCTGGTGTAGACACAGCTTCACTGGGTGTCGACACAGCTCCTTGTGTCGACACTTTCTGTCTGCACTTTTCTTCACTGAGTGTCGACACAGCTCCAAGTGTCGACACTTTCTGTCTGGTGTCGACTCTGCATCCCAGGTGTCGACACAATGACTCCAAGTGTCGACACTGCTTGTCTGGGTGTTGACACAAGCCTTCTTAAGTGTCGACACTTTCCCTCTGGGTGTCGACACATGGACTTAGAAACTTTTTGCTTCAGTCCAGTACTTTCTTAACCTGCACAAGTAACTCAAACATACATCAAATACATTATGATGTATATCATTGAGTTGGGTGAGGCTTCTTCAAATCAGGTACATTTGACCAATGTACCCAACAATCTCCCCCTATTTGGAGAAGTCATAACCCTTAGTCAATGATATACACCATTCATAATTAAAATTACAAAATGATGTACAACAGATTATATTCAGCAGGGTAATCATAACATGTATTAAATCACACATGTATACACATTCAACATTGCAGAACAAACAAGAAATAGACACATTCTCAGAACAATCATGAAATATATTTATCATATATTGTTCTAACAGTTTTCTAATACATCTTCAATGGTTTACAAAAATGTTTTTCATTCAAAAGATTTCAACAATCTTCAAGTCAATTCCTAATCTATTTCTGGTCTGGTTCTTTGATAACTATGCCTTTGCCAGGTTGGACTTGAGCTTTGACAGTGGCTTCAGCAGTTTCAGCAACAGCAGGCTTCTTGCCTTTTAAGTCCTTCTTCTTCAGCTCTTCTGCTTTGATTTTCTGCCTCTCAAAATAGTGGTATGGCTTAGGAAAGTACTTGCTAGGCTCCACTGCAGTAGGAGGTAGCTTTCCCATCTTTGCCTTTCTTCTATATTGAACAATGGCCTCCTGTCTTATTTCATGTTTCCTCCATTCTGCTTCAGAGAACCACTTGTTACTTTCATGAGCATTGTCCTTGGCAGCTTTCCAGGCAGTTAAAATTATATTCCTAGAGGTAGGGCTCCACTGTTCAAAATCTGGCTTTTGTTCTGCTTGTTCCCTAAACCTCTTCTTTGACAACCTTGCCTCTTCTTCTTTCTCTAATGCCTCTTCCATAGCTGTAGAAATAGGTTGAACAACCTTTTCCAGAACAACATTTGACTTCCCTGCAGTTGGGTTATACATCTGGTGAATATCAGCTTGCACCATGTCAAAATCTGGTGGAGGATATATGACCTGAGCTACCTCTGGTTGCTCACCTCCAAGATATGCACTTTGAATCCCAGATTCAGCAACATTGTCATCATCACAGAGTGGAGGATAGCCCAGTGTAGCTCTGATGGAGTTAGATATCCATTTGGCATGGTCAGAGCTAGCTTTGACTAATACTCTCTCCCCCTTTATGACTTCTCTAGCCATATGGTCTCTGACATCATCCTTTTGAAATCTTATTTGACTATCCAAATACCTGATTCCCTCTTTAAAGAATGGTTTCAGCTTTGTAAGTTGTTCAGAGATGACTTTCTGGGAATCTTTAATAGCAGACTTAACAGCAGTAAGTTCTTCCTGGAATACTTTATCAAAATCAGCTTTGGCAGCAGTAGTAGATGTTGAAGGTTCAGCAGCCTTGTTCTTTATTTCAGTGACAATAGCATTGTGTGAAGCAGTCAAGTTGTCATTCATCCTTAACTGATTTTCCAGTACATACCCTTGCTTCAATGCTATATCATCTACCTGTGTTTTGATCTTCTCCTGATGTGTTGCCAGATAGACTACTGCATTCCCACCCTTGTGGAAGCAGTCAGTCATTTCCTTTTTGTTAAGGTTCATCTCAAACCTTATAGACTTTATATCTTGGGCCAGATCAAATTGTAAAGCTTTGTGCCCTTCATCTACATAAGCCTCGATTGCTTTTCTTTGTTCATCCATTTTAATCTGCAGTGCAGTCAGTAAAGCACTATAATCAGCAGTTGGAGCTTGCTGAACTATAGGCTGTGGGGCAATGGATTGCAAGGCTTTCTTATAACTCTGACTTCTCCTCTTGAAGACATAGAGTTTCTTCTTCTTGGCCCTAGCACTCTCCTCATCTTCAGAGGCAGAAGTGCTGGCAATATCAACCCTGTCCTTAGGGCTTTGAGGCTTCTCAGTTTGCACATCAGGTGCTTTCTCAGTTTCCAGCATAATAGGCTCTTCCAGATCTTGTACTTGCTCCCCTTCAGCAGCAGCAGTATCTCTTTCAGCAGCTTCTTTGTCCATGTCAAAATCAACTTGATCTAGATTGAGAAATAGATCTTCCATGGTGAATTCAGGTGGTGAAGAAGCTGGAGATGTTCTTGGTTCTTCAACCACAGGATCAGGAATTACTTCTTGTACAGCAGATGTGTCTTCTCTAACAGCATCTGGTTTTTGAGTATTCAGCTGAGTTTGCTGAAGATCATCAGACAAATCAGCATCTTCTATAATATAGACTAAAGTTTTTAGGTCAGTGAGTACCTCTTGTATGATGGTGGTGGCTTGCTCACTGTCCAGTATAGAGGGTTCTTCTACACCTGGAAGCTCCCCCTGGCTGTGATCCCTATGGATGGGGCTAGCTTGAGGCAGCTCCCCCTGGATCTCAGCTATATCTTGAGCAGCAGGGGTCTTCTCTGCAGCCACTTCCTCTTGATCATCAGGAGTGAAAACAACTTGTTCTTCACTCCCTGAACTGCTGGAGGACTCCTGTGTCACAGGAGATGTCTTCCTTTTCTTCCTTGGAGGAGAATCTTTCTTAGTAACTGGCTTCTCTGGAGTTGGCATTTCCTTGGACAATACCCTGTCCCATCTGGAAAAGATCCTTAGATCCATCTTCCTCATGTGGTTTATCTTACTTCCTGTAGCTGTATTCATTACCTCTGGTATGGTACCAGCTAGGTAGAGACTAAGTATTCTGCCCAGGTTGGGCTTCTTCAGACTCTCCTTGATTTTCTCATACACCACTTGAGACCAATCTATTTTCAGAGTGAAGATTATTCTTGTCATGATTTCAAACATGTAGGCAGACACTCTGTCATGCCCTCCAGTCTTGTTGAGTAAGACTTTTCCTACAATCTCAGACATGAACTTTCCTTGGTTATTCATGCATTTCCTGTTGAATACAGATCCTATCTTCATCTTAGGATCAAGACCACACCAGGTTAAAGCTTCCCTGGTCTTTGAAGCAGTAACCTCTTCTTCATCTTGAATTTTGGGTAGCTGGAGTACCTTCCTCAGACTCTTAGGTGAAATCTTGATCTTAGTTCCATGAACTCTGGATTTGATTCTGAATCCAGATTCATCTACAGCAGCTCCATTAAGGAATTCAAGAACTTCCTTTTTCCAAATCTTTGTTGGTTCTGAAACCAAGTATTCTAGTCCAGAATTGGCGACTAGGGTTACCACCGACTTGATTTCTTGATCAGCTTCGTCGAACGCGCCTCGCACTAGCTCATAGCCCTCGTTAACGTTCTCCTCAAGCTTAGGAGCCATTAGGGTTTGGAGAATTAGTCTTGAGAAAAGAGAGGTGTCGACACAGTAGTTTTGATCTCGAAACTTTGAAAGCGTGTCGACAAACAAAGACAGAACCCTATTTATATCTTTCTGATTTTGAAGATGAACAGGCGGGATAGCTAGCTTAAAATGTGTCGACACTGGCAATAAGTGTCGACACTGACTTGCAATGTCTCGACACATATGTGTCGACACAAGTTTAGTCAACAGATTTTATGTGTCGACACATGGTTATGTGTCGACACAACATAACTCGACACATTGTCGAGACTTTACTTAGAAAAATTCTGAGTAAAACTTAAGTGTCGACACCATATTGGATGTGTCGACACCTACTTGACATGTGTCGACACTAACATTCTGAAGTGTCGACACCACATTCCTAGATGTGTCGACACCTTTTTCCTGAAGTGTCGACACCACTATTCTGTGTCGACATAGACTTGTCTATGTGTCGACACCTTTTGACTTAGTCATTTTTCATTCTGTAAACTTAGTCTAAGTTTATCATTCCTAGTTCAATTTTGAATCTATTGAACTTAGCTTCTTCTAGTGGCTTAGTAAACATATCAGCTACTTGTTCATCTGTTTTAACATATTCTAATAAAATATCTTCTCTTTCTACATGCTCCCTAAGAAAATGATATTTAATCTCAATATGTTTTGTCTTACTATGGGATACATGGTTATTAGCTATTGAAATAGTACTTGTAGAATCACAGAACAGTGGAGTTCTACTTACCTGAAATCCATAGTCCTCTAGCTGATGTTGAATCCACAGAAGTTGAGCACAGCAACTTCCTGCAGCCACATACTCTAACTCAGCTGTGGAGATAGCCACACTGGTTTGCTTCTTGCTACTCCATGAAATTAATCTCCCACCTAGGAATTGACAGGTTCCAGTAGTGCTCTTTCTATCCTCTTTGCATCCTGCAAAGTCTGCATCTGAATAACCTGTTAGATCAAAGTCTCCATTCCTAGGGTACCAGAGGCCTAGATATGGAGTGCCCTTTAGATATCTCAATATTCTTTTGACTGCAGTCAAATGAGACTCTTTAGGGCAGGCTCGATACCTGGCATAAACACATGTAGCATACATGATGTCTGGTCTACTAGCAGTCAAGTATAATAGGGAGCCAACTATCCCTCTATACAAGGTTTCATCTACAGGTTTCCCTGCATCATCCTTGCTAAGAGACATACTTGACCCCATAGGAGTCTTCATGGTACTGGATGAATCCATACCATACTTCCTTATGAGTTCTAGGGTGAACTTTGACTGACAAATGGACAAACCACTCTCAGTCTGTTTAACTTGGAGACCCAAGAAAAACTTCAGCTCTCCCATACTACTCATCTCAAACTGACCTTGCATAAGTTTTGCAAACTTTTTGCAAAGGCTGCTTTCAGTAGACCCAAATATAATGTCATCTACATATATTTGGACTAGTATGACTTGGCCTCTAGATTCCCTAAGGAATAGAGTCTTATCTATTTTCCCCCTTGAGAACTTGTTCTCAATGAGGAAACTAGATAGGGTTTCATACCAAGCTCTAGGAGCTTGCTTTAACCCATATAAAGCTTTCCTAAGTCTATAGACATAATGAGGTAGAGTTGGATCAACAAAACCTGAAGGCTGCTCCACATAGACTTCTTCTTTTAAATTACCATTTAGGAATGCTGACTTTACATCCATTTGGTATACCTTGAATCCTTGATAGGTTGCATAGGCCAAGAACATTCTTATGGCTTCCAGTCTGGCTACTGGAGCAAAGGTTTGATCAAAATCAATACCTTCTTCTTGCCTATATCCTTTAGCAATCAGTCTAGCTTTATTCTTAATGATGACACCTTGTTCATCCATCTTATTCCTGTAGATCCACTTAACTCCTATTACATTGTGGTCCTTAGGTTTAGGAACAAGTTCCCAAACCTTGCACCTCTTGAACTGATTAAGCTCTTCTTGCATTGCTTCAGTCCATTGTGGATCTTGTATTGCTTCTTCAAACTTCTTAGGTTCAACTTGTGACAGAAAGCTGGAATAGATTGCAGCATTCTGATTTCTGCTCCTTGTTTGAACTCCTTGTCTTGGATCTCCAATAATCAGCTCTACTGGATGATCTCTAAGATGCCTGTGGGCTGGAGACATCCTCACTTCTGGTTGAACCATTTCAGCATCTGCATCATGCTGTATACCTTGGATTTCTTCAGCAATTGGCACATGTAGTTCTCCCCCTGGACAACAGCTACTCTCCTCTCCTTGCTGTCTTGCAGTATGCACTTCTTCTATAGTAAGCTTGTCCATTTTCTTTGTCAAACCTGTGGGGCTGCATACATTGCTAGACAACTCATTATTAATAAGTTTAGTCTCATCAAAAACTACATGCACAGATTCTTCTACAACTTGTGTAGTCAAGTTGTAGACTCTATAAGTCTTACTATTATTGCTGTACCCAACAAAAATTCCCTCTTGGGACTTGACAGCAAACTTAGTTAAGTAAGTCTTCCCATTGTTAAGTATGAAGCATTTACAACCAAAGATCCTAAAATAGGATAGGTTTGGTTTCCTGCCTTTCACTACTTCATAGGGGGTCTTGTTAAGCCCTTTAGTGATGATAGCCCTATTTATAACATGGCATGCAGTGTTAACTGCTTCAGCCCAGAAATACTTAGGCAGTGATGTATCACTTAGTAGGGTTCTACCAGCCTCTATCAAGGTCCTATTTTTCCTCTCAACAATGTCATTTTGCTGAGGTGTTCTAGGTGAAGAGAATTCTTGAAATATCCCAAAGTCTTCACATAGTTTTGTCATGCTTTCAGACTGAAACTCAGTACCATGGTCACTTCTAATTTTGACCACAGTACTATTAAGTTCATTTTGAATTTACTTGACAAAGCTATAGAAGAAACTAGGTGTTTCAGATTTCTGTCTTAAGAAGAACACCCAGGAAAACCTTGAGTAGTCATCTACAACTACAAGGGTATAGACCTTCCTACCTAAGCTGTGAACTGGCATTGGACCAAAGAGATCCATATGCAAGAGGTACAAACACCTCACAGCATCTTTGTTCTCTATGCTTTTAAAGGTGGATTTAGTCTGCTTGCCCTTTTGACAAGCTGAGCAAATACCATCTTTAACACACTTAACTTGAGGACCATTCCTCACCAACTCTTTGCTAAAGAGTTTGCTAATAGTCTTGTAGTTAAGATGGGCTAGCCTCTTGTGCCATTTGACACAATGAGAGACTGTCTCATCAGCTACAAGACAAACTGGAGAACCATTGTTCTCAACCATAATGTCTAGGCAGTAGACATTCCTCTTCCTATAACCAGTCAAAATGATCTCTTGATCACTTGACCTCTTGATATGACAACCATTTTTAACAAATGAGATGTCATACCCTACATCACTTAATTGACTTATACTTATTAGGTTGTGTTTCAACCCTTTAACATAAGCCACTTGAGTAATGGTAACTAAGTTTGAAGAAATGTTATCAAACCCTTTGATGATTCCTTTTCAGAACCACCAAAGGTCACTTTAGGACCATTTTTGATTGGAATGTAGTCCTTCAGTAGTCCCCTTGTTCCAGTCATATGTCTGGAACATCCACTATCCAAGTACCATGTTGGGGTATGGCCACTTGGACTGACCTGCAAAACAAATTAATGAACCTTAGAACCCAAAGTATTCTTGGGTCCTTGGTGATTGTTAGTTTGCAATTTGACAAACCTACCTACTGGCTTTCCAACAGGTAGTTTGGAACTCACTTTGGCACACACATTGTGCCAACAGTCTACTGCAAAATGGCCAACTTTGCCACAGCACCAACATTCAAATTTATTGTACCTTTGCTTAGGTACTGCCTTGGATGTCTTGACTACAGCAGGCTTGTTGAATGTTGGGGCTTTGCCCTTGGACTTATACTTGGACTGCTCAGTCCCTGCAGGTCTAATAAAGCCCAGTCCAGCTTTACCCTTGTGATGAACAAATTCATCAATTATGGGTAACACTGACTTAGGTTTAGAAAACCTAGCAACCAAGTCCTTCTCCTTCTGAAGATTGTTCTCCAGACACTTAATTTGATCATTCTTAAAAGTGATAGTTCCCATCTGAATCACTGTTATGTGTTTCAGCCTGGCTATCTCATTCAGTTTTTGATCAAATTGCTTCTCAAAATCTGTTGCAGCAGCTTTAAGATCAGCAATTTCCTTTGCCTGACTTTTGGCAAGGGACTTGCTTTTCTTGTAAGCTTGCAACAGCACTCTATATTCATCTATAAGTTGATGAATATCATCCTCAGACTCAGATACATTCTCATCACTTGATGAAGAAGAATCTGAATCTAAACTAGAACAAGAAACTGAATTTAATCTTGAACTTTGTACCTGACTGGGTCCTGGCTGCTCCAGGATTTTGGCACTTTCTGTCAAAGGCATTAGCCCTTGGCAATGACTGTCTTCTTGTTCATAAATTGACTCCAAGATCTGCATGAATTCTTCCTCTTCTTCTTCAGCAAACAACCCTATGTAGGCTTCAGCCTCAGACTCAGTTTCTGAAGAAGAGATATCTGATAGAGTCCTCTCCTTCTTAGCAACAAAAGACTTTTCTTTCTTCCCTTTGAAGTGAGTCTTTTTCCTGTCACTAGATTCCTTTCTCTTCTCTGAACAATCTGCAATAACATGGCCCAGTCTATTGCAGCAATAGCAAACAATCTTTGAACCAGTTGCCTTGCTTGATTTTGTCCTTTTCTTGTCATTCTTTGAAGACCTCTTTTTCTGATAAGAGTCTTCCTTTCCTTGTGATGTAGAAGGCCTTGACCTCCACTGTTTCTTTTTCAAAAACTTCTGAAAGTGTCTAGTGAAAGCAGCAAAGTCTTCATCACTTTCACTGCTCTTAGACTTTGTGCTGACAGACTCATCAGACTCTGATTCAACTACCTCTGGAGGTGGAGTTAAAGACTTATTCTTGCACTTTTTGGGAACTTCTGTCTTGAAAGCAACAGTTCTTTCTTTGTGCTCAGTCCTTGTTGATTTCTCCTCCTCTTTTCTCACTGTTAACTGCATTTCATAAGACAATAGCTTGCCAAACAGTGTGGGAGGAGGAATTTCCCCCAACTTATCCATTTCTCTTATGACACAGATCTTGTTGTCCCAATCTTTGGTTAGGGACCTTAGGAACTTGTCATTTAGTTCATAGTTACTGAACTCTCTTCCATAAGATATGAGTTCATTAACTATTCTGTAAAATTTCTTATAGCACTCAGTGATGCTATCACCCTTTCCTTGCCTAAAGCTTTCATACTCCTGATTTAGCAAGGACTTCCTATCTTGCCTAACTTCTTCAGAACCTTCCATATAAAAACAATGAGAGTATCCCATATCTCTTTTGCTGTTTTACAGTGAATTAAGTTCTGAAAAGTTACATCATCAATGGCACTCACTATTATGTTCTGTGCCCTCTTGTCCATGGTGGCCAGGACAATTTCATCCTTAGTCATCTCAGAGAAATCCTTTGGAGTTCTCTGGTTTGCATCTAGAACTGAAATCTTCATGGGCACATAAGGCCCTTCCTTTACTGTGATGTAGATTCTAGGGTCTGAGGCCTCCATAAACAGCCTTACCCTTTCTTTCCAGATCCAAAAGATCTCCTTTCTGCATATGGGTAATTTCATGGAACCCAATTCCTTGTGATTCTCATAGGAACCCATGTTTCTTGATTTTCTTGAATTTCTTGAATCTGTGTTTTGCCAACATTGAATCTGCCAAACAGGATCTCCTCAGACTGTTAGTCCTTGTTTTGAGTAACCTCCCTCTGATACCACTTGAAAGATATGGTACCTAAACACCTAGAGGGGGGGTGAATAGGTGACCTAATCCTTTTCTAACTTTGTTGGCAGCCAAACAGTTATATCACAGATTTCTAACTACTTTTGCACAGCAAACAGCAATAACAAAACATACACAGCTAATCTACAGCACAATCACAGCACAGCACACAGTGTTTTATAGTGGTTCCCCAAGATATGGGTACATCCACTTTCCCCCTTCGCCTATCTAGCAGTGTACTAGATTCGGTCAAACTTCTCCACTGTCTCAGAACCCAAATTGGTTCCTACACCACAGGCCCAAAGCCTTACAACTCAGCTTTATCCCAAAGCCTACACTCAGCCAATCAAGGCCTACACTCAGCCAACCAAGGCCTACACTCAGCCAACAAGGCCTACACTCAGAGATCTCTATCTCCTACACTCAAGCTATCAAGCCCTACCCTCAGCCTTTATAAATACATGCTTACAAATCACTCAGATCCAAAGGATCCTACAAGTTAAAATGTAATACAAATAATAACTCTACAACTCAGAATTAAAGGAGGGGAGTTGAGAGATTCTTGATGAGTTCTTGGAAGAACTCAGCTGGATTCACCCTGACTTAGCTTTCTTCAAAGCTTCTTGAGTAGAACTGAATAAGATTGAATCCTCTGCAGTTGTTCCTTGACCTCTGCCACTTAAGATCCAGAATTGAATCTGAATCCTTCTTCTCAGCCTAGTTCCAGAGGCTGATTTCTTGGATGGAGCCCTCTCTCTCCAACTTCTTAGATATGCACTTGGACTGCAAGATCTTCTTGTGTTGATACTCTTGGTACCACTTTAATAATTACTTCATCAAGGTGATCAACCTTAACAATAATCTGATCAACAACCTCAACAACAGTTTCTGTAAACTGTGGGTGCCTATTTATAGGCCTTCTTCATGGTAACCGGCTGGTCCGGTTCATAACTGACTTCTGACATCTCTGACAGTTGCTGTAGACCGGCTGGAACGGCAGCTGTCAAGTCATCCAGTCACTTCTTGAAAATCTCTAACTGTCTGTAAGTGTCGAGACTTTCTGTCTTTAAGTGTCGACACTTATAGTCCAAGTGTCGACACATGTTGTGTAAGTGTCGACACAAGTCTACAAGGTGTCGACACAAATCCTTGTATGTCTCGACACAGATTCTTCTGCATGTGTCAACACTGAAATTGAGTGTCGACACAAGTACTTGTTCTTCTAGCTTTTGCTGAATTCTTCTATGTGTCGACACATCTCCTTTGTGTCGACACATCTTCTTGTGTTGAATCTGTCAAGTGTCGACACTGCTTCTTGGTGTCAACACATAGTCTTCTATATTGAATCTTGCTGAGTGTCGACACAGCTCCTTGTGTCGACACACCTTCTTGTTGTTGAGACTTCAGCTGAGTGTCGACACATTCCCTTAGTGTCGACACTTGTACTTAGAATATTTTGTTGATAATTCTGTTCTTTGCTAAGTGTCGACACAGCTCCTTGTGTCGACACTTTCTTCAAGTGTTGAGTCTTTAGCTAAGTGTCGACACATTGTGCTGGGTGTCGACACTTACTTCAAGTGTTGACTCTACTGGTTAGTGTCGACACATTGTGTTGAGTGTCGACACTTGTACTTAGTCTCTGCAGACTTTTGCTGAGTGTCGACATAGCTCCAAGTGTCAACACTTTCTGGTGTAGACACAGCTTCACTGGGTGTCGACACAGCTCCTTGTGTCGACACTTTCTGTCTGCACTTTTCTTCACTGAGTGTCGACACAGCTCCAAGTGTCGACACTTTCTGTCTGGTGTCGACTCTGCATCCCAGGTGTCGACACAATGACTCCAAGTGTCGACACTGCTTGTCTGGGTGTCAACACAAGCCTTCTTAAGTGTCGACACTTTCCCTCTGGGTGTCGACACATGGACTTAGAAACTTTTTGCTTCAGTCCAGTACTTTCTTAACCTGCATAAGTAACTCAAACATACATCAAATACATTATGATGTATATCATTGAGTTGGGTGAGGCTTCTTCAAATCAGGTACATTTGACCAATGTACCCAACATAAACTAAAGGGAAAGACTCCCTATGAATTACTCAAATGGAAGAAACCTAAAGTTGATTATTTTAGAGTTTTTGGCTGCATTTGGTATATACACAATAATGACAAGAGATATTTAGCAAAATTTCAAGCTAAAGCTGATGAAGGAGTGTTTCTGGGATACTCCATGATCAGTAAGGCTTATAGGGTTTATAATAAATCATCTCTTAAAATTGAAGAATCTGTTCATATATCATTTGATGAATCAAACATGTCTTTCAAGGAGAAGAACACTTGTACCATAGAACCTTTGCAGGAACATTCTCTTGTTGAAGATTTGAACAAGTTACAAGTTACTCAAAAAGAGGAAAGCAGTGAAGATGAAGAATGCATTCAACATATTGGGGAGAAACAACTTGAAGAGCCAGTTGTTGTACCACAAGAGGAAACAACAACACAGGTTGGTGAACAATCAACGCCCCCTGTTGATTCAGTAACATCAAGAGACCATCCAATTTCTGAAGTAATTGGAGACATCTCAGCTGGTGTGCAAACCAGAAATCAGGTGAACAAAAACCTGTTGCACACTTGCTTCCTATCTCAAATTGAACCTCAGTCCATTCAAGATGCAGAGCAAGATCCACACTGGATCATTGCAATGCAAGAAGAGTTGCATCAATTTGAAAGGAACAAAGTTTGGGAACTAGTGCCAAAGCCTAAGGATCACTCCATTGTTGGAACAAAGTGGGTGTTCAGAAACAAACTAGATGATCAAGGAGTAATTGTAAGGAACAAGGCAAGGCTAGTTGCTCAAGGATATTCTCAAGAAGAAGGCATAGACTATGACCAGACTTTTGCACCAGTTGCAAGATTAGAAGCCATCAGAATCTTCTTAGCTTATGCGGCACACAAAGGCTTCAAGGTATATCAGATGGATGTCAAAAGTGCATTTCTCAATGGAGACATCAAAGAAGAAGTATTTATCAGACAACCTCCAGGTTTTATCTCTCTAACTTATCCTGATTATGTTTTTAAGTTGAACAAAGCATTATATGGTCTCAACCAAGCTCCTAGAGCATGGTATGAGACCCTAGCATACTTCCTTCTAGAAAATGGATTTATAAGGGGTAGAGTAGACAAAACTCTTTTCATTTGAACCCATAAGTCTCATACCCTACTAGTACAGATTTATGTAGATGATATTATTTTTGGATCTACTGATTCAAATTTGTGCATAAGGTTTTCCAACCTAATGCATTCTAAATTTGAAATGAGTAGCATGGGTGAGCTATCCTTCTTCCTAGGATTGCAAGTCAAACAACATGCTGAAGGCATCTTTATTTCCCAAACAAACTATGCAAATAAATTGGTTAAGAAATTTGGTATGTCTGAAGCATCTTGCATGAAAACACCTATGCCTACTATTATTGTATTGGATGGTGATGAACATGGGAAACCTGTTGATCAGACAACATATAGAGCAATGATTGGCTCTTCACTGTACCTTACAGCTAGTAGACCTGATATAATGTTTGTTACATGTATATATGCTAGGTTCCAAGTAAGCTCTAGAGAGTCACACCTAACACTAGTAAAGAGGATTCTCAGGTATGTTAAAAGTTGTCCAAATCTAGGTCTCTGGTATCCAAAAGATTCAGCATTTGAATTCACTGGATTTTCTGATGCTGATTATGCTAGATGCAGAATTGACAGGAAAAGCACCAGTGGAACTTGTCAGTTCCTTGGTGACAGACTTGTCTCTTGGTTTTGTAAGAAACAAACTTCTGTGTCAACTTCAACTGCTGAAGCTGAATATATGGCTGCAGGCAGTTGTTGTTCACAAATCTTGTGGATTCAAAACCAACTCCTAGACTATGGCTACAACTTAGAGAAGTCTAAAATATTTTGTGATAACACCAGTGCTATTAATATAGCTTAAAATCCAGTCCTCCATAGTAGGACAAAATACATAGAGATTCGGCATCACTTCTTAAGGGATAATGTTGAGAAGAATAAAATTGAACTTCAATATATCCCAACTGATTTACAAAGGGGAGATATTTTCACCAAGCCCTTGGATGAAAAGAATCACACCTTCCTAAATCAGTTAGGAATGTTAGATGGAGGAGATCTAAAATAAGTTCCAAGATTTTAAAAGTTTAAAAATTGACCAAGACTAGGCAAACATCTTGATTTTTATTTGTGTGTAGAGTGTCTTTCTGGTCTCTGAACTGCGCTCGATGATTTTCCCCCAGATCGTCGAATGGAGATCGACGATTTCCGAAATCGTCGACCTGAGTTCAGCGCCTCTCAGATAGTCTGAACTATCTCTTCTGGTCAACGATCGTCGAACGGCGCTCGACGACTTTGTTCTCTGAACGATCGTCGAACAAAGCTCGACGCTCTCCAATGTCATCGAATGGAGATCGACGATATTGAAGACTCTTCAGATTCCTTTAGAAGCCCGATCGTCGAACTGAGTTCAACGATCTTTCCTTTTCTGCGTCGAACTCTAATATAAAATTCATTTTTCGCCGTCGTTCTCCTTTTGCGCTTTCGATTTCTCTGCAAAAGTTCTCTTTCCCTCCAAACATCTCTACACTTGGTCGTTTTGTTTGTTGATTTTTGCAGGTAACCATGGCAGTCTCTGTTGCTGTTCTTGCCGCTATGAAATTCGATGCTGGATTTGACATTGACATGGAGTCCTTCAGCACCACTGATCAAGTTTTCCAGGCTATTTTGGAACTCTTCAAGGAGCAGAAACTTGCTATCATCATGACCACCAGGATCAAACTTGCTGCTGATGAGATTAAGGAGTGGGTCTACACTGCCCACAACCAAGATCAAAACACAATAGTTGGATCAATTTCTGGCACCCAGGTACCCTTGACTCCAACCATTCTGACAGAAGTTTTTGAGGTATGTTCTGGTAGAGAATTCTGCTGATCTGTCTGGAGAGGAATTTGCTGATCTGCTTGCAAGAATGGGTCACTCTGAGGCTAACCCTAGCAACCTGCTGAAGAAGAACCTAACTGTGGAATACAGGTTCTTGGCTGATGTAGTAGGCAAAGGTTTGTTGGCTAAGCACTCAGCACATGATACTATCTCTAGGTATCAGCTGTGCTTGATGGGAGCCATTGTGGACAATAAGCAATTGAACTGGGGAGAGGTTTTCTTTGACCTGATCAAAAAGAAAATCAACAAGAACTTTGTGAATTTTGGGAGGATCTTAGGGCTCTTTCTGCAGAACAGATGCCCTGCATTGCTAGTATCTTCTGGGATACATATTAATGCATCAAAGAGATTATCTTGTGCCATTTTTGGCAAATGGGACAGGCAGATAACAAAGCCCAGCAGGCCCTCTGCAAGCACAACTTCAGGCACCAGGACAGTAATAGTCACTTCCCCTCAAGTCTCTGCCCCTGCAGATGACTTGCCTGCTGCTGCTTCTCCTCCTCCTCATATTCCATCTCCTCCAGTTCCATCCACCATTCAAACTAAATCCACAATCATCATCTCAAGCCCATATCCAACATCAATACCATCTCCAATTCCAACTCTACCAATCACAGAAGAAGTATTCCATCCATTATATTTCTACCCTCAACCAGACATTGATACATCATCCTCCATTCCCTCATTCAATCTTATTGATGATTCCTTCATGGATGACTCACCCTCTTCTCCTCCTAAGCTACCCTCCTCCTCAACATCTTACCAACAACTTCTCCAAGACATTCTGGATCAACCCTCCTTCACACCGTCTATCTCAATCCCACTGTCTTCCATCTCCACAATACCCTCACCTCAACCATCACTCCTACCATCCACTAGCTTTCCAACATCATCACCTGTTGCTCCACCTCCAGTCTCTACCTCTACTCACATTCCTGTTGAGCAATTAGATATTCCAGCCCTAGCTGACCAGCTGTATGAACTGCTAGCCCCCAGGCTATCACTTCTATTGGAGACCTCCTTGGCTCCATTACTTCAGTCAGTGGTAGCCCTTTCTGCCAGTATATCCTCTCTATTTCCTCAGGAAATCCCTTCTTCAGTGTGCCTTGATCCAGCTGTATCTGAATCTAGGCAGGGGGAGATGCCTAATGAAGTGGTGGAATTGCCTGTTGTTTCTTCAGTTCCTGCTGCTGCTGCTGTTCCTCAAGTTGCAATCTTTTCAATAGACCTCAGGTCTCTGCTATCAGTGTTTGATCCAGCTTACATCAGTTATCTTCCAGAGAGAGTTGTTGTCCAGCCATCAGAGGATCTTTCCAAGGCCATTGTGCCCTTCTCTAGCTGTGACATCAGCATTATTCATTCATTCATAAATACAGTTTTTACTGCTGAGCTGTTTGGTTCTACTGATGCTGCTGCCCCTCCTGCTGCTGATATTGTTGATGTTTCTATTGTTGCTGCTGTTATTGTTGATACTTCTGATGAGTCAATCTCTAAGGATATGCAGATGATGGAGGTATATGAATTTGAGTCTGCTGATATTGCTGATGATATTGATGCTACTGAACCTTTTATATCTGAAACTGATGTTGCTGATATTGTTGTATCTGAAAATGTTTTATCTGAATCTGTTGCTGCTCCAGCTGCTACTGTTAGTACTGCTGCTATATCTTCTGCAAGGATTGCTCTAGAAAGCTCTATGATTGTTACTACTGCTGCTGCTGCTACAACTTCTATTGTTACTAGTAATGTATCTGCTGCTGCTGTCACCACTGCTACTTCATCTTCTTTAACCCAGCTTCAGAAAGAATTGATGAAAAAGATTAATGCTCTATATGATGAGCAAAGTTCTGAAAGTGATGAATTCAGGACTGATTCTGATGATTCTTCTGCTACTATTGCCAGGAAGAGAAAGGCAAGGAGTAAGGCCATGAAAAGAGTGCCTCCAGCCAAAGTCAAAGAAAATAATGACATACCATATTACATTCTTCATGACTGCCCCATAACTGAGAATTGGATGCAATATTCCAAGAACCAACTTAAAGCTATGAAGAAGAAGAGGAAGTATGAGAAAGGATCTTCTCAATTTCATCATCCTCATCCTCCTCCACCACCTCCTCCTGATGCAGGTGCAGGTGGAAGCTCAGTTGCTCAACCTCATGCTAAAAGCCAAACCCCCTATCAGCCTCATGCAAGATCTTATCATAGGGGAAGCCAGTCCGGAGGTTCTCAATCTAGAAGAGGAAGTTACAAAGGAAACCAGGGTGAATTCCAAGTTTATTCAAAAGGTTATTCAAGGCAACATCCTTACTCCAGGGAAGGACAAACCTCATCAGACACAACATCAGGTCCTTTTCCCTATAAGCTGAAGGAAGTAGTTTCATCCAGACCTCCTCAAGATAATCCATCCAACAGATATGAACCTCCAGTACCTTTTGAAGATCCAGAAAATAATCCAACTGCTTGGACTGTCAGGATGAAAGAGCTAACTGCCCTGGATCAAATTAAGAAAGCTAAAGAGCAAGGCAGAGATTCTTCCAACATTACTACATTGTCTGAGCAAAGAAAGAAAGAATTGGAAAGATATGGCTCAAGCAAATTCTTTGACTCTGATAGGTATATGGAGCTACATCCTGAAGCTATTGTACCAAGGCCCAAACAGCAAACTTCTTTAGGTGCAGCAGATGACAGAAGGTCAAAGAAAGAAGCCCTCAATCCTAATAGAGAAATCAAACTTATAAAGAGCATGGAGAAAGAATAACTATGTAAGGTGACAATCATTCTGATTTTTGATTATTGTCTGGGATAATATATATCTGTGGTTCTGCAATGTCCTACTTATTGCATTTCTGTATTGTTGCTTTGTATGTTGTTCTTTAATTTCTGCAAGTTCTGTAAATAGTAATCCTAACCCAAATAGGGGAAGATTGTTGGAACACCGTATTACTAATTTGGGTCAGGATCACTATGTCTTTAGGAAACCTGTTTTTGACCTCCTGAATAGATCTAAAGGTTAACTAGAATTGAGTCTAAGGGTTAGTAGTCTAGTTTTGGAAGCTGCCCTCAAGACCAAGGATTTTCAGTTTGGAGACTAAGTCATATCGTCGAGCTCAGTATGACGAATCGTCGAACTCCAATCGACGATCGTCTAGCTCAACTTCGACGGATCGTCGAACTCCATTCGACGATCGCAGAGCTCAAATTCAACAAATCGTTGAACTCCATTCGACTATCTTCGAGCTCAGTTCGACGATCTTGACTAAGTATTGTTTCTCTATCTCTGAGCTCAGTTCGACGATAGTTGAGCTCAGATCGACGATCTCTGTTGTTGTCTAAGTCCAAATTGCTGAGCTCAGTTCGACGATAGCAGAGCTCAGTTTGACGTTTTTCTGAAGAGTTAAAGGATTTTCAAGATTCAAATTCAGGATAGTTAAGGAGTTATTCAGCAATTAATTCAGAAGATTTTCTAGCCGTTTTCATTTATTCTGGACCAAGTTTCAATGGATTATCAAGGAATGTTTCTTTGGACTTTCCCCCAGAAGACATTTGCAATTAAGGATGCAATTAATGTCAGGCCAACGGCTATTCTTGATAGAGGATTATTGTCTATTCAGAACCAGAGAATAATATACAAGATTTTTGAATCTCTCAAAATAACACTGCGAATAGACAACACAGAACAAGAAGAAGAAGAACAAAACATTCTCTGCTACAACATTCTCTGGACAACAACTTTCTTAACAACAACTAGAACACACAACCAAAGGAGATCAACAAATCTGAAATCTTCAGATCCCCTTTGATTCAAGTGTTCAATGCCAACATCTTTCAAGACTCCAGACACCTAACATTTCAGCTGTTGCTGAAATTATCATTTGTTGGAGATCAACTTCTGAAGGCCTATCACCCTACAGCAAAGCTTCATTTCCTGAACATCTGAAGAACTCAGGGGGAGCTTTGACAACATCTAAATCCACATAGTCTTCTCAGCTGCTCTGAGAAAGAGAACACTTTCATAACTCTCTCATCCCCATCTCTGTAAAGGGTTTTTCAAACTCCCTTCAAAAGTTTGTGCTTGGTTTTTGAGCACCTTGTCAAAAGCTCATTGGTGGCAAGACACCTGATCAAAAAATCTGATTTGGTTTTTGAGCACCTAATCAAAAGATCATTGGTGCACAGGACACCTGATCAACTCATCCTGCAGTGGATTCCTACCTAGGGTGGTAGAAGAGTGGATGTACCCAAGTTTAGGGGAATCACTATAGCTCTTTGTGTCATCTGGCTTGCTTGTCTTTAATTTTATTTCTGGCTGTGATTGTTTTGTGATTAGTTAGGATCTGTGATTAGTTTCTTTTGTAGGTTGTAATTAGCTATCTGCTGTGTTTAGATTTATTATTAGCTTCCATGTTCACTCAGATTACAACAATTGTTGTAAAAAAATTTTAAGTACCATACTCTATTCACCCCCCCCCCCCCTCTAGAGTATTTCAGATCTAGCTGCACTTTCAAAATGAAATTGGAAAAAAGGCTCAAAAGTGGCTAACTAGTGGTGAAAGTTTTTAGGTTGGCAAGAAAGCTGAAACGAAAACAAAAACGGCCTAAATCATTTTCACGCTTTTAAATTTATTTAAAACATGGATTTGAAAATTTTCAAAAATCAAGTCCTAGATAATAAAAGAAGATTGATGAAATTATCTTGGAAATAGAAATAATAGGTTTATTGGATCGTTCATATCTACTACGCTATTCAAAAGTTGTCCTTACAAAAATTATCTAAAAATGAAAAGGAAAATAGTGGATGATGAATTTTTGAGAAAGTAAAGAAAATAAAGAACCAAAAACCATAATAGAAATGCGAGTTCTAGAAAAAAAATATTTCACCTTAACAAGCTACCGTGAATTAGAAACACAGCAAGCCCAACATTTTACTTGTGAAATATAATTAAAAAGATTGATTAGAAAAATTATAATTTGCTAAGTTGTTTATACCAGATTTTGAGAAAAACAAAAAAAAAACAAGGGGTACTATTGAAATATCAGAATGTCTAAATTATTAAAGTAAAAAAAAAACAAAAAGCATATATTTTTTTTAATTTTGAAATATTCTCTTTTTTTGGATTTTGGAAATATTTTCTTTTTTTTTTGGAATTTTAAGATATTCATGTTTTTTTGAATTTTTTGAAAAATATTCACAAAAAAGCAAAAACAAATATTCACAAATAGCAAAAAGAATGAGGAAGTCCTCCCCCAAGCTTAAAATGGACATTGTCCTCAATGGATAAGGAGGTTAGAGAGAGAGAGAGAAAATTAAAGTACAGACTAGAAAAATAGGATTGAAAAACAGGTACTTCCCTAGATTTATTTGCTGCGAAAACTGAGTGATGCCACTCCCCCATGCTTGTGCTTTGGATCTTCATGAAATGACTTCTTTGGACTTCGTGATGGATTCAGCAGCGTTGGTGCAGGCGATCGCAGAAGCTTCAGCTTGTCAGAGCCGTCCGGGGCAAAAATTGTAAAATAAAGAAAATAGAAAAAGATAATTTTGGTTACCTCCCGAGAGTACCCTTTGTTTAAAGCATAGTTTGAGCTCAACGCAACAAAATAATATTGTCCAAAAATATTGTCTAAAACAAAGTTAAAAGAAATAGTTCAAAGTTTTAAGAAAAATAAAACAAAGTTCCAAACTAATCAAAAGTTATATCATGAAGGATAGAGTTAACACAGTTAAGACTGACATCATCACAGAAATACAGTTTAAGACGCTGATCATTCACTTTGAAATTACCCTTATCAGGGTGGGAAATCAAAATAGTACCATATGGAAAAACTTCTAAAACAGTAAAGGGCCCAGACCAATGTGATTTTAATTTTCCAGCAAATAAACGTAAACGAGAATTATAAAAAAAAACCTGGTCGCCCGGCTTAAAGGTTTTTGGGCGCCTTAAGTGCTTATCGTGAAAGTGTTTCGTCCGCTCTTTATAAAGTTTGTTATTTTAGTATGCGTAAGAGCGCCACTCGTCGAGTTCGTTGAGTTGAAATTTTCTAAGGTCAGCGACAGAGTGGGGATCGAAGTTTAATAATCGCAAGGCCCAAAAAGCGCGGTGTTCTAATTCTACGGGTAAATGGCACAATTTTCCATAAACCAAACGATACAGCGTACATTCGAGGGCGGTTTTATACGGTGTTCGGTAGGCCCATAGAGTATCGTCTAATTTGGTTGACAAGTCTTTCCTAGATGTGGAAACAGTCTTTTCTAAAATTCTTTTTATTTCTCTATTCACTATTTCGACTTGTCTGTTAGTTTGGGGGTGGTAGGCAGTTGAAAGCTTATGTGTAATGCCGTATTTTGTAAGGTTTTTAGAAAACTGCGCGTTATAGAAATGAGAACCCCTATTGCTAACGATGGCGCGCGGCGTACCGAATCGAGAAAATAATTTCTTTAAAAACGTACCATGACTCGGGCGTCATTCATAGAAAGAACTTGGGCTTCAACCCATCGCGAAACATAATCAATGTCAACTAAAGTATACTTATTTCCGAAGCTAGAAGTAAGAGGGCCAACAAAATCAATGCCCAAGAGGTCAAAATTTTCGCACTCAAGGAAATAATTTTGTGTCATTTCATTTTTATTGGAAATTTTGCCCGGCCGTTGGCAACTATCACACCTACTCACAAAGGCTTGCACGTCTTTAAACAAGCTAGGCCAGTAAAAACTCGAGCAAAGCACCTTGTGAGTGGTGCGAGAAGCTTGATAGTTCCCACCAGTCGGACCTTCAAGCAAGTGTCCTAAAATATCTAATCCTTCTTCATAAGAAACACATCTCCTTATCACTTGGTCCACACAGACTCTGAAAAGATGCGGGTACTCCAAAAATTAGTTCTTCAACTTAGAAAAGAATTTCTTCTTTTGTTGAGAGAAGAACGCTTTTGGGAGCACACAAGCCACTAAGTAGTTGGCAATGTGTGCAAACCAAGGAGAAGGAGAAGTGCTAATTGAAAGCAGCTTCTCATCAGGAAAATAATCATTAAAAGATTTTTCATCTAGATTTTCAATAAAAGGATTATCTAGGTGCGAGAGGTGGTCGGCGGCCAAATTCTCGGCTCCTCGCTTATCATGGATTTCTATGTCAAACTCCTGGAGGAGTAAGACCCAACGAATAAGGCGCGGCTTGGCATCCTTTTTGGCAAGAAGATAATTGAGCGTCGAGTGGTCCGTAAAAATGATAATTTTTGAATGTGTAATATAAGGGCGGAATTTAACAAAAGCGAAAACTACAGCTAGGAGCTCCTTCTCGGTTGTGGTGTAATTTTCCTGTGCAGATGTGAGCGTCTTACTTGCATAATAGATGGGGTGGAAGTTTTTACATACGTGATGACCTAATACGGCCCCACTGCAAAACTACTCGCATCGCACACTATCTCAAAGGGAAGGTCCCACACCGGAGCTATCATAATCGGGGCATTAATTAATTTTTCTTTTATTAAATTAAAAGAAGCTAGGTAAAGGTCATAAAAAATGAATGGGGTGTCTTTTTCTAAGAGATGGGTAAGGGGTTTTGTGAACTTGTAGAAGTCCTTTATGAAACGATAGTAAAAACCAGCATGCCTTAGGAAACTTATTATAGCTTTGATGTTCGCAGGCGGCGGTAGCTTCTCGATAACTTCTATCTCAACAACATCTACTTCAATACCTCTTGCAAAAATTTTATGACCCAAAACTAACCCTTCCCTCACCATAAAATGGCATTTTTCCCAATTTAGGGCAAGGTTAGTTTCTTCGCATCTTTCTAAGACTTTTTCGAGGTTTTCTAAACAACTATCAAATGCATCACTGAACACGGAGAAATCATCCAAGAATACATCTATAATGCTTTCTACGTACTTGTCAAAGATAGCGAGCATACATCGCTGGAATGTAGCTGGCGCATTGCACAATCCAAACGGCTTCCTTCGGCAAGCGAAGGTGCCGAAGGGTCAAGTAAACGTAGTTTTCTCCTGGTCCTCGGGATAGATGGGGATTTGAAAATACCCCGAGAGACCATCAAAAAAACAATAAAAACTATGGCCGAATAATCGTTCTAAAATCTGATCGATGAACAGCAAGGGAAAGTGATCCTTGCGGGTGGCGTCATTTAACTTATGATAATCTATTCACATTCGCCACCCCGTCACCGTTTGTGTCGGGATTAATTCATTATTCTCATTACTAACTACCGTTATCCCTCCCTTCTTTGGTACTACCTGGACTGGGCTAACCCACTTACTATCAGATATAGGATAGATAATTCCTGTAACTAATAATTTCATAACCTCGCCCTTAACTACTTCTTTCATGTTGGGATTTATGTGGCACTGAGGTTGGACTAAATTACGCAAATTATCTTCCATTAAGATTTTGTCGGTGCAGAAAGATGGTCTTATGTCCTTGATATCAGATATCTTACAAGAAATAGTTTGGCGATGTTTACGTAAAATTAAAAAAGTTTATCATTTTACGCATCTGTAAGGTAGGCCGAAACTATTACTGGCAGCTTGAGTCCTTTTCTAAGAATGCGTATCTAAGATGCTCGGGTAGTTCTTTAAATTCCAGGGTAGGGGGTCTTCATATGACATTTTAGAAATCCGTTCTTTTTCAAAAACAATATTTTCATAGAATTTTTCTTTATACAGAAAATTGAAAGGGTGGGGTTAGCTACCATGGCGGCTTCTTGCAGCGATTCAGTAGGAAGAGTAGAAGAGGAACAAAAATCAGAAAATTCTTTTTCAAATTCAGAAAGGCAATAGGAGGATCCATCACTTAGGTGTGACGATTCAGTTGGAAGAGTAGAGGAAGAACAAAAATCAGAAAATTCTTTTTCAAATTCAGAGAGGCGATAGGAGGATCCATCACTTACGGCATCTACGAAAAAACATAAGTCATCATTTGCTAGGGTGTTCTTCATCGATGGAGTGATAGAGAAACTTACTTCATCGTCGCCTATGTGAAGGAATAGCTTACCATTTCTTACGTCAATGATGGCTCGGGAGGTGGCAAGGAATGGTCGGCCAAGGATCAGGGGAACCTCGACGTCTTCTTCAATGTCCAATATGACGAAATCCACCGGGAAGATGAACTTATTGACGTTAACTAAGACTTCCTCCACTATTCCTAACAGGTACTTGATGGATATATCAGCTAGCTGGAGACTCATGTTTGTGGGGTTGAGGTTACCAATTCCTAACTTCTTAAACAACGAGAGGGGCATCTTGTTAATACTCGCACCTAAGTCGGCTAATGCGTGCTTTACAAAAAGATCACCAAAGACACACGGAATAGAAAAACTACCCAGGTCACTGATCTTCTTCGGCAAACTGTTTGTCAAGACCGCAGAGCACTAGGTGTTAAGTGTGACATGCGAAAGGTTTTCTAACTTCTTCTTGTTGGTCAGGAGGTCCTTAAGATACTTAGCGTACTTCGGCATCTGGGATATCGCTTCATAGAAGGGCAGATTTATGTGGATTTGTTTAAACATTTCTAAGAAGCGCGAGTAATGATCGTCCTGACGTTGCTTATTAAGTTCGGAAGGGTACGGAGGGGATGGATTATTTTTAAAGATGGGTGGTGGACTGAGATCTTTTTCTAAAATGGGGGTTATAACTTCTTCGTTAGCAGAGGGTGGAATTTTTAAAAATGGGAGCGGAGCTTTGATTTTTTAAAGCGGGAGCGGAGCTTGCCTCGGGCTCTTCACTTACCATACCGGGAACTTGCTTCCCACTCCGAAGAGTTATAGCTTTCTCTTGCTCTCTCGGGTTGGGCTCGGTATTGGAAGGAAGAGACCCTGCGGGTCGCTCAGAAATTATTTTTGCAAGTTGTCCTACTTGATTTTCTATACTTTTAATGCTTCCAGTTAAGGTTCTTATAGTAGCTTCATTTATGGTGATATATTTAGAAAGTAACTCCTCCATGCTTGGAGGTTTTGGAAAGTTCTGAAGAGGTGGAGGCGGTGCAAAAATTTCATTTTGTGGTGGTGGGCGCATTGCGTTCGATGGATTACTCCACAAAAACTTCGGGTGATTTCTTAAAGCAAGATTATAACTATTTGGAAAAACAAAACCAGGAGAACGAAAATTCGCAGCAGAAAAATTATTTAAAGCATTTCAAGGCATATTATTATAAACAAAATCTAATTGTTCTAGAGCAGGAATTGCAGATTCCCATACCTGGGGGCGGAGGCAAAAGTCATCTCCGTAATTTTTTTGCTTAATATTTCTACTTGCAGAGCTAGCTGGGAGACATTGTCCACTTCAAAGATACCTGTAGGTTTGTTTGGGTAGGACCTAGGCACATTCTACTGGTAGGTGTTCATGGTCATGTCCTCGAAAAGCTCAAGAGCTGCTTCCGGGGTTTTGTGGTTTAAGGTACCACCAGAAGCTGCGTCTATCATTTGCTTTGTGCTTTGATTTGTGTAAAACACAAATCAGGCAGCGCTCAATCTTAATAGTTAAAGCTTGCTATTTGTCCAAAGACAGAAATGTGCGTTCGGATCTTCATCTTGAAGTACGTCAAATTGCACATACTGCTGCACCATTTGAATTTTGCTAGGCTTCAGTTCGAAATTATTATTAGCTATTGCTGGGCGAACTATGCTAGATTCTGTACCATCGAGATTCGGTCGTGCATTATATGACATAGGCCTTTGCACGACTTCATCCACGTGGGGCACTTCAATTCTTAAAGTAGAAAATGACTCGGAATCCTCAACCGGTATTTGGAGAGTAGGGCCTTGAAATCGCGATGTTCTCCGAAGAGTACGCTCAATTTCGTGGTCCAAGTCCAAAATAGTCGACGGATTCCCGCGGGTCATGAACTAAAAGAAGAGAAGATGAAGAAAGAGAAATAAAAAAAACTAGAAAAAGAGAGCTAATAATTTTTTTGAAATATATATATTTTTAAGATAGTTTAACTCCCGAACTTCCCAAGTACTACCCCGCAAAGGGTTCGCAAGGTACTAGACAAGATAGCGGCAGTTAAAACCGCTTTGCCTTTTTCGAGAGAGTTAGGTGGTGTAGAAAAATTGTGATGTGGGTTTCTATTAATAGCGGAAATAATTTTTTTGATTTTAAAAATTTTTTAGAAGGAGGTTGAGAAAGAGAAATGATAAAATTATTATGTTCGTGTTTTCAATTTATCAACGAAAGTAGCTCCCCGGCAACAGTGCCAAAAACATGATGGCCTGCTATTCGCTTAAGAAAAGAGAGCAGCCGAACTAGCAATCCAACTAGGCAAGTATACCTATCGAACTGTAGCAAGGGGACACAAGTGTTTTATTTAAATCTGGGAACTTTTGAGTAAACCTACTCACACAAAAGCTATTATTTTATCGACAGAAGTCTTAGGGTTGAGGGGAAAATTAAAACGCGCTTAAAGAAAGGAAATAAAAAGAGAGTTGATTGCACTAAAACTAAAGAGAGCATAAAAGAAAAGATTACACTGAAGGGTTGGAACGATGAATTAGAAATGCACTCGATCAAGAATCAGCTCGGCAAGAGTCGATTAAAAACACGATAAATAGACCTAAGCTTAATAGGGTAAAGGTCCATGACCGTGGAGGTTCCTAAATCTTGAACACGCTTCTCTCGAAGTCGTGCCTAACTGAATTTAGGAAGGTCCGACCGACTCTCATCTAAATCGGAGGCCTGAAGCTCGCTTTACGCGGTGAACCCTACTATTGGATTTTACTCCAATCCGGGAGATTTGGACGTCTGCCTCTCTCGAGGGGTGCATACAACTCCCTTTACTCTTGAGTGCTCACTTCAAACTATCGGCCTCTCGGCTAGCCAATAATGAAAGCAAAGGTGGAGAATATATATTGATGATATATCTCCAACCCAAAATAAATCAAGAGTAATTCAAGGCTAAACCCTAAAAAGAAAAGGTAAGCTCAAAGCATCATAACTTAATCACTCGAACCTCGGATCATTAAGATCGAGTACAAGGAGGATTAGTTACTCATAGTGAAGTGCAGGAGGGGGAATGAGTATTAAAGCATAATAACACAAAGATAAGAAAGGAGCACTTCTATTAATAATAAAGAGAGCTACAACTTGAAATGGAAGAGTACAATTGCAATGAAAATTGAAATCCTATTCTAGCCCTACCATTAGCAACTAAAGCAATTACAAAGGCTACTACAAAAGCTTAAACTAAACTAGAATTAGGAAAAACTAAAATGAGAAAGAGAGAGAGAGAGAGAGAGAGAGAGAGAAAGCTTGAAAAACTTCAGAAAACAAAAGGGCAGCACCTCCTTACACACGCCAGGACTCTCCCTGAAACAAGGGGGAAGGGATAAATTTATAGAAATTGAAGAGGGGATTACACAGCCACATGACACAGCCGTGTTGGTGGTCGTGTCCTGTGCTGGTTGACATCGGGCTCTGGTTCTGGCGGGAAATGAACATTGCAACGTCAAATCGGCGGGCACGACCATGCTGACATGGCCAACGACACGGACATGTTGGTGGTCGTGTCCTCTGTGGTTTATGGGCTTTGACGGTGGGCGCATTAATGGCGGGCTGCATGCGTTGAGGAGGTGGCGACAAGCCCGGTGATACGGCCATGTCGCTGGCCGTGTCCTGCTCTGGAAAGTCATTGGCTCCTGGTGACACGGCCAGCTTGACACGGCCCACGACACGGCCATAGACACGGCCGTGTCGGAGGCCTTGTCCTGCTTGGGATGAACTCTGGACTTTCCTCTGGTGGTTGATTCTTTGGGAACAAGCGGCACACCCCATGACATGGTCGTGTTGGTGGCCGTGTCATGTCATTTTGGTTGAAAATTGAGATAACTTGCAAAAGAGCACAAAAACATTGGTGGCATAAATAAATGCAAGAGGAGGGGACATATAAGCTAATAAGACAAGATTTGCACAATAAAGACCTAAACAAAACTCTAATAGCTTAAATACAAAACAAACCATCAAAACATCATCACAAACATCCAATTTCTCAATCTAGAAGTTTGGGATTCAAATAAAATAAGTTCTAATTTCAAATCTAATGTCAATCTCATTGTTAGAAAGCATACATACGAATAAAATACCACAAATCTGATATAAAAACTAACATACATGATTACCGAATTGTTCAAGAAAAAATAAGTCTCATGCAAAATGTTAAAAAAATAATGTTAGATCCACTAAGAGAAGGGGAAGATTAAAAGAGATACATGAAGATTAAAACCATATGAAATATCTCCTTTGATCTCCCCTCCACCGAATGCTCCACTTTTGTCCTCCAGAAGTTCTCCAGGTTCTTTAATCCAAAAGTTCCTATTTTATTTTTCATACAGATTTTTATAGTCTCCTTGCAAACAGGGTCGAACACGGGTTCCAACACGGCCGCGTCACAGGCCGTGTGGATGGTTCAAAGGCGGCTTCCTATGAGAAGATGTGTCTGGTCGTGGGCCGTGTCATTTGACACGGCTGAGAACATGACAGTGTTGTTCTTCAGGGCTCCACACACAGCTTGGTTTGGCAGCAGGCCCGATAAGGACACGGGTAGGGACACAGTCGTATGCCTACCCATGTGGTGCTCTGACTTCTCTTCCAATCCTTGTGATCTTTCCCGATAAGGATACGGGTAGTGACATGGGCGTGTTCCTACCCGTGTGTGCCCAATTCCAGTCCTGTCCTCAGTCATGTAATATCTTTGAACACCTCTGTTTTCTCCAAGTCTTTTAGTTCCAAGGACTTGCAATACCTGCATTAAGGAGATGAATGAATAAATAAATAGCTTAAAACAGGAAATAAAGGAAACTTCGTACTGTGCTCTTCTATTCGTGATAATTCAAATTCTTAACTATTTTTGCACAATTATTATGATTGGAGGTATACAATAGTCGACATGATTACAAATATGATAGTAAAAAGGACATATATAATTATACTCATGAACATAGTAGAAATCATAAAAGTAGGAAGCATTTAGAAGTTGTGTGGGAATAGGTAGTTAGTATACCTGGTCTGGTTGGAATATATAGGGTCACCAAAAGAAGGTAGGTTGTGTGATCTCGGTTGTGCAAGGGAAGAGTGGTGCTCAGGGTTGACGGTGGACCGTCCTTCCTTGGAGAGAGAAATTCTAAATATGATTAGAGCTAGTTCAAGAGTAATGATAAAAAATTGGGACACTGGTTGATACTAATAATAATAATTACCTTACGAAAGGGAGATTTGGGCATCAGCCCATCGTAGTTCCTAGTTCCCTCGAGAGCCTTTCACAGGGAATGCCCAGGGCAGTCCATGGTTAACCTTAAACCATAAGACTAAAATGTTAAAGAGCAAGTAGTAAAACTAGGGCTTCTCCTTCAATCACCTCGATGACTCAGGAGGTTATCTTGGTTGTGTTGTTCGAGTGGTAGGCTTAGTGGTTGTGGAAATGGCCAAATTATCCCGGTGAGACGAAGGCTTGGAAGTTAGTTGTAACAAACAAGTTAGTCCGGGGAGTCGATGGCTCGAGAATTCATGTTTGCATGTGCATAAGATGTCCTGTCTTTGGTATTTCACTATCGTTCACACCGACATCGATACGATGACTCGGCGGGTGTGTTTTACACTTAGCCAAGGAAAAGACTGGCTTATTTGTCAGCATTTGTATGTGGTGACTCTAGTGTGTCCTTCAGAGGCGTACGTAAGGGCTAGGCCTGGTAGTGTGGATACCTGCCTAGGAGTTGGGTGGCCCCACCCACTGTCTCCATTGTCCACTACGTAGGCTCCTGGGAGTGAAGGTAACTTCCAAAACCGGGGAACTAAAGGTTTTTGGGCATAGAGTCGTGTGTGTGTGTTGCACTTGTATGAACATAACATTAGATCTGCATAACACATTATAATATGTCAATATTGCATTTAAACCCATACCCCTATCGTATAAATTAGTATGGGACTTTTTATACGATAGTCCCTGCAAAACGACCCATTAATTTATAAGTTTGTTTGGGCATTCTTATAAATTAAGGTTACCTTTAAATATAGATTGTTATCTTTACTTTTCTTTCATTACTGCTCTACTTGTTATAGAACTGCTAGTTTAAACTCTTGTATATGTCATACTATATAATTTGCAAGATTAGGGCCACCGTCACCTGCTATTATCTACTATCCACCATCATAGCTTTCTTATCATTCCTCCTGCACGGTGCCTAGGAGCCACTGGGGGAGGGGGGAAAATCAGGCTTAGTCTTTTTAACTAACAGTCAGTGGACCAAATATTTCAGGGGCTCCGAATGGGAGATAGGGAGCAACAACATAAGATGTAGCACCAGCGGAGTGCGGTGCACATGGAGGTGGGCCAGTCTAGTATGGGAGCACCAGCTTCTAGCTCTGTTTGTGTTAGTTTTACTTAGCTTCTGCGAGAGTGTTGTAGTGAGGTCATGATATACCGGGCATGAGCCCGTTTATATTTCTACATTACTGTTCGGTTTCAGTACTTCTATCGTTGTTATACTACTTCTATATCATGTGGACTTTGCTGAGATTTTCATGCTCATTTATATATCTATTGTGATTTGTGTACTTGACTTAATTGTATCCTTGCATGTACTTCTACTTCCTTCATGATTATTAATGCCGGCAAGATCAGCATTTTGTAGTGACGACCTCGATCCGAGTGTTTGTGTCACCGCAAAATGATGATTCTGTGTGTAAGACCTGGTAGCCTAGCAAAAAAACGGGGTATTGCACTACTGAAATTAAAGCATATAACATCCCTTAAAAAGTTAAAGGTATACCTGACTCAAAGAGATCGGGGTATTTCTACTGCATCAGATCCCATGACTCCCAGATGTGCTCCTCGTTCCCATGATTCCTCCACAGGACCTTGGCCAGCGGAACATTCTTGCGCTATAAGACTCGCACTGTCGTATTGTCGATCCTTATCGGCTCCATGCTAACTGATCGATCAGGAGCTACTGGGCTGTTAGTGGTAGAAATATGCTGCTTCGATCGTAGTAGAGCCCTCCGAAGGGAGGAGACGTGGAAGACATCATGCAATCTTGAAAACTCCGGCGATAGGTCCAGTTTGTAAGCCAGTGGGCCGATCAACTCCAGGATCCTGTAGGACCCAATATACCTCAGACTGAGCTTCTTCCGCCTGCATACCCGCTGAAAGAAATTGTACCTAATCACCTAGAGGGGGGGGGGGTGAATAGGTGACTAAAGCTTTTTAAACTTTTTAGGCAGATTGCAGATTATATCACAGAGTTATAATTACTTCTTCACAGAAATCAATCAGCAATCACAGAATCAAACATGCACACAGTGAACACACAGATTTATAGTGGTTCCCCAAGATTTGGGTACATCCACTTTCCCCCTTCGCCTATCTAGTAGTGTACTAGATTCGGCCAAACTCCTCCACTATTCCAGATCCTCAGATCTTACACTCAGAACCCCAAACAGGTTCCTACAGCTCAGGCCCAAGGCCCTACAACTCAGTCTTCACAAAGACCTACACTCAGCCACAAGACCTACACTCAGCCACAAGGCCTACACTCAGCCACAACAGGCCTACACTCAGAGAAATAGATCTCCTACACTCAGGCACACATGCCCTACCACTCAGCCTTTATAATTACAGGATTACAACTCAGATCCCTAAGGATCCTACAAGAAATTTAGAATACAAAGAATATACCTACAACTCAGAAAAAGAGAGATGAGTTGACAGGTTCTTGATGAGTTCTTGGAAGAACTCTGCTGAGATCAACCTCACTTGGCTTTCTTCAAAGCTTCTTGAATGTAGAACACAATAGGATTGATTCTCTACAGCTGATCTTCAATCACTGCAACTTAAGATTCAGACCTAGGTCTGAACCCTTCTTTACAGCCTGGTTCCAACGGCTGTCTTCTTGGAAGGATCTCTATCTCTCCAACTTCTTAGATCTTCACTTGATTCTTCAATGAATAGCTAGATCTTCTTCTCTTTTTCAATCTCTTGATCATCTCTTTATGTTGACAGTATAAGCCTTTATATAGGCCTTCTTCATGGTGACCGGCTGATCCGGTTTCTAACGGCTTTCTGACATCTCTGACAGTTGCAGTAGACCGACTGGAATGGTAGCTGTCAAGTCATCTAGTTAGTTCTTGAAATATTTGTAACTGTCTGAAAGTGTTGAGACAATCTGTCTTTAAGTGTCGACACTTATAGACTAAGTGTCGACACAAGTAGACTAAGTGTCGACACTAGCCTTCAAGGTGTCGACACAACTCCTTGTTTTGTAGAATTTATGTCTCGACATAGCTTCTTCATCATGTGTCGACACTGATAATGTGTGTCGACACAACTCCTTGTTCTTCAGTACTTTGTTGATTTCTTGTAAGTGTCGACACAACTCCTTTTGTCGACACATCTTCTTGTGTTGAACTTGTTAAGTGTCGACACATCTTCTTGGTGTCGACACATGCCTTCAGTGTTGATACTTTTGCTGAGTATCGACACATCTGCTTGGTGTCGACACTTGTACTTAGTCTTCATAGAAATTTGTTGAGTGTCGACACAGCTCCTTGTGTTGACACATTCTTATTCTGTTGAGACTTTAGCTGAGTGTCGACACATCTCCTTTGTGTCGACACTTTCTTCATGTGTTGAGTCTTCTGCTGAGTGTCGACACATTCTACATTGTGTCGACACTTTCTTCATGTGTTGAGTCTTCTGCTGAGTGTCGACACATACTTTATTATGTCGACACTTATACTTAGACTCTGCTGACTTGTGCTGAGTGTCGACACTGCCTCCAAGTGTCGACACTTTCTGATGTAGACAAAGTTCCTCAAGGTGTCGACACTGCTGCTAAGTGTCGACACAGCTTCACTGGACATTTCTTCATTAAGTGTCGACACACCCTGTATGTGTCGACACTTTCCTTCTGGTGTCGACTCTACATCCCTGGTGTCGACACAAATACTCCAAGTGTCGACACTGCTTCTCTGGGTGTCGACACAAGTCTTCTTAAGTGTCGACACTTTCCTCCTGGGTGTCGACACATGGACTTAGAAACTTTTCAGCTTTTCCCTGCAAATACTTACCCTGCACAACTAAACTCAAAACACATCAAATACATTTTGATGTATATCATTGAGTAGGGTGAGGCTTCTTTAAATCAGGTACATTTAAACTAGTATACCCAACAATCTCCCCCTATTTGGAGAAGTCATAACCCTTAGTCAATGATATACACCATACATAATAAAATTACAGAATGATGTAAAACAGGATTATGCAATCAGGGAAAGTACATAAACATGTATTAAACAAAACATGTACACACATATATCTCAGAACAATTATGTAATAGATTTTTCACACATCACATTGTTCTAACAACTTTATCATATTCATTATACAAAAGTTTACAGAGTGTTTTAATACAAGTGATTACATAGTAAACTTAAGATCATTATACATATTTATGTATCTTTGCTTGTACTGGGGCTTCAACATCTTCAGCAGCAGCAGGCTTTTTGCCTTTAAGATCCTTCTTCTTTTGCTCTTCAGCTTTAATCTTCTGCCTCTCAAAGTAATGATAAGGCTTGGGAAAGTACTTGCTAGGCTCCTGGGCAGTAGGAGGTAGCTTTCCCATCTTAGCCTTTCTCTTGTATTGCACAATGGCTTCTTGCCTAGTCTCATGCTTCCTCCACTCCAGTTCAGAAAACCACTTGTTTCTATCTTGAATATTGTCTTTGGCAGCCTTCCATGCAGTTAAGATAATATTCCTGGAGGTGGGGCTCCACTATTCAAAATCAGGCCTTTGTTCAGCTTGCTCTCTAAACCTCTTCTTAGACAATCTGGCTTCTTGTTCTTTCAGTATAGCTTCTTGTATAGCCTCAGATACTGGCTGAACCACTTTTTCTAGGATGACATTTTGCTTTCCCTCAGGTGGGCTATACATTGATTGTATATCTGCATGTATCATATCAAAGTCTGGTGGAGGGTAAATAACTTGAGCCACTTCAGCTTGCTCTCCTCCAAGATAAGCAGGATTAATCCCAGACTCTGCTACATTGTCATCATCACACAATGGAGGATATCCAAGGGTGGCTCTGATGGAATTGGAAATCCATTTTGCATGATCAGAGCTGGCTTTGACTAACACCCTCTCCCCCTTTATGACTTCTCTTTCCATGTGATCCCTTAGATCATCTTTCTGAAACATTATTTGGGCATCCAAATAGTTTACTCCATCTTTAAAGAAAGGTTTCAACCTTTGGAGCTTTTCAGTTATCAACTTCTGAGAGTTTTCAATAGCAGAAGTAACAGCAGTTATGCCCTCTTGTAAAGCTTTATCAAACTCTGCCTTAGCAGAAGCATTAGTTGTAGTCTGTCCAGCAGCTATATTCTTCATCTCTGTGACAATTGCATTGTGTGAAGCAGTCAAATTGTCATTCATCCTGAGCTGGTTCTCCAGAACATATCCTTGCTTTACTTTAAGTTCATCCACTTGAGCTTTGATTTTCTCTTGATGTGTAGCCAAGTACACCACTGTATTCCCTCCCTTGTGGAAGCAGTCAGTCATCTCTTTCTTATTCAGATTCATCTCAAATCTGATAGACTTAATGTCTTGTGCAAGATCAAACTGTAGAGACTTATGCCCCTCATCCATATATGTTTCTATTGCTTTCCTTTGCTCATCAAGCTTTATTTGCATTGCAACCATCAGAGAACTGTAATCTACAGATGGTGCTGGCTGTGGTGTAGGCTGTGGTGCAATAGTTTGTAAAGCCTTTTTGTAAGTTTGGCTCCTTCTTTTAAAGACTTGGAATTTCCTTTTCTTTGCTCTTACAGCCTCCTCATCTTCAGAAGCTGATGTGCTGGCTATTTCTACCCTCTCCCTAGGTAGCTCCTCAACATCCTTTGGCTTCTCAGGCTCTTTTCTTGCAGTTTCTTCTAGAATCTCCACTAGCTCCCCCTCAACTTGGGCCTTCTCCCCCTCAGCAGCAGCACTTTCATTCTCAAAGTCTGTTTGGAGAAGATCAGGGAAAAGTTCTTCCAAAGTAAACTCTTGTTGATGAGGGGGTGGAGAATTCCTGATCTCATCAACTACTTGATCAAACACTACTTGATCTACAACAGATGTTTCCTCCATGACAACATCTTGAGGTTGACTAGGAACCTGAGGTTGCTGATTTGCAGTAGATAATGTGTCAGTTATAACTGCATTCTCAATAGAGAAATCTAATTGGTTTATTTCAGTTATTACCTCAAGTATGGTTTGTGTAGCTCTTTCACTTTCTAGAGGAGTTGGCTCTTCAACCAGTAGAGACTCCCCCTGGATAGAATCCTTGTGTATTGGGCTAGCCTGTGGTAGCTCCCCCTGCCTCTCTGCATCATCTTGTCTAGCTGGAGACTTTCTAGCAATTCCAGTGTCTTCTTCATCAGGAGTGAACACTACTTGTTCCTCAGAGCTACTAGAGGATTCTTGAGTCACTGGGACTGACTTCTTCTTCTTCTTTGGTGGAGTTTCCTTCTCAGGAGTTGGTATTTCCTTGGTCAAGACCCTATCCCATCTAGAGAAGATTCTCATTTCCATTCTTCTCATGTGGTTGATTTTTGATCCTACAGCTTGACTCATTACTTCTGGTATACTACCAGCCAAGTAAAGACTTAGTATCCTACCCAAATTGGGCTTCTTCAGGCTCTCCTTAATCTTCTCAAACACTACTCCAGACCAATCAGTATTTAGCTGGAAGATTAACATTGTCATTAGATTGAATATATATGCTGAAATCATGTCATGTCCTCCAAACTTGCACAGGATCACCTTGCCAACAATTTCAGAGAGAAATTTTTCTTGGCTGTTCATTCCCTTTCTATTGAATACTGATCCAATTTTCATCTTGTAATCCAGTCCACACCATGTTAAAGCTTCTCTGGTTTTAGAAGCAGAAACTTCATCTTCTTCCTTAGTCCTTGGTAGGTTTAGTGCCTTTCTCAAACTCTTAGGTGAGACCTTCGCCTTTTCTCCATGAACCCTTGACTTTATCTTGAGTCCAGACTCATCTAGGGTTGCGCCATTCAGAAATTCTAGAACTTCTTTCTTCCATATCTTGGTTGGCTCTGAAACAAGAAAGTCTAACCCTGAGTTTGCAACTAGGGTTACCACATCCTTGATCTCTGGTTCTGCGTCATCAAACGCGTGCCGCACCAGTTCATATCCTTCATTCATGTTCTCTTCGAGCTTGGGCGCCATTAGGGTTTGAAGAATTTGAATTGTGAGAAGAGAGGTGTCGACACACAAGTTTGGTCTCGAAACTTTAGTGAGCGTGTCGACAGACAATGGCGAAATCCTATTTATACCTTTCTAGGATTGAAGATGAAAGGGCGCGTCAACAAACTAAAATTATGTCGACACTGTTGAAAAGTGTCGACACAGACTTATAATGTCTCGACAACTATGTGTCGACACAAGTATAGTTGACAGAATATATGTGTCGACACTTGTTTATGTGTCGACACCACTTAGCTCGACACTTAGTCGAGACTTTACTTCACTAATTCTGCATAAAGTCTAAGTGTCGACACCACCTTGGATGTGTCGACACCTACCCTGTATGTGTCGACACTAATTTTCTAAAGTGTCGACACCAACTTCCTAGATGTATCGACACCTTTTCTCTGAAGTGTCGACACCAATTCTCTGTCTCGACACAGACAACTCTGTGTGTCGACACTATTTTACTTAGCCATTTCTGTAAACTTATTCTAAGTTTATCATACCTAATTCAATTTTAAACCTATTGAATTTGGTTTCTTCTAAAGGCTTAGTATACATGTCAGCTAGTTGATTATCTGTATTAACATACTCCAGTGAAATATCTTCTTTTTCTACATGTTCCCTTAGAAAATGATATTTTATTTCAATGTGTTTAGTTCTACTATGAGAAATAGGATTGTTTGCAATAGATATAGCACTAGTAGAATCACAAAATAGTGGTGTTCTACTTACTTGAATACCATAATCCTCAAGCTGATGTTGTATCCATAGAAGTTGAGCACAGCAACTTCCTGCAGCCACATATTCTGATTCTGATGTGCAAATAGCCACACTTGTTTGTTTCTTGCTACTCCAAGATATCAGTCTTCCACCTAGGAATTGACAGGTACCAGTTGTACTTTTCCTATCTTCTTTGCAGCCTGCAAAATCTGCATCTGAATAACCTGTCAGTTCAAAGTTTCCATTCCTAGGGTACCAAAGGCCTAGATAAGGAGTGCCCTTAAGATATCTCAGTATCCTTTTGACTGTTGTCAAATGAGACTCTTTAGGGCAAGCTTGGTACCTAGCACAGACACATATAGCATACATAATATCTGGTCTACTTGCTGTCAAATACAATAGTGAGCCAACTATCCCTCTATACAAAGTCTCATCTACAGGTTTCCCTGCATCATCTTTGCTAAGAGACATACTTGACCACATAGGAGTTTTCATGGTACTGGAAGATTCCATACCATACTTCTTTATCAGTTCTAGGGTGAACTTAGACTGGCATATCGATAAACCATTCTCAGTCTGTCTAACTTGGAGACCCAAGAAGAACTTAAGTTTCCCCATACTGCTCATCTCAAATTATCCTTGCATACGTTTTTCAAATTTCTTGCAAAGACTACTTTCAGTAGACCCAAATATGATGTCATCTATATATATTTAGACTAGAATGATCTTGCCTCTGGATTCCCTAAGGAATAGAGTCTTGTCTATTTTCCCCTTGTGAATTTATTCTCAATGAGGAAACTAGACAGGGTTTCATACCAAGCCCTAGGGTCTTGTTTTAACCCATACAAAGCCTTCCTAAGTCTATAGACATAATTAGGTTGAGTTGAATCAACAAAACCTGATGGCTGTTCCACATAGACCTCTTCGTTCAGATTACCATTCAGAAAGGCTGACTTAACATCCATTTGGTATACTTTAAATCCTTGATAGGTTGCATAGGCCAGGAACATCCTTATGGCTTCCAGTCTGGCTACTGGAGCAAAGGTTTGATCAAAGTCAATACCTTCTTCCTGCCTATATCCCTTAGCATCCAATCTTGCTTTGTTCTTGATAATTACTCCATGTTCATCCATCTTGTTCCTAAAGATCCACTTGGTCCCAATTATGTTGTGGTCTTTTGGTTTAGGAACAAGCTCCCAGACTTTGCATCTCTTGAACTGATTCAGCTCCTCTTGCATTGCCTCAATCCAATGAGGGTCTAGGATGGCTTCTTCAAATTTCTTTGGCTCTACTTGGGATAGAAAACTGGAGTAGAGTACTGCACTCAGATTTCTGCTCCTTGTTTGTACCCCTTATCTTATATCACCAATGATTTGATCTGCTGGATGATTTCTTAGATGCCTATTAGCTGGAGGCATCCTGACTTCAGGTTGAACTCCTTCAGCTTCTTCATCTTGCTGCACTCCTTGGTCTTCTTCTACATTAGGTACATGTAGTACTCCCCCTGGACAACAGCCACTATCATCTACATGCTGACTTGCAGTAGATCCTTCTTCAATAGTGAGCTTTTTCATCTTCTTAGTTACACCTGTGGAGCTGCAAATACTTCTAGACAACTCATTGTTAATAAGTCTAGCTTCATCAAATACTACATGTATTGACTCTTCTACAACTTGAGTAGACAAGTTGTAGACTCTATAAGCCTTACTGTTGTTGTTGTACCCAACAAAGATCCCCTCTTGGGACTTGGCAGCAAACTTGGTCAAGTAAGACTTACCATTGTTAAGTATAAAGCATTTACAATCAAAGATCTTGAAATAGGATAGGTTTGGTTTTCTGCCTTTCACAATCTCATAGGGGGTCTTATTGTGACTTTTAGTAATGTCAGCCCTATTAATTACATGGCATGCAGTATTAACTGCCTCAGCCCAGAAATATTCTGGGAGAGATGTGTCACTTAATAGGGTTCTACCAACCTCAATCAAGGTTCTATTTTTCCTCTCAGCAATGTCATTTTGCTGAGGTGTTCTTGGTGAAGAAAATTCCTGAAATATCCGAAATTCTTCACATAGTTTTGCCATACTATCAGACTGAAATTCAGTATCATGGTCACTTCTTATTTTGACCACTGTACTGTCTAACTCATTCTGAATTTGGTTGACAAAGCTATAGAAGATACTAAGTGTTTCAGATTTCTGTCTAAGGAAGAACACCCAGGAAAACCTTGAGTAGTCATCTACAACCACAAATGTGTAGACCTTCCTACCTAGGCTGTGAACTGGCATAGGACCAAAGAGATCCATATGCAAGAGGTATAAGCACCTCACAGCATCTTTGATGCCGCTGCCCCTCCGCCACTACTTGATGACGATCCAGTTGCCGAGGCTCTACAACATAAAGACCTTCGGAGCCGTGATGACGCTAACGAACGACGCCGCTACAACCTCTGCCCGCGGCGTGCTACCCTCACTTGAAGACTATTTTAATTAATTTGTCATGCTTTATTATTTTGTGTGCGAATATAAAATTATTCCACTCTTGGTTAATAATTTTATATTCATTTGTGACTTGTAATCTTTAATTATTTTCTGCAAATATTTTGGTGTGTATTTAGCCTTCCGGATGGATGAGATTTCATCTTCATGTTGGATGGCTATATGTGTGTTGTAACTCCTATATAAGGAGAACCTTTTGAGAATGAAGTTAGAGAGAAATAAAAAAAGAACCCTAACCCTCATTTGAGAGAGTTCGGCCAAGGAGATTCCTCCATATCCGCCGGCCAAGGTGTGAAGCCGCCTCCCCCCCTTGCTTCCTCCCCTACTTCGGTGCGACGCCGGCGTGGCTTCCTTTCGGTGCGACTCCAAGGAAGAAGGTTGCAGCCCATTCGGTGTGAAGCCGGTGGATCCGTGGAGAGAGTGATTCTCCCACCTTATCTTGTGTGATTATTGTTCTTGGTTGGGTAACTTCTTCCCCTTAGAGATTCTTGCTTTAGATTTTGTGGAGGTTTTTGCAAACCATTTCTTCCGTGATTTTTAAATACGTCGCTTGCAAATTCCGATTTTGATTTCGTTGTTATTGAACCTCTTGTGATCCGGATTGGGTTGATCCGTTGCGAGAGCGAGACTTGGCCTAGCCTTGACTTGCCCTCCAAGATTGGCACATTTTGGTGTTAACAAGTGAGTTAATCACAACTCGAACTCGACCGCCTATTGAAGTTTTCCGCCGCTCCGAAAATAAATTATTGCTGCGTTGAAACGGCTCAAGTTGGTACAATAGATGCTTGTGTAGGTGCGGTGAGTTGAGTGCTTGTTGGAGAGGTAGGTCTTAAGGACGTTGTATCGAGTCCGGCTTGCGGTGAGTTGTGTGCTTGTTGGAGAGGTAGGTCCTAAGGACGTTGTATCGAGTCCGGCAATTTTCTCTTTCGGATTTGGGAGCAAACCCGACCCCTTTTCGTTCGCTTTTGGTCGGAGCCCTCCCCTTTGGTTTATGTCTTGTGATAATATTTTCCGTTAGCGTATTCGGGCACGAATCACGGTCCCCCCTACATCAATTTGGTATCAGAGGCGGTCGTTTCAACTCCCACGTTGCAAACATCCTCTCTACGTTTCTTGTTGCCCGATCGGATCAAAAAAAAAACAAAAAAAAAATCAAAAAATTATTTTCTGTGGTCTGCCAATAGCGGGCTGACATCTTTATTTTTCAGCAAAATTTCAAAAAAAAAAATTTTTTAACGATCCACGTGTTCCTCACTTCGGGCAAATATAAAAATATCTTATTTTCAGTATAGCTACAACCCTAGGAAAAATCGCCTTTCCAAAATTTCCTAGACCTGAATGCGCACTAGGCACAGATCCGAGTACGCGACACCGTCTACGTCTAGGATGGCTGCGAACGATCATGGGGATCCCAACACAATGGCCATAGCAGGGCTACGTAACGAAATGACGGAGCTTAGAAACATGTTGGCACAGATCCTGCAAAATCAAGCAAGGCCACCCCCGCCACCCATTAATGTTGAGCAGCCCAACCGGCGCCAACAAACCCTGAGTCGGATTCCGATGAGGACTCTCCCCGAGTGCCCCCTCGAGAACACCGCCACGATCGTGCTTACGATATCACTAGGGCCATTAAGATCGACGCCCCCACTTATGACGGCATGGGAGATCCCCAGATCTTCCTTACTTGGGTGGTGGATATGGAGTGCTACTTCGATTGGCACACCCTTACGGACCATCAAAAGGTCCAAGTTGCCAGGATGAAGCTAACGGGACGTGCCAAAACTTATTGGCTGAATGAAGAGCGTAGGCTAGGAACCGGGAACGGGGTCCAACTTATTGGATGGGCCGTGATGAAGAACTTGTTGACCGATCAGTACGTTCCCGTGTACCATCGGACACAGATGTTCGACGAGTTTGCCACTCTACGGCAGGGCTCCAATTCGGTAGCTGAGTATATGGGAGAACTAAAAGACCGTATGGTGCGTTGTGATTTGAGGGAGATCCCCGAGGTCACCCTATCCAGATTTCGTAAGGGGCTTCATCCCGATATTCAGCGGAAGCTCTTACGATATGGTCATACGGATCTGAACACGACATTTAATGCCGCCCTCGAGATCGAAAAGCACTTAGCCTCTAAGGCTCACTCCCGGTATTCCCATGCGAAGGGAAAGTCCACAGCTGGAGCCTCTTCCTCCACATATCAGGATAAAGAGAAGTTTCGGTCTGCCGAGTCAAAGTCTGTCGTGATTACTGCTAGGAATGGCTAGAATCCTGCGAGTGAGCGCGTCCCTATAGGGAAGGTTAGCAAGGCTAACACTACTTGTTACTCTTGCGGCATTCAAGGCCACTATGCCTTTGAATGCCCAACGAAGACTAAAGCCATAGCCCTTCTAGAGTCGACTACCGACCTTGCTGATTTCGTTTATGAGGCTGCTGAGGAGAGTGACCCAGAAGGGGTCCCAAGCGATTTGGAGGACGAACACCCCGTTATGGTGATGCGTTGTATCTTGACCACCCCTCGTCCGTTAGATGACTGGAAAAGGACTAGTATATTTTCCCTGATCTTTAAGAGTGGCGAGAACTTGTGCAAGTTGATCATTGATAGTGGCAGTTGTGTAAACGTCATCTCTGAGAATGTCGTTACACGTATGTCCTTGACTATGCAGCCCCACCCGGCTCCCTATCAGGTAGCCTGGATTAATAAGGTTACCGTCCCGGTCACCAAGCGTTGTCTTGTACCTCTCTCGATCAAATCCTATACTGACGAGGTGTGGTGCGATGTCCTTCCAATGGATGCTTGTCACGTGTTATTGGGCCTCCCTTGGCTTTACGACCGTGACGTGACACACTTTGGAAGGGCCAACACATATGAGTTTAAGTTCAATGGCAAGGTCATTACGTTGAGACCGACCGTCCCGAAAGAGCCAGTAGCTTTGGCTAAGGACACCACTGTTCCAGTCGAGAGGAAAACGTTGAGTCTCGTGGGAAGAAAAGAATTTGTGAAGGATCCCTTTCTTGACGGGATGATGTACGCTCTAGTTCTTATGAGTGCGAAAGGGGATACGAGAGCATTGGATGAGTTGCCTAGAGAGTTACGGGGATTGTTGGATGAGTATAAGGACGTGTACCCGGATGAGCTGCCTTCGGTATTACCACCGCTTAGGAATATACAGCATGCTATAGACCTTATCCCCGGCTCCTCCTTACCGAACCAGCCCCACTATAGGCTTCACCCCGCCGCCCATAAGGAGTTACAGACCCAGATCGAGGATTTGATGAAAAGGGGGTTCATTAGGACTAGTATGAGTCCATGTGCGGTACCTGCCCTTCTTGCCCCCAAGAAGGATGGTACGTGGAGAATGTGTGTTGATAGCCGTTCCATCAACAAGATTACCATCAAATATAGATTTCCTATTCCGCGATTAGATGACCTCCTAGATGTCTTATCTGGCGCCACCATTTTTTCAAAGTTAGATCTGTGGAGTGGCTATCACCAGATCAGGATCCGTGAGGGGGACGAGTGGAAGACAACATTTAAGTCCAAGGATGGGTTATACGAGTGGCTTGTGATGCCCTTTGGGCTATCCAACGCCCCCAGTACCTTCTCCCGGATGATGACCCATGTCTTTCAGCCTTACATGGGGAAGTTTGTGGTCGTCTATTTTGATGACATCTTAGTCTTTTGTACCACCACTACTGAGCACGTCTCCCACATGAGATCGGTTCTTTCCACCCTGCGGAAGGAAACCTTATTCCTTAATCTCAAGAAATGCACATTCTATGTCACTGAAGTGGAATTCTTAGGCTATATAGTCGGTTCGGAAGGCATTAGAGTTGACCCTAATAAGGTTAAGGTCATGAGGGATTGCCCCGAACCGACCACATTACGAGAGGTGCGAAGTTTACATGGGTTAGCTACTTTTTACCGTCATTTTATTAGAGACTTTAGTAGCATTATGGCCCCCATTAGTGATTGCATGAAGAAAGGTGAGTTCACCTGGACAAGGTCCGCCGCTATTGCTTTCCAACGCATTAAGGAACTTATGACTGAGGCACCTGTCCTACATCTACCTGACTTCAATAAGGTCTTTGAGCTTACGTGTGACGCTTCTGGCGTAGGAATAGGAGGTGTCTTGAGTCAGGAAGGGCACCCTGTGAGTTATTTTAGTGAGAAGTTAGCGGGCGCCAAATTGAATTACTCGAATTACGATAGGGAGTTTTATGCCGTCATTAGATGTCTGCACCATTGGAGGCACTATCTCCTCTCTAAGGATTTTGTGATCCTCTCCGATCACGAGGCACTGCAGTTCATCAATGGCCAACATAAAATCAGCCCGCGACACGCTAAGTGGGTATCTTTCCGACAGGGTTACACTTTTAACCTCAAACACCTTAAAGGAGCTGACAATCGAGTCGCGGATGCTCTTAGTCGCCTGACCCTGTTACTCACCACTATGGTGGTTAACGTGGTAGTATTCGAGCGAATCAAGGACGAGTACGCCACATGTCCAGACTTTCAGGATGCATATTTGTCTGCCCAAGATAGCTCCCCCACGATTATATCTGCGTTCGTCATTAAGGATGGCTACCTATTTAGACATGGGAAGTTATGTATCCCGCAGTCATCGTTACGCCTTCATATCATCTGGGAATTGCATAGTGGAGGGTTGAGTGGTCATTTCGGTAGGGATAAGACCATTACGTTAGTTGAGGAGAAATTCTATTGGCCAAAACTTAAGGCGATGGTGGGAAGGGTAGTTAGTAGTTGTCGTACCTGTCAGGTATCCAAGGGCACCAAGACCAACGTAGGATTATATACGCCCATGTCTATCCCTTCCACGCCTTGGGAAGACGTGAGTATGGATTTTGTTCTAGGCCTACCCACCACCTTACGCCGTCACGATTCTATTTTTGTAGTGGTGGATAGATTCTCTAAAATGGCATATTTTTTTCCCTGCGCTAGAACCAACGACGCATCTCACATTGCCAAATTATATTTTAAGGAAGTAGTTAGTCACCGGGGAGTGCCGAAGACAATAGTCTCGGATAGAGATGTTAAGTATACGAGCTATTTTTGGAAAACACTTTGGGTCTTGATGGGTACGAAGTTATTGTTTTCCTCAGCCTATCACCCTCAGACCGATGGGCAAACAAAGGTAGTCAATCGGAGCCTAGGAAGCCTCCTTAGATGCCTAGTGAGTGATCACAAAGGTACGTGGGATCTTCTTCTCCCCCACGCCCAGTTGGCCTATAATAATTCCAAAAACCGGTCCATTGGTCTGTCCCCAAATGAGATAGTTCACGGGTACAAGGCCCCTGTGCCTCTTGACTTGGTTCCTTTGCCCCCAACATACAAGACAAGTCAATTTGCACAATCCTTCGCCCAACATATTCATGACCTACATGCACGTATACGAGCTACCTTGACTGCTCAATAAGAGTCTTATCAGTCGCACGCTAATCTACATAGGAGGGTGTCGCACTTCAACGTCGGCGATTTGGTCCTAGTCCGGTTAGTTCCCGAACGCTTGCCATCTGGCACCGTTAAAAAGTTGGCACCAAAGCGCGCCGGCCCTTTTCGAATTATAAAGAAGCTAGGTGACAACGCTTTTGTGTTGGATTTGCCAGCTGATTGGGGTATCTCCCCTATTTTTAATGTCTCGGATTTGACGCTGTTTGTTTCTCCTCCACCTGAGTTGAATTCTTTGTCGTCTTCTCCCTCCACTAAAATTTCTACTGGGTTGGGGAGTGGTAGTTTGGATGATCTCTCTCTTTCGGTCCCCGCAGGTATAACATCGGATGGCACGTTGCCTTCTTTTTTCCCTACTGCTGACATGTTTCCCAGGTTTCCGAAGACATTTCTCACTCCAGATATGATACTTGCTGCTGAGTCACTTACCACTCCTGATGGTGCTACCTACCGCTTCCTCATCCGTTGGCTTGACCGCCCCCCTTCAGATGATTCTTGGGTACTTGCGACAGAGCTTCAACGTTTGGATGCCGAGCTTCTCCGCCGCTATCTCTCGGACCACGCATCGGAGATACGTGATTTTGAGTGGGGGAGGATTGATGCCGCTGCCCCTCCGCCACTACTTGATGACGATCCAGTTGCCGAGGCTCTACAACATAAAGACCTTCGGAGCCGTGATGACGCTAACGGACGACGCCGCTACAACCTCCGCCCGCGGCGTGCTACCCTCACTTGAAGACTATATTAATTAATTTGTCATGCTTTATTATTTTGTGTGCGAATATAAAATTATTCCACTCTTGGTTAATAATTTTATATTCATTTGTGACTTGTAATCTTTAATTATTTTCAGCAAACATTTTGGTGTGTATTTAGCCTTCCGGATGGATGTGATTTCATCTCCATGTTGGATGGCTAGATGTGTGTTGTAACTCCTATATAAGGAGAACCTTTTGAGAATGAAGTTAGAGAGAAATAAAAAAAGAACCCTAACCCTCATTTGAGAGAGTTCGGCCAAGGAGATTCCTCCATAGCCGCCGGCCAGGGTGTGAAGCCCCCCCCCTTGCTTCCTCCCCTATTTCGGTGCGACGCCGGCGTGGCTTCCTTTCGGTGTGACTCCAAGGAAGAAGGTTGCAGCCCATTCGGTGTGAAGCCGGTGGATCCGTGGAGAGAGTGATTCTCCCACCTTATCTTGTGTGATTATTGTTCTTGGTTGGGTAACTTCTTCCCCTTAGAGATTCTTGCTTTAGATTTTGTGGAGGTTTTTGCAAACCGTTTCTTCCGTGATTTTTAAATACGTCGCTTGCAAATTCCGATTTCTATTTCGTTGTTATTGAACCTCTTGTGATCTGGATTGGGTTGATCCGTTGCGAGAGCGAGACTTGGCCTAGCCTTGACTTGCCCTCCAAGATTGGCACATTTTGGTGTTAACAAGGGAGTTAATCACAACTCGAACTCGACCGCCTATTGAAGTTTTCCGCCGCTCCGAAAATAAATTATTGCTGCGTTGAAACGGCTCAAGTTGGTACAATAGATGCTTGTGTAGGTGCGGTGAGTTGTGTGCTTGTTGGAGAGGTAGGTCTTAAGGACGTTGTATCGAGTCCGGCTTGCGGTGAGTTGTGTGCTTGTTGGAGAGGTAGGTCCTAAGGACGTTGTATCAAGTCCGACAATTTTCTCTTTCGGATTTGGGAGCAAACCCGACCCCTTTTCGTTCGCTTTTGTTCGGAGCCCTCCCCTTTGGTTTATGTCTTGTGATAATATTTTCCGTTAGCGTATTCGGGCACGAATCACGGTCCCCACTACATCAATCTTTGTTTTCAATGCTACTAAAGATGGATCTAGTCTGCTTGCCCTTTTGACAAGCTGAGCATATTCCATCTTTAATACACTTAACTTGAGGACCATTCCTCACTAACTCTTTGCTATAGAGTTGGCCAATTGTCTTGTAGTTAAGATGGGCTAGCCTCTTGTGCCATTTGACACAATGAGAGACTTTCTCATCAGCTACAAGACACACTGGAGAAGCATTGTTCTCACTCATAATGTCTAGACAATAGACATTTCTCTTTCTGTAACCTGTCAAAATGATCTCTTGATCATTTGACCTCCTTATATGATAACCATCTTTGATAAATGAGATGTCATATGCTAAATCACTCAGTTGACTTATACTAATAAGGTTATGTTTCAAACCTTTAACATAAGTCACTTGAGTAATTGTTATATGGGTGCTAGAAATGTTACCAAAACCCTTGATAATTCCTTTTTCAGAACCACCAAAGGTGACTTTAGTACCATCCTTGATAGGTGTGTAGTCCTTTAGCAATCCCCTAGTTCCAGTCATGTATCTGGAACATCCACTGTCCAAGTACAATATTGGGGCATGACAACTTGGAGTTACCTGCAAAACAGATTAGTTGACCTTAGAACCCAAAGAATTCTTGGGTCCTTGGTGCTGGTTAGTTTGCCTCTTAATAAAGCTACCTGCAGATTTTCCAACAGGCAGTTTGCTACTCACTTTGGCACTTGAATTGTGCCAACAGTCCATGGCAAAGTGGCCTACCTTGCCACAGCACCAGCACTCAAATCTATTGTACCTTTGCTTAGGTACATCCCTAGCTATTTTATCTACAGCTGGCTTGTTGAGAGCTGGGGCTTTGCCCTTAGACTTGGACTTTACAGTCCTAGCAGGGTTAGTAAACCCCAATCCAGTTTTACCCTTGTGAGGTATAAACTCATCAATCAAAGGTAGAACAGACTTGGGTTTAGAACACCTTGCAACTATGTCTCTCTCATTCTGAAGACTAATCTCTAGATTTCTGATTTGATCATTCTTAAATTTTATAGTCCCCATCTGAATAACAGTTATGTTTTTCAGTCTGGCTATTTCATTTAATTTTTGATCAAACAACTTCTAAAAACCTGTTGCAGCATCTTTAAGATTAGCAATCTCCTTTGCCTGACTCTTGGCCAAGGATTTGCTTTTCTTAAAAGCATGCAACAGTACTCTATATTCATCAATCAATTGATGAATATCCCCTTCAGATTCAGATCCACTGGCATCATTTGATGCTGATGTAACTGAATCTGAACTAGCACTAGAAATTGAACTTAAAGAATAATTTTGTACCTTACTAGGTCCAGGCTGCTCCTGGATTTTGTCACCTTCTGTTAAGGCCATCTGTCCTTTGCACTGGATGTCCTCTTACTCATATATAGAGTTCATTATCTGGATGAACTCTTCTTCCTCTTCTTCAGCAAATAGTCCTATGTATGCTTCAGCTTCTGACTCAGTTTCTGAAGAAGATATGTCTGACAGGCTTTTGTCCTTCTTGGCAACAAAGGACCTTTCCTTTTTGCCCTTGGTTTAAATCTTCTTCTTATCATTAGACTCTTTCTTTTTCTCAGGACAATCAGCAATAACATGTCCTTGTATGTTACAACAATAGCAAACAATTTTTGATAAAGTTGCTTTGCTTGACTTGGTCTTTCTCCTGTCTTTCTTTGATGACTTCTTGTTCTGATAATAGTCATCTTTTCCCTGTGAAGTCGATGGCTTTGACCTCCACTGTTTCTTCTTTAGAAACTTCTGAAAGTGTCTTGTGAAGGCTGCAAAATCCTCATCACTCTCACTGCTTTCAGAATCCTTGCATTCTGTCTCTTCTGACTCAGTTCCAGCAACCCTTGGAGATGGAGATGGAGACTTACTTTTGTATTTCCTGGTGGCTTTTGTCTTGAATGCCACTATCCTTTCTTTATGCTCACTTCTTGTAGTCTTCTCCTCCTCCTTCCTCACAATCAACTGCATCTCATAGGATAGCAGTTTTCCAAATAATGTTGGAGGTGGGATATCTACTAACTTGGCCATTTCCCTTATGGCACAGATCTTGGTGTCCCAATCCTTTGTTAGAGACCTCAAGAACTTATCATTCAGCTCATAGTTGCTGAATTCTCTTCCATAAGACATCAACTCATTGACAATCCTATAGAATTTCTTATAGCATTCTGTTACGCTATCAGACCTGCCTTACCTGAAACTTTCATATTCCTGGTTTAACAATGACTTTCTGTCCTGCCTAACTTCTTCAAAACCCTACATGTACACTATCAAAGTATCCCACATCTCCTTAGATGTCTTACAGTGTATCAAGTTCTGAAATGTAGCATCATCTATGGCACTCACAATGATATTCTGAGCCCTCTTGTCCATGGTGGCCAGAATAATCTCATCTTTTGTCATTTTAGAAAAGTCCTTAGGTGTTCTCTGATTTGCATCCAGGACTAAAACCTTCATAGGCACATATGGCCCTTCTTTAACTGTGATATATATTCTAGGGTCTGAGGCTTCCATAAATAGTCTCACCCTTTCTTTCCAGATGCCAAAAATCTCTTTTCTGCAAATGGGCAACTTCATGGATCCAAGTTCCTTATGATTCTCTATTGAACCCATGTTTCTTGATTTTCTTGATTCTGCACTTTACTTATTTTGAATCTGCCAACAGGATCTACTCAGACAGTTATGTTCTTTTTTGAGTAACCTAGCTCTGATACCACTTGAAAGAAATTGTACGTAATCACCTAGAGAGGGGGGGGGGGCGTGAGTAGGTGACTAAATCTTTTTAAACTTTTTAGGTAGATTGCAGATTATATCACAGAGTTATAATTACTACTTCACAGAAATCAATCAGCAATCACAGAATCAAACATGCATACAGTTGTTGGGTACATTGGTCAAATGTACCTGATTTGAAGAAGCCTCACCTAACTCAATGATATACATCATAATGTATTTGATGTTTGTTTGAGTTACTTGTGCAGGTTAGGTATTCACTGGACTGAAGCTAAAAGTTTCTAAGTCCATGTGTCGACACCTAGAGGGAAAGTGTCGACACTTGAGAAAGCTTGTGTCGACACCCAGACAAGCTGTGTCGACACTTGGAGTAATTGTGTCGACACCTGAGAAGAAGAGTCGACACCAGTCAGAAAGTGTCGACACTTGGAGCTGTGTCGACACTCAGTGAAGAAGAATGCAGAAAAGCTGTGTCGACACTTAGCAGAAGTGTCGACACCTAGAAGAGCTGAGTCTACATCAGAAAGTGTCGACACTTGGAGTTGTGTCGACACTCAGCAAAATTCTGCAGAGACTAAGGACAAGTGTCGACACTCAACACAATGTGTCGACACTCAATCAGCAGAGTCAACATATGAAGAATGTGTCGACACTCAGCACAATGTGTCGACACACAAACAGGAGAGTCAGCACTTGAAGTAAGTGTCGACACCCAGCACAATGTGTCGACACTTAGCTAAAGACTCTACACTTGAAGAAAGTGTCGACACAAGGAGCTGTGTCGACACTTAGCAAAGAACAGAAAAGTTTACAAAATATTCTAAGTACAAGTGTCGACACTAAGGGAATGTGTCGACACTCAGCTGAAGAAACAAAATTGAAGACTTGTGTCGACACCAAGAAGCAGTGTCGACACTTGACAGTTTCAACACATGAAGATGTGTCGACACAAAGGAGATGTGTCGACACTTAGAAGAATTCAACAAGTTACAGAAGATCAAGTACTTGTGTCGACACTTAATTTCAGTGTCGACACTTGAAGAAGAATCTGTGTCGAGACATACAAGGAGTTGTGTCGACACCTTGTAGACTTGTGTCGACACTTACACAATATGTGTCGACACTTGGTCTATAAGTGTCGACACTTAAGAATAGAAAGTCTCGACAGTATCTGACAGTTAGAGAATTTCAAGAAGTGACTGGTTGACATGACAGCTGCCGATCCAGCCGGTCTACAGCAACTGTCAGAGATGTCAGAAGTCAGTTATGAACCGGACCAGCCGGTTACCATGAAGAATGCCTATAAATAGGCACAGACTGTTTACAGAAACAGTGGTTGTTAAGGTTGTTGATCAAATTGTTAACAGAGTTCAGATTATTGTTGAAGTAATCATTAAAGTGGTATACTGAGAATCAACACAAGAAGATCGTGCTGTCCAACAGCAGATCTAAGAAGTTGGAGAGAGAGAGCTCCAATCAAGAATTCAGTCTTTGGAACTAAGGCTGAGAAGAAGGATTCAGAATCATCTGGATCTCAAGAGGCAGAGGTCAAGGATCAGCTGCAGAGGATTCAGACTAATTCAGTTCTACTCAAGAAGCTTTGAAGGAAGCTAAGTCAGTTTGGATCTAGCTGAGTTCTTCCAAGAACTCTTCAAGAAACTCTCAACTCCTCTCTTATTTTCTGAGTTGTAGAGTTAGTTATTGTAATTCAATTTTAACTTGTAGGATCCATTGGATCTGAGTGAATTGTAAGCCTATATTATAAAGGCTGAGGGTAGGGCTTGGTTGCCTGAGTGTAGGAGTTGAAGAACTCTGAGTGTATGCCTTAATTGGCTGAGTGTAGGCCTGGGTGGCTGAGTGTAGGCCTTGGTGGCTGAGTGTAAGGCTTTGGGCCTGACGTGTAGGAACCTAGTTGGGTTCTGAGATAGTGGAGAAGTTTGGCCGAATCTAGTACACTGCTAGATAGGCGAAGGGGGAAAGTGGATGTACCCAAAGATTGGGGAACCACTATAAATTTGTGTGTCTGCTGTGCTGTGCTGTGGATTAGCAGTTTATATCTTGTTATTACTGTTAGCTGTAGAAATCTGTGTGATAACTGTTTTGCTGCAAATAAAGTTTCAAAAAGGTTTAGGTCACCTATTCACCCCCCCCCCCCTCTAGGTGTTTAGGTACCATATCTTTCAAGTGGTATCAAAGCGAGGTTCCTCAAAAAGGACTAACTGTCTGAGGAGATCTAGTTTGGCAGATTCAGTGTAAGTCAGAACACAGTTTCAAGAAAATCAAGAACATGGGTTCTTCAGAGAATCACAAGGAATTGGGTTCAATGAAACTGCCTATATGCAGAAAAGAGATCTTTGGGATCTGGAAAGAAAGGGTTAGGCTATTTATGGAGGCATCTGACCCTAGAATCTACATCACAGTCAAAGAGGGGCCATATGTGCCCATGAAGGTTTCAGTTTTGGATGCTACACAGAGAACTCCAAAGGATTTCTCTGAGATGACTAAGGATGAAATTGTCCTAGCCACTATGGACAAGAGGGCACAAAACATTATAGTAAGTGCCATTGATGATGCCACTTTTCAGAACTTAATTCACTGTAAAACAGCAAAAGAGATGTGGGATACTCTCATTGTCTATATGGAAGGTTCTGAAGAAGTTAGGCAAGATAGGAAGTCCTTGCTTAATCAAGAGTATGAGAGCTTTAGGCAAGGAAGAGGAGATAGCATCACTGAATGCTACAAGAAGTTCTATAGAATTGTTAATGAACTCATGTCCTATGGAAGAGAGTTCACTAACTATGAATTGAATGATAAGTTCTTAATGTCCCTAACCAAAGATTGGGACACCAAGATATGTGCCATCAGAGAAATGGCAAAGTTGGGAGACATTCCTCCTCCCACACTGTTTGGGAAGTTGTTGTCTTATGAGATGCAGCTGTCAGTGAGAAAAGAGGAGGAAAAATCAACAAGGACTGAGCACAGGGAAAGGACTGTTGCCTTCAAATCAGAAGTACCTAGAAAGGGCAGGACTAAGTCATCAACTCCTCCTCCAGAGGTAGTTGAATCAGAATCTGATGAGTCTGTTAGCACAAAGTCTACAAGCAGTGAAAGTGATGAAGACTTTGCTGCATTCACCAGACATTTTCAGAAATTCCTGAAGAAGAAACAGTGGAGGTCCAGACCTTCATTTTCCAAAGGGAAAGAAGTTCAGTATCAGGAGAAGAAGCCTTCAAAGAAGGACAAGAAAAAGACAAAGACTAGCAAGGCAACTGGGTCTAAGATAGTGTGTTACTGCTGCAATAGACAGAGTCATGTTATTGCAGATTGTCCTGAGAGAAGAAAAGAATCCAGTGACAAAAAGAAGACTCACTTCAAAGGAAAGAAGGAGAAGTCCTTTGTTGCAAAGAATGAGAAGACTCTTTCAGACATTTCTTCTTCAGACACTGAGACAGATGCTGAAGCCTACATAGGGCTATTTGCTGAAGAAGAAGAAGAGTTTATGCAGATCATGGAATCAATCTATGAACAAGAAGAGTGTCAGTGCCAAGGACTGATGGCATTGACTGAAAGTACCAAAATCCTGGAGCAGCCAGGACCTAGTCAGGTACAAAGTCCAACTCAAAGTTCAGATTCCAGTTCCAGTTCAGAGTCAGATTCATCTTCATCAAGTGATGGAAGTGTTTCTGAATCTGAGGGAGATATTCATCAGCTCTTAGATGAATATAAAGTGCTGTTGCAAGCCTATAAGAAAAGCAAGACCCTAGCCAAAAGTCAGGCAGAGGAGATTGCTGATCTCAAGGCAGCTGCAACAAATTTTGAGAAGAAATTTGATCAAAAGCTCAATGAGGTAGCCAGGCTGAAACACATTACTGTGATTCAGATGGGAACTATCACCTATAAGAATGATCAAATTAAGAGACTGGAGATCAATCTTCAGAAGGAAAGAGAGCAAGTTGCTAGGTTTTCAAAACCTAAATCAGTGCTACCCTTGATTGATGAGTTTGTTCATCATAAAGGAAAGGCTGGATTGGGTTTTATTAAACCAGCTAGGACTGTTCAGGATCAGTCCAAGTCCAAGGGCAAAGCCCCAACATTCAATAAGCCTGCTGTAGTCAAGACAGCCAAGTCTGTACCTAAGCAAAGGTACAACAAGTTTGAATGCTGGTGCTGTGGCAAAGTTGGCCACTTTGCCTTGGACTGTTGGCACAATGCAAGTGCCAATGGGAGTAGCAAGCTACCTGGTGGAAAGCCAGTAGGTAGCTATGTCATGTTGCAAACTAACAATCACCAAGGACCCAAGTTTACTTTGGGTTCTAAGGTTCATTAATTTGTTTTGCAGGTGAATCCAAGTGACCATACCCCAACATGGTACTTGGATAGTGGATGTTCCAGACATATGACTGGAACAAGGGGACTACTGAAGGACTATATTCCAATCAAAAATGGTCCTAAAGTGACCTTTGGTGGTTTTGAAAAAGGAATCATCAAAGGGTTTGGTAACATTTCTTCAAACCTTGTTACCATTACTCAAGTGGCTTATGTTAAAGGGTTGAAACACAATCTTATAAGCATAAGTCAGTTAAGTGATGTAGGGTATGACATCTCATTTGTTAAAAATGGTTGTCATATCAAGAGGTCAAGTGATCAAGAGATCATTTTGACAGGATATAGAAAGAGGAATGTCTACTGTCTAGACATCATGATTGAGAACAATGGTTCTCCTGTTTGTCTTGTAGCTGATGAGACAGTCTCTCAATGTGTCAAATGGCACAAGAGGCTTGCTCATCTTAATCACAAGACTATTGGCAAACTCTTTAGCAAAGAGTTAGTGAGGAATGGTCCTCAAGTTAAGTGTGTTAAAGATGGCATTTGCTCAGCTTGTCAAAAGGGCAAGCAGACCAAATCCACCTTTAAAAGCATTGAGAACAAAGATGCTGTGAGGTGCTTATACCTCTTGCATATGGATCTCTTTGGTCCAATGCCAGTTCACAGCTTAGGTAGGAAGGTCTATACCTTTGTAGTTGTTGATGACTACTCAAGGTTTTCCTGGGTGTTCTTCTTAAGGCAGAAATCTGAAACACCTAGTGTCTTCTACAGCTTTGTCAAGCAAATTCAGAATGAACTAAATAGTACTGTGGTCAAAATTAGAAGTGACCATGGTACTGAGTTTCAATCTGAAAGCATGACAAAACTATGTGAAGACTTTGGGATATTTCAAGAATTCTCTTCACCTAGAACACCTCAGCAAAATGGCATTGCTGAGAGGAAGAATAGAACCTTGATAGAGGCTGGTAGAACTCTACTTAGTGATACATCACTGCCTGAGTATTTTTGGGCTGAAGCAGTTAATACTGCATGCCATGTGATAAATAGGGCTACCATCACTAAAAGGTTAAATAAGACCCCCTATGAAGTTGTGAAAGGCAGGAAACCAAACCTATCCTATTTCAGGATTTTTGGTTGCAAATGCTTCATACTTAACAATGGAAAGTCTTACTTAACTAAGTTTGCTGCCAAGTCCCAAGAGGGAGTGTTTGTTGGGTACAGCAATAATAGTAAGGCTTATAGAGTCTACAACTTGACTACACAAGTTGTAGAGGAGTCTGTGCATGTAGTTTTTGATGAGACAAAACTTATTAACAATGAGTTGTCTAGTAGTGTGTGCAGCCCCACAGGTCTTACTAAGAAGATGGACAAGCTAACCATAGAAGATGTACCTGCTGCAAGACAGCAAGTAGAAGAAGATGGCTTATGTCCAGGGGGAGAACTACATGTACCAGGAGCTGAAGAAGTACAAGGAACTCAGCATGATGAAGATGCTGTAGAAGTACAACCAGAAGTAAGGATGCCTCCAGCCAACAGGCATCTAAGAGATCATCCAGTAGAGCTGATTATTGGAGATCCAAGACAAGGTGTTCAGACAAGGAGCAGAAATCAGAATGCTGTAGTATATTCAAGTTTTCTGTCTCAAATAGAACCAAAGAAATTTGAAGAAGCTATACAAGATCCACAGTGGACTGAAGCAATGCAGGAAGAGCTTAATCAGTTCAAAAGGTGCAAGGTTTGGGACCTGGTTCCTAAACCTAAAGATCACAATGTGATAGGAACAAAGTGGATCTATAGGAATAAGTTAGATGAACAAGGAGTTATCATTAAGAATAAAGCAAGACTGGTTGCAAAAGGATATAGGCAAGAAGAAGGTATTGATTTTGATCAAACCTTTGCTCCAGTAGCCAGACTGGAAGCCATAAGGATGTTCTTGGCTTATGCAACCAATCAAGGATTCAAGGTATACCAAATGGATGTGAAGTCAGCATTCCTAAATGGTAATTTGAAAGAAGAAGTCTATGTGGAGCAGCCTGCAGGTTTTGTTGATCCAACTCTACCTCATTATGTCTATAGACTTAGGAAAGCATTATATGGGTTAAAACAAGCACCTAGAGCTTGGTATGAAACCCTATCTAGTTTCCTCATTGAGAACAAGTTCTCAAGGGGGAAAATAGATAAGACTCTATTCCTTAGGGAATCTAGAGGCAAAGTCATACTTGTCCAAATATATGTAGATGACATTATATTTGGGTCTACTGAAAGTAGCCTTTGCAAAAAGTTTGCAAAGCTTATGCAAAGTCAGTTTGAGATGAGTAGTATGGGAGAACTAAAGTTTTTCTTGGGTCTCCAAGTTAAACAGACTGAAAGTGGTCTATCCATATGTCAGTCCAAGTTCACCCTAGAACTCATAAGGAAGTATGGTATGGATTCATCCAGTACCATGAAGACTCCTATGGGGTCAAGTATGTCTCTGAGCAAGGATGATGCAGGGAAACCTGTAGATGAAACCTTGTATAGAGGGATAGTTGGCTCCCTACTATACTTGACTGCAAGTAGGCCTGACATTATGTATGCTACATGTGTTTGTGCCAGGTATCAAGCCTGCCCTAAAGAGTCTCACTTGACTGCAGTCAAGAGAATCTTGAGATATCTAAAGGGCACACCTTATCTAGGCCTCTGGTACCCTAGGAATGGAGATTTTGATCTAACAGGCTATTCAGATGCAGACTTTGCAGGATGCAAAGAAGATAGAAAGAGCACTACTGGATCCTGTCAATTCCTAGGTGGAAGACTCATTTCATGGAGTAGTAAGAAGCAAACTAGTGTGGCTATCTCCACAGCTGAGTCAGAATATGTAGCTGCAGGAAGTTGCTGTGCTCAACTTCTATGGATTCAACATCAGCTAGAAGACTATGGATTTCAGGTAAGTAGAACTCCACTTTTCTGTGATTCTACAAGTGCTATTTCAATAGCTAATAATCCTGTATCACATAGTAGAACTAAACATATTGAGATTAAATATCACTTTCTTAGGGAGCATGTAGAAAGAAATGATATTGCACTTGAATATGTTAAAACTGATAATCAGATAGCTGATATGGTTACTAAGCCTTTAGAAGAAGCTAAGTTCAATAGGTTCAAAATTGAACTAGGTATGATAAACTTAGACTAAGTTTACAGAACTAAAAATTGGCTAAGTAAAAAGGTGTCGACACATAGACAAGTCTATGTCGACACAGAATAGTAAGTGTCGACACTTCAGGAAAATGGTGTCGACACATCTAGGAAGTTGGTGTCGACACTTCAGAATGTTAGTGTCGACACATGTCGAGTTGGTGTCGACACTTCAGAATGTTAGTGTCGACACATGTCGAGTTGGTGTCGACACATCCAATGAAGTGTCGACACTTAAGTTTTACTCAGAATTTTCTAAGTAACGTCTCGACTACATGTCGAGTAGTGTGGTGTCGACACATAACCAAGTGTCGACACATAAAATCTGTTGACTAAACTTGTGTCGACACATGAGTGTCGCGACATTATAAGTCAGTGTCGACACTTATTGCCAGTGTCGACACATCTTTAGTAATCCATCCCGCCTGTTCGTCTACAAACCAGAAAGGTATAAATAGGATTCTGTCTTTGTTTGTCGACACGCTTTCAGAGTTTCAAGACCAAACCACTGTGTCGACATTTCTCTTTCCTCAAGACTAATTCTACAAACCCTAATGGCTCCCAAGCTCGAGGAGAACGTCAATGAAGGCTATGAACTGGTTCGTGGCGCGTTCGACGATGGCGATCAAGAAATCCAATCGGTGGTAACCCTAGTCACCGATTCTGGATTGGAGTACTTGGTTTCAGAACCAACAAAAATATGGAAGAAGGAAGTTCTCGAATTCCTTACTGGAGCTTCAGTAGATGACTCAGGTCACAAAATCAAATCAAGAGTGCATGGCACCAAGGTCAAGATTTCACCCAAAACTCTAAGAAAGGTACTTCAGCTACCTAGAATTCAAGCAGAAGAGGAAGTGACTACATCTAAGACCAGGGAAGCACTTACCTGGTGTGGTCTTGACTCTAAGATGAAAATAGGTTCTGTCTTTAACAGAAAAGGCATGAACATTCAAGGAAAGTTTCTGTCAGAAATAGTGGGAAAGGTTATCCTCAGTAAACCTGGAGGGCATGACAGGGTGTCAGCCTCCATGTTCAATGTCATGACCAGAATCATCTTAAACCTAAAAACAGATTGGTCAATGGTTATCTTTGAGAAGATAAAGGAAAGTCTGAAGAAGCCCAATCTGGGCAGGATACTTAGTCTCTACCTGGCTGGTACAATACCAGAGGTAATGAGCTCTGCTGCAGGTAGCAAAATCAACCACATGAGAAAGATGGACATGAGGATCTTCTCAAGGTGGGAAAGGGTGCTGTCAAAGGAACTGTCCACCCCTGAGAAGCAAGTTTCTAAGAAAGATTCACCTCCCAGGAAGAAGAGAAAAACTGCAGTTGTGGCACAAGAGTCCTCAAGCAGTTCTGAAAGTGAAGAACAGGTGGTGTTTACACCTGATGAGCAAGAAGAGGAGACAGTAGTCAAAACCCCTGCTGCTCAAGATGTGGCTGAAATCTAGGGGGAGCTGCCTACAGCTAGCCCCATGCAAAAGGATCCAAGCCAGGGGGAGCCTCCAGCTGTAGAACAACCCTCTACACTGGAGAGTGAGCAAGCTACAATCATTATCCAAGAGGTACTTTCTGACCTCAATACTTTAGATTTTTCTGTAATAGATTCTGATTTGTCTGATGTCCATCAGCAAACTCAGCAAGCAAATCAAGTACCAGATGTTGTTCTCCAAGACACATCAGTAGTACAAGAAGTTGTTCCTGATAAAGTAGTTGATGAACCCAGTACTTCTCCTGCACAGTCTCCAGCTGAATACACAATGGAAGACCTCTTTCTGAATTTAGATCAAGAGGATTTTGACATGGACAAGAATGCTACTGCTGAAGAGAAGGGTGCTGCTGTTGAGGGGGAGAACTTGGAAGTTCAGGATGAGCCTTTAAGGCTAGACACTGAGAAGGCACTAGATGTGCAAGCTGAAAAACCATCAAGCCCTAAGGACAGGGTGAATATAGCCAGTACTTCAGAGTCTGAGGAAGATGAGACTGAACAAGCTAAAAAGAAGAAACTCTTTGTATTCAAGAGAAGAAGTCAGAGCTACAAGAAGGCTCTACAAACTATTGCTAAACAATCCTTAGTCACACAAGCTCCATCTCCTGATTACAGTGCATTAATGGTAGCCCTGCAAATCAAGCTGGATGAGCAAAGGAAGGCTATAGAGATTTATGTTGATGAAGGGCACAAGACCCTACAATTTGATCTGGCACAGGACATCAAGTCAATAAGGTTTGAAATGAACCTTAATAAAAAGGAGATGAATGAATGCTTCCACAAGGGTGGAAATGCAGTTGTGTTTCTGGCAACACATCAAGAGAAGATAAAGGAAAAAATAGATGATATAGCATTGAAACAGGGCTATGTGCTGGAAAATCAATTAAGGATGAATGATAATTTGACTGCATCCCACAATGTTATCGTCACTGAACTAAAGAATAAGACTGCTGAACCTTCAACATCATCTGCTGCTGCAAAGGCTGAATTTGATAAAGCTTTTCAAGATGAAATTGCTGCTGTCAAGACTGCAATCAAGGATTCACAGAAGGTCATTTCTGAACAGCTTACAAAGCTTAGACCTTATTTTCAGGATGGAATCAGGTACTTGGACAGCCAAATCAGGTTCCAGAAAGATGATGTAAGAGATCATGTTGCACAAGAAGTCATAAAGGGGGAGAGGGTGTTAGTCAAAGCAAGCTCAGACCATGCTAAGTGGATATCAAATTCCATCAGGGCTACCCTTGGATATCCTCCCCTGTGTGATGATGATAATGTTGCTGAATCAGGAATTCAAAGTGCATATCTTGGAGGTGAGCAACAGGAAGTAGCTCAAGTCATTTATCCACCTCCAGATTTTGAAATGATTCATGCAGATGTAAGCACAATGTATAGCCCAACTGCTGGAAAGTCACATGTTGTTCTGGAAAAGGTTGTTCAACCTATAACAGCAGCTATGCAAGAGGCTTTGGACAAAGAAGAAGAGACAAGGCTGTCAAAGAAGAAGTTTAGGGAACTAGCTGAGCAGAAGCCAGATTTTGAACAGTGGAGCCCTACTTCTAGGAACATCATTCTCACAGCCTGGAAAGCAGCCAAGGACAATGCTCATGAAAGGAACAAATGGTTTTCAGAAGCAGAATGGAGAAAGCATGAGATTAGGCAGGAAGCCATTGTCCAGTATAGAAGGAAGGCTAAGTTAGGAAAGCTACCTCCTACAGCTGTGGAGCCTAGCAAGTACTTTCCTAAGCCCTATCATTACTTTGAGAGACAGAAAATCAAGGCTGAAGAACTAAAGAAGAAGGACTCCAAAGGAAAGAAGACTGCTGAGACTGAGCCTGCTGCTGCTGCTACTGTAAAGGCAAAAGTACAAGCTGGGAAAGGAATAGTTATAAAAGAACCAGATCAGAGCTAGCCTAAGATTAGACTAAGAAACATTGTTGTAATCTTTTACATATGCAATATTTTTGTAAAACAATGGAAATGTATTAAAACAATGTTAGAACAATTTTTGATAAATATATCTCATGATTGTTCAGAAGCATGTGTCTATTTCTTGTTTGTTCTGCAATGTTTAATGAGTATACATGTGTGCTTTATTACATGTTTAAGTTTACCCTGTTGACATATACCTGCTTTACATCATTCTCTAATTTTTAATTATGAGTGGTGTATATCATTGACTAAGGGTTATGACTTCTCCAAATAGGGGGAGATTGTTGGGTACATTGGTCAAATGTACCTGATTTGAAGAAGCCTCACCTAACTCAATGATATACATCATAATGTATTTGATGTTTGTTTGAGTTACTTGTGCAGGTTAGGTATTCACTGGACTGAAGCTAAAAGTTTCTAAGTCCATGTGTCGACACCCAGAGGGAAAGTGTCGACACTTGAGAAAGCTTGTGTCGACACCCAGACAAACTGTGTCGACACTTGGAGTAATTGTGTCGACACCTGAGAAGAAGAGTCGACACCAGTCAGAAAGTGTCGACACTTGGAGCTGTGTCGACACTCAGTGAAGAAGAATGCAGAAAAGCTGTGTCGACACTTAGCAGAAGTGTCGACACCTAGAAGAGCTGAGTCTACATCAGAAAGTGTCGACACTTGGAGTTGTGTCGACACTCAGCAAAATTCTGCAGAGACTAAGGACAAGTGTCGACACTCAACACAATGTGTCGACACTCAATCAGCAGAGTCAACATATGAAGAATGTGTCGACACTCAGCACAATGTGTCGACACACAAACAGGAGAGTCAGCACTTGAAGTAAGTGTCGACACCCAGCACAATGTGTCGACACTTACCTAAAGACTCTACACTTGAAGAAAGTGTCGACACAAGGAGCTGTGTCGACACTTAGCAAAGAACAGAAAAGTTTACAAAATATTCTAAGTACAAGTGTCGACACTAAGGGAATGTGTCGACACTCAGCTTAAGAAACAAAATTGAAGACTTGTGTCGACACCAAGAAGCAGTGTCAACACTTGACAGTTTCAACACATGAAGATGTGTCGACACAAAGGAGATGTGTCGACACTTAGAAGAATTCAACAAGTTACAGAAGATCAAGTACTTGTGTCGACACTTAATTTCAGTGTCGACACTTGAAGAAGAATCTGTGTCGAGACATACAAGGAGTTGTGTCGACACCTTGTAGACTTGTGTCGACACTTACACAATATGTGTCGACACTTGGTCTATAAGTGTCGACACTTAAGAACAGAAAGTCTCGACACTATCTGACAGTTAGAGAATTTCAAGAAGTGACTGGTTGACATGACAGCTGCCGATCCAGCCGGTCTACAGCAACTGTCAGAGATGTCAGAAGTCAGTTATGAACCGGACCAGCCGGTTACCATGAAGAATGCCTATAAATAGGCACAGACTGTTTACAGAAACAGTGGTTGTTAAGGTTGTTGATCAAATTGTTAACAGAGTTCAGATTATTGTTGAAGTAATCATTAAAGTGGTATACTGAGAATCAACACAAGAAGATCTTGCTGTCCAACAGCAGATCTAAGAAGTTGGAGAGAGAGAGCTCCAATCAAGAATTCAGTCTTTGGAACTAAGGCTGAGAAGAAGGATTCAGAATCATCTGGATCTCAAGAGGCAGAGGTCAAGGATCAACTGCAGAGGATTCAGACTAATTCAGTTCTACTCAAGAAGCTTTGAAGGAAGCTAAGTCAGTTTGGATCTAGCTGAGTTCTTCCAAGAACTCTTCAAGAAACTCTCAACTCCTCTCTTATTTTCTGAGTTGTAGAGTTAGTTATTGTAATTCAATTTTAACTTGTAGGATCCATTGGATCTGAGTGAATTGTAAGCCTATATTATAAAGGCTGAGGGTAGGGCTTGGTTGCCTGAGTGTAGGAGTTGAAGAACTCTGAGTGTATGCCTTAATTGGCTGAGTGTAGGCCTGGGTGGCTGAGTGTAGGCCTTGGTGGCTGAGTGTAAGGCTTTGGGCCTGAGGTGTAGGAACCTAGTTGGGTTCTGAGATAGTGGAGAAGTTTGGCCGAATCTAGTACACTGCTAGATAGGCGAAGGGGGAAAGTGGATGTACCCAAAGATTGGGGAACCACTATAAATTTGTGTGTCTGCTGTGCTGTGCTGTGGATTAGCAGTTTATATCTTGTTATTACTGTTAGCTGTAGAAATCTGTGTGATAATTGTTTTGCTGCAAACAAAGTTTCAAAAAGGTTTAGGTCACCTATTCACCCCCCCCTCTAGGTGTTTAGGTACCATATCTTTCAACAGTGAACACACAGATTTATAGTGGTTCCCCAAGGTTTGGGTACATCCACTTTCCCCCTTCGCTTATCTAGTAGTGTACTAGATTCGGCCAAACTCCTCCACTATTCCAGATACTCAGATCTTACACTCAGAACCCCAAACAGGTTCCTACAGCTTAGGCCCAAGGCCCTACAACTCAGTCTTCAGAAAGACCTACACTCAGCCACAAGGCCTACACTCAGCCACAAGGCCTACACTCAGCCACAACAGGCCTACACTCAGAGAAATAGATCCCCTACACTCATGCACACAGGCCCTACCACTCAGCCTTTATAATTACAGGCTTATAACTCAGATCCCTAAGGATCCTACAAGAAATTTAGAATACAAAGAATATACCTACAACTCAGAAAAAGGGAGATGAGTTGACAGGTTCTTGATGAGTTCTTGGAAGAACTCTGCTAAGATCAACCTCACTTGGCTTTCGTCAAAGCTTCTTGAATGTAGAACACAATAGGATTGATTCTCTGCAGCTGATCTCCAATCACTGCAACTTAAGATTCAGACCTAGGTCTGAACCCTTCTTTACAGCCTGGTTCCAACAGCTGTCTTCTTGGAAGGAGCTCTCTCTCTCCAACTTCTTAGATCTTCACTTGATTCTTCAATGAATAGCTAGATCTTCTTCTCTTTTTCAATCTCTTGATCATCTCTTTCTGTTGACAGTATAAGCCTTTATATAGGCCTTCTTCATGGTGACCGGCTGATCCGGTTTCTAACGGCTATCTGACATCTCTGACAGTTGCAGTAGACCGACTGGAATGGTAGCTGTCAAGTCATCCATTCAGTTCTTGAAATATTTGTAACTGTCTGAAAGTGTTGAGACAATCTGTCTTTAAGTGTTGACACTAATAGACTAAGTGTCGACACAAGTAGACTAAGTGTCGAAACTAGACTTCAAGGTGTCGACACAACTCCTTGTGTTGTAGAATTTATGTCTCGACACAGCTTCTTCATCATATGTCGACACTGATAATGTGTGTCGACACAACTCCTTGTTCTTCAGTACTTTGTTGATTTCTTTTAAGTGTCGACACAACTCCTTTGTGTCGACACATCTTCTTGTGTTGAACTTGTTAAGTGTCGAAACATCTTCTTGGTGTCGACACATGCCTTCAGTGTTGATACTTTTGCTGAGTGTCGACACATCTGCTTGGTGTCGACACTTGTATTTAGTCTTCATAGAAATTTGCTGAGTGTCGACACAGCTCCCTGTGTCGACCCATTCTTCTTCTGTTGAGACTTTAGCTGAGTGTTGACACATCTCCTTTGTGTCGACACTTTCTTCATGTGTTGAGTCTTCTGCTGAGTGTCGACACATTCTACATTATGTCGACACTTTCTTCATGTGTTGAGTCTTCTACTGAGTGTCGACACATACTTCATTATGTCGACACTTATACTTAGACTCTGCTGACTTGTGATGAGTGTCGACACTGCCTCCAAGTGTCGACACTTTCTGATGTAGACAAAGTTCCTCAAGGTGTCGACACTGCTGCTAAGTGTCGACACAGCTTCACTGGACATTTCTTCATTGAGTGTCGACACACCCTGTATGTGTCGACACTTTCCTTCTGGTGTCGACTCTGCATCCCTGGTGTCGACACAAATACTCCAAGTGTCGACACTGCTTCTCTGGGTGTCGACACAAGTCTTCTTAAGTGTCGACACTTTCCTCTTAGGTGTCGACACATGGACTTAGAAAATTTTCAGCTTTTCCCTGCAAATACTTAACCTGCACAACTAAACTCAAAACACATCAAATACATTTTGATGTATATCATTGAGTAGGGTGAGGCTTCTTCAAATCAGGTACATTTAAACCAATGTACCCAACACCCGCGAGACTCCATGCATCAGATATATATTAATAAGACCCAATCTCCAACCTGGAAATCCACCTGACGATGTCGTGCATTTTAAAATTTGGCTTGTCTGATCTGGGCCTCCAACATCCTATCCCGGATCTGTCACACTTGAGCATCAATGTCCTCTACAAACTCCGAGTCGAGTGCCTTTGGATCCTCATTATGGATCCAAGATAGTTGGGTTCTACACCTCAGTCCGTACAATGCCTCGTAAGGGGCCCTGCCTATACTAGAGTGATGATTATTATTATACGAGAACTCAATCAATGGCAGCAGTCTCTCCTACGGCTCCCCGTGGTCCAGGATGTATAAGCACAAGAGATCCTCTAATTTCTAGTTGGTATGCTCCGTCTGTCCATCCGTATGAGGGTGGAAGGTTGTATTGAATGTCAACCTGGACCCCAGATAAGCCTGTACTGACCTCCACTCTCTAGACATAAACTGTCTGTCTTGATCCGACACAATCGACCTCGTCACGCCATGATAGCAAACAAACTGCTCTACAAACTTCCGCACCAAATCACTAATTGGAGCGTCCTTCCTGATCGGAATAAATCTGGCCACCTTCGTTAACCAGTTGATGATCACCAATATCGAATCATTTCCCTTATGTGATCAAAGGATACCATGAATGAAATCCATGGCTATGTTGACGAACTTCCACTCCGACACCGGTAGTGGCTGCTATAATCCGGTCGGACTCTTACACTCTACCTTTATTAGCTGACAAGGTTCGGAGTGTGTCACAAAATAATTGATATCCTTCTTCATGCCCAGCCAATACATAGTGAAAGTATCTAGTTGCCTACCTAAATCACCTAGAGGGGGGTGAATATGTGAGTTTTGCGTCTTTTGCAGAATAAAAATTTAAGAGTAATCAACATAGAAAATAACCAAGCATAACCAAGATGACACAAGGAATTTATAGTGGTTCCCCAATCTTGGGTACGTCCACTCTAAACCTCTCCTATCTAGCACCACGGCTAGCCTTGGCTACTTCACTAAATCTCGGATTGTAACAATCCTATAACTCTGAGCAATGCTCCTACAACTCGAAGATAACACACTCCTACAAACTCGATCCCACAAAATGGGATCTACACTCTGAGAACAAAGCGCCTACAAACTCGGATACAAAGGTCCTACAAGAGTTAGAATAATTTTTACAACAACAATTTAAACTTTTTACTTTCAGATCTGAAATCTTCAAATTTCTTCCTTCTTGAAAAATGAAAATGTCTGAGAAGAGGTTGAGGAAAAGATCTTGAGAAAACTTGATCTGAAAACATTAGGATCCCACCCAATCAAGAAAATGCTTGAAGAACTTGATTTGGGATCTATCGAATCTTTTCTTCCTGGAATCGCTGAATCAAAAGAAGAGCGATAATTAAGAACGTTGATGACGGCGCGGCTCCTCCTGATTTGAAGTTGTGATGTGATTATGAATGTTGTAATTTGGGTTAGCAATTCCTCTGAATAAACTTGATATAAACCATCGTCTAACAGTCTGAAATCATTAAGGAATGATCCACATGGACCAATCTTGAAGAACTTAGGTTATTTCGAAATCCCGTTAGGCAGTTTAAGAAAGAAATTATCTACAACTCCATTTCTCGAGAAGAATCTGATTTCTCGAGAAATGATTTGATTTCTCGAGAAATGGCTTAGCCTTCTCGAGAAAAATACTTAACACAAATTTTGAACTAAAGAACTGATTTTTCGAGAAGGATTTGATTTCTCGAGAAAAATACTTAGCGGAAATTTTGAATTGAAGTACTGATTTCTCGAGAAAAATACTTAGCGCAAATTTTGATCTGAGGAACTGATTTCTCTAGAAGGATTTGATTTCTCGAGAAAAATACATAGGACAAATTTTGAACTGAAGAACAGATTTCTCGAGAAGTATTTGATTTCTCAAGAAATATACTTAGCTTCTCAAGAAACATGTTTGACTTCTCAAGAATTACTTTGCTTTCTCTAGAAATTTATTTGGTTTCTTGTGAAATCTTCAGGACTTTCTCGAGAAAAAGATTTGGAGATATTTCTGAGAATTTTCGAGAAGTCTTTGAGGTTTCTCGAGAACATCTTGGCTTTCTTGAGAAATATACTTAGACTTCTCGAGAAATGGACTTCCTTTCTCGAGAAAAAGACATAGAATTTTTTTTGAAAAACTAAACTTTCTTTGTTGAAAACCAGCAAACCTTCCTTTCTTTTATTTCCTTAGTACTTGAAAATGAAGTGCATCCCAATAGAGAGGTTAAACATGAGTCAACACCATGGGCCACACGATGAGGGATTACATTACATGATCATGTGTTTAGTGACTCATTGTAAGCTAACATTGGTCTACACTTAGCAATAATGACATGCAAGCACTCAACTAAAGAATAACATCAAATACATAATTAATTCAACTTATTTCAAGGGTGACTTCACACAAATCTAGGTTATTGTTGATACAATACCCAACAATTTACCCCTTTTTGTAGAAGTCAGAACCCTCTACACTAAAGTTAATTATATCAAGATAATCAAAGAATTAACTAACAAGTAAAATAATATATGTAATGAAGGTTAAGATATAATTAGATCATCAAAATTCAAAATTTTATATATGTATAGAATTTCTCCATAAAAATACCGAGGTCCATAAAATTCCATAACATTAATAATCATAAATCACTTGTATTGTTGCTGGTGTTGTATTTCCTTCTTTTCTTGTTGCTTTTTCTGGTAGCTGAAGGGATTGGGATAGTTTTTAGGAGGACGAAGAGGAGCATTTGGATTATTGCGGCCATATTCACAATCGTAAATCCTTCTTTTTGTTATAGATTTTTCATATAGCTTCCACTCCTTATAACAATATTGATCATCCTTATTATCCTGAAGGTCCATAACTAATTTCAGAGTGTCAAGAATTAAGGACTTGGAGGATGGACTCCATACTTCAACAAATTCTTTTTCTATCCTTTGGGCAGCTGCTTGACTAAGGATGGATCGACTAGCTGAGGCACCATCAGCATACTTTCTTTTCTTAGGCACGTGCACTTTAGGAGGTAGGACCTGAGGTATTTCTGGCTGATCAGAAGTCCATACTTGAGAATAACGCTCTGGAGGAATTCCACGATGTTCAGGTCTGGGATAGAATATAGGCTTGCAGACATTTGGATCAAGATAAGGATGTGGAGCCGCATTTGGGTCAACTTGAAATTCTGGAAAGATTTGATTGTGCATCCACACAGCAGTCTCATAATTATAAATGTTTACACCTTTAATCTATATCTTTACACTTATACTGATCTCTTTTAGTTGATTGTCCCACTGAGTCTTCATTTCTTGAACTTTCCTTTCTAGATTTTCTTTTACCTTATCCTCCCTCTTTCTAACTTCTACGGATAGAGTCTCTATGGCATCTTCCATGAATTTCCTGACTTCTTCATAGGTTTTGAAGTTCTTTTGTTCAGTTTTCTTAGGCAAGAGTATTTTATTGTTAGCCACAATAACTACTTGATCTGTGACTTCACCAACACTAGTGATAGTGTGGTCCAAAGTCTTGCCACCAATATTTAGCAATCTTTTGAATTCATCTGTATTCCTCTGAATTTCAGCAAATCCTCTGCTCATTTCTTTCTCAAGAGCAGTAACTCTATCAGTTACCTTTTTTAGATACTTGTCAAAGTACTCTCTCTACTTGGTTAACATAGACTCAATCTTACCCAAAATGGTATCATCAGGAATGACTTCAGCTGGAGGAGGTAGTGTTGGAGCTGTCCAGACAGGTATTTCTTCAATAACTACCGAACGTTTGCCTCTTTAGGCAGATATCATCACATCCCCTTCCTCACCAAGAATAATAGGGAGAGAGAAGTATAAATTCTTGAGTGGAGGTTTTACAGGTTCTGGAGTAACTACATCCTCATCAGAGAGCATATCCACATTCTCTGCCACAATATGTTCCATGGGCTAAGAATCTTCTAGCATCTCTTCAGGAATCTCTTCGGGAGAGATTAAAAGGGGATCATCTGAAGTTAGATTTTCTATCATTCTGTCAGTATCAGCTGCAGTAGAAGTGACTTGGGCATCCACTTGAGCGTCATCAAGATTTTCCTGATCAGAGGAGTAGCCAATATCCATACTTAACCCATCATCATGCACAGAGGTGCTCTTCTCATCATCAAACTGAGCTGAGGTTTCCTTTTCCACTACATCAATAGCATGAGCTTTTTATGTAGCCTGATCTATAAGATCATCTGAATGAAACACTATTTCTGGTAACCGTGCTTGCTGAACTTCCTCAAGAACTAAAGGAGCAGGCTCCCTCTCAACAACTGCAACAGATGTGCCAACTGTATCAATATGAAGAGGAGATGGGGTCCTGTCCTCATCAACTTTAGTCCTTGGAATTGCTGGAGCTTGGCTTGGCTTTTGAATCCTGATTTCCCATCTGGTGATGGATGAGAGAGAGACTTTATTCGTGTGGTGAATGGACACACCTTTGGACAAGTCAAATATTTCAGGGTGAGCTTGATTCAGATAAAGAGAAATGATCCTTGCAAAATTGGGTGCTTTTACTCTTTTCTTAATCTTCACAAATAACATGTCTCCCCATTGGAACTTTTTGCGACACACCACAACAGTCAACATGTCGAAGAAGTCTGAGGAGAGATAGCCAATAGAACCTATTTTGTAGAGGAGAACTTTTCCAAGTATATCGGCTAAAAGCTTGCTTTCATCATTCTTGTGTTGTCTTCGAATGGAGGTAGTGGATTGGGAAAGGACACAAAATGACAGAACCCTGGAGTAATCGGGTTCTTCCAGATAATCTTCCTCATCAAAGGAGGGTAACCTCAGAAACTGTGTTAAGGTGGATGGCTTCATCTTGATATTCACAACTTTGACATAGGATTTCAATAATTTTCCAAACCTTTTATGCTTTGCATTTCTGAAGAATTCTTCAACTTCTGTAATCAGTACTTTGTATTGATGCTCGAGAATGAAGGAGAGGCTGGCGGTTTCAAGAAGTAGAATGACATTTCAGAAATTGTTAGAGATTTCGCCAATACCTGAGCGAACGAACTCACTGTCGAAGCCAATCTTTGCAACGGGAGCCATCGATTGAGGAAGATGAGAAATTTCTGACTTTTTCGAGAAGAAATGACGAAGTTTTGCGAGAAGAACGGCAGAGGCCTTCGATGGAACTAAAGGGTCTTTCTCTGGAAAGGACTTTTTCGAATTTGTGGATTTGGACATTCTATAGAATCTTCTATTTATATGAAATTGAAAATTTTGAAGAGTGATGGAAAGCGTTCACGAGGACTGATGTTTGGAATTCTTCTTGAAAGGTAAGCTGATTTTCCGAGAAGAAATATTTTCTCGAGAAATATGTTAATTTTCTTGAGAAGTATAACTTGTTTCTCGAGAGATCCAATAAGTTTCCGAGAAATCTAAGTTAATTTCTGAGATGTCGAAATGTTCTTCGGAGAAATCCATTTCTGAGCTTGAATTTATCTGAAGGTTTGCTGAGTAAGAATTTTCTTCGAATTTTCTGAGTGGCTGACTGTAGAATCTTCTCTTGACTTCAAATGTGAACTATCAGGACTCCATGTTCAGTATACCAAGTTCTGTATTGAAGAAGGAGAACTTGCCCTCATTCAGCGGCTTCATGAAGATATCTGAAACTTGCCTATCTTTTGGAACATACTGGAGGTTGATGCCCCCATTCTCCACATGCTCACGGAAGAAATGATATCTCAATTCGATGTGCTTCATCTGACTTTGAGAAACTGGGTTGTTGGCAATTGTTATAGCACTGGAGGAGTCACAGAACATGGGGATGTCCCTGAACTTCAAGTTGAAATATTCAAATTGATTCTTTATCCAGAGAAGTTGGGCACAACAACTGCCTACAGAAATATATTCTGACTCGGCGGTTGAGATTGCAAAACAATTTTGTTTCTTACTACAATAAGATATGACCCTTCTTCCTAGGAATTGGCAGGTACCAGAAGTGCTCTTTCTGTCGTCTTTTCTGCCTGCAAAGTCTGCATCAAAAAATCCAATTAGTTCATTATCATTACTTCTTGGGTACCATAAGCCAAGATTTGGTGTTCTCTTAATGTATCTCAAAATCCGCTTTGCAGCTGTGTAGTGAGATTCCTTGTAGTTCACCTGATATCTAGCACACACACATGTTGAAAACATTATGTCAGGCCTGCTAGCAGTAAGATTGAGCTAGGATCCAATTATGCTTCTGTACTTGGTTTCATCAAAAGGTTTCCCTTGCTCATCCTTGTCCAGATACATAGCTGAACCCGTTGGAGTCATCATCGAGGTTGCATTCTCCATTCCAAATTTCTTTAGCAACTCCTTGGTGAACTTCGTCTGAGATGTAAATTCCATCTTTAGATTGCCTCACCTAAAGTACTAAGAAATACTTCAGCTCACCCATACTGCTCATTTCAAACTTTCCTTGCATAAGTTTGGAAAACTTCTTGCAAAATTTATCATCGGTAGAGCCAAAGATAATATCATCGACATAGATTTGCACTAGGAAAATCTTGCCTTTTACTTCCCTAAGAAATAATGTCTTATCTATCTTCCCTCTTATTGTGGAAACCACCCATCACCACACATCTTCCCAAAACCCCGAGGTAGTAGGAAGGGGGGACAGGGGTACATAAACACCAAGGACCACCCGCTGCAGGCAATGTGGGACTAATCCATCCACGAGATGGTGGGGATATTCCGCCACACGGGGGGCCCACCGGGGTCAACACCCAGACCTAGAATGCGATGGGGAAGCCCAAATATGCGGTCCCACACACACCCAATCCTGCTGGACCTTGGTTCTCAACACACCCCCACAGCGGGATGGCTCTGATACCATGTGGAAACCACCCATCACCACACATCTTTCCAAAACCCCGAGGTAGTAGGAAGGGGGGACGGGGGTACATAAACACCAAGGACCACCCGCTGCAGGAAATGTGGGACTAATCCATCCACGGGATGGCGGGGATATTCTGCCACATGGGGGGCCCACCGGGGTCAACACCCGGACCTGGAACGCGATGGGGAATCCCAAATATGCGGTCCCACACACACCCAATCCCACTGGACCTTGGTTCTCAACACTTATGAACTTGCTCTCTAGATGAAAGTTAGACAGTGTTTCATACCAAGCTCGTGGAGCTTGTTTTAAACCATATAATGCTTTAAATAATAAATAAACATAATCAGGATGGTTAGGATCATTAAAACCTGGGGGTTGTTCAACGTACACTTCTTCCTTTATTTTACCATTGTGGAAGGCTGATTTCACGTCCATTTGATAGACAATGAAACCAATGAGAGCAGAATATGCGAGGAACAACCTGATGGCTTCGAGTCTTGCAACTAGAGCATAGGTCTGATCAAAATTGATGCCTTCTTCTTTCCTGTATCCCTTAGCTACAAGTCTGGATTTATTTTTGATGATGGTTCCATCTTCATCCAACTTGTTCCTATAGACCCACTTTGTTCCAATTATATTTTTGCCTTTGGGTCTTGGTACAAGCTTCTAGACTTGGCAGCGCTTAAACTGATTAAGTTCTTCTTCGATTACAAATATCCAAGAAGTGTCTTCATTTGCTTCTTCAAATTTCTTTGGTCCAACCTGCGAGAGAAAACTCAAATGCATATTTTCATTAGTAGTACCTCTTCGAGTTCTTACACCATCACGAGGATCTCCTATGATTTGATCAACCGGGCGATCCCTCAAGTGTTTGAGCTCTAGGGTCCATGCATCGGGAGCTTCTTCTATTTTTAGAGAGTCTTCCTCAACTTGGATAATTTCTTCCTCTTGGTGATCCCCCTCTCCAATTGAGGTTGGTGGAGTGATCTTGATGAACTTTTGAGCATTTTATTCAACTGTCTCATCTAAGCTTAACTCTTTCAGCCATGAACCTACATCTTCAACAAAAACACTGGAAGAGCTGCTTTGTAGCATGCTCGTCTCATCAAATACAACATTAATAGATTCTTCTACTACCAGAGTTTTCTTAAGCCTTACTATGGCCACTATAGCCTACAAAAATAACTTCAAAATAATTTTCTCCAAACTTCGAACGATGATATTTCCCATTATTAAGTACATAACATTTGCTACCAAAGATCCTGAAGAAGGATATAGTCGGTCTCCTGCCTTTCAGTAGCTCATAGGGAGTCTTACGATGGCTCTTGTTGATCAACGCTCTGTTTTGCACGTGACAAGCTGTATTGATGGCCTCAACCCAGAACTACTCTGGTAGAGAAGAATCAATCAGCATTGCAGTACATTCTTCATTGAGTGTTCTATTCCTTCTCTCTGTAACTCCATTTTGTTGTGGAGTACGTGGGGAGAAAAACTCATGAAAGATACCTAGACTTCCATAGAGTTCTATCATGGCACCAGATTCAAACTCCATTCCATGGTCACTTCTGATTCTGACCACTAAACAGTTTAATTCGTTCTGAAATTGCCTGACAAAATTCGTGAATACATCAAAGGTATCTGATTTTGTTTCAAAAAGAACACCCAAGTAAAATGTGAGTGATCATCAATAATTAGCAGCATATATGGCTTACCTCCTAAGCTACAATCTTTCATTGGACCAAATAAGTCCATGTACAGTAAATACAAGTACCTTGTATAATCTTTATCAGCAATACCCTTAATGGTAGCCCTTATATGCTGTCATACGTGACATGGACTCTTTTTAATGCACTTGATAGTCGGTGCATCGCATACTAAGTCATGAGAAAATTACATATTAATAGTTTGGAAATTTATATGTCCAGTCTCTTGTGTCATTGGTCACAAAGAGATGCACTATCTTTTACAACAAAACACATTGGGGTAGAAGTGTCTAAGCATATAAAATTAAGACAAAAAATATTTCAACTCCTAGTGCATGTTAACACCGTCTCCATATTAGAGGTCGATTTTATCAGGAACTAATCCTTGGAGAAAATAACAATAAAGCCTTTATCACATAATTGACTTATGCTAATCAGATGATGTTATAATCCTTTCAGATAAGCCGCATAAGTGAATGAGACTACACCATTAGAAATCATACCGTAGCCTTTTATAAATCCCCGGTCAGAGCCACCAAAGATAACCTTTGGACCATCTTTGACTGGAGTATAATTTCAAAGTAGGCTTCTTGTCCCGGTCATATGCCGAGAGAATCCACTGTCCAAATACTAGATAAACATTTGTTGGCCCTTGGACATACCTATAATCAAAGATCATTTTACCTTAGGAACCCAAGAAGATTTGGGTCTTTGGTTCCTTATTAGTATACTCCCCCTACAAGTGTTAACACTATGAGTGGTCTGTATCGTATGATTAACTTGAGTAGTTTCAAAGTTTCTGGGATTAAACCAGCAATCCACAACAAAGTGACCAACATTATCGCAACACAAACAGTTAAACCCGTTGTATCTTTTCCAAGTCTCCCGCTTGATCTTTTGAACATGTGGTCTAGTAGGAGCGGCTGACTTGGAGGTAGAAGCCTTATGATGATAGCACTCACTTGTCTTCTTCTTCTTAAGTGGCTTTTGGACAACCAGTTTCATTCTTGGAGCTTTCTTATCATTAGGACCATGAACATAGGGACCATAGCTCTGTAGAGTGATCACTTCATAAGGTGCTTTGAAGACACTTGCAGCAAAGTTTCGGGAACAAGTCCACCCCTTATAGTCATTGACAGGTTCAAACTGAATTGGTCTTGTCAAGTGACCATAAGAGCAGCCAAAATCAAAATCGTTAAAAGGAAAAATAACCTTATTAAATGTAGTCTGAGTGAGAGGCCCCTTCCCTTTCTCTTCGGCGGTTGCTTTTGTTGCGGCCTTATTTTTCCTTTTAGCCTTAGCCCTCCTGGAGGATTTACTAGGAGCTGCCACATGACCTAAGACAGTTCTTTTAGCCTAAGCAAAGATTTCAGCAGTAAATGGAAGGATTGTCTTGGGTTGGAGAAACATTTAACAAGTTTATTTTCGGCAGCAAGCTATACTTCCAGCTTCTCGATGATTTTCTCCTTCAGGTTAAGGAGCTCGTGTGAACTATTGTTGTCATCGGCCAGGGCGTGGAGTTCCTCTCTGAGTGAGTTCATTCTTGCAACTTTCTCCCTCAAAGTGTTCTCCTCAGCCTTAAGGGATTTGATCTCCTTGGCCTGAGTTCTAACAACTTTTCTACACCAGTCATAGGCCTTGATCGTCTCTTTATAATGAGCCATGAGTTCTGATTCATCATCAGAGGAACAGTCCTCATGATCATTATCTGGAGCATCAGACTCTGAGAGAATGGTGTGAGAATTTACCTCCCCATAACATTGGGGGTCAGCTTCTTCTCCGTCGGACTGAGCCATGATCCTGAAATGTGCTTCTCCATTCTCACTTGACTCAGATAAGTCAGTGCCGCTGAAACTCTTCTTCTTCTTTTTTATGAATCTCTTCTCCTTCTTTTTGCTGTGGGAGGACTTATGCTCTTCTCTTCTTCCACCCTCCCTCTTCTTGTGAGGGAAATCGGCGATCACGTGACCTGGCTTATTACAGTAATAGCAAACAATGTCAGCAAAAATATGTTTGTTCTGTTTAGACTTATAAATGTCATTTGTGTAACGTTTCTTTTGATGATCATCATCATGACGTGATCTTCTATATGAGGAATCTTTTCCTCTCATCTGTTTCTTCTTACTGAGAAACTTCTTGAACTGTCTGGAGAGAAGAGAGAACTCTCCATCAGATAACTCTGAGCTCGAGGTGCTTGGCTCTGAGTCTTCTTCTTCACTTTCTTCCTGAGTGGGAGCAGAAGATGTTGCTTTAGCCTTTCTTGAGCTATCTTCCTTCAGTGCAACAGACTTCTCCTTTGATGAAGATCTGCTGCACTTTTCATCAGCTTTTCTAGAGTTAATTTGAACCTCATAGGACATAAGCTTCCCGAAGAGGTTCTGGGGGTCAGTGTCAGCCAGTCTCCCTAATAAGCCCGGAATCCGCGACCTGCCCGCGCAGCTTTCCAGACCGGGCGGCCTTCCCATTCAAGCCGCCAAGCCTCCCAAGCCGGGCGGTCTCCATGTCAGGCCGCTGCCAACGCCGACTATGCTGAGAGACAAGGCCCAAGGACCCAGCCGTCAGCTCGCCAGGAGGAATCCGCCAGGCCGCGCGGCTTCCCTCCTTTCTTGTTTCTTTCTCTTTTGCTTCCCCTCACCTCTGCCCGGTTCTCCTGTACCCCGGGCAGCCGGTAACTTTAGCCCTGCCCGTTTGGGCAGGCCCCCGAGCCTATAAATAGGGGGAGGGTGCACTCCCCAAGACACGCTGACTGGGATCCAGGAGCTCGCCTGTTAAGAGCTGCGGTCTCAAGTCTAGTGTATTGCGGCTTGTAGTCCGGCCGGCTTCTTCTTTTACTCGTTGTAACTGTTTCTTTTTTGAAGTAAAGGAAAGCCCGCCGCAAGAGTGGCATTTAATCCGCGGCGGGCGAACTCTGCTGTTGCCGCTGCCAGCGGCCCCCTTTTCCGGTCCTTTAGCCGCGACCGCTAGTAACCGATTGGTCGACAGTCTTCTCCTTTCCTCCCCTATTCCCCGGTGTTCGAACCGTTAGCTGGTGGTGCCCGACTCCCTGTCCGTTTTCGTGCATCAACACTCCCAAACTCGCTGATAGCACAAATCTTATTGTTCGCCTAACTGTGTCTTCAGGCCGCTGTTCTCCTTCATCAGTTGCTTGTAGGCAAGGCCCATGAAGTGACTTGCCACGAAGCTCCTCGCGCCGACTTGTGCGGCTAGCCGCGGCAGGTCGTCTGGTGGAACTCGCCGCATCGCCTTCAAGTTGCGCTTACCGTACAGCGCGCCGCCAACCGCGCTCGCGTGGCGGCTTACTTCTTCTGCTCCCCAGTAGGGGAGGGCGGTGGAGATCGTCACCGACTTGCCGTCCGGACTCCACCGCAAGGCCGGATCGTCGTGGACATCTTTCAAGCTGCTGTCGGTTCCTTGCAGAATGAACTCTCCAGAGGAGTCCGACTCCTCCTCCTCCGCAGCTCGAGCCAGCTTGGCCCGCTTCGCTCTCTTTTCTCTTTGAGTGAGGGTCAAGCCGCCAGGAGTCTGCGGCTTGTTCAGCGGGACCGCCACAGCAGCTGCAAAGATAAAGGCAAAGTTAGTTTCCAGTCCGCGCGGCTAAGATATCAGGTCGGCCGGTTTGGAGCTTACTGTCTTCCGCCTATACTCCTACTAGAGACGAAAACAGTGGAATGTAGTGGTTTACATCAAGCCGCTCGCCTTTGAAGAAGTTGTAAATCTCCTTCTCGACGCCGTCCAAGCCGCTGCTCCCAAAGGCGGCCTCTTCACGGATCTGGGGGTCGACTGGCAGCAACCCCAGGTTTCCCTCGAAGATGAGAAACCGCTCCGGCCAGTTCGCAATCTTGTTGGCCAAGTTGACTATCTTCAGCCCTCTGCAGCCGAAGTAGAGGTGCCCCCGGAAGATCTTTGTCCCGGAGTACGGGATAGACCGCACCGAGAAGCATTCTCTGAAGAGCCTCATAGAGAAGCGGACTCTTTCCGACCTGAGGTAGGAGATGAAGCTGTAGATGGCGGCTATCGAGTTTGGGGGAAGTTGTCCGGGCACAACTCTGTAGTGGTCGAAGACCGCTACGGCCTCTAGCAGGATCGGGAAGCTGAAGCCGCAGTCGAAGTGGTCGATGGGGACCGCAATCTGATTTGCATTGGAGGATTTGATCCGCTCATCCTGTCGGGGAAGCCGCGCGATCAGCGGACTTCCTTGCATGTGTTTCTCGACAAAGTCATCTAGCTCGGCTTTTGTAAGCCGGCATTCTTTGTGGTCAGCTGAGTGGAAAGCGGAGGCCGCGTCTGTCCTAACCGCAGTGGCCTTGTCAGACCGCAACGACTTGGACTTAGCCCGCATCCTTCTTGATTTGTGATGAAATCTACGGGATCTGCTCTATTTATAGAAAATCCGTGAAGCTACAGTGCCCAATGTCAAATCGCGGCTAGTCGTCACGCCGCACGGCCTAAGTCCGCTTGAAGTGCAGATCAGTTTAATGACCAAGCCGCCGTTTAGCCCATCAGTCCGCACGACTATTTCCCTGCACTTAGAAAAATTCTATGGAGAATCATGTGGATATCAAGTATTCAAGCCGGCGATCTGTTCGACAGACCGCGCGGCTACTTTCCTAAACTTTAAGTTTCTCAGAACAAAGCAGCAGACATGTGGATTATAAATACAAACCGCATAAGCCACATTCAGTTCGCAGCATAATAAAATACAGCAGTTTACAACAATCAAATTGTTCAACATCCAGAGAAAAAATATATATTACAACATAATATTCAAATTTCTGCGCGGCTTAATTCTCTCATGTCGCTCAGGATCGTTTGTCGTCTTCCGGCCTGTCTCTTCCTATGTGTGTGACCTGTTCACCGGTCTGCACAATCGCAACATACACCTGGCTAACCAGATTGTGAAGCGCATGCAGAGACCGATGAACTCGCGCAGCGTCGCGCTCTACTCTCGCAAACGGTATCATGGGGATCGCCTGAATCCCCAGACCGCTTGGAACTGCGACCTGGTTAGGCGTCGCGGCCACCGGGGGATGCAAAGTCTCGCCACAGGCCGGGCGACTAGTACCCGGCAACTCTGCAGGAGTTGGTAGTGCAGGCTGCTGTTCTCCGCCGGTCTCCGCCGGCAGGTCTTGGTTCTCGCCGCCTTCAGCATGTGCGATCTCTTCTCTATCTCCTTCCAGCCGCGCGGCCATCAGCAAATACTTCTCCGCCCTCTCCTGCTCCAAGGCGACCTGCATCTCAGCAATCTTCACCTCAGCAGTTTCCATCTCGGTCTGGAGCCTGGCGGTCTCTTCCTTCCTCGCGGTCTGGGGCCTGGCGGTCTCTTCCTTCATCGCGGTCTGGAGCCTGGCAGTCTCTTGTTCCATCGCAGTCTTCATCCTCGCGGTCTCCTGCTCAAGCGCAGTTTGCAACCTTGCGGTCTCTCGCTCCAGGGTGGTTTGCAGCTCTTGGATCCTTTTTTTCGCAGCCTCCTGGGCAACCCGCTACTGTTCGTCTTTAATCCGCAGGGTTTCGGTGGCCGCGTCCAAAGCCGCCTGCAGCGTGCCGACGTCCTTCTGGAAGTCGGCCATCTCCTTCTCGCGAACACTTGGAGGCGGAGGCGGTGGCAGCATAGACAAAAACGACGTCAAGTCGCCCGGTTTCATCGCGGTCTCCGGTACACCTGCAGAAGAAAAACCGCAGTCAGGTTCAGCCGGATTGTTGCGACATTCTAGCAAGAAAATCGGTAGGATAAAACCGCCGGTTTGATGTTTATCTCCTCCAGAGGCCGCGGTATGGATTTTAATCACTGGCCGCCTGAGCCGCTCAGGATCTATCCTCTTCAGCTTTTCTTTCCATAGTCGCTCGGTTTCCTTAGCTCGGCTTTTCAGTTGAGCCGTGGTCAGGAAAAAGCTGGCCGGCAGATTTAATATAATATTCGCCCCCTTCTTCCTTGACCGCGACTTGTAGAATTTAATAATTTTCCTAACGTCCCAGTGTTTACCTTGCAGCAATGGAAGTGCGGTCACCATCGGCTTATCGGCGATCAGCTTCTTCATCTCCTCCATCTTCTCGCGAAGCTTCAGTTTCTCGGCTCCTTCAGAAGCCGCGGAAGCCGGTTCGCCAGGCTTCTCCCCAATAACCTGGATGTCGGGGAGGTCAACCTCCTCAGAGGCCGCTGGTGTCGACAATAGCACGTCTTGCCGCTGGAGAGTCTCCATGCCCTTCAGGAGCTCGCTGATCGAGTCGCTAACCGCTGGCGTACTCTCCAGTTCGCTCGGCTTGTACTCCGGTGTAGGCGGGTTCTCGGGTACCTCCTTCTCGTGCGGCCTGTGTTGCAGACTGTCCGCGCCGGTCTTTTCGGAAATGTTCCGGTTTCTGGCGTGCAACTTCCTCATCTTTCTCTTCATCCTTTCTTCAAGGGTTTCGCTCCTTTCTTTCCGCCGTTTCAGGGAGCCGAACACCTTTTCAGTCCGCTTGCGCTGTTCGCCTACAATCTGTTCGGTCTCCAGCGCCTTCTCCGGCTCGTTGTCATCCACAACGATTAAGTCGACCTTGACCGGCAATTCAGACGGTTTCCCAGATTCAACACTCTTCTCCTCCGTCCCACCGATTTTTAGGAGTTGTTCTCCTGATGGAGAGAAAGTCAGGTCGAAGGATTTGGCAATTCCGGTTTGCAGTGGAGCAGCCTTCGAAACCGCTTTGGGATCTACTGCGGCCTGCGATGGTCCGCCGACGATCTCTGTCGGCCTCTTTTCAGGTCCAGAAGCCGCTGATGTCTCCGGCTTCCCAATCTTCTTGGTAGTCTGACGGGCAGAATCATTCGAGTTCTAGCTCCGGCTCTGCTTCGTTTCTGGCGGTTTCTTGTTGCGGGCTAACATTGATGACATTACATCCATCGCTAGAGAAATCGCGTCGGCTTGCAAAATGCTGACCGCAAGTGGCGAGTAGCGACCCGTGGCTTGGCAGGAATCCTGAAGAATGTCAAGGGTCAGGGGATTTTATAGACGACGATGAGGAAGTCGCGGTCTCCGGCTTAGTTCTACATTTTCAAAGTTTTTTGGAAACTTAAAAATGTGCGGGGATTATGATAAGCCCGGAATCCGCGACCTGCCCGCGCAGCTTTCCAGACCGGGCGGCCTTCCCATTCAAGCCGCCACGCCTCCCAAGCCGGGCGGTCTCCATGTCAGGCCGCTGCCAACGCCGACTCTGCTGAGCGACAAGGCCCAAGGACCCAGCCGTCAGCTCGCCAGGAGGAATCCGCCAGGCCGCGCGGCTTCCCTCCTTTCTTGTTTCTTTCTCTTTTGCTTCCCCTCACCTCTGCCCGGTTCTCCTGTACCCCGGGCAGCCGGTAACTTTAGCCCTGCCCGTTTGGGCAGGCCCCCGAGCCTATAAATAGGGGGAGGGTGCACTCCCTAAGACACGCTGACTGGGATCCAGGAGCTCGCCTGTTAAGAGTTGCGGTCTCAAGTCTAGTGTATTGCGGCTTGTAGTCCGGCCGGCTTCTTCTTTTACTCGTTGTAACTGTTTCTTTTTTGAAGTAAAGGAAAGCCCGCCGCAAGAGTGGCATTTAAGCCGCGGCGGGCGAACTCTGCTGTTGCCGCTGCCAGCGGCCCCCTTTTCTGGTCCTTTAGCCGTGACCGCTAGTAACCGATTGGTCGACAGTCTTCTCTTTTCCTCCCATATTCCTCGGTGTTCGAACCGTTAGCTGGTGGTGCCCGACTCCCTGTCCGTTTTCGTGCATCAACACTCCCAAACTCGCTGATAGCACAAATCTTATTCTCTCATTCCTTAGTTATGGATCTTAGAAACTTGTCAATTAGTTCTCCATTTATTAAAACCAGGTCGTAGCTCATCAGGCCATTGGCGATTTTGAAGAAGTTGTCAAATGTATCAGCTATTATATCCTTGGGGCCTTACTTGAAGTCCTCATACTTCGGGTTCAGATGGGATAATCTGTCATCCCTTACTTCTTCTGCACCTTCCAACAGGTTGATCAGAGACTGCCATATTTCCTTGGTGGATTGGCAGTGTATCAGGTTTTGCAACATTGAATCATCGACTATGCTTGCGATGATGTTCTTAGCTTTCTTGTCTAGAGAGATAAGGCCAATGTCATCTTTGTCAAGATCCATCAGTTTCTTCGGCACTTTCTTGGTAAGATTGATAGTGGAAGCAATCATGGGAACATAGGAACCTTCTTCCACTATCATGAAGATGCGGGGATCAACAGCTTCCATGAATAATCTTATTCTCTTTTTCCACATGGGAAAGTTAGTCTTGGTGAACACTGGAAGCTTTGCGAATACCATGGATCTGTCTATGCTTGATAAACTCTACGACAACTAGATGAAGATCTATTAAAGGTGTGAACTTTTTTGTGAACAACCTCCCTCTGATACTAATTGAAATTATCTAGTTTCCTTCCTAAATCACCTAGAGTGAGGTGAATAGTAAGTTCTGTCTCTTTTGCATAATAAAACTTTCAGAGTAATCAACACAGAAAATAACCAAGCATAACCCAGACGTCACAAGGAATTTCTAGTGGTTCCCCAATCTTGGGTACGTCCACTCTCCACCTAGCCTATCTAGCACCATGGCTAGCCTCAGCTACTTCACTAAATCTTGAATTGCAACAATCCTACACATCAGAGAAACTCTCCTACAACTCGGAGATATCACACTCATACAAAATCGATCACACAAGATGGGATCTACACTCAGTGAACAAAGCTCCTTCAAACTTGGAGACAAATCTCCTACAAGAGTTAGAATAATTTTTACAACAACAATAGAAACTTTTTACTTTAAGATCAGAAATCTTCAAAATTCTTCCTTCTTGAAAAATGAAAATCTCTTAGGAGAGGTTGAGGAAGAGATCTTGAGAAAACTTGATCTGAAAACCTTAGGATCCGACACAATCAAGTAAATGCTTGAAGAACTTCAATTTGTGATCTGTCAAATCTTTTCTTCCCGGAATCGATGGATCGAAAGAAGAGCGACAATGAAGAACAATGATGACGACGCGGCTTCTCCCGATTTGAAATTGTGATGTGATTATGAATACTGTAATTAGGGTTAGCGATTCCTCTGAAAACACTTTATATAAAACATCATCTAATAGTCTGAAATCATTAAGGAATGATCCACGTGTACCAATCTTGACGAACTTATATTATTTCGAAATCCCATCAGACAGTTTAAGAAAGAAATTTTCAGCAACTCCATTTCTCGAGAAGAATCTGATTTCTCGAGAAATGATTTGCTATCTCGAGAAATGGCTTAGCCTTCTCGAGAAAAATACTTAATGCAAATTTTGAACTGAAGAACTGATTTCTCGAGAAGGATTTGATTTCTCGAGAAAGATACTTAGTGCAAATTTTGAAATAAGAACTGTTTTCTCTTGAAGGATTTGATTTCTCAAGAAAAATACTTAGCGCAAATTTTGAACTGAAGAACTGATTTCTCGAGAAGGATTTGATTTGTCGAGAAAAATACTTTACTCAAATTTTAAACTGAAGAAATGATTTCTCGAGAAAAATACTTTGCTTCTCGAGAAACACTTTTGACTTCTCGAGAACTACTTTGCTTTCTCGAGAAATATACTTGGTTTCTCGAGAAATCTTCAGGGATTTCTCAAAAAAAAAAAGATTTGGAGATAGTTTCTGAGAATTTTTGAGAAGTCTTTGAGGTTTCTTGAGAACAGCATGTCTTTCTCGAGAAATATACTTAGACTTCTCGAGAAAAAAACTTAGATATTTTTTCTAAAAAACTAAATCTTCTTTGTTGAAAACAAGCAACCCTTCCTTTCTTCCATCTCCTTAGTACTTGAAAATGAAGTTCATCCCAATAGAGAGGTTACACATGAGTCAACAACATGGGCCACACAATAAGGGATTACATTGCATGATTCTATGTTTAATGACTCATTGTAAACTGACATTGGCCTTCACTTAACAATAATGACCTGCAAGCACTCAACTAAAGAATAACATCAAATACATAATTAATTCAACTTAGTTCAAGTGTGACTTCACAAAAATCTAGGTTATTGTAGATACAATACCCAACACATAGTCCTCTTCAGGTCAGCTGTCATCTTCGTAATCCCTGGGTGCACTGAGTACCAGCTGTTGCGTGCCTCTGCCATAAGATCCTCCCGTATCTGGCCTCGTGTTGGTATATTAAGTTTTCCTCTAAAGCACAGAAGCTCATCCCTCAAAGATTACTCCCCAGCCGTGCCTTCCTCCAAGGCCCTAAATATTGGCTCCATCCTCGCATCAAGCCTCTATCCATCTCTGATGCAATCTCGTATGTCGTCGGTGGCACTCATCGAAGCCAGGTACTCTTCATAAATACTTGGATCGTCCTCGGATACCAGAGATATCTATATGTCCTCCAAACTTCTGTATCAACTCCATGGCCATTAGCCGGGGCTCTTCTCCTGATGTGATGGCTCTCCGACATAGTGCATCTGCCACTATATTTGCCTTCCCGGAGTGGTAATGCATGGTGTACTGATAATCTGACAGGAATTCCACCCATGATCTCGGACAGATGTTTATCTCCTTCTACATATCTATATATTTCAAATTCTTGTGGACCGAGAAAATGTCGTAGTGGACACCGTAGAGGTAGTGATGCTAGATCTTCAGAGCGAAGATAATCGCTCCCATCTTCAATTCATATGTCGGGTAGTTCTACTCGTGATTCTTCAACTGGCAGGAATCATAAGCTATCATATGCCCATTCTGCATCAGAACATCACCCATCCCCTGATATGACGCATCCGTATAAAGCTGAAACCCTTCCATCCCAAATGGAAGAGCAAGGATAGGGGCCGAGGTAAGCCGACCCTTCAGCTCCTGGAAGGTAGCCTCGCACTCTTATGTCCACACAAAAGGAGCCTCCTTCTTCATGAAGCATGTAAGTGGAAGGGCAATCTGGGAGAATCCCTCCATGAACTTCTGGTAGTAACCAGCAAGTCCTAGGAAACTTCGTACATCGGTGGCCGTCTTCAGTGGTGGCCAATCTCGTACCGCCTGGATATTCGATGGGTCCACTGCTAGTCCTGCTCCACTGATAATGTGCCCCAAGAAAGCCACCTCCTTCATCCAAAAGTGGAAATTAATGAACTTAGCATACAAATGGTGCTCTCGGAGCCTCTTCAGAGTCAGTGCTAGATGAAGAGCTTCCTCCTCCGTCCTCAAGTAAATGAGGATGTCATCTATAAAAATGATGATGAATACATTGAGATAGGTCTCGAAAACCCAGTTCATCAGACTCATGAATGCAGACGATGCATTCGTAAGTCCGATGGGCATCACAATGAACTCATAAAGTCCATATCACCTGCTGACAGCAGTCTTCGTGATGTCCTCCTCCTGAATCCACATTTGGTAATAACCTGACCTTAGATCCAGTTTCGAAAACCAGTGAGCTCCCTCCAACTGGTCAAATAACTCATTGATCCTCGGCAGATGATATGTGTTCCAGGCCGTCATCCTGTTCAGTTCTCTATAATCAATACACAATATGGGGGTCCCTTCCTTCTTCTTCACAAATAATACTGCAGCTCCCCATGGTGAGGAGCTCGGCCTAACAAAACCAACTTCCACTAACTCTAATAGCTGGTTTTGAAACTCTACCAACTTCTTTGGGGCCATACGATATGGAGCTCTCAATACCGTCCTAGCCCCCTAACAAGAGTTGTATCTGGAAGTCTTTTGTAAGACACCCCCTCCCGAAACACAAGACACAGCCGAGGGGAGTTTTATGCACAGAACAGCCGCCTTGCTGTGGCACCAATGCACGTGTTGTCCTGCACCACAAGTCGTCTATTCTGCTGGCCATAAACAATATCATTCAGTGCCAACCCAACCAACGACATGAAATATAGGTCAAATTCATACATAAGCAAAATAGTCCAAAAGTACATCAAGAATAAGAAGCTACATCAAGCTTCTAAAATATCAGAGTACGAGTACAACCTGCCCTATGGGCTATATCATGAGTCTCTCAACTCACATCGGTCATTGATGGTATTGAAGGCACCATCCCTTCAGGCCCTATCATCCTGGCCTAGCTGTCCTGCTGTATGACCTGTTGTTGTCATATCTGCGGGGTTTCCTCCTAAAAAGGAAGACATAGTAACCTTTAGTCAAAAGACTAAGTGGCTATCACATCCGCTCCACCGATGACTCCTCAGCACCGGGCAGAGAAAGGAACATGGGTACAATATATTTATATAAGCAGTAGTACAAGCAAGTGGAGTAAGTATACATTTCATGACAACCAATAGAAGTAATGTAAAATAATATTATCAGCATTCTATTCAAGCAATTCTACTAAAGCTATATCAATCCTCCTAGGCATATAGATCTACAACATGAAAGTAAATTAACTTATAAGAATGCTCATACAAACCTATAAGTTAAGAATTGGCTCAACAGTAAAGTAACTCATCGTATAAGAGTGCTCATACAAACTTATACGATGAAGGATCTTATATATGCAATGCAATATAATGACATGAATGCAATGCAATGAATCACCCATGATCATACACATGCAACTGCTATGTCGACATAGACTTGTAGTTCCCACTTTTTGAGCAGGTAGCTAACCTCTCAGGCCTCAACCGTCGTGGCCAGGCGGTGATAGTGGAGCGGGCTTCTCCACTACTAGGCGGGCATCCACAATACTAGGCCTAGACCTTCATACGCCTCAATGCTAAAAACACAACAGCGGAGCTCACATGCATACTACGGCTCAACAGGAGTCTCGGGTAGATGTGCAACGAGAACTAATCGCTGAACTGGCCTATGTTGTGATCTGGAAGGAGCCTCGAAAAAAGCTCGAGGATCAAGCCCAACCATCCACTTAACACGGAAGGAGCCCCGGGAATGATAATCGAGGACCAAGCCCAACCGCCCAAATTCTATCTATCAGCTCCTGATGGTGTGAAGACTGGCGAGCCCGTAGACCTGCCACACTATCCTTAACCCAGGATTACGACGCATGCAATTTCACACATCGTGGCATGGAAGGAGCCTCGGAAAAAGCACGAGGACAAGCCCAACCGTCTACATGGCACGGAAGGGGCCTCGGTAATGAACACCGTGGTCGAAGCCCAACCGTCCACTTTTGTCTCTTCTCAGCATTTCCAAACCAGTGCGGTCAAACACCCTCACTTACACCCTTCATCTAAAGACCACAACCATTTGTTCGTAATAGTCATTACAAATTATTTTTAGCATAATCAAGCCAAACTCATAATTATTCAACTCATTACCACTGTCAAGTATGTCCTTATTATTTCACATATTTAAATCATTCCCACCATGCCAACTCGTTAATCCGTTCGTTCTCTAACCTCCACCACATCACCTCAATCAAGTACATTTTCCACATCATTTGTTCATTAGGGATCTATCCAACAATGTTATTAACATCATCTATCACAACCACCTTTGGACTACATTTCAACAAAACATCAACGTTAATGTACTACGACCTCTCTACCAAACCCAAAGCCGATACAAAACAAACATGAAAAATTACATGAGCAGGAATGACTACTGTACAGCAATTTCAAATGGAGATTCCGAGTCTACAGGAATCCGGTGATGGCGTTTAACCCCTCGCTGGAAAGGTATTTCCAAGGGCTGTGACTTTTGTGTTTAGTCGAGAGCCCAAATCTGGACGCATCATGTCTGAATATGGCCTCGAAGGTTATTGCGCTCAGGAAACAGATTTCTGCGCGCATCTTGAGGCAGATCAAATGACATCGGTTCGTCTTCTTCCTTCAACCAAACTTTCAAATAACGTCCAGAATTTCACCTCCCTTATTCACCCTCATAAGGCCACTTCTCTTCACGAAACCAATCCATAAACTGCATCTGAAGTGAGGGAAAGGCTGAAGACTCTAAATCCTAGGACACAAGTCTAAGCATGGCCTTTTCCTAGAAACCTTCTTCTCACAAATCAAGACCCTTTTAAATCAATTTCTCTCCTAGAAATAACTACAAGATCTAGCACCAAGGGAGAGGGTAGGAAGCTCACCTCGTTTCCAGCATTTCCAGCCATGGATCTTGTCACCCTTCTTGGCGGCATCTTCTTCCCGCTGGTTGGTGTTCGTCCTTCATTGGAAGAAAAATCAGCTCCAACACCTTCTTCCTCTCCAGAAATTTCTTACAGCAGGGCTTCGAAGGAAGAATAGAAATGGCTAGGGTTTTCTCCCCTATTTATGTGGGAAGTTTGGGTAACTGCATAGCAATGTGTCGGCCTGTGATAGGACCGCTAATCAACTCAGTAAATGAGTCACTTCGAAACAACGCGGTCGGAAAATTTTCCAAAGCCCGAAATTGAATTACATGGGTCGTGAAACGCCCGTGTCACTACCCATGTCCTGCTCTGGATGAACGTGGTCGACTATTTGTCGAGCTCTGCTCCACAAATCGTCAAGCTGATGATTGTATATACATGGGAAGGAACACGCCCATGTCACTACCTGTGTCCTACTCGGGAGGAACACGGTCGACGATTCGTCGATCTCCGCTCGACGAATCGTTGAGCTGCTGCATGGACACACACGGCTAGGGACACGCCCGTGTCACTACCCGTTTCCTGCTCGGGAGGAACACGGTCAACGATGTTAGTCGAGCTCTGCTCGATGAATACATACACACGGATAGGGACACGCCCGTGTCACTACCCATGTCATTCCCTGGAAATTTCACAAAGAAGATGCAAAGACACCAGAGAACCACACGGGTATGGACACGCCCGTGTCACTACCCGTGTCCTACTCTAGACCAACTTCACCTTCCTTACTCGAGTGCAAGCCTAACTTCCAACACTCTCTGAGCCCAAGTCGGCTCACCTGGCTTAAAAGTGCACACAAGGGGCCTAGCGCAAATTGGGACGTTACAGATCCTATAAACAAAATAAAAGATTTCATCCACGAAATCAGGATAAGGCTATGGGGGAGGGAAAAGCATGAAATAAAATTAATTATGCTTTTTAAAGTTACCCTTAGGAAAAAACTCCGGGTAGCGCTTTTGCATCAAGTCCACCGTCTCCCATATATACTCCTCCTTCCCATGGTTAGACCACATCACCTTTACCAAAGGAACACGCCTGCGGCGCAAACTCCTTATCTCGTTGTCTACTATCCGCACCGGCTCTAGTCGTACATACCAATCGGTTGTTACTACTCCATCAATGGTGGGAATATGTTGATCGAGCGGCAACAGCGCCTTCCGGAGAGACGACACATGGAATATGTCATGAAAGTTCTCCAGCACTGGCGGTAATTCCAACCGGTAGGCCAAAGGGCCAATATTTTCCAATATGGTGTAAGGTCCAACGTACCTTGGGCTGAGCTTCTTCACACCACGTACCCATGACACTCCATGCATCGGCCAGATTTTCAGGAACGCTTTGTCACCCACCTAAAATTCTACCATCTGGTGCTTTGCATTATAATATTTAGCCTGCCGACTTTGAGCCTCAAGAATGCGGTCCCGTATTAGTCTAATAACCGCATCAGTATCATGGATGTACTCAATTCCTAAAACCATCGGGTCTTCATCTTGTACCCATGACATGGGGGTTCTACACCTTCTTCCGTAAAGGGCTTCATGTGGTGCCATTCCGATGCTGGCGTGATGACTGTTGTTATAGGAGAATTCCATGAGGGGTAAGAGTCTTTCCCACATTTCTCCTCTATCCAAAACACACCGTCTCAATAGGTCCTCCAACATTCTGATGGTCCTCTCAGACTGTCCGTCCGTCTGGGAGTGGAACGTTGTGCTAAACGTAAGGCACGAGCCCAAATATGCCTGTACGGGCTTCCATTCCTTTGAGGTAAACCGTCCATCCTAATCAGATATAATTGTGTTTGGCACGCCATGATACCATACAAACTGCTCCACAAAGAGGCGTACCAAAACATCCACATGAGCTTCTTTCTTCATAGGAATAAACCTGGCTACCTTTGTCAGGCGATCAACTATTACCCACACCGAATCATTCCCTGAGCGTGAGTGAGGCAATCCGCGGACGAAGTCTATGGATACATCCTCGAACTTCCACTCGGGGATGGGCAAAGACTGTAATAATCCACCGGGGCTCTTGCATTCCTCCTTCACCCTTTATAGGCCTCGCAGTGCGTAACAAAATATCTGACGTCCCACTTCAATCTCGGCCAACACATGGTCTTCCGCAAGTCAGCGTACATCTTGGCAATCCCAGGATGCACATAATACTGAGTGTAATGTGCCTCTCTCAAGATATCTTCCTGAATTTTATCGCCCTTGGGAATGTAGAGCCGGCCACGAGAATAAACGAGGTCGTCTTTTAGTGTATACTCTTCGGTGGATCCACCCTCAATTTACTTAATCACGAGCACTAGAGTAGCTTCGTTTCCTTGCTCCGCTCGGATTTGGTCCCAAATATCACAGACTATACTCATGGTCTCTAAGTACTCCGTATACTTTTCCGAAGGAACTTTATACACCAAAGTGTTCTCCATTTCCTCGAGCATTCAAACTAATTCCATCCTCATCAATCGAGACTCAGGGTTTAACAACCCAAATTTCTCAAGCAGGAATTTTTTGGGTGACACGGCCTGGGACACGGGCGTGTCCCAGTGCGTGTCAAGCTGGGGTCGACGAGTTGGCCGCGAAGTCGACGAAATTTGGAGTCGACGGTCGTCGAATAGTGGACACGGCATGCGACACGGGCGTGTCGCAGGGCGTGTCGAGGCCGTGTCAACGATCGGCCTTGGTGTCGACGACTTTTTGCTCGACGATGTGTCGAGAGGGGGCACACGGCCCAGGACACGGGCGTGTCCCAGGCCGTATCGTCGAGTGTCGAGATGTCGAGATCGTCGAGTGTCGAGATGTAGGCATCGAGTGTCGAGAAGTTGCACACGGCTTATGACACGGGCGTGTCACAGGGCGTGTCAATTCGGATCGACGAACTCAGCCCGATGAAGGATTTCGACAGGGTGTGTCTTCGTGCCATGTCTGGGCACACGGCCTGGGACACGGGCGTGTCACAGGCCGTGTGAAGTCTCGGGATGTTTTGGGATTATTTTCGCCAATACACACGGCCACAGACACGGGCGTGTCTGAAGTCGTGTTGGGTGACACGTCCCAGGACACGAGCGTGTCCCATGGGCGTGTCACTGGTCTGGATAGGTCGGTTGATCACCGCTTGAGGCACACGGCCTGGGACACGGGCGTGTCACAGGACATGTCAGGTCAAAATCAGTGTTTTTGGCAAAATCGTGGCCGTCCATTCCTTCAGCCTGGATCCAAAGGCTGAAAGGCCTCCAGCTTTCCTTAAGGCCGTGAATGAGAAAGGATTTCTCATAGTGTATTTTGGCCTTCATCTTTCTACAAGCTTAAAGAGAGAAAGAGAGAGGAAGAAGGAGGAGGAGGAAAGGGGGCTGATTGCTGGTGGTGCTGTGGTTTACCGATAAGAGTTCCGAAGCCGGCGTTGCGGAGGAAACGTTCTTGTGAGCCATTCAAGCTAGCTTTGAGGTCATGGCACCGAAGCGATCGTCAAGGGTAACGACTTTTCTTCCGAGCCATGTGAAGGCTTCCTTTTAGCATATCTTTGTGATTCCCTCACCAAGAGGTGGCTGATTTTGGGAGTCGTTTTGGTGATTCATGAAATCCCCTTTGTTGGCATATAGATCCGGAAATGGAGTACGGAATAGGCATGCTGTGTGAAGCCCATCTGGACAGGTTGGTCTGGATTGGTGATGTTGCATACGAACCGGAGAAGACTCCGTGATAAACGTGTAGTTTAAGGAGTCAACGGGTTATGCCTGCGAAAAGGAGTAGCAGGAAGTACTGGAGTGGTAGCCCAGGAAAAATAGCCATGTTATGTTTTTAGGTCCAACCTGTGAATGAGGCACAAGAAGTATTGGTGTGACCAGGAAAGGCCCTTTGTGATGCTTGATGTCGTAGGGTGTCCACCTGTGAAGCGAGTAACAGGAAGTACTGGCATGGTAGCCAGGAAAGACCCCTGACATTTGTGATTTTGCGGTGTCCACCTGTGAAGAGAGTCACAGGAAGTACTGGGAGGCCCAGGAAAGACCCGCTGTTGTGCTAAGGAAATGGGTATTGAGAAATACCCAGGCTGTGTGCCAATAATAGGATTGGTGAGACCGACCCGCGCCTTTGATTAAGCCATGAGTATGCTGTACTCGGAGAAGACAAGGCGATTTGAGCAACAGGGGGTGGAGGATCCGACCTGCGCTATGTCCGTCCGACGTGAGACCAAAAGGTGCGGTCTGTTGGAGCGCATAGCAAGAGTCTTCGGCCTACGCGCCATGATACAATGGGGGGCTACGAGCCATCCCGGTGTAGGAAGACTAACTCCGGCTGCACGCCATGGAGTAAATGCTCAAGAGATTTACCATTGGGTTGTGACCCTGATACGGTGGTGGGCAAGAGCTTTACCAGAACACCAAGAATGTGCCCTGAGTGCACGGACCGTTGGGCTGGGTGGCGAACGGTTGTGATGGCATGTGTGCGTGAAAGCACATTATATGAGATATATTGTCATGCCGGTGATATGATATGCTTGCAGGGAAGAATACCGCTGCCCCGAGAGAAGGGGTAGGGTCGTTATAATTTGGTCAGCTGAACGCTGACCGTTGCTTTTGTTTGCCACCGCTGGGTGGATTGTCCCTGTACAGGTGCTGGAGAGCCGAGCGGGATGCATAAATGTTGATGTTCCTGCTCCTGTTGCTGCTGCTGCTAGCTATCCCTCGAAGGCTATAGGTGTTGCTTGTTGTGATATTTCTTTTTGTGGCCGGCCTGCGCGCCAATCTTTTTAGGCCACTGGTTGAAAGCCATGTAAGGCCATAAAGCCAACTCTTGTACTTGTTGTAAGACATTCCTATCTCGTATAAAATGTGGAGTTTTATATTTGGGCATTCATGAGGAGGTCCAATTATAGTCTAGGCTTCCGCTAGAATGCTTTGTGATAGGTACGATTGCGCTACTCTGGTATCATCATGTACCTTCACCGCCTGTTTTGTGATATATACTGTGGTGCCTCGGCCGGACCTTCTAGAATATACCATATGAACGGATGGGGTTGTTACATTTTTGGTATCGGTTGTCTTGGTTTTACCCTCTCGAAGTCGTGGCCGACTTCTTTTGTGGGGTGGCGCGCACGTGTTTGTACAAACCAAAGTCTATGAATGAACTCCTGAATGTCCATGATAGGAATGCAAAATTGATGTGTTTGAGGAACCTGCGTGTTCTTATTTTGTGTTGTTTGCTTGGGTACGACCGCTAATGTGTGTGTCTTGTCCACCTTTAGGTGACACGAAGTGGAGCTGGGCCGTCTGAGGCCCAGCGTTCTGATGAAAGTACGGCACCAGTCGAGGTGCCGACACCTCCACCGTCTGCGGAACATGTGCGTTTAGTTGCGGAGGCTTTATTTAACATGATCCAAGGCCAGCCACTTAGGCAGGAACAAGCGGCTGTGAGGCCAGAACAGGTGGAGGCAAGGCCTGAACTTGTAGTGGTTGTGGCTCCTCGAGCAGCTGAGAAGCAGCTCACGCGGTTTATGAGTTTCCATCCGCCTATGTTCTCGGGAGCAGGCACTCCGACGTAGGCTGAGGATTGGCTATCGCGCGTCAAGCGAGTGATGACGGCGATTGGAATGGCGGAGCATCAGAAAGTTACCTTAGTTACCTTGCTTGAAGGAGAAGCTCGATTATGGTGGGATGAGATGGAGTTGCATCACTTGGCGGGTCGTCTTTTAACCCAAGTATCCATGGACGAATTCTCCCGACTTTTCCTAGCGAAGCACCTTCCTGCGGCTCAGCGGATAGCCATGGAAAATGAATTCCAAAGGCTGACACAAGGCGATGGCAGTGTTGACGCATACCTGCATGAATTTAATCGCTTGGGGCGGTATGCGGGTTCTATTTTTGCTGATGAGCAGAGGAAGACCAATCGGTTTTATGAAGTACTGAGGGACGAGTTGAGGTTACTTGTGTCAAGTTCGGTGAACCAAGGCTTCCAGGCGTTGGTTGACACTGCGAGCACGCTGGAAAAGGATATGAAGAGGGTGCAGGGGAAGAGAGCTTTGGCTGTATCGCAACCGGAGTAGAAGGCGCCCCGATCGGGGAAACCATTTTATAAGAAGAGATGGGGCAAGAAATCCAAGACAGGTGGACAAGCTCCTTCATCAGTTGCAACGGGAGCAACGTCAGGGGCTACCTCCAAGCTAGATACTCGTATCTGCTTCAATTGTGGCCGGATGTGGCATATTGCGCGAGATTGTCGGATGCCGCCAAAGAGTGAAAAGAAGGCCGGAGCACCTTATGCGGAAAAAGGAAAGGTGGTGGTGGATTCCTCTGCCTTGCAGGCGCAACCCCGGGTCTACAATCTTGGCCTGCAGGAGGCCATCAAGCAGAGTAACGTGGTCACAGGTATGAGTTTAGTTTTGCATATGTGATTGTTTGTATGCTTTGCTTAGTCCCCCTATGTTTGCGGTTTGTATGTGTGACATGATTGTCACAGGCTTTGTGCTGATTCGGGACACACTGGCGCGAGGACTGTTTGATATGGGTGCGTCGCATTCTTTTCTGTCTGGCGAGTTTATAACGCGGCTTGGGATACCCAGTCGTGCAAAGATAGATAGCGTCAGAGTGGTGTTACCGAATGGCTGTTGGATGCTTGCGGATCAAGCTTGCGATGTGGCGGTTCAGTTAGGAAGTCGGGATTTTAGTTTAACTGCATTTGTGTTGCCAATATCGGAATTCGATGTGATTTTTTTGATGGATTGGCTTGCGGAGCAGCATGCCATGATTGATTGCCAGTCCAAAGAGATCACGTTGGGCCAAAATACCGAACATGAGACAAAGTTTGCGGGTATGCGAGGAGTGGGCGGGACATTGATGTCTGCACTCCAGGTAGTCAAAGCTATTCGGCAGGGTGCAGAGTGTTACTTTGCACTGATTCAGGATGTTGAGCCTAAGGCCCATGTAAGTGAGGTTCCGATTGTGGCAGAATTTACAGATGTGTTTCCTACGGATCTCCCTGGGCTACCACCCCAGCGGGAGATTGACTTCACGATCGAGTTGGTGCCAGGTGCAAAACCTGTGGCCCGCTCGCCATATCGCGTCGCGCCGAAAGAGATGGCTGAGTTGAAGGTTCAACTACAAGAAATGTTGGAGCAAGGTTATATACGTCCAAGCATGTCACCTTGGAGCGCGCCTGTGCTTTTTGTAAAGAAGAAAGACGGCGGGTTGCGGTTGTGTATCGATTACCGTGAACTGAATAAGCTAACCGAGAAGAATAAGTATCTGATACCCCGGATTGATGAGTTGTTCGATCAGCTAGTGGGCTTAACCATCTATTCGAAGTTGGACCTGAAGTCTGGTTATTACCAGTTGAGAATTCGGGAAGTTGACATTCCCAAAACCGCATTTGGAACGCGTTATGGGCACTATGAGTTCACTGTCATGCCATTTGGACTGTGCAATGCGCCCTCAGTGTTTATGAATTTGATGCACCGTATTTTTCGTGAGTACCTGGATCTGTTTGTGATCGTGTTCATTGATGACATCCTGGTGTACTCGAAGTCCAAAGCTGAGCATGAGACTCACTTGCGGTTGGTGTTGAATACGTTGAGGCAAAATCAGCTCTATGCCAAGTTCTCGAAGTGCGAGTTTTGGCTATCGTCAGTGGTGAAAGTCCACCTAGTGTCAACTATCTTCACCTATGGGGGGGGAATAGGTGACGTGCAGCGTTTTTGCGGAATTTAATATTGTACCTGCACAAGAAAATAAAACGGCACAGCAAAGAAAGTACACAAGCAATTTATAGTGGTTCCCCGACTTGGGTACATCCACTTTCCCCCTTCGACCTATCTCCCAACAAGGGACGACTCGGTCTCTTCACCAACAGGATTGAAATCCAATCCTTGCACTATCGGAAGGAACCCTTCCACACGTAGGAGTCAACACTCCCACAAACCGGGTTGCACTCAACCCTTACAACTAGGAACCAACGTTCCTTTACAACAAAAGTAAAATAGAATGTACAAGAAATACAAACTACGTGTGGAGACTACGGTGTCCCTCTTTGTTGATGACGTTATCTTGAAGTCTACAAAGAGTCCACAATCTTGGTCTCTCTTGGAGAGAATCTCCCCGGAACCGGCGGCGGCAAGATGGACGGCGGCTAGGTTCACGGGATCGGCGGCAACAACGATGTGTGGCTGCTGTTCTTTGGAGATCCAAACTTCATAGCGAAGCAAGCTAGGTCTGCCAACGGTCACACTAGAATCAATCGTCTCGATCGATTCGGATGGGGAAGATTTTCCCGATCTACAAATCAAGAGACAAGAGATCTCTGGTTAGACACGTGAGACGCTAAGCTTAGCTAAGCTTCTGTCGCAGGAGGATCTGGGCGAAACCACGATCAAACGACGACCAACTTGGAGAGATCGGCGACGGCGGCGGCGGCGGAGCGGAAACAGCGATCTAGGTCACGTCGCGGCTCGCGTATTTCTTTTCTTCTTCGCTCCTTCTACTGTTCAAAAATACCCGTGTATTTATACACACGTATACTCCTAAATGACCGTTGTGGGTCCCACCTGAAGGAAACCCTAGTTCCGGTTCAACATAGTCTAGCGGCAGAATCCGGTCCAGCAGCTTCCAGAGAAATCGCTAAGTAAAAATCGGCAAGAATCGTAGGTGATTCTCGACGAATCGGCGAGAATCAGTTAGTGATTCTCGACGATTCGTCGAGAATCACTAGTGATTCTCGCCGAATCACTTATTGATTCTCAACGAATATTACTTGGTATTCATGATCTGCTCAGCGATGGGTTCGGCGAGAATCACTAGTGATTCTCGCCGAATCTTACTTGGCACCGTTTTGAGGTAGCTGGATAGAGTCGGCGAGAATCACTAATGATTCTCGACGATTCGGCGAGAATCACGAGTGATTCTCGCCGAATCGGCGAGAATCACTTGGTGATTCTCGTCGAATTATACTTAGACGAATTTTCGTCTTTCCACCCAAGAGCTGCTCCTTGACCCATCCTTGCTCCTTGTCTGCTCTTGTATAAACACGGCCCTGTACTTGAAAGTAAGTGCACTCCAATAGAGAGAGTACACGTAGGACAACACACTGATCTGCTCAATGAGGGATTACGTCGTGCAGACCCATGTATATTGACCTACTGCACCCTGACATTGGTGTGCACTTAGCGTGGAATAACTGCAAGCACAACTTAAGAGGTTTCATCAATTACATTGTGAATTCATCTTAGCTTGACAGGTGGCTTCCTCAAATCCAGGTAATTATGGATACAATACCCAACAATCTCCCCCTATTTGACGAAGCCAAAACCCTACTAGCTAAGATGAATAACACCAACCAGATAATATAAACAACATTCAGAATTTAAATATGCAGCACAAGAGGATATAGGCAGACAAATCAAGACTTGAGTCATTCATAAATTCAAATGCATATATATATATATGTATATATACATAATCTCAAGATTGTTCATATAATAACAATAACCATTAATTGTTCTTAAGAGAGAATGACAAGCTATAAAGTTTTGACTATTTTTCCTTGGCTAAGTCATCCTTGAGTTTTTGCGCCAAATACTTCTTTCTTTGCCTCTCCATATACTCTTTGGGCTTCGGATAATATCTGGGAGGAGGAGCTTTATCTGCCGCCGTGTTGGTCCTGAAGAAGATGTTTCGTTTCGCTTCATACGTCTTGTGCATTTCCCACTCATACTAGTTGTATACTTCGTTTCGATTGATTTCTCCTTTTTCTTGTAGCCAGAAGGTGTCCAAGATGATATTCTTTGAAACTGGACTCCACTTTTCGTTTCATACTTTCTCCTCACTCAGTCGAATTCTCTTTTCAGCTTGTGTCTCCTTGGAGGTCCCTTCTTGAGCTTTTCTCTTCCCCCTGGCTTTTGCTAGGGCCTCTTGGTCAAACATGCTCATCAGTTTTGCTTTGGAAATAGCCCTAGCATCATCTTCACTCATGGGAACTCCTGCAGCACTTACTCCCTCGGCAGCCGTAGAAGTCTCAGGAGCATGAATACCCGCAGGATTTTCAGGCAAAACGACGCCCAACACCTGTTGGAGCATCCACCAGCAACTGTCATAGACATATTTGTTTGACTGTTCAAAGTTTGTGATCATGATTTCTTGAAGCTCGGCCATCTTAGCTATATATTCCTTCTCCCCCTTTTTGGCTTCGACTGCGATGGAGTTTGCATAGGAGTGCAGTGAGTCATCAATATGCGTTGTCGTCCTGGAGAATTCAGTGACCAATGCTTGTTGATTGGCATTGAGAGTTACCATATTACCGTCAAACTTTTGAATGTTGTTTGCTACAACATGAGCATTCTGATTTACTACGGCAAGAGTGTCAGTGTTCTTTTTCAATCCGGCCATAAGAAGTGTGACAGCTTGGCCGGCCGCGGTATACTTTTCTTCAAATTTCTTTTCCATCACGTCAAGTTTATGATTGATCTCCACCATATTCTTGAGCATGAGATTTTCAGATTTCTTAATCCTTTTCAGCATTTTATTTTGAGCTTTTTCAAAATAGGCCTTAAGCTCATCCACTATGCCCTGAATGATATTCACGGTGTGAGTGGCTATATCATCTCGTAGGGGAATATTCTGAGGCACTTCTTTGCCTTGCTCTTCAGCCGAAGCACCTGTAGAGCTGGACACAAGCACAGTCTCTAATGGGGGAATGCTGGCGGCCTCTGTAGATTTCTCTGACTGCCCCTCCACTCGTACACCAATGTTCTCAGGAACCATCTCAAGTGCGTGCTTGTCAGATGGAGGTTCAATGATATCCTGAGTCTCCACTGCGTACTGTCCCTCATTTCCGTCTTCCTCACCTTCAGCATCCATAAGATCATTTTCATCAACATCATCTTCCAAGTCTTCGTCAGCAGTCTCCTGTACATCCGCTTCGGCTCCTTGATCGTTCAGGTTCAGGGCCTCCTCATTCTCCGGCACAGCTTCACTGTCTTCTTGTATATCTGCCACAGCATCTCTGGCCATTTGGGAGATGTCAGATATGATATCAGCATGAGTGGGTAGAGGCTCCCCCTCAATTCCTGCCGTCAAAGCATCAGGAATTTCACTGGGGATTACTGCTGGAGATACGTCATGTTGTTCTTCCACGGTAGTCTGCCCAATTCGCCTCTCCCATCTATCAAAAACACTTGAGTCCATCTTCTTCAAGTAGTGTAGAGGAACACCTTTACTCATGTCATACTTGTCTCCATTCAGCTGATTGAGATACAGACTTATGATTCGGCCAAAGCTCGGAGAGCTCAGGGTGTCCTTTATCTTCTCAAACAGCAATGCCCCCCAGTTGAAACTTTTTCGGCAGACAATTGCCACCAGGATCTTGAACATATCTGCAGAGATATGGTCATGAGAGCCCGACTTGCAGATGAGTACCTTTCCAATTATGTCTGACATAAGCTTCCCTTCTTCATTCATATCCTTTCTCTTTATCGACCGAGTTCCTCGTGGGAGACCACAGAATAAGAGAGTCCTGGTTTTGTCTTCCTCCTCAAGATAGTCCTCGTGCTCCGAGCTAGAGAGCTGCAGGAGGCGGGTCAGCTTGCTGGCAGACATCTTGACCTTTGCCCCAGCCACCTTGCTCTTGATAAGAGAGTCTTCATTTCGGAGTCTGGCGGTAGCAAAGAACTCCAGCACCTCTTTGTCCAAGATTTTACATGGGTGCTCCAGTACGAATGAAAGCCCAGCCTCTTCCAGCATGAGAATGATGTTTCTGAATTCGTCAGAGCCATGAGAGAACCCTGTGCGAACCAGCTCGCATCCAGTGACCAGCCCAGCGGTTGTCCTAGGAGCCATTGCAAATCTAGGGAGAGAAGCCCTACTCTACGCTTAATCAAAACTCAAAAAGGAAGCGACACTAGAGATCAAGTCCAAGTAAGGGTGAGGGGGTGGTTACCTAAAAGCGTAGACGGGAGTTAGATGGTTGAAGATGAGGGGCACCGGACGGGAGAGATCGTCGGTGAGCTTCCTGCGGGATGTCGACGGAAGCCGGCACGGTTCGGCGAGGTACTTGCGGGAAGACGATGGAGACCTTTGGTGAGAAACTTCGGTGGGATTCTTGCGGGAAACCTTCGATGAGAAACTTGCGGATTCGGTGAGTTTCCTGCGCGATTCGGCGGGAGACCTTCGATGGAGACCGATTCGGCGAGAGTCTTGCGGGAGTCGGCGAGTTTCCTGCGGAGAAGGAGTCGATTCGGCGAGCTTCCCTTGCGGAGAGAATCGACAAGTTTTCCTGCGGAGATCGTTCTTCGGCGGGATTCCTACGGAAGGTGAAGGGTCGGCGGGATTCTAAATATATAAAGGTGAGTTCGGCGGGATTCTAAATATATAAAGGTGAGTTCGGGGGGATTTAGAAGGGATTTTAATGGTTTCAGGCTTTTCCATATAAGTTAATTTAAAAATCTTCCAAATATATGAATACTTCTTAAAGCCACTATTTGGGGTTTGAACCAGCTTTTCCACACATTTCTTGATGGCAACCTTCGCTAGTTTTTAGTGAACTAATTTAAGCCTGTAGATGTTAGATTTCGAGTCTACCAGTGGAATTTCCGATAACTCTTTAATGGTGTATCTAAGGTTTATATTCATCGTGTTACCCTATCCTTGGATGCGCACACATACACGTATATATATATATATATATATAAAGATATATATATATAACTGTCGATGGAAAATGACTCAAGTCTTGGAGCTGATGAAAAATACCTGGGAACATGAGAGTTATCATTTCGTCTCTCTGACTATAACATACCAGGTGCTCGATGTGAGTTTGCTCATATAGATATCACTGCTGTTATTCCAGATGCATGTTCCAATTCAGTCTTGAAACACCTACTGTCTAGTTCCCATCATAGTTACGGGAACCTAGACTACCCTGCAAGAAAGAATTACATTACCTTAGGAACCCAAATCATATTGGGTCCTAGGTTCCTGTTAGCATAAGCACTCGACTGCCTTCCTTCAGGAAACCTGTCAGGAAGACTACCTCTGCCCCGTGAATGTGGATAAGCCCTTGCCTTTGGCACAGAGGGGTTGTGCCAACAGTCGATGGCAAAGTGTCCCACTTTGCCACAGCACCAACACGGATGAATGTTGTATCGTCGTTTCTGACCTGATCTAGTGACTGAGGTAGTCACGGTCCTAGGTCTAAACGGGATAGGGCATGATCTCCTCACAAAATTTCCTCTTCCACCGTGACACGTGGAAGGGTGGAAGGAATGCATGTTGCGAGCGTCATGAGGCCGGGGAGGTGGTGCCTTCCTTTCAGGCATCCCCCTTCCGGAGGCCCCATGAAAACTTACACCATGACTTCTAACCTCCCTATCCTGTGTCCTCGGGTGGTGAGAAGTGTTCTGTGAGCTGGGACATGCAGATTCACACCGAGTTGAGGCAGTGGCAGTGAATACAAAGGGATCAGAATGAGCCTTAGGTATTCTCTCATGGGTGGCCACGACGGCCCTTGCACTACGGGTGTTTCCACATGGGGACAGATCACCCTTGCAGTGACCACGACTATTCCTGTGGTCATACCTGAAGGCATGATGAGTTGCCGTCCTGCTTGGAGTGGGGGGTCGGAATACCGTTTCCCCATTTCTCCACGAATTGATAATTCGGGAGATCCACCCATTTTCTTGCTTTCTCTTTATAGCATCAACCTTGGAAAAGTTTGATACTATTCTTTTCTCATTCTCTAGACTACTCTCTAGAGCTGAGATTTTAGAGTCCTTGACCTTGTTGGACGCCAATTGGAGAACCAACAAGATCTTCAGTCGAGCAATCTCTTGAGCTTGCTCCTCAGCAAGTAGGTTGCTTTTCTGAAGGGCTCTCTTCAGGGAATCAGAATTTTCTGAACGAAAGCAGTTCCTGTCTTCAGAAGCTTCAAGAGATACGGGGCAGGATGAAGAAGTTACCTGCTCTTCTGTATTATTGTCATTAGAGCCAGTGACCATTGTGTCATCCTCATCAGAGCTGCTTTCCTCACTAGCCTCTTCAGTCTCTGACACGGACACTGGAGCTCTGATGCTGTCCGAGAGATCCTTGCCTTCATCTTCAGAGGTGAGGACCCCCACATAGGCTTCATCCTCTGGTTGACAGCAGATTCCAGCTTTCTCTGACCCCCCCATCAGCTCTGAGATCATCACCCACATAAATTTAGCCGTCCTACATTTTTCCAATCTAGAGCGAGAAGCTCCAGACCAGATATCCAAGATAATTTGATGAATCCTCTTGTCCAAGTTAAATAGTGACAGTTCCGTCTCTGACATCTCTGCAATGCACTTGGGCACTTCGATATTCTTTCTAGAGCAGGAGGTCTTCATAGGAATAAAAGGACCCTCTTCAAGGATGAAAGATGCTCGAGGATCGATGGCCTCCAAGTGATATGACACCCTCATCCTCCAGACGGGATAATACTCCTTTGTACATGCGGGGAGTCTTAGTGGCGATATCTCATAATCCAACTCCATGCTTCTGACACTGGTGGCAGGATACTACTCAAGGTGTAAACCTTTTTGATGAGTAACCTAGCTCTGATACCACTTGAAAGTTCACCTAGTGTCAACTATCTTCACCTATGGGGGGGGGAATAGGTGACGTGCAGCGTTTTTGCGGAATTTAATATTGTACCTGCACAAGAAAATAAAACGGCACAGCAAAGAAAGTACACAGGCAATTTATAGTGGTTCCCCGACTTGGGTACATCCACTTTCCCCCTTCGACCTATCTCCCAACAAGGGACGACTCGGTCTCTTCACCAACAGGATTGAAATCCAATCCTTGCACTATCGGAAGGAACCCTTCCACACGTAGGAGTCAACACTCCCACAAACCGAGTTGCACTCAACCCTTACAACTAGGAACCAACGTTCCTTTACAACAAAAGTAAAATAGAATGTACAAGAAATACAAACTACGTGTGGAGACTACGGTGTCCCTCTTTGTTGACGACGTGATCTTGAAGTCTACAAAGAGTCCACAACCTTGGTCTCTCTTGGAGAGAATCTCCCCGGAACCGGCGGTGGCAAGATGGACGGCGGCTAGGTTCACGGGATCGGCGGCAACAACGATGTGTGGCTGCTGTTCTTTGGAGATCCAAACTTCGTAGCGAAGCAAGCTAGGTCTACCAACGGTTACACTAGGATCAATCGTCTCGATCGATTCGGATGGGGAAGATTTTCCCGATCTACAAATCAAGAGACAAGAGATCTCCGGTTAGACACGATCAAACGGCGACCAACTTGGAGAGATCGGCGACGGCGGCGGCGGCGGAGCGGAAACAGCGATCTAGGTCACGTCGCGGCTCGCGTATTTCCTTTCTTCTTCGCTCCTTCTACTGTTGAAAAATACCCGTGTATTTATACACACGTATACTCCTAAATGACCGTTGTGGGTCCCACCTGAAGGAAACCCTAGTTCCGGTTCAACATAGTCCAGCGGCAGAATCCGGTCCAGCAGCTTCCAGAGAAATCGCTTAGTAAAAATCGGCGAGAATCGCAGGTGATTCTCGACGAATCGGCGAGAATCAGTTAGTGATTCTCGACGATTCGTCGAGAATCACTAGTGATTCTCGCCGAATCACTTGTTGATTCTCAACGAATATTACTTGGTATTCATGATCTGCTCAGTGATGGGTTCGGCGAGAATCACTAGTGATTCTCGCCGAATCTTACTTGGCACCGTTTTGAGGTAGCCGGATAGAGTCGGCGAGAATCACTAGTGATTCTCGCCGAATCGGCGAGAATCACTTGGTGATTGTCGTCGAATTATACTTAAACGAATTTTCGTCTTTCCACCCAAGAGCTGCTCCTTGACCCATCCTTGCTCCTTGTCTGCTCTTGTATAAACACGGCCCTGTACTTGAAAGTAAGTGCACTCCAATAGAGAGAGTACACGTAGGCCAGCACACTGATCTGCTCAACGAGGGATTACGTCGTGCAGACCCGTGTATATTGACCTACTGCACCCTGACATTGGTATGCACTTAGCATGGAATAACTGAATGCATAACTTAAGAGGTTTCGTCAAATACATTGTGAATTCATCTTAGCTTGACAGGTGGCTTCCTCAAATCCAGGTAATTGTGGATACAATACCCAACAAGTGGCATTTTTGGGCCATGTGGTGAGTAGAGCGGGCATTGCAGTGGATCCAGCGAAGATAAGGGCCATACAGGAGTGGCCAATATTGTCTTCCGTGGCCGAGGTCAGGAGTTTTCTTGGACTTGCGGGCTACTATCAAAGATTTGTGGAAAACTTCTCGCGGATCGCTTTGCCGCTAACCACACTGACGCGAAAAGATCAGAAGTTTGTTTGGATGCCAGAGTGCGCACGAGCTTTTGAAGAGCTGAAGATTTGTTTGACCACGGCGCCGGTGTTGTCTTCGCCACGTGGAACCGATGGATTTGTCATTTATAGTGATGCCTCGGGGAGCGGCTTAGGCTACGTTCTTCTGCAAAATGGAAAGGTTATGGCTTATGGCTCACGCCAACTAAAGGTGCATGAGTGAAATTATCCCGTCCATGATTTGGAACTAGCGGCGGTGATTTTTGCACTCAAGTTGTGGCGACACTACCTTTATGGAGTGAAGGTGGAGATCTATACAGATCACAAGAGCCTAAAGTACCTATTGGAGCAGAAAGACTTGAATATGCAACAACGAAGGTGGTTGGAGTTCCTTGGGGACTACACTTTCGAGATTCATTATATGCCCGGAAAGGGGAATGTTGTCGCGGATGCGTTGAGTCAGAGGGTTCCGGCTAGAGCGAATTGGTTACAAAGGCATGATGAACGTCTTATCTAGGAGCTGGAGGCGTTGGAGATTTATTGTGTTGACAAGAATTCCACTACCACTGTATGTTTGAACTGGACTGAGGTGCAATGTGACCTTGAAGACCGAGTTCGACGGGCAACGGAGTTGGATGAAGATCTCTTACGCTATGTGAAGGAAGGGCCAGAGAGTATATTCACCTGGAATGACGGTCTTTTGCGAAAGGAGGGCCGTTTGTGCGTCCCGAATGTGGGGAAATTGAGGGAAGAACTGATGTATGAAGCGCATTATACAAAGTATTCCATTCACCCCGGGAGCACGAAGATGTTCAACGATATGAAGAAGCTATTCTGGTGCCCAGGGCTCAAGAAAGATGTTGCCCTTTATGTATCCAAATGCCAAACATGTGCAATGGTGAAGGTGGAATGCCAAAAGCCGGGCGGTTATTTGAAGTCACTGCCGATCCCAGAGTGAAAATTTGATGATATTTCCATGGATTTTATGCACGGGTTTCCGAGATCGCAGCGAGGAAATGATTCCATTTGGGTGATTGTTGACCGGCTAACGAAAGTGGCACATTTTCTCCCGAACAGGCGGGATGATTCAGTTGAAAGTTTGGCAAAGTTATATGTTGAACAGATTGTGCGGCTTCACGGTGTTCCTCGGAGCATCGTAAGTGATCGAGATGGGCGATTCACGTCAAATGATTGGAGACTAGTGCACCGACTGTTGGGCACGAAATTGACTTTCAGTACTGCCTTTCATCCCCAAACGGATGGCCAAACTGAACGTACCAACAGAATAATGGAGGACATGCTCCGAATGTGCGCCCTTGACTTCGGAAAGAGATGGGAAGATCATCTCTATATGGTAGAGTTTGCATATAATAACAGCTACCAGGCGAGCATTGCGATGGCACCATATGAAGCTCTATATGGAAGGAAGTGTCGTACTCCCTTGGCTTGGGTAGAAGCGGGCAAAGCTCGGATTTTTAAACCAAATGAGGTTAATGAAGCAAACACAACCATACAGACTATTCTAGAGAAATTGCATATTGCTCAAGATCGACAAGCAAAGTACTACAACGCCAAGCACCGGAATGTGGAATTTGCGGTTGGTGATTGGATCTACTTGAAGATCAAACCATTCAAAGGTGTCTCCCGGATTCGACGATTGAAAAAGTTGAGTCCAAGATATTTGGGACCTTTTGAAGTGGTTGAGCGAGTTGGCGAAGAAGCTTATCGGCTAGCTCTGTCGGCAGACTTGGGTGGATTACATAATGTATTTCACATCTCGGTGCTTCGGAAGGCCGTGAAAGATCCAGCTCAAGTGATCGCAGATGATCATGTACCGGTGGAGTATGGGCTAACAACGAGAGTTAGACCCATGCAGATCGAAGATCGAGCCGAGAAACAGTTGCGGAACAAGACAGTCGGCATGGTGAAAGTCTGATGGGACAACTACGGCCGTGAAGAACTGACATGGGAGCGAGAGCAAATCATGCAAGAAGAGTTCCCTGAGCTGTTTTTGTAATCTGTAGAGAGGATGTTGTAACATAAAATTTTGCATGTTGTAACATTTTTCTTGCTGGTTACTGATTACCTTCCTGTGTCTGAATTTCGAGGACGAAATTTCTTGTAGGAGGGGAGGATTGTAACAACCCAAATTTCTCAAGCAGGCAATTTTAGGGTGACACGTCCTGGGACACGGGCGTGTCCCAGGGCGTGTCAAGCTGGGGTCGATGAGTTGGCCGCGAAGTCGACGAAATTTGGAGTCGACGGTCGTCGAACAGTGGACACGGCCTGTGACACGGGCGTGTCGCATGGCGTGTCGAGGCCGTGTCGACGATCGGCCTTGGTGTCGACGACTTTTCGCTCGACGATGTGTTGAGAGGGGGCACACGGCCCAGGACACGGTCGTGTCCCAGGCCGTGTCGTCGAGTGTCGAGATGTCGAGATCGTCGAGTGTCGAGATGTAGGCGTCGAGTGTCGAGAAGTTGCATACGGCCTGTGACACGGGCGTGTCAATTCGGATCGACGAACTCAGCCCGTTGAAGGATTTCGACAGGGCGTGTATTCGTGCCGTGTCTGGGCACACGGCCTGGGACACGGGCGTGTCACAGGCCGTGTGAAGTCTCGGGATGTTTTGGGATTATTTTCGCCAATGCACACGGCCACAGACACGGGCGTGTCTGAAGGCGTGTTGGGTGACACGTCCCAGGACACGGGCGTGTCCCATAGGCATGTCACTGGTCTGGATAGGTTGGTTGACTACCGCTTGAGGCACACGGCCTGGGACACGGGCGTGTCATAGGCCATGTGTAAGACCCATTCCTCCCCCCTTACCGAGGAGGGCTACCGGGTCTTATGCCCAGAACCGCCGTCTTACGGTGGCACTAACTCACGGGTTATTCGACACAGCAACACGCCAATCCTGCCGGCTAGTACGATCATTTAACCTGTAGGCCAATATGAGAAGAAAGAAGTAAAACAGTATATGAATCCATCAGTCCACAAGCCACATAGTACAATCACATATATGAAATGAAAGGTACATAATATAGTCCACAGAAGAGTACAAAAGAAAGAAAGAGTAATAAGGGCTTATGCCCAGTACATCAAATCCACTCTCTCTCAAAATAAATAAATGCGGAAGCTATCCTAGTGTATCAGATCCCGTCCCACCTGAGGACGCACAGTAGTGGTAGTAGCCTGCTGAAGCGGTATCTGCTCCTCAAGTCCTGCCTCCACGGCGTGTTGGTGCTCCATCTCCACGGGCTCCTAAAAATAGTTTGGTCACCGACCATTAGTCAAAAAGACTAAGTCGTTTCCTCCGCACCTCGCCCCGCAGCTCCTAGGCACCGAGTGGGAGGACGAAGCGGAGGACAATAAGGGGTAGCAAAGTGGAAGCAGGTGACAGAATCTAACTAGCAGTTGTAACAAGTAATAATGATCTACTCTAGCAGTTCTAAGTATGGTACAAGTAGTAAGTAAGAGCAGTGCAGTAAAGAAAGTAAAGGACAGCAGTAAGAGCAAATAAATAATCTATTCCACAACTATACTATCATCACAAAAGTACCCTAACTTATATTAATGCCCATACAAATATATAAGTTAGGATTTCCAGGAATTTTAACTTATCATATAAAAGAGCCCATACTAATTTATATGATAAGGATCTATGAAGCGTATGACCTAATATGAAAGAATGTTATGATGCAATTTCATGCACAGGCAAGTGCAACTCACACACAACGACTCTGTGATCACATACCTTTAGTTCCCACTTTTTGAGAGCTAGCATCACTCTCGGGTACCACCGCTGTGGCTACGGCAGCAGCGGAGCGGGCGTCTCCGCTTCTAGGCCGGTATGCACACTACCAAGCCTTAGACCCCTCTCATACGCCTCTGTACACGTCCAAGGTGCACTCTAGAGTCTCGCGTACGTACTTTGCTGACAACCCGTCAGTCTTGTTGGGTCGGATGTGCGTTATCGGGGGTCGTCCTCCAGACCGCAGTTTAAAACAACCCACTGGCCCCTCTAACTCTCACAACCGCCTGTGCACCGTACTGTCATCGGTGTGACGAACGGCCAGTACCGCATGCCCCACCACTAGATTTATGCACATGTAAGTATTTCATTCCGAGCCTCCCGCTCGCAGGACCAAACCCGTCCTGAAACCCTCAAACCCAACCCCGGGTGAGAACGCACATTAGTTCCTTTATACCAACTCCCTCAAACCCCAAAACAGGTGAGAACGCACATTAGTGCCTTTATACCAACTCCCTCAAACCCTAAACGGGTGAGCATATATCAAGAATCTCTCCAACCCTACATGGGTGAGAAGGTACAACAATGTCCTAACCTATTAGACTACTCTTGTCTACGGGTTATTATACTTAGAGATTTAAGGTTAATCCCAGGACTGCCCCCGGTATTCCCTATGAAGGGCTCTCAAGGGGCACTAGGAACTGTGTTGGGATTACGCTCAGCATTCCCTTTCGTAAGGATATTTATTTTAGTTGATGGCTACCCATGTCTCACCCCAGCTCTCTTTATTGCTACAGTACAACCCTAGTGACTTAAGGTGTTACCGGGAAACCGACGGTCTTCCGTCGACCCCCACTCCAGTTGCTACCTAAAGACTTGCACTTGTGATCCCTCACTAAGACAATACTACCCACCAGGGTTATACATGTTGCACCCTCTTATTTCTTCCGATAATCAATCCCCCGGTAACCCCTAAGGCAAGACCTATTTATGTTATATGCAGACCATGTCCTATTATTACCCTAAAAATGGGATCTTCCAAACCTTAAGGCATCTTGCCCCTAAATATTTATCCTAGGGTGGTATGGGCTAAGGAAACTACCCTATGAATTCTCATAATTTTCCGTGGCCAAATAATCTTTTAATTAAATCTTTTAAATTAATTACTAGGTGACTTTACACATGAAGTAGTATGCTTTAACATCCACTGACCTAGGTAATTTTTCTTGAGTTGTATAATGATAAAATATTTCTTTCTACAGAGTTTCATAAGTTTCCTTTAATTATTTATTACAATTTCTTATTTAATACCAAATTCTCATAAATTCCATTTTCCAAATGAAGTATAGGCAATATGTAATCCAAACTTCCAAGAAAATTACAGAACATATAAAACACTAATTTATGACTATTGGCTGAGTCGCATCAATTTTTATTGTGTAATGGCTTATAAAATTCCATTATAACATATTTACCAAAAATGCCATTGTATTAATTTAACAACTAACAATACATTCATTAATTCTGAGAAATTTATGCAAGACTAATAATATAATTTTATAGCACTAGAATAAATTCCAAATTTTTCTGAGGTGCATATCCATCATTTCAAGAATTAAATGTAATAAGGGTAAAATGGGCAATTTGAGACATCTATTCCAAAAGCTATTCAAACAGAAGGATCATATTTTTCTTAAGTCAAATGTAACCTTTTCTATATCTTGGAAAAGTTTGAGGATTTTTGCTTGAGGAAAACCTATTTTCCAATTTTATTTCCAAAAGAGCTATATTTAAAATAAATTCCAATAAATGGGATTTTTGATTCCAAAAATCCCATGATTAATTTGAGAAGTGAAATTTACCCTAATGAACCACTGTAAACAAATCCAAGATTTTTGCATGCCTCCATTTGGCTGAATACACAATATTTGAACTTTTGCTATTAGCACACCAAGGCAAAATATGAACTAACACATGCAAGTGGATTCTCCAACATGCAGTGATCTAAAGGTGCTGAAATTTTTATCATCCACCAAGGATGTCCCCAATGACCTACCACCAAGATTTGGGGTCATGGGGAGGCATATAGCTCCATATATTTCACTTATTTACATTTTGACATTTTGACCAAAACTATAGGAAAAATGTTTCAAAAATTGCTAAATTTTGGCAGGGGCTAAGTATGCCCTAATCATGCATGTACCCAAACTTTGGGGCCATGGTGATTGATGGTTTGACTTGGGCATCCAAATGAATTTCTGCCCTAGTTTAGGACCAGTCCTAGGAGAAATGCCCTACAGGACTGTACACTATACCAAATCACAAATTTAAGGTGGCAAATTTAAGGTAAGACAGTTAGCTACACTTTTCATATAGGTACTAGGTCCTGGAAATGCCTCTAAGAGGCCTAAAAATAACATGCAAAAGGACTGTTTTTATGTGACAGAAATTTACACTATGCATCACATTTAAATTAAATCATTTTAATGGTTTTGCACGAATCTTAAAGCCTAACCGACGGGATCCGTTCATCTTCTCCAACGGGTTAACGGCTGAGATTGAGCCGACCTGAAGCGGCTTTGCTGGCGGTTTCCGGCCAGCTGAGGCGGCGCCACCTCCGGCCAACGGTGCCATCACCTTCACGGTGGTGGTGGCTATCATTTCCCGGCGATGGGGCGGCGGGAGACGGCGGCGACGGCGAACCCGAGCGGTTTCTAAAGCTTGGAAAATTCTCATTTTTCTCCCATGGCATCGGGCTCAGTTGAGCCCGATATCTCTCCTAATCGATCTAAGATGCTAGTACGGGTAGAGGTGAGGTGAAACGAACCTGAATTGGGGCTTGGCTGCGGGTCAGGCGGCGGTTTGGCATGGTGGTGGTGCGCCAACGAGCTCCACCCCGAAAGCTTGATTCTCCACCATTCTCCATGATCCAGCACTCGATTTCCACTCCTTTCTACCTCCTGAAGCTGTTGGTGAAGTCTATTTGGGCTGAGTTTGGCTGTACATGGAGATATCACTTAAGTGAGCTCAGTTTGAGCTTTGGTTGCTCCGGCCCAGCTGCCAAGTGGCACACAACCCCTATTTTCTGCTGGAATGGAGAGAGGAGGTCGGCCATCTGGTTTTGATCAGATAAATCCAGCTGAAGGGGTGGCCATGTGGCCACCATTCCCTTCCTCTCCATTTCTCTCTCCTCCTTTTCTTAAAATCCCAATTCTACCCCCTTGCATGTATTCTCTCTCCTGATTTAGAGTGGTAGGACTGGTCTTGTTCACTTGGGCTGGCCATGGGCCAATTTTGGTGGGATTGGTCCAATGGAAGATGGCTTGGTCTTCATTTCACTCTTTTAGGTCAAGTTGTTGACTTGTTGACTTGGGAGTTGACTTAGTCAACATGGTGGGTGGGTTGACCCTACTTGGTGGAAATGGGTCTAGTGGCACCACCCAACTTGTGTTGGGTCAAGGGGGTGCCCTACTTAGGTTAATTGGGCTTATGAGTGTGGGTTTGACCAAATTAAGCCCAAGGTTGACTTTGGTCAATTGGGGTCAAAGTGTTGACCTAGAGACATGCCCTAGGATGCACTTAGATTGTTTTTAGGGTTAGGGAAATGTGGTGGGGTCATGGTGTGGCTAGGGTCCCCACTTAGGCTAGTTTGACCTAGTTTGACTATGGTCCTATAGTGGGGCCCACATGGCTACCACCCACTATCTAGGGTCAAACCTAGTTGATCCCCTTAAATTCACCCCAAGCCTAACCCAATCTAAGTTGAGGGGTCCAGAAGTAACATGGGATGTTACAAATTCCAATAAACAAGAAAATAATTTCGTCCCCGAAATTTAAGTTCGAGTCTACGGGGTTCTACTTGCAAGAATTTTTTTAAGAAACTTTAAAACATAACTTGAAAGTACCTGATGCGAATAGCTACGGGTGTTGATCCAGCATCAGATCCCTCGGCTCCCAGGTGTGCTCCTCCCGTCCATTGTTGGACCACAACACCTTCACAAGAGGGACCTTCTTCTTCCGCAACACTCGGATGGCTGTATCGTCAATCCGGATCGGCTCCAATCTAACTGATCTGTCAGGCTCTACCGGTCCGGCTGTAGTAGTAATGTGCTGCTCTGGCCAAAGGAGAGCTCTTCGCAAGGAAGAGACATGGAAGACGTCATGTAATGCACCCAACTCCGGTGGCAGCTGCAGTCGGTAAGCCAAGGGGTCGATCCGCTCCAGGATCAGGTATGGCCCCATGTATCGTGGACTGAGCTTCTTGTGCCTCCGCACCCGAGAGACACCGTGTACTGGACGTATCTTCAAGAATACTCTGTCTCCAACCTGGAACTCCACCTTCCGGTGTCGAGCATCATAATACTTTGCCTGCCTGCTCTGGGCCTCTAGTAGCCGATCTCTGATCAATCGAATCTGAGCCTCAGTATCCTCTATATAATCAGATCCAAGAGCCCTGGTATCCACATCCTGAACCCATGATAGCGGTGTCCGGCATCTCCTCCCATAAAGTGCCTCGTATGGAGCCATCCTGATGCTAGCCTGGTGGCTGTTATTGTACGAGAACTCAATCAGTGGCAGCAGCCTCTCCCAAGGCTTCCCCGTATCGAAAATGCATAGTCTGAGTAAGTCCTCTATGGTCCGGATGGTCCGCTCGGTCTGTCCGTCGGTCTGCGGATGGAAGGCGGTACTAAAAGTAAGTCGAGATCCCAAGTAAGCATGCACGGCCCTCCACTCGCTCGAAGTGAAGCGACCATCACGGTCCGAAACAATCGTCCTGGGAATGCCATGATATCTGACGTACTGCTCCACAAATAATCTCACCAGAACTGCAACTGGGGCATCCTTCCGAACTGGAATAAATCTCGCCACCTTGGTCAGTCTATCCACTATGACCCATATAGAATCATGCCCAGAGTGGGAGCGAGGCAATCCGTGTACAAAGTCCATAGCAATGTCCTCGAACTTCCATTCTGGAACTGGCAGTGGCTGTAGTAAACCTCCCGGGCTCTTGCATTCTGCCTTCACACGCTGGTAGGTCTCGCAATGGGTCACAAAATCCGTGATCTCCCTCTTCATCCCGGGCCAATACATAGACCTTCGCAAATATGCCCACATCTTGGTGATGCCGGGGTGCACTGAATATCTCGAGCAATGTGCCTCTCTGAGTATGTCATCCCGGATACTGCCCCCTGCTGGTATGTAGATGCGCCCACAGAATCGAAGAAGATCATCCTGTAGCGTGTAGTCCTCGACCTTGCCCCTCTCTAGGGCACTGAAAATCGGATGTAACGCAGCATCCAGCCTCTGATGTGCTCGGATGCGCTCCTGTATATCATCGCCACTGATCACTGAGCTCAAATACTCTTGATACACTACTGGCTCGGTCTCGGATACCGTGGTAATGTGCAAGTCCTCCATCATCTGTAGCAGCTCTATAGAGATCAACCGGGGCTCCGGTCCAGAAGTGCCGGCCCTCCTGCTCAAGGCATCTGCTACCGTGTTCGCTTTTCTCGGATGGTAGTGGATCTTGTAATCATAATCACAGAGGAACTCCAGCCATCTCCTTTGTCTCAAGTTTAAGTCCTTCTGTGTATCGATATACTTAAGATTCTTGTGATCTGAAAAGATGTCACAATGAATCCCGTATAAGTAATGCCTCCATATCTTTAGGGTGAAAACCACAGCCCCGAGCTCTAGGTCATGTACTGGATAGTTATGCTCATGCTTCTTCAACTGTCTTGAAGCATAAGCAATAACATGTCCATGCTGCATCAGGACTGCACCCATCCCCTGATAAGAGGCGTCCGTGTAGATCTGGAATCCTTCGCTCCCGGATGGAAGCGCAAGAATGGGGGATGAGATGAGTCGGTCCTTCAGCTCCTGAAAAGCCGTCTCGCACCGCTCTGACCAAACAAAATCTGCGTCCTTCTTCGTCAAGGACGTGAGGGGGAGTGCTATCCTCGAGAACCCCTCCACGAACTTGCGTTAATACCCTGCTAGTCCCAAGAAACTGCGGATGTCAGATGCGGTCTTCGGCCGTGGCCAATCCCTCACTGTCTCTATCTTGGCTGGGTCCACTGCTAATCCAGCCCCACTGATCGTGTGCCCCAGGAAAGCCACCTCCTGCAGCCAGAACTGGCACTTTGAAAATTTTGCGTACATTTGGGTCTCCCTCAGCCTCTGCAAGACCTGCGCCAGGTGCTCCGTATGCTCCTCCTGAGTCCGAGAATATATAAGAATGTCGTCGATGAATACAATCACGAAGCGGTCTAAGAAAGGCTCGAATACACGGTTCATTAGACTCATGAATGCGGCAGGGGAATTCGTGAGCCCAAAAGGCATCACCGTGAACTCGTATAATCCATAGCGTGAACTGAATGCCGTCTTCGGTATGTCCTCTTCCCTGATACGGAGCTGGTAGTAGCCGGATCGCAAATCTAGCTTGGAGAACCAGAAGGCTCCCTGCAGCTGGTCAAATAACTCATCTATCCGAGGCAGAGGATAGGTGTTGCGGACCGTTAACCAGTTCAGCTCCCGGTAATCTATGCATAGTCGAAATGACCCGTCCTTCTTCTTCACAAAGAGAACTGGCGCTCCCCATGGCGATGAACTGGGCCGCACAAATCCTGACTCGAGTAGCTCCTGTAGTTGAGTCCTGAACTCTGCTAACTCCCTGGGAGCCATCCTGTAGGGTGCCCGGGACACCGGCATCGCTCCCGGTACTAGCTGAATCCTGAAATCCAAGTCTCTAGCAGGTGGTAGCCTGGGCAATTTCTCCGGGAATACGTCGGAGAAATCCCGGACCACCGGAATATCTGAGATAGTAATCTCTGCTCCCACCATCTCGAAGCAGATAAGATAAACTTCTTCACCCTGCTCGTGGGCCTTCACAGCCTGTACAGAAGATAATAATAGGTGGCAGATAGGCTGAATACCTTCGATGATAACATGAGAGTCGCCATGCCTTAGCGTGATCCTCCTGGACGGACAATCTATCTGAGCATGGTTCCAGCGTAACCATGTCATGCCCAAAATCAAGTCGAAGTCCTGCAGCTTCAGAATAGTTGCTGGTGCCTCAAATGCCTCGCCGCCAATCTCGGCCTCCATATCACAATGTGCAGTGGTCCGCAGCTCTGACCCATCGGGTAGACGCACCCTCATCTCTAGTCCAGGAAATCTCTCCACGCCTTCGAGTCCGTCGATGAAGGCCTCGGATACGAACGAGTGCGAAGCACCCGTGTCGAAGAGAGTATGAGCGGGCTTGCCGCTGATCATAACTTTGCCTGAGGTTTGTTTACGTTAAAGTTAATTGTTATCCTATAGTTCTAGGTACTATATAATTGACAATTCAAGAAATTTAATCATTAATTTTAAGTACCTGTGATAACCTCCTCGGGGTTCCTCTGCTCTGTGAGGCCCAAGGCGTATATCTGCTCCTGCTCGCGTCTCCTGCCGTGATATCCCCGGCCTTGGCCTCGTCCTCGTCCTCGGCCTCGTCCTCGGCCCTGCTGTACTGGGGCCACTGGAGGTGGAGGAGGAGGAGGGGGATGGAATCGATGCGGGCACTCCGACCTAATGTGCCCGGGCTGGCGGCATCCGTAACAAACTACCTGTCGGTGGCCTCGGTCATCCTGTCTCCTCGGATCATGCATCTGTAGAGGTGGGGGAGCCAATGCTGGAGGAGGCCCCTGCTCCTGCCTGAAGTTGGGACGACGACATCCCCCACCCTTCTTGTATCCGATAGTCCTGCCTCTCTGAGAGCCCCTGCTGCTCTCTCCTGATGACGGCCCATCAAATGGTCTCTTACCTCCGGCTCGCACCATCAGCTGGTCAGCCTCCAGCTTCTTTGCCATCTCGATGATCTGCCTAGATGTTCCATGAGAAATGAACAGCAAGGTCTGCCTCAAATCATACCTGAGACCCCGGTAGAACCTCTTGGCATACCTCCTATCATCGGTATCCTGAATCCCTGCGAACCTGGCCAAATGAGAGAACTCTCTCTGATACTCGATCACCGATCTAGTCCCCTGCCTGAGGTTCAAAAACCTCTCCTCCAAGGCATCTCTGTCCATAGCAGAGACGAAGTGCTCCAGAAATACATCGCCAAACTCCTCCAATGATATCTCTGACAGCTCAAAGTCCGCATATGTAGACTCTTGGACTGATTTCCACCATCTCTTCGCATGAGCCTCCAGCGCAGAGGTGGCTAGAGGTACTGCCTCGCCGACTGGGCAGCTGATGCCTGCTAAGATCTCGTGTATGGCCTCCAGCCATTCTTCCGTCTTTACCGCATCCTCTGTCCCACGGTACGTCGGTGGGGACAGGCTCTTGAATGCACTCAACCAGCTCGACCCCAGATTTGGCTGTGGAGCCGGGACTTGTTGGGCTCTAAAGGCATCCAGAATCGCCGTCAATGTCTGCCCCATCTCCGTATGTAGGAATGGAGTGGCAGCTGGAGGGGGAGGAGCCACATTTTGCGGTGCGGCGACTTGCGGAGGTTGCATAAAGGTAAGGTTAAAACAAAACTGGCCTAACTCATTGTACTTTGTGGACCATTTATGTGACTTTTGCACATGGGCACACCACTACTTCCGCTGCATAGTTTGTCCGCAAACTAATGCTCGGGCGGGGGTGGTCCCATGTTGTGGACTTCTTTCTCATATGATCGTTGTTCAAGTGATACCAGTTTGTAAGACCCATTCCTCCCCCTTACCGAGGAGGGCTACCAGGTCTTATGCCCAGAACCGCCGTCTTACGGTGGCACTAACTCACGGGTTAGTCGACACCGCAACACGCCGATCCTGCCGGCTAGTACGATCATTTAATATGTAGGCCAATATGAGAAGAAAGAAGTAAAACAGTATATGAATCCATCAGTCCACAAGCCACATAGTACAATCATATATATGAAATGAAAGGTACATATTATAGTCCACAGAAGAGTACAAAAGAAAGAAAGAGTAATAAGGGCTTATGCCCAGTACATCAAATCCACTCTCTCTCAAAATAAATAAATGCGGAAGCTATCCTAGTGTATCAGATCCCGTCCCACCTGAGGACGCACAGTAGTGGTAGTAGCCTGCTGAAGCGGTATCTGCTCCTCAAGTCCTGCCTCCTCGACGTGCTGGTGCTCCATCTCCACGGGCTCCTAAAAATAGTTTGGTCACCGACCATTAGCCAAAAAGACTAAGTCGTTTCCTCCGCACCTCGCCCCGCAGCTCCTAGGCACCGAGCGAGAGGACGAAGCGGAGGACAACAAGGGGTAGCAAAGTGGAAGCAGGTGACAGAATCTAACTAGTAGTTGTAACAAGTAATAATGATCTACTCTAGCAGTTCTAAGTATGGTACAAGTAGTAAGTAAGAGCAGTGCAGTAAAGAAAGTAAAGGACAGCAGTAAGAGCAAATAAATAATCTATTCTACCACTATACTATCATCACAAAAGTACCCTAACTTATATAAATGCCCATACAAATATATAAGTTAGGATTTCAAGGAATTTTAACTTATCATATAAAAGAGCTCATACTAATTTATATGATAAAGATCTATGAAGTGTATGACCTAATATGAATGACTGTTATGATGCAATTTCATGCACAGGACAGTGCAACTCACACACAACGACTCTGTGATCAGAGATCTTTAGTTCCCACTTTTTGAGAGCTAGCATAACTCTCGGGTACCACCGCTGTGGCTACGGCAGCAGCGGAGCGGGCGTCTCCGCTTCTAGGCCGGTATGCACACTACCAAGCCTTAGACCTCTCTCATACGCCTCTGTACACGTCCAAGGTGCACTCTAGAGTCTCGCGTACGTACTTTGCTGACAACCCCTCAGTCTTGTTGGGTCGGATGTGCATTATCGGGGGTCATCCTCCAGACCACAGTGTAAAACAACCCACTGGCCCCTCTAACTCTCATAACCGCCTGGTGCACCGTACTGCCATCGGTGTGACGAACGACTAGTACCGCATGCCCCGCCACTAGATTTATGCACATGCAAGTATTTCATTCCGAGCATCCCGCTCGCAGGACCAAACCAGTCCTGAAACCCTCAAACCCAACCCCGGGTGAGAACGCACATTAGTGCCTTTATACCAACTCCCTCAAACCCCAAAATCGGTGAGAACGCACATTAGTGCCTTTATACCAACTCCCTCAAACCCTAACCGGGTGAGCATATATCATGAATCTCTCCAACCCAACACGGCGAGAAGGTACAACAATGTCCTAACCTATTAGACTACTCTTGTCTACGGGTTATTATACTTAGAGATTTAAGGTTAATCCCAGGACTGCCCCCGGTATTCCCTGTGAAGGGCTATCAAGGGGCACTAGGAACTGTGTTGGGATTACGCCCAGCATTCCCTTTCGCAAGGATATTTATTTTAGTTGATGGCTACCCATGTCTCACCCCAGCTCTCTTTATTGCTCTAGTACAACCCTAGTGACTTAAGGTGTTACCGGGAAACCGACGGTCTTCCGTCGACCCCCACTCTAGTTGATACCTAAAGACTTGCACTTGTGATCCCTCACTAAGACAATACTAGCCACCAGGGTTATACATGTTGCACTCTCTTATTTCTTCCGATAATCAATCCTCTGGTAACCCCTAAGGCAAGACCTATTTATGTTATATGCAGACCATGTCCTATTATTACCCTAAAAATGGGATCTTCCAAACCTTAAGACATATTGCCCCTAAATATTTATCCTAGGGTGGTATGGGCTAAGGGAACTACCCTATGAATTCTCATAATTTTCCGTGGCCAAATAATCCTTTAATTAAATCTTTTAAATTAATTACTAGGTCACTTTACACATGAAGTAGTATGATTTAACATCCACTGACCTAGGTAATTTTGCCTGAGTTGTATAATGATAAAATATTTCTGTCTACAGAGTTTCATAATTTTCCTTTAATTATTTATTCCAATTTCTTATTTAATACCAAATTCTCATAAATTTCATTTTCCAAATGAAGTATAGGCAATATGTAATCCAAAATTCCAGAAAAATTATAAAACATATAAAACACTAATGTATGACTATTGGCAGAGTCTCATCAATTTGTATTGTGTAATGGCCTATAAAATTCCATTATAACATATTTACCAAAAATGCCATTGTATTAATTTAACAACTAACAATACATCCATTAATTCTGAGAAATTTATGCAAGACTAATAATACAATTTTATAGCACTAGAATAAATTCCAAATTTTCTGAGGTGCATATCCATCATTTCAAGAATTAAATGAAATAAGGTTAAAATGGGCAATTTGAGACATCTATTCCAAAGGCTCTTCAAACAGAAGGATCATATTTTTCCTAAGTCAAATGTAACCTTTTCTATATCTTGGAAAAGTTTGAGGATTTGTGCTTGAGGAAAACCTATTTTCCAATTTTATTTTCAAAAGAGCTATATTTAAAATAAATTCCAATAAATGGGATTTTTGATTCCAAAAATCCCATGATTAATTTGAGGGGTGAAATTTACCATAATGAACCACTGTAAACAAATCCAAGATTTTTGCATGCCTCCATTTGACTGAATACACAATATTTGAACTTTTGCTATTAGCACACCAAGGCAAAATATGAACTAACACATGCAAGTGGATTCTCCAACATGCAGTGATCCAAAGGTGCTGAAATTTTTATCATGCACCAAGGATGTCCCCAATGACCTACCACCAAGATTTGGGGCCATGGGGAGGCATATAGCTCCATATATTTCACTTATTTACATTTTGACATTTTGACCAAAACTATAGGAAACAGTGTTTCAAGAATTCCTAAATTTTGACAGGGGCTAAGTATGCCCTAATCATGCATGTACCAAAATATGGGGCCATGGTGATTGCTGGTTTTACTTGGGCATCCAAATGAATTTCTGCCCTAGTTTAGGACCAGTCCTAGGAGAAATGCGCTACAGGACTGTACACTACACCAAATCACAACTTTAAGGTGGAAAATTAAAGTTAAGACAGACAGCTACACTTTTCATTTAGGTACTAGTTCCTGGAAATGCTTCTAAGAGGCCTAAACATAACATGCAAAAGGACTGTTTTTATGTGACAGAAATTTACACTATGCATCACATTTAAATTAAATCATTTTAATGGTTTTGCACGAATCTTAAAGCCTAACCGACGGGATCCGTTCATCTTCTCCAACGGGTTAACGTCAGAGATTGAGCCGACCTGGAGCGGTTTTGCTGGCGGTTTCCGGCCAGCTGAGGCGGCGCCACCTCCGGCCAACGGTGCCATCACCTTCACGGTGGTGGTGGCTATCATTTCCCGGCGATGGGGCGGCGGGAGACGGTGGCGACGGCGAACCCGAGCGGTTTCTAAAGCTTGGAAAATTCTCATTTTTCTCCCATGGCATCGGGCTCAGTTGAGCCCGATATCTCTCCTAATCGATCTAAGATGCTAGTACGGGTAGAGGTGAGGTGAAACGAACCTGAATTGGGGCTTGGCTGCGGGTCAGGCGGCGGTTTGGCATGGTGGTGGTGCGCCGGTGAGCTCCACCCCGAAAGCTTGATTCTCCACCATTCTCCATGATCCAGCACTCGATTTCCACTCCTTTCTACCTCCTGAAGCTGTTGGTGAAGTCTGTTTGGGCTGAGTTTGGCTGTACATGGAGATATCACTTAAGTGAGCTCGGTTTGAGCTTTGGTTGCTCTGACCCAGCTGCCAAGTGGCACACAGCCCCTATTTTCTGCTGGAATGGAGAGAGGTGGTCGGCCATCTGGTTTTGGGCAGATAAATCCAGCTGAAGGGGTGGCCATGTGGCCACCATTCCCTTCCTCTCCATTTCTCTCTCATCCTTTTCTCAAAATCCCAATTCTACCCCCTTGCATGTATTCTCTCTCCTGATTTAGAGGGGTAGGACTGGTCTTGTTCACTTGGGCTGTCCATGGGCCAATTTTGGTGGGCTTGGTCCAATGGAAGATGGCTTGGTCTTCATTTCACTCTTTTAGGTCAAGTTGTTGACTTGTTGACTTGGGGAGTTGACTTAGCCAACATGGTGGGTGGGCTGACTCTACTTGGTGGAAATGGGTCTAGTGGCACCACCCAACTTGGGTTAGGTCAACGGGGTGCCCTACTTAGGTTAATTGGGCTTATGAGTGTGGGTTTAACCAAATTAAGCCCAAGGTTGACTTTGGTCAATTGGGGTCAAAGTGTTGACCTAGAGACATGCCCTAGGGTGCACTTAGATTGTTTTTAGGGTTAGGGCAATGTGGTGGGGTCATGGTGTGGCTAGGGTCCCCACTTAGGCTAGTTTGACCTAGTTTGACTATGGTCCTATAGTGGGCCCCACATGGCTACCACCCACTATCTAGGGTCAAACCTAGTTGATCCCCTTAAATTCACCCCAAGCCTAACCCAATCTAAGTTGAGGGGTCCAGAAGTAACATGGGATGTTACACCATGTCAGGTCAAAATCAGTGTTTTTGGCAAAATCGTGGCCGTCCATTCCTTCAGCCTGGATCCAAAGGCTGAAAGGCCTCCAGCTTTCCTTAAGGCCGTGAATGAGAAAGGATTTCTCATAGTGTATTTTGGCCTTCATCTTTCTACAAGCTTAGAGAGAGAAAGAGAGAGGAAGGAGGAGGAGGAAAGGGGGCTGATTACTGGTGGTGCTGTGGTTTACCGATAAGAGTTCCGAAGCCGGCGTTGCGGAGGAAACGTTCTTGTGAGCCATTCAAGCTAGCTTTGAGGTCATGGCACCGAAGCGATCGTCAAGGGTAACGACTTTTCTTCCTAGCCATGTGAAGGCTTCCTTTTAGCATATCTTTGTGATTCCCCCACCAAGAGGTGGCTGATTTTGGGAGTCGTTTGGGTGATTCATGAAATCCCCTTTGTTGGCATATAGATCCGAAAATGGAGTACGGAATAGGAATGCTGTGTGAAGCCCATCTGGACAGGTTGGTCTGGATTGGTGATGTTGCATACGAACCGGAGAAGACTCCGTGATAAACGTGTAGTTTAAGGAGTCAACGGGTTGTGCCTGCAAAAAGGAGTAGCAGGAAGTACTGGAGTGGTAGCCCAGGAAAAATAGCCATGTTATGTTTTTAGGTCCAACCTGTGAATGAGGCACAGGAAGTACTGGTGTGACCAGGAAAGGCCCTTTGTGATGCTTGATGTCGTAGGGTGTCCACCTGTGAAGCGAGTAACAGGAAGTACTGGCATGGTAGCCAGGAAAGACCCCTAACATTTGTGATTTTGCGGTGTCCACCTGTGAAGAGAGTCACAGGAAGTACTGCGAGGCCCAGGAAAGACCCGTTGTTGTGCTAAGGAAATGGGTATCGAGAAATACCCAGGCTGTGTGCCAAGAACAGGATTGGTGAGACCGACCCGCGCCTTTGATTAAGCCATGAGTACGTTGTACTCGGAGAAGCCAAGGCGATTTGAGCAACGGGGGGTGGAGGATCCGACCTGCGCTATGTCCGTCCGACATGAGACCAAAAGGTGTGGTCTGTTGGAGCGCATAGCAAGAGTCTTCGGCCTGCGCGTCATTATCACAACCCGCATTTCCTCCGAAATTAAGAAGTATCAGAGTAGAAGAAAACGCGCGTTGTGATGCCACGTCGGACAGGGGATAACTGTCTACGCTCAGGCAACCCCCAACTACTAAGACTATGAAAGTTCAAAAGCTTTAACGATGCGTAAATCATTTATATTTTAGAGGCCGTATCCCCCGGCTTCATGGATCAACTAGTCCACCCTTCAGAATTATACTTATACGTAGCGGAAAATACTTTATTCATTTTTTTAACACCCTAAGAGAATGCTTAAGCGTCCCCAGGGGACGCCTAAGGCTATGCAAGACCCGAGATTTAATTTATATAATATATATAGGAAATGCCCTTTTACGTGGTTTGAAAATAGTGATTAAGCTTTTTAGAAAGGAAAACATGCGGTCCATGTTTTTAATATAATAATTATTTTCTGTATAGGTTTTAAAGTAACTAGCAACCTAATATAAATCATCGCAGAAGCAAGTTCAATAAACTCCAAAACAGGAAATCTAGCAGTATAAGCAAAGTACAAAGCATCTAAAAGAGAAACCACCAGTGAGCGCCAACAACTGACACGAACCCACTGGTGAGTAGGCATATCTGTACTACAAGTGTAAAGAAACTACCCCCCAGGAGTGAGGAAAAGAAAACTCAGCAACACCTATAGCACTAGCAATCTCCAGAAGAACCCTAGCCGCACAGTCGGCTATAAACCTGAACCAGAGGCATTCAAAGAAAAGAACGCCTCAGCAAAGCAATATATATATGAAAAAGAAACAGTAGCGTAAGGAAGAAGTGAAACCGGTAAGAGCTAAAGTAAACGAGTGCAGGAAAATACTCGCCATGAGTGAGTAAAAAGAGGTGCACCAAGTGCACGGGTGAGGTCAAGCCTCACAAATCTCTGCAGGAAGGATTAGCAAAATAAATAAATCCTAGTATAAAGCTAGAGCAGGAAGAGTCACCTAGTACTGGAGATGGACAAAAACTAGAAATAAGGGCCTAGACTGGTGGCAACGGTCCAACCACGTCTAACATGCCTAAACATCTCAAGGTGTTGTGGTGGTGGCATCGGTCCAACTCAACCAAACAGCTCACATTGTCTTAATAAGACAAGAAGTAAAACAAGGGTGGCGGCATCGGTCCGACCCACCTCAAAATCACATCCTACTCCAGCACTACGTGACCCGGGAAGACCCTTACTAGAGGTTCCACGATCCACCAAGAAGTCACACTGAACCCTAACCAATCTAGAGTCACCCACCTAAGAGCCCGTTTTAAACCAGTGGACTAAACATCCAAATTGCCCAATCGAGTGGTTTCACACAAAATAAAAAGAAAAAAAAATCAGCAGACATCTTGATACTAAACCCTGACCAATAGCTTGATATTAAACGTAAACGAGTAATTTGATCTCAACTACACCGATACAATTAGTTTGATCACAAAACATAAACAATTAATTGGACACCAAAACATGTATAATTAACTCAATACCAAAACATATACGATTAATTTGTTGCCAAACATAAATAATTAATTTGCGTGGTTTGAATCTAAACTTATGCAAGAAATGAATCGAACTGGACATGATTTAAAGCTACAGCAAACCTATTGAAAAGAACAATGCTTCATGCTATATACTCGGTTTAGGCAGGATTCAAAGCCAAAAAAAAGGGAACAACAATCTAAACTCCTTCAGGTCGCAATTTTAACAACCAAGGGAATTGAACAAGAACAAAGCTACAATCCTTAACAGATCTGGGCATGACTCAAGTCCAAAAAAAAGAACCGCAATCTAAAGAAACCTTCCGGCCACCAATTCAGCAACAAAGAGGTTTTGAACAAATTTTTATCATGACTAAATCCTTAAACGAGATAGATCCAAATTTAAGCAAACCAAGAACACAACCTAGAATTTCCTTGGCAAGGGCGAAGGGTGCACTTGCCTTGGTTTGCCTTTGAAGAACAACAATCGACCAAACTCCCTCTTCTCAACCGCCGGCCACAAGCAAAAGTAGGGAAAATCCTGGACAACCCAACCGGGAAGAACAACATCATAAAAAAACCAGGAAAAACTGCACCCTAAACTACCGATCGGGCAAAAGATCAAGGAGGAAATCGCGAAAATAATACCTCCAAATGGAGCTCTCAGCTAGGGGAGTGAGGATCCGGCCTCAACTCGCATTTTCGAGCGAATCTGGGCGGAGGGCAGGCGGTCGGAGCAGCACCAGGTTTCCGCCTATTGCGCCTTTCGCTCGGGATACTGCAGCGGCGCCGTCGGGTTTTGGGGGGGAAGAGATCTCCTAAACCTAATACATTCATATATATATATATATATATATATATATATATATATATATATATATATATATATATATATATATATATATATATATATATATATACTTATTTATTTATATACTTATATTTATATATACACACTAACACTCATATATATATATTTATACATACACACTAACACACACATATATATATTTATACATACACACTAACACACGATCGCAGGCACGCACACGCAAATTATTAAAACCTTGCATGTCTACAACACGCGTTATGCCCTGAATGCGCAAACATGAAAATATGCTCGCACGAATGACAACTCGCTAACTAGCGACCGTCGAAAAGGCGCAAAAACTAACGCTCTCGGATTCCGAACAAATCCGCACCGTAGCTAAACACTCGGGCTACAAAAACATCAGCGAAGTCATGCACAACCTCCGGCGACCACACACTCGGGCTAACCTCACCCAAAGCCAAAGCACAAGGATTCCCTAAAAGGCTCAGTCGGGCCTCCAAAATAGACGCCGGCTAGCTGGGGAAACCATACAACAGGCTATAACCCCTAAGAACACCTAACGAGGTACTCTAACAACGGCACGGGCCAGAAATGTGCCGACGTAACGCCAAACGAGGACTTAAATAATTGCCGAAAAATTCGGGGGCGTTACAGTCACTCCCCCTAAAAGAAAGTTTCGTCCCGAAACTTTACGTACACTATTGCTACTAAAGAGGAAAGTAACAAAATAATAGTTACTAGGAAGAAACATACTCAACAAATCAGGAGAACAGGCGAGGGTAAGCCTCCCTCATAGCCGACTCTAGCTCCTAAGTCGCGCTTTCCAAATCTTGATTCTTCCAAAGAACCTTCACCATCGGGATAGACTTTGATCGCAGCACCCGGTCCTGAGTATCCAAGATGCGGACCGGCACCTCAACATATAAGAGGTTAGGCTCCAACTGGGGCACGGCATCCAAGACTTGCCCACTGCTCCGCACACAGTTCCGCAGCTGGCTTACATGAAAGACATTATGTACGCCCGGGAAGTTGGCTGGTAGATCCAACCTATATGCTGCCACACCAATACGCTCCAAAATTTTGAATGTGCCCACGTACCTCGGATCCAGCTTATGGTTCTTGCCGAACCTCTTCACTCCAACCATCGGAGACACCTTCAAGAAGACCAAATCCTCCACCGAAAATTCCAAATCGGACCTACGCCGGTTGGCGTTCTTCTCATATCTCTCCTGAGCTAACCGAAGCTTTTCCCGAATGAGCTTCACAGCAACCTCCATTTCCTCTAGAGCATCAGGACCCAACAAAGGCCTCTCACCGGCCTCAGTCCAAAACAATGGAGTTCTGCAGCGCCTCCCATACAATGCCTCGAAGGGAGCCATTTTCAAGCTCTCTTGGTAACTGTTATTGTAGGCAAACTCCATGAGCCGCAAACGCTCATCCCACGCTCCACCACGGTCTAGGATGTAGCACCTGATCATATCCTCCACAATCCGGTTCACACGCTCGGTCTGCCCATTTGTCTGAGGGTGGTAAGCGGTAGAATATCTCAAGTCTGTACCCAAACCCTCCTGCAAACTCTTCCAGAAACGGGAAGTAAATCGGGAGTCTCTGTCCGAAATGATACTCACGGGAACTCCATGCAATCGGATGACTTTGCTCAAATACAACTCTGCTATCTTCTTCATCGGGTAGTCGATCTTATAAGGCACGAAGTGCGCACACTTCGTCAAACGGTCCACAATCACCCAAACTGAGTCAAATCCCCTTGGAGATCTTGGTAAGCCCGTGATGAAGTCCATAGAGATACTTTCCCACTTCCAGGTCGGGATCTACAAAGGAGTCAACTTTCCACCAGGCCTCCCATGATCGGCCTTCACCCGCTTGCAAGTGTAACATTCGGAAACATACCGAGCTATATCCCCTTTCATACCATGCCACCAGGCGATCTCCTTCAAATCATGATACATCTTCGTGGACCCTGGGTGGTAGGCAACACTGGATCCATGAGCCTCTTTGCATACCATACTCCTGATGTCTCCAACCGCGGGGATGCAGAACCTGCTGCGGTACTTCAAGGTACCCGAATCGTCGATGGAGAAATCTGGCAACTCCCCTCTCTCAGCCCTGAGGTACAGGTGTAACAAATCTGGATCATCCTTCTGGTGCAACCTGGTGAGCGAAATCCAAGATGGCTCTGCCACTGCCAAACTGCTTTGCAAATCACAGCATCCCACAGAGATGTCCATCAACAAGAACTCTTCCACTAAACGGTCCGCCGTGAGGTTGAAGATCTTCCCTGTCTTGCGGCTCAGGGCGTCGGCCACCACATTGGCCTTGCCTGGATGGTACTGGATCTCCACGTCATAATCGGCCACAAATTCTAGCCACCGCCGCTGGCACAGATTCAGCTCCTTCTGAGTAAATACGTACTTCAGGCTCTTATGATCTGTGAAAATCTTGCACTGGGCCCCATAGAGTAGATGCCTCCACCGCTTCAACGCAAAAATCACCGCCGCAAACTCGAGGTCATGCGTAGTATAATTCCGCTTATGAGTTTTCAACTGCCGCGACCCAAACACGATCACCTTCCCCTCTTGCATCAACACGCCTCCGAGCCCAACATGCGAGGCATCCACATAAATGTCATAGTCCTTGCCCTTCGTAGGCAATGTCAAGACAAGAGCAGTGCACAATCTCCTCTTTAGCTCCAGAAAGGCCTCCTCGCACTGCTCGCTCCAGATGAACGCTGCATGCTTCTGCGTCAGCTTAGTTAAGGGCGCTGCCAAGGTAGAAAAGCCCTCAATGAACCTTCTATAATAGTCGGCCAACCCCAAGAAGCTCCTAATCTCCTTGGGTGTGCTCGGCCTATGTCAATCCATCACGGCAGAAATCTTCACCGGGTCCACTGAAATGCCATCCTTGTTCACCACATGACCCAGGAAGGACACCTGAGGCAACCAGAACTCACATTTGCTCAACTTGGCGTACAACTGATGATCTCTCAAGGCAGATAACACCAACCGCAAGTGCTGATCATGCTCTGCAGCATTCCGTGAGTAAATCAGAACGTCGTCTATGAATACGACCACAAACTTGTCCAGAAAATCTTTGAACACCCGGTTCATCATGTCCATGAATGCTGATGGCGTCTTGGTCAACCCAAAAGACATAACTAGGAATTCGAAATGTCCATGCCTCGATCGAAAATCCGTCCGCAAAATGTCCGACTCCCGGATCCTGAGCTGATGATATCCTGATCGAAGGTCTATCTTGGAGAACACAGAACTGCCACGTAACTGATCGAATAAGTCGTCGATTCTGGGCAGGGGTACCTGTTCTTGATGGTGACTTTGTTCAACTCCCTATAGTCGATGCAAAGGCGCATCGAACCATCTTTCTTCTTCACAAAAAAATGGGTGCACCCCAGGGCGACGAGCTCTGCCTTATGAAACCCTTCTCCAATAACTCATCCAGCTGGGTACGCAGCTCCTCCAGCTCTCGCGGGGCCATCCGGTACGGCGCCTTAGCAATAGGACGCGTTCCCAGCTCCAAATCAATCACGAACTCGACATCTCTGACAGGGGGAAGACCGGGAAGGTCGCTAGGAAACACATCAGAAAACTCACGGACAACAGGAATCTCCTCCAACGGCGGCACACTGCTAACAGTCCCCAGCACTGAGACTAAGCAAGCAAAACAATCAGAACTGAATAACCTCTGAGCACATACCGCAGAAATCGCCGGAGAGGCCTGGCGCGGATCTCCATAAATACTCCCAGGCTGACCGTTGTCCTTCTTCAAATCCAAGCGCTTACCCCTGCACTGGATCACTGCATCGTATTTGGACAACCAATCCATACCCAGGATGACGTCGAAATCTTCCAAATCTATAACCTTCAGATCTGCCTTTGCTGGGAAATCCCCCAACATAATAGGACAATCCAGAATGCCCTGATCTGATATCACGGAATCACCCGAAGGGAATTTGACGCAAAAGGCATCACCGACACGATCAAGAACCAGCTGGCACTGCTCTACAAAGGCCCTAGCCACAAATGAGTGGGTAGCACCTGAGTCAAAGAGAACGCGCGCCCAGCGGTTCTTTACCTTAAAACTCCCTATATAAATATAAATGGGGAAATTGCACAATCAATAAAGAAAACAAAAGCCAAACTAATCTGCAATGGAAGTAAAAGACTAGCGAGAAGGTTTACCTGAAATGACTTGCGTCGAAGTTTGAGCCTCCGCTGCGGATATCACGTTCAGTTTCCCTTTGCCTCTATCCATAGACTGAGGCGGTGGCAACGCCTGAAGAGGAACTTGTCGGTGCACAGACTGGAGCTGCGGGCATCGGGCCTTGGTATGACCTTTCTGTCCGCACTGATAGCAGACCTTGTCCTTCAACCAGCAACGGGCAACCTCATGCCCCTCTTTCTTGCACAGAGTACACACCACATTCTGCCTGGGAGCACCCTAAATAGCATGCACATGCTCCTTCTGCGCCGCTGCCCTCTTGAAACATCTCTCAGCAGGATGGCCCGACCGGCCACAAAAACTACAAACCTCCTTGCTCCGCTTCCCCGAAGGAGCACCGGGCACTTGGGGGCTCTTTGCTTCAACATCTTTCCTCTTCTCATTCCTCGCCTGTTGTCCTCTATGCTTCGCGTTTTCGATGGCCTCTACCTTCAAAGCGGCCTCCACTGCCCTAGCATAACTCACCGCTCCATGAGCCAGCGCTAGCTGCTGTACATCGCTCCGCAAGCCACCGACGAAATGCTTCGCTCTATCCTCCTCTGAGCTCACCAAACTATGGGCAAAGCGACTGAGTTTGCTAAACTCAATCTCATACTCACTGACTGAGAGCTGCCTCTGCTTCAGATGCAAGAAGTCATTCATCAGCCTGTCTCGCTCCACTGACGGTAGAAATTTCCGCATCAAGATCTCCTTGAAGGAAGCCCAAGTGCTTCCTCCTACCATTCCTTCCTTGTCCCTCATCCACCAGCTCTTCGCTAACCCCTTCAGCTGATAGGCGGCGAGCATCACCTTCTGATCCTCAGACACTCCAGAGTAGTGAAACATCTCTTCTATGGTAATCAACCAGTCATCCAATATCATGAAGTCCGCCTTACCATCGTAGGTAGGGGGTCGCAGTCACTGGAACTGAGTGATGAAGGCCATCTCTGGGGGCACCACCACTGGAGGCACCAAAGGGGCTCGGGGTTCAGGAGGTGCGGGAATAGCTAAACCCGCAGCTGGATCCTGCGCTCTCGGGGCTAGTCCTGCCACCACAGATAATAGGGACTGGATCTGAGACTGAACGTCCACCATCTGCCTCGATAGAGCCTCATTGCTCTGCCTCAGACTTTCCATAACTACACCTCTTTGAGCACCAGAAGACTCACCCTCAGAATGGGGAGTCGATCTCGCCACCCTACGCTTAGGCGCCATCCTAAAAAGACCAACAAACAATCATCAGAACCTAGTTCAACTATTAGGACAAACAACAAGTACAGACAGATCTACATAAGTACTTGCTTTCACTGCCAACTTGATCTGGGATTTTTTTTATATATGTATATATATATATTTATATAGGGGAAATAATGTCATGCTTAACCTAAGATGGTTCACCACCATCACACTAACTCTTGTGCCTAAATCGAGAATGCATGAATTTATATTCTTTTTGACTCAAAACCATGTGTGTACATATGTCATCCTGCAAGTCTTTAGCTTGGCACATTGTGCTTATGCAATGTTATGTTATGCATGATTGTGCTATGCATTCTAAAAAGGCCCAAATGCATGTTATGAGCGGCGTACACATGAAAATGTTATGCATCCCATACTACATAACATTTTCATGCAACAAAAAAGAAAACGTGCTAGTCGCATTCATGTGGTGAGGTTATGCATCCCATACTACATAACCCTCACATGTTGCCTCCTATGGTGGATTCATATATGAACACATATTATGCATCCCATACTACATCATATGCCCCGTATACTTCATGTTATGCTATGAGTGTAGTGTTCGTGCTTCAGCCAAGACGTGCTGATGACATATCGGTGTGTGTATGACATGATGCTAAACTTCTAATACCTACAAGGAAAGGTTGCCCGACAAATTGTCAAGCAACCTCCCTCTGATACCAACTGTCACAACGCGCATTTCCTCCGAAATTAAGAAGTATCAGAGTAGAAGAAAACGCGCGTTGTGATGCCACGTCGGACAGGGGATAACTGTCGACGCTCAGGCAAACCCCAACTACTAAGACTATGAAAGTTCAAAAGCTTTAACGATGCGTAAATCATTTATATTTTAGAGGCCGTATCCCTCGGCTTTGTGGATCAACTAGTCCACCCTTCAAAATTATACTTATACGTAGCAGAAAATACTTTATTCATTTTTTTAACACCCTAAGAGAATACTTAAGCGTCCCCAGGGGACGCCTATGGCTATGCAAGACCCTAGATTTAATTTATATAATATATATAGGAAATGCCCTTTTACGTGGTTTGAAAATAGTGATTAAGCTTTTTAGAAAGGAAAACATGCGGTCTATGTTTTTAATATAATAATTATTTTCTTTATAGGTTTTAAAGTAACTAGCAACCTAACATAAATCATCCCAGAAGCAAGTTCAATAAACTCCAAAACAGGAAATCTAGCAATATAAGCAAAGTACAAAGCATCTAAAAGAGAAACCACCAGTGAGCGCCAACAAATGACACGAACCCACTGGTGAGTAGGCATATCTGTACTACAAGTCTAAAGAAACTACCTCCCAGGAGTGAGGAAAAGAAAACTCAGCAACAGCTATAGCACTAGCAATCTCCAGAAGAACCCTAGCCGCACAGTCGGCTATAAACCTGAACCTGAGGCATTCAAAGAAAAGAATGCCTCAGCAAAGCAATATATATATGAAAAAGAAACAATAGCGTAAGGAAGAAGTGAAACCGGTAAGAGCTAAAGTAAACGAGTGCAGGAAAATACTCGCCATGAGTGAGTAAAAAGAGGTGCACCAAGTGCACGGGTGAGGTCAAGCCTCACAAATCTCTGCAGGAAGGACTAGCAAAATAAATAAATCCTAGTATAAAGCTAGAGCAAGAAGAGTCACCTAGTACTGGAGATGGACAAAAATCAGAAATAAGGGCCTATACTGGTGGCAACAGTCCAACCACGTCTAACAGGCCTAAACATCTCAAGGTGCTGTGGTGGTGGCATCGGTCCAACTCAACCAAACAGCTCAGATTGTCTTAATAAGACAAGAAGTAAAACAAGGGTGGCGGCATCGGTCCGACCCACCTCAAAATCACATCCTACTCCAGCACTACGTGACCCGGGAAGACCCTTACTAGAGGTTCCACGATCCACCAAGAAGTCACACTGAACCCTAACCAATCTAGAGTCACCCACCTAAGAGCCCGTTTTAAACCAGTGGACTAAACATCCAAATTGCCCAATCGAGTGGTTTCACACAAAATAAAAAGAAAAAAAAAATCAGCAGACATCTTGATACTAAACCCTGACCAATAGCTTGATATTAAACGTAAACGAGTAATTTGATCTCAACTACACCGATACAATTAGTTTGATCACAAAACATAAACAATTAATTGGACACCAAAACATGTATAATTAACTCAATACCAAAACATATACGATTAATTTGTTGCCAAACATAAATAATTAATTTGCGTGGTTTGAATCTAAACTTATGCAAGAAATGAATCGAACTGGACCTTATTTAAAGCTACAACAAACTTATTGAAAAGAACAATTCTTCATGCTATATACTCGGTTTAGGCAGGATTCAAAGCCAAAAAAAAGTGAACAACAATCTAAACTCCTTCAGGTCGCAATTTTAACAACCAAGGGAATTGAACAAGAACAAAGCTCCAATCCTTAACAGATGTGGGCATGACTCAAGTCCAAAAAAAAAGAACCGCAATCTAAAGAAACCTTCCGGCCACCAATTCAGCAACAAAGAGGTTTTGAACAAATTTTTATCATGACTAAATCCTTAAACAAGATAGATCCAAATTTAAGCAAACCAAGAACACAACCTAGAATTTCCTTGGCAAGGGCGAAGGGTGCACTTGCCTTGGTTTGCCTTTGAAGAACAACAATCGGCCAAACTCCCTCTTCTCAACCGCCGGCCACAAGCAAAAGTAGGGAAAATCCAGGACAACCCAACCGGGAAGAACAACATCATAAAAAAACCAGGAAAAACTGCACCCTAAACTACCGATCGGGCAAAAGATCACAGAGGAAATCGCAAAAATAATACCTCCAAATGGAGCTCTCGGCTAGGGGAGTGAGGATCCGGCCTCAACTCGCATTTTCGAGCGAATCTGGGCGGAGGGCAGGCGGTCGGAGCAGCACCAGGTTTCCGCCTATTGCGCCTTTCGCTCGGGATACTGCAGCGGCGCCGTCGGGTTTTGGGGGGGAAGAGATCTCCTAAACCTAATACATTCATATATATATATATATATACTTATTTATTTATATACATATATTTATATATACACACTAACACTCATATATATATATTTATACATACACACTAACACACATATATATATATTTATACATACACACTAACACACGATCGTAGGCACGCACACACAAATTATTAAAACCTTGCATGTCTACAACACGCGCTATGCCCTGAATGCGCAAACATGAAAATATGCTCGCACGAATGACGACTCGCTAACTAGCAACCGTCGAAAAGGCGCGAAAACTAATGCTCTCGGATTCCGAACAAATCCACACCGTAGCTAAACACTCGGGCTACGAAAACATCAGCGAAGTCGGGCACAACCTCCGGCGACCACACACTAGGGCTAACCTCACCCAAAGCCAAAGCACAAGTATTCCCTAAAAGGCTCAGTCGGGCCTCCAAAACAGACGCCGGCTAGCTGGGGAAACCATACAACAGGCTATAACCCCTAAGAACACCTAACGAGGTACTCTAACAACGGCACGGGCCAGAAATGCGCCGACGTAACGCCAAACGAGGACTTAAATAATTGCTGAAAAATTCGGGGGCGTTACAGCCATGACACAATGGGGGGATACGGGCCATCCCTGTGTAGGAATACTAACTCCGGTTGCACTCCATGGAGTAAATGCTAAAGAGATTTACCGTTGGGTTGTGACCCTGATACGGTGGTGGGCAAGAGCTTTGCCAGAACACCAAGAATGTGCCCTGAGTGCACGGACCGTTGGGCCGGGTGGCGAACGGTTGTGATGGCATGTATGCATGAAAGCACATTATATGAGATATATTGTCATGCTGGTGATATGATATGCTTGCAGGGAAGAATACCGCTGTCCCGAGAGAAGGGGTAGGGTCGTTATAATTTGGTCAGCTGAACGCTGACCGTTGCTTTTGTTTGCCACCGCTGGGTGGATTGTCCCTGTACAGGTGCTGGAGAGCCGAGCGGGACGCATAAAGGTTGATGTTCCTGCTGCTGTTGGTGCTGCTGCTAGCTAGCCCTCGAAGGCTATAGGTGTTGCTTGTTGTGATGTTTCTTTTTGTGGCCGGCCTACGCGCCAATCTTTTTAGGCCACTGGTTGAAAGCCATGTAAGGCCATAAGGCCAACTCTTGTACTTGTTGTAATACATTCCTATCTCATATAAAATGTGGAGTTTTATATTTGGGCATTCATAAGGAGTTCCAGTTGTAGTCTAGGCTTCCGCTAGAATGCTTTGTGATAGGTACGATTGCGCTACTCTGGTATCATTATGTACCTTCACCGCCTGTTTTGTGATATATACTGTGGGGCCCCGGCCGGACCTTCTAGAATATACCATATGAACGGATGGGGTTGTTACACAGGGCTCGAGTCCGGAACTTTTCTGCTCTATGCAACAGCCACCGAGTTATCTTTTTCGGGGTGGTAGTTCAAGGTGAACTCATAATCGCACAAAAACTCCAACCAGCACCGCTTCCTCAAATTCAGTTCCTTCTGAGAGTGAACATACATTAAATTTTTGTGGTCCGAAAATATCTCGCAATGGACTCCATATAGGTAGTGTCTCCATAATTTCAGGGCGAACACCACTGCCCCCAATTTTAAATCGTGAGCTGGATAGTTGTGTTCATGCTTCTTTAGTTGCCTTGAGGCATAAGAAATTACATGACTGTGCTGCATCAGTCCCGCTCCCATCCCTCTATAAGATTCATCCATGTAAACTTAAAATCCTTCCTTCCCAGACGGAAGTGCTAGAATGTGGGCGGAGGTAAGTTTATCTTTCAGTTCTTGGAATGCAGCTTCACACTGGGGTGTCCAGTCATATGGCACACATTTCTTCGTCAGGGTAGTAAGAGGAAGGGCAATCTTTGAGAACCCTTTTACGAACTTGCAATAGTACCCGGAAAGTCCATGGAAACTCCGCACATCTACTACTGCTGACTTCAAGGAGACCTTCACGACACGTACTTTATCTGGATCCACAGCTAGTCCAGCCCCACTAATCACATGGCCCAAGAAGGCAACTTCTTGGAGCCAGAATTCACACTTGCTGAACCTTGCAAACAAGGCGTACTCTTTTAGCTTCCTCAATACAAAGGTCAGATGTTCGACATGCTCTTCCTCTGTCTTTGAGTAGACCAAAATGTCATCGATGAAAACGATGATTAAGATATCTAGATAAGGCTCGAACACTTTGTTCATCAAACTCATGAAAGATAAAGGGGCATTTGTGAGCCCAAACGGCATCACAGTGAACTCGTACAAACCATACCTTAAGCTAAAAGCTGTTTTCTGAATGTCCTCCTCTTGTATCCTCAACTAATAATATCTCAAGCGCAAATTCAACTTGTAAAACCAATACGGACCTACCAATAGATCGAATAACTTGTCGATCCGGGGTAGCGGATAAGTGTTCTGCACCGTCAGTCGATTGAGCTCCCGATAGTCTATGCATAATCGCAAGGTTCCATCCTTCTTCTTAACGAACGAAATAGGGGCTCCCCAAGGTGATGAGCTGGGCCGAACAAACCCTGATTCCACCAGTTCATGCAACTAAACTCTAAACTCTGCGACTTCCTTCGGGGCCATTCGATACGGGGTCCTAAAGACGGGCTTGGCACCTGGTACTAGCATAATTTGAAAATCCACCTCTCTATGTGGGGGTAATCCTAGCAATTTCTCAGGAAATACCTCGGGAAAGTCCCGCAGTACTCGCACATCCTTCATATCTATTTTCATCTCCTTCAGTTCAAAACATATCATGCAGACTCCTTCCCCCCTCATGTATGTTTTCAAGGCCTGAATCGAAGATAATAACAAATGAGGTGCGAATTTTATACCTTGAAAGATGACCTTAGTGTCTCCATGTCTCAAGTAAATTCGCTTCTCCGCGCAGTCAATTCTTGCGTAGTGCCAATCCAACCACGCCATGCACAGAATGAGATTTTATCCTGTCATTCTCAAAACTTTGGTAGTGGTGTCAAAGGTCTTTCCCCCAATGAGTATCTCCAACCCGCACTTGGAGGTTGCGGTCATCTCAGAGCCGTCTGGGAGGCATACTCGTCGAGCAATACCAGTGAAGTATTGCACTCCTTCTAGGTCTTTAATGACGTCCGCAGACACATACTAGTGTAAGGTGTAAGCCCCCTTTTTTTGCAACAACCATCGGGGTCTTAGGCCCAGAACCGTCCGCTTTGCGGTGACACCTTCGCACCCGGGAAGGTCATCACTACAAAACGCCGATCCTGCCGGCCAAATCAATCACCATCGACAGAATGTATAATGAATGAAAGTCTAAGCATCCAAGTCCACAATAGTATAAAGGAGAAAATCACATGACAAATAAATAGTCCACACCAGAAAGTGAATACGAGCTTAAGCCCGGTACATGATAACCTCACTACAATCCACTCATAAAAGTAAAACTACTAATACTCGGCTCAACTCACGGATCCGGATGCCTGTCCACCCGAGCTACACTAGCACATCTCCATCTGCACCGTACCCTGCTAATGTTGCGTCTCCTGGGGCTGTTCCCTGTCTCCCATCCGGAGAACCTAAAATATGGTGGTCAAACGACTATCAGTCAAACTAGACTCAGTCAACAATCCCCCACCCCTCTACCCGTGGCTCCTAGGCACCGGTCGGAAAGGAGTGAAAAGGAGGACCAAAAGCAGGGCGTAATCAAGCAGGTGACATCTACCCTAAGGAATAAAATAATATGGTATGGCAGCAGTATCACAATAATTAAACATTAGTAAACAAGTATGTAATAAAAGTAAACAGTAAGGAGTAGCAAGTAAGTAAAAGCAGTAAGAAGAGTAAGTAAGAGCAACGAGAAATATAATCGTTGATTTATAGGGATTACCCCTATAGACCAAGGGGTCGTTTTGTGGGGCCTATTGTATAAAACATCCCATACCATTTTATATGATAGGTGTCAGGGGTTAAATGCAATGATTATGCTATGACATACAAGTATGTTATGGTATGCACATGCAAGTGCAACTAACACACACGACTCTATGTGCACAGACCTTTAGTTCCCCTTTTTGGAGTTAGCTAAACTCTCAGGAGCCTCTCGTTGTGGGCAACGGAGATAGTGGGTTGGGCCTCTCCACTGTTAGACTGGTAATCACACTACCCCGTCTAGCCCCTCACGTACGTTTCTGTACTATTCCTAGCAAACCAGCTAGTCTCCCCGAGTCAACGTACCGACGACGGTGTAATAGATCGTCCAATACCGAGGACCCACCACTGTTATGCACATACAACCATGATAGTTTGTACCTAATTATAATACCGAGCCTCCAACTCTTTAGACTACCAAGCATAATACTTCACCATATTCCCGAGCCCACGTCTCCCTGGACTAATCAAGTCTCCTTTTTTTCCAAGTCGAAGAGCATCCATCTCCCTGGACTTCCAAATCAATACCGAGTCCATTTAACTCTACCAGTAAGCCCTTAGGCCACGGGCCTACACTATCCTTTCACTACCAATTCATCTCCCTACGTGTACAAGTGTGAGTGTAAGGTGAAACTATTATTAGGGTTACTCTTGCCCAAATTATTCCTAAGGTTTATGTTAGCCCAGGACTGCCCAAGGTATTCCCCGTGAAGGGCTCTCGAAGACACTAGGAACTATAATGGGATTACGCCCAAAGCTCCCTTTGGAGGCACTTAATATTGTTGATTTCTATCCATGATCGCATCTCTCATTTATTTACCCAAACCAGCAACCTACTAAGGATTCAACTCTTCAAATTCATTACCCACTCTAGTTCAGTTTCCGTAGTTACTATATGCAGACCACCCTATACTATATGAGATGTATAAAGGAGGTACTCCAGTTTGTCTTCCAAATCTCCTATAAAATTTACCAGAGGTATATCATAACAAGTTTAGTATAAAATCAGAGAATCATAATTTTTCTAATTAATTTGATATTTATTGAATTTTCCCAAATGTTTGGCCATGGGCAATTTTGAACATGAACTATATGATCTACTCAAGTAATGGCCAACCAAAACTTTTGATCACTAAATAACAGAGATATATTACTAGATACTAATTTCCATAATTTTTCAGAAAATACGTGACCTCTAATTAATTTATCCAAAATAATTCTCTTAATCGTATATAAAAAAGGAAGTACCAAAATTATTCATCAAAAAATTATATAAAAATTACAGAATCTTAATATAGGTCAGAAAAGATCATTGTACAAAAAACATAATTTTGGAGGCTTGCTAGACTCCAAAATAAATTATATTAAGTTTTCATGGGAAACACTACTTAATGAAGCAACCCTTAGAAATATTATTCCAAAAATCCCATAAAACTTCACAGAGCTTTAAAACTTAATAAGGAGTCCTTCGGCTCATGTTCATCAATTCCAGCATGTAGTTACTTCATAATAAATTTCTAAGTAAATAATACAAATTGCTAAATTGTTAATGAAGTATCCAAAATAATTTTCCTAAATTCATAACAAAATCTCAAGAGCTTGTCCTAACTTTAAGCACTACTCTACCTAAATTTCAAGTGATTTTAAAGTGATTTGATAGCCTAATACTCCAAATTAGGTTTGGTGCGTTAAACTAGGGTTAGGGTTTTGAGGGGGTTTAAGACTTCCAAATTCCCTAAAATTTTAACCAGAGGACTATACTAACCCTATGGTCCTCTACACCAATTTTCAAGCCATTCCAAGGTAATTTGGCCCCATGATCTTCAAAACCTAAAAATCCCCATCAAGGGACCTTCACTAGGGTCTAGAGTTACCCTACTCTTAACCACCCCAAATTACATTGGAGGATGTTACATTCCATATAAAGTTAGTGGCCAAAATATCAGCCTCGGTTGAGGTGCTTTGATCACTCAAAACCCAAAGGCGGTGCTTTGACCTAATTAACCCCATATGGGTCAAACTAGGGTTGGATAAAACCTAATCAAAACATCTCCAAATGAGGTTAAAATTTTACCAGAGCCCGAACAAGCCCTCTAAGATCACCCACCCAAATTTGGTGGGATTTTAAGGTGTTTATGAAACCTAAATAATTTATAATTGGTTTATTAAGTTTTCACAAAACCTATAGAAAAATTTCTCCAAAAATTCTTATTTTTGGACAGTCTAAGGGGAAGTCCATGAGAAGCCTATGTTCAAAATTTCAAAGCATTTTGATGAGTGGTTTGGTGTGGGCACTAATTCTAATGTCTTGTCATGTCTATGTATAGGTTGCACCAAAACGAGTGTTGTGGTCACACCATGATTTCACACTGAGCGAAATCAATTTTAAATTACACTAGACATCAAGGGCTACATTTTCTATGTTGACCACTTTTACAGTAGAGGCCTTTATGTATTTTTAATAATTAAAACCATCTACTGTTAATAATTTCCAAGAAATGAATTAATATTATTAAAATACTTGATCAAAACGGACGGCATCCGCTCATCCTCAACCTCCAGCCAAGGGCCGAGATGGGCCCGACCTGGAGCCTCTTCCAGCCGACTTTTCGGCCACCCAGACCACCTCCCTGGCCGGCGAACACCACCACCACCTATGTTGAGGTGGTGGCTAGCGTTTGGCGGCGACCATGCCGCCAGAGGCGTCGGTTTCCGGCGAACTCTCACCATCATTTTTCATGGAATTTCAAGGAAATTTTCTCTCTGATCCGGCTTGTTTGAGCCCGACTTCTCAACCAAAACAAGTCTAGATCTAGCACGCATAGAGAGGAGAAGGATTGGACCTCATTTGGAGCGTTTTCTTGCACCAGCCGCCGGCCGCCATTGCTCCTCCTCAAAGCTTTCGGTGCCATGGCTTTTCGTCCTCCTAGAGCTCTAAGTGTTCGGGAAAATGGGAAATTCTAAACCTCAGAGGACTCTAAAGATGATGGAGGGGTCGGTTGGGTGGTGTGGGGACTTTAATTCTCTTGGCCATGGTTGACCTCTTCACCTCCCCTCCCACGGCCGACCCTATGCATCCCCCCTTCATTAAATGTCTCGGGAAACTTCTGGAATCCCCTTTAATTCATCAGGGAAGATGAATGGGAGCATAATGGAGGGATACTGAGGGGTGTATCACCTTAATGGCCATGAATGGCCACTTCCTCTCTCCTCCAAATTGGGGGTAAAATGGAGCTTTCTCTCTCCTACTCACGGCGATTCTGCCCAGAACCGCCGTGTCACGCCTGGTGACACGACTATGACACATGCATGTATCATCCGTCACAGGCGTGTCGGGTGGGCGTGTTACCTTCTGTTCGATGAAATGAGCTGAGCTCGATGAAATGAACTCGACGATATGAGCTCGATGATATGAGCTCGACGATCGTCTGGCTGACGACACGCCTGTCGACACGGGCGTATCGGGGGCGTGTTCCCCCCTGTTCTACGAAATGAACTCGACGATATGAGCAGAGCTCGACGAAATGAGCTCGACGATTGTCGGTCTGACAACACGCCTGGCGACACGGGCGTGTCGGGGGCGTGTTCCCCCCTGTTCTACAAAATGAACTCGACGATATGAGCTGAGCTCGACGATATGAGCTCGACGATCGTCGGGCTGACAATACGCCTGATGACACGGGCATGTCGGGGGCATGTTACCCCATGTTCTACGAAATGAACTTGACGATCGTCGAGCTGAGGACACGCCTGGTGACACGGCGTGTATCATCCGACACGGGCATGTCGGGTGGGCGTGATCCCCTCTGGTCGACGAAATGAGCTTGACGATCGTCAAGCTGACGACATGCCTGGCGACACGGGCATGTCTGGGCCGACACGGGCGTGTTAGAACCGGAAGAGTTGTTTTCAGGGAATTTGTGTGGCTGTTTATTTCTTCCTATAGGATCTGACGGTTCAGATCTCCCCTTACTGATATAAGGCTGAGCTATAGGCAGACCAAGGTGATTTTCACCTTGGCCTTCTTCACTTGGTCCCTTGGGCTTCCTAGGGTTTTGACATGACCAAAACCACTCTTGGGGGTCTAGTCGGAAATGGGATGTTACAAATCCCAATATATAATAAAAAATTTCATCCTCGAAATTCTAGTTAGGACTACGGGGTTTCAAGTATGCAAGAAAAATTGTAACATCCTGAAAGGCTGAGAGTAATACCTGACTGAAGAGTTCCGGGTACCGCTGCTGCATTAAGTCCTGGGGATCCCAAGTGTGCTCCTCCTGGCCGTTATTTCTCCAAAGAACCTTGACCAGTGGGACCTTCTTACGGCGTAAGACCCGCATAACCGTGTCATCAATCTGGACCGGCTCCATATGCAATGACCGGTCAGAAGCTACTGGCCCATCTATGGTGTCTATCTGCTGCTCTGGACGTAATAAGGCCTTCCTGAGGGAGGAGACATGGAAAACATCGTGCAGGCCTTCTAGCTCTGGCGGTAGCTCCAGCCTGTATGATAAGGGGCCGATCCGATCCAGGATCCTGTAGGGCCCCATGTATCTCGGGCTGAGCTTCTTCCTCCGCCCGCAAACTCGAGAGACTCCGTGCATCGGCCGTATCTTCAAAAACACTCTGTCTCCTACCTGAAACTCCACCTGTTGTTGTCGTGCGTCGTAATATTTGGCCTATCTGCTCTGCGCCTCCAACATCCGGTCCCATATCAGTCTCACTTGGGCCTCGGTGTCCTCCACAAATTCTGAGGCCAGGACCTTTGGGTCCTCATCCTGTATCCATGACAGGGGAGTCTTGCACCTCCATCCATATAGAGCCTCGTAGGGGGACATACCAATACTGGCCTGATGAGTGTTGTCTGAGAACTCCACCAGTGGCAGCATCTTCTCCCATGGCTCTCCTCGGTCTAGAATGCACAGACGTAGCAGGTCTTCCAATGTCCGATTTGTGCGCTCTGTCTGCCCGTCCGTCTGAGGGTGGAAGGCCGTGCAAAAGGTCAATCGGGTGCCCAAGTATACCTGAACTGACCTCCACTTCCGCACCGGTACTCCCACTGAATCATCCTTCCTGATCGGTATAAATCGAGCCACCTTTGTCAACCGATCAACAATCACCCAGATCGAGTCATTCCCTGTCCGAGACCGGGGAAGCCCAAATATGAAGTCCATGGCTACGTCATAAAACTTCCACTCTGGCACCGGGAGTGGCTGCAATAATCCTGCGAGGTTCCTGCACTCCGCCCTTACTAGATGACATGTCTCACAATGGGTCACGAAGTAAGTGACATCCTTCTTCATGCCCGGCCAGAAAATAGTCTTCTACAAATCAGCTGTCATCTTTGTGATCCCTGGGTGTACAGAATATCGGCTATATTGTGCCTCCGTCATAATGTCCTCCCGGATCTGACTTCCCTCTGGTATATACACCCGTCCTCTGAAGCACACCAGGCCATCCCTCAGTGTGTAGTCTCCTGTAGTGTCTGCCTCTATGGCCTGGAAGATGGGCTCTAACTTGGCATCCTGCCTCTGTCCCTCTCTGACTCGATCTCTGATGTCATCGGTGACGCCCATCGCGGCCAAGTACTCCTCATAGAGCTCAAGGTCGTTAGACGACACCAGAGTAATGCGCATGTACTCTAGTCTCTGCAGCAGTTCCATAGACATCAGATAAGGCTCTGCTCCCGCTGTGGCGGCTCTCCTACTCAGTGCATCTGCTACCACATTCTCCTACCCCGGGTGGTAGCGCATCTCGTACTGATAGTCAGATAGAAACTCCACCCACCTCCTCTGCCTGATGTTCAGTTCCTTCTGCGTGTCCACGTACTTAAGGTTCCTATGATCTGAGTATATATTATAGTAGACTCCGTAGAGGTACTGTCGCCAAATCTTCAATGCGAATACAAGTGCTCCCATCTCCAGGTCTTGCACTGGATAGTTCTTCTCATGGGTCTTCAGCTGGCGGGAGGCATATGCTATGACGTGTCCGTTCTGCATCAGCACCGCTCTCATCCCCTGATATGATGCGTCGGTATATACCTGCAATCCGTCCTTCCTAAATGGAAGTGCCATAATAGGGGCTGAGATGAGTTGGTTCTTCAATGCCTGGAAGGCTGCCTCACACTGTGGCGTCCATACAAAGGGTACGTCATTCTTCATCAACGAAGTGAGTGGAAGGGCGATCCGAGAAAACCCCTCGACAAATTTCCGGTAATAACCGGCAAGCCCCAGGAAACTCCGCACGTCTGTGTCCGTCTTCAGTGGTGGCCAATCCCTGACTGCCTGTACCTTTGTATGGTCCACCACTAACCCAGCTCTGCTGAAAATGTGGCCCAGGAAAGCCACCTCCTTCAACCAGAACTGACACTTGCTGAACTTTGCATAGAGGCGATGCTCCCGCAATCTCTCCAAAGTCAGCGCCAGGTACCGTGCATGGTCCTCCTCTGTCCTAGAGTAGATAAGGATGTTGTCTATGAATACTATGACAAACACATCCAAATAAGTCTCGAAGACCCGGTTCATGAGGCTCATAAACGCTGATGGAGCATTCATGAGCCCGAAGGGCATCACGATGAACTCATACAGTCCATATCTGCTACTGAAGGCCATCATCGGAATATCCTCCTCCTGGATCCACAACTAGTAGTAGCCTGACCTCAAGTCCAGCTTCGAGAAATAATGGGCTCCCTCCAGCTGATCGAACAACTCGTCTATCCTTGGGAGCGGATAGGTATTTCGGACGGTCAGCCTATTTAGTGCTCGATAGTCGATGCACAGGCGAAGAGTGTCATCCTTCTTCTTCACGAATAGGACCGGAGCTCCCCATGGCGAGGAACTCGGTCTGACGAATCCTGCTTCCACCAACTCCTGCAACTGTGTCCGAAATTCTGCCAGCTCCCTTGGGGCCATCCGATAAGGGGCCTTAGATACTTGCTTAGCCCCTGGAACCAACTGAATCTGAAAGTCCTTCTCCCTCTGCGGAGGCAGTCCTGGCAGCTTCTTCGGAAATACATCAGCGTAGTCGCAGACCACCGGAATGCTAACAATCGGGTCCTTCTCCTCAGTCATCTCGAACAGCACCTGATATACCTCGTCTCCCTGTAGGTGGGCCTTGACGGGCTGAATATATGAAAGGAGGCGGCGGGAAACCGGAGTAGTACCTTTTAATGTCGCATTAGTGTCGCCATGTCTCAGCACGACCCTCCTTGCCGGGCAGTCAATCTAGGCATGGTTCCAGACAAGCCATGTCATTCCCAAAACAAGGTCGAAGTCCGGCATTCTCAGGATCGTCGTCGGGCCCTCGAGTGTTAACCTGTCTATGGTAACCGTCAAGAGGCACTTCCATGTAGACTGGATCTCCATCCCATTGGGGAGACGCACCCTCCTGGCATCTCCCGTATAATATCGAATCTGGCCTAGATCCTTGATGAAATCCTCCGACACAAAGTTGTGTGATGCCCCCGTGTCGAACTGGGTACGGGCAGGTTTGCCGCACGCCATCACTATTCCTAAATTAGTCAAAGGAAAAAACAGCTTAGGTCTAAAGTTTTCTAATCTAGGTTGTGTAATTATTCTACCAATACTAAAAATTACTCTCATACCTACAATAACCCTGTTCGGGTTCCGGGGCAGGGCTAAGTCCAGAGCGTAGACCTGCTCCCCATCCTGTCTATGTTCACCGCCCTTAAATCTATGTCCGCGACCATGTCCACGACCTCCCATCTGGTGAGTCGGTGGGCCACCCTGTGCAGCAGGTGTGGCCCCATTCCTCACAGGGCAATTACTCTGAATGTGCCATGGCTGATGGCAGTGATAGCACAGCTGTGGTGGGGGTGGTCCCTGCCCTATCCTAGCACCTCCCTCATTTGTAGCGGCCGCGGGGACAACACTTCCTGCTCCCTTGGTTCCTGCCTTTCCTCCTGGCGGGGTTGATCCCCGTTCCTTCTCTCTCCCATGACCCGGCCCCTCTGCGGGTCCCTTCTCCCTCCTAGCACTGCATCATCCCCATGTTTCTTCCTGCCCCGGACTGCAAGCTGGTCCGCCTCCAGCTTCTTGGCCATCTCCAAGATCCTGGCCATGGTACCATCAGACACGAACAAGAGGGTCTGCCTCAGGTCATCACGGAGGCCCTTGTAGAACCTCTTGGCGTAACCCACGTCATCCAGCTTGTAAGAATCTGCAAACCGGGCCAAATGAGTAAACTCTCGGTGATATTCCAGAACTGTCTTGTTCCCTTGCTTCAACTACAAGAATCTATCCTCCAATTCATCCCTTGCGGGCTGCGGCACAAAATGCTCCAGTAGTGCCGCCCTAAACTCCTCCCAAGTAATGTCCGCGATCTCCACTCCCGCATAAGTGGTCTCCATCACCGACTTCCACCACCTCTTCGCATGCAACTCCAGACAAGAAACCACCAACGATACTGCTAGGTCCACCGAGCACTGTATTCCCACCAACATCTCGTACATAATGTCTAGCCACTCCTCCGTGCGCACTGCCGTCTCTGTCCCCAAGTAGGATGGTGGGGCAAGGCCCCAGAATGCACTCAACCAGTTCGCTCCGGGGTTCGGCTGAGGATCCGGAGCCTACTGTGCCCTAAAGGCCTCCAAGATGGCCGTCAAAGTTTGTCCCAGCTCCGTCTGCTGCAACGGGGTCGGAGCCGGCGGGGGTGGAATCACATTCAGGGCTGGAGGTGTCCCCTGCGGCAGAGGAGGATTCGTCGTACCATACAAAAGATGGTCTTGAATTTAGTAAATTGACCTAAAACTCTTTGTTACTGGTGGACATTGCATGTGATTCCTCCCATGGGCACACCATTGCTTCCACTGCTAGTTTGTTCGCAAACTAAGCCCGCGCGGGGTGTCCCATGTTTTGTGGACTACATTATGTCGGATCAAAGTTTCCCTCTGATGCCACTTGTAAGACCCCATTTTTTTTCAACAACCACCGGGGTCTTAGGCCCAGAACCGCCGCTTTGAGGTGACACCTTCGCACCCGGGAAGGTCATCACTACAAAACGCCGATCCTGCCGGCCAAATCGATCACCATCGACAGAATGTATAATGAATGAAAGTGTAAGCATCCAAGTACACAATAGTATAAAGGAGGAAATCACATGACAAATAAATAGTCCACACCAGAAAGTGAATACGGGCTTAAGCCCGGTACATGATAACCTCACTACAATCCACTCATAAAAGTAAAACTACTAATACTCGAATCCACTCACGGATCCGGATGCCTGTCCACCCGAGCTACACTGGCCCATCTCCATCTACACCGTACCCTGCTGGTGTTGCGTCTCCTGGGGCTGTTCCCTGTCTCCCAACCGGAGCACCTAAAATATGGAGGTCAAATAACCGTCAGTCAAACTAGACTTAGTCAACAATCCCCCACCCCTCTACCCGTGGCTCCTAGGCACCGGGCGGAAAGGAGTGAAAAGGAGGACCAAAAGCAGGGCGTAATCAAGCAGGTGACATCTACCCTAAGGAATAAAATAATAGGGTATGACAGGGGTATCACAATAATTAAACCCGAGTAAACAAGTATGTAACAAAAGTAAACAGTAATGAGTAGCAAGTGAGTAAAAGCAGTAAGAAGAGTAAGTAAGAGCAACGAGAAATATAACTGTTGATTTATAGGGATTACCCTTATAGACCAAGGGGTCGTTTTGCGGTGCCTATCGTATAAAAAGTCCCATACTATTTTATATGATAGGTGCCAGTGGTTAAATGCAATGATTATGCTATGACATACAAGTACGCTATGGTATGCACATGCAAGTGCAACTCACACACACGAATCTATGTGCACAGACCTTTAGTTCCCCTTTTTGGAGTTAGCTAAACCCTCAGGAGCCTCTCGTCATGGCCAACGGAGACAGTGGGTTGGGCCTCTCCACTCCTAGACTGGTAATCACACTACCCTGTCTTGCCCCTCACGTACGTTTCTGTACTATTCCTAGCAAACCAGCTAGTCTACCCGAGTCAACATACCGACGATGGTGTGATCGATCGTCCAATACCGAGGACCCACCACTGTTACGCACATGCAACCATGATAGTTTGTATATAATTATAGTATCGAGCCTCCAGCTCTTTAGACTACCAAGCCTACTAGTTCACCATATTCCCGAGCCCACGACTCCCTGTACTAATCAAGTCTCCTTTTTTTCCAAGTCCCCGACCATCCAGCTCCCCGGACTTCCAAATCAATACCGAGTCCATTTAACTCTACCAGTAAGCCCTTAGTCCACGGGACTACTGATAATACGGTTTATAGTCAATTTTATTAGGGTATTTTCAGGGTTTCAAAGCAAATCATGTCTTGTAAAGTGCTTATTTTGATTCACCTTTGTATATATTTTTGTCGCTAATGCTTTTTTCTGCTTTTTGCAGGTTTTTACGGCTTTCAGCCGAATTTTGTTGTGACACGCCCCCTGGTCACGCCCTACCCGGGCGTGTACCTAGGGCGTGTAACCCAGAGAAATGAAGCAATTGGTCCGAAACTGCATTCCGTGGAAACTTAGTGTACACGCCCTCTGTCACGCCCATGTCACATCTGACACGGGCGTGTTCTAGAGGCGTGTCCCCAAGTTCCGAGGAATCGCCACAATGCGCTATTTTTCCCGCTCCACCGTCGCACCGCAATGGACATGCCCCAGGTACACGCCCTACCAGGGCGTGACATTCTTGCGTGTACTCCAACAATACCGCCCGTCACCTCCAGCATTCAATTCCAGCTCAACAAAGTCACGCCGCAAAGAATAAGCCCCCGGTACACGCCCTACCAGGGCGTGACATATGGGCGTGTACTTCAGCTGCATCACTAGAATTAAATTCCAGCCCCAAAAAGTCGCACTGAATGTGTCACGCCCCAGGGTCACGCCCGACCCGGGCGTGATAGGGGGGCGTGACCCGACCCGAAAAAAATCTATAAATTGAGCCCTTCCCCAAGGGTTCAGGACACACACCTTGGATGAGAGGGGGAGGTTCTGCCCTTCAGTTTAATGTTCCTTTTATGCTCTTTCTCTCTCGCTTTGTATTTTCCTTAATCCTAGTTAGCTAAGCTTTTGTAATAGCTTTTATTAATGCTTTAGTTGCTAATGATAGGGCCAGAATAGGATTTCAATTCCATGCACTTGTAATCTCGTTCAATTTCATGTTGTAAGCTCGTCTTAATTTTAATAAAAGTGCTCTTGTTTTCTTCTCTTTACTACTTTATGCACTTATGCTTTACTACTCATCCCCCCTCTTCCACCTCACCATGATTAACTAATCCTCCATGTACTCGATCTTGATGATCCGAGGTTCGAGTGATTAAGTTATGATGCTTTGAATCTTACCTTTCCTTTTTAGGGTTTAGCCTTGAATTACTCTTGATTTATCTCGGGTTGGAAGTATATCATCGATATATACTCTCCACCTTTGCTTCATTCTGGGCTAGCTGAGAGGCCGAAAGTTTGAAATGAGCATTCAAGAGTAAAGGGAGTTGTTCGCACCCCTCGAGAGAGGCAGACGTTCAATTCTCCCGGATTAGAGTAGAATCCAATAGAGGGGGTCGCAGCATAAAGCGGGTTTTAGGCCTCCGATTCGGACGAAAGTTCGGTCAGACCTTCCAAAACTCAGATGGGCATGACTTCGAGAGAAGCATGTTCTTGCTTTTAGAACGTCCGCGGTCAAGGTCTCTGTCACAACCCGCATTTTCTCAACGATAGAATCGTATCAGAGCAAGAGAAAACACGTGTCGTGATGCCACGTCGTGCAGGGGAAAACTGCACACGCTCAGGCAAAACTCCAGACCTTAGATTTTAAGGAAAATCGTTGATTAAACATGAAAGAAAATCAGTTATGTTAAAAGGTCGTATCCCTCGGAACGGTGGATCAGCTAGTCCACAAATAAAAAGTAAATTTATACGCATCAGAAAATACTTTGGTTCAATTAAGTTGACACCCTAATGAGCAAAAGTGTCCCCGAAGGACGACTCATGGCACGCTCGACTCTAACGTGAATATAATACATATATAAAAGATAGTCTTTTTACGGTAAGGAAATATAGTATCTTTGTTTTATAAATATGTTATGCATGATGTACATATAATAATACTTTAGGGTTTAAAAATATCTAACATGCAACCTAGCATAAATCCTTCCCAGAAGCAAGGAACCAACCGCAAATAGGCAAAAACAGCAGTTTAAGTTCATACCCAGCATCGTAAGAAGCCACCAGTGGGCGCCAACAACCTGACACGAACCCACTGGTGAGTATGTATGTCTATACAGAAAGGTAAAGAACTACCTCACAAAATCGGGGATCCGCTATCTCAGCTACCCAAGAGGCCACAAACCAGCCCCTCCAAAAGAACTAGCCGCTGAACCGGCTACAACTTGGACCTGAGGCATTCAAGAAAAGAACACCTCAGCAAGAAAATAAACAAAAAGGTAAATAGAGCATTAGATTAATGAGCAAATAAAAGAAGGGTTTACCAACCCGGCAACAAACTGCTATAAGCAAAAGAGAGGGCATGACAGTAAGAAAAGAGTACTGTCTAAAGCACAGCAAAGCACACCAAGTGCGAGCAATAAAAGCAACATGCCCTACAAAGAGTCTACAATAGCAACAAGACATAAACCGAAATCATAAACAGGAAAAGGGACTAACAGTCCTAACACGTTGGTAAGTGGCAGTGGTCAAAACATGGATCTGAATACATAACCAAAACCAGATCCAAAAAGGGCTAAGGGGTCAAACAGTGGCAGCACTAGGGTCCCACACACGCCAACCCAAACCGGGGCAAAAGGCGGTGGCCACAGCTCTCCACATAAAACCACCCCTCTAGAGGCCACCAAAACTCCACCACCTGCCACAACCCAAGAGTTGGCATGCAAAACTTAGCCGAACACCCAATACCACCCCCTAGAGAAAGGGAAAAGTCACACTAACAATCCTAAGGAACACATGAACCCAAGACAGAAATGTCGAGCCCACCCGACGCGGCGCTGAGTAAGCTCCACTCACGTGACGTCAAGATACTTAGCCGTAAATCCTACGCTGGGTGACGGCGTTGAGCGAACTCGGCTCACTCGACGCTGTCGGCGCTTTCCACTTAGGGTAAACGTAAGTTTTAGTTAGACCGCAACCTACACTCTCTCAACACGTGAAAAACAGAGAGTTGGAAATTTAATCCCAACCCACCGTTCCATCCTAACTACTCGGGACTACCGGAACTAAACCTAAATTACAACTACCGCAGCCTCACCATAACTCTAACTACCCACTGTACACCAAACCTCAGACAAAAGAGAGAACAGTGATTTAATAAAAGACAAACAAAGTAACAGCCCATGGCTGAAATGAAGGAAAAGAAAAGCATCCTATTGTTCTAACTTTCTAAGGAGGAAAAAGATGAAGAATACAGAATTATTGCACAGGAAAATGGAAACAGAGCAAGAGTTAGAATAATTTGGCAAGGGCAAGGGAGCCACTTGCCTCTACCTCTCCGGAAAAACAACAGACACACCACCGCTTGGCTCCGGCGGCAAGATCGGCCACCTAGAAGACCAAAGCCGAAACTTGAGGAAAGAAAAGAAATCAGATATTTACAATTCCTGGAATCAAACCCTAAATCAAGAAAAACTTACATGGAAGGGAAGATCTAGACGAGAGCAAGCCAAATCCGCTATCACACGAGAAAAACGGGCTCTAACCCTCCCGAAATCGCCAGGCAAAACAACCACCGCCTCCTCTCAAAACCCTTCCGCTGGAAGCTCTCCAGACTCGGGAATGAAGAAAATGAGGAGGAAAAACGGTTCACGACAACAAAAGATGATTTCAGGAGAAAAGTACGGAACACGCCCAAGTCACGCCCGTGACACGGTCCGACACGCCCGTGTCACGGGGCGTGTACTAACTCGACGAACGTCGACCTCCACTCGACGAAACACGGGACACGCCCCCGACACGCCTGTGACACGGCCCGACACGCCCGTGTCACGGGGCGTGTACTCACACACCTACCCACTCGACGAAAGTCAATCTCCGCTCAACGAAACAGGTGACACGTCCTGTGACACGCCCGTGTCACAGGTCGTGTACCAACTCGAACACCGCCCGACGATCGTGGAGTGCCGATCGTCGAACAGAGAGACACGCCCCGTGTCACGCCCGTGTCCGATACGACACGACCGTGACACGGCCGTGTTCTCACCAAAACACCGCCTGACGACCGTCGAGCGTAGCTCGACGAACCGAAGGGGGACACGCCCTGTGACACGCCCGTGTCACAGGCCGTGTTCCTACCAAAAACACTCGTCGACCAGAAACCGTCGACCACAGGGAAAAGAGCTCTACCCGAGCACGACACGCCCTGGGTCACGCCCGTGACCCAGGTCGTGTCACCCAAACTTACACAAAAAAGGAAACCTGCTAACTCCTTAGCAAAAAGTTAAGGCACCAGCCTACAAGCTCAGCCACAGCAGACCACGCACAGTACATCAAACATTACAAATATTACAGCTAACCAAAAACAATCATCGAAACGACGCGAAAACAATCAATCCCGGACTCCGACCAGAACTCGCACCGTAGCTAAAATACCCAAGCTACGAAAACAACGGTGAGGTCGAAAACAACATCCGACGATCGCACGCTCGGGCTAACACCTCCCGAAGTAAAAACACAAGCATTTACCTAAGATGCCCAACCGAGTCACCAAAACAGACTCTGGCTAGCTGGGGAAATTTGCCAATAGGCTATGACCATGCTACACCAAAAACCTAAAGAGCTAAGACCACGCTCTACAACGGCGAAGGGCCAGAAATGCGTCATCGTAACGCCAATCCAAGATCAAACAAAACCAAGAAAACTGGTGGCGTTACAGCCACTGCCCCTAAAAGAAAGTTTCGCCTCGAAACTTTACTCACAACACTCCTATGAAGAAGGATAGTGAAAGAGCCGGGAAAGGGCTATATATAAATAAATAAAACAGAACATACCCGGCACAAGATCAGGGAAACAGATGAGGGTGAGCCTCCCTCATAGCCGACTCCAATTCCCAAGTCGCGCTTTCTACATCCTGATTCCTCCATAAAAGTTTAACCATAGGAATAGTCTTCTTCCGCAGCGCACGAACCTGAGAATCCAGAATGCGGACAACCACCTCCACATAAGAAAGATTTGGGTCCAACTGAGGCACAAAATCCAAAACCTGCCTACCATTCATCACACATTTCTGCAGCTGACTGGCGTGGAAGACATCATGCACGCCAGGGAAAGTTGCGGGCAAAGCCAGCTTATAAGCTGATATCCCAATCCGCTCAAACATCGGAAACGGCCCCACGTACCTCGGGTCCAACTTTCTGTTCTTGCCAAACCGCTTGACTCCGATCAACGGGGAGACCTTTAAGAACACTGAGTCCCCCACCACAAATTCCAAGTCCGATCTACGCCGATTGGCATTTTTCCATATCTCTACTGGGCTATCCGAAGCTTTTCCCGTATAAGCTTCACAGCGGTTTCCATCTCCTCGAGTGCTTCTGGACCCAACAAAGGTCTCTCGCCAACCTCAGCCCAAAACAAGGGAGTCCTGCAGCGCCTCCCATACAAAGCTTCAAAAGGAGCCATTTGCAAGCTTTCTTGATAACTGTTGTTATATGCAAATTCCATAAGCCGCAAGCGCTCATCCCACGCTCCTCCGTGGTCCAGAATATAACATCGGATCATATCTTCCACAATCTGATTCACTCGCTCCGTCTGACCATTGGTCTGCGGATGATAAGCCGTGGAATATCTCAAATCTGTACCCAATCCTTCTTGAAGGCTCTTCCAAAAACGAGACGTAAACCTAGAGTCTCGATCTGATATGATACTCACGGGTATACCATGCAATCTAATAACTTCATCCAGATACAGCTCGGCTATCTTCCTCATCGGATAATCGATCTTAAATGGTACGAAGTGAGCACACTTCGTCAATCTGTCTACGATCACCCAAACTGAATCATGACCATTAGGGGATCTCGGTAAGCCTGTAATGAAATCCATCGAGATACTCTCCCACTTCCACATCGGAATCTCCAAGGGAGTCAGCTTGCCACTAGGCCTCCCATGGTCAGCTTTCACTCGCCTGCAGGTGAAACACTCTGAAACAAATCTGGTTATGTCCTTCTTCATCCCATACCACCAGGCAATCTGCTTTAAATCATGATACATCTTGGTAGACCCTGGATGGTAGGCAACACTAGGTCTGTGGGCTTCTCTGCACACCATATCCCGGATATCTCCAACTGCGGGGATGCAAAACCTGCCACGATACTTCAAGGTACCCGCATCATCTACAGAGAAATCTGGTAGTTCATCTTTTTCAGCTCGAAGGTACAAATGCAGAAGATCGGGATCATCCTTCTGATGCAGTCTTGTAAGCGCAATTCACGAAGGTTCTGCCACTGCCAAGCTACTCTGCAAATCGCAGCTTCCCACAGAAATGTCCATCAAAAGAAACTCTTCCACTAGACGCTCGGCGGAGAGATTGAAAATCTTACCTGACTTCCGACTCAGGGCATCGGCCACCACATTCGCTTTACCCGGATGGTACTGGATTTCAACATCATAGTCGGCCACATACTCCAACCACCGCCGCTGGCGCAGATTCAATTCTTTCTGAGTGAAGACATACTTCAGACTCTTATGATCTGTGAAAATCTTGCACTGCGCGCCGTATAGCAAATGCCTCCACAATTTCAACGCATAGATCACAGCTGCAAACTCCAGGTCATGCGTAGGGTAATTCCTCTCGTGAGTCTTTAGCTGCCTCGACCCGTACGCAATCACCTTCCCGCCCTGCATCAATACGCAGCCCAGTCCGACATGCGACGCATCCACATATATAGCATACTCACTATCTTCAGTAGGCAAGGACAAAATTGGAGCTGAACATAGCCTTCTTTTTAGTTCCTCAAAAGCCTCCTCACATTTGCCATCCCATATGAAGGCTACATTCTTCTGCGTCAACCTGGTCAACGATGCAGACAAGGTAGAGAATCCCTCTACAAATCTTCTATAATATCCAGCCAAGCCCAAGAAGCTTCTGATCTCTTTGGGAGTAACAGGCCTCGCCCATTCCATAACAGCAGCGATCTTTTCTGGGTCCACCGATATTCCCTCCTTATTCACCACGTGGCCGAGAAAAGAAACTTGAGGCAACCAAAATTCGCATTTGCTCAGCTTGGCGTATAGCTTATGGTCTCTCAGAGTCGCCAAGACCAGTCGCAAATGTCGATCGTGCTCCTCCGCATCTTTAGAATACACCAAAACATCGTCTATAAAGACAATCACAAACTTATCCAGGAAGTCCTTGAAAACTCTGTTCATCAGATCCATAAAAGCTGAGGGCGCATTAGTCAAACCAAATGACATAACCAAAAACTCGAAATGCCCATGACGAGAGCGGAACGCCGTCCGCGGAACATCTGACTCCCGAATACTCAACTGGTGATAGCCCGAACGAAGATCTATCTTGGAAAACACGGCACTACCACTCAGTTGGTCAAACAGATCGTCAATCCGAGGCAAAGGGTACCTGTTCTTAATAGTAACTTTTTTCAGCTCTCTATAGTCGATGCATCGCCTCATCGACCCATCTTTCTTTTTAACGAACAGCACTGGTGCACCCCAAGGTGAAGAACTCGGCCTTATGAAACCTTTTGCCAACATCTCATCCAGCTGAATTCGCAACTCTTCCAGCTCTCGCGGGGCCATCCGGTACGGCGCCTTTGCAATAGGACGCGTGCCTGTCTCCAAATCTATAACAATCTCGACATATCGATCGGGTGGAAGACCGGGGAGATCATCAGGAAACACATCAGAGAAGTCACATACCACAGGAATCTCTTCCAAACGCGGCACCCTAACAACTGTCCCTACCAGAGAGACCACACAGGCAAAACAGCCAGAATCAAGCAACTTCCGAGCACACACGGCAGAAATGACTAGAGACTCCTGGAGAGAATACCCATAAATGCTCCCTGGCTGACCGTTGTCTTTGACGAAGTCCAAGAGCTTACCCTTGCACTGGATCACAGCATCGTACCTTGACAACCAGTCCATGCCCAAGATAACATCGAAGTCCTCTAGGTCAATCACCTTCAGATCTGCCTTGGCTAGAAAATCCCCCAACAAAATCGGACAATCAAGGACACCCAGGTCCGTAACCACAGAGTCACCGGAGGGGAACTTAATGCAAAAGGCACCACCAACACGATCTAGGTCTAAACTGAACCGCTCCACGAAGGCTCTAGCCACAAACGAGTGGGTAGCGCCTGAATCGAAGAGAACGCGCGCCCAGCGGTTCTTTACCTTAAATCGTCCTACAAATAGCGCATGCATCTAAGGAAAGAAACGCAAAAAATGAAACTACAACCAAATGGGAAACATAACGAAACGACTGGGGAGGAGTCGAACCTGAAATAACCTGGGTCGAAGTCTGCGCTTCGTCTGCCGAAAGCACATTCAGCTTTCCCTTTCCTCTATCCAATTGTTGAGGCGGTGGTAAAGCCTGGAGGGGAACTGGCTGCAGAACAGGCTGGAACTATGGGCACTTTGTCTTGAAATGGCCCTTCTGGCCGCACTGAAAATAGACCTTATCTTTTAACCAGCAACGGGCAGCCTCATGCCCCTTCCTTCCACATAAGGCACATACCAAGTCTCCTCTGGGAGCACCCTGAATTGCATGCACCTGTTCCTTCTTCTGCGCTCCCAACCTTTTTAAACACTTCTCAAAGGGGTGGCCTGGCAGGCCATAGAAACTACAAACCTCCTTGTTCCTCTTTCTCGAGACAGCATCAGGTTCCTGAGGGCTCTTCCCTCCAACAGACTTCTGCTTATCCTTCCTCAACTGCTGGCCTCTATTCTTGGCATTCTCAATGGCCTCAACTCTCAAGGCAGCTTCAACCACACTGGCATAACTGACTGCTCCGTAGGCATTTGCTAACTGCTTAATGTCGCTTCTGAGTCCACCAAGGAATCGCTTAACTCGGTCTGCTTCAACACTCACCAGACCAGGGGCAAACCGACTCAACTTACTAAACTCAATCTCATACTCAATAACTGTGAGTTTCCTCTGCTTCAAATGGAGAAAGTCATTCATCAGCCGGTCCCTCTCGACTGAAGGCAGAAACTTACTCAACAGCATCACCTTAAATGACTCCTAAGAGCATCCTGCCACCAAGCTTTCTTTCTCCCTCAGCCACCAATTCTTTGCTAAGCCCTTGAGCTGGTAGGCAGCGAGCATCACTCTCTGATCGTCCATAATCCCTGATTAAGAGAACATCTCCTCAATGGTAATCAGTCAGTCATCCAAAATCATGAAATCTGCTTGCCCATCATAAGTAGGGGGTCTCAACCACTGAAACTGGGATATAAATGCCATCTTCGGGGGCACCACAACCAAAGGCACGGGAGGAGCAGGAGGGGCAGGAACAGCTACCCCCTCAGCGGGGTTCGGAACTCTCAGAGCCTGTCCCGCCACCACTGCCACAAGGGACTGAATCTGAGCCTGCATAGCCACCACCTGTCTCGATAAGGCCTCATTGCTCTACAGTAGGTTTTCTACCAATGCCTCACTCTGCGCTCCTGACGTCTCACCCTCGGATTCGGGGGTCAATCTCGTTGCAGGACGTCTCGCCATCCTATAATCGCACAAGTTTTAGACAAAACCTAGCCCAACAGCTAGAACAAAACTACCCGGTACAGACAAACACACTTAAATATGAACTTCAACTGCAAAACTTGCTCTGGGTGTTGTTTTTACCATGATGATGTTATGCTTAACCTAAGATAGTTCACCACCATCATACTAACTCATGTGCCTAAACCATGAATCCATATATTTGTATTCTTTTTGACTCAAAACCATGTGTGTACATATATCATCTTGCAAATCTTTAGCTTGGCATGTTGTGCTTATGAAATGTTATGCTATGCATGATGTGCTATGCATTCTAAAAAAAGGGCCTTAATGCATGCCATGGGCGGCGTACATATGAAAATGTTATGCATCCCATACTACATAACATTCCCATGCAACGAGAAAAGAAAACGTGCTAGCCGCATTCATGTGGTGAGGTTATGCATCCCATACTACATAACCCTCACATGTTGCCTCCTATGGTGGATCCATATACGAACACATATTATGCATCCCATACTACGTAATATGCCCCGTATACTTCTTTATGCTCAAGAGTGTAGTGTTCGTTCTTTAGCCAAGACGTGCTGATGACATATCGGTGTGTGTATGGTATGACGCTAACCACTAATGCAAACAAGGGAAAGGTTGCCCGACCATTTGTCAAGCAACCTCCCTCTGATACCAACTGTCACAACACACATTTTTTCAACGATAGAATCATATCAGAGCAAGAGAAAACACGTACCGTGATGCCACGTCGTGCAGGGGATAACTGCACACGCTCAGGCAAAACTCCAGACCTTAGATTTTAAGAAAAATCGTTGATTAAATATGAAAGAAGATCAGTTATGTTAAAAGGCCGTATCCCTCAGCACGGTGGATCAGCTAGTCCACAAATAAAAAGTAAATTTATACGCAGCAGAAAATACTTTGGTTCAATTAAGTTGACACCCTAATGAGCAAAAGTGTCCCTGAAGGACGACTCATGGCACGCTCGACTCTAACGTGAATATAATATATATATATATAAAAGATAGTCTTTTTACGGTAAGGAAATATAGTGTCTTTGTTTTATAAATATGTTATGCATGATGTACATATAATAATACTTTTATGGTTTAAAAATATCTAACATGCAACCTAGCATAAATCCTTCCCAGAAGCAAGTAACCAACCGCATATAGGCAAAAACAGCAGTTTAAGTTCTTACCCAGCATCGTAAGAAACCACCAGTGCGCGCCAACAACCTGACACGAACTCACTGGTGAGTATGTATGTCTATACAGAAAGGTAAAGAACTACCTCACAAAATCGGGGATTCGCTATCTCAGCTACCCAAGAGGCCACAAATCAGCCCCTCCAAAAGAACTAGCCGCTGAACCGGATACAACCTGGACCTGAGGCATTCAAGAAAAAAACACCTCAGCAAGAAAATAAACAAAAAGGTAAATAAAGCATTAGATTAATGAGCAAATAAAAGAAGGGTTTACCAACCTGGCAACAAACTGCTATAAGCAAAAGAGAGGGCATGACAGTAAGAAACGAGTACTGTCTAAAGCACAGCAAAGCACACCAAGTGCGAGCAATAAAAGCAACATGCCCTATAAAGAGTCTGCAACAGCAACAAGACATAAACCGAAATCATTAACAGTAAAAGGGACTAACAGTCCTAACACGTGGGTAAGTGGCAGTGGTCAAAACATGGATCTGAATACATAACCAAAACCAGATCCAAAAAGGGCTAAGGGGTCAAACAGTGGCAGCACTAGGGTTCCACACACACCAACCCAAACAGGGGCAAAAGGCGGTGGCCACAGCTCTCCACATAAAACGACCCCTCCAGAGGCCACCAAAACTCCACCACCTACCACAACCCAAGAGTCGGCATGCAAAACGTAGCCGAACACCCAATACCAACCCCTAGAGAAAGGGAAAAGTCACACTAACAATCCTAAGGAACACATGAACCCAAGACAGAAATGTCGAGCCCACCCGACGCGACGCTGAGTAAGCTCCACTCACGTGACGTCAAGATACTTAGCCGCAAATCCTACGCTGGGTGACGGTGTTGAGCGAACTCGGCTCACTCGACGCTGTCGGCGCTTTCCACTTAGGGTAAACGTAAGTTTTAGTTAGACCGCAACCTACACTCTCTCAACACGTGAAAAACAGAGAGTTGTAAATTTAATCCCAACCCGCCGTTCCATCCTAACTACTCGGGACTACCGCAACTAAACCTAAATTACCACTACTGCAGCCTCACCCTAACTCTAACTACCCACTGTACACCAAACCTCAGACAAAAGAGAGAACAGTGATTTAATAAAAGACAAACAAAGTAACAGCCCATGGATGAAATGAAGGAAAAGAAAAGCATCCTATTGTTCTAACTTTCTAAGGAGGAAAAAGATGAAGAATACAGAATTATTGCACAGGGAAATGGAAACAGAGCAAGAGTTAGAATAATTTGGCAAGGGCAATGGAGCCACTTGCCTCTACCTCTCTGGAAAAACAACAGCCACACCACCGCTTGGCTCCGGCGGCAAGATCGGCCACCTAGAAGACCAAAGCTGAAACTTGAGGAAAGAAAAGAAATCAGATATTTACAATTCCTGGAATCAAACCCTAAATCAAGAAAAACTTACATGGAAGGGAAGATCTAGACAAGAGCAAGCCAAATCCGCTATCACACGAGAAAAACGGGCTCTAACCCTCCCGAAATCGCCGGCCAAAACAACCACCGCCTCCTCTCCAAACCCTTCCGCTGGAAGCTCTCCAGACTCGGGAATAAAGAAAATGAGGAGGAAAAACGGTTCACGGCAACAAAAGATGATTTTGGGAGAAAAGTACGGAACACGCCCAAGACACGCCCGTGACACGGTCTGACACGCCCGTGTCACGGGGTGTGTACTAACTCGACGAACATCGAACTCCACTCAACGAAACACGGGAAACGCCCCCGACACGCCCGTGATACGGCCCGACACGCCCGTGTCACGGGGCGTGTACTCACACACCTACCCACTCGACGAAAGTCGATCTCTGCTCGACGAAACAGGTGACATGCCCTGTGACATGCCCGTGTCACAGGCCGTGTACCAACTCGAACACCGCCCGACGATCGTGGAGTGCCGATCGTCGAACAGAGAGACACACCCCGTGTCACGCCCGTGTCCGATACGACACGCCCGTGACATGGCTGTGTTCTCACCAAAACACCGCCTGATGACCGTCGAGCGCAGCTCGACGAACCGAAGCGGGACACGCCCTGTGACACACCCGTGTCACAGGCCGTGTTCCTACCAAAAACACTCGTCGACCAGGAACCGTCGAACACAGGGAAAAGAGCTCTACCCGAGCACGACAAGCCCTGGGTCACGCCCGTGACCCAGGCCGTGTCACCCAAACTTACACAAAAAAGTAAACCTGCTAACTCCTTAGCAAAAAGTTAAGGCACCAGCCTACAAGCTCAGCCATAGCAAACCACGCACAGTACATCAAACATTACAAATAGTACAGCTAACCAAAAACAATCGTCGAAACGACGCGAAAACGATCGATCCCGGACTCCGACCAGAACTCGCACCATAGCTAAAATACCCAAGCTACGAAAACAACGGTGAGGTCGAAAACAACATCCGACGATCGCACGCTCGGGCTAACACCTCCCGAAGCAAAAACACAAGCATTTCCCTAAGAGGCCCAACCGAGTCACCAAAACAGACTCCGGCTAGCTGGGAAAATTTGCCAACAGGCTACGACCAGGCTACACCAGGAACCTAAAGAGCTAAGACCACGCTCTACAACGGCGAAGGGCCGAAAATGCGTCATCGTAACGCCAATTCAAGATCAAACAAAACCAAGAAAATCGGGGGCGTTACAGTCTCTTGCCTTATTAATTGAAAAAGTTTATTATTGCATCTTTTGATCAACTTAAGCCGAGGTGATTCTCGATCAAGTACTATCGCTTAATCATCATTTAGCTTTTCTCAAAATTACAAGTAAAACATTCTCACTTCTCTAATTTAGTAAGCAACCCCAAAACAACTTTTAATTGATAAGATAATAGTAACTCCTTGAAGTAGAAGTACTTAATTCGCCCCGGGTAATACGACCTTGATATTGAACTTAATATCCTATACTATATGCGACAAGGTATACTTGCCTTCATCGAATATAGAATCGGAGAACATCTTACAACTACACGCATAACCCCCTTTTCCTCCCTTAACTTTTTCTTCTACACGCATAACCCCATCTCCGCTAAATAAGTTTATATCAAGTTTTTGGCGCCGTTGCCGGGGAGCCATGTTTTGATATTTTGAAAAAAAGGATAGCTATTAATTTTATCATTTTTCCTTTTCTCTCGCTCTCGTAACGGTTTTATCTCTTCCCCCCCCCCCTCTCTTTCTCTCTTTTTAAGTATATGACCCGAGAAAGCTCATCGATTATTCCTTTTGATCCCGAGATAGAGCGCACCGCTTTGCGTCGCCTCCGTTCTCGTGACCAGGAATCGCATTTAGGCATCGAAGAGTCGATCGGGGACACTGCCACATAAACGATGGATCCTAATCCGCCCAACCCAAATGAGGCCCAACAAAGGACTATGTCCTATTATGCGAGGCCGAACCTGGAGGGTACACAATCAAGTATTGTTCGCCCCACAGTGGCAAACAATAACTTTGAGATCAAGCCCAGCATCATCCAAATGGTGCAGCAGTCAGTAACCTTCGATGGTCTCCCGGACGAGGATCCAAATTGTCACATTGCAATTTTTCTCGAAATCTGTGATACTTTTAAAATCAATGGAGTCTCAGATGACGCCATTCGATTACGTCTCTTCCCTTCCTCTTTGCGGTCAAAGGCCAAGCAGTGGCTGAGCTCTCTCCCTAGAGGGTCCATCACCACGTGGGCCGAGATGGCAGGGAAATTTCTTACCAAGTATTTCCCGCCTGCGAAGACCTCCAAATTGCGCACGGATAATGCATCCTTCATGCAAATAGACTCGAAGACTCTCTACGATACATGGGAGCGCTTCAAGGAGCTATTGCGAAGGTGCCCACACCACGCGCTTCCAATTTGGCAACAAGTGCAAATATTTTATAACGCCCTAAATTCCTTAACAAGGCAAATGATCGACGCGGCCGCTGGGGGAACACTAAATAACAAAACCCCAGAGGCCGCGTAAGAACTTTTTGAGGAAATGGCTATGAATTCATATCAATGGAATGCGCCCCATGTGAGGGCTAATAAACCAGCGGGAGTCTTTGAAATTGACACTACTTCGAATCTTGCCCTCCAAGTTGAGCGGTTAACAAAGCAGGTGGCAGAGATGACTGCTTCCTCCGCCACTCCTCCTTGGTTTAATAATTTTAATAACTCTGCTTTTACAGAAGAGCATGTTGACTTCATGGGAAATGCTCCTCGGCCCTCCTATAACCCGAACAACGCACTGTATAATAACACTTACAATGCGGGTTATAGGGGCCATCCGAATTTCTCTTGGAGCAACCAAGGAAATGCTCAACTCCCCCATAACCCGCCTCATAATCATAGCCAAACATTTAATCTAGCTCCCCCCTTAAATTTAAATCCACCTGGTTTCCAACCGCAACAGGCAAAGCCCTCTTCACTTGAAGAGGTCTTTGCCAAATTCGTTGCCACAAATGAAACGAATATCAGGAATATTGTCGGGTCCATCAAAAACTTGGAAAACCAAGTGGGACAGCTAGCCAAGATGATCTCCGATCGGCAACAAGGAGATTTGCCAGGCAATACCGAGCAAAATCCAAGAGAAAGTGCAAACTCCATTACCCTCTGCAGCGGAAAAGAAGTTGCTATACCAAGCGAACCTATGGTACCTCTCCCTTCTCCTCTCTCTCCTCCTGTTATTTTAGCTTCAAATTTGCCTACTACGCGTACGCCACATGCATCTAATTCAAAATTACCGTACCCGTCTAAACTTAAAAATGAACGCGCTGAAGAAAGTTACAAAAACTTTTTAGAAATTCTAAAAAAAATCCATATAAACGTGCCGTTCTGCAAGGCTATCTCTCAAAAGCCGAAATACGTGAAATATCTCAAGGAGCTCCTATCAAATAAGAAAAAGCTCGAGGATATTTCGCATATTTCCTTAAATGCAGAATGCTCCGCGGTTGTGCTCAACAAATTACCCCGCAAGGCGAATGACCCGGGAAGGTTCTCCATCCCGTGCCTATTCAGTAATTCGTTGGTCAAACATGCATTGGCGGACTTAGGAGCAAGCATAAATCTCATTCCCTTTTTACTTTTTAAAAAATTAGGTCTAGGGTCTCCGAACCCCACTCGTATGAGCATACAGCTAGCCGATCATTCTATGAAATATCTGATATGGATTGTGGAGGATGTCTTGGTCAAGGTGGACAAATTCATCTTTCCGGTGGATTTTGTCATCCTAGACATCGAAGAGGATGTTGATGTACCCCTGATACTCGGCCGCCCCTTCCTTGCCACCTCACGTGCTATTATTGATGTTAGTGATGGAAAGCTCCTCCTTCGGGTTCGAGATGATGAAATCACTTTCATCATTAATCCCTCCATGCGCAACACCCTAGAGCAAGATGATTCCTGCTTTTATCTAGAGGAATTCTTCGAAAATTAATTTCTCCACCATTTGATGAATCTCTTATCACTGAGCTCTTTTGCTTAGAGGAAGTCTCTCGCACTACCCTCCCCGAATCGCTTCCCATGGACACCATAAAATTCAAAACCTCTTACGAGGAACCACCCATATTGGAGCTTAAGAAACTCCCCCCTCATCTGCAGTATCGTTTCCTCGAAAATGACTCGAAGCTACCGGTTATTATCTCCTCGGATCTGAGCAACTCAGAAATTTCTGAGTTGACTCTAGTTTTGCAAAATCACCACCATGCAATTGCGTGGCAGTTATCCGATATTAAGGGGATTAGCCCATCATTCTATACACATAAGATCTTCTTAGATAATAACTTTCGTAGTACTATCCAACCCCAACGACGTTTAAATCCAAACATGAAGGACGTCATGAAGGCTGAGGTTATTAAGCTTCTAGATGCGGGAATTATCTATCTCATCTCCGATAGTACTTGGGTAAGCCCAGTACAGGTCGTGCCAAAGAAAGGCGGGGTCACGGTAGTGGCCAATGAAAATAATGAATTAATTCCAACCAGTACTATTACGGGTCGGCGGATGTGCATTGATTACCGCAAACTCAATGATGGCACCTGAAAAGACCACTTCCCGCTTCCCTTTATCGACCAAATTTTAGAACGACTTTCCAGTCACTCCTACTGCTTTCTCGATGGTCTCTCGGGGTACCTCCAAATCCCTATTTCACCCGAAGACCAAGAGAAGACTATCTTACCTGTCCATTTGGCACCTTCGCTTATAGACGGATGCCATTTGGTTTATGTAATGCACCGGCTACATTTCAGCGATGTATGCTGGTGATATTCGATGAATTGGTAGAAGAAGTAATGGAGGTTTTTATGGACGACTTCTCGATGTTTGGTAGTTCTTTTGCGAATTGTTTAAAAAATCTCGAGTGCGTGTTGATTCGTTGTGAGGAAACTAACTTAGCCCTCAACTGGGAGAAATGCCATTTTATGGTCCGAGAGGGATTAGTCCTCGGCCATAAGATTTCAGGCAAGGGGATCGAGGTCGACCGGGCCAAGATCGAAATTATTGAAAAGCTCCCCCCCCCCTCCAACGAATATTAAACCCATTCGTAGTTTTCTTGGGCACGCGGGATTTTATCGGCGTTTTATCCAAAATTTTTCCAAAATAACAAAGTCGATCACCCATATTCTCTAGAAAGAGTCACCTTTCAATTTTAACAACGATTGTCTTCTTGCTTTCAATTTAATAAAAGAAAAATTAGTAAACTCTCCAATTCTAGTTGCTCCGGACTGGTCGCTCCCTTTCGAAATCATGTGCGATGCTAGTGATACTGCGGTAGGCGCGCTCTTAGGCTAGCGGGTGGATAAATTCTTCCACCTGATTTATTATGCAAGCAAGACACTCACGTCTGCACAGGCCAACTACACCACCACCGATAAAGAGCTCCTAGCAATTGTTTTTGCCTTTGATAAGTTTAGGTCTTATATCACCCTCTCCAAAGTAATCGTCTTTACGTATCACTTAGCTCTTCGTTTTTTATTTAGCAAAGCGGACGCAAAGCCCCGCCTTTTGCAATGGATCCTCCTCTTGCAGGAGTTTGATTTAGAAATCCGGGACAAAAGAGGGGCCGAAAATTTGGCGGCCGACCATTTATTGCGTTTAGAAAATCCTGCCAGCGAAATATTAGTGGAAGCCGACATTAACGATAAATTCCCTGAAGAACGCCTCTTCGCTCTCGAAAATTCAAAAGATTATCCCGAACCCTGGTTCGCCGACTTTGCCAATTATTTAGTGGCTCGGGTCTTGCCAAAGGAATTCTCAAGTCAGAAAAAGAAGAAATTCTTTTCTGATTTAAAGAATTACTTTTGGCAAGACCCTTTCTTATTCAGAGTCTGTGCGGATCAGGTTGTGCGGCGTTGCGTTTCGAGTGAGGAAGGAGTGCAAATTTTGGGACATTGCCATGAAGGACCAACAGGTGGTCATTATCAAGCGAACCGCACCGCAAGAAAGGTGTTGGAGGCGGGCTTCTATTGGCCCACGCTATTCAAGGATGCTCACACCCTAGTGAGTACTTGCGATAGTTGCCAGTGGGCAGGCAATATCTCATGGCGGGATGAGATGCCTCAAAATATTTTCCTCGAATGTGAAATTTTCGATCTTTGGGGCATCGACTTCATTGGACCCCTTCCCCCCTCTTATCAAAATAAATACATTCTCGTAGCTGTCGACTATGTATCAAGGTGGACGGAAGCGCAAGCTCTCCCCACCAATGATGCACGAGTCGTTGTAAAATTTCTAAAAAAATTATTCTCTCGATTTGGCACGCCACGCGCTATAATTAGTGATAGGGGAACCCATTTCTGCAATAGCTAGTTTGCCAAAATTTTGGCAAAATATGGAGCAAAGCACAAACTTTCCACCTCCTATCACCCCCAGACGAGCGGTCAAGTCGAGGTTGTTAATCGAGAATTGAAACATATTTTAGAAAAAACCGTATCTTTAACCCGGAAGGATTGGGCACTCAAACTAGATGATGCACTATGGTCCTATCGAACGGCATATAAGACCGCCATCAGCTGCACGCCGTATCGCTTGGTTTATGGTAAGGCTTGCCACCTTCCAGTTGATTTAGAGCACCGTGAGTTTTGGGCCCTCAAGACATTAAATCTAGATCCAACCCTAACCGCCGAACACCGTAAATTTCAGCTCAATGAACTCGACAAGTGGCGGGCGAATGCTTACGAGAGTAATAGGCTTTATAAAGAGCGAATAAAGTTCTACCATGACAAAAATATTAAATTTCCTAAATCTTTTTCGCCGGGCGATCTCGTCCCTCTTTATAACTCTCGGCTTCGCCTCTTTCCAGGTAAATTAAAATCGCGATGGTCCGGCCCCTTTATTGTTAAAGAGGCTTGGCCGTATGGGACGGTTCTCATTTCGCACCCGGATAAGGGTGAATTTAAGGTAAATGGTCAGCGATTAAAACTCTATTCGCCTAACGATTTACTTCCTACTGCGACTGAACAATTACTGCTATCGAACTCATGAACTATTTTGTTTCTCCTTCATTTGGACTGTAATAATTTAAGACTTCTTATTGTTGGACAATATTATTTTGGTCGAGCTCAAACGACCTTTATAAACAAAGGGCGCTCTTGGGAGGCAACCCAAATCATTTTTCTGTTTTCTTTATTTTACACTTTTTGCCCCGGACGGCTCCACAAGTTGCGGCTTCAAAAATCACCGCCGTCGATGCTGCTAAATCCATCACAAAGTCCAATAAAAGACCTTTCCTGAAGATTCAAAGCACAAGCCTGGAGGAGGGCATCACTCAGCTTTCGCTCCAAACTAAAACCGGGGAAGTACCTGTTTTTCAATTCTGTCTTTCATTTCTGTACTTTAATTTTCTCTCGTTCTCCAACCTCCTCCATTGAGGACAATGTAGATTTTAAGCTTGGGGGAGGAATTTCTCCTTCTTTTTGCTTTTTGTAAATATCTTTTACTTTTTATAAAAATCCAAAAAAATCTAAAAATTCAAAAATATACAGCTGCAATTTGGTATTTCAATAGTACCTCATGTTTGTGTTTTGTTTCTCTCAAAATTTTTTATAAACAACGTAGTTAATTATAATTTTTCTAATCATTTTTTAATTATATTTCACAAGTAAAATATTGGCCATGCTGTGTTTCTAATTCACGGTAGCATGTTAAGGTGAAATATTTCTCTAAAACACACATTTTTATTATGGTTTTTCGTTCTTTATTTTCTTTACTTTCTCTAAAATTCATCATCCACTATTTTCCTTTTCGTTTTTAGATAATTTTTGTAAGAACAACTTTTGAATAACATAGTAGATATGAACGATCCAAGTCACATATTATTTTTATTTTCAAGATATTTCATCAATCTTCTTTTATTATCTCGAACTTGTTTTTTGAAAATTTTCAAATCTATGTTTTAAATAAATTTAAAAAGCGTGAAAATGATTTAGGCCGTTTTTGTTTACGTTTGAGCTTTTCTGCCAACCTAAAATCTTTTACCACTAGTTAGCCGCTTTTGAGCCTTTTCCCAATTTCATTTGATAACTCCAGATAGCATTTCATTTTCACCAAAGCAAAATTCCTAACTATCTAATCACGCTAAATTTTTTGAGTTTCATTCAAAAATTTTCATAATCATGCTAGGACATTTTGTGTTATCTTTGGAGAAATTATTGAAAAAAGTTTACTCAAAAGCAATGTTTGATTTTATTTGGCCAATTCAACATGAAAAAATTTTATGGCCTTTGTTTTGAAAAAAGAAAAAGAAAAAAAACAAAATGACGAGAAAAAAATAAATAATAATAAAGAAGAAAAAGAAAGAAAAATATACATATTTTGTTTAAAATAATTTTTTTTTGAAACTCTTTGTTTTGGTTTAGTGTGATTTTAAGCCTCCATGTTTATCTTTGAATTTCGCTCCTATTCATGATCCTAAACCAAACATTTCGGTCCTATTAAGTCCTTTTGATTCACGCCTTTTTAATTCTTATTTAACAGCTACGAAAAGAAGAAAAGTAAATCAGTTTTAGTTCTAGATTTAAACTTAGATTTTTGTTATTTAATTAATATAATTATAATGCGTTGCTTTTATCTAGTAACAACTCAATACGTTCTTTTTCATTTTCGTTGCCTTTCTTAAATCTATTTAAAGAGTCTCGTCAAAATTCTAGATGATTTATTTTCGTTAAGTAAAGTTTATAAAAGTTAAACCATAAAAATATAATTGTTTTAGATTTACGTTTTACATTCTCCCTACCTGGAATTTCGCATAGTACTTGTGTAAGCATGATTAAAACTTTTTGAATTAGTCACTTTTTATGATTATCTAGTTTTTATATCTTTGCTTGGGGACAAGCAAAACTTAGTCTTGGGGGAATTTGATAATACGGTTTATAGTCAATTTTATTACGGTATTTTGAGGGTTTCAAAGCAAATCATGTCTTGTAAAGTGCTTATTTTGATTCACATTTGTATATATTTTTGTCGCTAATGCGTTTTTATGCTTTTTGCAGGTTTTTACGGCTTTCAGCCGAATTTTGCTGTGACACGCCCCCGGGTCACGCCCTACCCGGGCGTCTACCTAGGGCGTGTAACCTAGAGGAATGAAGCAATTGGTCTGAAACTATATTCCGTGGAAACTTAGTGTGCACGCCCTCTGTCACGCCCGTGTCACATCCGACACGGGTGTGTTCTAGAGGCGTGTCCCCAAGTTTCGAGGAATCGCCACAACGCACTCTTTTTCCCGCTCCACCGTCGCACCGCAATGGACACGCCCCAGGTACACGCCCTACCAGGGCGTGACATTCGGGCGTGTACTCCAGCAATACCGCCCGTCACCTCCAGCATTCAATTCCAGCTCAACAAAGTCACGCCGCAAAGAACACGCCCCCGGTACACGCCCTACCAGGGCGTGACATATCGGTGTGTACTTCAGCTACATCGCCAGAATTAAATTCCAGCATGAAAAAGTCGCACCGAATGTGTCACGCCCCAGGGTCATGCCCTACCCGTGCGTGACAGGGGGCCATGACCCGACCCGAAAAAATCTATAAATTGAGCCCTTCCCCGAGGGTTCAGGACACACACCTTGGCTGAGAGGGGGAGGTTCTGCCCTTCTGTTTAATGTTCCTTTTATGCTCTTTCTCTCTCGCTTTGTATTTTCCTTAATCCTAGTTAGCTAAGCTTTTGTAATAGCTTTTATTAATGCTTTAGTTGCTAATGATAGGGACAGAATAGGATTTCAATTCCATGCACTTGTAATCTCGTTCAATTTCATGCTGTAAGCTCGTCTTAATTTTAATAAAAGTGCTATTGTTTTCTTCTCTTTACTACTTTATGCCCTTATGCTTTACTACTCATCCCCCCTCTTCCACCTCACCATGATTAACTAATCCTCCATGTACTCGATCTTGATGATCCGAGGTTCGAGTGATTAAGTTATGATGCTTTGAATATTACCTTTCCTTTTTAGGGTTTAGCCTTGAATTACTCTTGATTTATCTCGGGTTGGAAGTTTATCATCGATATATACTCTCCATCTTTGCTTCATTCTGGGCTAGCCGAGAGGACGAAAGTTTGAAATGATAATTCAAGAGTAAAGGGAGTTGTTCGCACCCCTCGAGAGAGGCAGACGTTCAATTCTCCCGGATTGGAGTAAAATCCAATAGAGGGGGTCGCAGCATAAAGCGGGTTTTAGGCCTCTGATTCGGATGAAAGTTCGGTCAGACCTTCCTAAACTCAGATGGGCATGACTTCGAGAGAAGCATGTTCTTGCTTTTAGAACCTCTGCGGTCAAGGTCTCTTGCCTTATTAATTGAAAAAGTTTATTATTGCATCTTTTGATCAACTTAAGCCGAGGTGATTCTCGATCGAGTACTATCGCTTAATCATCATTTAGCTTTTCTCAAAATTTCAAGTAAAACATTCTCACTTCTCTAATTTAGTAAGCAAACCCAAAACAACTTTTAATTGATAAGATAATAGTAACTCCTTGAAGTAAAAGTACTCAATTCGCCCCGGGTAATACGACCTTGATATTGAACTTAATATCCTATACTATATGCGACAAGGTATACTTGCCTTCATCGAATATAGAATCGGAGAACAGCTTACAACTACACGCATAACCCCCTTTTCCTCCCTTAACTTTGTCTTCTACACGCATAACCCCATCTCCGCTAAATAATTTTATATCACCTACACTATCCTTTCACTACCAATTCATCTCCCTACGTGTACAAGTGTGAGTGTAAGGTGAAACTATTATTAGGGTTACTCTTGCCCAAATTATTCCTAAGGTTTACGTTAGCCCAGGACTGCCCAAGGTATTCCCCGTGAAGGGCTCTCGAAGGCAGTAGGAACTATGATGGGATTACGCCCAAAGCTCCCTTTCGCAAGGCACTTAATATTGTTGATTTCTACCCTTGATCAGATCTCTCATTTATTTACCCAAACCAGCAACCTACTAAGGATTCAACTCTTCAAATTCATTACCCACTCTAGTTCAGTTTCCGCAGTTACTATATGCAGACCACCCTATACTATATGAGATGTATAAAGGAGGTACTCCGGTTAGTCTTCCAAATCTCCTATAAAATTTACCAGAGGTATATCATAACAAGTTTAGTCTAAAATCAGAGAATCATAATTTTTCTAATTAATTTGATATTTATTGAATTTTCCCAAATGTTTGTCCATGGGCAATTTTGAACATGAACTATATGATCTACTCAAGTAATGGCCAACCAAAAATTTTGATCACTAAATAACAGATATATATTACTAGATACTAATTTCCATAGTTGTTCAGAAAATATGTGACCTCTATTTAATTTATCCAAAATAATTCTCTTAATCATATGTAAAGAAGGAAGTACCAAAATTATTCATCAGAAAATTATATAAAAATTACAGTATCTTAATATGGTTCAGAAAAGATCATTGTACAAAAATCATAATTTTTGAGGCTTGCTAGACTCCAAAATAAATTATATTAAATTTTCATGGGAAACACTACTTAATGAAACAACCCTTAGAAATATTGTTCCAAAAATCGCATAAAAATTCACAGAGCTTTACAACTTAATAACGAGTCCTTCGGCTCATGTTCATCAATTTCCAGCAAGTAGTTACTTCATAATAAATTTCTAAGTAAATAATACAAATTTCTAAATTGTTAATGAAGTATCCAAAATAATTTTCATAAATTAATAACAAAATCTCCAGAGCTTGTACTAACTTTAAATACTACTCTACCCAAATTTCAAGAGATTTTAAAGTGATTTGATAGCCTAATACTCCAAATTAGAATTGGTGCGTTAAACTAGGGTTAGGGTTTTGAGGGGGTTTAAGACTTCCAAATTCCCTAAAATTTTAACCAGGGGACTATACTAACCCTATGGTCCTCTCCACCAATTTGCAAGCCATTCTAAGGTAATTTGGCCCCATGACCTTCAAACCCGAAAAATCCCCATCAAGGGACCTTCCCTAGGGTTCTAGGGTTACCCTGCTCTTAACCACCCCAAATTCCATTGGAGGGTGTTACATGCCATATAAAGTCAGTGACCAAAATATCAGCCTCGGTTGAGGTGGTTTGATCACTCAAAACTCAAAGGGGGTGCTTTGACCTAATTAACCCCATATGGGTCAAACTAGGGTTGGATAAAACCTAATCAAAACATCTCCAAATGAGGTGAAACTTTTACCAGAGCCTTAAAATGCCCTCTAAGATCACTCAACCAAATTTGAGTGTATTTTGAGGTGTTTATGACACCTAAATAATTTATAATTGGTTTATTAGATTTTCACAAAACTATAGAAAACTCTTTTTCAAAAATTCTAATTTTTGGATAGTCTAAGGGGAAGGCCATGAGAAGCCTATGTTCAAAATTTCAAGGCATTTGGATGGGTGGTTTGGTGTGGGCACTAATTCTAATGTCTGGTCATGCCTATGTATAGGCTGCACCAAAACGAGTGTTGTGGTCACACCATGAATCCAAACTGAGTGGAATCAATTTTAAATTACAATAGACATCAAGGGCTACATTTTCTATGTTGACCACTTTTACAGTAGAGGCCTCTGAGTATTTTTAATAATTAAAACCATCTACTATTAATAATTTCCAGAAAATCAATTAATATTATTAAAATACTTGATCAAAACAGACGGCATCCGCTCATCCTCAACCTCCAGCCAAGGGCCGAGATGGGCCCGACCTGGAGCCTCTTCCAACCGACTTTCCGGCCACCCCGACCACCTCCCTGGCCGGCCACCACCACCACCTAAGTTGAGGTGGTGGCTAGCGTTTGGCGGCGACCAAGCCGCCGGAGGCGTCGGTTTCCGGCGAACTCTCACCACCATTTTTCATGGAATTTCGAGGAACTTTTCTTTCCGATCCGGCTCGTTTGAGCCCGACTTCTCAACCTAAACAATCTAGATCTAGCACGCATAGAGAGGAGAAGGATTGGACCACATTTGGAGTGTTTCTTACACCAGTCGCCGGTCGCCATTGCTCCTCCTCAAAGCTTTCGGTGCCATGGCTTTTCCTCCTCTGAGAGCTCTAAGTGTTCGGGAAAATGGGAAATTCTACTCCTCAGAGGTATCTAAAGATGATGGAGGGGTCGTTTGGGTGGTGTGTGGGCTTTAATTCTCTTGGCCATGGTTTACCTCTTCACCTCCCCTCCCACGGCCAACCCTATGCATCCCCCTTCATTAAATGTCTCTGGAAAGTGATGGAATCCCCTTTAATTCATCAGGGAAGATGAATGGGAGCATAATGGAGGGATACCGAGGGGTGTATCACCTTAATGGCCATGAATGGCCACTTCCTCTCTCCTCTAAATTGGGGGAAAATGGATCTTTCTCTCTCCTACTCACGGCGATTCTGCCCAGAACCGTCGTGTCACGCCTGGTGACACGGGCATGTATCATCCGACATGGGCGTGTCGGGTGGGCGTGTTCCCTTCTGTTCGACAAAATGAGCTGAGCTCGACCAAATGAGCTCGATGATATGAGCTCGACGATCGTCGGGCTGACGACACGCCTGGCGACACGGGCGTATCGGGGGCGTGTTCCCCATGTTCTACGAAATGAACTCAACGATATGAGCTGAGCTCGACGATCGTCGGGCTGACGACACGCCTGGCGACACGGGCGTGTCGGGGGCATGTCCCCCCCTGTTTTACGAAATGAACTTGACGATATGAGTTGAGCTCGACGAAATGAGCTCGACGATCGTCGAGCTGATGACACGCCTGGCGACACGGGCGTGTCGAGGGCATGTTCCCCCCTATTCTATGAAATGAACTCAATGATCGTCGAGCTGAGGACATGCTTGGTGACACGGAGTGTATCATCTGACATAGGCATGTCGGGTGGGCGTGATCCCCTCTGGTTGACGAAATGAGCTCGACGATCGTCGAGCTGACGACACCCCTGGCGACGCGGGCGTGCCTGGGCCGACACGGGCGTGTCAAACCCGGAAGAGTTATTTTCAGGGAATTTGTGTGGCTGTTTATTTCTTCCTATAAGATCTAACTGTTCAGATCTCCCCTTGCTGATATAAGGTTGAGCTATAGGCAGACCAAGGTGATTTTCACCTTGGCATTCTTCACTTGGTCCATTGGGCTTCCTAGGGTTTTGACATGACCAAAACCACTTTTGGGGGTTTAGTCGGAAATGGGATGTTACACAAGGCACCGGTATTGAATAAAGTATAGGTCGGTTTCCCGCCGACCACCACGGTGCCTAAGTACCAATAGAATACTCAAAGCTAGATCTCTAGTATATCTTAAGAAACTTAAGGTTAACAATGAAGATGTGATAACTAAGTGTAACATACCTGCAATCACCTCCTGAGGGTTCCGCTCATGTGTCATGTCCAGCGCGAACACCTGATTTCGAGTAGGTACGAGGTTTCCTCCTCGTTGTCCTCGTCTTTGACCACGCATATGTCCCCATCCTCGTGGAGCTGCCGGAGGCAGAGCAGGAGGAGTATTCCCAAACAGCTGTGGGCAGTAACGTCGGATGTGGCCCGGTTGGTTGTATTGGAAGCACACTCGCTCATACAGCCCCTAGGGTTGCTGAAACTATTGAAGCTGTGGAGGTGGAGGCAATGCTGACGGCTGTGGAATCGGGTGCTCCATTCTAAAATTCTGATGGAAACGCCTACCAACTCTCTGATGTCCTCTTCCACCTCTATAGTCATGTCTCCTTTTGTTGCTAGGGTCAGCTTCCATCACACCCACAGTAGGTCTCTTACCACTTCCCAAGTAGTCTGCTTCTAGCCTCTTCATCATGTCAATTATTTCCGCCAAACTACTGTCCGCTATAAACAATAGGGCCTGCCTCATGGGGTCCCTCAGCCCTTTGTAGAAGCGCTTAGCGTATCCTCTGTCATCCAAATCATATGAGTCAGAAAATCTCGCGTGGTGTTGGAACTTTCGTTGATACTTTGTAACTGACTTCGATCCTTGCTTCAGTTGTAGGAATCTCTTTTCAAGTTCATCTCGAGTAGACGAGGGAATGAAGTCCTCTAAAAAGACTCCTGAGAATTCGCTCCAGCTAATATCCATATAAACTTGCCTTTGAAAGGTAGAGCCCATGAGGGACTTCCACCACCTCTTGGCGTGTAGTTCCACGACGGACACTGCCAATATTACAGCCATGCTGGCTGGGCAACAGATTCTTGACAATAGCTCCTGCACCGTATCGAGCCATTCTTCTATGCGCATGGCCGACTCTGTCCAGAGGTAGGTGGGATGGGAGAGAGCCCAAAACGTGCTCAACCAGTTTGAGCTCGGAGCCTGTTGCTGCAATGGGGTCTGCTGTGACCTAAAGGCGTCAAGGATGGCCGTGAGCGTCTGTCCTAATTCTGATTGTTGGAACTGAGTAGGTACGGAAGGGGCGGGAGTGCACCCTAATGGCTCTACTTCTGCTGGGACCTATACGTAGGGTATAAAACTAGTGTCATGTTAGTTAATCGTAAGGTCAAAATTGGACATGCTTAGTGTGAATTACATATGGGCAGACCACTTCTTCCGCTAGGTCAGTTTGTACCCAAACTGACTAATCGAACGGGGGTAGCACCATTGTTGAATGACTTATTTAATTCAGGATCGTAGCAAGCTGATACCATTTGTAACGGAAAAAGCACGAGGACCAAGCGCAACCGCCCGCTTGGCACGGAAGGAGCCTCGGGAATGAACACCGAGGACCAAGCCCAACTGTCCACTTTTGTCTCTTCACAGCATTTCCAAACCAGTGCGGTCAAACACCCTCACTTACACCCTTCATCTAAAGACCACAACCATTTGTTCGTAACAGTCATTACCAATTATATACATCATAATCAAGCCAAACTCAATGTTATTCAACTCATTAACTCTGTCAAGTATGTCCTCATTATTTCACATATTTAAATCATTCCCACCATGCCAACTCGTTAATCCGTTCGTTCTCTAACCTCCGCCACATCACCTTAATCAAGTACATTTTCCACATCATTTGTTCATTAGGGATCTATCCAACAATGTTATTAACATGATTTATCACAACCACCTTTGGACTACATTTCAACAAAACATCAACGTTAAATATACTACGACCTCTCTAGTAAACCCAAAGCCGATACAAAACAAACATGAAAAATTACATGAGCAGGAATGACTACTGTACAACAATTTCAAACGAGGATTCCTGAGGCTACATGAATCCGGTGAAGGCGTTTAACCCCTCGTTGGAAAGGTATTTCCAAGGGATACCGCTTTTGTGTTTAGTCGAGAGCCCAGATCTGGCCGCATCATATCTGAAAATGGCCTCGAAGGTTGCTGTGTACAGGAAATAGATTTCTACGCACATCTTGAGGCATACCGAACGACATCGGATCGTCTTCTTCCTTCAACCAAACTTTCAAATAACGTCTAGAATTTCTCCTCCCTTATTCACCCTCATAAGGCCACTTCTCTTGACGAAACCAATCCCCAAACTGCATCTGAAGTGAGGGAAAGGTTGAAGACTCTAAATCCTAGGATACAAGTCCTAGCATTGCCTTTTCCAAGAAACCTTCTTCTCACAAATCAAGACCATTTTGAGTTGATGTCTCTCGTAGAAATAACTGAAGATCTAGCACCAAGGTAGAGGGTTGGAAGCTAACCTCCTTTCCGGCATTTTAGGCATTTCCAGCCATGGATCTTGTGACCCTTCTTGGCAGCATCTTCTTCCCGCTGGTTGGTGTTCGTCCTTCACAGGAAGAAAATTGGCTCCAGCACCTTCTTCCTCTCCAGAAATTTCTTACAGCAGGGCTTAGAAGGAAGACTAGAAACGGCTACGGTTTTCTACCCTTTTTATGTGGGAAGTTTAGGTAACTGCATAGCCATGTGTCGGCCTGTGATTGGACTGTTAATCAACTCAGTAAATGAGTCACTTCGAAACAACGCAGCCGAAAAATTTGCCAAAACCTGAAATTGAACTACACGGGTCGGGACACGGCCGTGTCACTACCTGTGTCACTACCCGTGTCCTGCTCGGGATGAACGTGGTCAATGATTCGTCGAGCTCTGCTCGACGAATCGTCAATCTGCTGCTTGGACACACACGGGCAGGGACACGCCCGTGTCACTACCCGTGGCCTACTCGGGAGGAACACGGTCGACGATTTGTCGATCTCTGCTCGACAAATCATCGAGCTACCGCATGGACACACATGGGTAAGGACACGCCCCTGTCACTACCGTATCCTGCTCGGGAAGAACATGGTCGATGGTGTTAGTTCAAGCTCTGCTCGATGAACACATACATACGGGTAGGGACACTCCCGTGTCACTACCCGTGTCCTTCTCTGGAAATTTCACAAAGAAGGTGCAAAGACACTAGAGAACCACACGGGTATGGACACGCCCGTGTCAGTACCCGTGTCCTACTCTGGACCAACTTCACCTCCCTTACTCGAGTGAAAGCCTAACTTCCAGCACTCCCTGAGCCCAAGTCAGCTCTCCTGGCTTAAAAGTGCGCACAAGGGACCTAGTGTGAATTGGGACGTTACATCTTTCTCCCGATGCGATGGTAGCCCTGGAAACTTCTACGGAAAAACATCTGCAAAATCTTATACCATCTGAATGCTATCCATAGGGTCCTGGGTCTCGATCATCTCGAACAGCACCTGATATAGCTCGTCCCCCTACAGGTGGGCCTTGGCGGCCCGAACAAAAGAAAGTATATGGCGGGAGACCGAAATAGTACCTTTCAAAGTCGCATAAGTGTTGTTGTATCTGAGTACGACCTTCCTCGCCAGGAAATCGATCTGATCATGGTTCCAGGTGAGCCATGACATTCCCAGAACAAGTTTGAAATAGGAAAGCTTAAGATCATCATCGGAGCTTCGAGGGTTAACACATCAATGGTCACCCTTAAAAGGCATTTTGTCATAGACTGGACCTCCATCCTATTGAAGAGACGCACTCTCCTGGTGACTCCCTCATAATATCTGATGCCCTCCAGGTCCTTGATAAAGTCCATCGAGATGAAGTTATGTAATGCCCCTGTGTCGAATAGGGTGTGCAGGCTTGTCCGCATACCATCACTACCGCTAAGTTTACTAAATGTCTTAGATGTCTAGTTATAATTTCCTTCCAATTTTAGCAGTTCAACATCTATATATCCTCTAGGAATGAATTCAAAGCTATTGTTTTACCTGCTATCACCCTCTCCGGGTGATGCAGGCCCATGGTTTCGACCGATAAAATTATGCACTCTTAGTTTTGACAATTAAAATAAATTTCTAGCATTCAGTTTCTCTAATTAACATTATCGAATACTCCAGCAATTAATGTCCCAATTCTAAACATCAACAACGCAAAGGGACGCTATCCCTCATATAGATTGAACAAGGTCTAAAGGCTAATGTTCGCTCAAGCGAATAGGACCTACTCGATCCGGACAATTAGCAATTCAAATTAAAATTATTCTCTAGCAAGTCAGAAAACCAATACGGGAGGATCCGAACAAATAAATGATTCAAAATAAATTCCAAACCAATTCCGAAAATTAATTAATATAAGGGCATGCTAAATCACTTGAATACAAAAGAAATCAAGGCAAAGGAAACTGATTTCAACAAGCGTTAACGAGATCTACCCCCTCCAATTTATACGAAAAATATTTGGAAGATTAATGCTTAAAATTTAGATTTTAATTAGCACGATTTCAATATAAATCAGGACAAATTAGTAGCCTTCTAATTCCACCAATTCTCACAATAATTTAGAAGAAACTCACAAAGAGTTGGTTTAAAATTCATTACCCAAAATCCCAAGAAAAATCCGTCCACAAGATGAGTGGAGGAGGCACACAAGACGGTGGTTGAATCTATCTCCACGCGACTCCACAAATTTGTACCGGACAATGAAGACGCGAGTCGTTTTCCTTTGCAAAGCCCTAGGTGAGAGAGAAACTTGAAGTCCAATATATATGGAAAGATGAGAGAGGAAAAGTGATGGGAATATTGCCAAAGTGGAAGGAGAGGCTAGTCAGTTATTATTTTGATGGAGTTGGGTGCTCAGGTTATGTGGTGGAGAGGGAGGAAAGAGAGTGGGGTGGTCGGTTTTGCAAGGAGGGGAGGAGAGATTGGCCGAGAGGTTGAAGGAGAAAGAAAGGGCCGATCTTGGAGAGGGGTAAAAGGGAGGCCGAAAATAGGGAGGAAGAGGAGGAGGGAAGAGGAGGTGGTCGAACCACTAAGAGGGAGAGAGGGAGGAGGCTGGCGGCCAAGAGAGGGGGCAAGAGGGTGGGGGCAAATTTTCTCAAAGGGGGAGAGAGAGGAGGGGGAATTCAAATTTTGAATTCTTGGTTTTAATTTTTCATTCTTCTCTAATAATTTCTTCGTAATCATGACTATATATAGCCTACACCACTCAATCTCCTTCATTCAAAATTCAAAATAAAACTATGATGGTTATAGGCACCCATCTTACATATGGAAGAAAATAATTTAAAACAATACATGGTGGTTATAAGCACCCATCATTATACATGATATAAAAATACTATAACGAAATACTTGCAAATAAAAAAATGCTTAAATTTAAATTGCATAAAATAGAAATTGCTAAAAATAATAATTGATAAAATATATAATTATAATTATGTAATTTATATTTATATATTTTATTTATTGGCGGTGGCGGACGTCGAGCAAAACATGTAGCGGCGGTGGCGTTGGCGTAGAAACGTCATGGTAAACTCCCATCTTCGAGCTTGTGGCAACGACCGTCCCAATCCACGAACTCTCTATGACGGGGATCCACGACCGCATCAGCATCGTCGCCATCAATCCTCCCCAACTCAAAATTACTCATCATCGATGAGTGGCCGGTAAGGGGGTAACAGTCAAAAACAGCAGCAATATGGGGCAAATTTGGCCCCGCAATCTGTGTCGTAGTTGCATGAACATCATATAACACTAAGAATGTAAGACCCCCCTCCCCCTTACCAAGGAGGGCTACCGGATCTTATGCCCAGAACCGCCGTCTTACGGTGGCACTAACTCACGGGTTAGTCGACACCGCAACACGCCGATTCTGCCGGCTAGTACGATCATAAACCTGTAGGCCAATATGAGAAAAAGAAGTAAAACTGTGTATAAAATGCCATCAGTCCACAAGTCACAGTACAATCATATAGAAGAAATGAATAGTACAATAGTCCACAGAATAGTACAGAAGAAAGAGTAAAAAGGGCTTATGCCCAGTACATCAAATCTCTCTCTCTCACAAAAAGTAAATGCGGAAGCTATACTAGAACATCAAGACTCGTCCCACCTGAGGACGCACAGTAGTAGTGGTAGCCTGCTGAAGCGGTATCTGCTCCTCATGTCCTGCCTCCTCGACGTGCTGGTGCTCCATCTCCACGGGCTCCTAAAAATAGTTGGTCACCGACCATTAGTCAAAAAGACTAAGTCGTTTCCTCCACATCTCGCCCCGCAGCTCCTAGGCACCGAGCGGGAGGACGAAGCGGAGGACAACAAGGGGTAGCAAAATGGAAGCAGGTGACAATATCTATCTAAAGTGATACTAAGTAATGAAATTCTACTCTAGCAATGCTAAGTACAGTACAAGTAGTAAGTAAGTAAGTACGGTGCAGTAAAGGAAAGTAAAGCAACAGCAGTATGTACAAAATCAGCTAAGCTACCACTAAGCTTATCATCACAAACGTACCCTAACTTATATAAATGCCCATACAAATATATAAGTTAGGATTTCCAGGAAATTTAACTTATCATATAAAAGAGCCCATACTAGTTTATATGATAAGGATCTATGAAGCGTATGACCTAATATGAATGAATGATATGATGCAATTTTATGCGCATGCAAGTGCAACTCACACACAACGACTCTGTGATCACAGACCTTTAGTTCCCACTTTTTGAGAGCTAGCATCACTCTCGGGTACCACCGCTGTGGCTACGGCAGCAGCGGAGCGGGCGTCTCCGCTTCTAGACCGGTATGCACACTACCAAGCCTTAGACCCCTCTCATACGCCTCTGTACACGTCCAAGGTGCACTCTAGAGTCCCGCGTACGTACTTTGCTGACAAACCCGTCAGTCTTGTTGGGTCGGATGTGTGTTATCGGGGGTCGTCCTCCAGACCGCAGTGTAAAACAACCCACTGGCCCCTCTAACTCCCACAACCGCCTGGTGCACCGTACTGCCATCGGTGTGACGAACGGCCAGTACCGCATGCCCCGCCACGATATTTATGCACATGCAAGTAATTCACCCCGAGCCTTCCGCTCGCAGGACCAAAACCCGTCCTGAATCCCTCAAACCCAAACCCGGGTGAGAACGCACATTAGTGCCTTTATGTCAATTCCCTCCAACCCTAAACGGGTGAGAATATATCATGAAACTCTCCAACCCAAACACGGGCGAGAAGGTACAACCATGTCCTAACCTATTAAGCTACTCTTGTCTATGGTTTATTATACTTAGAGATTTAAGGTTAATCCCAGGACTGCCCCCGGTATTCCCTGTGAAGGGCTCTCAAGGGGCACTAGGAACTGTGTTGGGATTACGCCCAGCGTTCCCTTTCGCAAGGATACTTATTTTAGTTGATGACTACCCATGTATCCCCCAGCTCTCCTTATTGCTTAAGTATAACCCTAGTGACTTAAGGTGTTACCGGGTACCGACGGTCTTCCGTCGATCCCCCACTCCAGTTGATGACCAAGACTTGCACTTTTGATCCCTCACTAAGACAACTCTACCCACCAGGGTTACTCGTGTTGAACTCTCTCTTATTTCTGCCGATAATCAATCCCCTGGTAATTCCCTAAGGCAAGACCTATTTGTGTTATATGCAGACCATGACCTATGTTTACCCTAGAAATGTGATCTTCCAAAACTTAAGGCATCTTGCCTCTAAATATTTATCCTAGGGTATTATGGACTAAGGGAACTACACTAAAGATTCTCATAATTTTTCCTGGCCAAATGGTCATTTAATTAATTCTCTTAATTTAAATGCTCGGCCACTTTACACATGAAGTGATTTAATTAAGCATCCACTGACTTAGGGAATTTTTCCTGAGATGTATATTGTCCAAATATTGCTGTCTTCAAAATTTCACAATTTTCCTTAAATTATTTATTGTCATTTTCTATTTAATTACAATCCCACATAAATTCCATTTTACACATGAAGTATAAGCATTACATATTCAAAAATTCCAGAAAATTTACAGAGCCTTTAAGACACTAAAATATGGCTATTGGCAGAGATTCATCAAAATTGAATGTAAGATGGCCTATGGGGTTCCATTTTAAGGTATTTACCAAAATGCCATTGTACTAGTTTAACACAAGTAATGTATCCAATAAATTCTGAGAAATTCATGATAAACTAATAACAATATTTTATGACAGTAGAATAAATCCCAAATTTTTCAGAGGTATGTATATATCATTTCAAGAATTATCATGATAAGGGTAAAATGGGAAATTTAGGGTATCTACTCCAAGGTTCTTCAAAACAGGGAAATCATAATTTTCCTAGGTCAAGTGTGATGTAATCTATGCCTTGGTAATGTTGTTTGGATTTGTTCTTGAATAAATTCTATTTTCCAATTTTAATTCCAACATAGCTGTTTTTAAAGTAAATTCCAATAAATGGAATTTTGATTCCAAAAATTCCATCATTAATTTGAGGGGTGAAATTTACCCTAATGAACCACTGGAAATAATTTCATGACACTTGCATGTCACCATTGGGCTAAATACACAAATTTGCATTTTTGCTATTTGCACACCAAGCCTTAACATAGGCTAGCACATGCAAGTGGATTCTCCCACATGCAGTGATCCCAAGGTGCTGAAAATTTTATCATGCACCAAGGGTGACCCCACTGACCCACCACCAAAATTTGGGGCCATGGGGAGGAGTAGAACTCCATATATGCCATTAATTTAAATTTTGATATTTTACCAAAAACTATAGGAAAATGTTTTCTAAAAATTCCTAAATTTTGGCAGGAGGTAAGTAAGCCCTAATAATGCATGTGCCCAAAGTTTGGGATCATGGTGACTAACATTGAGACTAGGGCACTCAATATAATTTTTGACCTAGACTAGGACCAGTCCTAGGAGAAAGGTCCTACAGGGCTGTACCCTACACCAAAATGTATGTTTAGGGTGGCATTTTAAAGGTAAGACCCTAGGCTACAATTTTCATTAAGGGCCTAAGCTCTGGAAATGCCTCTAAGAGGCCTAAATTTAACATGCAACAATACTGAATATGTGTGACAGAAATGTTACTATTCATTTATTAATCTGATTTATAATAATAAACGGCGCACGAATCTTAAAGCATGAATCGACGGGATCCGTTCATCGTCTACCTCCAGCCAACGGCTGAGATTGAGCCGACCTGGAGCGACTTTGCCGGCGGTTTCCGGCCAGCTGAGGCGTCGCCACCTCCGGCCAATGGTGCCATCACCTTCACGGTGGTGGTGGCTATCATTTCCCGGCGATGGGGCGGCGGAAGACGGCGGCGACGGCGATCCCGAGCGGTTTCAAAAACTTAGAAATTTCTAGATTTTCTCACATGGCATCGGGCTCAATTGAGCCCGATCTCTCGCCTATTTGATCTAAGAAGCTAGTGCGGGTAGAGGTGAAGTGAAACGCACCATAATCGGGGCTTGGCTGCGGGTCAGGCGGCGGTTTGCCGTGGTGGTGGTGCGCCGGCGAGCTCCTCCCCGAAAGTTGCATTCTCCACCGTTCTCCATGTGTAAGTAGTCGAATTCCACTCCTCTGGACCTTCTGAAGCTAATGGAGGGGTCTGTTTGGACTGAGGTGGGCTATAAGTGGAGTTAACTCCAAGGTGAGCTCGGTTTGAGCTTTGGAGGCTTCACCCATGGTGCCATGTGGCTCTCAACTCAGGAATTCTGCTGGAAATGAGGAGGGGAAGTCAGCCACCTGGTTTTGGGCAGCCAAAACCAGCTGGTGGGGTGGCCATGTGGCCATTATTCCCTTCATTCCTCTTTCTCTCTCCTCTTCTCCTAAGATTTCCAATTTTACCCCCTTGCATGCATTCTCTCTCCTGATTTAGAGGGGTAGGGTTGGTCTTGTTCACTTGGGCTGACTTTGGGCCAAGTTTAGTGGGCTTGGTCCAAGGGAACTTGACTTGGCCTTCATTTCACTCTTTAGGTCAATTTGTTGACCAAATTGACTTTTAGGGTTGACTGGTCAACTATGGTGGGTGGACTGACCCCACTTGGTGGAAATGGGTCTAGTGGCACCACCCAACTTGGTTTGGGTCAAGGGGGTGCCCCACTTAGGTTAATTAGGCCTATAGGTGTGGGTTTGACCAAATTAAGCCCAAGGTTGACCTTGGTCAACTGGGGTCAAAATGTTGACCCAGTGACATACCCTAGGGTCCACTTAGATTGTTTTTAGGGTTAGGGCAATGTGGTGGGGTCATGGTGTGGCTAGGGTCCTTAATTAGGTTAGTTTGACCTAGTTTGACTTGGTCCTATAGTGGGCTCCACATGGCCACTACCCACCATCTAGGGTCAAACCTAGTTGATCCCCTTAGGTCTCACCTCATGCCTAACCCAATCTAAGTTGAGGGGTCCAGAAGTAACATGGGATGTTACAAATTCCAATAAACAAGAAAATAATTTCGTCCCCGAAATTTAAGTTCGGGTCTACGGGGTTCTATTTGCAAGAATTATCAAGAATCTTAAAAGCATATCTTAAATGTACCTGATGCGAATAGCTCCGGGTGTTGCTCCAGCATCAGATCTCTCGGCTCCCAAGTGTGCTCCTCCCGTCCATGGTTGGACCACAGCACCTTCACAAGGGGAACCTTCTTCTTCCGCAACACTCGGATGGCTGTATCGTCAATCCGGATCGGCTCCAATCTCACTGACCTGTCAGGCTCTACCGGTCCGGCTGTAGTAGTAATGTGCTGCTCCGGCCGAAGAAGAGCCCTCCGTAAGGAAGAGACATGAAAGACGTCATGTAATGCACCCAACTCCGGTGGCAGCTGCAGTCGGTAAGCCAAGGGGCCGATCCGCTCCAGGATCAGGTATGGCCCCATGTATCGTGGACTGAGCTTCTTGTGCCTCCGCACTCGAGAAACACCGTGTACTGGACGTATCTTCAAGAATACCCTGTCTCCAACCTGGAACTCCACCTTCCGGTGCCGAGCATCATAATACTTTGCCTGCCTGCTCTGGGCCTCCAGTAGCCGATCCCTGATCAATCGAATCTGAGCCTCAGTGTCCTCTATATAATCAGATCCCAGAGCCCTGGTATCCACATCCTGTACCCATGATAGCGGAGTCCGGCATCTCCTCCCATAAAGCGCCTCGTACGGAGCCATCCTGATGCTAGCCTGGTGGCTGTTATTATATGAGAATTCGATCAATGGTAGCAGCCTCTCCCAAGGCCTCCCCGTATCCAATATGCATAATCTGAGCAGGTCCTCCATGGTCCGGATGGTCCGCTCGGTCTGTCCGTCGGTCTGCGGGTGGAAGGCGGTACTAAAGGTAAGCCGAGATCCCAAGTGAGCATGCACGGCCCTCCACTCGCTCGAAGTGAACCGACCATCACGGTCCGAAACAATAGTCCTGGGGATACCATGATACCTGATGTACTGCTCCACAAATAGTCTCACCAGAACTGTAACTGGGGCATCCTTCCGAACTGGGATAAACCGCGCGACCTTGGTCAATCTGTCCACTATAACCCATATAGAATCATGTCCGGAGTGGGAGCGAGGCAATCCGTGTACAAAGTCCATAGCAATGTCCTCGAACTTCCACTCTGGAACTGGCAGTGGCTGTAATAAACCTCCCGGGCTCTTGCATTCCGCCTTCACACGCTGGCAGGTCTCGCAATGGGTCACAAAATCCGTGATCTCCCTCTTCATCCCGGGCCAATACATAGATCTCCGCAAATCTGCCCACATCTTGGTGATGCCGGGGTGCACTGAATATCTCGAGCAATGTGCTTCTCGGAGGATGTCATCTCGAATACTGCCCCCTGCTGGTATGTAGATGCGCCCCCGGAACCGAAGAAGATCATCCTGTAGTGTGTAGTCCTCGACCTTGCCCCTCGCTAGGGCACTGAAAATCGGCTGTAACGCGTCATCCAGCCTCTGACGTGCTCGGATGCGCTCCTGTATATCATCGCAGCTGATCACTGAGCTCAAATACTCTCTATATACCACTGGCTCGGTCTCGGACACCACGGTAATGTGCATGTCCTCCATCATCTGAAGCAGCTCTATGGACATCAATCGGGGTTCCGGTCCAGAAGTGCCGGCCCTCCTGCTCAAAGCATCCGCAACCGTGTTCGCTTTCCCCGGGTGATAGTGGATCTTGTAGTCATAATCACAGAGGAACTCCAGCCACCTCCTCTGTCTCAGATTTAAGTCCTTCTGCGTATCAATATACTTGAGATTCTTGTGATCTGAAAAGATGTCACAATGAATCCCGTATAGGTAATGTCTCCATATCTTTAGGGCGAAAACCACAGCCCCGAGCTCTAGATCATGTACTGGATAGTTATGCTCATGCTTCTTCAACTGTCGCGAAGCATAAGCAATAACGTGTCCATGCTGCATCAAGACTGCACCCATCCCCTGATAAGAGGCGTCCGTGTAGATCTGGAATCCTTCGCTCCCGGATGGAAGCGCAAGAATGGGGGATGAGATGAGTCGGTCCTTCAGCTCCTGAAAAGCCGTCTCACACCGTTCTGACCAAACAAAATCAGCATCCTTCTTCGTCAAGGACGTGAGGGGGAGTGCTATCCTTGAGAACCCCTCCACGAACTTGCGGTAATAGCCTGCTAGTCCCAAGAAACTGCGGATGTCAGATGCGGTCTTCGGCCGTGGCCAATCCCTCACCGTCTCTATCTTGGCTGGGTCCACTGCTAACCCAGCCCCGCTGATCGTGTGCCCCAGGAATGCCACCTCCTGCAACCAGAACTGGCACTTCGAAAATTTTGCGTACATCTGTGTCTCCCTCAACCTCTGCAGGACCTGTGCCAAGTGCTCCGTATGCTCCTCCTGAGTCCGAGAATATATAAGGATGTCGTCGATGAATACTATCACAAAGCGATCCAAGAAAGGCTCGAAGACACGGTTCATCAGACTCATGAATGCAGCAGGAGCATTCGTGAGCCCAAAAGGCATCACCGTGAATTCGTATAGCCCATAGCGCGAACTGAAAGCCGTCTTCGGTATGTCTTCTTCCCTGATACGGAGCTGATAGTAGCCGGATCGCAGATCTAACTTGGAGAACCAGAATGCTCCCTGTAGCTGGTCAAATAACTCATCTATCCGAGGCAGAGGATAGGTGTGCGGACCGTCAACCGGTTCAGCTCCCGGTAATCTATACATAATCGCAGTGATCCGTCCTTCTTCTTCACAAATAGAACTGGTGCTCCCCATGGCGATGAACTGGGTCGCACAAATCCTGACTCGACTAGCTCCTGCAGTTGAGTTCTGAACTCTGCTAACTCTCTAGGAGCCATCCTGTAGGGTGCCCGGGACACCGGCTTCGCTCCCGGCACTAGCTGAATCCTGAAATCCAAGTCTCTAGCAGGCGGTAGCCCGGGCAATTTCTCCGGGAATACGTCGGAGAAATCCCGAACCACCGGAATATCTGAGATAGTCGCCTCTGTCCCCACCATCTAGAAGCAGACAATATAGACTTCTTCACCCTGCTCATGGGCCTTCACAGCCTGTATAGAAGATAATAGTAGGTGGCAGATAGGCTGGATACCTTCAACGATAACATGGGAGTCGCCATGTCTCAGCGTGATCCTCCTGGACGGGCAATCTATCTGGGCATGGTTCCGATGCAACCAGGCCATGCCCAAGATCAAATCAAAGTCCTGCAGCTTCAAGATAGTCGCCGGCGCCTCAAATGCCTTGCCGCCGATCTCGGCCTCCATATCACAATGTGCAGTGGTCCGCAGCTCCGATCCATCGGGTAGGCGTACCCTCATCTCTAGTCCAGGGAACCTCTCCACGCCTTCGAGTCCGTCGATGAAGGCCTCGGATACGAACGAGTGTGACGCACCCGTGTCGAAAAGAGTATGGGCAGGCTTGCCGCTGATCATGACTATGCCTGAGGTTTGTTTACGTGAAGGTTAATTGTTACCCTAAGGTTCCAGGTACTATATATATATCATTGAAAATTTAAGAAAACTCAAAATTAACTTTAAGTACCTGTAATGACCTCCTCAGGATTCCTCGGCTCTGTGAGATCCAAGGCGTATATCTGCTCCTGCTCGCGCCTCCTGCCATGGTATCCCCGGCCTCGGCCTCGTCCTCGGCCTCGTCCTCGGCCCTGCTGTACTGGGGCCACTGGAGGTGGAGGAGGAGGAGGGGGATGGAATCGGTGCGGGCACTCCGACCTGATGTGCCCAGGCTGGCGGCATCCATAACAAACCACTTGTCGGTGGCCTCGGTCATCCTGTCTCCTCGGATCATGTATCTGTAGAGGTGGGGGAGCCAAAGCTGGAGGAGGCCCCTGCTCCTGCCTGAAGTTGGGACGACGACGTCCCCCACCCCTCCTGTATCCGATGGTCCTGCCTCTCTGAGAGCCCCTACTGCTCTCATCAGATGTCGATCCATCAAATGGTCTCTTCCCTCCGGCTCGTACCATCAGCTGGTCAGCCTCCAGCTTCTTCGCCATCTCAATGATCTGTCTGGATGTGCCATGTGAAATGAATAACAGAGCCTGCCTCAGATCATCCCTGAGGCCCCGGTAAAACCTCTTCGCATACCTCCTATCGTCGGTGTCCTGTATCCCCGCGAACCTGGCCAAGTGGGAGAACTCCCTCTGGTACTCTATCACAGATCTGGTCCCCTGCTTGAGGTTCAAGAACCTCTCCTCCAAAGCATCCCTGTCCGTAGTAGAGACGAAGTGCTCCAGGAACACATCGCCAAACTCCTCCCAAGAAATCTCTGACAAATCAAAGTCCGCATAAGTAGTCTCCCGGACTGACTTCCACCATCTCTTCGCGTGGGCCTCTAGCACGGAGGTGGCTAGAGGTACTGCCTGGCCGACTGGGCAGCTGATGCCCGCTAAGATCTCGTGTATGGCCTCCAGCCATTCTTCTGTCTTCACTGCATCCTCTGTCCCACGGTACGTCGGTGGGGACAGGCTCTTGAATGCACCCAGCCAGCTCGACCCCGGATTTGGCTGTGGAGCCGGGACTTGCTGGGCTCTAAAGGCATCCAAAATCGCCGTCAGGGTCTGCCCCATCTCCGTATGTAGGAATGGAGTGGCAGCTGGAGGGGGAGGAGCCACATTTTGCGGCGCTGCGACCTGTGGAGGTTGCATAAATGTAAGGTTAAGGCAAAATTGGCCTATCAAATTGTACTTTGTGGACCATTTCTGTGACTTTTGTACATGGGCACACCACTGCTTCCGCTGCATAGTTTGTCCGCAAACTAATGCTGGGGCGGGGGTGGTCCCATGTTGTGGACTTCTTTCTCATATGATCGTTGTTCAAGTGATACCAGTTTGTAAGACCCCCCTCCCCCTTACCAAGGAGGGCTACCGGATCTTATGCCCAGAACCGCCGTCTTACGGTGGCACTAACTCACGGGTTAGTCGACACCGCAACACGCCGATTCTGCCGGCTAGTACGATCATAAACCTGTAGGCCAATATGAGAAAAAGAAGTAAAACTGTGTATAAAATGCCATCAGTCCACAAGTCACAGTACAATCATATAGAAGAAATGAATAGTACAATAGTCCACAGAATAGTACAGAAGAAAGAGTAAAAAGGGCTTATGCCCAGTACATCAAATCTCTCTCTCACACAAAAAGTAAATGCGGAAGCTATACTAGAACATCAAGACTCGTCCCACCTGAGGACGCACAGTAGTAGTGGTAGCCTGCTGAAGCGGTATCTGCTCCTCATGTCCTGCCTCCTCGACGTGCTGGTGCTCCATCTCCACGGGCTCCTAAAAATAGTTGGTCACCGACCATTAGTCAAAAAGACTAAGTCGTTTCCTCCACACCTCGCCCCGCAGCTCCTAGGCACCGAGCGGGAGGACGAAGCGGAGGACAACAAGGGGTAGCAAAATGGAAGCAGGTGACAATATCTATCTAAAGTGATACTAAGTAATGAAATTCTACTCTAGCAATGCTAAGTACAGTACAAGTAGTAAGTAAGTAAGTACGGTGCAGTAAAGGAAAGTAAAGCAACAGCAGTATGTACAAAATCAGCTAAGCTACCACTAAGCTTATCATCACAAACGTACCCTAACTTATATAAATGCCCATACAAATATATAAGTTAGGATTTCCAGGAAATTTAACTTATCATATAAAAGAGCCCATACTAGTTTATATGATAAGGATCTATGAAGCGTATGACCTAATATGAATGAATGATATGATGCAATTTTATGCGCATGCAAGTGCAACTCACACACAACGACTCTGTGATCACAGACCTTTAGTTCCCACTTTTTGAGAGCTAGCATCACTCTCGGGTACCACCGCTGTGGCTACGGCAGCAGCGGAGCGGGCGTCTCCGCTTCTAGACCGGTATGCACACTACCAAGCCTTAGACCCCTCTCATACGCCTCTGTACACGTCCAAGGTGCACTCTAGAGTCCCGCGTACGTACTTTGCTGACAAACCCGTCAGTCTTGTTGGGTCGGATGTGTGTTATCGGGGGTCGTCCTCCAGACCGCAGTGTAAAACAACCCACTGGCCCCTCTAACTCCCACAACCGCCTGGTGCACCGTACTGCCATCGGTGTGACGAACGGCCAGTACCGCATGCCCCGCCACGATATTTATGCACATGCAAGTAATTCACCCCGAGCCTTCCGCTCGCAGGACCAAAACCCGTCCTGAATCCCTCAAACCCAAACCCGGGTGAGAACGCACATTAGTGCCTTTATGTCAATTCCCTCCAACCCTAAACGGGTGAGAATATATCATGAAACTCTCCAACCCAAACACGGGCGAGAAGGTACAACCATGTCCTAACCTATTAAGCTACTCTTGTCTATGGTTTATTATACTTAGAGATTTAAGGTTAATCCCAGGACTGCCCCCGGTATTCCCTGTGAAGGGCTCTCAAGGGGCACTAGGAACTGTGTTGGGATTACGCCCAGCGTTCCCTTTCGCAAGGATACTTATTTTAGTTGATGACTACCCATGTATCCCCCAGCTCTCCTTATTGCTTAAGTATAACCCTAGTGACTTAAGGTGTTACCGGGTACCGACGGTCTTCCGTCGATCCCCCACTCCAGTTGATGACCAAGACTTGCACTTTTGATCCCTCACTAAGACAACTCTACCCACCAGGGTTACTCGTGTTGAACTCTCTCTTATTTCTGCCGATAATCAATCCCCTGGTAATTCCCTAAGGCAAGACCTATTTGTGTTATATGCAGACCATGACCTATGTTTACCCTAGAAATGTGATCTTCCAAAACTTAAGGCATCTTGCCTCTAAATATTTATCCTAGGGTATTATGGACTAAGGGAACTACACTAAAGATTCTCATAATTTTTCCTGGCCAAATGGTCATTTAATTAATTCTCTTAATTTAAATGCTCGGCCACTTTACACATGAAGTGATTTAATTAAGCATCCACTGACTTAGGGAATTTTTCCTGAGATGTATATTGTCCAAATATTGCTGTCTTCAAAATTTCACAATTTTCCTTAAATTATTTATTGTCATTTTCTATTTAATTACAATCCCACATAAATTCCATTTTACACATGAAGTATAAGCATTACATATTCAAAAATTCCAGAAAATTTACAGAGCCTTTAAGACACTAAAATATGGCTATTGGCAGAGATTCATCAAAATTGAATGTAAGATGGCCTATGGGGTTCCATTTTAAGGTATTTACCAAAATGCCATTGTACTAGTTTAACACAAGTAATGTATCCAATAAATTCTGAGAAATTCATGATAAACTAATAACAATATTTTATGACAGTAGAATAAATCCCAAATTTTTCAGAGGTATGTATATATCATTTCAAGAATTATCATGATAAGGGTAAAATGGGAAATTTAGGGTATCTACTCCAAGGTTCTTCAAAACAGGGAAATCATAATTTTCCTAGGTCAAGTGTGATGTAATCTATGCCTTGGTAATGTTGTTTGGATTTGTTCTTGAATAAATTCTATTTTTCCAATTTTAATTCCAACATAGCTGTTTTTAAAGTAAATTCCAATAAATGGAATTTTGATTCCAAAAATTCCATCATTAATTTGAGGGGTGAAATTTACCCTAATGAACCACTGGAAATAATTTCATGACACTTGCATGTCACCATTGGGCTAAATACACAAATTTGCATTTTTGCTATTTGCACACCAAGCCTTAACATAGGCTAGCACATGCAAGTGGATTCTCCCACATGCAGTGATCCCAAGGTGCTGAAAATTTTATCATGCACCAAGGGTGACCCCACTGACCCACCACCAAAATTTGGGGCCATGGGGAGGAGTAGAACTCCATATATGCCATTAATTTAAATTTTGATATTTTACCAAAAACTATAGGAAAATGTTTTCTAAAAATTCCTAAATTTTGGCAGGAGGTAAGTAAGCCCTAATAATGCATGTGCCCAAAGTTTGGGATCATGGTGACTAACATTGAGACTAGGGCACTCAATATAATTTTTGACCTAGACTAGGACCAGTCCTAGGAGAAAGGTCCTACAGGGCTGTACCCTACACCAAAATGTATGTTTAGGGTGGCATTTTAAAGGTAAGACCCTAGGCTACAATTTTCATTAAGGGCCTAAGCTCTGGAAATGCCTCTAAGAGGCCTAAATTTAACATGCAACAATACTGAATATGTGTGACAGAAATGTTACTATTCATTTATTAATCTGATTTATAATAATAAACGGCGCACGAATCTTAAAGCATGAATCGACGGGATCCGTTCATCGTCTACCTCCAGCCAACGGCTGAGATTGAGCCGACCTGGAGCGACTTTGCCGGCGGTTTCCGGCCAGCTGAGGCGTCGCCACCTCCGGCCAATGGTGCCATCACCTTCACGGTGGTGGTGGCTATCATTTCCCGGCGATGGGGCGGCGGAAGACGGCGGCGACGGCGATCCCGAGCGGTTTCAAAAACTTAGAAATTTCTAGATTTTCTCACATGGCATCGGGCTCAATTGAGCCCGATCTCTCGCCTATTTGATCTAAGAAGCTAGTGCGGGTAGAGGTGAAGTGAAACGCACCATAATCGGGGCTTGGCTGCGGGTCAGGCGGCGGTTTGCCGTGGTGGTGGTGCGCCGGCGAGCTCCTCCCCGAAAGTTGCATTCTCCACCGTTCTCCATGTGTAAGTAGTCGAATTCCACTCCTCTGGACCTTCTGAAGCTAATGGAGGGGTCTGTTTGGACTGAGGTGGGCTATAAGTGGAGTTAACTCCAAGGTGAGCTCGGTTTGAGCTTTGGAGGCTTCACCCATGGTGCCATGTGGCTCTCAACTCAGGAATTCTGCTGGAAATGAGGAGGGGAAGTCAGCCACCTGGTTTTGGGCAGCCAAAACCAGCTGGTGGGGTGGCCATGTGGCCATTATTCCCTTCATTCCTCTTTCTCTCTCCTCTTCTCCTAAGATTTCCAATTTTACCCCCTTGCATGCATTCTCTCTCCTGATTTAGAGGGGTAGGGTTGGTCTTGTTCACTTGGGCTGACTTTGGGCCAAGTTTAGTGGGCTTGGTCCAAGGGAACTTGACTTGGCCTTCATTTCACTCTTTAGGTCAATTTGTTGACCAAATTGACTTTTAGGGTTGACTGGTCAACTATGGTGGGTGGACTGACCCCACTTGGTGGAAATGGGTCTAGTGGCACCACCCAACTTGGTTTGGGTCAAGGGGGTGCCCCACTTAGGTTAATTAGGCCTATAGGTGTGGGTTTGACCAAATTAAGCCCAAGGTTGACCTTGGTCAACTGGGGTCAAAATGTTGACCCAGTGACATACCCTAGGGTCCACTTAGATTGTTTTTAGGGTTAGGGCAATGTGGTGGGGTCATGGTGTGGCTAGGGTCCTTAATTAGGTTAGTTTGACCTAGTTTGACTTGGTCCTATAGTGGGCTCCACATGGCCACTACCCACCATCTAGGGTCAAACCTAGTTGATCCCCTTAGGTCTCACCTCATGCCTAACCCAATCTAAGTTGAGGGGTCCAGAAGTAACATGGGATGTTACAAAGAACATGTCAGGTTTAGAAACAGCAAAACTCAAAATGGTGTCAGGCAAAAGAAAATTAACTTGAATCTTACCATCCGGTTTAAGAACCAAGGAGTCCACGTGAAAATTAGATATGACAACACTAACACTCCGCAACCCAAGAGAATATTTAGTGATAGGAAGAAACGACGGAGAAAGCCACTCAGGTGAAACAGAGATTGTCACATCCCGCATTTTCTCATTTATAATAATAAATCAGAGCACGAGAAAACTACGAGCTGTGATGCCACGTCAAGCAGGGGATAACTGCTGACGCTCAGGCAACACTCTAAACCTTCAAATCATAAGTTAAAATGAATAGAAAACTGATTTTTAAATTAATTGGCCGTATCCCTCGGCTCAGTGGATCAGATAGTCCACGGTTTGAAAACTATTTTTATACGTAGTGGAAAAATACTTCATTTATGCTAAACATCCTAAAAGAGCGCATAAGCGTCCTAAGAGGACAACTTACACTATGCAAGACCCTAGATTTCAATTTATAATGTTTATAAGGAAAACCATCTTTTTAAGCATTGGAAAATAGAGTTTGAGCTTTTATAAAACATGCTGATCATGCAATACATATAGTAGTTCTTTTATAGGGTTTAAAGTAACTAGCAACCTAGCATAAAATATTCCCAGAGAGCAAGTGAAACTACCACAAAACAGGTAAACTAGCAGCTAAGCAAATACTTAATATCACAAAGGAAAATCACCAACGAGTGTCAACAACCTGACACAAACTCGCTGGTGAGCATGTATGTCTGTACTACTACAAGGCTAAAGAACTACCTCGACAAGCGAGGAAAACACTGCCAAAGCGCAGTCCACAGACAAACTCCTGAAACTAGCCGCACAGCCGGCTACAGACCTGAACCTGAGGCATTCAAAAGAAGAACACCTCAGCAAGAAATAATGAAACAAGTGGCAAGGAAGCATCAGATAATAATTGAATAAAAAGAACAGAAAGAAAAAGGGTTACCAACCCTGCAAGAGTAAATGCCGAAAAACTCAGCTAAAGAATCCAAAAGAGGACAAAATGCAGGTGTAATAATCAGTAAAGTGAGAGAAAAGCAACAAGTACAGAAACGTACCAAACTCCGCTCAAGTCTGCAGAGACAGAAGGAAACCAATATGCATCAAATGAACAGTAAGAAGGAACTAACAGTCCTAAACTTGTAAATCATTAGCACTGGCACAAATCCCAAACCTGTGTCGGAGACTAAGAACAGTCACAACCGAACAACCAGGTCCAGGTGTCTCAAGAGTACTAAAGGGGCCGCCACAGGGTCCACACACATAGAGTTCCAACCTCTTATAGGAACCCAAAAAAATATCCAAAGAAGGGAATGGTGGTGGCCACGGCTCGAACTCCCCTGGTACCATACTCCTTCAGAAACCCAGCTACCACATGCTAAGGATCCACGATTCGGCGCCAAAACTAGCCGACAACACCACTTAGAAACTACCAAGTTCTACAACCAAAACCCGCCGAATTATTTCCCCCTACCCGCCGATTTATTTTCCCCTACCCGCCGAGTTATTTCCCCCTACCCGCCGAGTACAACTAAAATAAAACCGATAACTTCCTAGTTTGGGCCGACTACAAGCCCAAAACTAGGAACATTCCAATTTCACCTATTCTACGACAAGGAGAAAAGAATAATACAACAAAAATGCAACTCATGGAGGCACGCAAGAGGGGAGAAATCCACTTGCCTCAAATCGACCTTGAAAACGTCACCCAAAATACTCCACCACGTAGATTCGTCCAAAAGGGGACACGCGGAGACGAGATCTACGAAAAAACGGACAACCGGGGTTAGGGCCGAAAAAATCTATGGCGAAACGGTCACCGAAACGGGAAAAGCTTACCGCGATCACGAAGCTCTCGCCGAGAGCTTTCCAACGCCGCGATCGGATCGAAATTCCGTCCACCGGATCGGCGGTGGCGGCCGCCGGAAGATTCGCGAACGAAAGGTTCGTCGCAGAGGGGGGGGGCTGCTGTTCGGGGAAGAAGAAAGGAGGCTTTTCTTCTTCTTTAACTTATATATATATATATATATATATAATTACTAATAATAAAAATAATAATATATTTATTATAGTAAAATAAATTAAAAACAAAAGGGGGGGGTCCGATCGGTGAGAATGAATCTCACCGATTCGGTGAGAATCGGTGAGATTCATTCTCACCGATTCTCTACGAATACATTCATTTTTTTTTGTTTTTTTTTTCTTTTATATAGATTCTTTATATAAATATATATATATATATAATAATATATATAATAATTATTATTTATATAACATGATAGCCTTATATGGTTACGGAGGGCCAAACGCGCGCCGAAACGAACGAAATTCGCACCGTAGGCGAATGACGACGCTACGAATCCAACGGCGAAGACGAAATCGAATTCCAACGCACCGTTATCGAGATAATAATTTCTAAAGTTAACGGCGTACGCGAAAACATACAAACTTCAATCGCGCGCCGAGGCTCCAAAAACGCTCGGAACGCGACGAAACTTGACGAGCAAGTCTAAAATTAGCCGATCTACTTTTCTAATATAAAATTTTCCACTCCCGACGCAAATCCCAAAATTTGGCCGGTCAAACCTAACGAACGCAAAACGCGCTAACAGCAAGGTCGGTAACAAAATCCGACGAACAAAACTCGGGCAAAAAAATTCTCCCGAAGCCAAAACACAAGCATTCCCCAAGAGGCTCCACCGAGTCACCAAACAGACTCCGGCTCGCTAGGGAATCTTGCTACCAGGCAACACCAAGCCACACAGGGAACCTAAAGAGCTAAAAGCACGCTCTAACAACGTCACCTGACCAACACGCGCTAACATAACGCCCTGACGTCAAAATACGTCAAATAAGAAATTAAATAAATCACTGGAAAAAAATCGGGGGCGTTACAGAGATGTACAGTAAAAAGTCCGGAAACTTGAAATAAAGTTAAATACCCTGTGCTATATAAAAATTTTAAATAAAAGCTTGAAATCTGAAGTTCTTCATAATAATGGATGGGTCGGCGTTCCTACGTATTAATTTATTAACGGAGCCAGAAGGCATCCGCTCGGGGACTGACCAGACTGAACCCAAATCACTAAATCTAGCGTCGGACGGTCTCGGAAAGGAGTGGAAGTGTGTACGACATAACATAAAAGGAAACACTAATGTCCAAGATACATGAGGAGAGAATCCATGTGCTACATGACTAGACCCAAATGTGGAGGATAAGGGGGCTAAGTCAGGTGGCACGGGAGCCTCATAATCAGAGTTGATCTTAATGTGCTCCAAATTCGCAGTTTTAATTTAAAATTTTATATACTGACGCTTGGCATGAAGATATGCCAAGGAGAAATGCTCATCATGAAATATAATAGATCTAGATGCTCCCGGATGTGACAGGATATGCGAGCGATATAACTCAAGGGACCCAACTAAAGTCACTAACGTGGGGAAATGAGGGTAATCAAAAGGCGGTGGGTAAATGTGTGCGACTGGGTGTGGTATAAACGTATGTATAGGGGACACCATAACTAGAGGCACAATTGCAAAAGAATCAGAATCAGTCGTAGAAGAGGACAGAATCGTAGACGGACACGCAGAAAAATGTGCTGTCAAAAGTGAACCGTAGTCATATCTATGAGGTACGGTGAAAAGTTAAAATACTAGTGCGCTCAACATAGTAATATCTAAACGCTGATACAATGCCAATGTAGGAGCTAATAGAGTGGGCATGACACAAAAACTCGGACAAGGTCTATCGGGTCCACGTCCTAAAAAGTCAACTATTGTGGGCAAATAAATAGGGGATAGGGTCGGTAAAATCAAACCCGGGTTAAAATCTGAATCAGTATTGATTTCACCCAACGGTGACAACATCAAAGAACTCTCATCTGGGTGTACAACCAAAGATTCGTCCAAAAATACCCTTCCCTCAGATCGTAATTCATCCACAATAATAATAGGAACATCCTCACTCTCAAGCTCCTAAGATAACTCAGATATATTCTCAGTAGGTGTAATCGTAGGCTGTAACACTATGGGGATCGTAGCCTGGAGAGGACACTCAATACTAGGGTGATCAGACACAATGCTAGTAGGGTACGTAATAGGCAACGTGATACTCTCATAGATCAGATTTTAATCATCTCATAGATCATCTTCTAAATCACTAGGATATCCAAGCTCCTCGACATCAGAATCATCCAAATCATCGGGCACTATCATAAATGTCGAAATACTCTCACCTAGCTGGTCATCTTTAGAAACCAGAGATACCACATCTATATTAGAGTCCTCGGGGGTATCGTCCACAAGCTCAGGAGGTTCAGACATCGTAGCTAAAGGAGCCAACACCCTAGTAGTAATATCTTTGGAGTCCCAATTATGGGGTCTAAACTGCTTATTTTCCCTAGAGGTGGAAATAGGCACCCTTTGGGTATTACTACCACTGTGCGGATAAGATCTAACTTGAGGTATATGGTCACTCCTATAAGCAGCTACAGGTCTAGTGCCATAACTAGTCTTGCTAACGGGTGGCATAGGGTCACTCCTATAATCATATATGGGTCTAGTGCCATAACTATACTGGCTCACGGGTGTGGTGCTTTTAGTACGAAGGTAGTCGGGATCAAATTGATCCAAGAGTATGTTTCGCATGTGCGTCCAAGCATATTGATAGCTACCAACATGATGCTCTTCGTTTAACCAAAACATGCGGGCTTGACCTACTAACTACTCTCGGGCGATGTTAACCTTTTGGTGGTCGTCCCATACGTGACAATCAAAATAAGTTTCTATCCCCTTAAGCTAGTCTATAAAACTATGGGGACACCCTAAACCGTCATAAGTAGGTGCAACATTCCTAGACGACCTAGAAATGTCAATTTCTCGCTCAGGGTGATGGTCCAAATGATAGTGGGGTGCCTAGGGGGTGGTGGTGCCACTTGGTTAGCCTTTAGTTGAGCAAGCAAAACTTTAATCTCATCAATTACAGGGGAATGAACTGGTTTCCTAACATTCGTCATGGAACCAAAAGAATGTAATCGGGAAACGTTAACGTCATAGGCCATTTTCTAGTGGTGACGGGACAAAAAAATCTACTCGAATCGTGTGCACATGCAATGAAATAATGATTCTTACCCTTATAATCTAAGATAGATGGAATTGTTCCCGCTAAATCATCAAGAAATTATATATTTTTTTCTCGCTGAAAATAATATGGAGATTATTAAAAAAAATTGAAATTTAGGCCACTATTTGCAGACCAACAGTTAAAATTTTATTTTATTATTTTTGACAAATGAAACGAGCAAGTGCGTGTCGGCGATATAATAAAATGGGGAGGGTGTCAATTAGGAAATTGACGTGAAGCTCCCTCTGATACCAAATTGATGCAGGCTCATTGTTTCGATGGATAAAATTACGCTCTCTTAGGTTTGACAATTAAAATAAATATCTAGAGTTCAATTTCTCTAATTAATACTCTTGATTACTCCAGCAATTAATGCCACAATTCTCAACATCAACAACTCAAAGGGACGCAACCCCTTATAAATTGAACAAGGGCTAAAGGCCAATGTTCGCTCAAGCGAATATGACCTACCCGATCCGGACAATTAGCAATTCAAATTCAAATTATTCGCTAGCAAGTCACAAAACCAATACGAGAGGATCTGGACAAATTAATGATTCAAAATAAAGTCCAAACCAATCCCAAAAATTAATTAATATAAAGGTATGCTAAATCACTTGAACACAAAAGAAATCAAGGCTAAGGAAACCGATTTCTACAAGCGTTCACAAGATCTACCCGCTCCAATTTATATGAAAAATATTCGGAAAATTAATGCTTAAAATTTAGATTTTAATTAGCATGATTTCAATATAAATCAGGACAAATTACTAGCCTTCTAATTCTACCAATTCTCACAATAATTTAGAAGAAACACACAAAGAGTTGGTTTAAAAATCGTTACCCAAAATCCCAAGAAAAATCCGTCCACAAGATGAGTGAAGGAGGCGCACAAGACGGTGGTTGAATCTATCTCCACGTGACTCCACCGATCCGTACCGGAAGATGAAGACGCGAGCTGTTTTCCTTTGCAAAGCCCTAGGTAAGGGAGAAACTTGAAGGCCAATATATATGGAAAGATGAGAGAGGAAAAGTGGTGGGAATATTGCCAAAGTGGAAGGAGGGGCTAGTCGGTTATTATTTTGATGGAGTTGGGTGCTCGGGTTGTGTGGCAGAGCGGGAGGAAAGAGAGTGGGGTGGTCGGTTTTGCAAGGAGAGGAGGAGAGGTTGGCCGAGAGGTTGAAGGAGAAATAAAGGGCCCAACTTGGAGAGGGGAAAAATGCAGGCCGAAAATACGGAGGAGGAGGAGGGAAGAGGAGGTGGCTGAACCACTAAGAGGGAGAGAGGGAGGAGGCCGGTGGCCAAGAGAGGGGGCAAGATAAGGGGGGACGAATTTTCTCAAAGGGGGAGAGAGAGAGGACGGGAAATTCAAATTTTGAATTCTTGGTTTCAATTTTTCATTATTCTCTAATAATTTCTTCATATCTATGACTATATATAGCCTACACCACTCAATCTCCTCCATTCAGAATTTAAAATGAAACTATGATGGTTATAGGCACCCATCTTACATATGAAAGAAAATAATTTAAAACAATACATGATTGTTATAAGCACCCATCATTATACATGATATAAAAATACTATAATGAAATTCTTGCAAATAGAAAAATGATTAAATTAAAATTGTATAAAATAGAAATTTCTAAAAATAATAATTGATAAATATATAATTATAATTATGTAATTTATAATTATATATTTTATTTATTGGAGGTGGCAGACGTCGAGCAAAACATGTAGCGGCGGCGGCGTTGGCGAAGAAACATCGTGGAAGACTCCTAGCTTCGAGCTTGTGGCAACGACCGTCCGAATCCACAAACTCTCTATGACGGAGATCCACAGACGCATCAGTATCGTCCCCATCACCGGGTTTTGAGGATGGGCCAAATCTAAGGCATACATCTGCCCTCTGTACTATCTACGGTCACTGCCCTAGAAACCACGACCTCAACCATGTCCTAGACCACCAAACTACCGAGCCGGTGGGGCATACTGTGAAGCTGGTGGTGGAGCTTCCGTCATGGGACAGTTCCTCTGAAGTTGTCCTGACTGGTTACACCGATAACACGTCGGTGCCTCCTCCACTGGCCTCTGCATCTCCCACATATATAAAGGCTGGGGAGCTAGCACCACCGGGTTCCTCTACTCCTACCGATCCTCCTGGCGGGGCTGGTCTCCGTTCCTCCTTTCTCCAATGACTCGGCCTCTCTGTTGGTCTCTCCTTCCACCAGTCTCGGCGTCGTTCGCCGATATTTTCCTGCACCAAAATGTGATCTGGTATACCTCCAGCTTTTTGGCCATCACCAAGATCCTGGCTGAAAGGGAAACTAGATCTGATATACTCTAGAGGGGGGTGAATAGAGTATATGGTGCTTTAATAACTTTTAAAAACTTTTACAGCAATTGTTGTAATGTGTGTGAGCAGGGAAGCAAATATAAATCTATCGCAGAACTAAACTATGCAAAAACTAAGCACAGACAAATCAAGGCCAGAAACAAAAAAAAAGAAAACAAGCAGAACCAGATGACACAAGGAATTATAGTGGTTCCCCAAACTTGGGTACATCCACTCTTCTACCACCCTAGGTAGGAATCCACTGCAGGATGAGTTGATCAGGTGTCCTGGGCACCAATGAGCTTTTGATAAGGTGCTCAAAAACCAAATCAGATTTTTTGATCAGGTGTCTTGCCACCAATGAGCTTTTGACAAGGTGCTCAAAAACCAGATTCAAACTTTTGAAGGGAGTTTGAAAAACCCTTTACAGAGTGGGGGTGAGAGAGTGATGGCAGTCTTCTCTTTCTCAAGCAACTGAGAAGACTATGTGGATTGATGTCAAAGCTCCCCCTGAATCCTTGAAATCTTCAGGAAGAAAAGCTTTACTGAGGGTGATAGGCCTTCAAAGATAGATCTCCAGCACAAGATGATTTCAGCAAGCTGAAATATTGAGAGTCTGGAGTCTTGAAATGATGTTGGCCTTGAACACTTTGAGAGCTGAAGAGATTTGAAGAATGCTTGATCTCTTTGATGAGTGTTCTTCAGAATTCTCCTTGACAGAAGATTTTGAAAAAGTCTCTATATTCTGAGTTGTGTATCCTCTTCTTGTCAATCTCTGTATTTCCACCTTCTTTCAAAAAACATTCTATCTTTTATTCTCTGTGCCAGAATAGAATATCACTCTGTCAAAGATAGCCGTTGGTCTGCATTAATTATAGCCTTAATTGCATAATTTCTTCTGAAGGAAAGTCCACTGAATTATTCCTTGAAAAATCCCTTGAAACTTGGTCCAGAAGTAAATGAAAACGGCTAGCAGATCTTCTGAATTAAATGCAGAATAACTTCTAACTGATTTGAATTTGAATTCTGGAAGATAACTGAAAACGTCGAACTGAGCTCTGCTATCGTCGAGCTGAGCTCAGCGAACTGAAAAATTCAAGCAGCAAAACAATCGTCGATCTGAGCTCAAAGATCGTCGAACTGAGCTCAGAGATAAAGATCCAGTGCAGAGTCAAAATCGTCGACCTGAGCTCACCGATCGTCGAATGGAGTTCGACGATATTGTGAAGTTGAGCTCAGCGATCGTCGAGTAGAGCTCGACGATATTATGAGGTTGAGCTCAGCGATCGTCGAATGGAGCTCGACGATCTACAGAAGTTGAGCTAGACGATCGTCGACCGGAGTTCGACGAATCGTCGTGCTGAGCTCGACGATTAGACTTGGTCTACAGAAAAACTTGGTCTTCAGGGCAGCTTCCAATCCTAGACTACTAACCCTTAGACCCAATTCTAATTGACCTATTAAGCTATACAGAAGGTCAAACACAGATTTCTAGAGACATAGTGATCCTGACCCAAATTAGTAATAGGGTGTTCCAACAATCTCCCCCTATTTGGGTTAGGAAAACTATTTACAGACTTTGGAAAAAATTAAATAACATCATACAATCAGAAAAGCATAAAAGCAATAGCAGCTAGACATTGCAGAACCATCACAGAGATATATATATATATATAACATCCAGATAGCAGTCAGAAAAACCAAAGATTGTCACCTTACAGAGTTACTTCTTCTCTTTGCTTTTAACCATCTTGATTTCTCTGTTAGGGTTCAAGGCTTCTTGTTTGGATCTGGTGTCATCTGCTGCACCCAAATAAATTTGCTTTGAAGTCCTGGGAACTACAGCAGCAGGATGCAACTCCATATATCTGTCTGCATCAAATAATTTGCTGGAGGCATATCTCTCTAATTCCTTCTGTCTTTGTTCTGACATAGTAGAAATATTGGAAGTGTCTAGGCCTTGTTCTTTGGCTTTCTTTATCTGGTCTAATGCAGCCAACTCCTTCATTCTAGCAGTCCAAGCAACAGGATTCTTCTCAGGGTCCTCAAATGGTACAGGTGGCTCATACCTGTTGGAAGAAGTGTCTTGAGGAGTCCTGGCAGTCACAGTTTCTTTGAGCTTGTAGGGGAAAGGACCTGATGATGTGTCAGAAGAACCATGTCCTCCCCTGGAATAAGGGTGCTGCCTGGAATGCCCTTTGGAATAAACTTGAGTCTCTCTTTGATTTCCCCTGTATCCTCCTCTCCTAGAGTAAGAACCCCTAGAATGGCTTTCCCTTTGATAGGTTCTAGCATGGGGTTGATAGGGAGCCTGGCTTCTAGCTGGGGCTGAACTTGCAGAGCTGCCACCTGCACCTGCATCAGGTGGAGGTGGTGGAGGAGGATGAGGGTGCTTGAACTGGGAGGAGCCCTTCTCATACTTTCTTTTCTTTTTCATTGCTTTTAACTGATTTTTGGAATACTGCATCCAATGTTCAGTAATTGGGCAGTTGTGCAGAATATAATAAGGAACATCATTATCATCTTTTACTTTGGCAGGTGGAACCCTTTTCATAGCCTTGCTTCTAGCCTTCCTCTTCCTGGCAATAGTGGCAGCAGAGTCATCAGAATCTGTCTTAAACTCATCAGAGTCAGAACTCTGGGCATCATATATAACATCTATCTTCTTCATAAGATCTTTCTTCAGTTGCATTGCAGCAGATGAGGCAGAAGCAGAAGGGGCAGCAGCAGGAACAGCAACAGATACAGCAATAGATATAGCAGCAGATATAACAACAGATTCAGCAGCAGTTACATGAGCAACATCAGAAACAGCACTAGTAACTTCAGGAGTGAGGGCAGCAGTAGCTTCAGGAACAACAACAAAAAGTGTAGCAGGCTCAACATCAATGGCCTCTGTCATCAGAAATTCCTTGGAAATGGGCTCATCAGAAACAAAAGGGATTTCAGCAGCAGTGGGAACATTTTCTTCAGCAGCACCAAAGACAGTTTCAGAGGCAGATTCAGTCTTTTCTTCAACAGCAGCAGCAGTAGTCACTGTGTGTATAAAAGAAGAAATAATACTGGGGTCACAGCCAGAGAAAGGCACCAGTGCCTTAGATAGGTCTTCTGAGGGCTGGACAGCAATAACTTCTTGTAAACAACTGAAAAAGGCAGGATCAAAGGCTAAGAGCAAAGACCTTAGGTCTATTGCCAAAACTGCAGTAGGAGCCTGAACTAGAGTAGGAGCAACAAGAACAGCAGATTCAAAAACAACAGCAGCAGCAGCAACAGTATCAACAGCAGGAGCAGAAGCAGCAGCAACAGCAGCATGAAGGCTGGCTTCATATGGCATCTCCCCCTGCCTGGATGCAGATACATCTGTATCAAGGCACACTGCTGGAGGTGGTGACTGAGGAATGAGGGATGAAAGCCTGGCAGACAGGGCTGCCACTGACTGTTGTAGAGGAGCTAAGGAGGCCTCCATCAGAAGAGAGAGCCTGGGGGCCAGTAGCTCATACAACTTGTCAGCTAAGGCTGGCAGATCTACTTGCTCAATGGCAGGAGCAGAGGTAGAGGGTATGGGAATGGCTGAGGATGCTGGAAGTGGAGGGCTGGATGGTGGAGGGATGGATGGCTGAGGAGTGGGGATTGTGGAGATGGAGGACAAGGGGATGGATATGGATGGAGTGAATGTGGGTTGGTCAAGGATGTGGTGAAGGAGATCTTGGAAAGATGTTGAGGAGGAGGGTAATTCTGGAGGAGAAGAGGGGTAATCATCCATGTAGGAGTCATCCAGAAGGGTGAATGATGGTATGGATGGAGATGAGGTGACATCTGGTGGTGGATATGAGAACAATGGGTGGAAGTGGTCTACTGGAGGTGAGGAAATGGTTGCTGGAGATGGAATTGAGGTTGGAGATGGGCTGGATATGGTAATGGGGGATGAGGCTGGAATGGTGGATGGAGCTGGAGGTAGGGTTGGACTTGGAGGAGGAGAGGAGGCAGCAACAGCAGCAGCCAGGTCTTCTGCAGGAGCAGAAACCTGTGGGGGAGTGACTCATGGAGTCCTGGTGCCTGAAGGAGCACTAGAAGAGGGCCTGCTGGGCTTGCTTATCTGCCTGTCCCACTTGCCAAAGAGGGCACAGGTGAGTCTCTTGGAGGCATTAATGTGCACTCCAGAGGAGACCAGCAGAGCAGGGCACCTTGCCTGAAGGAAAACTCCAAGAATTCTTCCAAAATTTACAAAGCTTTTATTGATTTTCTTCTTTATCAGGTCAAAGAAGACCTCTCCCCAATTCAAACTTTTCTTATCTACCAGAGCTCCCATGAGGCAGAGCTGATGTCTGGAGATGGTATCATGTGCAGAATGCTTTGCCAACAGCACCTTGCCTACAACATCTGCCAGGAACCTGTACTCAACTGACAAGTTCCTCTTAAACAACTTGCTAGGGTTTCCCTCTGGATGACCCATCCTGGCAAGAATATCAGAAAATTCCTCCCCAGATAATTCAGCAGTTTCTTCTCCATTTCTCAAACCAAAAACCTCTGTTAAGGCTGTGGGGGTCAGAGGTACCTGGGTTCCAGTAATAGTTCCAACTATTGTGTTGTTGTCAAGGTTGTGAGCAGTATAGACCCATTCTTTTATTTCATCTGAAGCAAGCTTTATTCTAGTGGTCATGAGGGCAGACAAGTTCTGATCCTTGAATAGACTCAAAATGTCCTGGAAGATTTGATCAGTAGTGTTGAATGAGTCCAGATCAATATCAAATCCTGCATCGAACTTCATGGCGGCTAGAACAGCAACTGATACGGCCATTGTACCTGCAAAACTTAACAAACAAAACGAACAAGCGTAGAACTGTTTGGAAGGAAGAAAATTCTTGCAGAGAAATTGAAAGCGCAAGAGAGAACGACGGCGAAAAATGAGTTTTATATTAGGGTTCGACGTAGAAATGGAAAGATCGTTGAACTCAGTTCGACGATCGAGGCTTCTAAAGGAATCTGAAGAGACTCCAACATCGTCGATCTCCGTTCGACGATCTTGGAAGGCGTCGAGCTCTGTTCGACGATCGTTCAGGGAACAAAATCATCGAGCGCCGTTCGATAATCGTTGACCGAAGGAGATAGTTCATACTATCTGAGAGGCGCTGAACTCAGTTCGACGATTCTGGGAATCGTCGATCTCCGTTCGACGATCTTTGGGAAATCGTCGAGCGCAGTTCAGAGATCAGAAAATTCTAGACACTAAGAAAAATCAGAATTTTGCCTAGTCTTGGTCAATTTTTAGCTTTCAAAATCTTGGATATTATTTAAGACTTCCTCCATCTAACATTCCTAACTGATTTAGGAAGAAAGTGTGTTTCTTTTCATCCAAAGGCTTGGTGAAAATATCTCCCCTTTGTAAATCAGTTGGGATATATTGTAATTCAATTTTATTCTTTTCAACATTGTCCCTTAAGAAGTGATGCCTAATCTCTATGTGTTTTGTCCTACTATGGAGGACTGGATTTTGAGCTATGGAAATAGCACTTGTATTGTCACAAAAGATTTTTGACTTCTCTAAGTTGTAACCATAGTCTAGGAGTTGATTTTGAATCCACGGTATTTGTGAACAACAACTGCCTGCAGCCATATATTCAGCTTCAGCAGTTGAAGTTGACACAGATGTTTGTTTCTTATAAAACCAAGAGACAAGTCTATCACCAAGGAACTGACAAGTTCCACTGGTGCTTTTCCTGTCAATTCTGCATCCAGCATAATCAGCATCAGATAATCCAGTTAACTCAAATGCTGAATCTTTTGGATACCAGAGACCTAGATTTGGACAACTTTAAACATACCTGAGAATCCTCTTTACTAATGTTAGGTGTGACTCTCTAGGGCTAACTTGGAACCTAGCACATATACATGTAGCAAACATTATATCTGGTCTACTAGCTGTAAGATACAGTAAAGAGCCAATCATTGCTCTATATGTTGTCTGATCAACAGGTTTCCCATGTTCATCAGCATCCAATACAGCATTGGTAGGCATGGGTGTTTTCATACAAGATGCCTCAGACATACCAAATTTCTTAACCAACTCATTAGCATATTTGGTTTCAGAAATAAAGATGCCTTCAGCATGTTGTTTGACTTGCAATCCTAGGAAGAAGGATAGCTCACCCATGCTACTCATCTTAAATTTAGAATGCATTAGGTTAGAAAACCTTCTGCACAATTTTGAGTCAGTAGAACCAAAAATGATATCGTCTACATAAATTTGTACTAGTAGGGTATGGGACTTATGGGTTCTGATAAAAAGAGTTTGGTCTACTCTACCCCTTATAAAACCATTTTCCAAGAGAAAGCATGCTAGGGTCTCATACCATGCTCTAGGAGCTTGCTTGAGACCATATAATGCTTTGTTCAGTCTAAAAACATAATCAGGATAAGTTGGAGAGATAAAACCTGGAGGTTGTCTGACATAGACTTCCTCTTTAATGTCTCCATTTAAGAAGGCACTCTTGACATCCATCTGATAAACCTTGAAGCCTTTGTGAGCTGCATAAGCTAGAAATATTCTGATGGCTTCCAATCTTGCAACAGGTGCAAAGGTCTGGTCGTAGTCAATTCCTTCTTCTTGAGAATATCCCTGTGCAACTAGCCTTGCCTTGTTCCTTATTATTACTCCTTGATCATCCAGTTTATTTCTGAATACCCATTTTGTTCCAACAATGGAATGATCCTTTGGCTTTGGCACTAGTTCCCATACTTTGTTCCTCTCAAATTGATGCAACTCCTCTTGCATTGCAAGGATCCAGTGTGGATCTTGCTCTGCATCTTGAATGGACTGAGGTTCAATTTGAGAAAGGAAGCAGGTGTGCAACAGGTTTTGGTTGACCTGATTTCTGGTTTGCACACTAGCTGAGAGTTCTCCAATTATTTAGGTAATTGGATGGTCTCTTGATGATACTAAATCAACAGGGGGTGTTGATTGTTCACCAACCTGTGTTGTTGTTTCCTCTTGTGGTACAACAACTGGCTCTTCAAGTGGTGGTTCAATATGTTGAGCATTGCTTTCATCTTCACTGCTTTCTTCTTCTTGAGCAACCTGTAGCTTGTTCATATCTTCAACTAGAGAGTGTTCCTGCAAAGGTTCTATGGTAGAAGAAATCTTCTCCTTGAAAGACATGTTAGTTTCATCAAAAGAAACATGAACAGATTCCTCAATTTTCAATGATGATGTATTATAGACCCTATAGGCCTTGCTGATCATGGAGTATCCCAGAAACACTCCTTCATCAGCTTTGGCTTGAAATTTTGCTAAATATTTCTTATCATTATTGTGAATATAGCAAATGCAACCAAAAATTCTGAAATAGTCAACTTTAGGTTTCTTCCCTTTGAGTAGTTCATAGGGAGTCTTTCCCTTCAGTTTATGTATCAGACTTCTGTTCAGCACATAGTTGGAGGTGTTCACTGCCTCTGCCCAAAAGGATATAGGTAGATGAGCATCTGACAACAATGTAGTGGCAGATTTAATAAGGGTTCTATTTTTCCTTTCAGCTACCCCATTTTGTTGAGGAGTTCTAGGAGCTGAGAAAGTGTGCCTGATCCCTTCACTCTGACAGAACTCTTGCATAAGAAGAGAATCAAACTTTGTCACATGATCACTTCTGATCAGGGCAATGTGAGTATTGAACTCAATCTGTATACATTTGAGAAACTCTGTCAGACACTTAAAGTTATCAGACTTCTTCCTTAGAAAGAACACCCAAGTGAATCTAGAGAAGTCATCTACAATTACTAAAGTGTAGGATTTCCCTCCTAGGCTTTGTACTGTGATGGGTCCAAATAGATCCATGTGTAACAGATACAATGTCCTAGGTGAATCACTCTTATTAAGTGACTTAAAACTGTTTTTAGTTTGCTTGCCTAATTGACAAGCCTTGCAGAGTCCTTCCTTCTTGTAGGGGCCAGAAGGTAGTCCTCTAACAAGGTTGTCCTTGGATAGCCTAGCAATTATTCTAAGGTTTAGGTGTCCTAGTCTCTTATGCCATAAAACATTTGGTCTACATACTGAATTGAATAAGCAGATATCTATAGTAGTTGAAAGAAAATCTACTAGGTAGATGTTACCTTTCCTTTTACCTGTCAACACAGTTGTGTTGTCCTCTAACTTGATTTTGCATAAGGTTTTGCTGAAGGTCACCTGGTACCCTTCATCACATAGCTGACTGATGCTGATTAGGTTGTGCTTCAGTCCTTCCACATATGCTACCTTCTTGAAAGTTACAGAACCAATCTGGACTGCACCATATCCTTTAGTTTGTCCAAAGTTGGAATCACCAAAGATAACTTTGGGTCCAAGCTTGGCTCTAAAGGAATTGAGGTTGTCCTTGTTCCCTGTCATGTGCTTAGAGCACCCACTATCCAAATACCATTGCTGGTTAGATGTTGGATAGGTCTTCTCCTGCACATAAAACAATTCACTTGTTTTTGACCCAGTTTACCTTGGGCCTAGGTTGATAACCTCTAAATTCAGAAATGAAAGACATCCCTGGCTGACTCTTATATCCTTCAGGATGATATCTCCTTGGGGGTATAATCCATTCAGTATAAGGGTTAAAGGTTTGGGATGAAGAACCCTTAGGATTCAATTTTGACTTGCCTTTGAAAAAGTTTCCAGAGCTCTGACCTCTGTTCGACGATCTTGGAGCTGCGTTCGACGATCGTGGGTCAGATCGTCGAGCTCCGTTCGACGGTCGACTATGGCCGAGGTTAGGTATATGGGATCGTCGACCTGCGTTCGACGATTTTTCCTGAGATCGTCGAGCTGCGTTCGGCGATCGTCGATCTTCATTCGGCGATCGTCGATCTTCGTTCGACGATTTCTGCTGGGGCTTAGTTTTCTGAGGCAGATCAGAATTTTTCCTGGCAACCTCTACAACTCCCTTTCCCTTGTCAGAAATGAACTTGATGGGAGTTGTCAGAACAATAGGTTGGCTGGATGAGGCACCCAAACCCAGTGTACTGTTGAATCTTGAGTTCACTGTGCTTGTGATGTCCATCAGCTTGATGCTTCTCCCATTAAGGGATTCTTCAAGCTTCTTGGCCTCAGAGAGCTCACTTTTCAGTGTAGCTATCTGTTCCCTATAGTTCTCCAACTCCTGAGAGAGTTTGAGGTTTTTTGATTTCAAAACATTTTGTTTAGATAATTGATTTCTGAGAGAGATGATCTCTTTCTCAGACTTTAGCAGGTCTAAACATAGTGCTTTAAATTCAGATTTAAAATCTTCTGAAGTAAAATCAAAAGAGCTGATTACCTGATCTTCTTCAGGTTGAGTCTCTGAGTCTGACTCTGACTCCTCTTCCTCTGAGTTGTGTTGTGAGGAATTGATTGCCATCATGCAGAACTCCTTTTCCTCTGCATCATCCTCATCATCACTGGAGCTGGAAGAGGCTTCTGACTCCTCTTCAGTCTCACTCCAGGATTCAGCAACAAATCCTTTCCTTGTATGCTTATTTTTGCTGGAAGAAGGTTTGCTATTGCCACTCCTTTTGGAGTCTTTCTCCTTTCTTCTCTCTTTTCTTTCCCTTCTGTCCTTGTTCTTGTTCTCTGGACAGTCAGGAACGATATGCCCTGGTTTCCTGCAACCAAAGCAAATAATGTCTTTGTTATTGCCAATGGACTTGTCATACCTTGGCTTATCCTGCTCCTTGTATGATCTTCTTCTGAAGTCCTTTCTGGCCATCTTATAGAATCTTTTGGCCAACAAGCTGAGAAGTTCATCATTGCCTGTTCCCTTTTCTTCAGGCAGATCCTCAGTTGCCTTAAATGCTATGGTCTTCTCCTTTCTTGTGGCTGGTGAAGCAGCCTTCTGTTCTTCCTCTCTGTTCTTGATGAGTAGCTCATAAGATTTGAGCTTACCCAACAAGGCTTCAGTGGTGATCTCATTCAGACTTCTGGCATCTTTAATTGGCCAGATACTTGAATCCCAAGTGCTGGGAAAGCACATTAGGATCTTGTCATTAAGTTCTGTCAGTGAGATCTCTTTGTCTAATGTCCTCAGTTCACTGACAATTAGACTCAGTCTGTTATACATGTCTCCCACTGACTCAGTCTCTCCCTTCTTGAAGTTCTCATATTGGGAGATGAGATGAGATCTTCTGTCCTTTCTCTCATCAGCTGAGCCTGAAACTATTTCTGAGAGCTTGTCCCAAATCTCCTTGGCTGAATTACATTCAGCTACCTTTTGAAAAATGTCATCTGACATTGTCTGAGCTAGAATGTTCATAGCCTTGGCATCAGCTACTTTCCACTTTTTGATGTCAGCATCTGTTCCTGATGGAGGTGGAACAGCATTTGTACTTGTACTTTCTGGGGGTCTTGGACACACTGTCAAAACAGAATTAAAAATATCTTCGTCAATAGAATTCATGTAGAGTCTAATCCTTGCTTTCCAGAGTGCAAACTTTGACAGATTGCACACTGGAGGTCTGGTGCTAGCATAATCTTTATTTTGGGCCATGATTTGTGCAAACAAAAGCTTAATAATAAAATATAAGAGAAGGATCTAGTTTGGGATCTTGGGGTTCAGGTGTTAGCCTGTACAACCAAACAGATATGGTATGTTTAACCAACCTCGCTTTGATACCAATTGAAAGGGAAACTAGATCTGATATACTCTAGAGGGGGGGTGAATAGAGTATATGGTGCTTTAATAACTTTTAAAAACTTTTACAACAATTGTTGTAATGTGTGTGAGCAGGGAAGCAAATATAAATCTATCACAGAATTAAACTATGCAAAAACTAAGCACAGACAAATCAAGGCCAGAAACAAAAAAAAAAAAGAAAATCAGCAGAACCAGATGACACAAGGAATTATAGTGGTTCCCCAAACTTGGGTACATCCACTCTTCTACCACCCTAGGTAGGAATCCACTGCAGGATGAGTTGATCAGGTGTCCTGGGCACCAATGAGCTTTTGATAAGGTGCTCAAAAACCAAATCAGATTTTTTGATCAGGTGTCTTGCCACCAATGAGCTTTTGACAAGGTGCTCAAAAACCAGATTCAAACTTTTGAAGGGAGTTTGAAAAACCCTTTACAGAGTGGGGGTGAGAGAGTGATGGCAGTCTTCTCTTTCTCAAGCAACTGAGAAGACTATGTGGATTGATGTCAAAGCTCCCCCTGAATCCTTGAAATCTTCAGGAAGAAAAGCTTTGCTGAGGGTGATAGGCCTTCAAAGATAGATCTCCAGCACAAGATGATTTCAGCAAGCTGAAATATTGAGAGTCTGGAGTCTTGAAATGATGTTGGCCTTGAACACTTTGAGAGCTGAAGAGATTTGAAGATTGCTTGATCTCTTTGATGAGTGTTCTTCAGAATTCTCCTTGACAGAAGATTTTGAAAAAGTCTCTATATTCTGAGTTGTGTATCCTCTTCTTGTCAATCTCTGTATTTCCACCTTCTTTCAAAAAATATTCTATCTTTTATTCTCTGTGCCAGAATAGAATATCACTCTGTCAAAGATAGCCGTTGGTCTGCATTGATTACAGCCTTAATTGCATAATTTCTTCTGAAGGAAAGTCCACTGAATTATTCCTTGAAAAATCCCTTGAAACTTGGTCCAGAAGTAAATGAAAACGACTAGCAGATCTTCTGAATTAAATGTAGAATAACTTCTAACTGATTTGAATTTGAATTCTGGAAGATAACTGAAAACGTCGAACTGAGCTCTACTATCGTCGAGCTGAGCTCAGCGAACTGGAAAATTCAAGCAGCAAAACAATCGTCGATCTGAGCTCAAAGATCGTCGAACTGAGCTCAGAGATAAAGATCCAGTGCAGAGTCAAAATCGTCGACCTGAGCTCACCGATCGTCGAATGGAGTTCGACGATATTGTGAAGTTGAGCTCAGCGATCGTCGAGTGGAGCTCGACGATATTATGAAGTTGAGCTCAGCGATCGTCGAATGGAGCTCGACGATCTACAGAAGTTGAGCTAGACGATCGTCGACCGGAGTTCGACGAATCGTCGTGCTGAGCTCGACGATTAGACTTGGTCTACAGAAAAACTTGGTCTTCAGGGCAGCTTCCAATCCTAGACTACTAACCCTTAGACCCAATTCTAATTGACCTATTAAGCTATACAGAAGGTCAAACACAGATTCCTAGAGACATAGTGATCCTGACCCAAATTAGTAATAGGGTGTTCCAACACTGGCCAAGCTGCCATCAGAAACAAAAAGGAGGGCATGTCTCATGTCATCATGAAGGCCCTTGTAGATCCTCTTCGCGTAGCCCGCATTGTCCAACAGGTACAAGTCCGCAAAACGGGCTAAATGTGTGAACTCCTGATAATACACCAATACTATCATGCTACCTTGCCTCAACTACAAGAATCTATCACCGAACTCATCCCTTGCCAACTTTGGTACAAAGTTCTCCAGTAGCACTTCCCTGAACTCCTCCCACGAAATTTTTGCATATTCCATCCCCACGAAGGTAGTGTCCAATAGTGACTTCCACTATCTCTTCACATGGGACTCCAAGCAAGATACTGTTAATATCACTGCCTCCTTCGTCGGGCATCGAATCCCAGCCAGCATCTCGTAAATGATATCCTGCCACTCCTCTGTACGAAATGATGACTCCGTCCCGAGGTAGGATGGTGGAGAAAGACCTCGAAAGATGTTTAGCTAGTTTGCCCCGGGGTTTGGCTGAGGATCCGGAGCCGGCTAAGTCTTGAATGCCCCCATGATGCTCGTCAATGTCTGTCCCATCTCCATTTGCTTAAATGGTGTAGGAGCTGGCGGAGGTGGAGAAACATTCTGAGCCTGAGGTATACACTATCGAGGGGTAGGATTCGTCGCAAGCTACACAAGGAAAAGCCAATTGTTAGGTGGTTTACCCTTAAATTATCTGAAAAGTGGACTATTGCATGTGGTTTCCCATATCGGTGCACCATTACTTCCGCTGCTAGTTTGTCCTCAAACTAAGCTTGTGCGGGGTGTCCCAGGGTTTTTGTGGACTTCTTTTCTTCGAATCGAGGTTCCCTCTGATAACAGTTTGTATGACCATATTTTTTTTCTTTTTACCTCTGAGGTCTTATGCCCAGAATTGTCGTTTTGTGGTGACACCAAGACTCGGGAAGGTCGCCACTACAAAATGTTGATCCTGCTGGCAGTAATGATCACCAAAGAAGTAGAAGTATATAGTCAGAACACTTAAGTCTAAGTCCCCAAATCACATGTAATATATGAAAGAGAATCACAGCAAAGTCTATAGAGTAATAGAATGAAAACGGAAATAGTAAATCACTAGAGATAAACTGGCTCTTACTTGGTACATCTTGTCCTCACTACAAGACTCTTGTGGAAGCAAAATATACTAATCACTCACGGATCCTGAAGATGGTGCTCTTGTGCTAGACTGGCCCACCTCCATGTGTATCGTACTATGCTGGTGCTGCATCTCCTGCTGCTGCCCCTATCTCCCATCCGGAGCCCCTAAAATGTTTGGTCCACCGACCGTTAGTCAAAAGAATAAGCCAACTATCATCCTCGCCTCCCCCAGCGACTCCTAGGCACCATGCGGGAAGAAGGAGACGTAAGATATTGAGGTGGAGAGTGAGCAAGAGTAGGTGACGTCGGTCCTAATCTAATAGTTATATTATAATATTCACAGTGCTATGAAATATAAGCTAGCAATTCTAAAGTACTAGAGCACTAATAAGTAAAAAGTAAAATGCACCATAAAAGAAATGTAACAGTTAACCATAAAGAAAGTATTCATGGCTTATAAGCATGCCCACACAAGCTTATAAACTATGGGATCATTTGGCATGGCTTAGCGTATAAAAAGTCTCATACTAATTTATACGTTAGGGGTAAGGGTTAAAATATGATGATGACATGATATGATATATTATGTGGGTTTAATGTTATGTTCATACAAGTGTAACACAAACACGACTCTATGCGCACATACCTTTAGTTCCCCCATTTGGAGTTAGCTAAACACTCTGGTACCTGCCGTCGTGGGAAACAGATGCAGTGGGTTTGGCCACCCCACCTCTAGGATGGCATTAGCACCTCCTAACATGTACCTTTGTATGCCTCAACGCGAAGAACACACCACGTAGCCTCTGCGTACTCTACTGGAAAATCCACCAGTCTTTTCCATGCCTAAGTGTAAACCACATACGCTGAGTCATCGTATTGACATCGGTGTGAATGACCGTCAAATACCGAAGACCCACCACCTTATGTACATGCAGCCATGAATTCCCAAGCCATCGGCTCCCCGGACTAACCTGTATGTTACAACTACCTTCCGAGCCTTCGACTCAAGAGCCTAACTTGCCCATTTCCACAACCATCGAGCCTACCGATCGGGTAACCAAACCAAACAAGTCTCCCAATCCATCAGGGTTATTGAAAGTGAAGTACTAGTATTTACTAGCTGCACTTTAATCATTTTTGTCTTATGGTTCAGGGTTAACCTTGGACTGCCAAGGGCATTCCCTACGAAGGGCTCTCGAGGGCAGTAGGAACTACGATGGGCTGAAGTCTAAAGCTCCCTTTCGCAAGATAGTTATTATTGTTGGTATCTACCCATGTACCAACTCTCCTGATCTTACACTTGATCTAACCCTAAGTGTATTTAGACTTCCTCCAAGGGAAAAACGATCCATCGTCGATCCCGAGAATAACCATGCATCCTAGTCAACCAGACTATCACAACTTGACTCCTACTTATGACCACTTTCTTATCCAACCAAACCAAATTCATCAACTACCTCACCTTTCCCTGCCAAGGCTTACATATTATCTTATTTCTATAGCTTTACTATGTGCAGACCTAATAAGCTACATGACGTGCATGAATCATGACCCCCTCCAAATATTCATCCAAATGACCTAAGATTATTACTGGGGGTCTAACATGATATTTTAAAGATAAATCCAAAATATAATATTTTTCCTAATTTATTTGTCATTTATTTAATTTTCTGCAAAATCAGGCCAACTGTGCTTTTGAACACCAAGTATAATTTTATGACATGGTATGACCTTAAAAAAATTATGAGAAGAGTATATCATCAAATTAACTATAATTACTGAATTTCACAATTTTCCAACAAGGTTTTATCGTCTAAACTAATTTTCGACTAAATAACCACAATGATTGGGCAAAACAAGAAATAATATAATTATCATCCAAAAATAATAGAAAACTTACCAGATATCAATAGTGAACAAAAAAGACTACTGAACAAAAATCATAATTTTATAAAAAAGTTAGGTCACCCAAATAAATCATTTAAAATATTCTACTAAAAGCACTTTCTGAAGCATCCTATACAAAAAGTCTTTCAATACTTTTATAAAAATACATAGAGCAAGATGAAGACTTAAGATGTCCTCAAACCAAATATCATGACTTTTAAGTGAGTAATTAGTTCATAATAAATTCCTTGATAAATAGGATAGAAACTAGGTTGTGAATAAAGTACCAAAAATAATACTCTAAAATTCATAACAAAATTCCCAGAGATTAGTGACAACTATTTAAGGTCACTGCATAAATTTCATGGACATCCATGATCATATAAACATATAATAAAATCACAAGTAAAAGTGCATTAATTAGTCCTAAACTATTTTAAGGGATATGTAAGTTCCTTAAGGTCCTAAAATCACTCACTCGGGCTTAATTCCACCCTAGAAACTCTCCTACCAAGTTTCAAAACATTCCAACGACATATGGTCTCATGTCCCTCTTTGAGCTCAAAACTCAACCTTAGGGTTCACACTAGGGTTCTAGGGCATAACAACCATAAACCACCCAAAATCTCTTAGAGTATATTTTAAATGACATTAAGTCAGTGGCCAAGGATTCATCCCTTTTGGGTGAGGATTGGCCACACAACCCATCAAACACCACTTGCCCTAGTTTGCCCCTTAGGGACCAAACTTTGGTCACACCAATACCTACACAAATCAAACCCAAATGGGCTGAGATTTTTACTAGTGACCTATCACAAACCTAAGGGTCATCCACCAAAATATTGGGTAATTCTTAGGTCATTAGACCCTCTAATTAACTCAAATATTGATTACTAAATATTTAAAAAAACTGTAGAAAATGAAAATACTGCATAAAACCAAATACTACATAAAATAAGACAGAATCATTAAATAAGATAATATTTAATCTATAATATAAAATCTGATTCAGCACAGATCTAAAAGCTTAATAGACGGAATTTGTGCGTCTTTTTCCTCTGGCTGACGGCCAAGATTCCTTCAACCTGGAGCTACTTCCATGACCATTTCCCGGCCACCCGGCCACCTCCCTGGCCGGCCACCACCACCACCGTTGAGGTGGTGGCTATCACTGGGCGGTGACACGACCACCGAAGGGATTGTTTCTAGCGAACCCGCAACTTCAAAATTTCATGGAATTTCTTCAAATCACCTCAATAGATCGGGCTAAATTTAGCCCGATTTATCTCCTAGTCGAACTAAGATGCTAGCACACGGGAGAGAGGGGAAAGTCGACCTGGATGCTAGCTTGTCGGTGGGAACAGTAGTGGTGAGCCATGGTCGACCCTTGCTCCAGTGAGTTTGCTTGATTTCTGGTTTCTCCAGCAAAAGCCTAGATCCAGCAGTCATTTTCCTCTCCCTAGGATCAAAGAAGATGATGGCGTCCTTTGTAAGTAGTGTGAGTGATGGCTAGGCTTCCTTGTCTCTTCCTCTTTATAAGAAGAATTAGGGCTTAAGTTGTTTGCCACGTGTCAGCCTAATGTTGGACCGCTAATTATTTTGGGTTGCTTTGCCACATGTCGCCTTAGTTTTGGACCGCAAATCATTGTTTTAAATAAATCTTCTTAAGAAGATCAACATATTAAAAAGGTTGTTGAAGAGAAATAGGTTCAAATGTGCCATCAACGCATATCCTGAAAACATGGTTCAGTTATACTAGGGAACCAGATGAAAGTACTCTCTCCAAAAGCACTGAGTGGTGTAGAGACCACTCAACTCCGCGTTGAGTGGTTTTGAGACCACTCAACACCACGTTGAGTGGCATTGAGTGGTGTTGAGACCACTCAACGTCGCGTTGAGTGGCGTTGAGACCACTCAACGCCACGTTGAGTGGCGTTGAGACCACTCAATGCCGCGCTGAGTGGCGTTGAGACCACTCAACGCCGCGCTGAGTGGCGTTGAGACCACTCAACGCCGCGCTGAGTGGAGTTGAGACCACTCAACGCCGCGCTGAGTGGCGTTGAGACCACTCAACGCCGCGCTGAGTGGCGTTGAGACCACTCAACGCCGCGCTGAGTGGCGTTGAGACCACTCAACGCCGCGCTGAGTGGCGTTGAGACCACTCAACGCCGCGCTGAGTGGCGTTGAGACCGCTCAACGCCGCGCTGAGTGGCGTTGAGACCACTCAACGCCGCTTTGAGTGGCGTTGAGACCACTCAACGCCACTTTAAGTGGCGTTGTGACCACTCAATGCCACGTTGAATGGCGTTGAGTGGTATTGAGACCACTCAATGTCGTGTTGAGTGGAGTTGAGTAGTGTTGAGATCACTCAATGCCGCGTTCAGTGGCGTTGAGACCACTCAACGCAGCGTTGAGTCCACTAAAAGCCTCAGCATCCAGAATGTCTCTAAGTCAAAACTGTTGAGTGGCATTAAGACCACTCAGTACCGTATTGAGTCCACTCAATGCCTCATTGAATGGCTTCGAATTCACTCAATGCACTTGATTCCTCGTCGAATGGCGTCGAGTGCACTCAACGCACTCGATGCCTATTAACTATAGAATATTTTTTTCCTAAGTTAGAGTTGATTGAACCCCATAGTGGGTCCTATGTGAATCCCCCCTAACCCTTATGTCAAACCTAGTCTATCCTCATTCATCCACCACATGTCCTACCCTAATCTTATTTAAGGGATCTAGATGTTTGAGTGATATTACAAACGGCACCCTCTTTAACTCCATCCTATAGAAGCCTTGTTGCGGCCCCAGTGTGAAGGACATCATCAGGGTATGCCCTAACATCTCCTACACCTAGAGGACCTCCTTTTGGAACCGATCCACATAGCTCCTCGGGGTTTCGTTCACCCCCTGCTTGATGTGGAATAAGTACTCGGACTCCTTCTTCCTCTTCTTAGAAGTGGTGAATCTCAACATGAACACCCGGCGTAGGTCCTCGAAGCAACAGATAGAGCTGGCTGGTAGATGGTGGAACCAATATCTTCCCTTCTCCTTGAGGGTGATGGCAAATAGTCTGCACTTAAAGGCATCTGACATCTGACTTATCGAAACCACATCCTCGAACCACTGGATTTGCTGAATCGTGTCATCCTTCAAGGTGTAGTAGGACATCTCCGGCTCTCAAAACCCCTCTGAAACTGGGGTAGATGAAACAAACTCACTGAAGGGGCTGTCTCCCCCTACTGGGTGAGCCGGGGGATCTCGCATACCCATCTCATCGATCCGGCCTCCTCTTGTCGAGCCGGTGAACAACACTCGCGCCTGCAGATCTCGCTCCCACCCCTCCTCTGCTACCTCCTTCCCAGCTCGCCAAGTCGGGGTGTCCTCGCCCAGGGCTGGGGCAGTGGTAACTGGGACTGCTGGCGACGAGCACTCGGCACGCGTACCGAGTGCGAACTTGACGAGGCTAACCACCTCCTGCCGAAAATCCTTGAACATCCCGATGGTGGCGAATGGAGGGGAGGTGGTGAGTCGGCCCTGTCAGATCTCTATCATTCTCCTCCAGTCATTGAGCTCGCAGAAGATTTCGGTGCTGACCACTCTCCATGCTCACCACACCAAAAATGTTGAAAACAAAAATCGGTCCCTGTGGAGTTCGACCCTTGGTAAAGGGGTGATCGTACACTTACTTCTCTCTTACAAGCCAAATCTAGCATGGAGGTCCCACCACAACTCGGAAGATCTTAGAGGTCTTCCCCTCCTTAGCCAAGTGCTAGGCTAAGGATACGTCAGAAAGTGAGAAAAGATCAGGTCACAAGTAAGCATGCCTTCTGAGGTACCCCCTTGGGTCTATTTATAATTTTCTGAAAATGATCTGCCAACAACCAACTGTCACTATTCTAAACAATTATATGCAGTCCAGGTTGGCCTGCTAATAGTGTAACTCTATTGTTCTAAAAGGCTATGGGCATGACAATGAGAGTAAAATGGTAAAGGATACATCACTGGGCGAGTGGTCCATGAAATTCCACTATCCTGGGGTATCAAGTGCCTGATAAGGTTTTTATTCGCCACATCCTTGGGGGCCAGGGCGAGTGCGGTCCCGGCCTGCCCCACTCGCCGACTACCTACCGAGATGTCAGGGGCGAGTGCGAGCCTGTCTGCTCCACTCACCCCTTCTATGCTACCCCCAGCCCAGGTGAGTGGGACAGACCTAAAGATACTCGCCTCCTTCTTACTCGTCGGGAACATGGACTGCGCCAAAATGGCTGGACCAACTTTGGCTGACACAATTCGCCGGATACGCGTATGTACACTTGCAATAGAGGTTGCACTAGTAGAGCACAAAATATAAGAGTTCTACTTAGTTTGAGATTGTAGTCCTGGAGCTGATGCTGGATCCATAGTAGTTATGCACAGTAACTATCAGCTGAGATGATGCTTGCCGCTCCAAAAGACCAATCTTCTTACTAGAAATTTACAGATGCCAAAGGATCGTTTTCTGTCTTCTCTACAACCATGCTCTGGGGGCTTGCTTCAACCCATATAATTCCTTAAGATGGCTCCTTGTTACAAACATATGCCTGGAACATCCATTATCCAAGTACCATATTGGCATTGTATTGGTACTTGGACACCATGTTGTTGGGTACATTGGGAATTTTATACCTGATTTGGAGATGCCCTTTCAACTCAATGATATACACAAATTTGTATTTGATATATGTTGAGTTTACTTGTGCAGGTTCTATGATGAAGGAAAAACAAACAAAGGACAAAAGTGTCGAGACACTAGGCAAGTGTCGACACCTTGTAAAAGCAGTGCTGAAACAAGGAATCAAGTTATGTCGATACTCAGGACTAGTGTCGACACCCTTATTCAAGTAGTGTTAAGACATGAAAAGCTGTATCGACACACTTCACACAAGTTATGCCGAGACTGGAAACCAGCTGTTTCAACACTCAGGACTAGTGTCGACACATTTCACTCAAGTTATATCGAGAATGAAAGCAAGCTGTGTCAACACCCAGGACTTGGGTTGACACCGTTAGTCAAAAACTCAACTGTGTCGACACTCGGGACTAGTGTCGACACATTTCTCACAAGTTATGCCGAGATAAGAAACCAGCAATATCGAAACTCAGGACTAGTGTCGACACATGTTACACAAGTTGTGTCGAGAAAAGAAGCTAGCAGTATCGACACACTCGATTGATTTCAACATCCCTATAAGAGAAGTGTCGACACCCAGGACAGGTGTTGACAGATTCTAAGTACTGAAGTGTCAACACCTTCATGCAGAATCTTTCAAGAGAGAAATTATTCTAAGTCCAGGACTTGAAGCTTGAAGTTCTGACAAACATTAGGACTGTCAGATGTTAGTGGATTAACCAGGGTAGCCGGTCAATTTTGCCAAACCCTATATAAGGAGACCAACACAACAAAAACTGAGTGATTATTCTTATTCTTCTCATCAAAGTCTGTTAAAAAAATTCAAGAGAATTTTGTAGGCGGAGAGGAGGCAGATCGTGGATCAACTTCATTCTTCTACAGCAAGATTCAACCCTACCTTCTCCTTCAAGAAGATTTGAAAAATCTAAGAAGGGTTGAATCTTGTTCTTCACAGCCAAGGTTAAGGGATAAGAATTCACATCAAGATCTAATCAAGAATAAGTCACCAGTCTCTTTATTCCTGGGTGAACCTCAAAATTCAAATTTTGTCTGCTATAATAATTTTGTAAGATTTATTAGTAGATCTGAGGTGTAGGAGGTTGATTTCTCTGAGTTGTAAGCCTAAATTAAAAAAGCTAAGGTAAGGTTATGAGCCTGAAGTAGGAGAAGGGGATATTTCTCTGAGCTGTAGGAACTGGAAGGTTTTGAGTATGTAGGGCAAGGGTTTGCCTGAGGAGTAGGAGTGGAGGTGCACTCTGAGGTAGGGTTCTTGAAGTGGAACTTGAGTTATAGGATCTTGAGAATCTGAGGTAGTACATTGCTTTGTCTGACTTGTATGAGCCAACTGGGCTTTGAGGTGTAAAATCTGAGGATCTATGGAAAAATAAAGAAGAGTTTGGTCGAATCTGGTTCATTGCTAGATAGGCGAAGGGGGAAAGTGGATGTACCCATAAATTGGGGAACCATAATAAAACTATTGTTGTGTTGTGCTTTGCTGCGTTGTGATTTGTGCTCTGATGTATACTGTTTTGTTAAATTTAATATGTGATGTTTTCAGTAGATCAACTGTGCTCTTGAATACTGTGGTTGGATTAATAAACACACTAAGAAATTTCTGTGACTTAAAGTAGACAAGATTAAAATTGGACCTATTACCCCCCCCCCCCCCCCCCCCCCCCCGCTAGGTGACTCTCTATACTAAATAAATACTTTACAATTGGTATCAGAGCGAGGTTCACTGAATAGGCATTACAGTTAGTGAGAATCCTAAGGATTAACATAAATTAAATCGTGGCTCAAAGAGAAAACCATTCCATCAAGCTCCCAGTCTGCTCTAAACAAAACTTTAGAATTTGGAAAGAAATGGTTAAACTCTTCATGGATGTTGCAGATCCAAGAATATACATCACAGTATTAGAAGGACCTTTCATCCCTATGAAAGTGTCAATTCTTGATGCCAACATAAGGACACCTAGGACCTACATGGAAATGGATAAGGATGAGATAATTTGTCATCTATAGACAAGAGGGCTCAAAACATAATTGTTAGTGATATAGATGACTCCTCATTCCAAAACTTGATTCATTGCAAAACATCCAAAAAATGTGTGAATCATTGATTGTACATATGAAAGGTACTGATGAGGTTAGAGATGACAGAAAATCTCTATTAAACCAGTAGTGTTAACCTAGAAATCGGCGATCCCACCCAAGGTAGCCCGCTTGCTAGTCGCGACCTGCTCCGGGTTCCCCATGTAGGTCACAACCAGTACTCCAAGGATGGGCAGACAGACTACTCTGTCTGCTCAGGCCGCGTGGCTAGGGCGGTCTCCCCGGCCTGACCGCCTAGGTCGCGCTGTTGAAATTTCCCGGACCTTGGAGTGAGCAGGGGTTATCTCAACTTAAGTCAGTCACAACTAGAAACACATGTAGCACAAGAGTCTTTATTGATTAACAACAATCTTCTAAATAAGGCGAGACATACATGGCGAGACATGCTAAACCAAATAATCACCAAAGGGAAAGCAGAGATTACAAATACAAGACAAGACAAACAAGTCGAGCGGACTCAAACACCAAACCGCAGGTCTAGTGCTTTGGAGTTTGCACAGTCCGCCAGGTCGCTAGACCGCAACCGAAGCCGCGCGGACTACCCCTTATTCCAATGCTAGCTCTAGCCGCTGATCTGCAAGCCGCCTAACCGTAGGGTCGCCTAGCCGCCAGACCGCACAGGCTGCGATGCCGAATAGAACAGTCCACCTGAAGCAGGCGACTTATTGAACCCCAAACCAAGTTGCTAAAGAGAAGACCGTCTGGTCTCTATCCGCGACCTCCTATTTACCGTCTGTTGCTTAACCGCAGAGTTTGCACTGTCCCTGACCGCAATCAGAGCCAAATAATGGCTTTCCAGCGCTATCCGCACAACCTGCAAAGCACAACTCGGTCAACTCTATAAAACCACGCGGACACCAAAAGTCAGTCCACAACAACTGTTGCGGGCTCAAGTTACTGTTCAGTAACTTCGATTATCTCCTATTCCTGATGTGACATGGGTCCTATTTATAGGCACGATAATGAGTGTGGTCATCGCCCTAGCCGATAGGATTACCGCCACAAACCACAGCAAGAACCAGTGTATCCGCAAGCCCGCGGATACACACATCAGTCCACCGCTGCCTGTGCAAGATAACCAGTCTGCCTATGCTTCTCCAAGGCTAGACATAATGCCAGTCCGCCTTATCGCCAAAGGACAAGTCAAGAACACCACAGCCGGACTCCGCAGCAACATTGTCCACCAATCCGCGGACACAGCTCTAGCCCGCTTATCCCGAGCCCACAGCCTCGCCACCAAGGCAATTGCTGGAATCAGCGGACACACCGCTTCAGTCTGCTTATCCTGAGCCCACGGCTTCGCCACCAAGGCAACTGTCGGACTCGGCGGACACATCATTCCAGTCTGCTCAGACTGCGGATAGCTCTAGTCTGCATATCCCTACATACAACTCCAGTCCACATACCCTGAGTCCATAGCCTTATCACCAAGACACCTACCTGACTCAGCAGACACAACTTCAGTCTGCTTACATAGCAAACACCTCCAGTCCTCATATCCCGAGTCCACGACCATGCCAGCAAGGCAATAGTCAGACTCAGCGAACCCAGCTCCAGCCCGCACGCAGTTGCAGACACAATCTACAGTCCGCTTCTCCCAAACTCGCAACCAAGGCACATAGCACTTCTGCCGAGCTCAGTGGACTGAGAAGAAATTCGCGCTCCACTGTGCGATCTCCCGGGACTGAGCCAAACATAGACCTAGTTCAGAACCAACCAAGTCCACACCACTGGCCATAAGGGCCAGTCCTCACTTACTAGTGGACGCTGGGTCCAGTCAGCCAAACCCAGCAACCTCCAGCACCTGTCCGCACTGACTGGCGATCTCCGCAGCTTCCACTTGCCGCTTCAGCAGAGCAAGACAAAGGCTTCTGCCAAGCTGATCTGCTGAGCTTCAGTTCTTCAGTCCACTTCGTGTCGGACTCCGCGGATAGAATTGCTATCCGCCCGGTTACCTTCTGGGATCCAGCCGCTTGTAGAGCATAAGCTGGCCTGGCTAACCGCCCCTGCTATCTGTATAGTCCGCCCGAACAGACCACCCAGGCCGCCACAGAACAAGCCGTCTGCACCAGCCCCATCGACCTAGCTGTCCGCTAACCCTGTTTGCATAGTCCACGCGGATAGGTTGCCCAAGTGTTCCACTCACCCACTTTCACTTCACAATTTTCAACACGCACAACAGTCGTCTGTTCTGCAGGGGCTGCGGACATATGCCTCAGTCCGCCCCTACAGGCCGCGCAGTTAGGTAAGCTAACCACGCAATGGTTCTGCCAACAATAGGGCGGACTTCATCAACGGGTGGCCACCTATGCGAATTACGCGACCAGCTCAACTCCAGTGCACCGTCAGACAATAGTGGCGACCTGCCTCCTCAGCCCGCCATTAATAGCGGCGACGAACCTTCAGCTTGCCGCATAACAGGAATGGTGACCTGCCTCCAGGCCGCCAGTCAGCAACGACTACCTTCTCCACCTCGTCAGTATGTGCGACCTTCCTCCTCATTCTGCCAGGTCTCCAAGACATCACCCAGCAAGACAGGCCTCCACCATCAGAGGCGAACTCATCTTGTCCAACGCAAGCTAGGGGGACTCATTATGCAGTCTGCCAGAAGCCTCCGGGCCAGTTTCAGTAGTTGGCGACCTGCCTCCTTAGTCCGTCAGGTCGCCAAGCCCTTGTCGCCTAGTAGGGGGAGTGTAATGCCCCTGATTTTCCGGCAATTATATAACTCTCATGTTAACGTCATAATGACGTAAGGGGCGTTTCATAACGTGGAGTTGACGACGCGTCGCCGTTAGTGCGTTTTCGCATCTATTCGATCGAGTCAGCCAAATTCACGAATCCTTGTCGAAAATAAAAAATTTCACATTGCGAAATTAAATTGATTAATTTTTGACATGCTCGTCAAGTTTCGTCGCGATCCGAGCGATATTCGAGCCTCGGCAAATTTCCAAAGTTTTGAAGAATTTATGTTCGTGTTAGACTTTGAGGGTTTATATCTCAAGAACGGCTCGTCAGATTCTAGTTTTGATTTCCCCGTTAGATTTGTAGCATTAGTGTTCTCCTTCGGTGCAAGTTTCGTTTAATTCGGCGCTCGTTTGGGCTTCGGTACTGAGTCTTCTCGAGAAGCTATGGTTCTACTCGATTAGCCCGTTTTATATTTTACTCGGGCGCCGTTTTGAGGGTCAAAAAGGCATTGTATCAACAAATGGTCAACATCAAATTTGTTCGTCTAGACGAGATCTACAACTTTCATGTTGACCACTTTTCGATTTGAAGCCGTTTTGAACCCCTAATTCCATTTTCTCTGCAATAACTCGAGTGGTGCGCTGCTACTCGAGTATATGCTGCTTCTACTCGAGTAATTCATGTTTTAACTCGAGTAATGAGCCTCTACTCGAGTATATTATGCTACTACTCGAGTAGGTATGCTACTACTCGATTAGGTATGCTGTTACTCGAGTAGGTATGCTGTTACTCAAGTAGGTATGCTGCCACTCGAGTAGGCTGTTTCATTTTACGTTCAGACATCGTTTTGAGGGTCAAAACGGCGTCGTATCAAACATTCGTCAACATGAAATTTGTTCATCGCGACGAGATCTACAACTTTCATGTTGACCACGTTTCGATTTGAAGGCGTTTTGAACCCCTAATTTCGTTTTTTCGCTCACCCGCTCGTAAATAGCACGTTTTTAGACAAAACTTTTCATAAATACTTATATATATATACTTAGAATTAGAACTGGCCCCACTCTTTATTCAGGACTTCTTCTTCTTCTTCTTCTTCACTGAAACGAACCAGAGCTGAAGAAAAGTGAGGAAGGTGATGGCGGAGCGTGAGATTTCGTGAACTTTCCGGTGGCCGCTGACGGTACTCCGGTGCTCGAAATCGTCATCCGATCGTAGATCTGGAAAGTTCTCGCCGAGAGCTATGCCCTCGTGGTAATTTCTTTCCCGTTTTTTGAGATTTCTCGTTAGGGTTTTTCGGCCCTAACCTCTATTTTGGCCATTTTCGTTCTGATTTCGACTCCTAGCGTCTTCTTTTGCCCCGATCTGCGACGTGGGGTGATTCGGAGAATTTTTCCAGTAAAAACGAGGCAAGTGGTATTCTTGCTCTCCTTCTTGTTCTTGATTCTATATTTTTGCCATTTTTCTACATTTGTTTGAGTTTATTATGTTTCGATTGTGGAGATACTTGTCCGGAAATCCAAATTTTTCACCCTCTATTCCTGGAATTGTGACATGTTGTCCCTAAAGCCTTAACCCCAAATTTTATTTAGTCCACTGAACTGGTAAATAAATTGGTTGTCGTGCTTTTATAACCATCGAGTGATCTTGTTCGCGTTTTTTTTCTTTTCTTGATTAAACTTCACTTGCTTTACTTTGAAATGCACTTATGCAGTCCACTTTGTTGGTTATTCCTTGAGTTCATGATGAATAAAAAGAAATGAACCCTGCTTGTATAATTATGTAACTAAAGAAACACAGATGGAATGTGCGCGTTGGGGTCCTCCTTTGGCATAGTGCATTATGCTCAGATGAACTATGCGCGTTGGGGTCCTCCCTCGGCATAGTGTTTGATACTCAAATGGACTGTGCGCGTTGGGGTCCTCCCTCGGCATAGTGCTAAATTCTCAGATAGACTGTGCGCGTTGGGGGTTTCTCCCTCGGCATAGTAATTGTTAATGAAAGATTGAACTTCTGTTGCTGGTACCTGTTCTGTCTTGTTAATGTGTTTAGCCCTTCTTGCTCGGCTAGTTTTACTGTTGTTTACTTTTACTCTGCTGACCATTTTGTTGGACTCACTTTTCATTTTCTTTTACTTGGAGGTTTGTGTAGTCTGCTTTTACTCTTGTACTACTTGTAACTTGCTTCTGAGGTGTTCTTATTTTGAATACCTCAGGATCAGAGTTGTAGCAGGTTTAGCTGACAGCATTGGGCTTCTGGTGCTGCTAGTTTCTGCGGCCGTTTGATTCCACCTCTGAGCTTGAGGTAGTTGTCTTGTTTAGACTTGTCAGATTTTACTATGTATTCGTGTCAGTTGTTGACGCCCATAGACTTTGACTTTTCTGTGATTGACTACTTGTTATTGTTACTGCTGTTACTTATTACCTGATTGTTCTTGCTCTCTAGGAAAGATTTATGTTAGGATGCATTTAGTTATTTTAAAGTATACAAAACTGCATTTCAGGAATATTGGCATGGCATGACTTCAACTACTAAATCTACTACTTTTTAGCGTACAAAAGATTTCTATATATCTCTAGAAAATGTAGAAGTCACATCATCGTTTCATGACACTGGACCCTCACTCCCACGTAGGATAACAAATGAGCTAACTCAATACATTCTGCCGCGTAAAATATGTATATTTTCACACCTATGGACAGTAGTCCACCCGACCGAGGGACACGGTCATTAACACTATTAATTTATATGCATTGTTTTTAACTATAAGTTATAAACATTTTACTTGAAGTAAATGTGAGGACGGGTTGCCTGAACGTCTGCAGTTGTCCCCTGCATGACGTGGCATCACGGTGTGTAGTTTCTCTACTCTGACGTATTTTTGAATACAGAGAAAATGCGGGCTGTGACAGTTGGTATCAGAGGGAGGTTTTGTGTAACGCCCCGAAACTCAAAGGAGCAACGGGGGACGTTTTGGTCCAGTTTTGGGTTCTGGCAGCAGGCACACGGCCTGGGACACGGGCGTGTCCCAGGGCATGTCAAGCTTGTGTCGACACTCAGCCATAAGTCGACACTTTGGTGTCGACAATGTGTCGAGACTGGGCACACGGCCTGCGACACGGGCGTGTCGACCCGTGTCGACACTTAGCCGCGAAGTCGACACTCTGCATTCGACAAAGTGTCGAGACATGGCACACGGCCTGCGACACGGGCGTGTCGCAGGGCGTGTCAACCCGTGTCGACACTCGTCCCGGGAAGTCGACACTTTGGTCTCGACATTATGTCGAGACAAGGCACACGGCCTAGGACACGGGCGTGTCCAAGGCCGTGTCAGTAGGTCGATGATCTTCGCTCGACGAAGTGTCCAGTGTCGAGACCGTGTACACGGCCTGGGGTCCAGGCGTGTTGAGGTGACACGGGTAAGGACACGGGCGTATCCTAGAACCCGTGCAGTGCTCGGGTTGATTTCGGGGAAAAATGATGGGGTACACGGCCGGCCACACGGCCGTGTCAGGTGGAACACGGGCGTGTCAGCTCGAACACGGGCGTGTTCGATACCCGTGTGAAGTTCCAGGTGATTCGATTTTGACAGCGAATGAGGCACACGGCCCTGGACACGGGCGTGTGCCAGGACGTGTTCGGTCCAGATTGGGCATTTCAGTCCCGAATTAAAGCCGTTCGTTTCCTTATTTTGAGATCCAACGGCTGGGGGTTGTTCCTGAAGGGATATACCCGGGATTGGACTTAGAAACCCTCACTTTTTCTTAAGTGTTATCTTTCTAAAACCTTAGAGAGAGAGGAGAGCCAAGGGAGGAAGAAGGAGCTAGATCCCGCCATTGGAGGAGCTTCGAAGCACCAAATCGCGAGCCGACTCCGGATCCACGGAGGCAAAGCTAGTGCGGTGCTTTTCATCCGATTACTTTTCAATGGCGCCAAAGAGGAACTCTAGGGTAACGATCCTCATCTTGAGCATGAGTAGCTCTCTTTCTTTGCATAGGAAGCCCGCTCTCGCGAGTTTGCGGAGAGTTGGAGGCATTCCTTCGGGTAGATATGTGAAGTCCCCGTTGTTTAGAGTCCGTAAGCGAGAACGGACATAGACATGATGTGTGAAGCCTACCCGGACATGTTGGTCTGGATCGGTGATGTTGCATTGCATAATGCCGGAGAAGACTCTGTGCTATTGGTCGTTTTTCGGGTTTTCTACGCGGTAGATTGCAGCAGGGAGCCTTGGGGACTAACCCAAAGGTGCACCCGGAAAACTGGGCGGATACGAGATCTTGCCACCTTGGTGGCCTGAGAGCCAACTTGAACATAACCGGGTTATGTGAATTGTGATGGAAATGGGACTCGGTGGAAGTTTGACCCGCGCAAATGGCTTAAATTGTCGTTGCGATGTGAGCACGGGTTAGATGGAACCGTACCCGTTCTATGTCGTTCGGTTAAAGAGACCTAAAGGCACGTGACACTTACCGTTGGCATAGATTAGGGTCTTTGGCGGTTGATGACTTAAATTGTCGTGACCCAGGCCAAGAAGACAAATTGCTCATAGGTTTGGCCGTCCAAGTGGCGGTGGTGAGTCCGGAATGTCTATGGCTTTAATTGACGTGACATCGATCGGTTCACCGAGAATGTGCCCTGAGAGCACGGGGCGTGTGGCCGTGCGAGCCAACGTCTGTGATGAAATGGCTATATATATATATATATATATATATATATATATATATATATATATTGCTCGCTTACGCTAATGAAATGCAGGGAAGGAGCATCGCCGCCCCGAGGTGGGGGCGGGATCGTTATAATTTGGTCAGCATTGCTGACCGTTACCTTGTTTTGCCACCGTGCGGTGGTTTGTTGCTTGCAGGTGCAGCTGGACCAAGCGGTCAATAGCGGGCTAAAGCCCGAATGCAAAGCCGGCCCTTGAAGGCCTATTTGGAAGTGTTTACTGCTTTATTCATGTGTGACCGGCCTGCGTGCCGTGGTTTGTAAAACATGTAATTTGAAGCGAAACAGTTTGTAAGGCCTTAAGGCTTATTTTGGGTATTTTGTATAACATTCCTATCTTGTATTAGTGGACATTCATGCTTTAATGTTGGGTTCTTTGTTACAACTTTTATAAACTGCTTCCGCTAGAAAGCTCTGTGTAGGACGTTGAGATTGGTTGGATGGTTTCCATAAGTAACCACCCGGTCTGTCTGTAGTATATGGTGTCGGGCCCCGGCCGGACCTACTGCTATATGCTATGCGACGGATAGGGGGTGTTACAATTTGGTATCAGACTACTGGTTTTGGTCGGGCTTAAAGTGAATTCGTGGGCGAATTCTTTTTAAGGGGTGGTGCACTCATTTTGTGCGTCATCGTAATAACAGTAAAAAGAACCCATGAATGTCCACTTAGGAATGAAAATACTCGTGTTTGAGGAACCTGCGTGTTCTTATAATTGTTGTTTGCAATTTATTTGGTCGCTTAACGGTGTTTTGTACCACTATAGGTGACCAGAAGTGGTGTTGGGCCGTCAGAACGCCGAGTTTCTGAGGCTAGTAGTGCACCGGATGTTGCTCCTGCAACACCTCTTTCGGCTGAAAATATTCAATTGGTGGCTGAAGCGGTGTTGGCTGTGATAAATGCGCAGCCTGCAAGGCAAGCGCAGCAGCCCGCTCCTGTGATGGAGCAGGAACCTCTTCAAGAGGCCGAGCCGAGGAGAGTGGAGCAAGTGGTTGTGGAACCGGTGGTGCCAAGGAGGGCAACTGAGAGGCAGCTTAAGCATGTAATGAGCTTTAACCCTCCGTTATTCTCGGGGTTGGGAACCCCATCTCAGGCTGAAGACTGGCTCTCCAGGGTGAAGAGAGTCATGACAGCAATGGAGACGGAGGAGTGGCAAATGACCACCATCGCTACGTTCCTTTTGGACGGTGAAGCGAGGATGTGGTGGGAAGGATTGGAGCTGCACTTACTGAGAGGTAGGCAACTTGGTGATGTCTCGATGGAGGAGTTCTCGAGATTGTTTTTGGCTAGATACCTCCCTTCGACACAGAAGATAGCGTTGGAGAATGAGTTCCTGAAGTTGGTACAGGGTGAGAGGAGCGTGGATGAATATCTCCACGAGTTTACTCGTCTGAGTCGTTATGCTAGCTCCACCATCATGGATGAGGAGCGCAAGACTAATCGCTTCTATGAAGGGTTGAGAGATGAGTTGAGATTACTACTCTCGGGGCCGATGACGCAGGGTTTCTTATCCTTGGTCAATACTGCCCGGTCCTTGGAGAAGGACATGAAGAATGTACAAGCAAAGAAAAGCTTGGGTGAGAAAAAATTTGAATTTAAAGTGCCGACTACTTCAAAGACCGGCTATCGGGGGTCTTTCAAGAAGCATAGGACTTCGGGTCCAGCTCCTTCTGGCTCTTCTGGGGTGACTACGAGTCGGACCCCGGGCGCGTGTTTTACATGTGGAAAGACGGGGAACTTTGCCCGCGACTGTTGGAGCGGACGTCCCAAGTCCAAAAGAAAACCGGGAGCTACTTATGAAGAGAAGGGAAAGGCGGTGGAGTCGACCGCATCCCATTATGCTCCGGCCCAACCAAGGGTCTATAATCTTGGCCAATAGGAGGCCATCAAACAAGCTGATGTGGTGACAGGTACGGTTTAATTTATAGCAAGCCAATTTCTTTAAATACTTGTTATGCACATGTTACCTTACCACTGCTTGTTTAGGATTTGTATTGATTTGTGAAAATCCGGCACGAGCACACTTTGATACGGGAGCTTCACACTCCTTCTTGTCCGAAGGATTTATATCACGCATCCGAGTCCCTTCTTCGATGGCGAAGGATAAGTTGGATGTGTTGTTGCCCAATGGGTGTTCGATGCGAGCGGATAGGATCTGCGATGTTAAGATTCGTATTGGGGAGCAGGAGTTCGACCTGCGGGCGTCTTTACTTCCGTTGGTGGAGTTCGACGTCATATTTGGCATGGACTGGCTCTCGGAGCAGCAGGCCCATATAGATTTAGCAAGGAAGTCAAGCTGGGAGCAAGTCGTGAGACGACTTTTACGGGCTTAAAGGGGTCGAGCAAGACGTTGATGTCTGCTCTTTAGGTGGTGAAGGCGGTTTGTGCCGGAGCAGAACTGTTCTTTACACTAGTGGAGGTTGCAAAGCCGAAGCCCGCGTTGGATTGTATTTCAGTGGTATCGGAATACCCTGATGTGTTCCCCGCAGATCTTCCTGGAGCCCCGCCTCAGTGGGAGATAGATTTTACGATCGAGCTAGTGCCAGGTGCAAAGCCTGTGTCACGATCTCCTTATCGGCTAGCGCCTAAGGAAATGGCGGAGCTGAAAGTTCAACTGCAAGAGTTGTTGGAGCAAGGGTATGTGCGCCCGAGTTCTTCGCCTTTGAGCGCACCAGTCCTCTTTGTTAAGAAGAAGGACGGAAGCTTGAGGCTATGTATTGATTATCGGGAGCTCAGCAAGCTGACTGAGAAGAACAAGTACACGATCCCCCGGATTGATGATCTTTTTGATCAGTTAGTCGGGTCGACGGTGTACTCGAAGTTGGATCTCAAGGCTGGGTACTATCAGCTGCGAATAAGGGAGAGTGATATCCCTAAGACAGCGTTTAGTACGAGATACGAGCATTATGAGTTTACGGTCATGCCGTTTGGGCTGACAAATGCACCGTCAGTGTTCATGGATTTGATGAACAAGACTTTCAGTGAGTACTTGGATCATTTCGTGATCGTCTTCATCGACGATATTTTGGTGTACTCGCAAAGTGAGGAAGATCACTTCAAGCATCTTCATTTGGTGTTGGAGACGCTAAGAAGAAATCAGTTGTATGCCAAGTTCTCGAAGTGCGAGTTTTAGCTATCCTCAGTGGCGTTCCTAGGTCATATAGTAAGTGGAGAGGGTATTGCTGTGGATCCGGCGAAGATTGTTGTGATACGAGAGTGGCCTGAGCTTGTTACTGTAGCGGAAGTCCGGAGTTTTCTGGGGCTTGCCGGCTATTATAGGCGCTTCGTAGAGAACTTCTCGCGGATAGCATTACCTCTCACTACTTTGACGAGGAAGGAGCATAAGTTCGTTTGGATGCCGGAGTGCGCACGAGCTTTTGAGGAGTTGAAGTGTCGGTTGACCACGGCGCCTGTGCTGAGTTCGCCATGTGGGACCGAAGGCTATGAGATTTATAGCGATGCTTCGGGCAGCGGTTTGGGTTGCGTGCTACTGCAACACGGAAGTGTAATAGCTTATGGCTCGAGACAGCTAAAAGTGCACGAGAGGAACTATCCGGTCCATGACTTGGAGTTAGCGGCCGTGATTTTTGCCTTGAAGCTGTGGAGACACTACTTGTACGTTGTGAAGATTGATATCTACACCGATCACAAGAGCCTGAAGTATCTTATTGATCAGAAGGATCTGAATATGCGGCACCGTAGATGGATGGAGTTCCTGGGGGACTATACGTTCAAGATCCACTACGTGCCTGGCAAAGGGAATGCGGTTGCGGACGCGCTGAGTCGCCGAGCCCCAGCTCAAGCCAATTGGCTATCGGTGCATGATGAGCGGTTGGTGCGGGAGTTGGAGGCGTTGGAGATTGTTTGTGTGGACAAGCAAGCAAGTGCTGAAGCAGTTCTGAATTGGACTGAAGTTCAATATGACCTGGCTGATCGTATTCGGCAGGCTTTGGATATGGATGCTCATATGAAGCAGTTCATGGTAGAGGCTCTGGATGGGTCAAATTCCCAATTCATCGTGGAGGACGGATTGCTGTGGAAAGACGGTCGTCTGTGCGTCCCAAGTGTGGGCAATTTACGGGTGGAGTTGTTGTACGAGGCACACCATACCAAGTACTCGATTCACCCGGGGAGCACGAAGATGTACTGTGATGTGAAGAAACTGTTTTGGTGGCCGGGTTTGAAAAAGGATGTGGCGCTATACGTAGCAAAGTGCCGAACTTGCGCCTTGGTGAAGGCGGAGTGCCAAAAGCCGGGAGGATTTCTTAAGTCCTTGCCTATTCCGGAGTGGAAATTCGACGACATCTCTATGGACTTTGTGCATGGTTTGCCAAGGTGGCAGAAGGGGAACGACGCCATTTGGGTGGTTGTTGATCGATTAATGAAGGTGTCGCATTTTATTCCGCATAGGAAGGATGATCCGGTGGAGAAGTTGGCAAAGCTTTATGTGGATAACATAGTACGGCTTCATGGTGTGCCCCGCAGCATCGTGAGTGACCGAGATGGGCGGTTCACGTCCAATGATTGGAGGCTGGTGCAGCAAATGTTGGGAACAAAGCTGAAATTCAGCACAGCCTTCCATCCGCAAACGGATGGGCAGACCGAGAGGGTCAATAGAACCATGGAAGACATGCTCCGCATGTGTGTCTTGGATTTCAGAAAGCAATGGGAAGACCACCTTTATTTGGTGGAGTTTGCATACAACAACAGCTACCAAGCGAGTATTCAGATGGCGCCTTTCGAGGCCCTATATGGTAGAAAATGTCGCACGTCGTTGTCTTGGTTAGAAACGGGTGAGTCAAAGTTGTATAAGCGATCGGAAGTGGAGGATGCTACTTCTTTGGTGAGAACCATTCGGGAGAGGTTGCTTATCGCTCAGGACCGGCAAGCAAAGTACTATAATGCCAAGCACAGGAACGTGGAGTTCGCTGTGGGCGATTATGTATACTTAAAGATCAAGCCGTTCAAGGGTGTCTCGCGGGTGCGGCGATTGAAAAAGCTAAGCCCGAGGTACCTTGGACCGTTTGAGGTTCTGTAGCGAGTTGGTGAAGCGGCCTATCGGTTGAAGCTTTCAGTGGAGCTTAGTGGTTTACATGATGTATTCCATATTTCGGTACTTCGGAAGGCGGTGCAAGAGCCTACGCAAGTGATCGCGGTTGATCATGTGCCGGTGGATAGTGGGCTAACGACAAAGGTCAAGCTCGTGTGGATTGAGGACTCGGAGGTCAAGCGGCTACGCAATAAAGAGATCAGGATGGTCAAGGTCCCGTGGGACAATTGCGGTCGTGAGGAGCTCTCTTGGGAGAGAGAGCAGACTATGCTTGACGCGTATCCGGAGTTGTTCCGCTCAGGTACAAATTTTGGTTTTGTACATGTCTTTCCTTTATATAATTTCGAGGACGAAATTCTTTTAAGAGGGGGAGAGTTGTAACGCCCTGAAACTCAAAGGAGCGACGGGGGACGTTTTGGGCCAGTTTTGGGTTCTGGCAGCAGGCACACGGCCTGGGACACAGGGCGTGTCCCAGTGGCGTGTCAAGCTTGTGTCGACACTCAGCCGGTAAGTCGACACTTTGGTGTCGACAATGTGTCGAGACTGGGCACACGGCCTGCGACACGGGCGTGTCGTAGGGCGTGTCGACCCGTGTCGACACTTAGCCGCGAAGTCGACACTCTGCATTCGACGAAGTGTCGAGACATGGCACACGGCCTGCGACATGGGCGTGTCGCAGGGCGAGTCAACCCGTGTCGACACTCGACCCGGGAAGTCGACACTTAGCCACGGCAATAACAACTGAGGAGGAACACTTGCAAAGAAAACTGGGCAGTTGAGGCGATTGAAAATGCGAAGAATCGGGGATCACTTGCAAAGAAGTACAAGAGGAAATCTGACGATGGAGGAAGTGCTAGGGCATATGGCCCTGCAGTAAAGAAGGATAGAAGAGAGGCATGTAGCTTCTGTGGTAAGCAGGGGCACCCTTTCGATAAGTGCTTTAAGAGATTGGATGCGCAAAAGCTGTCTCAGGTGCATGCGATCCAGGATGCTCCCAAGGGGTGTCCTGTCTGTTCTTATGTTCAGAGGAGTGGGCATGATGTGGCCCGTTGTCGCAAGAAGGCTGGAGCTTGTTTTCTCTGCGGCCAAAAAGGACACATGAAGGCTAATTGCCCGCAGAGCTAGCCTGCGTTGCATGCAATTCCGTTGCAGACTCTGCCGCTACCCCCACATCTCGCGGATAAGGGAAAAGGAAAGTTGAATGTGCTGACCAAGGAGGAATCCCAATCTTCGAATCAAGTGATCTCAGGTTAGTCTATAATTTGGCTAGTAATCTCTTTTGTAGATTTATAGTTTCTGCATTTTAGTTGCGCGCGCTATGTGTTTAGGTGAATTTTAGGTGAAGAATAAGTGGGCGCGCATTTTCTTTGATTCGGGTGCTACTCACTTGTTGAAGTATTAGACCGGGCGGCCTTGCGGTCTGATCCAGCGGTTTGTTGACCGAGCGTTCTGGCGGTCTCACTCTGGAGCCTGGAGACCGGGCGGTCTATCGGTCGCCCATTGCAGCCTGTTCTATCCTGCTGGAGTTGCCGAGCGGTTAACCCATCTGTCTAACCGTGCGGCCTGTGCGGTCTCCTTTATTTCTAGCCGCTCAGTACTGTAAATGTTTAGTCCCACATTGTTTGTATACTCTCTCTCATATCTCCTCCATTCTATATAAGGGAGGTCATACCTTTGTAAATGATATCTTTTTTGGATAATAAAATTTCAATTATTCAAAAGTCTATCCGTTTGTTTTTTCTTATTCGCTACTTTCTACATGGTATCAGAGTACACGGTCGTTTCCTCCTGATTGTGTGCGCTCTCTGCTTCTCGCGGCTTGTTTCCGCTTTCCGCGACCTGTCTCGCGGCTTGCCTTTTCTTCTGTCCGCTGCCTATTCACGCGACTTGTTTCTGTCCGCTGCCCTGTTCGCGCGGCTTGTTTCTGTCCGCTGCCCTGTTCGCGCGGCTTGCTTCTCCTTGGTTCTCTTCTCCTACTGCTATTCGTCGCCGCGCCCTATTTCATTGTCGCCGCGCTCCTGCTTCTTTCTTGCCTCTCCGACTTCCTAGTCGTTGCGACCTGTTTTTGTTCGCCCGGCCTGCGACTTGTTCTAGTCGCTGTTTTTTGCCGCCTCTTCTCTTCTGTTCGCTCGGCCTTTTCAGTCCACGCGACCTCTTCCCCGCTGTGTCTTTGACTGCTTTCTAGCCGCTTGTGTTCGCGCGACTTCTTCCTTTTCTATCCGCTGCGGTTTCTTGCTGGTTTCTATGACTACTTCCGGTCTCACCACTACTCCTACAGCTCCTTCTCCACCTCCTCCTTCGGGCAACCTTGGCACCCTTTCTAAGCTTGTGGGCTCCAACTATCCCGATTGGAGCGTTTCTTTCACTTTTCTCCTTCGCTCTCAACGCAAGCGTCATCACCTCACCGATGACCCTCCTCCTCGTACCTCTCCTGAGTTTGATGACTGGGATGTGAGTGATGCTCTTATCCGCACCTGGCTGGCCAACAGCCTTTCTTATGAGTGCCTTCCCGTCATTCGCCATGATGAGACGGTCAAGGCTGCCTGGCTTCACCTCGCTGCTCTCTATTCGAAGGGGGGCCAGACGTCCCGCATTTACACTCTCTATGCGGACCTCTTCGCCCACCCTTCCATGTCTCCTGCTGCGGCCTATCAACAGGTTCAGGCTCTTGGTGCTGAAATCCTCCAGAATCGCCCCTTCTCCGCGGACTTGGCCGACCAGCACAAACACTTCCAGGAACTCCTGGTTTTTTGTTATCTTCTTCGTCTTCCCGATTCTTATGATATGATCCGCCAGCAGATCTTGGGTGAGGCGGAATCTCCTACTTTGGATGCCACTGCGGCTCGCATTGCCGCTGTTACTTCACTGCTCCAGCGGCCTCTGTTGGCCTCCCCCCCTTCCCAGGACTCCTTTGCTCACCAAGCTCAGAGGGGGGGCCCAGGTAGCCGCGGCCACTCCGGCGGACGGGGTTCATCCCGGTTCCTCTGCTCTCATTGTGGCCGTACCGGCCATTCTGTTGACCGCTGCTGGCAGAAACATCCTCATCTTCGCCCTTCCGGTGATGCTCCTTCTTCGGCCTCCGCCTCTTCTCGGCCATCTGCCTCTGTGGCCACGACGTCAGGTAGTGCCCACATCGTTACCCAAGGTAAATGGTTGATTGACTCCGGTGCTACCAATCATATGACGGGCAACCCTCATTGCTTCTCCCGTCTTGAGACACATGACCGCTTACCCCCGGTTCGTGTGGCGGATGGTTCACCGTCCCCGGTTCATGGGACGGGCATGGTTCAACTCACCCCATCGCTTTGCTTGGAGGACACCCTCTATGTCCCAAAGTTCCCGTGCAATTTGATATCAGTTACTACTTTATGCCGGCAACTTCAGTGCTCCGTCTTATTCACTCCCACTACTTGTTCTTTTCAGGACCCGAGGACCCAGCGGACGATTGCTACTGGGACTGAGAGCGGCGGCCTCTACTTCCTCGATGATGTTTCCGCTCTGTCTGCCTACTCCTCCTCCACAGATCTCCTTCAATGGCATTTTCGCCTTGGACATCCTCCTCCTCGGATTCTTCGCCAACTTCTGCCCCACTTACCTCCTACCAGTTCTCCGCTCAACTGTGATGTGTGTCAGCTTGACAAACATCATCGCTCCTCCTTCCCACTGAAGCAAGGCCGTGGCTCCTCTCGTCCGTTTGATCTTATTCATTCTGATGTATGGGGTCCTGCTCCTACCCTCACTGTTGGTCGGGGCAGTTCCTATTTTGTCACTTTTATAGATGATTTTTCACGCTATACTTGGGTGTATCTGTTAAAAGATCGCTCTGAACTCTTTTCTGTTTGGCAATCATTTTATTTTATGATTCAGACTCAATTTGCTATTTCTATTAAAGTTTTCCGTTCTGATAATGTCAAGGAATATCTGAATCACGAGTTCTCCTCTTTCTTTCACCAACATGGCCTGCTTCATCAAACGACTTGTGTTTACAACTCCCAGCAGAATGGGGTGGCGGAGCGTAAAAACCGTCACCTGCTTGTTGTTGCTCGTACTCTTATGACGCAGATGCACGTCCCTCGCTCCTACTGGGGCTACGCTGTGCTCCTCGCCTGCTATCTCATCAATCGCCTTCCCTCCACAGTTCTCCACGGCTAGACCCCCTTCTCCATTCTCTACCCCCACAAGGAACCTTTTCCTCTCCCTCTCCGTGTCTTTGGTTGTACGGCCTTTGTTCATGCTCCCTCCGCTACCCGCGACAAGCTTTCCCCCCGTTCCACCAAGAGTGTCTTTTTGGGGTACTCTACCACTCAAAAAGGCTATTGCTTCTTTGACCCCCTTCTCCGCAAGCAGTTTGTCTCCGCGGATGTCACTTTTTTCGAGAATGCTTCCTATTTCTCTCCTACCTTTTCTCTTCCTTCTGATATCTCCGTTCCTTCTACGCCTCTCGACGTTTTCCCACCTCCGTCTCCTCCTCCACCGACTCCTTCCCAGTCCGTCTCACCACCCACCCCTCCTCCCTCCTCTCTGCCGCCGTCTCTCTCTAGTCCCGGGCCAGCCTTCTCCGCCACGGATGCTCCGGTCGCTGACGCTCCCGTCGCTGACGCTCCCGTCGACCTGGATCTTCCCATTGCTCTTCGCAAAGGGGTGCGGGCGTGTACTCAACACCCGCTTACGGCAGTTGTTTCCTATGATCGGCTTTCTTCTTCTTGCAGGTGTTTTGCCTTAGCTATCTCTGCTACTACTACTCCCCGCACCTACCAGGAGGCTCTTGCTCTCCCTCATTGGAAGTCTGCCATGGATGAGCAGATGGCTACTCTTACTGAACGGGGTACCTGGACCCTGGTTCCTCCTCCCGTGGGCACTGATGTGGTTGGCTGTCGATGGGTCTTCGTTGTGAAGTTTCGCCCCGACGGCACTGTAGATCGCTACAAAGCCCGACTGGTGGCCAAGGGCTTCACTCAGACTTACAGCATTGATTACTTTGATACCTTTTCTCCGGTTGCTCGCCTCAGCACCATCCGGGTTCTTCTTTCTGTGGTTGTTAACCAGGATTGGGCTATTTCCAAGCTTGATGTGAAGAATTCCTTTCTCTATGGCGATCTTCAGGAGGACGTCTATTTGGAGCAACCTCCTGGGTATGTTGCTCAGGGGGAGACACGTGTATGTCATTTGAAGAAGGCTATTTATGGCCTAAAGCAGATCCCTCGGGCATGGTTTGACAAGTTCAGTGGTATTGTGGCTACCATCGGCTTTCGAAGGAGTTCGGCCGATCACTCCTTATTCATTCGCAAAACGGCCTCGGGACTGGTGGTTTTGGCCGTATATGTGGATGATATTCTTCTTATTGGCGATGACCGAGATGGGGTGGACTTGACGAAGAAGCACCTCCGTCAGCACTTGGTCACGAAGGATATGGGCTCCCCGAAATACTTTTTGGGGATAGAAATCTCTCGGAAACTTGACTCGTTGGTTCTCTCCCAACGGAAGTATGCCCTTGATCTTCTATAAGAAGCAGGATTGACAGGTGCCAAACCGGCTCGGTTTCCCATGGCTATTGGAGAAGACAAAACGTGGACGGATGACTCACCTCTTCTATCTGATGTCACAAGGTACAGACGTTTGGTAGGCAAACTCATCTATCTCACGGTGACTAGACCCGACATCGCTTATGATGTAGGCAAGGTCAGTCAGTTTATGCAAGCTCCCAGGGACTGCCATCTTCAGTCCGCCCTGAAGATTTTAGAGTATATCAAAGCAGCACCAGGCAAAGGGTTACTCTTTCAGAAGAATGGTCATCTGAGGGTTGAATCCTACTCAGATTCAAGTTACGCGGATGAAAAAGGCGATCGTAAATCCACATCAGGCTTTTGTACCTTTGTTGGAGGTAATCTCGTGAGTTGGAAGAGCAAGAAATAGTCTGTTGTCTCCAGATCCAGTGCAGAAGCCTAATATCGGAGTATGGCGTCAACCACGTGTGAGTTAAAGTGGTTGCGGGCTCTCATGCTTGACCTGGGTGAGGTATATGACTGTCCTCTCCCTATGTTCTGTGACAACAAGGCCGCTATATAAATATCCAGAAATCCGGTCTTCCATGAGAGAACAAAGCATATAGAGGTTGACTGTCACTTCATTCGGGAAGAGATTTTGAAGAAACAGATTTGTACTCCATTTGTCACCTCTGACAAGGAATTGGCAGATATCTTCACCAAGCCGGTTTCTACTTCCTTCTTCCACATTTGTGACAAGCTGGGCATGATTGATATCTATGCTCTAGCTTGAGGGGGAGTGTTGAAGTATTAGACCGGGCGGCCTTGTGGTCTGATCCAGCGGTTTGTTGACCGAGCGGTCTGGCGGTCTCACTCTGGAGCCTGGAGACCGGGCGGTCTATCGGTCGCCCATTGCGGCCTGTTCTATCCTGCTGGAGTTGCCGAGCGGTTAACCCATCTGTCTAACCGCGCGGCCTGTGCGGTCTCCTTTATTTCTAGCCGCTCAGTACTGTAAATGTTTAGTCCCACATTGTTTGTATACTCTCTCTCATATCTCCTCCATTCTATATAAGGGAGGTCATACCTTTGTAATTGATATCTTTTTTGGATAATAAAATTTCAATTATTCAAAAGTCTATCCGTTTGTTTTTTCTTATTCGCTACTTTCTACATCACTCCTTTGTGGCGAGGAGTTTTGTAGACCGGCATCACTAGACTCTCGACCAGTTAGACACCTCCATAAATGTCAAATTTCCTTCAGGAGAGTTGGTGAGGTCAAGTCAGGGTATCCAAAAATGCCCCATCTTCCTAGGTGGTTTTCTAGCCTTTGTGGATCTGAAGGTGCTAGATCTGGTAGACTTTGACGTAATTTTGGGCATGGACTGGCTATCCAGCTATGATGCTGTCATTCAGTGCAAGTACAAGCGCTTGAATTTCAAAGGCGACAATGGCCAGCCCATGAGTGTATATGGTTTACCACGTCAGGAATCTCCGATCATTTTTGCGGTACATGCTCACAAATTTCTAGAGTCTGGCTGTGATTCTTTTCTTGTCTCTATTTCTGTTCTACGAGCTGCACCGGTTGAGCCTCGGGTTGAGAACGTTTCTGTGGTGAGTGAGTTTTCGGATGTTTTTCCTGCTAGTCTTCCTGGACTTCCTCCTGAGAGAGAGGTAGACTTTGTTATAGACCTCGAGCCAGGCACTCGCCCTATTGCAAAGGCACCGTACCGCATGGCGCCGCGTGAGTTAGAGGAGTTGTGTACTCAACTGGATGAGTTATTGCAGTGCGGTTTTATTAGACCCAGTTCTTCCCCCTGGGGTGCACCAGTGCTCTTTGTGAAGAAAAAAGATGGAACGATGAGGCTATGCATTGATTATCGAGAACTAAACATGGTGACCATTAAGAACAGATATTTGTTGCCTAGGATCGATGATTTGTTCGATCAGTTACGGGGTAGATCCGTGTTCTCGAAGATTGACCTCCGTTCAGGTTACCATCAGTTAAAAATCCGGGAGTCCGACATTCCGCGAACAGCTTTTTGTTCTCGATATGGTCACTTTGAATTTCTGGTGATGTCGTTTGGCTTAACGAACGCACCGTCAGCTTTTATGGACATGATGAACAGAGTGTTCATGGAATTTCTGGATAAGTTTGTGGTGGTATTCATTAACAATGTCCTAGTATATTCCAGAAATGCAAATGAGCACGTCTTGCACTTGCGCTTGGTCTTGTCTACTCTGAGGGAGCACAAGCTGTATGCGAAGCTTAGCAAGTGCGAGTTCTGGTTGTCTCAGGTGTCATTCCTAGGACACATTGTAAGTAAGGATGGTATCTCAGTGGATCCTGCAAAGATAGCTGCGGTCTTGGATTGGAAGAGACCTACATTGCCTAAGGAGATAAGGAGCTTCTTAGGGTTGGCAGGTTACTACAGAAGATTTGTGGAAGGATTCTCTGTTCTTTCTACGCCGTTGATAAGGCTTACGCAAAAGAGCGCAACTTTTGTTTGGAGTGATGCCTGTGAGGAAGCTTTCCAAGTGCTCAAGAGGAGATTGTGTTCTGCTCCAGTATTGGCATTGCCGGTGGAAGGTGTAGAGTATGATGTTTATGTAGACGCCTCGCGAGTAGGACTCGGTTGTGTGTTGATGCAGGACAGCAAAGTGATTGCGTATGGATCGAGACAATTGAAGGTGCATGAAAAGAATTACTCTACGTACGACCTAGAATTTGCTACCGTCATTTATGCCTTGAAGTTGTGGAGACATCTTCTGTATGGAGTGTCGTGCAAGATTTATTCGGACCACAAAAGTTTGAAATATGTCTTCACTCAGAAGGAGTTGAATTTGCGCCAGCGTCGATGGCTAGAGTATGTTGCGGACTACGAAGTCGATATCCTTTACCATCCCGGCAAGGCTAATGTAGTGGCAGATGCGTTGAGCCGGAAGCCCGCACATATCTTTAACCTCTCGGTGCAATCCCCTGTTGAAGAGTTTTTACTCATGGACATAACCGTAGGGAATAGCGCTTCGTCGAGTAGCGTAGAGGTGGCTGAGCCTTTGTGGATTACTCTCACTAGGCAACATCAGAAAGACGATCTTGATTTACAGCACCTCCGCAGTAGGACTGAGAAAGGGGAATTACCTAACTTTTCGATTGATGACGTGGGTACCCTAAAGTACCGTGGCAGATACTATATTACCGCTGTTGGGGACATCCGATCAAGAATATGCAGTGAAGCGCATGGTTCAAGTGTTGTTTATCATCATGGCTCCACGAAAATGTATAGAGATTTGAAGCAGATTGTTTGGTGGTCTGGCATGAAAAACGACATCGCAAGATTTGTATCCGAATGTTATACCTGTCAGCGTGTCAAAGCTGATCATAGAAGGTCGGGTGCAAAGTTGACGCCTTTAGATATACCGACTTGGAAATGGGAGAGTTTATCCATGGATTTCATTACGGGTTTGTCGAGATCTCCCCGAGGGCATGATGCAGTGTGGGTTATCGTGGACAGACTAACCAAGTGTGCCCACTTTGTGCCTTTTAAGATTAATTATTCAATGGAAAAGATAGCTGAGCTTTATCTGGATGAAGTTATCAGACTGCATGGTGTACCTACGAGTATTGTTTCAGACCGAGACTACTGATTCATGTCTCGTTTCTGGCAGAGTTTGCAAGGAGCTCTAGGTACGTGTTGGGTATTGTATCCACAATTACCTGGATTTGAGGAAGCCAGCTGTCAAGCTAAGATGATTTCACAATGTATTTGATGAAATCTTTCAAGTTGTGCTTGCAGTTATTCCACGCTAAGTACACACCAATGTCAGGGTACAGTAGGTCAATATACACGGGTCTGCGCGACGTAATCCCTCGTTGAGCAGATCAGTGTGTTGGCCTACGTGTACTCTCTCTATTGGAGTGTACTTATTTTCAAGTACAGGGCTGTGATAATGCAAGAGCAGACAAGGAGAAAGGATGGGTCAAAGAGCAGCTCATGGGTGGAAAGATGAAAAATCGTCTAAGTAATAATCGACGAGAATCACAAGTGATTCTCGCCGAATCATCGAGAATCACTGGCTGATTCTCGCCATATCTATCCGGCTAAATCAGAGCGTGCAAGTCTGTCGCTAAGTCACAATCGTCGAGAATCACTGGCTGATTCTCGCCGAATCATCGAGAATGACCTTTGATTCTCGCTGAATCGTCGAGAATAACCTTCGATTCTCGCCGATTTTGACTTAGGCGAATTTCTGGAACCCGCTGGACCGGACTCAGCCGCTGGCGCTGTTTTGAACCGGGCTTGGGGTTTCTTGTTGGTGGGGCCCACAACGATCATCTTGAAGACCTAATGTATAAATACATCTGTATTTTTGAACAGTAAAAAAACAAGAAGAGAAAAACGAAAGCCGAGCCGCCGACGTGACCTAGATCGCGAAACTTGCTCCGCCGCCGTCGCCGCTCGTGCCAGTGGATCGCCGTCTTTGATCGTGGTTTCTTCCAGATCTCCCGGCGACAGAAGCTCAGCCATGCACAGCGTCTCACGCGTCTAACCAGAGATCCCTTGTCTCTTGATTCGTTGATCGGGAAAACCTTTCCCTTCCGAATCGATCGAGATGATCGATCCTAGTGTGACCGTTGGAAGACCTTGCTAGCTTTGCTACGAAAGTTGAATCTCCAAAGTACAGCAACAGCACTCCATTGTCGCCGCCGATCCCGAGTACCAAGCCGCCGCCCTTCTTGCCGCCGCCGGTTTCGGGGAGATTCTCTCCAAATGAGATCTAGGGTTGTGGACTCTTCATTGACTTCAAGAACGCGTCATCGAACGAAGAGGGACACCTTAGTCTCCATAAGTTGTTTGTATTTCTTATACAATCTATTTTCAATTTCTTTATAATGGACCGATTGGTCCCTAGTTGTAAGGGTTGGGTGCAACCAGTGTTGTGGGAGTGGTGACTCCTACGTGTGGAAGGGTTCCTTCCGTTAGTGCAAGGATTGGATTTCAATCCTGTTGGTGAAGTGACCCAGTCGTCCCTGGTTGGGAGATAGGTCGAAGGGGGAAAGTGGATGTACCCAAATCGGGGAACCACTATAATTTGCTTGTGTCCTTTCTGTGCTGTGTTGTTTTGCTTTCTTGTGCAGGTACGACTTTAATTCCGCAAAAACGCTGCAAGACACCTATTCCCCCCCCCCCCCCATAGGTGAAGGTAGTTGACACTAAGTGGACTTTCAATTGGTATCAGAGGGAGGTTACTCATCAAAAAGGTTCACACCTTGAGTAGAATCCTGCCACCAGTGTCAAAAGCATGGAGCTGGATCATGGGATCTCTCCACTAAGACTTCCCACGTGCAAAAAGGAGTATTATCCCATCTGGAAGATGAGAATGTCCTATCAGTTGGAGGCTATCGATCCTCGAGCATCTCTCATCTTGGAAGAGGGTCCATTCATTCCTATGAATAACTCCGGCTCTGGAAAGGATATCCAAATTCCCAAGTGTATTACTGAGATGTCGGAGACTGAACTCTCATTATTTAATCTAGACAAGATGATTCGTCAGATCATCATGGATGTCTGGTCTGGACCTTCTCGATCTAGATTGGAAAAGTGTGGCACGGCCAACTCTATGTGGGTAACCATCTCAGATCTCATGGAGGGATCAGAGAAAGCAGGGATCTGCTGTCATCAAGAGGATGAAGTGTTGGGTACATTGGTCAAATGTACCTGATTTGAAGAAGCCTCACCAAACTCAATGATATACATCATAATGTATTTGATTTATGTTTGAGTTACTTGTGCAGGTTAAGAAAGTACTGGACTGAAGCAAAAAGTTTCTAAGTTCATGTGTCGACACCCAGAGGGAAAGTGTTGACACTTAAGAAGACTTGTGTCGACATCCAGACAAGCAGTGTCGACACTTGGAGTCATTGTGTCGACACCTGGGATGCAGAGTCGACACCAGACAGAAAGTGTCGACACTTGGAGCTGTGTCGACACTCAGTGAAGAAAAGTGCAGACAGAAAGTGTCGACACAAGGAGCTGTGTCGACACCCAGTGAAGCTGTGTCTACACCAGAAAGTGTCGACACTTGGAGCTGTGTCGACACTCAGCAAAAGTCTGTAGAGTCTAAGTACAAGTGTCGACACTCAACACAATGTGTCGACACTATGCAGAAGAGTCAGCACTTGAAGTAAGTGTCGACACCCAGCACAATGTGTCGACACTCAACAGAAGAGTCAACATTTGAAGTATGTGTCGACACCCAGAACAATATGTCGACACACAGCTGAAGACTCAACACTGGAAGAAAGTGTCGACACATGGAGCTGTGTCGACACTTAGCAAAGAACAGAATTATTTCCAAAATATTCTAAGTACAAGTGTCGATACTAAAGGAATGTGTCGACACTCAGTTGAAGTCTCAACAGAAGAATCAAGTGTCGACACAAGGAGCTGTGTCGACACTCAGCAAGATTCAACATAGAAGACTATGTGTCGACACCAAGAAGCAGTGTCGACACTTGACAGATTTAACACAAGAAGATGTGTCGACACAAAAGAGATGTGTCGACACATAGAAGAATTCAGCAAAAGCTAGAAGAACAAGTACTTGTGTCGACACTCAATTTCAGTGTCGACACATGCAGAAGAATCTGTGTCGAGACATACAAGGAGTTGTGTCGACACCTTGTAGACTTGTGTCGACACTTACACAACATGTGTCGACACTTGGACTATAAGTGTCGACACTTAAAGACAGAAAGTCTCGACACTTACAGAGAGTTAGAGATTTTCAAGAAGTGACTGGATGACTTGACAGCTGCCGTTCTAGCCGGTCTACAGCAACTGTCAGAGATGTCAGAAGTCAGTTATGAACCGGACCAGCCGGTTACCATGAAGAAGGCCTATAAATAGGCACCCACAGTTTACAGAAACTGTTGTTGAAGTTGTTGATCAGATTATTGTTAAGGTTGATCACCTTGTTGAAGTAATTATTAAAGTGGTACAAAGAGTATCAACACAAGAAGATCTAGCAGTTCAAGTGCAGATCTAAGAAGTTGGAGAGAGAGGGCTCCATCCAAGAAATCAGCCTCTGGAACTAGGCTGAGAAGAAGGATTCAGATTCAGTCTGGATCTTAAGTGGCAGAGGTCAAGGAACAACTGCAGAGGATTCAGTCTTATTAAGTTCTACTCAAGAAGCTTTGAAGAAAGCTAAGTCAGGTTGAATCCAGCTGAGTTCTTCCAAGAACTCATCAAGAATCTCTCAACTCCCCTCCTTTAATTCTGAGTTGTAGAGTTATTATTTGTATTACATTTTTAACTTGTAGGATCCATTGGATCTGAGTGATTTGTAAGCCTATAATTATAAAGGCTGAGGGTAGGGCTTGAGAGCCTGAGTGTAGGAGACTAAGATCTCTGAGTGTAGGCCTTGTTGGCTGAGTGTAGGCCTTGATTGGCTGAGTGTAGGCCCTTGTGGCTGAGTGTAGGCTTTGGAATAAAGCTGAGTTGTAAGGCTTTGGGCCTGAGGTGTAGGAACCAATTTGGGTTTTGAGACAGTGGAGAAGTTTGGCCGAATCTAGTACACTGCTAGATAGGCGAAGGGGGAAAGTGGATGTACCCATATCTTGGGGAACCACTATAAAACACTGTGTGCTGTGCTGTGATTGTGCCGTGGATTAGCTGTGTATGTTTTGTTATTGCTGTTTGCTGTGCAAAAGTAGTTAAAAATCTGTGATATAACTGTTTGGCTGCCAACAAAGTTAGAAAAGGATTAGCTCACCTATTCACCCCCCCCCCCCTCTAGGTGTTTAGGTACCATATCTTTCAAGTGGTATCAGAGGGAGGTTCCTCAAAAAGGACAAACAGTCTGAGGAGATCATGTTTGGCAGATTCAGTGTAAGGGAAAACACAGATTGAAGAAATTCAAGAAAATCAAGAAACATGGGTTCCTATGAGAATCACAAGGAATTGGGTTCCATGAAATTACCCATATGCAGGAAGGAGATCTTTGGGATCTGGAAAGAAAGGGTAAGGCTATTTATGGAGGCCTCAGACCCTAGAATCTACATCACAGTAAAGGAAGGGCCTTATGTGCCTATGAAGATTTCAGTTCTAGATGCAAATCAGAGAACTCCAAAGGATTTCTCTGAGATGACTAAGGATGAAATTGTCCTGGCCACCATGGACAAGAGGGCACAAAACATAATAGTGAGTGTCATTGATGATGCAACTTTTCAGAACCTTATACACTGCAAGACAGCCAAAGAGATGTGAGACACTCTTATAGTGTATATGGAAGGATCTGAAGAAGTTAGGCAAGATAGAAAGTCCTTGCTAAATCAGGAGTATGAAAGCTTTAGGCAAGGAAAGGGTGATAGCATCACTGAGTACTATAAGAAATTTTACAGAATAGTTAATGAACTCATGTCTTATGGAAGAGAGTTCAGTAACTATGAACTAAATGACAAGTTCTTAAGGTCCCTAACCAAAGATTGGGACACCAAGATCTGTGCCATAAGAGAAATGGCTAAGTTGGGGGAAATTCCTCCCCCTACACTGTTTGGCAAGTTATTGTCATATGAGATGCAGTTGACAGTAAGAAAAGAGGAGGAGAAATCAACAAGGACTGAGCATAAGGAAAGAACTGTTGCTTTCAAAACAGAAGTTCCCAGAAAGAGCAGGAACAAGTCTTCAACTCCACCTCCAGAGGTAGTTGAATCAGAGTCTGATGAGTCTATCAGCACAAAGTCTAAGAGCAGTGAAAGTGATGAAGACTTTGCTGCTTTCACTAGACACTTTCAGAAGTTTTTGAAAAAGAAACAGTGGAGCTCAAGGCCTTCTACATCACAAGGAAAGGAAGACTCTTATCAGAAAAAGAGGTCTTCAAAGAATGACAAGAAAAGGACAAAATCAAGCAAGGCAACTGGTTCAAAGATTGTTTGTTATTGCTGCAATAGACAGGGCCATGTTATTGCAGATTGTCCAGAGAAGAGAAAGGAATCTGGTGACAGGAAAAAGACTCACTTCAAAGGGAAGAAAGAAAAGTCTTTTGTTTCTAAGAAGGAGAAGACTCTATCAGATATCTCTTCTTCAGAAACTGAGTCTGAGGCTGAAGCCTACATAGGACTGTTTGCTGAAGAAGAAGAGGAAGAATTCATGCAGATCTTGGAGTCAATTTATGAACAAGAAGACAGTCATTGCCAAGGGCTAATGGCTTTGACAGAAAGTGCCAAAATCCTGGAGCAGCCAGGATCCAGTCAGGTACAAAGTTCAAGTTTAAATTCAGTTTCTTGTTCTAGTTCAGATTCAGATTCTTCTTCATCAAGTGATGAGAATGTATCTGAGTCTGAGGATGATATTCATCAACTTATAGATGAATATAGAGTGTTGTTGCAAGCTTACAAGAAAAGCAAGTCCCTTGCCAAAAGTCAGGTAAAGGAAATTGCTGATCTTAAAGCTGCTGCAACAGATTTTGAGAAGCAATTTGATCAAAAACTGAATGAGATAGCCAGGATGAAACGCATAACAGTGATTCAGATGGGAACTATCACTTTTAAGAATGATCAAATTAAATGTCTGGAGAACAATCTTCAGAAGGAGAAGGACTTGGTTGCTAGGTTTTCTAAACCTAAGTCAGTGTTACCCATAATTGATGAATTTGTTCATCACAAGGGTAAAGCTGGACTGGGCTTTATTAGACCTGCAGGGACTGAGCAGTCCAAGTATAAGTCCAAGGGCAAAGCCCCAACATTCAACAAGCCTGCTGTAGTCAAGACAGCCAAGGCAGTACCTAAGCAAAGGTACAATAAATTTGAATGTTGGTGTTGTGGCAAAGTTGGCCATTTTGCAGTAGATTGTTGGCACAATGTGAGTGCCAAAGTGAGTTCCAAACTACTTGTTGGAAAGCCAGTAGGTAGGTTTGTCAAATTGCAAACTAATAATTACCAAGGACCCAAGAATACTTTGGGTTCTAAGGTTCATTAATTTGTTTTGCAGGTGAGTCCAAGTGGCCATACCCCTACATGGTACTTGGACAGTGGATGTTCCAGACATATGACTGGAACAAGGGGACTACTAAAGGACTACATACCAATAAAAGATGGTTCAAAGGTTACCTTTGGTGGTTCTGAAAAAGGAATCATCAAAGGGCTTGGTAACATTTCTACAAACTTGGTTACCATTACTCAAGTGGCTTATGTTAAAGGGTTGAAACACAACCTAATAAGTATAAGTCAATTAAGTGATGTAGGGTATGACATCTCATTTGTTAAAAATGGTTGTCATATCAAGAGGTCAAGTGATCAATAGATCATTTTGACAGGATATAGGAAGAGGAATGTCTACTGCCTAGACATTATGGTTGAGAACAATGGTTCTCCAGTTTGTCTTGTAGCTGATGAGACAGTCTCTCATTGTGTCAAATGGCACAAGAGGCTTCCCCATCTTAACTACAAGACTATTAGCAAACTCTTTAGCAAAGAGTTAGTGAGGAATGGTCCTCAAGTTAAGTGTGTTAAAGATGGTATTTGCTCAGCTTGTCAAAAGGGCAAGCAGACTAAATCCACCTTTAAAAGCATAGAAAACAAAGATGCTGTGAGGTGTTTGTACCTCTTGCATTTGGATCTCTTTGGTCCAATGCCAGTTCACAGCTTAGGTAGGAAGGTCTATACCCTTGTAGTTGTAGATGACTACTCAAGGTTTTCCTGGGTGTTCTTCTTAAGACAGAAATCTGAAACACCTAGTGTCTTCTACAGCTTTGTCAAGCAAATTCAAAATGAACAAAATAGTACTGTGGTCAAAATTAGAAGTGACCATGGTACTGAGTTTCAGTCTGATAGCATGACAAAACTGTGTGAAGACTTTGGGATATTTCAAGAATTCTCTTCACCTAGAACACCTCAGCAAAATGGCATTGCTGAGAGGAAACATAGGACCTTGATAGAGGCTGGTAGGACCCTATTAAGTGATACATCACTGCCAGAGTATTTCTGGGCTGAAGCAGTTAATACTGCATGCCATGTTATAAATAGGGCTACCATCACTAAAGGGCTAAACAAGATCCCCTATGAAGTTGTGAAAGGCAGGAAACCAAACCTATCCTACTTCAGGATCTTTGGTTGCAAATGCTTCATACTTAACAATGGGAAGTCTTACTTAACTAAGTTTGCTGTCAAGTCCCAAGAGGGAATTTTTGTTGGGTACAACAATAATAGTAAGGCTTATAGAGTCTACAACTTGACTACACAAGTTGTAGAAGAATCTGTGCATGTAGTTTTTGATGAGACTAAACTTATTAATAATGAGTTGTCTAGCAGTGTATGCAGCCCCACAGGTTTATCAAAGAAAATGGACAAGCTTACTATAGAAGAAGTGTCTGCTGCAAGACAGCAAGGAGAAGAGAGTAGCTGTTGTCCAGGGGGAGAACTACATGTGCCAGTTGCTGAAGAAATACAAGGTGTACAGCATGAAGCAGATGCTGAAGTGGTTCAACCAGAGGTTAGGATGCCTCCAGCTCACAGGCATCTTAGAGATCATCCAGTAGAGCTGATTATTCGAGATCCAAGACAAGGAGTTCAAACAAGGAGCAGAAATCAGAATGCTGCAATCTATTCCAGCTTTCTGTCACAAGTTGAACCTAAGAAGTTTGAAGAAGCAATACAAGATCCACAATGGACTGAAGCAATGCAAGAAGAGCTTAATCAGTTCAAGAGGTGCAAGGTTTGGGAACTTGTTCCTAAACCTAAAGACCACAATGTAATAGGAGTTAAGTGGATCTACAGGAATAAGATGGATGAACAAGGGGTCATCATTAAGAATAAAGCTAGACTGGTTGCTAAAGGATATAGGCAAGAAGAAGGTATTGACTTTGATCAAACCTTTGCTCCAGTAGCCAGACTGGAAGCCATAAGAATGTTCTTGGCCTATGCAACCTATCAAGGATTCAAGGTTTACCAAATGGATGTCAAGTCAGCATTCCTAAATGGTAATTTGAAAGAAGAAGTCTATGTGGAGCAGCCTTCAGGTTTTGTTGATCCAACTCTACCTCATCATGTCTATAGACTTAGGAAAGCTTTATATGGGTTAAAGCAAGCTCCTAGAGCTTGGTATGAAACCCTATCTAGTTTCCTCATTGAGAACAAGTTCTCAAGGGGGAAAATAGATAAGACTCTATTACTTAGGGAATCCAGAGGCAAAGTCATACTAGTCCAAATATATGTAGATGACATTATATTTGGGTCTACTGAAAGCAGCCTTTGCAAAAAGTTTGCAAAACATATGCAAGGTCAGTTTGAGATGAGTAGTATGGGAGAGCTGAAGTTTTTCTTGGGTCTCCAAGTTAAACAGACTGAGAGTGGTTTGTCCATTTGTCAGTCAAAGTTCACCCTAGAACTCATAAGGAAGTATGGTATGGATTCATCCAGTACCATGAAGACTCCTATGGGGTCAAGTATGTCTCTTAGCAAGGATGATGCAGGGAAACCTGTAGATGAAACCTTGTATAGAGGGATAGTTGGCTCCCTATTATACTTGACTGCTAGTAGACCAGACATCATGTATGCTACATGTGTTTGTGCAAGGTATCAAGCCTGCCCTAAAGAGTCTCATTTGACTGCAGTCAAAAGAATATTGAGATATCTAAAGGGCACTCCCTATCTAGGCCTCTGGTACCCTAGGAATGGAGATTTTGATCTAACAGGTTATTCAGATGCAGACTTTACAGGATGCAGAGAGGTTAGAAAGAGTACTACTGGAACCTGTCAATTCCTAGGTGGGAGACTAATTTCATGGAGTTGCAAGAAGCAAACCAGTGTGGTTATCTCCACAGCTGAGTCAGAGTATGTGGCTGCAGGAAGTTGTTGTGCTCAACTTCTGTGGATTCAACATCAGCTAGAGGACTATGGATTTCAGGTAAGTAGAACTCCACTTTTCTGTGATTCTACTAGTGCTATTTCAATAGCTAATAACCCTGTATCCCATAGTAGGACAAAACATATTGAGATTAAATATCATTTTCTTAGGGAGCATGTAGAAAAAGAAGATATTTTATTAGAATATGTTAAAACAGATGAACAAGTAGCTGATATGTTTACTAAGCCACTAGAAGAAGCTAAGTTCAATAGATTCAAAATTGAACTAGGAATGATAAACTTAGAGTAAGTTTACAGATTTGAAAATGACTAAGTCAAAAGGTGTCGACACATAGACAAGTCTATGTCGACACAGAATAGTGGTGTCGACACTTCAGGAAAAAGGTGTCGACACATCTAGGATGTTGGTGTCGACACTTCAGAATGTTAGTGTCGACACATATCAAGTAGGTGTCGACACATCCAATGTGGTGTCGACACTTATGTTTTACTCAGAATTTTTCTAAGTAAAGTCTCGACAATGTGTCGAGTTATGTTGTGTCGACACATAACCAAGTGTCGACACATAAAATCTGTTGACTAGACTTGTGTCGACACATGTGTGTCGAGACATTATAAGTCTGTGTCGACACTTATTGCCAGTGTCGACACATTTTAAGCTAGCTGTCCCGCCTGTTCATCTTCAAAATCAGAAAGGTATAAATAGGGTTCTGTCTTTGTTTGTCGACACGCTTTCAAAGTTTCGAGACCAAAACTACTGTGTCGACATCTCTCTTTTCTAAAGACTAATTCTCCAAACCCTAATGGCTCCTAAGCTTGAGGAGAACATTAACGAGGGCTATGAGCTAGTACGCGGCACGTTCGACGAAGCAGATGCAGAAATTCAGGCTGTAGTAACCCTAGTCACCAATTCTGGACTAGAATACTTGGTTTCAGAACCAACAAAGATTTGGAAAAAGGAAGTTCTTGAATTCCTTAATGGAGCTGCTGTAGATGAATCTGGATACAGAATCAAATCCAGAGTTCATGGATCTAAGGTCAAGATTTCACCAAAAAGTCTGAGGAAGGTACTCCAGCTACCTAAAACACAAGATGAAGAAGAAGTAACTGCATCCAAGACCAGGGAAGCTCTTACCTGGTGTGGACTTGATCCTAAGATGAAGATAGGATCTGTATTCAACAGAAAAGAAATGAATAACCAAGGGAAGTTCATGTCTGAAATTGTAGGAAAAGTCTTACTCAGCAAGACTGGAGGGCATGACAGAGTGTCTGCCTACATGTTTGAAATCATGACAAGAATCATCTTCACTATTAAAACTGATTGGTCAATGATAGTGTTTGACAAGATTAAGGAGAGTCTGAAGAAGCCCAACCTGGGCAGAATACTTAGTCTCTACCTAGCTGGTACCATACCAGAGGTAATGAATACAGCTGTAGGAAGTAAGATCAACCACATGAGGAAGATGGATCAAAGGATATTTTCCAGATGGGACAGGGTGTTGTCCAAGGAAATGCCTACCCCAGAGAAGACAGTTACTAAGAAAGATTCTCCTCCAAGGAAGAAAAGGAAGACAGCTCCTGTGGCACAAGAGTCCTCCAGCAGTTCAGGGAGTGAAGAACAAGTTGTTTTCACTCTTGATGACCAAGAGGAAGTGGCTGCAGAGAAGACCCCTGCTGCTGAAGATATTGCTGAGATCCAGGGGAGCTACCACAAGCTAGCCCCATCCATAGGGATCACAGCCAGGGGGAGCTTCCAGGTGTAGAAGAACCCTCTACACTGGAGAGTGAACAAGCCACTAACATCATACAAGAGGTACTCATTGACCTAAATACATTGAATTTTTCTATAGTAGATTCTGATTTGTCTGATGTACATCAGCAAACTCAGCTAGACAGTCAAGTTCCAGATGTTGTTTTAGAAGACACATCTGCTGTAGTTCAAGATGATACTTCTCAAGTGGTTGAAGAACTAAGAACTTCTCCTGCACAGTCTCCACCTGAATATACAATGGAAGATTTGTTTCTAAATCTAGATCAAGAAGATTTTAACATGGACAAGGATGCTGCTGCTGAAGATAAGAGTGCTGCTGCTGAGGGGGAGCAAATGCAAGTTCTGGAAGAGCCTTTAAGGCAAGAAACAGATAAGGCACCTGATGTGCAAGCAGAAAAGCCTCAAAGCCCTAAGGATAGGGTTGACATAGCCAGCACTTCAGAATCTGAAGAAGATGAGGCTGCAAAGGCTAAGAAGAAGAAACTCTATGTCTTCAAGAGGAGAAGTCAGAGTTATAAGAAAGCCTTGCAATCTATAGCCCCACAGCCTATAATTCAACATGCTCCAACAGTTGATTATAGTGCCTTACTGACTGCACTGCAGATTAAAATGGATGAACAAAGAAAAGCAATAGAGGCTTATGTAGATGAAGGGCACAAAGCTTTACAATTTGATCTGGCCCAAGATATAAAGTCTATAAGGTTTGAGATGAACCTTAACAAAAAGGAAATGACTGACTGCTTCCACAAGGGTGGGAATGCAGTGGTGTATCTGGCTACACACCAAGAGAAGATAAAAGTATAAGTAGATGATATAGCATTGAAGCAAGGATATGTGCTGGAAAACCAACTCAGAATGAATGACAATCTCACACAATCTCACAATGCTATAGTCACTGAATTGAAGAATAAGACTGCTGAACCTTCTACATCTGCTGCTGCAGTTACGGCTGACTTTGATAAAGTATTTCAAGCTGAGATTACTGCTGTCAAGACTGCAATTCAAGATTCACAGAAGGCCATCTCTGACCAGCTCACTAAGCTCAAATCTTACTTTAAAGATGGAATCAGGTACTTGGATAGTCAAATCAGATTCCAGAAGGATGATGTAAGAGATCATGTTGCCCAAGAAGTCATAAAGGGGGAGAGAGTTTTAGTCAAAGCTAGCTCTGACCATGCAAAATGGATATCTAATTCCATCAGAGCTACACTGGGCTATCCTCCACTCTGTGATGATGACAATGTTGCTGAATCTGGGATTCAAAGTGCATATCTTGGAGGTGAGCAACCAGAGGTAGCTCAGGTCATATATCATCCACCAGATTTTGACATGGTGCAAGCTGATATTCACCAGATGTATAGCCCAACTGCAGGGAAGTCAAATGTTGTTCTGGAAAAGGTTGTTCAACCTATTTCTGCAGCTATGCAAGAGGCATTAGAGAAAGAAGAAGAGGCAAGGTTGTCAAAGAAGAGGTTTAGGGAACAAGCAGAACAAAGGCCAGACTTTGAACAGTGGAGCCCTACCTCTAGAAATATAATTTTAACTGCCTGGAAAGCTGCCAAAGACAACATGAATGACAGGAACAAATGGTTTTCTGAAGCTGAATGGAGGAAACATGAGATCAGACAAGAAGCCATAGTTCAGTATAGAAGGAAGGCAAAGATGGGAAAGCTACCTCCTACTGCAGTGGAGCCTAGCAAGTACTTTCCTAAGCCATACCACTATTTTGAAAGGCAGAAAATCAAAGCAGAAGAGCTGAAGAAGAAGGACTTAAAAGGCAAGAAGCCTGCTGATGCTGCAACTGCTGAAGCCACTGTCAAAGCTCAAGTCCAACCTGGCAAAGGCATAGTTATCAAAGAACCAGACCAGAAATAGATTAAGAAATTACTTGAAGATTATTTTGTAATCTTTTAATTGTAAAACATTTTTGTAAACCATTGAAGGTGTATTATAAAAATGTTAGAACAATATATGATAAATATATTTCATGATTGTTCTGTAAATGTGTCTATTTCTTGATTGTTCTGAAATGATGAATGTGTATACATGTGTGAATTTCTACATGTTTATGTTTACCCTACTGAATATAATCTGCTGTACATCATTTTGTAATTTTAATTATGGATGGTGTATATCATTGACTAAGGGTTATGACTTCTCCAAATAGGGGGAGATTGTTGGGTACATTGGTCAAATGTACCTGATTTGAAGAAGCCTCACCCAACTCAATGATATACATCATAATGTATTTGATGTATGTTTGAGTTACTTGTGCAGGTTAAGAAAGTACTGGACTGAAGCAAAAAGTTTCTAAGTTCATGTGTCGACACCCAGAGGGAAAGTGTCGACACTTAAGAAGACTTGTGTCGACATCCAGACAAGCAGTGTCGACACTTGGAGTCATTGTGTCGACACCTGGGATGCAGAGTCGACACCAGACAGAAAGTGTCGACACTTGGAGCTGTGTCGACACTCAGTGAAGAAAAGTGCAGACAGAAAGTGTCGACACAAGGAGCTGTGTCGACAACCAGTGAAGTTGTGTCTACACCAGAAAGTGTCGACACTTGGAGCTGTGTCGACACTCAGCAAAAGTCTGCAGAGTGTAAGTACAAGTGTCGACACTCAACACAATGTGTCGACACTATGTAGAAGAGTCAGCACTTGAAGTAAGTGTCGACACCCAGCACAATGTGTCGACACTCAACAGAAGAGTCAACATTTGAAGTATGTGTCGACACCCAGAACAATGTGTCGACACACAGCTGAAGACTCAACACTGGAAGAAAGTGTCGACACATGGAGCTGTGTCGACACTTAGCAAAGAATAGAATTATTTCCAAAATATTCTAAGTGCAAGTGTCGACACTAAAGGAATGTGTCGACACTCAGCTGAAGTCTCAATAGAAGAATCAAGTGTCGACACAAGGAGCTGTGTCGACACTCAGCAAGATTCAACATAGAAGACTATGTGTCGACACCAAGAAGCAGTGTCGACACTTGACAGATTCAACACAAGAAGATGTGTCGACACAAAGGAGATGTGTCGACACATAGAAGAATTCAGCAAAAGCTAGAAGAACAAGTACTTGTGTCGACACTCAATTTCAGTGTCGACACATGCAGAAGAATCTGTGTCGAGACATACAAGGAGTTGTGTCGACACCTTGTAGACTTGTGTCGACACTTACACAACATGTGTCGACACTTGGACTATAAGTGTCGACACTTAAAGACAGAAAGTCTCGACACTTACAGACAGTTAGAGATTTTCAAGAAGTGACTGGATGACTTGACAGCTGCCGTTCTAGCCGGTCTACAGCAACTGTCAGAGATGTCAGAAGTCAGTTATGAACCGGACCAGCCGGTTACCATGAAGAAGGCCTATAAATAGGCACCCACAGTTTACAGAAACTGTTGTTGAAGTTGTTGATCAGATTATTGTTAAGGTTGATCACCTTGTTGAAGTAATTATTAAAGTGGTACAAAGAGTATCAACACAAGAAGATCTAGCAGTTCAAGTGCAGATCTAAGAAGTTGGAGAGAGAGGGCTCCATCCAAGAAATCAGCCTCTGGAACTAGGCTGAGAAGAAGGATTCAGATTCAGTCTGGATCTTAAGTGGCAGAGGTCAAGGAACAACTGCAGAGGATTCAGTCTTATTCAGTTCTACTCAAGAAGCTTTGAAGAAAGCTAAGTCAGGTTGAATCCAGCTGAGTTCTTCCAAGAACTCATCAAGAATCTCTCAACTCCCCTCCTTTAATTCTGAGTTGTAGAGTTATTATTTGTATTACATTTTTAACTTGTAGGATCCATTGGATCTGAGTGATTTGTAAGCCTATAATTATAAAGGCTGAGGGTAGGGCTTGAGAGCCTGAGTGTAGGAGACTGAGATCTCTAAGTGTAGGCCTTGTTGGCTGAGTGTAGGCCTTGATTGGCTGAGTGTAGGCCCTTGTGGCTGAGTGTAGGCTTTGGGATAAAGCTGAGTTGTAAGGCTTTGGGCCTGAGGTGTAGCAACCAATTTGGGTTCTGAGACAGTGGAGAAGTTTGGCCGAATCTAGTACACTGCTAGATAGGCGAAGGGGGAAAGTGGATGTACCCATATCTTGGGGAACCACTATAAAACACTGTGTGCTGTGCTGTGATTGTGCCGTGTATTAGCTGTGTATGTTTTGTTATTGCTGTTTGCTGTGCAAAAGTAGTTAGAAATCTTTTATATAACTGTTTGGCTGCCAACAAAGTTAGAAAAGGATTAGGTCACCTATTCACCCCCCCCCCCTTTAGGTGTTTAGGTACCATATCTTTCATGAAGCCTATGTGGGGGTCCTCGCCTCTGAAGATGAAGGCAAGGATCAATCAGACAGCATCAGGGCTCTGGTGTCCTTGTCAGAGACTGAAGAAGAAATTGAGGAAAGCAGTTCTGATGAAGCTGACACAACGATCTCTGGCGATAGTAACAGTAACTCTGAAGAGCATGTAACTTCTTCATCTTGCCCCTTTTCTCTTGAAGTTCCTGAAGACAGGAATTGTTACCCTTCAGAAAATCCTGATTCCCTGAAGAGAGCCCTTCAGAAAAGCAACCTACTTGTTGAGGAGCAAGCTCAGGAGATTGCTCGGCTGAAGATCTTGTTGGTTCTCCAATTGGCATCCAACATGGTTAAGGACTCTAAAATCTCAGATCTAGAGAGTAGTCTAGAGAATGAGAAAAGGATAGTATCCAACTTTTCCAAGGTTGATGCTATCAAGAGAAAGGAATAAAATGGGTGGATCTCCCGAATTATCAATTCATGGAGAAATGGGGAAACGGTATTCAGACCCCCCACTCCAGGCAGGAAGGGTACTCATCATGCCTTCAGGTATGATCACAGGAACAACCGTGGTCACTGCAAGGGTGATCTGCCCTCATGTGGAGATACCCATAGTGCAAGGGCTGTCATGGCCACCCTTGAGAGAATACCTAAGGCTCATTCTGAACCCTTTGTATTCTCGGCCACTGCCACAACTCGGCATGAATCTGTTGGTATCAGCTCTCAGTGCGCTTCTCACCACCCTAGGACACAGGAAAGGGAGGTTAGAAGTCATGCAGTTAGTTCTCATGGGGCCTCTGGAAGGGTGCTGACTGAAAGGAAGGCACCACCTCCCAGGCCTCATGATGCTCGCTACATGCATTCCTTCCACCCTTCCAAGTGTCACGGTGGAAGAGGCAATTTTGTGAGCAGATTCGGCTCTATCCCGTTTAGACCTAGGACCATGACTACCTCAGTCACTGGATCAGGTCAGAAACGGAGGTACAACATTCACACGTGTTGGTGCTGTGGCAAGGTGGGACACTTTGCCATAGACTGTTGGTACAACCCCTCTGTGTCAAGGGCAAGGGCTTATCCACCTATTCTGGGCAGAGGTAGTCTTCCTGACAGGATTTCTGAGGGAAGGCATTCGAGTTTTTATGCTAACAAGAACCTAGGACCCAATACATATTGGGTTACTAAGGTAAGGTAACACTCTTTTGCAGGGTAGTCTAGGTTTCCGTAAATATGATGGGAACTAGACAGAAGATATTTCAAGAATGAATTGGAATAAGTATCTGGAATAACAGAAGTACTATCTACAATGGTATACTCAAATTGAACACCTGGTATGCTTTAACCAAAGGGGCTAAATGATAAATCTTATAATCCCAGGTATTTTTGATCAGCTCAATACTTGAGTCATATTATGTCGACATTTACATATATATATATACTTATATATACACATATATGTGTGTACACCTAAGGAAAGGTTAACACTGTAAAAATAACCCTTAGATACATTATTAAAGATTTATTTGTAAATTCACTGGTAGATTCGAGAATGAACCTCTACAGGCATAAATCAGTCCACTGAAAATTAAAGAAGATACGTCATTGGAAGTCACTAAAACTTACAATTGACATCAAGAAATGTGTGGAAAACCCCTTTCAAACCCTAAATAGATTGATATTAAGAAATATATATTTAGAAGATTTCTAAACCCTTTAATATCAGAAGATTTAGAGAATCTGGCATGCCTCTTAACCAGTAGATTTCTATTGAAGAATCCCATCAATTTCTATTTAGAAAAACTCCCGCCGACTCTTCGTATTCCGCATTTCGCAAAGAAACCCGTCGATATCCCGCAGGAATCCCGCCGACTCTTCCTTCCCTCCTCCCGGCGACTTCCCGCATCTTAGGTTCCAAATCTCGTCGACCTCGTTCCGGATTCTGTAGACCTCTCTTCTCGCGTCCAGGGTGCTCGTCCAGGTATTCATTCTCCGCGGTTTCGATCAAAAAAGGACGCGAGCTCCTCCAGGTTTTCTGTCGTCTCCGTCGAATCTCGCTTCCTCCGCTTTTGGGTAACCACCTCCTCTCCCTTACAGAGACTTACTGTTAGTGTAGCTTCCCTCTTGATTTCTGATTAGGCGTAGACTTGGGATTCCCTCCCTAGGTTTGCAATGGCTCCAAGGACCACCGCCGACCTGGTCAATGGATGTGAGTTGGTTCGAACCGGGTTCTCACATGCCTCGGATGAGTTCAGAAACATCATCATGCTTGAAGAGGCTGGAATCTCTTTTATACTGGAGCACCCCTGCAAAATTTTGGACAAGGAAGTGATGAAGTTCTTCGCAACCGCCAAACTTCAGAATGAAGATTCTATCATCAAGAGTAAGGTTGCAGGTGCAAGGATCAAGATGTCTGCAAGCAAACTGACCCAATACTTGCAGCTCACCAGTTCTGAGCACGAGTATTATCTGGAGGAACATGATAAAGCCAGGACATTATTATTCTGTGGACTAGCTAGAGGAACCAGATCGATAAAGAGAAAAGAATTGAATGAGGAGGGGAAACTCTTGTCCGACATCATTGGGAAAGTACTGATATGCAAACCCGACTCACATGACCACATCTCAGCTGACATGTTCAAGATTCTTGTGGCGATTGTCTGCAGAAAGAGATTCAACTCGGGGCTATGCTTTTTGAGATGATTAAGGACACTCTTAGATATCCAAGTTTTGGAAGAATCATCAGCCTATATCTTAATCAGTTGAACGGAGATAGGTTCGACATGAGTAAAGGAGTTCCATTGCATTATTTGAAGAAAATGGACTCCAGCATATTTGACAGATGGGAGCGACGCATCGGGCAGGCTACAGTGGTAGTAGAACAAGAAGAATCTCCTGCCGAGGACAGAACTATAGCAGATTCCGTGGCTATTCCCAGTGAAGTTCCTGATGCACTGACTGTAGGAATTGAGGGGGAGCCTCTACCTGCTTCCGCTAATGTCATATCTGGCATTTCTCAGATAGATAGAGATGCAGTTGTGGATTTGCAAGAAGAAAGTGAAGATGTGGTGGAAAATGAGGCGTCCCTGAACGTGAATGATCTAGGAGCCGGAGGTGATGTAGAGGAGAATGATGATGAAGGTTTGGAAGATGATGTAGTTGAGAATGACATCATGGATGATGAGGATGAGGAAGAAGGAAATGAGAGACAGGAAGTAATGGAGCCTCAGGACGACACTGAAGTTCCATCTGAAAAGCAAGCTCCTGAGATAGTTCTTGAGAAAACTAGTGCAACAGTGGATGGGGAGTCCTCTCAGTAGAGGCTGCTAAGTACTTCTGAGAAATCTACTGAGGCTGCAAATATTCCCCCTTTAGAGACTGTGCAAGTGTCCAGCTCTACAAGTGAATCTGCTGAAGAGCAAGGCCAAGGAATGCCTCAGGGTCATCCACTACGAGCTGATCTAGCTAATCACAGAGTGAATGTTATTCAAGGTATAGTGGATGAGCTCAAAGTGTCTTTTGAGCAAGCTCAAAATAAAGTGTTAAAAAGAATTAAGAAATCTGAGAATCTAATGCTCAAGAACGTTGTGGAAATTAATCACAAACTGGATTTGATGGAAAAGAAGTTCGAAGACAAGTATACAGCAGCCGGCAAAGCTGTAACTCTTCTTATGGAAGGATTGAAAAAGAACACAGATACTCTCGCAGTAGTTAATCAGAATGCTCATGTAGTGGCAAATAACATCCAAAAATTTGATGCCAACATGATGCTTATTAACGGAAATCAACAATCCTTGATTACCGAGTTCTCCAAGACTACAAAGCACATTGATGAGTCACTGCATTCTTATGCAAACTCCATTGCCGTCGAAGCCAAAAAAGGGGAGCAAGAATATACAGCTAAGATAGCCGGGCTTCAGGAAATCATAATCAAAAATTTTGACCAGTCAAACATATATGTATATGACAGTTACTGGTGGATGCTCAAACAAGTGTTAGGCACCAATATCCCTGAAAATCCCAATATCCCTGAAAATCCTGAGGGTAATCCTGCTCCTGAGAATAATACTGCGGCTGATGAGGGAGCAAGTGCTGAAGAAGTTCCTTTAAGTGAAGCTGATGCTCAAAGGGCTGCTAGGGCCACCTCCAAAGCAAAACTGATGGCCATGTTTGACCAAGAAGCCCTAGCAAGAGCTAGGGACAAGAGAAAAACTCAAGAAGGGACATCTAAGGAAACGCAAGCTGAAAAGAAAATCAGATTGAAGGAGGATGAAGTGAGGAACGAAAAGTGGAGTCCGGTATCAAAGAGTATTATCTTAGACACGTTCTGGCTACAAGCAAAAGGGGAAATCAATCGGAACAACGTATACAGTCAGCATGAGTGGGAGCTGCACAAGACATATGAAGCTAAACGGAACATCTTCTTCAGGACCAACACTGTGGCAGACAAAGCTCCTCCTCCCAGATACTATCCAAAGCCCAAGGAGTACGTTGAGAGGCAAAGAAAGAAGTTCCTGGCTCAAAAACACAAGGATGACCTAGCCAAAGAGAAATAGACATAAGTTTATAGCTTGTTATTTTCTCAAGAGCATATTTATCTTTTCTTATTGTTATATGAACAATTTTTCGGAATATATATATATATTTATATGAATTTATGATTGACTCAAGCTTTGATCTGTTTGCCTTTATTTCTTTGTGCCGTATCTTTAAATTCTATATGCTGTGTATATTATCTGGATGGTGGTATTCATCTTAGCTAGTAGGATTTTGGCTTCGTCAAATAGGAGGAGATTGTTGGGTATTGTATCCACAATTACCTGGATTTGAGGAAGCCACCTATCAAGCTAAGATGAATTCACAATCTATTTGATGAAATCTTTCAAGTTGTGCTTACAGTTATTCCACGCTAAGTACACACCAATATCAGGGTGCAGTAGGTCAATATACACGGGTCTGCGCGACGTAATCCCTCGTTGAGCAGATCAGTGTGTTGGCCTACGTGTACTCTCTTTATTGGAGTGTACTTATTTTCAAGTACAAGGCTGTGATAATGCAAGAGCAGACAAGGAGCAAGGATGGGTCAAAGAGCAGCTTATGGGTGGAAAGACAAAAAATCGTCTAAGTAATAATCGACGAGAATCACCAAGTGATTCTCGCCGATTCGGCAAGAATCACTAGTGATTCTCGACGAATCGTCGAGAATCACTGGCTGATTCTCGCCGTCTCTATCCGGCTAAATCAGAGCGTGCAAGTCTGTCGCTAAGTCACAATCATCGAGAATCACTGGCTGATTCTCGCCGAATCGTCGAGAATGACCTTTGATTCTCGTCGAATCGTCGAGAATGACCTTCGATTCTCGCCGATTTTGACTTAGGCGAATTTCTGGAACCCGCTGGACCGGACTCAACCGCTGGCGCTGTTTTGAACCGGGCTTGGGGTTTCTTGTTGGTGGGGCCCACAACGGTCATCTTGAAGACCTAATGTATAAATACATCTGTATTTTTGAACAGTAAAAAAACAAGAAGAGAAAAACGAAAGCCGAGCCGCCGACGTGACCAAGATCGCGAAACTTGCTCCGCCGTCGTCGCCGCTCGTGTCAGTGGATCGCCGTCTTTGATCGTGGTTTCTTCCAGATCTCCCGGCGACAGAAGCTCAGCCAAGCACAACGTCTCACGCGTCTAACCAGAGATCCCTTGTCTCTTGATTCGTTGATCGGGAAAACCTTTTCCTTCCGAATCGATCGAGACGATCGATCCTAGTGTGACCATTGGAAGACCTTGCTAGCTTTGCTACGAAAGTTGAATCTCCAAAGTACAGCAGCAGCACTCCGTTGTCGCCGCCGATCCCGAGTACCAAGCCGCCACACTTCTTGCCGCCGCCGATTTCGGGGAGATTCTCTCCAAGTTAGATCTAGGGTTGTGGACTCTTCGTTGACTTCAAGAACGCGTCATCGAACGAAGAGGGACACCTTAGTCTCCATAAGTTGTTTGTATTTCTTATACAATCTATTTTCAATTTCTTTGTAACGGACCGATTGGTCCCTAGTTGTAAGGGTTGGGTGCAACCCGTGTTGTGGGAGTGGTGACTTCTACGTGTGGAAGGGTTCCTTCCGTTAGTGCAAGGATTGGATTTCAATCCTGTTGGTGAAGTGACCGAGTCGTCCCTGGTTGGGAGATAGGTCGAAGGGGGAAAGTGGATGTACCCAAATCGGGGAACCACTACAATTTGCTTGTGTCCTTTCTGTGCTGTGTTGTTTTGCTTTCTTGTGCAGGTACGACTTTAATTCCGCAAAAACGCTGCAAGACACCTATTCCCCCCCCCCATAGGTGAAGGTAGTTGACACTAAGTGGACTTTCAGTACGGACCTTAGGTATTCTACTGCCTATCATCCTCAGACAAATGGTCAGACGGAGAGAGTGAATCAAATCTTGGAGGATATGATTAGGTGTTATATTCTAGACTATGGTGGGGCTTGGGATAAACGCCTCGGATTGATGGAGTTTTCGTACAATAATAGTCATCAGGAGAGTTTGCAGATGGCGCCCTTTGAATCTTTATATGGAAGGCGTTGTCGAACTCCCCTGTTTTGGGCAGAAGTTGGTGAGAAGCCATTGCTCGGATCGGAAGCGCTGGAGGATATGAGTACTTGAAAGAACTAGTGCCTAAACACCTAGAGGGGGGTGAATAGGTGCACTTAATCTTTTTACCTTTAAAGGCAGAAACACTGAATTATTAGACCTGTTTATGCAATTCTCTACAGCAATTCAGCACAGATAACACAGCAATCACAGAATTAATCACACACAGAGTACACACAGATTTTTATAGTGGTTCCCCAAGGTCTGGGTACATGCACTTTCCCCCTTCGCCTATCTAGTAGTGTACTAGATTCTGCCTAACTTCTCCACTTCTCCTCAGATCCTCAGATCTTACAACTCAGAACCCCAAACAGGTTCCTACAACTCAGAGTGATCCCACTCCTACAACTCAGGCACAAAGGCCTACCACTCAGTCTTTACCAAGACTTACACTCAGAGAACAAAGTCTCCTACAACTCAGGAACTAGGCCCTACCTCAGTCTTCAACAATACCTACACTCAGAGAACACTGTCTCCTACACTCAGCCTTTATAAAATAGGCTTACAGCTCAGATCCCTTAAGATCCTACAGAAAATAATGTTTACAAAGTTTATAACCACAACTCTGAAATAGAGAGATGAGTTGACTGGTTTCTTGACGACTTCTTGGAAGAACTTGGCAGAGATCAACCTCCCTTGGCTTTCTTCAAAGCTTCTTGAATTAGAACACAGTAGGGTTGTATCTTTATGCAGATGATCTTCAATCAACTGCTATCTTGAGGTTCTGATTTCAATCTGAATCTTACTTATCAGCCTGGTTCAACAGCTGGTCTTCTTAGAAGGAGCTCTCTCTCTCTCTCCAACTTCTTAGATCTTCTCTTGAAGGTCTTATTCTTGTTGTGTTGTTTTTCACTTCATTGATCGAATCGCCTTCTGTTGAAGGAATAAGCCTTTATATAAGCTTTCTTCATGGTGATCGGCTGATCCGGTTTCTAACAACCTTCTAATAGCTCTGACAGTAGCAGTTGACCGGTTGAAATGGCAGCTGTCAAGTCATCCAGTCACTTCTTGAAATCTCTATCACTGTCTGAAAGTGTCGAGACAGATAGTCTTTATGTGTCGACACAAATAGACCAAGTGTCTACACAAGTAGACTAAGTGTCGACACTAGCCTTCATGGTGTCGACACAACTCCTTGTGTTGTTGTAACAGCTTCTCGACACTGCTTCTTCAGAATGTGTCGACACTGATCCTGCGTGTCGACACAAGTCCTTCTTCTTCAGTACTTAGTTGATTTCTGCTAAGTGTCGACACAAGTCCTTTGTGTCGACACATCTTCTTGTGTTGAAACTTGCTAAGTGTCGACACATCTTCTTTGTGTCGACACATGCCTTCTGTGTTGAAACTTTGCTAAGTGTCGACACATCTCCTTGTGTCGACACATTCTTCATGTGTTGAGACTTTGCTGAGTGTCGACACATCTCCTTTGTGTCGACACTTGTACTTAAACTTTGTTAAAGTTTGCTGAGTGTCGACACAGCCTCCTAGTGTCGACATATGTACTTGAACTTTGTTGAAGTTTGCTGAGTGTCGACACAGCCTCCTAGTGTCGACACTTTTGCTGTCGACAGAGTATCTCTGGGTGTCGACACTGCTTTTAAGTGTCGACACTGATTATGTAGACAATTCTTCATTGTGTGTCGACACTTTCCTTCTGGTGTCGACTCTGCCTTCCTGGTATCGACACAATTACTCCAAGTGCCGACACAGCTTCTCTAGGTGTTGACACAAGCCTTCTTAAGTGTCGACACTTTTCTTCTAGATGTCGACACATGGACTTAGAAACTTTTATGCTTTCCCTGCAATTACTTAACCTGCAAAAATAAACTCAAAGCACATCAAATACATCTTGATGTATATCATTGAGTAGGGTGAGGCTTCTTCAAATCTGGTACATATATTCTAATGTACCCAACAATCTCCCCCTATTTGGAGAAGTCATAACCCTTAGTCAATGATATACACCATACATAACAAATTTTCAGTATGATGTAAAAAAGTATTATATGACAGGGAAAATACTTAAACATGTATGAACAGAACATGTATAAAACAATTATCTCAGAACAATTAATGTAATAGATTTGAACATGTAACATTATTCTTACAACTCCAAACATTTTCATTAATTAAAAGCTTACATAGAGTTAAAAGCAAATGATTACAAATTGTAAACTTAGGAAAATGCTATCCTATGGCTGCTCTGGTTCCTTGATTACAATGCCCTTTCCAGATTGAATCTTTGCTTGAACTCGAGCTTCATTGTCATTAGCAGTAGCAGGCTTCTTCCCTTTAAGATCTTTATTTTTCAGCTCTTCAGCCTTTATCTTCTGCCTTTCAAAATAGTGATAAGGCTTAGGGAAATACTTGCTAGGCTCCTGTGCATTAGGAGGTAGCTTTCCCAGTTTAGCCTTCCTTCTATATTATACAATGGTCTCTTGCCTATTCTCATGTTTTATCCACTCCAGGTCAGAATACCACTTGCCTCTATCCAGGACATTGTCCTGAGCAGGCTTCCAAGCAGTCAATATGATATTCCTGGATGTGGGGCTCCATTGTTCAAAATCTGGCCTTAATTCAGCCTGCTCTCTGAACCTTTTGTTAGATAATTGAGCCTCTTGTTCCTTTAATAAAGCCTCTTGCTCTTTTAGTACTGCCTCTGACACAGGCTGTACTACTTTCTCAAAGATAATATTCCGATTACCCTTAGGAGGACTATACATAGACTGTACCTCCTGATGTATCATATCAAAATCTGCAGGAGGATATATCACTTGAGCCACTTCAGCTTGCTCTCCTCCAAAGTATGCAGGATTTATGCCAGACTCTGCAACATTATCATCATCACATAAAGGTGGATATCCAAGGGTGGCTCTGATGGCATTTGAAATCCATTTAGCATGATCAGAGCCTGCCTTGACTAATACCCTCTCCCCCTTTATGACTTCTCTCTCTATGTGATCCCTCAGATCATCTTTCTGAAACCTGATCTGGGCATTCAGATAGTTAACTCCATCTTTATAAAAAGGTTTCAACCTTTGGAGCTTTTCAGTGATTAGCTTCTGTGAATCCTGGATGGCCGATGTAACAGCAGTGAGACCTTCTTGTAATGCCTGATCAAATTCTGCCTTGGCTGTAGTCATGGCTGCAGTGTGGGCTGTAGCTAGATTCTTCATTTCAGTGACTATCACATTATGTGATTCAGTCAAGTTTTCATTCATTCTTATTTGATTTTTTAGAACATATCCTTGCTTCACTGCCAGGTCATCAAGTTGTGTCTTTATCTTCTCTTGATGTGTAGCCAGATAGACCACTGCATTGCCTCCTTTATGGAAACAATCAGTCATTTCCTTCTTGTTGAGATTCACTTCAAATCTGATTGATTTGATGTCTTCTGCCAGATCAAATTGCAGGGATTTATGCCCTTCATCCATATATTTTTCTAGAGCTTGCCTTTGCTCATCCAGCTTAATCTGCAAAGCCACCATCAGTGAACTATAATCAGTAGATGGGGCAGGCTGTGGAGCAATGGTTTGTAGTGCTTTCTTGTAGTTCTGGCTTCTTCTCTTGAATACCTGGAACTTCCTCTTCTTGGCTCTAGCAGCCTCTTCATCCTCTGAAGCAAAAGTGCTAGCAATATCTACTCTTTCCTTAGGACTACGATGTAAATCCTTCTCAGTCCTTGGTAGCTCCTCAGTCTCTTTGCTTGCTGTCTCCTCTTGAGATCTAACCTGCTCCCCCTGAAGATCTACCTGCTCCCCCTCAACAGCTGCTTTCTCTCCCTCAAAGTCAGTTTGTAATAAGTCAGGGAACAGCTCTTCTAATGTAAACTGATGTAGGGATGTCGGATCGGAGATCTCCGCGAAGCTAACGCTCTCCCTACGCACAACACGTCGTAGATCTACCGCACCTACACAGAACCTATCGCCCACAATAGTCCTCGTCACAAAACGCAGCACAAACAACGAGGGAGGAATGGTCGACTCGAAAACGACGATCGAAAATTTGAGTCGGAATATTCCCCAAGAAAACACAAAGGTTGCCACTCCTTTTTGAGAGCAAGACCAAGGCTATAGGCCAAGATCCGCTCAGGCAAATAGGATCCACCCGATCCGGAATTAAAAAGCCTTGCAACGGCGATTTCGATTCAAAACTTGCAGCGATTAGATTAAAGATCCGGAGAAAACGATGGGCGAAAATCCACCACAACTAAGGAGAAGAATCACACAAGGAAGAGGAAAGGGATTACCCAACCGGAAAGCTTTCACACGAGATAACTGTGGGAGAATCACTCTCTCCACGGATCCACCGGCGTCACACCGAATGGTTTGCAACCTTCTTCCAAGGAGTCGCACCGAAGGAAGCCGCGCCGGAGTCGCACCGAACGGATGGAGGGAGCAAGGGGGGCGGCGGTTTCACACCACAACCAAGGGGGGGGGGCTTGGAGATTCCTCCTCTTGGCCGAATTCCATAATGGGAGCTTTAGAGTTAATTTCTTCTCTAATAATCTCATAACAAAGCCTCCTTATACAGGAGTTACAAACAAGCCTTAGCCCTTCATGATGGAGATTTAATCTCATCCATCCGAATGGCTAATTGCACACCAATACTAAAAATAGTTCAAAATGAAAAATAACAACACATGTCATGAATATAAAATTATCACATAAACATAGGATAATTTTATATTCCAAATATAAAATAGAGTGCAAGAAAATCAAATAAATAAAGCTAATGCGTTGCCGTGGCGGTAGCACGTCGCGGGCGGAGGTTATAGCGTAGCCTTCCGTTAGCGTCATCGTGCCGCCACACGTTCTTGAGTCGTATGGCCTTATCAACCTGATCATCAGCAGCATCGTTTTCAAATGGTGGAGGATGGGGCACGCCATCAATCCTCCCCCGCTCAAATGCACGCATCTCCGTTGCGTGGTCCAAGCGATAGCGGTGAATGAGAGCGGCATCCAAACTCTGCAGCTCTGTCTCGAGTACCCAAGAGTCATCCGAAGGGGGCCGATCACGCCAACGGATGAGAAAGCGGTGGGTGTCGCCATCAGCAGTGGTAACGGGCTCAGCATCAAGTATCATCTCTGGAGTGGAAAACATCCGTGGAAACCTGGGGAACATATTAGCAGTAGGCAGGAAAGAAAGCAACTTACCATCCGATGATATACCTGTGGGGACCGAAAGAGAGAGATCATCCGTACTACCACTCCCCAACCCATGAGAATTTTCAGTGGGAGAAGAAGACGACAAAGAAATCAACTCTTGTGGTGGTGACACAAACATCATTAAATCCGAAACATTAAAAATGAGGGAGATACCCCAATCAGCAGGCAAGTCCAAAACGAAAGCGTTGTCACCTAACTTCTTAATAATCCGAAAAGGGCCGGCGCGCTTTGGTGCTAACTTTTTAACGGTGCCAGTTGGCAAGCGTTCGGGAACCAAACGGACTAAAACTAGATCGCCAATTTTGAAGTCTGATACTCTCCTATGTAAATTAGCATGCGCTTGATAAAATTCGTATTGCGTAGTCAAGGTGGCCCGTATACGTGCATGTAAATCATGGATGTCCTGGGTGAAGGATTGTGCAAACTGACTTGCCTTGTACGTTGGGGGCAACGGCACCAAGTCAAGCGGCACAGGAGTCTTATACCCGTGGACAATCTCATTCGGAGACAGACCCGTAGACCTATTCTTGGAATTATTGTAGGCTAACTGGGCATGGGGAAGGAGAAGGTCCCATGTGCTCTTGTGATCACTCACAAGGCATCGTAACAAATTTCCTAAGCTCTGATTAACCACTTCCGTCTGCCCATCAGTTTGGGGATGATAGGCAGAGGAAAACAATAATCTCGTTCCCATTAATATCCAAAGAGTCTTCCAAAAATAACTAGTGAATTTTACGTCCCTATCCGATACTATGGTCTTTGGCACTCCACGGTGACTAACGACTTCTTTAAAATAAAGTTTAGCGACGTGAGACGCATCATTCGTCCTACTGCACGGGATGAAATAAGCCATCTTTGAAAACCTATCCACAACTACAAAAATTGAGTCGTGACGGCGTAGGGTAACGGGAAGGCCTAATACAAAATCCATACTAACGTCTAGCCAAGGCATTGAGGGAATATGCAAGGGTGTATATAATCTTACATTGGTTTTACTACCCTTAGACACCTGGCACGTGCGGCAGCTACTCACTACCTGTCCCACCATAACCTTAAGTTTTGGCCAATAGAATTTGTCCTCGACTAACGTAATGGTCTTATCTCTACCGAAGTGGCCACTCAACCCTCCGCTATGCAACTCCCATATGATATGTAGTCGTAACGAGGACTGTGGAATACACAGTTTCCCGTTCCTAAACAGGTAACCGTCCTTGATGACGTAGGCAGATATCGTCGTGGGGGAGCTATCCTGGGCAGAAAGATAGAAGTCCTGGAAGTCAGGACACATGGCGTACTCATCCTTAATCCGCTCAAACCCTACAACATGTACTTACATAGAGGTGAGTAAAATGGTAAGATGACTAAGGGCGTCCGCGACTCGGTTATCAGCTCCCTTAAGGTGCTTGAGATTAAACGTGTAACCTTGTAGGAAAGCGACCCACTTAGCGTGACGTGGGCTGATCTTATGCTGGCCGTTGATGAAACGTAAAGCCTCATGATCGGAGAGGATCACAAACTCCTTGGAGAGGAGATAGTGCCTCCAATGGTGTACACATCGGACTACAGCATAAAACTCCCTATCGTAATTTGAGTAGTTCAGCTTAGGGCCGGACAACTTCTCGCTAAAATAACTAACGGGATGGCCCTCCTGGCTCAAGACACCTCCAATCCCCACCCCAGACGCATCGCATGTGAGCTCAAAGACTTTAGCAAAGTCAGGTAGACGTAAGATAGGTGCCTCAGTCATAAGCTCCTTGATTCGCTCAAAAGAATGGGTGGCGGACTTCGTCCACGTAAACTCTCCCTTCTTAATACAGTTCGTGATAGGCGCCATAATACTACTGAAGTCTCGTATGAAACGACGATAAAACGTGGCTAACCCATGAAAACTACGCACCTCACGTAGGGTGGTTGGCACGGGCCAGTCCTTAATGACCTGAACCTTGCCCGGATCGACTCGGATACCCTCGAAGCCGACTATATAGCCTAAGAACTCTACCTCCGAGACATAGAAAGTGCATTTCTTAAGGTTGAGAAATAACGTCTCCTTCCGCAGGGTGGAAAGGATCACTCTCATGTGGGAGATGTGCTCGGTAGTAGAGGTGCTATAAATCAGAATATCGTCAAAGTAGACGACAACGAACTTTCCCATGAATGGCTGAAAGACATGTGTCATCATCCGGGAGAAGGTACTAGGGGCATTGGACAACCCAAAGGGCATCACAAGCCATTCGTACAGACCATCCTTCGACTTAAACGCCGTCTTCCACTCATCGCCCTCTCGTATCCTAATCTGGTGATAGCCACTCCGAAGATCTAATTTGGAGAATACGGTGGCTCCAGACAAGACATCCAACAAATCATCTAGGCGGGGAATGGGGAACCTATACTTGACGGTGATTTTATTGATAGCCCGGCTATCAATGCACATCCTCCATGTACCATCCTTCTTGGGGGCAAGTAGGGCTGGTACAGCACATGGACTCATACTAGTCCTAATAAAACCCTTCGCTAGCAAGCCCTCTATCTGAGACTGCAACTCCAGGTGAGCTGCGGGGTGGAGTCGGTAATGGGGCTGATTTGGCAAGGAAGACCCCGGGATGAGATCTATCGCATGCTGGATATTCCTAAGCGGGGGTAACGTGGACGGCAACTCATCCGGGTACACGTCCCTATACTCCTCCAACAGTATCCGTAACTCACTAGGAAACTCATCCAAAATTCTAGAATTGGGCTTCGCACATAAGAGGACTAGCGCATACATGATTCCATCAAAGAACGGATCCCTCTCAAACTCTTTCCTACCAACTAGATTCAACGTTTTTCGTTCTACCGGAATAGTGGTGTCCTTAGCCAAGACTACGGGCTCCTTTGGGATGGTCGGCCTCAAAGTGATGGTTTTGCCATTGAATTTGAATTCATAAGTGTTGGCCCTACCAAAATGTGTAACATCACGGTCGTATAGCCAAGGGCGGCCTAACAACACATGACAAGCATCCATCGGAAGGACATCACACCACACCTCATCAATGTAGGATTTGAATGAGAGTAGGACCAGGCATCGCTTGGTAACGGGTACAGAGAGCTTGTTGATCCAAGAGACCTGATATGGGGTCGGGTGTGGTTCCGTGACCAAGGACATATGTGCTACGGCGTTCTCAGATATGACATTCACGCAGCTACCACTATCAATAATCAGCTTGCAAAGCTTCTCGCCACTCTTTTAAAATCAGAGAAAATATGCTCGTCCTCTTCCAATCATCTAATGGAAGAGGAGTGGTCAAAATACAATGCATCACCATAAGGGGGTGATCGTCTTCTAAGTCACTAGGGACTCCTTCGTGGTCACTCTCCTCTGCGGCCTCGTATACGTAATCGTCAGGGTCGGTAGTTGGCTCTAATAAGGCTAGTGTTTTTGTCTTTGTTGGGCATTCGTAGGCATAGTGGCCTTGAATGCCGCAAGAGTAACAAGTGGTGTTAGCCTTGCTAACCTTCCCGATAGGGACACGCTCACTCGTAGGGTTCTTGGAGTTCCTAGCGGTGATCACGATTGACTTCGACTCGGTAGATTTAAACTTTCCCTTATCAGGATATGTGGAAGAAGATGCCCCAGTGGTGGACTTGTTCTTCGCATGAGCGTAACGGGAGTGAGCCTTAGAGGCTAGGTGTTTTTCAATGTCCAAGGCGGCATTGAAAGTCGTGTTCAAGTCCGTATGCCCATATCGCAAGAGCTTCCTTTGGATTTCGGGGTTAAGGCCCTTTAGAAATCTAGATAAAGTGACTTCGGGGATCTCCCTAAGGTCACATCGCACCATTCGGTCCTTAAGTTCACCCATATATTCAGCTACTGAGCTTGAGCCCTGCCGCAGAGTGGCAAGCTCATCGAACATCTGCGTCCGATGGTACGCAGGAACGTACTGATCGGTCAACAAGTTCTTCATTACTGGCCAACCTATAAGGGGGGCTCCGTGTCCGGTTCCTAATCTTCGCTCCTCATTCAGCCAGAACGTCTTTGCACGACCTGTTAACTTCATCCGGGCAACTTGGACCTTTTGGGGATCCGTCAGGTTGTGCCACTCGAAGTAACACTCCATATCCACAGTCCAGTTAAGGAAGATTTGGGGGTCTCCCATGCCATCATACGTGGGGGCATTTATCTTAATGGCCCTAGTAATGTCAAAGTCTCGCTCGGGGCGGTGTCCTCTAGGGGGCACCCGCGGAGAGTCCCCATTAGAATCCGAATCAGAGTTATGTTGGTGCCGGTTGGGTCGGTCAACATTAACGGGTGGCGGGGGTGGCCTAGCTTGGTTTTGTAGGATCTGGGCTAAGACGTTCCTAAGCTCAGCCATTTTGGCACGAAGAACCGCTATAGCCGCGGTGTTGGGATCACCATGCTCGTTCGCAGCCATACTAGATGTAGACGGGGTTGCGTACTCCATTCCTAGCCTAGTGGGCATTCAGGTTTGGGAGGCCCCGGGTAAGATGAATTTTCCTAGGGCTGTAGCTATATTGAAAATAAGATATTTTTATATATTCCCAATGTGAATAACACGTAGATCGTTAAAAATTTTGTTTTTTGAAATTTTGCTGAAAAATAAAGATTTCAGCCCGCTATTGGCAGACCATAGAAAATAATTTTTTTGATTTTCTAACGATCCGATCTCCAACAAGGAATGCAGAGAGGATGTTTGCAACGTGAAAGTTGAAACAACCTCCCTCTGATACCAAATTGATGTAGGGATGTCGGATCGGAGATCTCCGCGAAGCTAATGCTCTCCCTACGCACAACAAGTCGTAGATCTACCGCACCTACACAGCACCTATCGCCCACAATAGTCCTCGTCACAAAACGCAGCACAAACAACGAGGGAGGAATGGTCGACTCGAAAACGACGATCGGAAATTTGAGTCGGAATATTCCCCAAGAAAACACAAAGGTTGCCACTCCTTTTTGAGAGCAAGACCAAGGCTATAGGCCAAGATCCGCTCAGGCAAATAGGATCCACCCGATCCGGAATTAAAAAGCCTTGCAACGGCGATTTCGATTCAAAACTTGCAGCGATTAGATTAAAGATCCGGAGAAAACGATTTGCGAAAATCCACCACAACTAAGGAGAAGAATCACACAAGGAAGAGGAAAGGGATTAACCAACCGGAAAGCTTTCACACGAGATAACTGTGGGAGAATCACTCTCTCCACGGATCCACCGGCGTCACACCGAATGTTTTGCAACCTTCTTCCAAGGAGTCGCACCGAAGGAATCCGCGCCAGAGTCGCACCGAACGGATGGAGGGAGCAAGGGGGGCGGCGGTTTCACACCACAACCAAGGGGGGCGGCGGCTTGGAGATTCCTCCTCTTGGCCGAATTCCACAATGGGAGCTTTAGGGTTAATTTCTTCTCTAATAATCTCATAACAAAGCCTCCTTATATAGGAGTTACAAACAAGCCTTAGCCCTTCATGATGGAGATTTAATCTCATCCATCCGAATGACTAATTGCACACCAATATTAAAAATAGTTCAAAATGAAAAATAACAACACATGTCATGAATATAAAATTATCACATAAACATAGGATAATTTTATATTCCAAATATAAAATAGAGTGCAAGAAAATCAAATAAATAAAGCTAATGCGTTGTCGTGGCGGTAGCACATCGCGAGCGGAGGTTGTAGCGTAGCCTTCCGTTAGCGTCATCGTGCCGCCACACGTCCTTGAGCCGTATGGCCTTATCAACCGGATCATCAGCAGCATCGTCTTCAAATTGTGGAGGAGGGGGCACGCCATCATAAACTCATGCTGAGGTTATACAGGAGAATCTCTAATCTCTGGAGCATCTGTGTCCATTTTATCAGCAACAGATGTGTCCTCTATGACAATATCTTATGGTTGAGGTTATATCCGTGTTTGCTGATCAACATCAAGTAATGGTTCAGACAAAACTTCATCCTCAATTGGGAAATTTAATTGATTAACATCAGTAATTACCTCTAGAATGGTTTGGGTATCCCTTTCACTCTCTAGTTGAGTTGGCTCATCCACATGTAGAGGCTCCCCCTGGAGTGAAGCCAGGTGAATAGGGTTAGCTGATGGTAGCTCCCCCTGCCTTTGTGCATCTTCTTGTCTTGCTGGTGTCTGTCCAGCATTTCTAGTCTCTTCATCATCAGGACTAAAGACCACTTGCTCTTCAGAGCTGCTGGAGGATTCTTGAGCCACAATGGTTGTCTTCTTCTTCTTCTTTTGAGGTGTTTCCTTTTCTGGAGATGGCAATTCTTTTGTCAGCACCCTATTCCACCTTGAGAAAATTCTGACATCCATTCTCCTCATGTGGTTTATCTTTGAACCAGCAGCTTGATTCATCACCTAAGGAATACTTCCAACTAGGTATAGACTCAGAATTATACCCAGATTGGGTTTCTTTATACTTTCTTTTATCTTATCAAACATAACTGCAGACCAATCAGTATTAAGTTTGAAGATTATCCTTATCATCAAACTGAATATATGAGCAGAGATAATATCATGCCCACCAGGCTTGCTCAGTATTACTTTTCCTACTATTTCAGATAGAAACTTTCGTTGTATGTTCATCCCTTTTCTGTTGAAAACTAATCCAATCTTCAGGTTTGAGTCTAATCCACACCATTTCAATGACTCTCTAGTCTTAGAAGCAGATACATCTTCTTCCTCTTTTGTTCTTGGTAGGTAAAGTACCTTTCTTAGACTTTTCTGTGTGACCTTGACTTTTGTCCCATGGACTCTGCACTTAATCTTGAGCCCTGATTCATCAAGAGTAGCTGCACTCAAGAATTCAAGGACTTCCTTCTTCCAGATCTTAATTGGTTCTGATACAAGGTATTCTAGTCCAGTCTCGGCAATTAGGGTTACCACACCTTTGATTTCGGGTTCCGCGTCATTAAAGGCGTGTCGCACGAGCTCATATCCTTCATTAATGTTCTCTTCTAGCTTGGGCACCATTAGGGTTCGAAGAAATTTTGAATTTAGAGAAGAGAGATGCCGACACACAAGTTTGGTCACGAAACTAAGGTGAGCGTGTCGACAAACAATGGGGAAAACCTATTTATACCTTTCTAAAATTGAAGGTGAAAAGGCGCGTTAACATACTTGAATTGTGTCGACACTGTTGAAAAGTGTCGACACTTACTGCTAATGTCTCGACAACAATGTGTCGATACAAGTATAGTCGACAGAATATATATGTCGACACTTATATATATGTCGACACCACCTTGGATGTGTCGACACCTACACTGCATGTGTCGACACTAATTCTCTGAAGTGTCGACACAGACTTCCTAGATGTGTCGACACCATTTCTCTGAAATGTCGACACCACTCTATGTGTCGACACAGACAACTCTGTGTGTCGACACTATTTTACTTAGCCAATTTTGTAAACTATTCTAAGTTTATCATACCTAATTCAATTTTAAACTTATTGAATTTGGTTTCATCTAAGGGCTTAGTAAACATATCAGCTAACTGATTATCTGTCTTAACATACTCTAGGGAAATATCTTCTTTTTCCACATGTTCTCTTAGAAAATGGTATTTTATTTCTATGTGCTTAGTCCTACTATGAGAGACAGGATTATTTGCAATAGAAATGACACTAGTAGAATCACAAAATAAAGGTGTTCTACTTACTTGAATACCATAATCTTCTAGCTGATGTTGAATCCATAGAAGTTGAGCATAGCAACTTTCTGCAGCAACATACTCTGACTCAGCTGTGGAGATAGCCACACTGGTCTGCTTCTTGCTACTCCATGACACCAGCCTTCCACCTAGAAATTGACAGGTTCCTGTGGTACTCTTTCTATCTTCCTTGCAGCCTGCAAAATCTGCATCTGAATAACCCGTCAGTTCAAAATCTCCATTCCTAGGGTACCAAAGGCCTAGATAAGGTGTGCCCTTAAGATATCTCAAAATTCTTTTGACTGTTGTCAAATGAGATTCTTTAGGGCAAGCTTGGTACCTAGCACAGACACATGTAGCATACATGATATCTGGTCTACTTGAAGTCAAATACAGTAGGGAGCCAACTATCCTTCTATACAAAGTTTCATCTACAGGTTTCCCTGCATCATCTTTTTTTAGAGACATGCTTGACCCCATAGGAGTTTTCATGGTAGTGGATGATTCCATACCATACTTCCTTATCAATTCTAGGGTGAACTTAGACTGGCATATGGATAATCCATCTTCAGACTGTCTAACTTGGAGACCCAAGAAGAACTTAAGCTCCCCCATACTGCTCATTTCAAATTGTCCTTGCATGAGTTTTGCAAACTTTCTGCAAAGACTACTTTCTGTAGACCCAAATATGATGTCATCTACATATATTTGGACTAAGATAATCTTACCTCTGGATTCCCTAAGGAATAGAGTCTTGTCTATTTTCCCCCTTGAGAATTTGTTCTCAATAAGGAAACTAGACAGGGTTTCATACCAAGCCCTAGGGGCTTGTTTTAACCCATACAAAGCCTTCCTAAGTCTATATAAATAATCAGGTTTAAGAGAATCTACAAAACCTGATGGCTGCTCTACATAGACGTCTTCCTTCAGGTTTCCATTCAGAAAAGCTGACTTAACATCCATTTGATATACCTTAAATCCTTAATAAGTTGCATAGGCAAGGAACATCCTTATTGCTTCCAGTCTTGCTACTAGAGCAAAGGTTTGATCAAAATCAATACCTTCTTCCTGCCTATATCCTTTTGCAACTAGTCTAGCTTTATTCTTTATAATAATTCCATTCTCTTCCAACTTGTTCCTAAAGATCCACTTAGTTCCAATAATGTTATGGTTCTTTGGTTTAGGAACTAGCTCCCAGACCTTCCATCTTTTGAACTGGTTCAACTCCTCTTGCATGGCCTCAATCCAATGAGGGTCTAGGATTGCTTCTTCAAATTTTTTTGGCCCTACTTGGGATAGAAAGCTGGAGTAGGGAACTGAACTTAGATTCATGCTCCTTATTTGTACCCCTTGTCTAAGATCTCCAATAATTTGATTGGCTGGATGATCTTTTAAATGTCTATTTGCTGGAGGCAGCCTGTCTTCAGGTTGTACACCTTCATTCTCTTCATTTAGCTGCACTTCTTGATCCCCTTCAGCTTCAGGAGTATCTTGTACTCCCCCTGGATAGCAGCCACCTTCTTCCACTTGCTGACTTGCAGTAGGACCTTTTGCAATAGTAAGCTTGTCCATCTTCTCAGTTATACATGCGGAGCTGCAAACACTTCTAGGAAATTCATTGTTAATGAGTCTAGCTTCATCAAAAACTATATGAACAGACTCTTCTACAACTTGAGTAATCAAGCTGTAGACCCTATAAGTCTTACTATTGTTGTTGTACCCAACAAAGATCCCCTCTTGGGATTTGGCAGCAAACTTGGTTAGATAAGACTTACCATTGTTAAGGCTATAGCACTTGCAACCAAAGATCCTGAAATAGGATAGATTTGGTTTTCTGCCCTTCACAATCTCATCGGGGGTCTTCTTGTGGCTCTTGGTGATAGTAGCCCTATTGATTACATGACATGCAGTATTAACTGCCTTAGCCCAGAAATATTCTAGTAGAGAAGTGTCACTCAATAAGGTTCTACCAACCTCTATCAAGGTTCTATTTTTCCTTTCAGCAATACCATTTTGCTTAGGTGTTCTTGGTGAGGAAAATTCCTGAAAAATTCCAAACTCTTCACACAGTTTTGTCATACTTTCAGACTGAAATTCAGTACCATGGTCACTTCTGATTTTGACCACTGTACTGTTCAATACATTCTAAATTTGTTTAACAAAACTATACAAGATACTTGGTGTTTCAGATTTCTGCCTTAGGAAGAACACCCAGGAATACCTTGAGTAGTCATCAACTACCACAAATGTGTAGACCTTCCTACCTAGGCTGTGAACTGGCATAGGACCAAAAATATCCATATGCAAGAGGTATAGACATCTCACAGCATCTTTGTTCTCAAGGCTATGAAAGGTGGATTTGGTCTGCTTGCCTTTTTGACAAGCTGAGCATATCCCAACCTTTATACACTTAACCTGAGGACCATTCCTCACTAAGTCTTTGCTAAAGAGTTGGCCAATTATCTTATAGTTAAGATGAGCCAGCCTCTTGTGCCATTTAACACAATGTGAGACTTTCTCATCAGCTACAAGACAAATAGGAGAAACAATGTTCTCACACATAATGTCTAGACAATAGACATTTCTCTTCCTATATCCTGTTAGAATGATCTTTTGATCACTTTACCTACTGATATGACAACCATCCATGACAAATGAGATGTCATATCCTAAATCACTCAGCTGACTTATGCTAATGAGGTTATGTTTCAAACCATTTACATAAGCCACTTGAGTAATTGTAATTAGGGTACTAGAAATGTTACCAAAGCCTTTGATGATTCCTTTTTCTGAACCACCAAAGGTAACTTTAGAACCATCCTTGATTGGTGTATAGTCCTTCAGCAATCCCCTAGTTCCAGTCATGTGCCTAGAACATCCACTGTCCAAGTACCATATAGGGGCATGGCCACTTGGACTCACCTGCAAAACAGATTGCTTAACCTTAGAACCCAAATAATTCTTGGGTCCTTGGTGCAGGTTAGTTTGAATTTTAACAAGACTACCTGTAGCTCTTCTAGCAGGTAGTTTGCTAATCTCCTTGACACTTGAATTGTGCCAACAATCTATGGCAAAGTGGCCTACCTTGCCACAACACCAGCACTCAAATCTATTATACCTTTGTTTAGGTACAACTCTGGCTGTTTTATCTACAGCAGGCTTCTTGTTGAGTACTGGGGCTTTGCCCTTAGATTTGAACCTAACTGTCCTGGAAGGTTTTGTAAACCCCAATCCGGTCTTACCCTTTTGAGGGATAAACTCATCTATTAAAGGTAGAACTGATTTTGGTTTAGAAAAACTTGCAACAATCTCTCTCTCCTTCTGAAGTCTAACCTCCAGATTCCTAATTTGATCATTCTTAAATGTAATAGTTCCCATCTAAATAACTGCAATGTTCTTCAGCCTGGCTATTTCATTTAGTTTTTGATCTAACACTTTATCTGAATCAGCAGCTGCAAACTTAAGATTAGCAATTTGCTTAGTCAGTGTTTTGACCAGATTTTTGCTCTTCTTAAGTGCCTGTAATACATCACTATATTCATCCATCAACTGATGAATATCTCCCTCAGATTTAGACCCACCCACATCACTTGATGCAGATGTATCTGATTCTGAATCAGTACTATAATCTGAAAGACATTGTACCTTACTTGGTCCAGGCTGATCCTGGATCTTATCTCCTTCTGTTAAGGTCATCAGTCCATTGCACTGATTGTCCTCATGCTCATAAATTGAGTTCATTAGCTGCAAGAACTCATCTTCTTCCTCTTCAGCAAACAGTCTAATATAGGCTTCAGCTTCTGAATCTGTTTTTGAAGATAATTGATCTGTCAAACTCTTATCCTTCTTGGCAACAAAGGACCTTTCCTTTTTGCCCTTGAACTGAGTCTTCTTCTTGTCAGTTGACTCTTCCTCTTTTCTGGACAGTCATCTACTATATGTCCTTGTCTATTGCAACAATAACAAACTATCTTTGAGGATGTATTTTTACTTGGCTTGGACTTTCTTTTGTCATTCCTTGATGACTTCCTGTTCTGATAATAGTCATCTTTTGTCTGTGAGGTGGATGGTTTAGACCTCCACTGCTTCTTCTTCAGAAACTTTTGAAATTGCCTTGTAAAGGCAGCAAAATCCTCATCACTTTCACTGTTGTCTGAGTTCTGGTTCTCTGAATTTTTTGAAGCAGTATCAGCAACTATTTTCGGTGAAGATGGAGACTTGCTTCTATACTTCCTAGTGGCTTCAGTCTTGAAGGCCACAGCTCTTTCATTGTGCTCCACTCTGGTAGTCTTCTCTTCCTCCTTTCTAACCATTAACTGCATTTCATAAGATAGCAGTTTTCCAAACAAGGTTGGAGGAGGTATATCAGCTAATTTGGTCATTTCCCTAATGGCACAAATCTTGGTATCCTAGTCCTTAGTCAGGGATCTTAAAAACTTGTCATTCAGCTCATAGTTGCTGAATTCTCTTCCATAGGACATCAACTCATTAACAATCCTATAGAATTTCTTGTAGCATTCAGTAATGCTATCAGACATTCCTTGTCTGAAGCTTTCATACTCTTGATTTAACAAAGACTTCCTGTCTTATCTTACCTCTCCAGATCCCTCCATGTAAACTATTAGTGTGTCCCACATTTCTTTTGAAGTTTTACAATTGTATTAGGTTCTGAAATGTGGCATCATCAATTGCACTTACAATAATATTCTGGGCCCTCTTGTCCATAGTGGCCAGAATTATTTAATCTTTAGTCATTTCTGAATAGTCCTTAGGAGTTTTCTGATTTGCATCTAGAATGGAGATCTTCATTGGCACATATGGCCCTTCTTTGACTGTGATGTATATTCTTGGGTCAGATGCTTCCATAAAGAGTCTAACCCTCTCTTTCCATATGCCAAAAATCTCTTTTCTGCAGATTGGCAATTTCATGGATCCTAGCTCTTTGTGATTCTCAGTAGAACCCATTTTCTTGATTCTTGATTATTCTGATTCTGCCTACAGGATCTTTACTCAGACTATTATGTCCTTTTTGAGTAACCTCCCTCTGATACCACTTGAAAGAACTAGTGCCTAAACACCTAGAGGGGGGGGGGGTGAATAGGTGCACTTAATCTTTTTACATTTAAAGGCAGAAACACTGAATTATTAGACCTGTTTATGCAATTCTCTACAGCAATTCAGCACAGATAACACAGCAATCACAGAATTAATCACACACAGAGTACACACAGATTTTTATAGTGGTTCCCCAAGGTCTGGGTACATCCACTTCCCCCCTTCGCCTATCTAGTAGTGTACTAGATTCGGCCTAACTTCTCCACTTCTCCTCAGATCCTCAGATCTTACAACTCAGAACCCCAAACAGGTTCCTACAACTCAAAGTGATCCCACTCCTACAACTCAGGAACAAAGGCCTACCACTCAGTCTTTACCAAGACTTACACTCAGAGAATAAAGTCTCCTACAACTCAGGCACTAGGCCCTACCTCAGTCTTTAACAAGACCTACACTCAGAGCACGTTGTCTCCTACACTCAGCCTTTATAAAATAGGCTTACAGCTCAGATCCCTTAGGATTCTACAGAAAATAATGTTTACAAAGTTTATAACCACAACTCTGAAAGAGCGAGATGAGTTGACTGGTTTCTTGATGAGTTCTTGGAAGAACTTGGCAGAGATCAACCTCCCTTGGCTTTCTTCAAAGCTTCTTGAATTAGAACACAGTAGGGTTGTATCTCTATGCAGATGATCTTCAATCAACTGCTGTCTTGAGATTCTGATTTCAATCTGAATCTTACTTATCAGCCTGGTTCAACATCTGGTCATCTTAGAAGGAGCTCTCTCTCTCTAACTTATTAGATCTTCTCTTGAAGGTCTTCTTCTTGTTGTGTTGTTTTTCACTTCATTGATCGATTCGCCTTCTATTGAAGGAATAAGCCTTTATATAAGCTTTCTTCATGTTGACCGGCTGATCCGGTTTCTAACAACCTTCTGATAGCTCTGACAGTAGCAGTTGACCGGTTGAAATGGCAGCTGTCAAGTCATCCAGTCACTTCTTGAAATCTCTGTCACTGTCTGAAAGTGTCGAGACAGATAGTCTTTATGTGTCGACACAAATAGACCAAGTGTCGACACAAGTAGACTAAGTGTCGATACTAGCCTTCATGGTGTCGACACAACTCCTTGTGTTATTGTAACAGCTTCTCGACACTGCTTCTTCAGAATGTGTCGACACTGATCCTGTGTGTCGACACAAGTCCTTCTTCTTCAGTACTTAGTTGATTTCTGCTAAGTGTCGACACTAGTCCTTTGTGTCGACACATCTTCTTGTGTTGAAACTTGCTAAGTGTCGACACATCTTCTTTGTGTCGACACATGCCTTCTGTGTTGAAACTTTACTGAGTGTCGACACATCTCCTTGTGTCGACACATTCTTCATGTGTTGAGACTTTGCTGAGTGTCGACACATCTCCTTTGTGTCGACACTTGTACTTAAACTCTGTTGAAGTTTGCTGAGTGTCGACATAGCCTCCTAGTGTCGACACATGTACTTGAACTTTGTTGAAGTTTGCTGAGTGTCAACACAGCCTCCTAGTATCGACACATTTGCTGTCGACAGAGTTTCTCTGGGTGTCAACACTCCTTCTAAGTGTCGACACTGATTATGTAGACAATTCTTCATTGTGTGTCGACACTGCCTGTATGTGTCGACACTTTCCTTCTGGTGTCGACTCTGCCTTCCTGGTGTCGACACAATTACTCCAAGTGCCGACACAGCTTCTCTAGGTGTCGACACAAGCCTTCTTAAGTGTCGACACTTTTCTTCTGTGTGTCGACACATGGACTTAGAAACTTCTATGCTTTCCCTGAAATTACTTAACCTGCATAAATAAACTCAAAGCACATCAAATACATCTTGATGTATATCATTGAGTAGGGTGAGGCTTCTTCAAATCTGGTACATATATTCCAATGTACCCAACAGTACTTCAGTAATGCATATTCGTGAAAAGCTGAGGATAGCTCAAGAGCGATGCGAGAGATATGCAAATCAGCGCAGAATTGATCTGGAGTTTGCATCTGGGGACTTGGTGTTGCTGAAGGTCTCCCCGATGCGAGGTGTTAAAAGATTTGGAAGGAACCATAAGCTAGATCCCAGGTATGTGGGACCTTTTTGGATTCTAGAGCGCATTGGAGTTTCTGCCTATAGACTGGAATTGCCTGATTCTTTCCCTGGTGTTCACGACGTGTTTCACGTGAGCTAGTTGTGAAAGTGTGTCCATAGTGATCGACATGTCCTTGAATCAGTACCCCGTTGCATCCTAATCTCTCGTATGTTGAAGAACTTGTCCGTATTTTGGAGACGCAAGATCGTGTGCTAAGAAATAAAATAATTCCAATGGTTAAGGTTCTCTGGAGAAATCAGGATGCAAGAGGTGCAACTTGGGAATTGGAATCCGCTATGTGAGAATCTCATCCTCAGCTGTTCTCTTAGTCTCCCTGGTTAGTATTCTTGTTTAATGAATTCCTCTGTCATGTCTCTTCCTCTGCCCGCTTGTTTCGTTTCATGTTCCAAGTTTCGGGATGAAACTTCCTTTTTGGATGGGTGACTGTAACGCCCCTGATTTTCCGGCAATTATATAACTCTCTTGTTAAAGTCATAATGACGTAAGGGGCATTTCGTAACGTGGAGTTGACAGCGCGTCGTCGTTAGTGCGTTTTCGCGTCTATTCGATCGAGTCGGTCAAATTCGCGAATCCTTGTTGAAAATGAAAAATTTCACATTGGGAAATTAAATTGATTAATTTTTGACATGCTTGTCAAGTTTCGTCGCGATCCGAGCGATATTCGAGCCTCGGCGAATTTCCAAAGTTTTGAAGAATTTATGTTCGTTTTAGACTTTGAGAGTTTATATCTCAAGAACGGCTCGTTGGATTCTGGTTTTGATTTCGCCGTTAGATTTGTAGCATTAGTATTCTCCTTCGGTGCAAGTTTCGTTTAATTCGGCGCTCGTTTGGGCTTCCGTACTGAGTCTTCTCGAGAAGCTATGGTTCTACTCGATTAGCCCATTTTATATTTTACTCGGGCGGTGTTTTTAGGGTCAAAACGGCATTGTATCAAACAATGGTAAACATAAAATTTGTTCGTCTCGACGAGATCTACAACTTTCATGTTGAGCACTTTTCGATTTGAAGCCGTTTTGAACCCCTAATTCCATTGTCTCTGCAATAACTCGAGTGGTGCGCAGCTACTCGAGTATATGCTGCTTCTACTCGAGTAATTCATGTTTTAACTCGAGTAATGAGCCTCTACTCGAGTATATTATGCTACTACTCGAGTAGGTATGCTACTACTCGAGTAGGTATGTTGTTACTCGAGTAGGTATGTTGTTACTCGAGTAGGTATGCTGCAACTCGAGTAGGCTGTTTCGTTTTACGTTCAGACATCATTTTGAGGGTCAAACATGCGTCATATCAAAAAATGGTCAACATAAAATTTGTTTGTCGCGACGAGATCTACAACTTGCATGTTGACCACTTTTCGTTTTGAAGCGGTTTTGAACCCCTAATTTCGTTTGTTCGCTCACCCGCTCGTAAATAGCACGTTTTTAGACAAAACTTTTCATAAATACTTATATATATATATATATACTTAGAATTAGAACTGGCCCCACTCTTTATTTAGGACTTCTTCTTCTTCTTCACTGAACCGAACTAGAGCTGAAGAAAAGTGAGGACGGTGATGGCGGAGCGTGAGATTTTGTGAACTTTTCGGTGGCCGCTGACGGTACACCGGTGCTCGAAATCGTCATCCGATCATAGATCTGGAAAGCTCTCGCCGAGAGCTACGCCCTCGTGGTAATTTCTTTCCCGTTTTTTGAGATTTCTCGTTATGGTTTTTCGGCCCTAACCTCTATTTCGGCCATTTTCGTTCAGATTTCGACTCCTAGTGTCTTCTTTTGCCCCGATCTACGACGTGGGGTGATTCGGAAAATTTTTCTGATAAAAACGAGGCAAGTGGTATTCTTGCTCTCCCTCTTGTTCTTGATTCTATGTTTTTGCCATTTTTGTACATTTGTTTGAGTTTATTATGTTTAGATTATGGAGATACTTGTCCTGAAATCCTAATTTTTCCCCCTCTATTCCTGGAATTGTGACATGTTGTCCCTAAAGCCTTAACCCCAAATTTTATTTAGTCCATTGAACTGGTAAATAAATTGGTTGTCGTGCTGTTATAACCATCGAGTCATCTTGTTCGCATTTTTTTTTCTTTTCTTGATTAAACTTCACTTGCTTTACTTTGAAATGCTCTTATGCAGTCCACTTTGTTGGTTATTCCTTGAGTTCATGATATGAATAAAAAGAAATGAACACTGCTTGTATAATTATGTAACTAAAGAAACACAGATGGACTGTGCGCATTGGGTTCCTCCCTCGGCATAGTGCCTTATGCTTAAATGAACTGTGCACGTTGGGGTCCTCCTTCGGCATAGTGTTTGATACTCAAATGGACTGTGCGCGTTGGGGTCCTCCCTCAGCCTAGTGCTAAATGCTCAGATAGACTGTGCGCATTGGGGTTTCTCTCTCGGCATAGTAATTGTTAATGAAAGATTGAACTTCTGTTGCTAGTACTTGTTCTGTCTTGCTAATGTGTTTAGCCCTTCTTGCTCGGCTAGTTTTACTGTTGTTTACTTTTACTATGCTGACCATTTTGTTGGAGTCACTTTTCATTTTCTTTCACTTAGAGGTTTGTGTAGTCTGCTTTTACTCTTGTACTACTTGTAACTTTCTTCTGAGGTGTTCTTCTTTTGAATGCCTCAAGATCAGAGTTGTAGCAGGTTTAGCTGACAGCGTTTGGCTTCTGGTGCTGCTGGTTTCTGCGGCCGTTTGATTCCACCTCTGAGCTTGAGGTAGTTGTCTTGTTTAGACTTGTCAGATTTTACTATGGGTTCGTGTCAGTTGTTGACGCCCATAGACTTTGACTTTTCTGTGATGGACTACTTGCTGTTATTACTGATGTTACTTATTACCTGATTGTTCTTGCTCTCTGGGAAATATTTATGTTAGGGTGCATTTAGTTATTTTAAAGTATACAAAACTGCATTTCCGGAATATTGGCATGGCATAACTTCAACTACTAAATCTACTACTTTTAGCATACAAAAGATTTCTATATATCTCTAGTAAATGTAGAAGTCACATCATCATTTCATGACACTGGACCCTCACTCCCACGTAGGATAACAAATGAGCTAACTCAATACTTTCCGCCGTGTAAAAGATGTATATTTTCTCACCTATGGACAGTAGTCCACCCGACCGAGGGACACGGTCATTAACAATATTAATTTATATGCATTGTTTTTAACTATAAGTTATAAACATTTTACTTGAAGTAAATGTGAGGACAGGTTGCCTGAATGTCTATAGTTGTCCCCTGCATGACGTTGCATCACGGTGCGTAGTTTCTCTACTCTGACGTATTTTTGAATACGGAGAAAATGCGGGCCATGACAGGGAGTCATCCAGTAGATATGCTCATCCTGTCCACAGCGGGCTGGGCAGACTCATTCTACTATCCGCCAGCAAGCCCTCTAGTTTCTTGACGCCTTCCCAGCAGCGGGCGGACTACCCCTCAGCTCGTATAGCTCGGCGTGAGCTCGCTTAGTACAGCAGAGACAGACTTGTCTCAGTCCGCCAAACATCATGCCATCCCCAAAAGTCAAGTCCCTAACCGTACAGCATGGTGCGGACTCGGCGGACTCCTTATTCTACTCGCACAACTCACCTACTCACCGGGGGTGACGTTACCAAGACCGTTACATCATCTAGCCTATAAATAGCCCCCATACATCTCATTGAAGACAGAGCCGGGAGGGGGCAACATGGATGGTCGACTCTGTGGCCACAATTTCCCTGTCTGTCACCACTACCAGCGGGCTAACCTCCAGTCTGGGCGGACTCTGAAATTAGCTCCCGCGGCCTAGGACATCAATACGTGTGGCCTGACCGACTCTCTCCCTCTCTCTTTCTCCTTTGTTGTATTTTCCCCTTCATTCTCTTTTCCATGTAAGAGAACTTAAGCTCAATTATAATACAGGTTTTTATATAAAGGGAAAATCTACCGCAAGAGAGGCATTTAAGCCGCGGAGGGCTAAGTCTGTTGTTATCGCTGCTAGCGGCCCACTTTTATTCTCTTTCTCTTTATCTTCATGTGCGGCTCAGAGTAACCAGCTGCTCGGCAGTCTCTCTTCCCATTTGCTCATTTCCCCCATGAGATTTGAACACCCGTTAATTGGGTGGTGCCATTTTCGCTCATCAACAAGCAGTATGAAGCCTTTAGGCAAGACAAGAAAGACACAGTGGCTGAGATCTTTGAGAAATTTTTCAGAATAGTGAACAACCTGAAAACATATGATAGAAGCTTCACCAATTATGAACTGAATGACAAGTTCTTGTGGTCTCTGAATAAGAAATGAGACAAAAGGATTGGTGTTATTAGGTAAATGGGTAACTTAGCTAAAATAAATTCCCAGGATCTATTTATCAAGTTACTGTCTCATGTGCTAGAGCTGAATCTCAGGAAGTCTGAAGAAGACTCGGCAAGATCACTCAACAGAGAAAAGTCTATGGCCCTAAAGGCTGAGACATCCAGGAAAGTCAGGGATAAATCTGCTCCCTCAGAAAGACAGGATGCATTCTAAGAATGTACAGAATCTTCCTCATCAGGAGGGGATATGACTGAAGAAGAACTGTCACTCTTCTCAAAACAATTCAAAAATATGTTGAGGAGAAGAAGGCAGGGCAACTGGAAGGGTCCAGCTGGAGACTCTTCTCACAAGAAGACATATCACACAGAGAAACCCAGGAAAAAGAAATCTGGGGCAAGTATGGTTATTCTCAGAATAAACACATTAAAACTAATCTTGTTTGTTATTGATGTAACAGGCAAGGGCATGTCATTTCTGACTGCCCAATAAAAAGGAACGAGAAAAAGTCTGAAAATTGGAAGACTAGATAGCACAAGAAGTTTGACAAAAGCATATTGGCCAAGAAGCAATCCACTCTTTCATACAGTGAGATAGATTCATCTAAACCAGAAGAGGAGGAGACTCTTTTGGGTTTAATGGCAATTGAGGAGGCCAGCAATAGAAGAAGAACCACACTGTCAGCAAGTGATAATGAAGACTGTATAGATCAAGGTATGATGACCCTAGCAGAAGAAGAAGAACATGATTGCTCAAATTCTTCCAAGGTAAAACCTCTTACTACTAGTCTTGCCTCAGGCTCTAGATCAACATCAGAGAACGAATTATGTTCACACTCTTCTAATAATAGTGAACGTGGTTCAGATTCTGAAGCAGATTTCAACACACTCATCAATAGATATGGGAAGTTGTTGAAGGCCTTGATTACAGGCAAAGTGCTAGTTAAGGAACAAACCAAAGAAATAGAGTCTCTAAGAATAATACCCTTACAGTTGGAGAGGGTCAACATTAAGTTGGACCTTAAAAAACTGAAGCTCATAGACTTAACCAATAAAATAGATTGTCAGACTGAGACTATTTTAGAACAAGTCAAGACTGTCAAGGACCTGGAAGCAAAGATTCTTCAAGAAAGACAGCTCCTGAAATAGTTCTCATGTCCTAAGTTTGTGCTACCTATTATTGATACATTTTCTGCACCATTTAGAAGTGGTGTAAGATATGTTGAGGATAATAAGATCAATAAGAAAACTGAGCCTAAGGGTAAACCCTTAATGGGTCCAGCTATGCAACCAGCCAAGCATCTGACTTCTAACAGATGCAAGGGATCATGTGTTCCTGGACACATGAGTTCTGAGTGCACCACTAGCAAGGTCAATAAAGATCCTTGCTGGAAAGGATAAAAATCTAATGTCTATAAGGCCCACAAACCACCACAAGGAGTGATCAATCCAAGGAGCCAAGGAATTCTTGGATTTGGTTCCAGTGCACAGCACTTAAACCTAAAAGGTAAGAGTGTCAATGTTGAACCTCTATCATGGAATCTGAATATCAACTCTAAGTTGCCAAGAAGTACAACTATAAAGGTGCAGCCTAACAGAAGATATAACAGATTTGAATGTTGGTGTTGTGGGAAGATTGGGCATTTTGCCCTAGATTGTTGGTACAATCCAACTTCACCCTCATTTAAGTCACAGGCTCATTTGTTCAAAAATCCTGCTGTGCTTCACATAGCTAAGTCTAACAGGAACCAAGGCCCCAAAACTATTTGGGTGCCTAAGATTAATTAATTCTGTGATTGCAGGTGGATCCAAGTACCACAAAAAGGTCAATATCATACTTTGACATTGGCTGTTCCAGACACATGATTGGAACAAGAAGTACACTAAGGGAATATGCTTTAGTAAAGGATGGACCAAAAGTAATCTTTGGAGGTTTAGAAAAAGGAATCACCAAGGGATATGATAACATTTATAATGGTCTAGTGACTATCACAAAGGTGGCTTATGTGGAAGGATTGAACCATAATCTGATAAGCATAAGTCAGTTTTGTGATATAGGTTTTGAAATCATATTCCACAATGATAAGTGTCTGTTGGGTATTATATCCACAATAACCTAGATTTGTGTGAAGTTACTCTTGAGCTAAGATGAATTAAGTATGTATTTGATGTTATTCTTTAGTTGAGTACTTGCAGGTCATTATTGTTATGTGTAGACCAATGTTAGTTTACAATGAGCTACTAAACACAGGACAATGCAATGTAATCTCTCATTGTGTGATCCATGATATTGACTCATGTGTAACCTCTCTATTGGGATGCACTTCATTTTCAAGTACTAAAAAATGAAAGAAAGGACAGGTTGCTGGATTTCAACAAAGAAGATTTAATTATTCCGAGAAAAAAATTTTAAGTCCTTTTCTCGAGAAGTCTAAGCATATTTCTCGAGAAACCATAAGACTTCTTAGGAAATTGTCTGAAATATTCTAAGTCTTTTTCTCGAGAAAAGCCCTGAAGATTTCTCGATAATCCAAGTTCATTTCTCGAGAAAGCAAAATAGTTCTCGAGAAGTCAAATTCATTTCTCGAGAAGCTAATTCGTTTCTCAAGAAACCAAGTTCCTTCTCGAGAAATCAGTTCTTCACTTTAAAGAAGTTTCACTAAGTAAATTTCTTGAGAAAGCCAAATCATTTCTTGAGAAATCAAGTTTCCTCTTGAGAAATCAGTATTTCACTTCAAAGAATTTTCGTTAAGTCATTTATCGAGAAAGCCATGTCATTTCTCGAGAAAGCAAATCATTTCTCGAGAAATAAAGTTCTTCTCCAGAAATAGAGTTGCAGAATTTTCTTTTTAAATCTATATGACGGGATTTCAAATTTAATCTAAGTATCTCATGATTAGTCCACGTAGATCATTCCTTAATGATTTCAGACCGTTAGACAAGGTTATATAAATAGTCTTTCCAGAGGAATCGCTAACCCTAAGAAGAAGAATAATATTCTGAATCGCAATCCCACTTTCTAAATCAGGAGAAGCCACGCCATCTTCATCGTCATTCTTCATTGTCGCTGCTCTCTCGATCCAGCGATTCTAGAGAGAAAAGATTCGGCAGATCACTGATTCAAAATTCTTCAAACATCAACTTGATTGTGTCGGATCCTAAGTTTTTCAGATCATGTTTTCTCGGGATTTCTTCCTCAACCTTCTTCACATAGATTTTCATTTTTCAAGAAGGAAGAACCTTGAATATTTCAGATCTGGAAGTATACAATTTTTATTGTTGTTGTAAAAATATTGTTTTAACTTTTGTTGGAGCTTTGTCTCCGAGATTGTAGGAAGTTTATTTTTCCGAGTGTAGATCCCTTTTTGTGGGATCGAGTTTGTAGGAGTTTGTTTTCTTCGAGTTGTAGGAGCGTTGCTCCAAGGTGTAGGATTGTTTCAATCCGAGATATAGTGAAGTATCGGAGGCTAGCCGTGTTGCTAGATTGGCGAGGTGGAGAGTGGACGTACCCAAGATTGGAGAACCACTATAAATTCCTTGTGTCGTCTGGATTGTGCTTGATTATTTTTTGTGATTAATTTTTATTTCGCAAAAGACTCAGAACTCACCTATTAACCCCCCCCCCCCCCCCCTCTAGGTGATTTAGGTAGAAAACTAGATACTTTCAGTGTCTGATAAGGAATGCAAGTGATCAAGAGATCATCTTGTCAGGCACTAAGAGTGGCAACATTTATTGTCTAAATTTCTTAAGTATAATTTAGAATTCATCTGTATGCCTATTAGAATGTGAGAAAGACTCTTTGTGTGTACAATGGCACAAGAGGCTTGCTCACATAAATTATAAAGCAATGAGCATGTTGTTTTCTAAGGACTTTGTTAGAAATGGACCCCAGCTAAAATGCACCAAAGAAGACATGTTTTCATCATGTCAAAGATGCAAATATACCAAAGTCTCCTTTAAGAGCATTTAGTCCAAATACACTGAGAGGTGTCTGTACTTACTTCATATGGATCTATTTGGTCCTATGAAAATTCTTAGTTTAGATAGGAAGTCTAACACCTATGTGATTGTAGATGATCGCTCTATATTTGCTTGGGTGTTCTTCCTAAGAAGAAAGTTTGAAACTCTTTACATTCTTCCTGATTTTGTCAAACAAATTCAAAATAAAAAGGGTTTTTCTGTGGTCAAGTTCAGAAGTGTGATCACAGAATTTCAATCTGAAAAAATGACAAATTTTTGTAAAGAACTAGAGATCCTTCAGGAATTCTCCTCTCCTAGAACTCCCCAGCAAAATGGGTTTACTGAGAGGAAAAATCGAACTCTTGTTGGGGTTCAGCAATGCCCCCGGTGTTGGGAGGTACAGCGCGAGGCGCTATGGCCCACACTAGTCGGACAGAAGGGCATGTCCCCTGGGCCTAACTGGCCACCCCGTGGATCCTGCCTAGGGTAGCAAGCTCCATAAAGGAGTGGTAGCGTCGTCCTCAGACAGTCCGGGCTTTTGGGTGAGTTGGTTGTGTCATGTCCCTACAAGTGCTATGAGAGGAGGTCACGAGTTTGAAACCCCGGGGTCATTTCTGGGGGGGGGGATTGTTGGGGTTCAGCAATGCCCTCGATGTTGGGAGGTACGGCTCAAAACGCTATGGCCCACACTAGTCGAATAGAAGGGCGTGTCCCCTGGGCCTAACTGGCCGCCCTGTGGATCCTTCCTAGTGTAGCCAGCTCCATAAAGGAGTGGTAGCACCATCCTCAAATAGTCAGGGCATTGTTGAGAATTGTGCCCTACAATTTTCCTCGGGATTTGAAAAGGCATCACCAATCATGCTAAGGGGCATAATGTTTTTGATGGGTGCTCTAGTTCATGCATACAGGTAGTCCATGATTGGATAGGTGAATAGAATGAGTTTGGTGGTAAACTCAAAATTCGTCGAGCTCAATCGGAAGTTTGTCGAGCTCAGTTTGCAATTCATCGAGCTCAACTTAAAGATCATCGAGCTCTGCTCAACCCTTTTTGCACTGAAGCTAGAAAAATTGACTAAGGCAAAAAGCGCTGAGACTGCTGAGAAGATAAGGATTCGTCGAGCTCATCCCACAGATCGTCGAATGTAGCTAAAGACAGAAAAACTGACTAAGGCAAAAAAGCGCTGAGACAGCTGAGATAGCTGAGAAGAAGGCATTGAGACTGCTGAGATAGCTGAGACAACTGAGAAGAATGTGTCAGCTTTACCGCTGAGACAAAACTAGCTAGATTTCTCTAAGTCCAGAAGCGTTGAGTGAAGCAGTTTCACTCAACGCTTCTAATGAAGAAGGAAGCGCTGAGAAAAAACTAGTTGGATTTCTCTAAGTCCAGAAGCATTGAGTGAAGCAGGTTCACTCAATGCTTCTAATGAAGAAGGAAGAGCTGAGATAAAACTAGCTGGATTTCTCTAACTCCAGAAGCGTTGAGTGAAGTAGGTTCACTCAACTCTTCTAATAAAGAAGGAAGCGTTGAGACAGTTAAGAGGTAACCTGCTGAGATAGAAGATAGTCTCAGTTGTGAAGCAAAAACCATTGAGACCACTGAGAAGATACCGCTGAGACAGAAACATGTCTTAGCTGATAAAAAGAAAGCATTGAGACAAAGGCCTGTCACATCTATTAAGAAGAAACTGCTGAGACCGCTGAGACAGAACCGCTGAGACAAATCCAGAGAAAATTCACATTTCCAGAAGCGTTGAGAGCCAAGACAAATGGTGTTGAGTGACTTATCATCACTCAACGCTTCATGGATTTCTGGAATATTTTTTAAGCGCAGATGGTGATGACCACTGTTGACGTCATCAAAGTCAACTTACATGTAGTCGTTGCGGGAAAGCTGCAGTGGCGCTGAAAGCTGCCTTGTCCTTTTCTAAAGAAGGTGGGGCACACAAAACCTTGGTTGGGCCAACATACAAATATGTCGTTGATTCAAATCAATGAATTTAAAAAGGAAAAAAATAAAAGGGATTAGGCAACGAACAACGAACAATGAACAACGAACAATGAACAACGAACAACGAACGAAATAGATTGAACGGAAAAAGAAACAAACGTAGAAAATATAGAAAGGCGGTTGGACATCTTCTTCTCGACCAAGTTTGAAAGCTAAAGTCCAGCAGAGATAATAGTAAAGGCAAAGCAAGTTAGTTGAAGCACTTCAAGCTCAGCAAGGTAGTTCTTTCCAGAACATAGGAGTTGATTCATCTATACAACAAGCTTGTAGCTGCTCATCTGTGCAGCAAAAAAGATTTAGCTGTAGAAGAGGACTAATTCCTTCTATAGCAAGTGTGCTGGACTGATATCTGCTAAGTCCAGCAAGGTAAACACAAAAATTTATCTCTGAGTCAGTTTTTTATTTTTATTAACTATTTTGTATTCGTTTCTTATAGGATTTAGTTTATCTTAATATGAGTGTAGGAAACTTTGTGCCTGAGGTAGGTGACTAATTAGTCACTGAGCTAGGTGCCCTATTGGGGTACTAAGGTAGGATCCAAGTGTGGATCTGAGTTGTAGGGCTTAATTGTCTGAGGTAGGAGAGTGTTTCTCACTTAGGTAGGATCCAAGTGTGGATGTAAGGTAGGGCTATCCTCCCAAACTGATTGTAGGGCCTTGTGCCTGAGGTAGGTGACTGGAGAGTCACTGAGCTGTAGGTGACAAGTGTGTCAATGAGTTGTAGGCCTTGGTGGAGGCTGAACTGTAGGTACCTGGAAGGGTACTGAGTTGTTGGAGTGTTGCAGCACTCTTAGAGTAGGGTTGTGTGGCTGAAGTTGTAGGACTGAAGTGCCTGAGTTGTAGGCCTTAGAAATAAGGCTGAGGTAAGTGATCAGTGGATCACTGAGATATAGGAGACCTGTAGGGCTCTGAGGTAGGAACCCTTTTGGTTCTGAGTTTGGATTCTGTGAAAAATCTGTGTAGTAGGCTGAGGGCCTGAGGTGTAAGCTCTGAGGACCATATTGGTGGAGTTTGTGCCTAGTCCAACAAATCAGTTGGATAGGTGGGAGGGAAAGTGGATGTACCCAATTGGGGAACCACTATAAATCTTTGTGTTTGTTGTGTGCTTGTTTTCTGATTTATTACAGGTACTAAGAACAAGCTCTATATAGTATAAATTGAAAATCAACAAAAGGACTAAGAAAGCCTCAAACACCGATTCACCCCCCCCCCCCCCCCCTCTAGGTGATTAGCTAACCTTTAGTTAAATAACTTTCAAGTGGTATCAGAGGGAGGTTACTCAAAAAGAATTTAACAATCTTAGTATACCTCGAAAGTTAGCTATAAGATAAGATTATGGGGTCTAGAATGAACTATAAGGAGCTAGGGACCATGAAGCTGCCCATCTGCAGGAAGGAAGAATTTGACATATGGAAGTGAAGTGTCAGACTATTAATGGAAGCATTAGACCCTAGGATCTATGTAAGAGTATTGGAAGGTCCTTTTGTCCCCACAAAGTCTTCCACCATAGATCCTACTATAAGAGTGCCTAAGGCATATTCAGAAATGGATAGGGATGAAGTGATTCTGTCCACCATGGACAAAAGGGATCAAAATATTACAGTTAGTGCCATTGATGACTCAACCTTCCAAAATCTTGTACACTTCAAGACCTCCAAGGAAATGTGGGACAACTTGTGGTCTACATGGAAGGCTCTGAGGAAGTTAGAGATGATAGAAAGTCCATGCTCAATCAAGAGTATGAGTCCTTCAGGCAAAGCAAGTCTGAAAAAGTTGCGCACTATTTTGAAAGGTTCTTTAGAACAGTAAATGAACTACGAACCTATGGTAGGACCTTCAACAACTATGAGCGGAATGACAAGTTCCTTAGATCTCTCACTATAGATTGGGACACCAAGATTTGTGCCATTAGGGAAATGGCTAAGCTAGCAGACACTCCTCGACCAAGACACTTTGGAAAGTTGCAGTCCTATGAAATGCAACTGGCTACTAGACAAGAAGAGGAGATGAGCAGCCAATTCAAGTCCAAGGACAATTCTATGGAATTCAAGGCAGAAGCACTAAGAAGAAGCAGAAGAAAGACTCCCTCACCACAAAGGAGGGAAGCTGAATCTAGCTCAGAAAATTGTGAGCCAAGCTCATCAGATAACCACATGTCTGATAAAGATTTAGGTGCCTTCTCTAGGAAATGTCAGAAGTTCATAAAGAAGAAGTACTGGAAGAGCAGGCCATTTTCATCCTCTTATCACAGGAAGTTATCCAAGGATGACAGGTGTGTCTCTAAAACTAGAAAAAAGATTTTTTTTCTAAAGTCATCTGTTATTATTGCAGTAAGGATAGGCATGTCATTGCTGACTACCCAGTCAAAAGAAAGGAAGAAGATTAGAAGAAGAAGAAAAAGCTTCACCATCACCACAAGGGAAAGAAGAAGGAGAAATCCTTTGTGGCTAAGAAAGATAGAAGCTGGACAGATTCTTCATCCTCAGAATCTGATGATGAAGAGGAAGAAGCCTATATAGGGCTGATATCTATTGATGCAGATCCAGGAGAAGAGGAGGAATATCTTGCTGCCAGGATCGGAATTAGGGCCCCTCTGTCACACTCAGATAGTGATAATGAGGAGGATGAAGAAGACTATGGATTCCATGGTTTGATGGCAATTACTGAAGAAGAAAGAAGTCAGCCAGGTTCAGAGTCAATCAAGGTACAACCTATTTTCAATTCTGCATCTTCCTCTGACTATGAGACCAGTCCAGATACTGGTGCATCTTCATCCTATGATAAAGATTACTCAGAATCTGAGACTGATGTCAATCAATTGATTGACAAGTATGGACTACTCCTAGATGCTCTAAAGAGGAGCAGAATTCTTGCCAAAAGGCAAGCCAAGGAGATAGAGATCCTAATGCCTTATAAAACTCTTTATAACAATAAATCTATTGAGTTCTATAAGAAAAGTCATGAGGTTTCTGAACTCAAGAAAAGTCTTGAGTGTTAGACTTTGCTTCTAGAAGAGATGAAAAAGCATATTAGATATCTGGAATAAAAGTTCACAAAGAGATTGGGGATTGTGATTAACCCTTCTCAATCACAGGGTCAGTTGCCAAAAGCTGCAACTTGCGCAGTCCCTGTGAAGTTGGGTATTAATCACAGCAATCATCATTTCAAATCTGAATTCCCTGATAAGAGCACAGTGTTTCAAAAGGCAAATTCACCTTCTAAAACTGTCAAGTTTGGTCCACTCCAAAAGGATCAATCAAATGTGTGCTCCACTAGTGGGGTGAAGGCACAAGATCCAAGAAAGAGTGATGTTGTCCACTCTAGACACAAAGTTCAGGAGAACCTCTATATATTTGGATCCAAATATCCTTTATATAAGGAAATGAGAGAGTCGACTAGATGTAAGGCTACAAAAATACATCAGGCCCATACTGGACCAGCTGTATTTTGTCCCTCAACACCTTCACTCAGGAAGAAGGGGCAGCATCATGTAATACTCATCCAGTAAAGTTTGGTGTTGCTCACATCTCTCATGGATAACAAATCTATGCTGGCCTAAAGAGAAGATACAACATTCATAAATGTTGGTGCTGTGAAAAAGTGGGTCACTTTTCCATTGATTGTTGGCATAACCTGAATATGACTAGTGGACAGAAAGGTGCTCAGCCCAGGCAGAGAGTTAGGCAAAACTTTTATGATGCTAACAAGAACCAAGGACACAATTATCATTGGGTACCTAATGGTAAATGAATTTTGTTTTGCAGGATAGTCGAAGTACCTGTCAAATTAGGACTTCGTATTTGGACAATGGTTGTTCTAGGCAAATGTCTGGGACAGGATAGTTGCTCTAGAAATATACTGTAGGAAAAGCCACAAATTAAGGTTGAGGTTGTCAAGAATCTAATCATCAAAAGCTAGATGAAGCAAGTCTCAAGGTAAGTCTCTCTCTTCTATATAGAGATTAAGTTTTCTAATTGATTAGTTATGTAAGATGTGCTCAGGCTGAACCTAATAAAGCACACCAAAATGAAAACAGTGATTCAATTATCTACACTGTTAATTTTTATTGGCTTTATTCTAAAATTCAAATAACTTATTAGCAAGCTTTAAGGTAAACCAATGCATAAATTGGAGTGCCAATAGAACTGGCTCATTAACGTGTTAGGTCCCCTTCTATTTAAAACTAATAAATTTTTTTATTAAGTCAAAAAGATTGTACATCCAATCAGTAAGGGAAGCCACAAATTAAACATGCATTGAATAAGTAGAAGAAAAGATGAGAGGTAGAAAAATCGAAACGCTAAATCTCTGATTTCATAACAGGAAGCGCAACGCAGCCCGTTAAAATGAAATGTATAAATTTAAGATAAAATGCTTAATTGATAGCTGAACATTTTTGGTATAAATATAAAGGCGGCATGAAACAAAAAGCCACCCCACTCTTAAAAGCCTTAACCCTTGCCGTTGAGACCAAAACCCTCTCAGCGTCTTGCCGCACTGGTTCAATGGCGCCAAATGCCGTTAAGGAGCTCCAGGAAGGATAAGAAATTATGAGGGATGGATTTAGTCATGCCTCTCCAGAGATAAAAGCAGTGATAATGATGATTTAAATCACAGGCTTAGAGTACACCCCGTCAGAACCATCCACCATTCTTAAAAAGGAGTTAGTAGAATTCTTCTCCAATATTAAAGTGTCCTCCTCTTAAAACACTCTTAAGTCTAAGATTGAAGATATCAAAATAAAGGTAAACCCTAAGAGACTAGGAAAGGCACTTCATATACCCTCCGTCAACCCTAGCGAGGAACAAGAGCTTGCCATCATTGACAGAGATAGGGCTCTCAGATGGTGTGCGTACAATGAGGCCAAATCTGGGTCTCTTAAAAGAAAATTCTTCAATTAGAGAGGCAAACTGCTAGCCGATATTGTAGGAAAAGCCCTTATCTGCAAAACTGGATCACATGACACTATCTCCAAGTCCATGTTTGATGTCATGACCAGAATTATGCTGAATAGAAAGACCTGATGGTCTTATCTCATCTATCAGAGATTAGTAGACTGTATACCCTCTTCAAACATGGGCAGAATTCTTTCCTTATACCTAGTGAACACCTATCCTGATACCTTCAAACATGAACATGGGGTGAAGATTCACTACCTAAAAAGAATGGACATTAAGACTTTGGACAGATTCACTAGGGTCCTAACAATGAGCCAACCTTCAGGAATAAAGGACTCCTCTAAGGGTACGAGGAAGAAACCTACTGATGAAGAAAGAACTTCCAGCCCTGAACTAGAGCTTGGATCAGCCTCTCCAGCTGATATTGGTCTGCAGTTTGACTTATATCTTAGATATTCCTCTATAAACATTCAACTCTAGGACACTGTAGTGCATGTTGATAAAATCCATGTCAGCCCTAGGTCAGGACAAGTGTCAAATATTAGCAATGAGGAAGACGTTGTTGTAGAAGATGAGGCAGATATGGTAGAAGATATCCATGAGCCTCCTGAATATTTAGATACTTATCTTGATAAGTCAAGCCCAGAGAAGGATGCTCAATTTGAGGAGGGAGCATGATCAGATGGATCTGACAAATTTGGATCAAGTTGTCAACAGAATAGTTGAGTCTACACCCACAATAGGTAATACCCACACCCTCTTAATTAGTAGTGTTAATACTGTTGGATCCCTAGTTTGATTTGGGCTAGGTTCACTAAATTAGGATGATGTGACCCAACATGTATAGTCAGGGTAAAAGTTGTGTCCTAGAGTCTAGGCCAAGTCCTCAGTAACAACATCACATGGACGAGCAATCATCAGACTGCCAGAGACTCAAGACTTAGAGTTTTTCCAGAGATTCAGAGATTTCTCAAGAAACTAAGTAAAATGAGTTCGACGTTCGTCGAACTCCGGTCGACGATAGTCATTCCCAGCTCGACGATCTTAGAGATATTTTCTCTGAGCTGAGCTCGGCAAACTTCAATCACAGGTCGACGATCCTTGGACTCCACCTTCAGCATTCTAAGTCCAGACTGTTCTCTAGACTCAGGTCGACGAACCAAGTTCTCAGGTCGACGAACTTCATTCTTTGCTCGATGATTTCTGGACTTCCACTTCAACTCTATTGCCAGAGGTTCATCAATTTTTCTCTAAGTCCAGAATCATTTTCAGCTCGACGAATTCAAGTTTCTCTAGACTTAGCTCGACGAACATTATTCTTTGGTCGATGAATCTTTGGACTACTACAGTATTCAGTCGAGACTATGTTCTCTAGTCTCAAGTCGACGAACTCAGTTCTCTGCTCGAAGAATTCTGGAACCAGAAGACTTGTGTCGACACTCAGAGTATATGTCGACACCAACTAAGTCGACACTAGAAACACTTGTGTCGACAGCCAGATCATCAGTCAACATTGTGGAAGGGTTATGTCGACACCACACAGAAGACTTGTGTCGACACACAGAATATCAGTCAACACATAGAATATTTGACAACTCTAGAATAATTGCTAAACTCCAGTCGACGAACACATTTACCAGCTCGACGAATAGGCAAAGTTCAAAAGAGACACCAGTTCAGTTTCCAGCTCAACGATCATGGAACATAGCTCGATGAACAAAAGCTGTCTGGTCGACGAATATAACATCTCAGCTAGACGAACTGTGGACTCAGTTCGACGAATTCTGCTATCTGTTCGACGATTCCAAACTTAGTTATTTATGGCCTTCTGTCCCCACTCTAATGCAATAATTCTTGAGTAATTAATGCTCTAACATTCTCTGAATGTATCCGTTAGCAGGATCATTAATTATGGTCTTCTCCGGGAATATTGCTTGCCGTTTTTCCATGGGATAGTTGGGGAAATAAATCAATGTCGATTATTCTCAAGGCTATCAGCATTATTCGCAGATGAATTCAAATTTTTGAAAGAAAGAGAAGAAGAGAATAACGGACTCATAGATATACAGACTGATAGATAGAATCAAGGATAATCGAGAAAAGCTTTACACAGAGCACAGCTTACTGAGAAGCATACAGAGACATAGAGAAAAATATTCAGTCTTGAACAATCTGCTCTGTCAACAAGAAGCATTTTCTGATACATAGAAGGTCTTGACCAGAAGCTCATAAGCAACTGAAGAAGAAGAACAATAATACCTATATCAAGAGTCTTCTTTCTTCAAGTACTCCGGGACACTTCAAAAGGACAACATCATTCTCATCTGTCAAAGACGTTCCTGAAGATTATTGCTGGTCAAGGATTCAGTTTGAAGACCTATCACCCCGAAGCTTAGCTCCTAATTTTTTTCCCGATCCATTCTACATCTTAGGGGGAGCCATAAGCTATAATTAAATCCACAAGTCTTCTCAGTTGTATATTGAGAAAGAGAAGACAAAATCATCTCTCACCCCCATTGTATAAAGGGTTGTCATCTCCCTTCAAAAGTGATTCCTTGGTTGCAAGTCTCCTGATCAAAAGACTTGGGTTAATTTTTGAGCACCTGATCAAAAGCTCATTGGTTTCAGGCACCTGATCAAAAATCTGAGTGGATTCCTACCAAGGTTGGTAGAAGAGTGGATGTACCCAGGTTGGGGAACCACTATAAAATTCTTGTGTCGTCTGGTTGCCTCTTTTTCTTTTGTTCTTGCTATGCTTGTGCTTTAGGTTTATTGTTTACTAGTTTATTAATTTCTGCACTTTTAATTTACAGCAAAAGCTGTAATAGCTGTTAATAATATTTAAGAATACTCTATTCACCCCCCCCCCCCCTCTAGAGTATTTCAGATCTAACTCTCACTTTCAATTGGTGTCAGAGGAGGTTCCTTTGGTTGTACCAGTTAAATCTTGAACCAAAAGATCCTTTTTTAGATCTACACGTTATTTTTTTTTCATTTAAATTATAAACACAGCATGGCACAGAACAAGGATTATGCAAGCACCAGACCTCCAGTTTGCAACCTTAATAGGTTTGCCATCTGGAAGGCAAGAACTAGGTTATACATGAATTCAAATGATGAAGACATCTACAATTCAATTTTGACAGCTCCCCCCACAGGCATCTACATCTACAACATCTTCCAGCAACAATGCAGTGCCACCACCTGAGTGGACTAAAGCCCAGAAGAAAGTAAAAATTGCAGATGACAAAGCTATCAATATCCTGGCACAAACTTTGTCAGATGATATTTTCTAGAAGGTTGCTGAGTGCACCTCAGCAAAAGCCATTTGGGATTCCCTAAAACAAATGGTGGATGGATCAGCAGATGAGAGAAAGGATAGGAGATCAAATCTCATATCCCTATATGAGAACTTTAAGAAGGAGGAAGCTGAGACAATTTTTGATTTGTACAATAGGTTAAGCTCAATTATCAATGAGCTGAAAACCTTGAATAAGAACATCACTCTTACTGAAGTGAATGACAAGATCCTGATGTGCTTCCCAAGCTCATAAGATATAAGAATCTGGCCCATCAAGGAGGTCAGATGCCTGAATGATTTTTCAATTAAATCTCTATTAGGTACACTGGAGTCATATGAGCAGCTGATAAAGACCAGGGAGGCAGCTGAACAAAGAACACCTCTAGCAGCTAGAAGAGAACAAAATATTGCCTTCAAAGCCACTGAAGAGACAGAGACTGCAACATCAAATGAAGAGCTTATGAGTCTCTTTGCTAAGAAATTCTTCAAGATGGCCAGAAAGGATTTCAGGAGAAAGTCAGCAAGAAAAGATGACAATCCAAAATATGACAAGACACCAACCAAGGAAGTTGTGTGCTATGGATGCAGAAAGTCTGGGCACTTCCTCTCTAAGTGTCCAGAGAACCAGAAGAAAGAGAAGAGAAGAGAGAAGGAAACCAGAAGACAGCACACCGGCTAACCCTCTTCCAGCAAGCACAAGAAGAAGGAAAAGGGCTTTGTGGCTAAGACCTGGAGTGAGACAGGAGATGAGTCAACATCTTCAAGCTCCAGTGAAGATGAGGAAGAAGAAAGTGCAAAGGAGGTTTGCCTTATGGCAATTGATGCCTCCAAAAGTCACTCAGAAGAAGAAGAATCTGAAGATGAAGGAGTGTCTGAATCAGAGGCAGATTAGGTAATGTCCTCTTTTGACTACAGCTCTGAAACATTTAAATCTGATTTCAAGTTAATGTGTATAGATTTGATTAATTCTGAAAAAGAAATTAAAATTCTTAGGGAAAAATTAGGAAACTTAGAGGATGTTCAATCTGAAAACATGAGGTTAAAAGATGAACTAACCTTAGCAAATGAAAAGCTAATCTCACTAAAAACTGAGCTTTATGAGGCCAAACAACTTGAGGAAACTCTCAATGGGAGGAGCCTCAAGCTGATGGATATCACAAGTACTGTTAATGCCAGACTTAATGGCAAGCAAGGCTTGGGTGCTCCATCAGGTTTGCCCCCTATTCTCAGGAAGAACATTTTATCAACTCCAATAAAATTTGTATCTGCTAAAGGGAAAGAAAAATTAAATGACAAACAAACAGCAAAAAAAAATCCCTAAGACAGTAGGACAAAAAACCAAAAACCAGAAAACACCAAGTAAAAACAAGGTTCAGTAATTTTCATCGAACTCAGATCGACGAAATGGGGCCAGTTCGTCGAACCCAGATCGACAAACTCTGAACGCAAACTATAGTTATATTTATTCATCTAACTGCGATCGACGAACTCTGTATGGTTCGTCGAGCAGAAGTCAACGAACATGGGGCATAGAGAATGAACATGTTCATTCTCTGGGTAGAGATCGACGATCTCAACCCAATTCATCGAACTCTGGTCGATGAACTTACAGAAATTCGTCGAACCCAGGGAGACTTAATCAAAACTATAATTCCAACAACAACTGAAATATTTCTAAGAAATCATTTAATCCACCAGCTGAGTGGATCATACCACCCAGGAGATATCACCCCCTAGGATACAAGTCCCAACCTGAATTCTCTGTTATTTACATCTTTTCTTATCAGCCATACAAAGGAACCAAGGTAACCTGGGTCAAAAACCATTAACTGTTTTCTATTGTAGGTGAAGAGTTGTCCATGGGGTAAATCAAACTTGGTACTTGGACAGTGGCTGCTCCAAACAAATGACTGGAAGCAAGGACATCTTAACCAACTATAAGTCCAAGTTGGGGCCAAAGGTTATCTTTGGTGATTCCAAATGTGGCCAGTCAGAAGGATTTGGATAAGTAAGAATAGGAGTTGTCACATTCAAAAAGGTGACATATGTAAGTGGACTCAAGGATAACCTCATCTCCATAAGTCAGTTGTGTGATGATGGTTATCAGGTATACTTTAACACATCCACTTGTTCTATTATTGATAAAAACAACCAAACAGTTTTAACTGGAAGTAGACAAGGCAACATATACTTAGTAGATTTTCTTTCTGCCAAAACTAATATTTGTTTACTTAATTTAACGAGTAATCAGAATAACTTATGGCACAAAAGTCTAGGTCATGTAAATCTGAAAAACATTGCTAGGCTATCTAAACACAACCTTGTTAGAGGTCTACCTTCTGATCCCTACAAGAAGGAAGGTCTCTGCAGGGTTGTCAATTAGGCAAGCAAAGTAAAACTGGTTCTAAATCAGTTAATAAGAGTGATTCACCTAGGATTTTGTACTTGCTATATTTGGATCTCTTTGGACCCATTGTTGTACAAAGCCTAGGAAGGAAATCCTACACTTTGGTTATAGTGGATGACTTCTCCAGGTTCAGTTGGGTATTCTTTCAGAGATCAAAGTCAGATACCTCAAGGTTCTTATAGATTTTCTCAGGACCATACAGATTGAGTTCTCTACTCATGTTGCATTGATCAGAAGTGATCATGGCATAGAGTATGAGTCTCTTCTTATGCATGAGTTCTGTGAGATGGAAGGTATCAGGCATTGCTTCTCAGCTCGTAGAACTCCCTAACAAAATGGGGTAGCTGAAAGGGAAAATAGGACACTCATTGAAACTGTAGGTACATTGCCTACAGATGCTTACATGCCCCTAACCTTTTGGGCAGAGGCTGTAAGCACAACAAATTATGTCCGGAACAGGAGCTTAATTCACAAACTAAAGAACAGGACTCCCTATGAATTGCTCAAAGGCAAGAAACCTAAAATAAACTATTTTAAAGTATTTGGTTGTACCTGTTATATACACAATAACAACAAGAAATACATTAGAAAGTTTGAGGCTAAGGCTGAAGAGGGAGTTTTTCTAGGATACTCCCAAGTAAGCAAGGCCTATAGGGTTTTAATAAATCAACATTAAAAATTGAAGAGTCTATTCATGTTTCATTTGATGAGACTAACATGTATTGTAAGGGGAAAGAAGTTTCTACCAATAGAAACTTGTAGGTACCCCACTTGTGTGAGACCTTGGATGGACTAAACCTCACCCAAGAGGTTCCAACTCACCCCTCTCCACAAGCCATTGAAGAAAGTGAAGAAGAAGAAGCTGAAGAAAATGAATCTCTACCAACAGCAAATAAAATTCCACAGGAGGAATTAATTCCAAATGCTGTTGCACAACCAACTCCACCCACTGATTTTGTCACACTTAGGGATCACCCCAGATCTCAAGTAATTGGAGACATATCAGCAGGTGTACAGACAAGACATCAACTCACCCAAAATTTGATGCATGCATATTTTCTCTCTCAAGTTGAACCTCTATCCATTCATGATGCTGAGCAAGATCCCCACTGGATAATTGCAATGCAGGAGCAATTAAATCAATTTGAGAGATGTAGAGTTTTGGATTTGGTTCCAAGACCCCAAAACTACCTAGTTATTGGAACTAAATGGGTTTTTAGAAACAAGCTGGATGCCCAAGGAGTCATTGTGAGAAACAAGGCTAGGCTTGTTGCTCAAGGATATAGGAAATAAGAAGGAATTGATTATGATCAAATCTTTGCACCTGTTGCAAGATTGGAAGCCATAAGAATATTCCTTGCCTATGCATCATACAAGAGGTTCAAGGTCTTCCAAATGGATGTGAAGAGTGTTTTTCTAAATGGAGTGCTACAAGAAGAGGTTTATGTAGAACAACCTCCAGGTTTTGTTTCTCCAACTTACCCCTCTCATGTTTTTAAATTGCATAAGGCTCTTCATGGTCTAAAGTAAGCTCCAAGAGCTTGATATGAGACCTTAGCTAGTTTTCTATTAGAGCATAAATTTACAAGAGGAATTGTAGATAAAACTCTTTTGACTAGACATCATAAGGATCAAATCTTATTAGCACAAATCTATGTGGATGATATTATATTTGGCTCTACAGATTACAAATTATGCAATAGGTTCCCTGACCTCATGCACTCCAGATGTTAAATGAGTAGCATGGGTGAGCTTTCCTACTACCTTGGTCTCCAAGTGAAGCAGCGCCCTGATGGCATCTTCATCTCTCAAACAAAATATGCTAAAGAACTTCTAAAGAAGTTTGGGATGGCTGATGCCTCAGCAAAGAAAACTCTCATGGCTACCAATGCTGTTATGGACTCTGATGTATTAGGGAAACCTGTGGATCAGAAACTTTATAGGGGCATTGTTGGGTCCCTATTATACCTCACAGCAAGTAGGCCAGATATTGTGTTTGCCACATGTCTTTGTGCTAGGTTCCAGGTGAACCCTAAAGAATCTCATCTAATTTTACTAAAAAGGATTTTGAGATATATAAAGAGTTGTCCTAATGTAGGCCTATGGTATCCTGCTGAATCAGAATTTGAGTTAACTGGATACTCTGATGCTGATTTTGCTGCATGCAAGGTAGATAAAAAAAGTACTTCAGGGACTTTCCAGTTCCTGGGTATGAGATTAGTATCTTGGTTTTGTAAAAAGCAAACATCAGTGTCAACCTCAACTGCTGAAGCAGAATATATTACAGCAGACAGCTGTTGTTCACAGATGCTTTGGATACAAAATCAGCTTCTAGATTATGGGTTCAACTTAAATAATTCAACCCTACTCTGTGATAATACAAGTGTTATAGCCATAGCCCAAAATCCAGTTCACCATAGTAGGACAAAACATATTGATATAAGACATCATTTCATTAGAGAGTATGTAGACAAAAATAAAATCAAGCTTGTCTATATCTATACTAATTTACAAAGGGCTGATATATTCACCAAACCTCTGGATGAGAGAAATCATATGTTCTTTGTAAATCAACTTGGAATGATCAATGGAGAAGACTTTATTTAATTTCTGTCTGCACTTGATGAATTTTCCAAAGTTCGTCGAATGGAGTTCAACGAACCGTGGCAAATTTGAGAGATATTCGTCGAACGGAGCTCGACGAACTCTCTATGAGTGAAACAATATTCGTCGAACGGAGTTCGACGAACTTGCTTCAGAAGATACTCGCCGAATGGAGTTCGACTAACTGTCTTCAATTCTTCTGGATAAGATCGACGAATTATTTCATTCAAAATTATTTCATCGACCTCAGTTCGAAGAATTATTTTTATTTTCGTGGAACGTAGTCTGTCGATTCATATTCTTGAAAACCCTATATTTAGGTTTTCTTCGACCTCTGTCCCGCGCTTTCTATTCCTTTGCACTTGATCGCCATTTTTGTGACTCTCTTGCAGGTGATTCCAGGGCGATTCAGGCAAGCATTCTCACTGGCATGAAGTTCGATACAGGCTTTGACGTGGATTTTGATTCGTTTCAACATTCTGATCCCATCTTCCTTTACATTCTGGAACTCCTTGAAGAACAAGAACTCAAAACCTTGATGACTAGAAGAATTAAATTACACAGCACTGAAATCAGAGAATGGGTCTACACCCTATCGCCAACAGAGGAGAATACAATGACAGGCACCATTGCGGGTAACTCTGTCTCCTTAACTCCCGCAATCTTAACTGAATTTTTTTGATTACGGAATGGAGAAGAGCAACTGGAGATTGAAATAGAGGAATCTGATGTGATGCTGAACCTCATGGGTTATACTGGAGATAACCCTAACAAACTCTTGAAGAAATAACTCTCTGCCCCTTATAAGTTTTTGGCAGATTTAGTTGGAAAAGTTTTGCTCGGTAAACATACTGCCCATGACTACATCACCATACACCAGTTTTTGGTCATGTGTGTCATCATAAACAAGAAACCAGTGGATTGGGCATAGAATCTTTTTGATCTGATACAGAAGAAAAATAATAAAAAGGAAGTCTGCTTTGGAAGGATCCTAGGGATCTTTTTACAAGAGAAGGCTGCTATATCACTGGTCTCCCAGACCTTATTCATCAATGTCAGTAAAAGGCTCACCTGTGCCTTATTTGGCAGGTGGGAGAGGACAATAACCTAGCTAACCAAGGCTTCTACCTCTTCCACCCCAGCTTCTGAAGGCACCAGTACTGTTAAAGCCACTCCCCCACCTGTTGAAGAGATTCATCCAACACCACCATCTCTTTCAGCCCCCCTTCCAGCAACACAAATCCCTTCCTCTCCCATTATCTCTTCAACAACACAATCACAACAACATACTCATGTTCCTAATCCACCTCCATCTCAACATGCTTCCGCAGCTCCATCTCCACCAATTGACATCACTGACATTCCATCTTCCCTTCTTCAAGACAATCAACCACCAACACCTCCTGATTCCCCCCATGACACCTACATTCCTACACCACCACAATCTCCTCTTCCCCCACATCTCTCTTCAATACCATCTTACCATCTACCAGCAGACACCATCATGCAAGATGCCACCCATCCATCCCCATCAACATCTACCATCCCTCCAGATGTTCACATACCTGATGCTCCACTTTCTATCCCTCCCATAGTTCCCACGTCTACACCTTCTACAACACCATCTACCACTCCATCATTGGACCACTCCACCATATCTTCTATCATTTCCATAATCACTCCCCTCCTCAAGTCACTTATAGCATAGGCCATTACACATCTTGCTACCACCATCTCCTCTCTCTCTCTCTCTGACAAAATCTCTGCTCTTACTGCTGCCCCATCCTCAGCCAGAGGCCTGGCCTTAGTTCCTACTGAAAGCAGGCAGGGGGAAATGCCTGATGATGAAGCAGCAGCTATAGCTCCAGAGGCTTCAGCTTCAGCTCCAGCAGTAGATGCTCCAGCTTCAGCAACAGTAGCAGATGCTCCAGCTTCAGCAACAGCAGCAAATGCTCCAGCTTCAGCAACAACAGCAAAGTGTACAGAATACATAAATAAAGATTTGATTGACTTTATTGAAACTGATATGGATTTTGATGAATCAGACTCTGAAGAGCCTAATACTGTTGGTGATTTCATTCTTAATCTCACAGTTAATTTTGAAAATTTGTTGAGTATTTTTGATATTGTACATTTGCATTACCTTTCAGCTGAGATTACTAAGCCATCCTTGGCTATTACACCATACTCTTCCCCCATCTCTTGAGAAGTTGCTAAGCAACATAAGGACAGTTTTGCTATTGCACAGTCAGCAGTCACTCCACCTCCAGAAGTAGTGGTCATTCCCTCTTTCCCAATAATACCTTCAGCCCCAATCTTTATCATGGATGACTCTCCCATGCCAGATCTAGATGAACTGATCTTGGCTAATATTGCAGATGAAAATAAGGTAGCAGCTGAAAGCTCTGTCCAAGTTAGTTTTGATTTTTGTGTAGTTTCTCCTCCAACTCCTACTGAAACTCCTGCTCCTGCTCTAGAAAAGCCTGCTATTTCTGCTAAAGCTCAGAAAGCTTTGGATGATCAATATGATAACCATCAGGGTTCTAACAATGATGATGATGAAGATGAGGATGAGGATTCAGATGAGGAGGATACAAAGAAGAAGAAGCAAGTATCAAAGAAAAGAAAAGCTCCTCCTCCTTTTGCTCCTACGCATAATCCAAACAATGACACCCCTTACTACATTCTTCAAAAGATAACTCCATACAAAGGGATGACCGCATGGATATGGCTATCTAAGATTCAGCAAAAGGAAAGGAAGAATAGTAGAAGATACTCTCCTCCACCAGTTCAAAGGAATAGAAAAGATCCACCACCTCCTCCTCCTCCTGCAGCTGGTGCTTCTGGTTCTAGTTCTCAGAGATCTGCCCCTATTCAAACATATCAAAGAAATCAATGGAGACACCATCATGAAAGCAGCCAGCACAGGCAACAACCCTCAGGAAAACAACATCAGCAGCAACAGCAACATCAACAGCAACAACAACATTAGCAGCAGCAACATCAACAAGCTGAAAGTCCTAAAATACCACCCTCTCCTCCTATTCCTTATGAAGATCCAGAAACGGCCAACACAGCCAAAATGGCCAGGTTCCAGGAACTAGTAGGCCTCTCTATGATTAACAAGGCAAAGTCTGAAGGGAAGGATATTTTTGAATACACTACAATGTCAAAATACTGGAGAGAAGAACTGAAAAGGTTTGAAAAGGCTAACAAAATTTTTAATGTTGATGATTATATGAAATTACATCCTGAAGCAGTGGTCCCTAGAGCTACATCTCTAAAGATTATAGGGGTTGCTGACATGACAATGACTATGGAACAAGCTTTAAATCAAAACAGGGAAATAATCTTTACGAAGCTAGGAGACAAGGGCAAGGATGTAAAGCATCAGGAGAAGAAGCAGAAGAAGTGAAATATGAACCATTTTATTTCTATTTTTCTCTCTTAAACTGTTTCATATTATCTGAATAAAGCTTTTGTGTAAATATATCTGCTGGATGTGTTAATTATCTCTGCCAGATATATCTTTTTCCTGCTTTATTTACTTTATGTTTTTATTTTGAGTCTATTAGTGACCTCACCCAAATAGGGGGAGATTATTGGATCCCTAGTTTGATTTGGGCTAGGTTCACTAACTTAGGATGATGTGACCCAACATGTATAGCCAGGGTCAAAGTTGTGTCTTAGAGTCTAGGCCAAGTCCTCAGTAACAACATCACATGGACAAGCTATCATCAGACTATCAGAGACTCAAGACTCAAAGTTTTTCCAGAGATTCAGAGATTTCTCAAGAAACTAAGTAAAATGAGTTTGACGTTCGTCGAACTCAGGTCGACGATAGTCATTCTCAGCTTGGCGATCTTAGAGATATTTTCTCTGAGCTGAGCTCAACGAACTTCAGTCATAGGTCGACGATCCTTGGACTACACCTTTAGCATTCTAAGTCCAGACTGCTCTCTAGACTCAGGTCGACGAACCTAGTTCTCAGGTCGACGAACTTCATTCTTTGCTCGACGATTTCTGGACTTCCACTTCAACTCAATTGCCAGAGGTTCATCAATTTTTCTCTAAGACCAGAATCATTTTCAACTCCACGAATTCAAGGTCCTCCAGACTTAGCTCGACGAACATTATTCTTTGGTCGACGAATCTTTGGACTACTACAGCATTCTGTTGAGACTATGTTCTCTAGTCTCAGGTCGACAAACTCAGTTTTCTGCTCGACGAATTTTGGAACCAGAAGTCTTGTGTTGACACTTAGAGCATATGTCGACACCAACTAAGTCGACACTAGAAGCACTTGTGTCGACACCCAGATCATCAGTCAACATTGTGGAAGGGCTGTGTTGACACCACAAAGAAGACTTGTGTCGACACACAGAATATCAGTCAACACACAGAATATTTGACAACTCTGAAATAATTGCTGAACTCCAGTCGACGAACACATTTACCAGCTCGACAAATAGGCAAAGTTCAAAAGAGACAGAAGTTCAGTTTCCAGCTCGACGATCATGGAACTCAGCTCGACAAACAGAAGCCATCTGGTCGACGAATACAACATCTCAGCTGATGAACTGTGGACACAGTTCGATGAATTCTGTTATCTGTTCGACGATTCTAGACTTATTTATTTCCGGCCTTCTGTCCCCACTCTAATGCGATAATTCCTGAGTAATTAATGCTCTAACATTCTCTGAATATTTCCGTTTGAAGGAGCATTAATTATGGTCTTCTTCAGGATTATTGTTTGTCATGTTTCCATGGGATAGTTGGGGAAATAAATCAATGTCGATTATTCTCAAGGCTGTCAGCATTAATTATAGATGAATTCAAATTTTTGAAATAAATATAAGAAGAGAATAACAGACACACAGATATACAGACTGACAGATAGAATCAAGGATAATCGAGAAAAGCTTTACACAGAGCACAGCTTACTGAGAAGCATACAGAGACACGGAGAAAAATATTCAGTCTTGAACAATCTGCTCTGTCAACAAGAAGCATTTTCTGATACACAAAACGTCTTGACCAGAAGCTCATAAGCACCTGAAGAAGAAGAACAACAATATCTATATCAAGAGTCTTCTTTCTTCAAGTACTCCAGGACACTTCTAAAGGAAAACATCATTCTCATATGTCAAATAAGTTCGTGAAGATTATTGCTGGTCAAGGATTCAGTTTGAAGACCTATCACCCTGAAGCTTAGCTCCTATTTTTTTTCCCGATCCATTCTACATCTCAGGGGGAGCCATATGCTATAATCAAATCCACAAGTCTTCTCAGTTGTATATTGATAAAGAGAAGACAAAATCATCTATCACCCCCACTGTATAAAGGGTTGTCATCTCCCTTCAAAAGTGATTCCTTGGTTGCAAGTCTCCTGATCAAAAGACTTGGGTTGGTTTTTGAGCACCTGATCAAAAGCTCATTGGTGTCAGGTACCTAATCAAAAATCTGAGTGGATTCCTACCAAGGGTGGTAGAAGAGTGGACCTACCTAGGTTGGGGAACCACTATAAAATTCTTGTGTCATCTAATTGCCTCTTTTTCTTTTGTTCTTGTTGTGCATGTGCTTTAGGTTTATTGTTTGCTAGTTTATTAATTTTTGCACTTTTAATTTACAGCAAAAGCTGTAATAGCTGTTAATAATATTTAAGAATACTCTATTCACCCCCCCCCCTCTAGAGTATTTCCGATCTAACTCTCACTTTCAAATACAGCTTTAGCTAAGGAAAAGTTTCCTACTATAGGTGTTGTAGTTGAGGGGGAGCCTTATCAGATCCCTACTCAGAATGTTGTACATCCTCCTCTGAGCCATACTTCATCTACCTCCATCTCCAATGAGGTATTTCTAAACCAAATCAAAGAACTCTTGGATGCTCAGCCACAACCCTCAAGGAGTATGTTGATCAATCAGTTGCCAAACTTAGGGATGACTTGACAACCAAAGTCAATGAAAATAAAAAAGAAATTTCTCACTTAAACAAACAGGTCACCACCTGGTTTTATAGGGTTGGAACTGTTGGCATCAAACTAACCACCCTCATGCAATCCTTAGACACAAGCCAAAAACTCTCTACAGCTGACATAGGATATTTCAAGAATTATTTAAGTACAACTGATGAGGTGATCGAGGGTGCAGTAGATCACGTAAATCAGCATATCACCAATGTTGTCTTCCAATCTATGAAGGAGGCAATACTTCTGAAAGATAAATTGTTGGCTGACAATGAAAGAATATTCTATTCTATATCAAGCACGAATGAAGTCAACACCACCTTACTGCAAAAGACCTTCTCTGAAGAAGGCAGAACGGGGGAGAGTAGCCATGCTAAAGCAGCAACACTCATTGAAGATCAAGCCTTCAATGTAATTCAAGGCACCATGTTGGCACTACACCTGCCCCTCCTTGATAGAAAGAGGCCAGAGGACCTATACTTGCCAGCATAAGCTAGAATTGCACAGGATGCACATCTTGCTGCCAGAAGAAAGAGGGAAGGAACTCAAATGGCTGAAGAGTTCATGTCAAAGAGGAGAGCTGAGAATAGAGATGATCCAGACTATGAACAACTAAGTTATGCCTTTAAATCCATCATTATCAATGCTTGGGTAAGCCATGGACAAATCTTAAAGAATATTGATAGTGTATATCCTTCTGAGGAATGGATAAAGAATCTCGAAATAAATTCCTTAAGGGAAAGAGTATTCAAAGAAAATCTGGTAAGGAAGAGCAACCCCAAGAAAATGCCTCCCAGATATATTCCAAAGCCTTTCCTCTACTTCAAGTGGCAGAAGAACAAAGCTGAAAACTTGAAGAAGACTGCTACAACCAAAGATGCTGGTGCAAGTTCATCAAAGAATAGCTGATATAGGACTGCAAGACTTAAGCTTATTTAAAAAAAATTTCTAATTTATGTTTTGTAATGAATATTAATAGTGTAAAAATTTTAAATCTATATCAAAGAAATGAATATGTTATGCCCCTAACTGCATTGATGTGACAAATGCGCATGAAATTTTCACTTACATGCATGTGTTTGATAAATATGATATTCCTTGATAGATATCTTATAATCACAAATTTACCTACTACAGTTTGACTAAAGATATCTAAATTAGTTAATGATTAGGTTCATCTTGATCATAATGTTTACCTGGTTAATGATTAATAAAGCTTTTGTTGTTAATCATACTATCATATTGTCAATGATTGATAATCCACCTGTACCATTGATCTTTCAATCATAGTGCTAAGTCATCTCATCTAGAGGGAGTTATTCTATACTAGGATGGCTAGTTGTCATGATAATGTTTCATTAGACCTATCATGATATGTCTTATGTTAAGGCGCCTTAGCATGGATGTGTGTTCTGCCTTATTCAAATAGGGGGAGATTGTTAGGAATTGTGTCCTACAATGTTCCTTAGGATTTGAAGAGAAATCACCAATCATGCTAAGGGGCATAATGTTTTTGTTGGGTGCTCTAATTCTTGCATTCATGTAGTCCATGATTGGACAGGCGAAGAAAATAAGTTTGGTGGTAAACTCAAAATTCGTCGAGCTCAGCCTGAAGTTTGTCGAGCTCAGATTTCATTTCGTCGAGCTCAACTTAAAGATCGTCGAGCTCTGCTCAACACTTGTCACACTGAAGCCAGAAAAAATGACTAAGGCAAAAGGCGCTGAGACCGCTGAGAATATCAAAGTTCGTCGAGCTCAGCCCGCAAATCGTCAAACGCAGCTAAAGCCAAAAAAACTGACTAAGGCAAAAAGCGTCGAGACAGCTGAGATAGCTGAGAAAAAGGCATTGAGACTACTGAGACAGCTAAGATAACTGAGAAGAATTTGTCAGCTTAACCACTGAGACAAAACTAGTTGGATTTTTCTAAGTTTAGAAGCGTTGAGTGAAGCAGGTTCACTCAACACTTTTAATGAATAAGGAAGCGCTGAGATAAAACTAGCTAGATTTCTCTAAGTCTAGAAGCGTTGAGTGAAACAGGTTTACTCAATTCTTATAATGAAGAAGGAAGCGCTGAGACAAAACTAGCTGAATTTCTCTAAGTCTGAAAGCGTTGAGTGAAGCAGGTTCACTCAACGCTTCTAATAAATAAGGAAGCGCTGAGACAGCTAAGAGGAAAACTGTTGAGATAGAAGATATTCTCAATTGTGAAGCAAAAACCGCTGAGACCGCTGAGAATATACCGTTGATACAAAAACTTGTCTCATCTGATAAAAAGAAAGCATTGAGATAAAGGCCTGTCACGGCTATTAAGAAGAAATCACTGAGACCGCTTAGACAGAACCGCTGAGAGAAATCCAGAGAAAATTCACAAGTCCAGAAGCTTTGAGCGCCAAGACAAATGGCATTCAGTGACTTATCATCACTCAACGATTCATGGATTTCTGGAATATTTTCTAAGTCCAGATGGTGATGACCATTACTGACATCATCAAAGTCAACTTATATGTAGCTGTTGCGGGAAATATGCAGTGGCGCCGAAAGCTGTCTTGTCCTTTTCTAAAGAAGGTGGTGCTCACCAAACCTTGGTTAGGCCCATATACAATTGTATTGTTGATTCAAATCAACGCATATAAAAAGAAAAAAGAAAAGGGATTAGGGCAACGAACAACGAACAACAAACAACGAACAAAATAGATTAAACGAAAAAAGGAACAAATGCAGAAAATATAGAAAGGAGGCTGGACATCTTCTTCTCCACAAATCTTGAAAGCTAAAGTCTAGTAGAGATAGCGGCAAAGGCAAAGGAAGTTAGTTGAAGCTCAGCAAGATAGTTCTTTATAGAACAGAGGAGCTGATTCATCCATTCAGCAAGCTGGTAGCTGCTCATCTGTGTAGCAGAAAAGAGTTAGCTGTAAAAGAGGACTAATTCCTTCTATAGTAAGTGTGCTGGACTGATATCTGCTCAGTCCAACAAGGTAGACTCAGAGAATTATCTCTGAGTCAATTGTTTATTTTTATTAACTATTTTGTATTCTTTTCTTGTAGGATTTATATTATTTGAATCTGAGTGTATGACACTTTTTTGTTTGAGGTAGGTGACTAATTAGTCACTGAGGTAGGTGTCCTGTTGGGGTACTGAGGTAGGATCCAAGTGTAGATCTGAGTTGTAGGGCTTAATTGCCTGAGGTAGGAGAGTATTAATCTCTAAGGTAGGATCCATGTTTGGATCTGAGGTAGGGATGTCCTCCCAGCCTGAGTGTAGGGCCTTGTGCCTGAGGTAGATGACTGGAGAGTCACTGAGTTGTAGGTGACAAGTGTGTCACTGTGTTGTAGGCCTTGGAGGAGGCAGAGTTGTAAGTACCTAGAAGGGTACTGAGTTGTAGGAGTGTTGCAGCACTCTGAGAGTAGGTTTGTGTGCCTGAAGCTATAGGGCTAAAGAGCCTGAATTGTAGGCCTTAGAAATAAGGCTGAGGTAGGTGATCAGTGGATCACTGAGCTGTAGGAGTCCTGCAAGGCTCCGAGCTACGAACCCTTATGGTTTTGAGTTTGGATTCTGTGAAGAATCTATGTAATAGGCTGAGGTCCTGAGGTGTAAGCTCTAAGGAGCATATGGTGGAGTTTGTGCCTAGTCCAACAAATCAGTTGGATTGGTGGGAGGGAAAGTGGACGTACCCAATTAGGGATCCACTATAAATCTTTGTGTTTGCTGTGTGCTTGTTTTCTTATTTATTGTAGGTGCTAAAGACAAGCTCTAGATATTATAAGTTAAAAATCAGTAAAAGAACTAAGAAAACCTCAAAAACCTATTCCCCCACTCTAGGTTATTTGTTAACCTTTAGTTAAATACCTTTCAACTGTCATTGAGGCTGCTAAAACTATGCTAAGTGACACATCTCTCCCAGAATATTTCTGGGTTGAGGCTGTAAACACTGCATGTTATGTTAAGAATAGGGCCTTGATCAACAAAAGTCACAACAAGACTCCCTATGAACTAATGAAAGGTAGAAAACATAGCAAGACTTATCTAAGTTTGTCCTATTTCAAGATCTTTAGAAGTAAGTGTTATGTCTTAGATAATGGGAAGACTTATCTAAGTAAGTTTTTAGAGAAGTCCTATGAAGGTATTTTTATAGGATATAGCAAACATAGCAAGGCATAAAATATGTACAACTTGAAACATCAAGTGGTAGAAGAATAAATTAATGTTGTTTTTTATGAAACTTCTGTCTTGCATAATATACTATCTAATAATTCAATTCTAAGGGATGTTGACACTAAGATGGAAAAATTAATTTTAGTAGATTCATCTGATATAGAATTAGAGGCTAGAAATAGTGTAGTAATTCCTATAGAAGACACAGTCACTGCCCAGGGGGGAAAGAGATAGATCCTCCTCTACCTAATGAGTTAGGTGATTGTAGGAACCTGCCTGTAACTGTTAGACACCTTAGAGATCATCATATTGATCAAATAATAGGTGATGTCAGGCTAGGAGTGACTACTAGGAGTAGACATCATAATGAGGATCTGTTCTCTAGCTTTCTCTCTAAGATGGAACCTAAGAAGTATGAAGAAGCCAATTCAGACCCCAACTAGATTATGGCAATACAAGAAGAGCTTAATCAATTTGAGAGATGTAAGGTCTGGAGTTTAGGTCCGAGACCTAGAAATCATCATATCGTAGGAACTAAGTGGACATATATGAATAAATTAGATGAGATTGGAGTCATAGTTAAAAATAAGGCAAGACTTGTGGTTAAGGGGTATAGAAAAGAGTATGGAATAGACTTTGACCAAACCTTTACACATGTAGCTAGGTTAGAAGTCATTATAATGTTTTTTGCATATGCAGCTTACAACGGGTATAATGTCTACCAGATGGATGTCAAATCTGCATTCCTAAATGGTATATTGAAGGAAGAGGTTTATGTAGAATAGTCAATAGGTTTTGTAAATCCTAAACTTAGCTCTCATGTCTTCAGATTACATAAAGCCTTGTATGGGTTAAAACAGGCACCTAGAGCCTGGTATGAGACCATGTCTACCTTTCTCATAGAGAACACGTTCTTTATGGGGAAGATAGATAAGACACTATTCCTAAGGGACATCAAAGGTTCAAGCATCCTAGTCAAGATTTATACAGATGACATCATTTTTGGTTCTACTAATGAGCTGCTATATAGAAAATTTGTCAAGCTTATGCATGACAAGTTTGAAATAAGCAGCATGGGTGAGCTGAAGTTCTTCTTGGATTCCAAGTTAAACAATATGAAGATGGTATATCCATCTCTCAGTCTATGTTCACAAAGGATTTGATTAAGAAGCATGGTATGGAAAATTCTTTTACCATGAGAACCCCAATGGGCTCCTCAATATCACTACATAAGGATGAATCTGGAAAACCAGTGGATGAATCATTGTTTAGAAGCATCATTGGATCACTCCTTTACTTAATAGTTAGTAGACCAGATATCATGTTCTCAACATGTGTCAGTGTTATGTATCAAGGAAACCCTAAACAGTCTCATTATATAGCTGCTAAAAGAATACTGAGATATCTAAAGGGCACACCCAATCTTTGGCTTTGATATCCTAGGAAAGGTGATTTTGACCTAACTGGATATACAAATGCAGATTTTACAGGTTATAAAGAGGACAGAAAGAGTACATCGGGAACTTGTCAATTTCTGGGGAGAAGACTGATCAGTTGGAGAAGCAAGAAGCAAACAAGTGTAGTTATTTCAACAGCTGAGTCTGAGCTGCTGCGCATAGTTACTGTGGATTCAACATCAACTCCTGGACTACAGTGTACAGCTATGTAAATCGGTTATGTATTGTGATTCTCCTAGTGCAATCTTAATTGCTAATAATCTTGTTTCTCACAGTAGAACCAAATACATAGAAATCAGATATCACTTTCTTAGAGAACATGTTGAAAAGGTAAATATCGGTTTACATTATACTCCAACTAAAAATCAAATTGCTGACATATTCACAAAACCCTTAGATGAAAACAAGTTCAATTTCTTCAAGTTTAAACTAGAAATGTTAAACATATAATAACAATTTTCATTGGTACCTAAAAAAATCCATGTTCAACTTGTATAAGTTAAGTAACAAAGTCTACCAACCTAAATAAATAACTAAGACATCATAAATGTCAAGAATATACATTTCAAAAAAAAAATTTTGACGAAGTCAAATATTGTGTCAAGACACCAGAGAATGTGTCGAGATAGTTTAGAAAGTGTCAAGATATCAGGAAGTGTGTCGACGCTATAGATAGTCATGTGTCGAGACACTAAAATAAGTGTCCAGACATAAGGGTATAGAGACCCTAAGGTATGCGTCGAGAGTCATAATCCCTGTGTCGACTTGTGTCGACATATCTCGACAGAACTACTCCCTGTGTAGACATTAGGTGTTTAACTAAAAATTTAGAAAAGTCTAAATGCAGCGCGCCCTTTTGTCTTCAGGGAAGATTTGACTATAAAATGGGTAAGAGAGTAGAAGTCAACTACGCTTTCTTAATTTCTCGAGAGATTGATTCCTAAGTGTTAAGACCTAGAACTCCGATAGTCGACACAACTCCTTCTAAATTTCTCCACTCAAATTGCTCCCAAGGCTGACGTTAACATCTTCAAAGGCTACGAACATGTTCGCAATGGATTCCACACAGCTACTGATGAAATTAAAGAAGTAATAGCCCTAATCATAGAAGCTGGATTGGAATTCCTGCTTTCTAAGCCATCTAACATTTGGAAAGAGAAGTTGAAGAATTCTTCTCCAATTCCCATATGGATTCTAATGCTGAAAAGATTAAGACTAAGGTAAATGTCAAAAAGGTCAAGATCACCACTTGATGACTAGCCAAAGTATTTCACTTGTCAAAGATTGATCAAGAAGATCAACTGGAATCTAGCAAGATTGTAGAAGCACTAGTATGGTGTAGATTGGCCACAACAACAAGGATTGGAAGCACATTGGCAAGGAAAGGGATGAATTTACAAGGAAAAGTTTTGTCAAAAGTTATAGGTAAAGTGCTGCTCTACAAAATAGGAGCACATGACAGAATGTCTACTTTAATGTTTGAAATAATGACAAGAATTATTCTCAAAGTCAAGACAAACTGGAGCAAGATTATTTTTGCCAAAATAACAGAGAATATTAAAAAGCCCAATATGTGAAGAAATATAAGTCTCTACCTAGTTCAAGTCATTCTTGACATTCTTGATCTTAAGCTTGGATCAAAGATAAATAACATAAGAAGGATGGATATAAAGATTTTAGCAAGATGGGACAGAGTCTTGACAAGGGAGATACCTGCAGTTGAGAAGAAGAAGAAGGAGAAAATGAAGAAGGCTGTTTTTGTGGATGAAGATTCTTCCAATAATTCTAGAAAACAAGAAAATTCCAGCTCAGATAAAAATGATGATGGGAAACAAGAGAATTCTCCAAGAACCTAACCTAGAACAAGTGAACAGGTGCATGGGGAGAATATACAAGAGAGGGATCAAATTAAGGGGGAGAACCTCCATGATCTGTAAGAAGTTGAAATGAATACAGTAAATACAATAATAATGAAAGTTGTATATGAGCTGGAACAAACAAAAGTTCCTTGAAAGGAAATGCCTGACAGAGAAATGGAGGATGAAATCCCCAAGGAGACTAAAGAAGAAATACTTCTGGATACAAATATACATATTCAAGGGGAGATGACTGAATTTCCAAAGGACCTTGTTTTAGATGTTGAAGCTCAGTAAGATGAGATCAACCTTGATACCACAAACATTGGTGTAGAAGCTGCAAGTATTGATGGGGAGTTGGCACTAAATACTGAAACAGCCGAAAAGATAAAATCTATTGAAGAAGTGAGATCTTATGAATTTGAGGAGGAAGAAGCCTCTCAGATAAAGAAGAGGAGATTATCTGAACTTAATAATACTGAAGATGAAATAGTTGTACAACAAGGCTATGTCCTTGAGAATCAAAGAATAATGGATGAGAACATGACTGCATTGAATAATGAAACACTGGTCAAGCTGATTGAACAAACTACTACTTTAGAAAACAAGATAACTTCTGCCACAAAGGAAGTGAAAACTCAGCTGACAACTCATTCAGCCTCACTGATTAAGGATATCAAAGCTTCTAACGAGGACCTCGATGAACATTTACTGAAAGTAAAGACCACTTTATCCACAGGAATAAATTATCTATATGGACAAGTAAGATTTCACAAGAATGATTTGAGGGATCACATGGAAAGAGAAGTCATAAAGGGGGAGAGGGTAATGATAAAGTCTATATCTGAGCATGCTACATGGATTTCCAATAACATCAAAGTAACTCTTGTCCATCCTCCCCTATGGTATGATGGCGACCAAACTGCTGAGTCTGGTTGCCAACCAACTCAGTTTGAGGCCATTCAAAATCCTGAAAATCATGTCCAATTCATGTACAGACCAAATCTGTTCTCTAGCTTTCTCTCTAAGATGGAACCTAAGATGTATGAAGAAGCCAATTCAGACCCCAACTGGATTATCGCAACACAAGAAGAGCTTAATCAATTTTAGATATGTAAGGTCTGGAGTTTAGGTCCAAGACCTAGAAATCACCATATCATAGGAACTAAGTGGATATATACGAATAAATTAGATGAGATTGGAGTCATAGTTACAAATAAGGCAAGACTTGTGGCTAAGGGGTATAGAAAAGAGGATGGAATAGACTTTGACCAAACCTTTGCAACTGTAGCTAGGCTACAAGCCATTAGAATGTTTTTAGCATATGCAACTTACAACGGGTATAAAGTCTACCAGATGGATGTCAAATCTGCATTCCTAAATGGTATATTGAAGGAAGAAGTTTATGTAGAACAGTCAATAGGTTTTGTAAATCCTAAACTTAGCTCTCATGTCTTCAGATTACATAAAGCCTTGTATGGGTTAAAACAGGCACCTAGAGCCTGGTATGAGACCATGTCTACCTTTCTCATAGAGAAAACGTTCTCTATGGGGAAGATAGATAAGTCACTATTCCTAAAGGACATCAAAGGATCAAGCATCCTAGTGCAGATTTATGCAGATGACATCATTTTTGGTTCTACTAATGAGATGCTATATAGAAAATTTGTCAAGCTTATGCCTGACAAGTTTGAAATAAGCAACATGGGTGAGCTGAAGTTTTTCTTGGGATTCCAAGTTAAATAATCTGAAGATGGTATATCCATCTCTCAGTATAAGTTCACAAAGGAGTTGATTAAGAAGTATGGTATGGAAAACTCTTTTAACATGAGAACCCCAATGGGCTCCTCATTATCACTACACAAGGATGAATCTGGAAAACCAGTGGATGAATGTAACGCCCCTGATTTTTCTGCGATTATTTAATTCTCGTTGGGCGTTACGTTGTCGCATTTCTGGCATGTGTTGTTTGTTAGAGTGTGGTCCTAGCTCTTTAGATCCCTTGTGTGGTTGTTAGTAGCCTTTTTGGCAAGACTCCCTAGCAAGCCGGGTTTGTTTTGGTGACCGGTGAGGCCTCTCGTAGGATGCTTGTGTTTTGGCTTCGGGTAGTGATAACCCGAGTTTGGTTCGTCGAAAGTTGATTTCGACTTCGCTGTTGCGTTCGTAGCATGGGTATTTAGCTACGGTGCGAATTTCATCGGAATCTGAGGTGGTTCGGTTTTCGCGTCGTTTTGGTGGTATTAATAATAATAATAATGCAATAATTAATTAATGAAACTTGAATTGAATCAGTGGCGGTAGGGCTGAAAGGGCGTGTCCATGCATTTATATATAAAGCCCTAGACAAAAAAATCGAGTCCTTTCACTGTCTCCTTCCTTGTAAGAGTAACCGCTGCTTGTTCGAGAGGAAGAAAACCACCAACCCTACTACCCTTCAGACGCCGATTCTGGGAGCATTAGTGGATGGAATTCGATTCCGAAAGCGGATTTGGAGTGCTCTCGCCTAGACCTTCATTCCTACGGTGTTGTTGTGGCTGGAGCCGAGATAGAGAGGAAGGGTTGTGCAAGTTCAATCGCTGGTATTTGAGTTCTGAAACCCAAATCTTCGGCTAGAGTACTGTAGTCTTGTTCATTTTTTATCATATTGTTCCCTGTCAAAACCTCTGGTAGGGTAGTATCTAGCCTTTCAGCCCTGGAATGTAATAGTAGTGAGATTTCATACTTATAATTCTAGTAATAGGTTTGGTTTAGGTTAGGAAGTTTGGACGGAATCGAAGTTGGAGGTGCAGGATTTACTGTGCTCTCAATGTAGCCAGATCGACGGCAATCGTCGATCTGGGTTCGATGATTATCGTCGAGCTGAGCTCGACGATGTTCCTTGATTCTAGGTTCGACGATTATCGTCGAGCTGAGCTCGACGATGTGCCTTGAGTCTGGGTCCGGCGGAAATCGTCGAACGGAGTTCGACGATTCTCCCGTGGTCAGTGTTCGGCGAAAGGAAAATCGTCGAACGGAGTATGATGATTTCCGGTGGCCTGTGATCGACGAAAATTGTCAAGTTGCATTCGACGATTTTCCTGCGTTCTATGATTTTGTTTCAGCGCTCGACGAAATTCGTGGAGCTGCGTTCGACGATTCCTGTAGGCAGAATTTTTATTTCTTTTCAATTATCTTTCTTCCCGAGTGTTTACCTCCTAAGGAAAATGGCTTGTCGGCTTTTTGTTCTTCCTTTGTTTTGAGGGCCAAATCATTGGTTATGGCAGGTAGTGGTATTTTGACGCTCTAAATAAGCGGGATGTTTTGTGTGCGAGCTGTGGCCGGCATTTTTTGGTCCCAGGTACGGGCTGGGCATTTGCTGTGGCCGCCACCCTTTTTATTCCAGGTACGGGCTAGATTTGTGGTGGTTTTGTGCCGACAGTGGAAATTTATGTTTTTGTTGGAACTGTTTGTTTGGGGGACTGTTTTTGGTCATCAACTCAGGACCATTTCTGCTTACTACTGCCATTAACTCACAAATTAGGATTGTTAGGTGTTTCTTCCTGGTAGAATGCAGCATATGGTGGCAAGTTTTTCTTTTCCTTTTTCCTTGTAGCCACTGCAGGATTTGAGCAGGGCTTGGTGTTGTTGCTTGGTGTTTGGTGTACTTTTGGTTTACTCTGGACAGTGTTTGCTTTTTACTATCTTGTTTACTTACTCTCTTGTTCCATTAAAATTTAATGTCATAGTTCAGATTTTCTTGTTTCGCTTACTGAGGAATTCTTTCCTTTTCTGAATGCCTCAGGTTCTGATTAGTAGCCGGGTGGGCGGCTAGTATTGCTGTGGTGTTGCTGGTGATCCCTTGAGTTGTATGGATCTTTCTCTTACTTTTGTGAGGTAGTTTTCCAGCTTTTTCTTACAGACATACATGCCTGCCAGTGGGTTTGTGTCAGTTTGTTGGCGCCCTCTGGTAGTTTTACCTTATGATACTGAATATGTTTCTTTTACTGCTACCTTTTCTGGAGATAGTCTACTTGCTCTTGGAAAATTTTATGCTAGGTTGCTAGTTTCTTTTAAACCTAAAACACTACTATATGTATATCTCATGATCAGCATGTTTTAAAAACTCATACACTACTTCCCAAGTAATGTAAAAAGAACGTTTTCCCTACTTATAATATGATATAAATTTAGTGTCTTGCATAGTATAAGCTGCCCCCGGGGGTCACTTATGCACTCTCTTAGGATGTCAAAGCAATAATTAAAGTATTTTCCACTGCGTATAAATATAGTTTTAAACTATGGACTAGATGATCCACAGAGCCGAGGGATATGGCCTATAAAAGATATCTGATTTTCTAATCATTAAACTTAAGAAACTTTCATAGTCTAGTTAGATGGTGTACGCCTGAGCGTCGACAGTTATCCCCTGCTCGACGTGGCATCATGACGCGTGTTTTTCTCATACTCTGATCCTCCATGAATTCGGAGAAAAATGTGGATCGTGACAGTTGGTATCAGAGCGAGGTTGCTTGACAATTTGTCGGGCAACCTTTCCTTATAGGTATTAGGAGTTTAGCATCATATCATGCACACACCGGTATGTCATCAGCACGTCTTGGCTGAAGCACGAACACTGCACTCATAGCATAACATGAAGTATACGGGGCATATTATGTAGTATGGGATGCATAATGTGTGTCTGTATATGGATCCACCATAGGGGCAACATGTGAGGGTTATGTAGTATGGGATGCATAACCTCACCACATGAATGTGACTAGCACATTTCTTTTCGTTGCATGAGAATGTTATGTAGTATGGGATGCATAACATTTTCATGCGTACGCCGCTCATGACATGCATTAGGGCCTTTTTAGAATGCATAGCACAATCATGCATAGCATAACATTGCATAAGCACAACGTGCCAAGTTAAAGACTTGCAGGATGACATATGTACACACATGGTTTTAAATCAAAAAAATATATATAAATTCATGCATTCCCGATCTAGGCACAACAGTTAGATGGTGGTGGTTAACCATCCTAGGTTAGGAATAACATCATTTTTGTTCAAATAAACTCCCAGAGCAAGTCTATCAGTTTTAAGATCATATTTATGCATGTATTGTATGTACTTGTAGTTAGTTCCAACTATTGTGCCAGGATTTTGGCTAATGTTGATATGATTTTAGGATGGCGAGACGTCCTTCGACGAGGTCGACACCCCTGTCTGAGGGTGAGACTTCTAGAGTGCAGAGTGATGCAGTGATCGAGAGCCTGCGGTTGAGCAACGATTCCCTGACCAGGCAGTTGGTGGAGATGCAGGTCCAGATCCAGTCTCTGGCAGCAGTTATGGCGGGACAGACTCAGGGAATGCAAGACCCTGCAGGGGGTTCAGCTTCCCCTCCCCCTCCTGCTCCCCTAAGACCTCCAGTGGTGGTGCCAGCGGAGGTGGCCTTCATTTCTCAGTTTCAGAGACTTAGCCCTCCTACATATGATGGGAAGACAGATTTCATGGTCATAGATGATTGGTTGATCTCCATGGAGGAGATGTTCTCATACTCCGGTGTGGCAGATGATCAGAGAGTGATGATAGCCGCCTATCAGCTAAAGGGTTTGGCTAAGAGCTGGTGGCTTAGGGAAAAGGAGAGCTTGGTGGCTGGTTGCTCTTAGGCATTGTTCAAGGAGATGCTGTTGAGGAAGTTCATGCCTTCGGTCGAGCGTGACCGACTTATGAACGACTTCCTTCACCTGAAGCAGAGGCAACTCACGGTCAGTGAGTACGAGATAGAGTTTAGCAAGTTGAGCAGGTTTGCCCCTGGGTTGGTGAGTGTTGAAGCAGATCGAGTCAAGCGGTTCCTTGGTGGCTTGAGGAGCGAGGTTCAGCAGTTAGTCAGTGCTTATGGATCAGTGACTTATGCAGCAGTTATGGAGGCGGCTCTGAAAGTGGAGGCAATTGAGACTACAAAGATCAGAGGCCATCAAATGAGGAAGGACAAGAGAAAGTCCGCTGAGGAGAAGAACCCCCAGGTACTTGATGCTGCTCCGGGAAAGAAGAGCAGGGTACTGTGTAGCTTCTGTGGCCGGTCAGGCCACCCTGTTGAGAGGTGTTTCAAGAAGGCGGGAGCTCAGAGGAAGGAGTAAGTTCATGCTATTCAAGGTTCTCCTAGGAACGATGTTTCCTGTGCTGTTTGCAAGCGACCCGAGCATGATGCTGCCCAGTGCTGGTCCAAGAATAAGTTATGCTTTCAGTGTGGCCAGAAGGGCCATATCAAGGCTAGGTGTCCTCAGGTCCAGCCTACTCTTCAGGCAGTTCCACTTCAGGCTTTACCTCCACCTCAGCATATGGACAAGGGCAAAGGGAAGCTGAATGTGATCTCTTCCGAGGAGGCTCAGACTTCGACTCAGGTCATCTCAGGTTAGTCATTTTTCCTAGCTTGAAAGTTTTATTTGCTAGCATGGGTTTAGTTTTGTTCTAGTAGTGCCTTAGTTGCTTATGTACTCCTATAGGGAAATTTAAGGTAAAGAACCGCTGGGCACGTGTTTTGTTCTACTCCGGCGCTACCCACTCGTTTGTAGATAGAACCTTTGTAGAGTGGTATCGGTTGATTCTAGATCAAGTTTGTGATACCTTCCGCGTCAAGTTCCCTTCTGGTGAATCTGTGTTGTCAGATTTGGGCATTTTGGATTGCCCTGTTTTGTTGGGGGACTTTCTTGCGAAGGCAGATTTGAAGATGATTGATCAAGAGGACTTCGATGTTATTCTGGGCATGGACTGGTTGTCTAGGTATGATGCGGTTATTCAGTGCAAAGGGAAGCGCTTGGACTTTATCAAGGACAACGGTCAGCCTGGAAGTGTGTATGCTGATCCATGCCAGGATTCTCCTATCATTTCTGCGGTATGTGCTCAGAAGCTGTTTCATTCTAATTGTTTTGCTTGTTTAGTCTCGGTGGTTGGGAATGATGTTAGCGTACCGTGCCTGGAGGAGAATCCTGTGGTTCGTGGTTCCTCAGAGGTTTTTCCTAATGACCTTCCTGGTCTTCCCCCCGAGCGGGATGTTGAGTTTGTGATTGATTTGGAACCGGGTACGCGACCTATTGCTAAGGTGCCTTACCGGATGGCCCCTCGTGAGTTGGAGGAGTTGCGAGTCCAGTTGGACGAGCTGTTGGCTAAAGGTTTTAGTAGGCCGAGTTCGTCGCCTTGGGGTGCTCCTGTTCTATTTGTGAAGAAGAAGGATGGGTCGATGAGGCTGTGCATTGACTATAGGGAGCTGAACAAAGTTACCATAAAGAACAGGTACTCTCTGCCGAGGATCGATGATTTATTTGATCAGTTGCATGGTAGCACGGTGTTTTCCAAGATTGATCTTCGTTCAGGCTATCATCAGCTCAGGATCCGTGAGTTGGACATTCCACGGACTGCTTTTAGGTCGAGGCGTGGGCATTTCGAATTTCTGGTTATGTCGTTTGGTTTGACTAACGCTCCATCAGCATTCATGGACATGATGAACCGCATGTTCAATGATTTTCTGGACAAGTTCTTGGTGGTATTCATTCATGATGTGTTGATCTACTCACGTAGTGCTGAGGAGCATGAGCAGCATCTGCGATTGGTTCTATCTGCTTTGAGGGACCATCAGTTATTCGCCAAGTTGAGTAAATGTGAATTCTGGTTGTCCCAGGTTTCCTTCCTGGGTCATGTGGTAAACAAAGACGGCATTTCGGTTGACCCAGAGAAGATTTCTGCAGTGATGGATTGGCATAGGCCGAGCGCACCCAAGGAGATTAGGAGCTTCTTGGGGTTGGCCGGCTATTATAGAAGATTCGTGGAGGGCTTTTCTACACTGGAAGCACCGTTGACTAAGCTGACGCAGAAGAATGCGGCGTTCATTTGGAGCGAGAAATACGAGGAGGCTTTTCTGGAGCTGAAAAGCAGGCTGTGTTCTGCTCCTATTTTGGCATTGCCTACGAAGGGCATGGACTATGATGTGTATGTGGATGCCTCGCATGTTGGGCTCGGAGGTGTGTTGATGCAAGAAAGGAAGGTGATTGCGTATGGGTCGAGGCAACTGAAGACTCATGAGAGGAACTACCCTACGCATGATCTTGAATTCGCGGCAGTGATCTTTGCCCTGAAGTTGTGGAGACATTTACTTTATGGTGCTCAGTGCAAGATCTACACCGATCATAAAAGCCTCAAGTATGACTTCACCCAGAAAGAGCTGAATTTGCGCCAACGGCATTGGTTAGAGTATGTGGCCGATTATGATGTGGATATACAGTATCATCCGGGCAAGGCCAATGTAGTGGCCGATGCCCTGAGCCGGAAGACGGGGAAGATCTATAATCTCACCGCCGATCGTTTAGTGGAAGAATTCCTCCTGATGGATATTTCCATAGGACGCTGTGACTTGCAGAGCAGTTTGGTAGTGGCAGAGCCGTCTTGGATTGCACTTACCAGGTTGCACCAGAAGGATGATCCGGATCTTCTGCACTTGTACCTCAGGACTGAGAGAGGGGAGTTGCCGGATTTCTCTATTGATGATGCGGGTACTTTGAAGTACCGCGGCAGGTTCTGCATTCCCGCTACTGGAGACTTCAGGGTTATGATTTGCAGAGAGGCTCATGGATCCAGTGTTGCTTACCATCCAGGATCCACAAAGATGTATCATGAATTGAAGCAGATTGCCTGGTGGTATGGGATGAAGGGTGATATAGCCCGATTTGTTGCTGAGTGCCAAACTTGCAAGCGTGTGAAGGCCGATCATGGAAGGCCTGGTGGCAAGTTGACTCCGTTGGAGATCCCTACTTGGAAGTGGGAGAGTATTTCTATGGACTTCATTACGGGCTTGCCGAGATCTCATAGAGGTTTTGATTCTGTTTGGGTTATAGTGGACAGACTGACGAAGTGTGCTCACTTTGTACCATATAAGATTGATTATCCAATGAAAAAGATAGCGGAGCTGTATTTGAATGAGGTCATCAGATTGCACGGGGTAGTAGTTAGCATCATTTCGGATCGAGACTCCCGTTTTACTTCTCGCTTCTGGAGGAGTCTGCAAGAGGGTTTGGGTAAAGATTTGAGGTATTCTACAACTTACCACCCCCAGACCAATGGTCAGACTGAGCGAGTGAACCAGATAGTTGAGGATATGATCAGGTGCTACATCTTGGACCATAGAGGAGCGTGGGATGAGCGTTTGCGGCTTATGGAATTCGCATACAACAACAGTTACCAGGCGAGCTTGCAAATGGCTCCGTTTGAAGCCTTGTATGGGAGGCGTTGTAGAACTCCCTTATTTTGGACCGAGGTCGGTGAGAGGCCTGTGTTGGGTCCGGATGTGCTGGAGGATATGGAAACGGCTGTGAAACTTATTCGAGAAAAACTTCGTATTGCTCAGGAGAGATATGAGAAGAATGCCAACCGGCGTAGGTCTGACTTGGAATTTTCTATAGGGGACCTTGTGTTTCTTAAGGTTTCCCTGATGGTTGGTGTTAAGAGGTTCGGTAAGAACCGGAAATTGGATCCGAGGTATGTGGGCCCGTTTAGGATTGTTGAACGGATTGGCGTGTCAGCATATAGATTGGATTTGCCAGCAAATTTCTCAGGTATTCGTAATGTGTTTCATGTAAGCCAATTACGGAAGTGTGTGCGAAGCAGTGGACAAGTCTTGGATGTTGTACCCCAGTTGGAGCCTAATCTTTCATATGTTGAGGTGCCAGTCCGCATCTTGGATACTCAAGATCGGGTGCTGCGGACGAAGTTTATCCCGAAAGTGAAGGTTCTATGGAAGAATCAGGATTTGGAAAGCGCGACTTGGGAGCTAGAGTCGGCTATGAGGGAGGCTCACCCTCATATTTTCCCTTGATTCGTTTGGTACGTTCCTTTCTAGTACTCTTGTTTGCTACCTTCCTTATATAGTAGAAGTCGTGTGTGTAAAGTTTCAGGACGAAACTTTCTTTTAGGGGGAGTGACTGTAACGCCCCTGATTTTTCTGCGATTATTTAATTCTCGTTGGGCGTTACGTTGTCGCATTTCCGGCATGTGTTATTTGTTAGAGCGTGGTCCTAGCTCTCTAGATCCCTTGTGTGGTTGTTAGTAGCCTTTTTGGCAAGACTCCCTAGCAAGCCGGGTTTGTTTTGGTGACCGGTAAGGCCTCTCGGGGGATGCTTGTGTTTTGGCTTCGGGTAGTGATAACCCGAGTTTGGTTCGTCAAAAGTTGATTTCGACTTTGCTGTTCCGTTCGTAGCGTGGGTATTTATCTACGGTGCGAATTTCATCGGAATCCGAGGTGGTTCGGTTTTCGCGTCGTTTTGGTGGTATTAATAATAATAATAATGCAATAATTAATTAATGAAACTTGAATTGAATCAGTGGCAGTAGGGCTGAAAGGACGTGTCCATGCATTTATATATAAAGCCTTAGACAAAAAAATCGAGTCCTTTCACTATCTCCTTCCTTGTAAGAGTAACCGCTGCTTGTTCGAGAGGAAGAAAACTGCCAACCCTACTACCCTTCAGACGCCGATTCTGGGAGCATTAGTGGATGGAATTCGATTCCGAAAGCGGATTTGGAGTGCTCTCGCCTAGACCTTCATTCCTACGGTGCTGTTGCGGCTGGAGCCGAGATAGAGAGGAAGGGCTGTGCAAGTTCAATCGCGGGTATTTGAGTTCTGAAACCCAAATCTTCGGCTGGAGTACTGTAGTCTTGTTTGTTTTTTATCATATTGTTCCCTGTCAAAACCTCTGGTTAGGTAGTATCTAGCCTTTCAACCATGGAATGTAATAGCAGTGAGATTTCATACTTATAATTCTAGTAATAGGTTTGGTTTAGGTTAGGAAGTTTGGACGGAATCGAAGTTGGAGGTGCAGGATTTACTGTGCTCTCAATGCAGCCGGATCGACGGCAATCGTCGATCTGGGTTTGATGATTATCGTCGAGCTTAGCTCGACGATGTGCCTTAATTCTGGGTTCGACGATTATCGTCGAGCTGAGCTCGACGATGTGCCTTGAGTATGGGTCCGGCAGAAATCGTCGAACAGAGTTCGACGATTCTCCCGTGGTCAGTGTTCGGCGAAAGGAAAATCGTCGAATGGAGTTCGACGATTTCCCGTGGCCTGTGATCGACGAAAATCGTCGAGTTGCGTTCGACGATTTTCCTGCGTTCGACGATTTTGTTCCAGCGCTCGACAAAATTCGTGGAGCTGCGTTCGACGATTCCTGTAGGCAGAATTTTTATTTCTTTTCAATTATCTTTCTTCCCGAGTGTTTACCTCCTAGGGGAAATGTCTTGTCGGCTTTTTGTTCTTCCTTTGTTTTTAGGGCCGAATCATGGGTTATGGCAGGTAGTGGTATTTTAATGCTCTAAAGGAGCGGGATGTTTTGTGTGCGAGCCATGGCTGCCATTTTTTGGTCCCAGGTACGGGCTGGGCATTTGCTGTGGCCGCCACCCTTTTTATTTCAGGTACGGGCTGGATTTGTGGTGGTTTGGTACCGACAGTGGAAATTTATGTTTTTGATGGAACTGTTTGTTTGGGGGACTGTTTTGGGTCACCAACTCAGGACCATTTCTGTTTACTACTGCCATTAACTCACAAATTAGGATTGTTAGGTGTTTCTTCCTGGTAGAATGCAGCATATGGTGGCAAGTTTTTCTTTTCCTTTTGCCTTATAGCCACTGCAGGATTTGAGCAGGGCTTGGTGTTGTTGCTTGGTGTTTGGTGTACTTTTGGTTTACTTTGGACAGTGTTTGCTTTTTTACTATCTTGTTTACTTACTCTCTTGTTCCATTGAAATTTAATGTCATAGTTCAGATTTTCTTGTTTCGCTTGCTGAGGAATTCTTTCCTTTTCTGAATGCCTCAGTTTCTGATTAGTAGTCGGGTGGGCGGCTAGTATTGATGTGGTGTTGTTGGTGATCCCTTGAGTTGTAGGGATCTTTCTCTTACTTTTGTGAGGTAGTTTTCCTGCTTTTTCTTACAGACATACATGCCTACCAGTGGGTTCATGTCAGTTTGTTGGCGCCCTCTGGTAGTTTTACCTTATGATACTGAATATGTTTCTTTTACTGCTACCTTTTCTGGAGATAGTCTACTTGCTCTTGGGAAATTTTATGCTAGGTTGCTAGTTACTTTTAAACCTAAAACACTACTATATGTATATCTCATGATCAGCATGTTTTAAAAACTCATACACTACTTCCCAAGTAACGTAAAAAGAACGTTTTCCCTACTTATAATATGATATAAATTTAGTGTCTTGCATAGTATAAGCTGCCCCCGGGGGTCACTTATACACTCTCTTAGGATGTCAAAGCAATAATTAAAGTATTTTCCGCTGCGTATAAATATAGTTTTAAACTATGGACTAGATGATCGACTGAGCCGAGGGATACGGCCTCTAAAAGATATCTGATTTTCTAATCATTAAAATTAAGAAACTTTCATAGTCTAGTTAGATGGTGTTCGCCTGAGCGTCGACAGTTATCCCCTGCTCGACGTGGCATCACGACGCGTGTTTTTCTCATACTCTGATCCTCCATGCATTCGGAGAAAAATGCGGGTCGTGACAATGAATCCTTGTTTAGAGGTTTCATTGGATCACTCCTTTACTTAATAGTTAGTAGAACAGATATCATGTTCTCAACATGTGTCAGTGTTAGGTATCAAGCAAACCCTAAACAGTCTCATTATATTGCTGCTAAAAGAATGTTGAGATATCTAAAGGGCACACCCAATCTTGGGCTTTGATATCCTAGGAATGGTGATTTTGATCTAACTGGGTATACAAATACAGATTTTGCAGGGTATAAAGAGGACAAAAAAGTACATCAGGAACTTGTCAATTTCTCGAGAGAAGAGTCATCAGTTGGAGCAGCAAGAAGCAATCAAGTGTAGTTATTTCAACAGCTGAGTCTGAGCTGTTGTGCACAGTTACTGTGGACTCAACATCAACTCCTGGACTACAGTGTACATCTATGTAAACCGGTTATGTATTGTGATTCTCCTAGTGCAATCTTAATTGCTAATAATCTTGTTTCTCACAGCAGAACCAAACACATAGAAATCAGATATCACTTTCTTAGAGAACATGTTGAAAAGGTAAATATCGGTTTATATTATACTCCAACTAAAAATTAAATTGCTACATATGCACAAAACCCTTAGATGAAAACAAGTTCAAATTCTTCAAGTTTGAACTAGAAATGTTAAACATATAATAATCATTTTCATTGGTACCTAAAAACAATCCATGTTCAACTTGTATAAGTTAAGTAACAAAGTCTACCAACCTAACTAAATAACTAAGACATCATAAATGTCAAGAATATACATTTCAAAAAACAAAATTTTGACTAAGTCAAATATTGTGTCAAGACACCAGAGAATGTGTCGTGATAGTTTAGAAAGTGTCGAGATACCAGGAAGTGTGTCGACGCTGTAGATAGTCATTTGTCAAGACACTAAAATAAGTGTCGAGACATAAGGATGTAGTGACCCTAAGGTATGTGTCGAGAGACATAATCCCTGTGTCGACTTGTGTCGACATATCTCGATAGAACTACTCCCGGTGTCAACATTAGGTGTTTAACTAAAAATTTAGAAAAGTCTAAATGCAGCGCGCCCTTTCGTCTTCAGGGAAGATTTGACTATAAAATGGGCAAGAGAGTAGAAGTCAACTACGCTTTCTTAATTTCTCGAGAGATTGATTCCTAAGTGTCGAGACCTAGAACTCTGATAGTCGACACATCTCCTTCTAAATTTGTCCACTCAAATTGCTCCCAAGGCTGACGTTAACATCTTCAAAGGCTACAAACATGTTTGCAATGGCTTCCTCACAGCTACTAATGAAATTAAAGAAGTAATAGCCCTAATCACAGAAGCTGGATTGCAATTCCTACTTTCTGAGCCATCTAACATTTGGAAAAGAGAAGTTCAAGAATTTTTCTCCAATTCCCATATGGATTCTAATGCTGAAAAGATTAAGACTAAGGTAAATGTCAAAAAGGTCAAGATCACCACCTGATGACTAGCCAAAGTATTTCACTTGTCAAAGATTGGTCAAGAAGATCAACTGGAATCTGACAAGATTGTAGAAGCAGTAGTGTGGTGTAGATTGGCCCCAACAGCAAGGATTGGAAGCACATTGGCAAGGAAAGGGATGAATTTACAAGGAAAAGTTTTTTAAAAAGTTATAGGTAAAGTGCTGCTCTGCAAAATAGGAGAACATGACAAAATTTCTACTTTAATGTTTGAAATAATGACAATAATTATTTTCAAAGTCAAGACAAACTGGAGCAAGATTGTTTTTGTCAAAATAACGGAGAGTATTAAAAAGCCCAATATGTGAAGAAATATAAGTCTCTACCTAGTCCAAGTCATTCTTGACATTCTTGATCTTAAGCTTGGATCAAAGATAAATACATAAGAAGGATGGATATAAGGATTTTAGCAAGATGGGACAGAGTCTTGACAAGGGAGATACCTGCAGTTGAGAAGAAGAAGAAGGAGAAAATGAAGAAGGCTGTTTTTATGGATGAAGATTCTTCCAGTAATTCTGGAGAACAAGAAAGATCCAGCTCAAATAAAAATGATGATGGAAAATAAGAGAATTCTCCAAGTACCTCACCTAGAACAAGTGAATAGGTGCATGGGGAGAATATACAAGAGAGGGATCAAATTGAGGGGGAGAACATCCATGATCTGTAAGAACTTGAAATGGATAAAGTAAATACAATAATAATGGAAGTTGTATAAGAGCTGGAACAAACAAAGGTACCTGGAAAGGAAATGCCTGACAGAGAAATGGAGGATGAAATCCCCAAGGAGACTAAAGAAGAAATACTTCTAGATACAAATATACATATCCAAGGGGAGATGACTGAACTTCCAAAGGACCTTGTTCTAGATGTTGAAGCTAGGTAAGATGAGATCAAACTTGATACCACAAACATTGGTGCAGAAGCTGCAAGGATTGAGGTGGAGTTGGCACTAAATACTGAAACAACCCAAAAGATAAAATCTATTGAAGAAGTGAGATCATATGAATCTGAGGAGGAAGAAGCCTCTCAGATAAAGAAGAGGAGATTATCTGAACTTAATAAGACTGAAGATGAAATAGTTGTACAACAAGGCTATGTCCTTGAGAATCAAAGAATAATGGATGAGAACATGACTGCAATGAATAATGAAACACTGGTCAAGCTGACTGAACAAACTACTGCTTTAGAAAACAAGATAACTTCTGCCACAAAGGAAGTGAAAACTCAGCTGATAACTCATTCAGCCTCACTGATTAAGGATATCAAAGCTTCTAACGAGGACTTGGATGAACATTTATTGAAAGTAAAGACCACTTTAGCCACAGGAATAAATTATCTAGATGGACAAGTAAGATTTCACAAGAATCATTTGAGGGATCATATGGAAAGAGAAGTCATAATGGGGGAGAGGGTAATGATAAATGCTAGATCTGAGCATGCTACATGGATTTCCAATAACATCAAAGAAACTCTTGTCCATCCTCCCCTATGGTATGATGGCGACCAAACTGCTGAGTCTGGTTGCCAACCAACTCAGTTTGAGGCCATTCAAAATCCTGAAAATCATGTCCAATTCATGTACAGACCAGCTTATTTTGAGGACATTCAAGTTAATGTCCATACCATGTACAGCCCTCCACCACAAGTTCAGAATATAGTATGTGAAGAGGTGGAGATGATTGCATTTGCTTTACTTAAAGAGAAAGAAGTTCAGATGTTAAAGAAAAGGTTCAGGAAACAAGGTGAAGCTAGGTCAGGCTTTGAACAATGGAGCCCAACTTCCAGATCAATAATACTAATTACATGGAAAGCAGTCAATACTAATGTTACAGATAGGGGGAAATGGTATACAGAGCAAGAGTGTGCTAAGCACTTAAAGGAGCATGAGGTCATCCAAAAATTTTGAAATGATCTGAAGGCAGGGAAGATCCCAGCCAATTCTGTTGAGCCCAGCAAATACTTCCCCAAGCCATATGACTATTATAAACGGCAGAGGCTTAAGGTGGAAAAGATTTTTAAAGCTAAGAATGACAAAAGCAAAAAGATAGTTGATGACAAAGTGCCTGAAGTTAAAGCCAAGATACAATTAGGAAAAGTCTTTGTCATTAGAGAGCCAGATCTTTCCTAGAATATTTATCTTTGAACATTTGTAATTTTTTTTAAGAACTCTGTAACAAACTGAAAGTTGTTAACTGATAACAAATTGGAATGAAAAGTCTGTTTGAACTTGGTTATATTTGTGTGTTCATTCCTATGGTCTTTACATTTTTCAGTATTTTTAATATATATTCTTATCATCATATTTTGGTATCTTGGTGTTTATCATTGAATTGAGGTTATGACTTCTCTAAATAGGGGGAGATTGTTGGGTACATTGGGAATTATGTACCTGATTTGGATAAGTCCTTTTAACTCAATGATATACACAAATTTGTATTTGATGTATGTTGAGTTTACTTGTGTAGGTTCTATGATGAAGGAAAAATAAACTAAGTACAAAAGTGTCGAGACATTAGGCAAGTGTCGACACCTTTGTAAAAGCAGTGCTGAGACAAGGAATCAAGTTGGGTCGAAACTCAAGACTAGTGTCGATACCCTTATTAAAGTAGTATTGAGATATGAAAACCTGTGTCGACACTCAGGACTAATGTCGACACACTTCACACAAATTATGCCAAGACTGGAAACTAGCTGTGTAGACACTCAGGACTAGTGTCGACACATTTCATTCAAGTCATATCGATACTGAAAGCAAGCTGTATTGACACCCAGGACTTGGGTCGACACCATTAGTCAAGAAATCTGCTGTGTCGACACTCATGACTAGTGTCGACACATTTCTCAGAAGTTATGCCAAGACAATAAACCAGCTGTGTTGACACTTAGGACTAGTGTCGACATATATTACACAAGTTGTGTCGAGACAAGAAGCTACCAGTATCGACAAACTTGATTGATGTCGACATCCCTATAAGAGAAGCGTGGACACTCGGGACTGGTGTCGACAGATTCTAAGTACTGAAGTGTCAACACCTTGATGTAGAATCTTTCAAGGAAGAAATTCTTCTAAGTCCAGGACTTGAAGCTTTAAGTTCTGACAACCGTCAGGACTGTCAGATGTCAGTGGATTAACTGGGGAAGTCAGTGACTTTGCCAAAGACTATATAAGGAGACCAACACAACAAAAAACTGAGCGATCATTCTTGTTCTTCTCATCGTAGTCTGTTAAAAAATATTCAAGAGAATTTTGAAGGTGGAGAGGAGGCAAATCATGGATCAACTTCATTCTTATCTAGCCAGATTCTTCCCTACCTTCTCCTTCAAGAAGCTTTGAAAAGGCTAAGAAGGGTTGAACATTATTCTTCACAGCCAAGGTTAATTCAGATCAAGATCTGATCAAGAAGAAGTCACTAATCTCTTTCTTCCTGGGTGACACCTCAAAACTCAAATTCTTTCTGTTATAATAATTTTGTAAGATCTATTAGTAGATATGAGGTGTAGGAGGTTCATTTCTCTGCGTTGTAAGCCTAAATTATAAAGGCTAAGGTAAGGATATGAGATTGAGGTAGGAGAAGGGGAAATTTCTCTGAGTTGTTGGAACTGGAAGGTTCTGAGTTTGTAGGGCAAGGGTTTGCCTGAGGAGTAGGAGTGGAGTGCACTCTGAGGTAGGATTCTGGAAGTGAAACCTGAGTTGTAGGATCTTGAGGATCTGAGGTAGGACATTAGTTTGTCTGAGTTGTAGGAGCCAGCTGGGCTCTGATGTGTAAGATCTGAGGGAAAATACGGAGTTTGGCCAAATCTGATTCATTTATAGATAGGCGAAGAGGGAAAGTGGATGTACCCATAAATTTGGGGACCGCCATAAAACTATTTCTATGTAGTGTTGTGTTATGATTTGTGCTCTGATGTGTGTTGTGTTTGTTAAATTTGATATGTTCTATTTTTATTAGATCAAATGTGCTCTTGAATACTGTGGTTGGATTAATAAATACACTAAGAATTTTTTGTGACTTAAAGTAGCCAAGATTTAAATTTTAACTATCCCCCCGCCGCCTCTAGGTCACTCTCAATACTAAATAAACCTTTACACATGTAAACACAGATTATTTTACCTTAGGAACTCAAAATGGATTGAGTCTTAGGTTCTTGTTATCTTGAAAATGAACATGTCTACCTGCAGCACTTCTGACAAGAAGACTTACCCTGGCCCTTGGCACACTAGGGTTGTGCCAACAATCTATGACAAAGTAACCCATTTTTTCACAACACCAACACTCAATAGTTGTATGTTCAGAGAGGAGAACAATAGCCTTTTTTACTTTATTTCAGCAAGTATCTAACTGAAAGTTAGTCTGCCAGTGGATGCACATGACATATTCTGAGTAGCACCAACAGATGTCATCTTTGCAACTGACATGGAGTTGATGGCTTCAGAAATTGCCAGGTGAGGCCTTTTGACTAACTTACCCTTAGTCCAGGTGCTTGCTGGATGAACCTGAGAATATGTCACTACCTTATCCTTGAGTGTAGGGGCTGGAGTACAAAATACAAATGATCTATGATGGGCCATTTGGATTTCCACATGGAGAGCCTTTAGTGCACTCAAACACATGCCCTTTCTCGTTCCATTGTAAGATAACCTTGTATTCTTACAAGAAGAATTTCCATTCTTCTAGTGATCATACATGTTGTCCTGGTCATACCTGTTGGAAGGGAGGATTATCTTGTGAAAGGTGGTATGAGGCTCTACAGGAGCTTTTCCTTTCCCATTGGAATGGGCAGCTCTAGGGTTTAACTTAAACCCCAAACCTCTCTTATCCTTTGGAGAGGTAAAGGATTCAATCTATGGCAGCACAGGTTTGGTCTTTGATAATTCAGCCACTATCTTTCTCTCCTTGAGGAGCTTCTCTTCAAGATCTATGATGATCTTGTTCTTCTTGCAGATGATCCCAATTTGGATAATTGTGAATGTCTTCAGTTGGCTAACTTCCCTCCTCATCTGAGCTAGCAAGGGGGCTGATGTAACACCTTCGTATGTCACATGAAATATAATAGAGGGTCCGGCTGGGCCCCCACGCCATATTTCATAGATAGTCAGCGGGATTACTGGTTAAATATCAAGAGACCAAATAAATCCTAACTCAGAGCATTCTAGCAGAAGCTTCATGCTTACCCGAACTCAATTCATGAGAATGTCCACTATTATACATATCAGGAATGTTTTACAAAATACACAAAACATTACGGCCTTAAGGCCTTATAGTTATGCTCCAATAAAGTGGTTTACAAACATCAGTGCATAGGCCGACCACACATGAAAGAAAACACTAAAGGTTCTTCTCTTGGCCTTTCAAGGCCGGCATAGCAACAAAGGAAGCAACCCGTTATTTCCCGCTCAGCTCTCCATCACTTGTACAGGGACATTCCACCACAAGGGCAGCAAACAAGGCAACGGTCAGCTTTAGTTGACCAATTTATAACGACCCTACCCCATACCCGGGGCACCGGTATTCCTTCCCTGCATGCATAGTACATATATATATATATATATATATATATATATATATATATATATATATATATATATATATATATATATATATATATATATATATATATGGCAGACAAAGAGTGCACTTAAGCACCATTCTCCGCAGACGTAGGCTCGACCGGACACACGCCTCATGCACTCAGGGCACATTCTTAGTGTACTAAACTTCTTCAGGTCCTACAACCATCCAAAGTCCCGTACTTGATGGTTCACTTGAGCATTCTAATCTTTCCAGCATGTGGCCTAAGACTCTCGTTATGCCAATGATGAAGCCAGTTACTTTAGGCATTCTAGTCTGAATGACATAATGCAGGTATAGTTCAGCCACAACCCGCTACTCAAATCTCCACGCCAACGCCAATGGTCATAGACATCATGGACAACGAAAAGAAGTGGGTCAGCCTCCCCTTGAGAGTTCGGTTGAATGGCCTTTCTTTAGCTGGGCGCTTCAAGCTCTCACCTTTGACTACCGCCCACCAGGTCCCCAGGACCAGAGCCCGCAATCGACACACAATGGCACTTACGGCCATAGTTGGGCACCTAGGCTCACAGCTCGCTTGCTAGCCCCACGGTCTCCACAAGATAAGCGCTGCAAGTAATATGCTATCTGGAAGCTATCGCCAGTGATAGTCACTATCGCCTGGTATTAAGCGATAGAATATCTCTTCTGTCTCCAGATTCAACCATAATTGGAACATCTTTCCATCCACAACCCTACAACATCCTGCGGTGCCAGAAAACTGGTCTTTCATACAATATATAGCTCACCAAGAGCTATCGCCAGCGATACTCATTATCGCCCGGCAATATCCACCAGTTATCAAAACCGTGGAAATTTCTGGGTATTTTCCTAGAGAGTGGCCCCAGTACTTCCTGCTACTCCAAATCACAGGCACAACCCTTCAGACTCCATAAACTACCCATTTATACTCAGATTATTCTCTGGCATGCAAAATAAAACATCGCCAATCCATACCAACCTGTCCGGATGGGCTTCACCCAGCATGCCTATTCCGTACTGCGATTTCCAGATTCTATATACAAAACTACCTAAGGATATCACATATCAACCCATCAAAATTCCCATCGTTTTTCCACCTTTTGGTGGGGTATTCCATGCATATGCAAAAAGGAGTACTTCTCTTATCCAAGAAGTAAGATCGTTACCCTCATAGTTTATTTTGGAGCCAAGAAAAAGCTTTCTATCCTACTGTAAATGAGCCTATGTCGTACGACCATGGGATCTCCTTTACTAAGCTTTCAATCCAATTTAGCTTGTCAGCACCTGCAGTTGGACATCCACGCCAAGAGTGGTAAACAAAGCAGCGGTCAGCACTAGCTGACCAATTATAACGACTATGCCCCTTACCCGGGGCAGTGGTTCCTTCCTTGTATGCATCGCCATCACAATATTTATGCATCACAACAAGTATTACTACAGTATAACAAACGCCGGACTCCGCCAGACGCTCTGTGCACTTAGGGCACATTATTAGTGTACCGGATATACCAGTTGCCCGCCACCGAGGAGAGGTTTTTAATATGTTGGTTGGCCGGTCCTAGTCTCCCAACACGCATGCTGGGGACATTCCGCCCATCCCACTCAGAGGTGATAACCTCACGGCAAACTTGAGCATTTAGATCGACCCACCATTGTGGTGCAGCAAGCTGGGTCGGGGCCGCATCTGCCCAAGCCTTGCCACTAATCGATCTCCCACAACACAGGTACAGGTCATCCATTTCCCGTTGCTCAATTTGTCAATAGTGCAGATCTTGATGCGGGTCGGCCTTCCCTTTCCTGCTCCACACACATCTCTCGTAGAGCAGCTTTCCATTCCATTCCAGTTCATTACCACACCCAATACAAGGGCTCATATAAAGCTTTTCAGGGATTCACAATTCGCAGGCATCCATACAATCCACGGAGTCTTCTCCGGTTCACAACATAAACATCACCAATCAAAACTAATGGCCTGGATGGGCTTCACACAGCATGTCTATGCAGTACTACCTATTTCCGGCTCTACATACAGACTCAACCTGGAATCACTTACGCTTTCCACCTCTTGGTGGAGGATTCCATGCTTATGCATAAAGAAATGACTTCGCTTTTCCAAGAAGGAGATCGTTACCCTTGATGATCTCTTTGGAGCCATGGTCTGCCAGATGGAAATCACCGCAACGGCTTTGCCTCCATGAATTTGAACTCGGTTCTCGATTCGGCACGCTAACGATCCTCCAGCAACCGGATTCCTTCTCCTTCTTCCTCCTTGCTCTCCCTTCTCTCCACTTCTTTTAGAAAGAGAATGGCTAAAGGTGAAATGAGACTTATCTTCTCAATTTCGGCCTTAAAGCAGTAAGGAGAAACCTGGGCCATCAGATCCCAGAGGAAGGAAATGAACGTCTACAGAATTCCCTAAAAATGGCTATGCTGGGTCTGACACACCCTGTGAAATGCTCGTGTCACAGGCTGTGTACCTTAAGCGGTCCACGAACCGACATATCCAGAACAGGACACGGCCATGTGATATGGCTGATACACCCATGTCTAGCTCTCAAGACCCACTCGATACCTACTCGAGAGAACCACTCAAGTAGTTGGACTGGACACGCCCATGTCACATGGCTGACACGCCCGTGTCCAGCTCTCGAGACCCACTCGAGACATACTCGAGAGATCCACTCAAGTAGTTGGACAGGATATGCCTGTGTCCCACCCATGCACCTTACTCAAGACATTTGAGACCTACTCGGGAAACCCCCTCGAGACCCACTCGAGTAGAGCAGGACACGGCCATGTGACACGCACGTGTCATAGGCCGGGTGCCCTCTCTCTCGAGAATTTGTCTAGCACATCGACTCGAGTGAAGTTCGTCTAACATCCCTCGAACACGCCAGTGTCACAGGGCATGTTCCCTCTCGAAAACTACGTTGAGTGCATTTAATCGAGCACTCTTCAAGTTGCTCAACTGAGCAGGACACGCATGTGTCCCAGGCCGTGTCGCCCAACCTGAATCCAAATTTGGGATTTGGGGTGTTACAACCCTTCCCTCCTTAGATGAAAATTTCATCCCAATATTTTTCTTAACCGTGAACACCAACACACTCACTCCTTTGTTGCACCTCGCTAAAACGCGCCCCACGGCATCGTACAAAACAATTCATACAAACATAATGTCATACATACATAAACCATATTGTTAGGTTCACTTATTTCAGCTCCTCCACATCTCTCATAATTCGTTTTATGGTCTCTTGTACTTCCAAACTAAACATCTGGGGCTGTTGTACTTCACCAATTGAGATTTGCAGCTCCTGCAATTCTAGATTGTACACTCGAGGTTGCGTCCAGGATGCAGATGACTCGGTCACTGCCTTACCCTTTTCTTCATACGACGCACCTGTCTTTTTCTCACCTCTTGATGGGCCACTCCAACAATTTCGGGCTATATGTCCCTGTATCCCACAATGAAAACATGTACGTGTCTCAACACGTCCTTGCCCATATGTTGCTTCCAACACAGCAGTCGAAGGAGTTTGTTCAGTTGGACTGAACCAATTCTTGTCTCGTATCTTAAACTTTGATTGTTCCGACTGTGGAACCTTAAATTCCGACTTTTCCACGGCCAAGCTCTTCTTCTCTTGCACACATTTCAAATCCTTCTCCAGCTCACGGGCTGTATCTACTGACGCTTGGAAGCCTTGGTTCACCGAACTCGGGAGTGCCAACATCAACACATCACGCAGTCCCTCATAGAATCTATTCATCTTCCGCTCCTCCTCAGCAAAAGTAGACATCACATAGCGCCCCGGACTAGTAAACTCATGCAGGTAAGTATCAACATTACTCTCACTCTGCACCAAACGTTGGAACTCATTTTCCATGGAAATTTGCTGCGACATAGGCAAGTACTTGGGCAGAAATAATCTTGAAAATTCTTTGATCGATATCTCCTGTAATCCTCGACCTGCCAAGTAATGCAATTCCACTTCATCCCACCAAAGCCTCGCATCTCCTTCCAACAGAAAAGTGGCTAAAGTAACTTTCTGCCCCTCCGCATTCCTGATTGTTGTCAGGATCCTCTTCACTCTTGCGAGCCAATCTTCAACCTGCATTGGGGAATTTGCTCCTCCAAACGTAGGTGGGTGAAACTCCATAAACTGATTTAGTTGCTCGTTAGCTACTTGTTCATCAACCAGAGCCTCAACACGCTCTTGCCTTGCACCAAGCCGTACTGGCACACCTGCAGGCCTCACCTGCCCAATAGGCTGTGCATGTAACACTGCGAGCACCGTCTCAGTAACCACACGTATGGTCTCCGCCGAGGGAGGTATAGGCGCCTCAGCTGGTATCGCACACTCATCGGAACACTGGGGCTCAGACTGCCCAGCACCACTCCTCGTCACATATCAATGTACAAAACACCAGTTACATCCATTCCATAACGACAAGACTACACGCACACGGTCCTCACGTGTATGTATTACATTCCTAGTGGACATTCGTGAGTTCAATTATGTTCTCCCTCCCAAAAATCTCAACCTGGCTCTGATACCACTTTGTAACGCCTCCATTCGTCATATGGAATATAACGGTGGGTCCGGCCGGGGCCCCACGCCATATTTCACAAACAAACGGCGGAGGCACGTATGAATATCAATATCATATTCTACTCGCATCCTACCTCAGGGCATTATAGCGAAAGCATTTTAAGTTGCAAGAACTCATCATAATGAATGTCCACTAAATATATAAACCACATATATATATATATATCACCAAGAATGTTTACAAATACACAAATGCTCATGGCCCTAATGCCTTACATGTTTCTCTTTACAAATATATGACTTCAAACATCGGCACACAGGCCAGCCACACATGAAATCCAAGACTTCGCACAGCCTTCAAGGGCCTTTAAGCTTCTATCCGCTCAATCCAATTCAGCTTGTCAGCACCTGCAGTTGGACATCCACCCAAAGAGTGGTAAATAAAGCAACGGTCAGCACTAGCTGACCAATTATAACGACCCTACCCCTTATCCGGGGTAGTGGTTCCTTCCCTGTATGCATCACCATCACAATATATATGCATCACAACAAATATTACAATAGTATCACAATCATCAGCCTCCGCTAGATGCTCTGTGCACTCAGGGCACATTATTGGTGTAATGGATATACCAGTTGCCCACCACCGAGCAGAGGTTTTTAACATGTTGGTTGGCCGGTCCTAGTCTCCCAACACGCATGTTGGGGACATTCCGCCCATCCCACTCAGAGGTGCTAACTTCACGGCAAACTTGAGCATTTAGATCGACCCACCATTGTGGTGCAGCAAGCCAGGTCGGAGCCGCATCCGCCCAAGCCTTGCCACCAATCGATCTCCCACAACATAGGTACAGTTCAGCCATTTCCCGTCGCTCAATTGATCAATAGCGCAGATCTTGACGCTGGTCAGCCTTCCCTTTCCTGCTCCACACACAGCTCTCGCAGAGGCGCTTTCCATTCCATTTCAGTTCATTACCACACCTAATACAAGGGCTCATACAAAGCTTTTCAGGGATTCACAATTCACAAGCATCCATACAATCCAAGGATTCTTCTCCGGTTCACAACATAAACATCACCAATCCAAACTAACGGTCCGGATGGGCTTCACACAGCATGTCTATGGCGTACTACATATTTTCGGCTCTACATGCAGACTCAACCTGGAATCACTTATGCTGAAAGTGCAAGTTAGATCTGATATACTCTAAAGGGGGGGTGAATAGAGTATGTTGCTTGCTAAAAACTTTTTACAACAGTTGTTATATTCTTATGTGAACAGGGAAGCAAATAATATAAAGTAAATCTAAACACAGCAACTATCTAATCACAGATCAACCTAGTCACAAACCACAGCCAGAAACAAAAATAAAGTAAGCAACCAGATGACACAAGGAGCTATAGTGGTTCCCCAATAAACCTAGGTACATCCACTCTTCTACCACCCTAGGTAGGAATCCACTGCAGGATGAGTTGATCAGGTGTCCTGGGCACCAATGAGCTTTTGATAAGGTGCTCAAAAACCAAACCAGATTTTTTGATCAGGTGTCTTGCCACCAATGAGCTTTTGATAAGGTGCTCAAAAACCAAACACAAACTTTTGAAGGGAGTTTGAAAAACCCTTTACAGCATAGAGAGAGAGAGAGGGAAAGAGATGATCTTCTCTGTCAACAGTCAGAGAGAAGATAGTGGATGTTGTCAAAGCTCCCCCTGAGATCTGTAGTTGTTCAGGAAGTGAAGCTTTGCAGTAGGGTGATAGGCCTTCAGAAAATTGATCTCCAGCAAATGATGATTTCAGCAACAGCTGAAATGTGAGGTGTCTGGAGTCTTGAATGATGATGTCCTTGAACACTTGAATCAAAAGAGATCTGAAGATTTTAGTTTGTTGATCTCCTTTGGTGATGGTGTTCTTGTATGAATCTTTGAGACTTAGAATGTCTGCAACTCTTTCTCTTTCTCTTGTGTAATTGTTGTTGTGAGAGCTGTTGTTGCAGAGAATATTTTTCTAACTTCATGTTATTCTACTATATGAATAATGAAAAATATTATCTTTTATTCCTTTTTGTCTGAATAGAAACGATCCACTGTCGAGATAGTCGTTGGCCTGTCATAAATGACTTCCTTAATTGCTTTTGTCTTCTAGAGGAAAGTCCAATAAAACATTCCTTGATAATTCCTTGAAACTTGCTCCAGATTAATTAAAAACGGCTACAAGATCTCTGAATTAATTGCTGACAGTAATTCCTTAACTGTCTGAATTTGAATCTTAAAAATCGTTGAACTCTTAAGAAAAACGTCGAACTGAGCTCAGAGATTTGGACTTAGACGGAAACAGAGATCGTCGATCTGAGCTCAACTATCGTCGAACTGAGCTCAGAGATAGAGGATCAAACTGGAGTCAAGATCGTCGAACTGAGCTCGAAGATCGCCGAATGGAGTTTGACGACTTGATGAAGTTGAGCTCAGAGATCGTCGAATGGAGTTCGACGACTCGTCGAAGTGAGCTCAACGATCGTCGAATGAAGTTCGACGATTCGTCATACTGAGCTCGACGAAATGACTTAGTCTTCTGAAACTGAAAATCCTAGTCTTGAGGGCAGCTTCCAAACCTAACTACTAACCCTTAGACTCAATTCTACTTGACCTTTAGATCTATACAATGAGGTCAAAACAGGTTTCCTAAGAGACATAGTGATCCTGACCCAAATCAGTAATAGGGTGTTCCAACAATCTCCTCATATTTAGGTTAGGATTACTATTTATAGATATTGAAATAAAAACAACAATATACAAAGCAAAAATGCAATAAGCAAGACATTGCAGAATCACACATGTAATCTCAGACAGATCATAAAACAGCATATATTGTCACCTTACAGAATTACTCCTTTTCTTTGCTCTTTATAAGTACTATTTCACTGTTTGGATTAAGAGCTTCCTTTTTAGATCTCCTGTCATCAGCTGCACCTAAAGAGGTTTGTTGCTTAGGCCTGGGCACTACAGCTTCAGGGTGCAGCTTCATGTAGCTTTCAGAATCAAAGAACTTGCTGGAAGCATATCTTTCAAGTTCCTTTCTCCTTTGATCAGATAATGTAGTAATATTGGAAGTGTCTTTCCCTTGTTCTCTGGCTTTCTTAATCTGATCCAAAGCAGCTAATTCCTTCATCCTAGCTGTCCATGAAGTTGGATTGTTCTCTGGATCCTTAAAGGGAACTGGAGGCTCATATCTGTTTGAGGGATTGTCTGGAGGAGCTCTGGATGAGACTAACTCTTTCAACTTATAAGGAAAAGGACCTGAAGTTGTATCAGATGGACCTTGTCCTTCCCTTGAATATGGATGCCGCCTGGAATAACCTTTGGAATAAACTTGAAGTTCTCTTTGATTTCCTCTATAGTTTCCTCTCCTTGACTGATAGCCTCTGGATTGGCTTCCCCTGTATTGAGATCTACCTTGAGATTGATAAGGGGTTTGGCTTCTGGCAGAGGGTTGAGATGCAGAGCTACCACTTGCACCTGCACCAGGTCAAGGAGGAGGAGGAGGAGGGTGATGATACTGAGAAGATCCTTTGTCATATTTTCTTTTCTTTTTCATAGCCTTTAATTGATTCTTGGAGTATTGCATCCAATGTTCTGTGATAGGGCAGTCATGCAGAATATAGTAAGGAATATCATTGGTATCGTTTACTTTTGCTGGTGGAACTCTTTTCATAGCTTTGCTTCTTGCTTTTCTTTTTCTTGCAATAGTTGTAGAGGAGTCATCTGAATCAGTCGTATATTGATCACTTTCTGAGCTTTGTTCATCATACAGTGCATCAATCCTTTTGATATAGTCTATCTGTTGTTGGGATTGAGCAGAGGTAACAGTTATGACAGTAGTTGTGGCAGCAATAGTAGAAGGAGGAATAGAAGCAACACTAGCAGAGGAGATTACATCAGCAGATACAAAACTTTCAGAAGTAACAGTTTCAGTATCAGCAATAACATCTACAATAACAGTAGGCTCAAGGTCAAATGCCTCTGTCATATGTATATCCTCAGATATTAAATCATCAGAATTAGCAGCAATATCAACAATGTCAGTACCAGAAACTGAAGGAGCAGCAGCAGAGAGGGACTGTACAAAAGAATGAATCAACCTAGTGTCACAGCTTGAAATAGGCACAATGGCCTTAGACAGATCTTCAAATGGCTGGACTGCAGTATGCTCTGGAAGACAGCTGAAGTATATATAATCAAAATCTGATAATAATGACCTGAGGTCCATTGAGAAAACTGCAACTTGTGGTGTTGAGGCTTGAGCTTGAACTGAGGTAACAGCAGCAGCAGCAGCAGACAATCTAACCACTTCATGAGGCATCTCCCCCTGCCTAGATTCAGTCAGGACTGGATCAAGGCACCCATATGAAGGGATTGCCTGAGGAGGAATAAGAGAGGAGAGCCTGGCAGACAGGTCTGCAACTGACTTTAAAAGTGGAGCCAAGGAGGTCTCCAACAAGAGAGATTGAAGGAGGGTTGTGCAATGATATCTTGAAGTAACTGTTGGTAAGATGTGGATGAAGAGGGTAGATCAGGAGGGGATGAAGGAGAATCATCCATAAAGGAATCATCTATCAGATTGAAAGATGAAAGATGAGATGATGATTCAATTTCTAGGTGAGGGTATTGATGTAAAGGATGGAAGATTTCTTCTGGGAGAGGTGGAGGTGGAGAAGTTGAAGTTGGAGATGGGGTTGAAATAATGATTGTGGAGGAAATTTGAATGGTGGAGGTGACTGGTGGAGATGAAATAAGAGGTGGAGGAGGAGAGGAAGAAGCAGGCAAGTCTTCTGCAGGGGCAGAGACTTGAGGAGAAGAGACTGCAACAGTCCTTGTGCCTGAAGTAGTAGATGCAGAGGGCCTGCTGGGCTTCACTATCTGCCTATCCCATTTGCCAAATAGGGCACAGGAGAGCCTCTTAGAGGCATTGATGTGCATCTCATTTGAGACTAGCAGTGCAGGGCATCTTTTTTGAAGAAATAGCCCTAGTATCCTTCCAAAGTTGACAAAATTCTTGTTGATCTTTTTCTTAATCAGGTCAAAGAAAACTTCTCCCCAGCTTAACTGTTTCTTATCTATAATAGCACCCATCAAACACAACTAATACCTGGAGATGGTATCATGGGCTGAGTGCTTGGCCAATAGTACTTTTCCAACAACATCAGCCAAAAACCTGTACTCCACAGATAGATTCTTCTTCAGCAGCTTGCTAGGGTTTGCATTAGAGTGACCCATTCTTTCAAGCATAGTAGAAAATTCTTCTCCAGACATCTCAGCAGAATCTTCTCCCGAATTCAATTGAAAAACCTCTGTCAAGATAGTAGGTGTCAGAGGTACCTGGGTTCCAGAAATTGTTCCAACAACTGTATTTTGATCCTGATTGTGGGCAGTATATACCCATTCCTTTATTTCATCAGCAAGCAATTTGATTCTGGTGGACATTATAGTAACTAGCTTTTACTCCTTGAAAAGTTCTAGAATGTCTTGGAAAATCTGATCACTGTTATTGAAAGAGTCCATATCTATATCAAATCATGCATCAAATTTCATGGCGGCCAGGACTGCAACTGAGACGGCCATTGTTTCCTGCAAAAATCAACAAACAAACGACCAAGTGTAGAGAAGTTTGGAGGGAAAGAGAATTTTTTGCAGAGAGAATGAAAGCACAAAAGGAGAACAACGGCCAAAAAAGAGTTTTATATTAGGGTTCGACGCAGAAAAGGAAAGATCGTTGAACTCAGTTCGACGATCGGGGCTTCTAAAGGAACCTGAAAGGTCATCAACATCGTCGATCTCCGTTCGACGATATTGGAGAGCGTCGAGCTCCGTTCGATGATAGTTCAGAAAACAAAATCGTCGAGCTTCGTTCGACGATCGCTGACCTGGAGAGATAGTTGAGCACTATCTGAGAAGCGTTGAACTCTGGTCGATGATTTTGGAAAGCGTCGATCTCCGTTCGACGATCGGGGGGAAAATCGTCGAGCGCAGTTCAGAGATCAGAAACACCTTATACACTAGAAAAATTAAAATGTTTCCCTAGTCTTGGTCATTTTTAGAGTTTTAAAATCTTGGAACTTATTTTAAACTTCCTCCATCTAACATTCCTAACTGATTTAGGAAGAAGGTGTGTTTCTTTTCATCCAAGGGTTTGGTGAAAATATCTCCCATTTGTAAATCAGTTGGGATATATTGAAGTTTAATTTTATTTTTCTCAACATTATCCCTTAGAAAGTGATGCATAATTTCTATGTGTTTTGTCCTACTATGGAGGACTGGATTTTGAGCTATAGAAATAGCACTGGTATTATCACAAAAGATTTTAGACTTCTCTAAGTTGTAGCCATAGTCTAGGAGTTGGTTTTGAATCCAAAAGATTTGTGAACAACAACTACCTGCAGCCATATATTCAGCTTCAGCAGTTGAAGTTGACACAGATGTTTGTTTCTTGCAAAACCAAGAGACAAGTCTGTCACCAAGAAACTGACAGGTTCCACTGGTGCTTTTCCTGTCAATTCTGCATCCAGCATAATCAGCATCAGAAAATCCAGTTAAGTCAAATGCTGAATCTTTTGGATGTCAGAGACCTAGATTTGGACAACTTTTAACATACCTGAGAATCCTTTTTACTAATGTTAGGTGTGACTCTCTAGGGCTCACTTGGAATCTAGCACAGATGCATGTAGCAAACATTATGTCAGGTCTACTAGCTGTAAGGTACAATAAAGAGCCAATCATTGCTCTATATGTTGTCTGATCAACATGTTTCCCATGTTCATCAGCATTTAATACAGCATTAGTAGGCATAGGTTTTTTCATGCATGATGCTTCAGACATACCAAATTTATTAACCAATTCCTTTGCATACTTGGTTTGAGAAATAAATATGCCTTCAGCATGTTGTTTGATTTGCAATCCTAGAAAGAAGGATAGCTCACCCATGCTACTCATTTCAAATTTAGAATGCATTAGATTTGAGAACTTCTGCACAAATGTGAATCAGTAGAACCAAAGATAATATCATTTACATAGATTTGTACTAGTAGGGTATAGGACTTATGGGTTCTAATAAAAAGAGTTTGGTCTACTCTATCCCTTAAAAACTTATTTTTCAGGATAAAGCATGCTAGGGTCTCATACCATGCTCTAGGAACATGCTTGAGACCATATAATGCTTTATTCAGTTTAAAAACATAATCAGGATGAGATGAAGAGATAAAACCTGGAGGTTGTCTGACATAGACTTCTTCTTTGATATTCTCATTGATAAAAGCACTCATTACATCCATCTGGTATACTTTGAAGCCTTTGTGTGCTGCATATGCTAAGAAGATTCTTATGGCCTCCAACCTTGCAACTGGTGCAAAAGTCTGGTCATAATCTATGCCTTCTTCTTGAGAGTACCCTTGAGCAACTAGCCTTACCTTGTTCCTTACAATTACTCCTTGATTATCCAATTTGTTTCTGAAAACCCACTTTGTTCCAACAATGGAGTGATCCTTAGGCCTTGGTACTAGTTCCCAAACTTTGTTCCTTTCAAATTGATGCAACTCTTCTTGCATTGCAATGATCCAGTGTGGATCTTGCTCTGCATCTTGAATGGATTGAGGTTCAATATGAGAAAGGAAGCAAGTGTGCAACAAGTTTTGGTTGACCTAATTTTTGGTTTGCACACCAGCTGAGATGTCTCCAATTACTTGGGAAATTGGATGGTCGCTTGATGTTACTAAATCAACAGGATGTGTTGATTGTTCACCAACCTGTGTTGTTGTTTCCTCTTATGGTACAACAACTGGCTCTTCAAGAGGTTTCTCTTCAGGATGCTGAATGTCTTCTTCATCTTCACTGCTTTCCTCTTTTTGAATGATTTGTAATCTGTCCAAGTCTTCAGCAAGAGAATGTACCTGCAAAGGTTCTATGGTAGATGTATTCTTCTCCTTGAAAGACATGTTAGATTCATCAAAAGATATATGAACAGATTCTTCAATTTTAAGAGTTGATTTATTATATACCTTATAAGCCTTACTGATCATGGATTATCCCAGAAACACTCCTTCATCAGCTTTAGCTTGAAATTTTGCTAAGTACTTTTTGTCATTATTGTGTATGTAACAGATACAACCAAAAATTCTAAAATAATCTACTTTAGGTTTCTTCCCTTTGAGTAATTCATAGGGAGTCTTCCCCTTCAGTTTGTGTATTAGACTTCTGTTCAGCACATAGTTGGAGGTGTTCACTGCCTCTGCCCAAAAGGATAGAGGAAGGTGAGCATCTGACAGCAATGTAATGGCAGATTCAATAAGGGTTCTATTTTTCCTTTCAGCTACCCCATTTTGTTGAGGAGTTCTAGGAGCTGATAAAGTGTGTCTGATTCCTTCACTCTGACAGAACTCTTGCATAAGAAGAGAATCAAACTCTGTCTCATGATCACTTCTGATCAGAGAAAAGTGAGTATTGAACTCAGTCTGTATGCATTTGAGAAACTCTGTCAAACACTTAAAGTTATCAGACTTCTTCCGCAGAAAGAACACCCATGTGAATCTAGAGAAGTCATCCACAACTACTAAAGTGTAAGATTTCCCTCCTAAGCTTTGTACTGTAATGGGTCCAAAAAGATCCATGTGTAACAGATACAAAATCCTAGGTGAATCACTCTTATTAAGTGACTTGAAACTATTTTTAGTTTGCTTACCTAATTGACAAGCCCTGCAGAGTCCTTCCTTCTTGTAGGGGCCAGAAGGTAGTCCTCTAACAAGATTGTCCTTGGATAGCCTAGCAATGGTTCTAAGGTTTATATGCCCTAATCTCTTATGTCATAATACATTAGGTCTACTAACAGAATTAAACAGGCAAATATCTACTTCAGTTGAAAGAAAGTCTACTAAATAGATGTTACCTTTCCTTTTACCTGTCAACACAGTTGTGTTGTCCTCTGATTTGATCCTGCATAAGGACTTGTTGAAGGTCACCTGGTAGCCTTCATCACATAGCTGACTTGATGCTGATCAAGTTGTGCTTCAGTTCTTCCACATAGGATACCTTCTTGAATGTGACTGTCCCAATTTGGACTGCACCATATCCTTTTGTTAGTTCAAAGTTTGAATCACCAAATATGACTTTGGGTCCAAGCTTGGCTTTAAAGGATGTGAGATTGTTCTTGCTTCCTGTTATGTGCTTTGAGCACCCACTATCCAGATACCATTGTTGGTTTGATGTTGGATAGTTCTTCACCTGCACATAAAATAATTTACCTATTTTTGACCTAGTTTACCTTGAGCCTAGGTTGATAACCTTTAAATTCAGAAATAAATGACATCCCTGGTTGACTCTTAGAACCTTCAGGATGATATCTCCTTGGAGATATTATCCATTCAGTATAAGGGTTAAGTCTGGATGAAGGACCCATAGGATTGGAATTTGATTTACCCTTGAAGAAGTTTTCAAATCTCTGATCTGTGCTCGACGATTGTTGAGCTGCGTTCGACGATCTTGGGTCAGATCGTCAAGCTCCGTTCGACGATCGACTGTGGCAAAGTTCAGGGATTAGAGAATGTCGACCTGAGTTCGACGATTTTGCCTGAGATCGTCGATCTGCATTCGACGATCGTCTAGCTCCGTTCGACGATTTCTGTTGAATTCTTGTTTTCTTAGGTAAGTCAGAATTTTTCCTAGCTACCTCTACAACTCTCTTCCCTTTCTCAGAAATAAACTTAATTGGGGTTGTTAGTACAATAGATTTGCTGGATGAAGCACCCAAGCCTAGTGTACTATTGAATCTAGAGTTCACTGTACTTGTGATGTCCATTAGCTTGATGCTTCTCCCATTAAGGGATTCTTCAAGCTTTTTGGCCTCTGATAGCTCACTTTTCAGTGAAGCTATCTGCTCCCTACAACACTCCAACTCCTCAGAGAATTTGAGGTTTTCTGATTTTAAGGTACTGTGTTTAGACAATTGATTTCTGAGAGAAATGATTTCCTTCTCAGATCTTAATAGGTCTAAGCACAGTGCTTTAAATTCATACTTAAAGTCCTCAGAATTAAAATCAAAAGAACTTATCACCTGGTCCTCTTCAAGTTGAGTCTCTGAGTCTGACTCTGAATCTTCTGCATCAGAATTGTTTTGTGAGATATTGATAGCCATCATGCAGAATTCCTTTTCTTCAGCATCATCCTCATCATCACTTGAGATGGATGAAGCTTCTGATTCCTCTTCAGTCTCACTCCAAGATTCAGCAACAAATCCCTTCCTTGTGTGTTTGTTCTTTCTTGAGGAGGGTTTGCAATTGCTGTTCTTCTTGAAGTCCTTATCTTTTCTTCTTTCTCTCTTGTCCTTTCTGTCCTTGTTTTTGTTCTCTAGACAGTCAGGCACAATGTGGCCTGGTTTCCTGCAACCAAAGCAAACAATTTCTTTATTATTTGATTTATCATACCTTGGCTTGTCATGCTCTTTGTATGATCTCTTCCTGAAGTCCTTTCTGGCCATTTTGTAAAATATTTTGGCCAGCAGACTAAGCAGCTCATCATTGCCTTGGATTTTGTCTTCAGGATGATCTTCAGTGGCTTTGAAAGCTATTGAATTTTCCTGTCTTGAGGCTGGTGAGGCAGCCTTCTGCTCTTCTTCTCTATTTTTGATGAGCAGCTCATAAGACTTGAGCTTGCCTAAGAAAGCTTATGTTGTGATTTTATTGAGACTTCTGACATCCTTGATTGGCCAGATCCTTGAGTCCCAAGTGCTTGAGAAGCACATTAGGATTTTGTCATTTAGCTCAGTCAATGAGATTTCTTTATCCCAAGTTTTTAGTTCATTGACTATCAGACTGAGTCTATTATACATGTCTGCTACTGACTCAGCTTCTCCTTTCTTGAAGTTCTCATATTGGGTTATGAGGTGAGATCTTCTGTCTTTTTTTTCATCAGCAGATCCTGAGACTATCTCAGATAGCTTATCCCAGATTTCCTTTGTTGAGTTGCATTCAGCTACCTTTTGGAAAATTTCATCAGACATAGTCTGAGCAAGAATGTTCATAGCTTTTGCATCTGCAACTTTCCATTTCTTGATGTCACCGTCTGTTCCTAAGGGAGGTGGAACAGCACTTGTACTTGTGTTTTCTGTAGGTCTTGGACAGACTATCAAAACAGAATTGAAGATGTCCTCATCAATAGAATTCATGTAGAGTCTAATCCTTGCCTTCCAAAGTGCAAACTTGGATAGATTGCACACTGGAGATCTGGTGCTAGCATAATCTTTGTTTTGGGCCATGTTTTGTGAAGAAATAATTCTAATAACAAAATCAAAATAAGCAGATCTAACTATAGGAATCTTTGGGTTCAGATGTTAGCATGTGCAACCACTGTGATGTGGTATCTTTAACCAACCTCCCTCTGATACCAATTGAAAGTGCAAGTTAGATCTGATATACTCTAGAGGGGGGGTAAATATAGTATGTTGCTTGCTAAAAACTTTTTACAACAGTTGTTGTATTCTTATATGAACAGGGAAGCAAATAATATAAAGTAAATCTAAACACAGCAACTATCTAATCACAGAGCAACCTAGTCACAAACCACAACCAGAAATAAAAAGAAAGTAAGCAACCAGATGACACAAGGAGCTATAGTGGTTCCCCAATCAACCTGGGTACATCCACTCTTCTACCACCCTAGGTAGGAATCCACTGCAGGATGAGTTGATCAGGTGTCCTGGGCACCAATGAGCTTTTGATAAGGTGCTCAAAAACCAAACTAGATTTTTTGATTAGGTGTCTTGCCACCAATGAGCTTTTGATAAGGTGCTCAAAAACCAAACACAAACTTTTGAAGGGAGTTTGAAAAACCCTTTACAGTAGAGAGAGAGAGGGAAAGAGATGATCTTCTCTGTCAATAGTCAGAGAGAAGATAGTGGATGTTGTCAAAGCTCCCCCTGAGATCTGTAGTTGTTCAGGAAGTGAAGCTTTGCAGTAGGGTGATAGGACTTCAGAAAATTGATCTCCAGCAAATGATGATTTCAGCAACAGCTGAAATGTGAGGTGTCTGGAGTCTTGAATGATGATGGCCTTGAACACTTGAATCAAAAGAGATCTGAAGATTTCAGTTTGTTGATCTCCTTTGGTGATGGTGTTCTTGTATGAATCTTTGAGACTGATAATATCTGCAACTCTTTCTCTTTCTCTTGTGTAATTGTTGTTGTGAGAGCTGTTGTTGCAGAGAATATTTTTCTAACTTCTTGTTCTTCTACTATATGAATAATGAAAAATCTTATCTTTTATTCCTTTTTGTCTGAATAGAAATGATCCACTGTCAAGATAGCCGTTGGCCTATCATAAATGACTTCCTTAATTGCTTTTGTCTTCTGGAGGAAAGTCCAATAAAACATTCCTTGATAATTCCTTGAAACTTGCTCCAGATTAATTAAAAACGGCTACAAGATCTCTGAATTAATTGCTGACAGTAATTCCTTAACTGTCTGAATTTGAATCTTGAAAATTGTTGAACTCTTCAAAAAAACGTCGAACTGAGCTCCACTATCGTTGAACTGAGCTCAGAGATTTGGACTTAGACGGAAACAGAGATTGTCGATCTGAGCTCAACTATCGTCGAACTGAGCTCAGAGATAGAGGATCAAACTGGAGTCAAGATCGTCGAACTGAGCTCGAAGATCGCCGAATGGAGTTCGACGACTTGATGAAGTTGAGCTCAGAGATCGTCGAATGGAGTTCGACGACTCGTCAAAGTGAGCTTAACGATCGTCGAATGGTGTTCGACGATTCGTCGTACTGAGCTCGACGAAATGACTTAGTCTTCTGAAATAGAAAATCCTGGTCTTGAGGGAAGCTTCCAAACCTAAATACTAACCCTTAGACTCAATTCTACTTGACCTTTAGATCTATACAATGAGCTCAAAACAGGTTTCCTAAGAGATATAGTGATCCTGACCCAAATCAGTAATAGGGTGTTCCAACATATGCCTTCCACCTCTTGGTGGAGGATTCCATGCTTATGCATAAAGAAAGGACTTCACTTATCCAAGAAGGTGATTGTTACCCGTGACGATCGCTTTGGAGCCATGATCTGCCAGATTGAAATCACCGTCACGGCTTTGCCTCCACGAATCTGAACTCGGTTCTCAATTCAGCATGCTAACAATCCTCCGGCAGCCGGATTCCTTCTCCTTATTCCTCCTTGCTCTACCTTCTCTCCACTTCTTTTAGAAAGAGAATGGCTAAAGGTGAAATGAGACTTATCTTCTCAATTTCTGCCTTAAAGCAGCAAGGAGAAACCTGGGCCATCAGATCCCATAGAAAGGAAATGAATGGCTATAGAATTCCCTAAAATGGCTATGCCGGGTCTGACACGCCCTGTGACACGCCTGTGTCACAGGCCATGTACCTTAAGTAGTGCACGAACCGACTTATCCACAACAAGACATGGATATGTGACACGCCTGTATCACATGGCTGATATGCCCGTGTCGCATTGCTGATACGCCCATGTCTAGCTCTCTAGACCCACTCGAGACCTACTCGAGAGAGCCACATGAGTAGTTGGATAGGACACGCCCCTGTCACATGGCTGACACGCCCATGTCTAGCTCTCGAGACCCACTCGAGACCTACTCGAGAGAACCACTCGAGTAGTTGGATAGGACATACCCATGTCCCACCTATGTGCCTTACTCGAGACATTTGAGGCCTACTCGAGACACTCCCTAGAGACCAACTTGAGTAGATCAGGATACGGCCATGTTACACGCCCGCGTCACAGGCCGTGTGCCCTATCTCTCGAGAATTTGTCGAGCACATCGACTCGAGTGAAGTTCGTTGAACACGCCTCGGACACGCCCTCGGACACGCCCGTATCACACGGCGTGTTCCTCTCGAAAATTTCGTCGAGTGCATTTCGTCGAGCACTCGACAAGCTGCTCAACCGAGCAGGACACGCCTTGGGACACGCCCGTGTCCCAGGCCGTGTCGCCCAACCTAAACCCAAATTTGGGATTTGGGGTGTTACATCGAGTGTGTCGAGTGCTATCGCCAGCGATACCCATTGTTGCTTGGCGATAGCAACCCGTGAGTTCTGTTTTACATTTTTTGGAGTGTTAAAAACCTCACCTCCTTACAGAAATTTGGTCCCAAAATTTTTTTCATCCGTAGGAAAATAGTACAAAACTATTACAACTCTACTTTACAAAAACAACTCGAGAAATTCATCTTGCATGGTTTGCTTATGCTCCCATATCAATTCTTCACGGCCACAGTTGTCCAAACGGACTTTGACCATCCCGATTGCTTTGTTTTACAGTTTCCTGACTTGTGTATCCTCGATCCAAATGGGTCTAACTTTCATCGTCAGCCCAATATTGATCGGTACCTGAACATCAGCGATCACTTGCTTAGGCTCGTGTAAAGCTTCCCGCAGCACCGATATGTGAAACATATCGTGCCAACCACTTAGCTCGGCTAAAAGAGCTAATCGATAGGCAAATTCTCCAATCCTCTCAACCACTTCAAGTGGACCGAGATACCTCAGACTCAACTTTTTCAAGTTCCAAATCCTAGACATGCCTTTGAATGGCTTTATCTTTAGATATACCTAGTCACCAACAGCAAACATCATGTTTCGGTGTTTGGCATTGTAGTACTTTGCCTGCATATCCTAGGCTACAAAAAGCCGCTCTCATATAACATGTATAGTCAAATTTGCATCTTCGACCACTTAATGCTTATATGACTTCGAATCGCCTGTTTTCGCCGAAGCTAAAGGAGTACGACACTTCCTACTATATAAACCTTTTAAGGGCACTATCCGAATGCTAGCTTCATAGTTGTTATTATAGGTGAAATCGGTCATATAGAGATGGTCCTCCTACCTCTTCCCGAAATCCAAGGAGCACATCTGGAGCATATCCTCCATTGTTCTGTTGGTCCTCTCGGTCTGACCATCCATTTGCAGATGAAGGGCCGTATTGAACTTCAGTTGAATACCTAACAAGTGGTGCATTAGCCTCCAATCATTTGAAGTAAAGCGCCCATATCAGTCACTGATGATGCTACGGGACACACCGTGCAAACGTACTGTGTTGTCAACATATAACTTAGCCAATTATTCAACTGAATCGTCTTTCTTGTTTGATATGAAGTGTGATACCTTTGTCAATTGATCAACGATCACCCAGATGGCATCATTCCCGCTCTACGATCTCGGTAACGCATGCACGAAATCCATAGAGATATCATCGAACTTCCACACCAGAATTGGTAACGACTTCAGGAAACCTTCAGGCTGCTGATATTCTGCTTTCACTAAGGCGCAAGTCTGACACTTCGCCACATAAAGAGCTATGTCCTTCTTTAAACTCGTCCACCAGAACAATTTTTTCATGTCCTTGTACATCTATGTGCTCCCTGGGTGGATTGAGTATTTCATGAAATGTTCCTCATACATCAACTCCTCTCGTATTTTACCCACATTCAAGATGCACGAACAACCGTCTTTTCTCAAAAGACCATCTTCCAAGCAGATTTGGGAATTTTACCCATCCGCTGCATAGTGCTTCATACTCTCATCGTGTTCCGTTGCTCGACGATCCCTATCCGTGAGGTCATACTGCACCTTCGCCTAGTTCAAACACGCATTTGTAGTGGTATTCTTGTCAACACAAGAAATATCTAAGGGCTCCGACGAAGGCAGAAGCTTTGGCAAGAACAATCTCAAAAACTCCTCCATCGAGATCTCTGATAGTCATGTCCTCACTTCATCAATCTGTCCACTATAACCCAAACCGAATCGTCTCCTCGGGGAGATCTTGGCAATCCAGTAATGAAATCCATCAAAATACTCTCCCACTTCCAACTTGGAATTTCTAAGGGCATTAACTTGCCTCCATGCCTACCATGATCAGCCTTAACTCGCTTGCAAGTAAAACATTCTGATACGAACTTATTTATATATCCCTTCATACCATACCACCAAACGATCTGCTTCCGATCCTTATACATTTTAGTAGAACTGGGGTGGTAGGCAACACTAGAACCATGTGCATCTTTGCATAACTTAACTCGGATATCCTCAACTGCGGAATGTAAAATCTGTTGCGGTACTTCAAAGTACCAGCGTCATCAATCGAAAAGTCTGGCAATTCCCCTTTCACAGTTCTATTATAAAGGTGCAGCAAATCGGGGTCATCCCTTTGATGTAGCCTTGTTAGTGAAATCCATGAATGCTCTAATACTTCCAAACTACTGGGCGAGTCGCTACTCCCCACCGTTATATCCATCAAAAGAAATTCTTCCACCAGCGAGTCCACAGAAAGGTTAAAAATTTTCACAGACTTCCTACTCAGGGCATCGTCCACCACATTAGCTTTGTCTGGATGGTATTGGATCTCTACATCGTAATCTGCAACATACTCTAACCATCTCTGCTGGCGCAAATTCAATTCCCTTTGAGTTAAGAAATACTTTAAACTCTCATGATCAGTATAAATCTTGCACAGAGCGCCATATAATAGATGTCTCCATAACTTTATAGTGTAAATCACAGCTGTGAATTCCAAATCATACGTAGGGTAATTCCTTTCATGAGTCTTTAACTGTCGCGACCGATACGCAATCACTTTGCCCTCTTGCATCAATACGCACCCTAGTCCAACGTGCGATGCGTCTACAATCACAACATGCTCAATCCCTTCGGTAGGCAAGGCCAAAATTGGACCAGTGCACAATCTCCTCTTTAATTCTTGAAAAGCATATTCACACTTATCGCTCAAAATAAAAGTTGCATTCTTCTGCATAAGCTTAGTCAGCTGCACAGATAATGTAGAAAAACCTTCCACAAACCTCCTATAATATCCTGCCAACCCTAGGAAGCTCTTGTCTCTTTGGGTGTGGCAGGTATATTCCAATCCATAATGGCAACTATCTTTTCTGGGTCCACAGAAATTCCATTCTTGTTAACCACATGACCTAGAAAAGAAACTTGAGTAAGCCAAATCTCACACTTGTTTAGCTTAGCATACAACTTGTGCTCCCTTAAAGCAGTCAAAACTAAACGCAAGTGTTGGGCATGCTCTTCTGCACTGTGGGAGTACACCAGAATATCATCTATGAATACAACCACAAAACGATCCATGAAGTCCTTAAACACTCTATTCATCATATCCATGAAAGAAGAGGGTGCATTGGTCAAACGAAAGGACATTACCAAAAACACAAAATGTCCATGCCGTGAACGAAAAGCAGCCCGAGGAATATCCGCCTCACGAATCCTCAACTACTGGTAGCCTGAACGAAGACCAATCTTTGAAAATATAGTGCTACCACGCAACTGATCAAACAAGTCATCAATCCTCGCCAGTGGATACCTATTTTTGATGGTTACCTTATTCAGCTCTCTATAATCGATACAAAGTCTCATCGATCCATCCTTTTTCTTCACAAACAACACAGGAGCACCCCATGGAGAAGAACTAGGCCTAATAAAACTATTCTGCAGCAACTCATCCAATTTGAAACGCAGCTCCTCCAGTTTACGTGGGGCTATACAGTATGGTACCTTATCAATAGGATGGGTACCCGGCTCCAAATCTATGACAAACTCCACGTCTCTCTCTTGTGGAAGACCAGAACGATTATCAGGAAATACATTAAGAAACTCGCGCACAACAACAATCTCCTCAACTTGCGAAAAACTACCATCGGTCACCAACACCGAAATCAAATAGGAAAAACATCCGTAATTCACAAGCTTCTGAGCACGTACCATATAAATAATTGAAGAAACTTGGCACGGAAACCCATAAACACCTCTAGGTTGACCATAGTCCATCTTGAAGTCCAAGCGCTTGACCTTGCACTAGATTACTGCATCATACTTGGACAACCAGTGCATGCCCAAAATCACATTAAAATCTTCTAAGTCTATCACCTTCAGATCAGCAACAGCTAGAAAATCTCCTAACAGAATTGGACAACTTTGTATGCCTTGGTCTGATACCACTGAATTGCCAGAGGGAAACTTGACACAAAACGCGTCACCAACAAGATGAAGGTTCAAACCGTGATGCTTTACGAAGGTTCAAACCGTGATGCTTTACGAAGGTTCTAGCCACAAATCAGTGGGTAGTAAGAGAATCGAAAAGAACACGCGCCCAGTGGTTCTTGACCTTAAACTTTCCTATAAAATCATATGCAACTAAGGAAACGAATGTTGAACTACACCTACAAATTAAAAGCTAGAACTAGGTTAGGATCTAACTTGAAATTACTTGAGAAGACGTCTGAGCTTCTTCTAAAGATGAGCTTGCCCTTCCCCTTGTCCAATAGTTGCGGCGGCGGCAAGGCCTGAAGTAGAATTGGTTGCAACGGGGGCTGAGCCTGCGGGCACTTCGACCTGAAATGTCGTTTATGTCCCCACTGGAAGCAGATTCTCTCCTTTCCCCAATAATGGGCAACATCGTGCCCTTTTTTATTACACGCGAAATAGATTAAATCTCCTTTAGGAGTACTTTGGATCGCATGAACTTGCTTCTGCTTTTGGCCTCCTATCCTCGTGAAGCATTTTTCGAATTGATGGACTGGTCGGCCACGGAAACTGTATATCTCCTCACTTCTTTTCCTCGACACAACGTCGGATTCTTGGGAACTCTTACCCTTACCGATTTTAACACCCCCTATCCGTCGCATAGCATATAACACTAGTTCCGGCCTGGGCCCGACGCCAAATGCCACAGACAGACCAGGAGGTTACTCAATGGAAACAATCCAACTAATAACCAACGTCCTACACAAAGTCATTCTAGTGGAAGCAGTTATTAAAAGTTGCAAATTAAAGAACCCTGCCACAAGCATGAATGTCCACTACAAAACCCATTAGCAATGAAGCACAATACACAAGTACTGGCCTTTTGGCCTTACAATTGTTTACTCAAATATAAGTGTTTTCCAAACCTCAGCACGCAGGCCGGTCACATATGAATAAAACAAGTAAACACTCAAATTAGGCATTTAAGGGTCGGCTTCACAACTTGGGCTTTGGCCCGCTATTTACCGCTCGACTCCGCAGCACCTGCAAACAACAATCCACCACACGGTGGCAAACAAAAGCAACGGTCAGCTATGCTGACCAAATTATAATGATCCCGCCCCCAAACTCGGGGCGGCGATGCTCCTTTCCCTGCACTTTGTTAGCATAACCAAACAGTATAGATAAACACTTCATCACAGGCTTGGGCACGTACGGCCACACACCCCATGCACTCAGGGCATATTCTTTGTGAACCGGTAAACGTCACGTCAATTTAAGCCGTAGACGTCTCGATCTCACCACCGCCACTAGGACGGCCAATCTTGCGAGCATTTCTGTCTTCCCAGCATGGGTCATGTCAATTTAAGCCATAGACCTCCGAAGACTCTAATCTATGCCAACGGCTCCCAACAAACGACATAGAGCAGGTACTGTTCCGCCTGACCCGTTGCTCACATCGCAACGTCAATTTAAGCCATATGCGTGGGTCAAACCTCCCCGAGTCCCGTTTCCATCACACTCTTCACATAACCTGTTTATGTTCAAGTTGGCTCCCAGGCCACCATGTTGGCAGAATCACGCATCTGCCCAGTTTTCTGGGTGCACCTTGGAGTTAATCCCCAAGGCTCCCTGTTGCAATCTACCGTGTAGAAAACCCGAAAAACAACCATTCGCGCGGAGTCTTCTCTGGCCATTCATGTAATACAACATCACCGATCCAGACCAACTTGTCTGGGTAGGCTTCACACATTATGCATAAGTCTGATTCTCGATTATGGACTCTACATGTACACAATGGGGACTATTCATGTCTACCCGAAGGAACGCCTCAAACTCACCGCAAACTCACGAGAGCGGGCTTCCTATGTAAAGGAAAAGAGGACTTCACATGTCCTAGGATGAGAATCGTTACCCTATCGTTTTTCTTTGGCTCCATGGAAATCTATGCAGATGAAAAGCACCGCAATCTCCTTGTCTCCGTAGATCCGAAGTCGGCCCGCGATTTCGAGCTCCGAATCTCCGCCGGTGACCAGATCTAGCCTCATTCTTCTTCCTTGCTCTCCCCTCTCTCTAGATCCTTAGAAGGAGATAGAGTTTGAGAAATGGGGGATTTGAAACCCTATTACCGGGTATATCCCAGCAGGAACAACCCACAGCCGTCAGATCCCAAAATAAGGAAACGAACAGCCACGATTCGCCATTGAAATCCAAAATCTGGGCCGAACACAGCCTGTGACACGCCAGTGTCCAAGGTCGTTTTCCCCATTCGCCGTCGAAACCGACGCGTCCCGAAAAGCACACGGGCACCCGATACGCCCGTGTCAAACTTGACATGCCCGTGTCATCCAAAACACGACCGTGTAATGTACTGTATTACTCCATCGACACAGGCCCAACACCAACCCGAGAACAACACGGGTATTCGACACGCCCGTGTCCCATTTGACACACCCAGGTCTATCTGATACGGCCCGTGTTCCAAAACCGTGTGTCTCCAAAGAAACAGCCCGGCTTCATCCCGTGAAGGACACGGCCTGTGAAACGCCTGTGTGTCAGGCCGTGTTCGCTGCTCGACGATCGTCGACTCCAAAATTCCTCGACCTCTCGGCCAGATCGTCGACCCGAGCATGATACGCCCTAGGACACACCCGTTTCCTAGGCTGTGTGCCCCATGCCAAATTCCAAACATGGCTCAAAACACCTCCCGTCACTCTTTTGATTTTCGGGGCATTACAACTCTCGCCCTCTTAAAAATATTTCATCCCCGAAATTACATAAAGGAAAGATAAACACAAAACTTAAATGGTACCTGAGTGGAATAACTCCGGGTACTCCTCAAGCATGGTCTGCTATTGCTCCAACGAGAGCTCCACCCAACCGCAATTGTCCCAACGGACCTTGACCATCCTGATCTCTTTGTTGCGTAGTCGCTTGACTTTTGAGTCCTCAATTCGAACGGGATTGACCTTCGTCGTCAACCCATTATCCACCGGTACTTGTCCACTGCGATCACATGCGAAGGCTCTTGCACCAACTTCCGTAGCACTGATATATGGAATACATCGTGTAGACTACTAAGCTCCGCTGATACCTTCAACCGATACGCTGCTTTGCCAATCCGCTACAGAACCTCAAACGGTCCAACGTACCTCGGGCTTAGCTTCTTTAAGCGCCGCACCAGCGAGACACCCTTGAATGGCTTGATCTTCAAGTACACTCAGTCTCCAACAGCGACCTCCACGTTCCTGTGCTTGGCATTATAGTACTTAGCCTGGCGATCCTGAGAGATTAGCAACCTTTCTCGAATGGTTCGTACCAATGAAGTAGCATCTTTCACCTCTTGTCGCTTGTAAAACTTTGATTCGCCCGTTTCCAACCAAGACAACGACGTGCGACTTCTTCTACTATAAAGGGCCTCGAAGGGTGCCATTTCAATGCTCGCCTAGTAGCTATTATTGTAAGCGAATTCCACCAAGTATAGGTGATCTTCCTACTATTTCCCAAAGTCCAGGACGCACATGCGAAGCATGTCTTCCATTGTCCTATTTACTCTCTCGGTCTGACCATCCGTCTGCGGATGAAAGGCCGTACTGAAACTCAGTTTTATTCCCAACATCTGTTGTACCATTCTCCAATCATTGGATGTGAACCGCCCATCCCGGTCACTCACGATGCTGCGGGTCACAACATGAAGCCGCATAATATTGTCCACATATAGCTTTCCCAATTTCTCAACCGGATCATCTTTTCTATGCGGAATGAAGTGTGACACCTTCGTTAGACGATCTACGACCAGCAAAATGGATTCGTTCCCCTTTTGCGACCTTGGCAACCCGTGTACAAAGTCCATAGTAATGTCGTCGAACTTCCACTCCAGAATAGGCAAGGACTTCGAGAATCCTCCGGGCTTTTGGCACTGCGCCTTCACTAAGGCGCATGTTTGACACTTCGCCACGTTCAGTGCCACATCCTTCTTCAGTCCTCGCCACCAGAATAATTTCTTCACGTCGCGGTACATCTTTGTGCTCCCCGGGTGAATCGAGCAATTGGTATGATGCGCTTCGTACAAGAATTCCACCCGCAAATTGCCCACGCTTGGGACGCACAGACAACCGTCTTTCCAAAGCAATCCATCCTCAACAACAAATTGGGAATTTGACCCATCCAGAGCCTCCACCATGATTTGCTTCATGCTGACATCCATATCCAAAGCCTGCCGAATCCGATCAGTCAGGTCACACTGAACTTCCGTCTAGTTCAATAGCGCTTCTGCACTTAATTGCTTGTCTATGCCTGAGATCTCCAACGCCTCCAACTCCCGAACCAACCGCTTGTCATGGACCGACAACCAATTAGCTTGAGCGGGGTCCCTATGACTCAACGCGTCAGCAACCGCATTGCCTTTCCCCAGGCACATAGTGAATTTTGAACGTATAGTCCCCTAGGAACTCCATCCATCTCCTCTGTCGCATGTTTCGATCTTTATGATCCAACAAGTATTTCAGGATCTTGTGGTCGGTATAGATATCGACCTTCACCCCATACAAGTAGTGCCTCCATAGCTTCAAGTCAAAAATCACGACCACTATCTCTAAGTCATGGACCGGATAATTCCTCTCGTGCACTTTCAGCTGCCTCGAGCCATACGCTATCACACTTCCATACTTCAGTAGGACAGAACTCATTCCACTGCCCGAAGCATCAGTGTAGATCACAAAACCTTCGGTCCCACTCGGTGAACTCAGCACAGGCGTCATGGTCAACTGACTCTTCAGCTCCTAAAAAGCTCGTGCACACTCGGCGTCCAAACGAACTTCTGCTCTTTCCTCATCAAAGTCGTGAGGGGTAATGCTATTCGCGAGAAGTTCTCCACGAAGCGACTGTAATAGCCTGCAAGCCCAAGAAAACTCCGGACTTCCGCTACCGAAGACAATATAGGCCACTCTTGTATCGCAACAATCTTCGCCGGATCCACTGCAATGCCCTCTCCACTCACTATATGACCAAGAAACGCCAGCGAAGACAACCAAAACAAGCACTTGGAGTACTTCGTGTACAATTAATTCCTCCTCAGTGTCTTTAACACAAAATGTAGATGCTTGAAGTGATCCTCCTCACTCTGTGAGTACACCAATATGTCGTCGATGAGAAGATCACAAAATGGTCCAAGTACTCCCTGAAAGTCATGTTCATCAGATCCATGAACACTGAAGGTGCATTCATTAGCCCAAATGACATGACCGTAAACTCGTAATGCCCGTATCTCATACTGAACATTATCTTACGGATATCACTCTGCCTTATTCTCAGTTGATAGTAACCGGACTTAAGATCCAATTTAGAGTACCTCGATGACCTGACTAACTGATCGAATAGATCATCAATCCTTGGGATCGTGTACTTGTTCTTCTCCGTTAGCTTTTTCAGCTCTCGATAATCAAGACAAAGTCTAAAGCTTCCGTCCTTCTTCCTCATAAAAAGGACTGGTGCGCTCCAAGGCGACGAACTTGGACGCACACAACCTTGCTCCAATAACTCTTGAAGTTGCACCTTCAGCTCCGCCATCTCCTTAGGCGCTAGCCGATTCGAAGAGCGTAACACCGGTTTGGCATCACACAGAACTGCATTAACCATCTGAAGAGCAGACATCAACGTCATGCTCGACCCCTTTCAAGACCACAAATGTCATTTCACGACCAGTTCCCAACTTGACTTCCTTGCGATTTTGATCAATGTATGCTTGCTGCTCTGAGAGCCAGTCCATACCAAAGATCGCGTCGAGATCCCCTAGCGGTAGTAATGACACTTGTAAGTTAAACTCTTGACTCCCAATCCGTACCTAAACGCAACAGATTCTACTCGCACGCATTGAGCACCAATAGACAACAACGCATCCAATTTGTCTTTTGCCATTGAAGGAGGTACTCTGATGCGCAATACAAATCCTTTGGTAAAAAGGGAATGCGAAGCTCCCTAAACGAACGCTGCTCTCGCCGGATTAATCGAAAATCGGAATAAAGCTTAGCATAAGCAGTTCTAAGCTAACATGCACAAGGGAAACAAGTATTTAAAGCTAAACTGTTATAACTTTAAGTTGTACCTGTCATCACGACAGCGTGCTTCTTCTCGGACTTGGGATGTCCGCTCCAGCAGTCTCGGGCATAGTGCCCTGGCTTTCCACAATTAAAGCATGAGCCCGGGGTTCGACCCATAGTTGCCTCAGAAGCACCATAAGAAGGAGCTGGACCTGAAGTCCTAGCCTTCTTATACCACCTACGGTATGCAGACTTTGAGGAGTTTGGCATTTTGAACTCCGTCTTCTGCATATCCAAGTTTTTGCTTCCTTGGATTCGATTCAGGTCTCTGGCACTTTGTCCTATACCTTCTCCTGGCATAGCTTTCTTTAACTTCTGAGCACCATTCCGATAATCTCGGGTAAAGTGCCCTTCCTTGTCACACTTAAAACAACCATATGGAGCCTGACCAGTAGACATTTTAGACTTCTTATTCCTCCTCCTTCGGTATGCCGACTTTGCAGAATCTGGAGAGTTTAGTACCCGGAACTCCGACGTCCGATTGACTTTTGCCAAATCTACTTCCAAAGATCTAGCCGATTCCACCAAGGCTCGGAATCCTAATAATTTTGGTCCTAGCAGCAATACTCATAACTCACCGCACAGGACATTATAAAACCTATCAACCATCAACTGCTCGCTCTCCACTTCAGAGCCTGGGTAGCGTCTTATCATCAGAAACGCTTGCAAATATTCCTCAACTGAGTGCGTACCCTGCCCTAAAAGCATGTTCAACTGCTGACCCAAAGGTCCTATAAATGTCGTTTGCTCCACCACTCCACCCAGCGTTGGAGTTACCTCAATAATAGAGGACTGCACATGTCTTTCATTTTGTGCACCAATCATAATGAAAACTGCTTCCACCACAATTCTTATGGTTTCAGCGGAGGGAAGGGTTGCAGGCACGCCACTAGGTGCACTAAAATCCTGAGAAACCGGACGTTCTGACGGCCCTGCACCACACCTGGTCACCTATAGTTGTACAAAACACTATTAAACGACCAAACAAAATTGCAAACAGCAATTATAGGAACACGCAGGTTCCTCAAACACGTGTATTTTCATTCCTAAGTGGACATTCATGGGTTCTTTTGATATTATAACGATGACGCACACATATGTGCTCACCACCCCTTAAAAAGAATTTGCCGACGAATTCATTTTAAGCCTTACCAAAACCAGTAGTCTGATACCAAATTGTAGCACCCCCTATCCGTCGCATAGCATATAGCAGTAGGTCCAGCCGGGGCCCGACGCCATATGCCACAGACAGACCGGGAGGTTACTAAATGGAAACCATCTAACTAATAACCAACGTCCTACACAGAGTCATTCTAGCGGAAGAAATTATTAAAAGTTGCAAATTAAAGAACCCAGCCACAAGCATGAATGTCCACTACAAAATCCATTAGGAATGAAGCACAATACACAAGTAATGGCCTTATGGCCTTACAATTGTTCACTCAAATATAAGTGTTTTCCAAACTTCGGCATGCTGGCAGGTCACACATGAATAAAACAAGTAAACACTCAAATTAGGTCTTCGAGGGCCAGCTTCACAATGTGGGCTTTGGCCCGCTATTTACCGCTCGGCTCCGCAGCACTTGCAAACAACAATCCACCGCACGGTGGCAAACAAAATCAACGATCAGCTATGCTGACCAAATTATAACGATCTCGCCCCCCAAACTCGTGGCGGCGATGCTCCTTTCCCTGCACTTTGTTAGCATGACCAAGCAGTATAGATAAACACTTCATCACAGGTGTGGGCACACAAGGCCACACATCCCGTCCACTCAAGGCACATTCTTGGTGAACTGGTCAACGTCACGTCAATTTAAGCTACAGACGTCTCGGTCTCACCACCACCACTAGGACGGCCAATCTTGCGAGCATTTTTGTCTTCCCGGCATGGGTCACGTCAATTTAAGCCATAGACCGCCGAAGACTCTCATCTACGCCAACGACTCCCACCAAACGACATATAGCGGGTACTGTTCCGCCTGACCCGTTGCTCACATCACAATGTCAATTTAAGCCATATGCGCGGGTCAAACCTCCCCGAGTCCCATTTCCATCACACACTTCACATAACTCGTTTATGTTCAAGTTGGCTCCCAGGCTACCATGTTCGCAAAATCACGCATCTGCCTAGTTTTCTGTGTGCACCTTGGAGTTAATCCCAAAGGCTCCTTATTGCAATCTACCGCGTAGAAAACCCAAAAAACAACCATTCGCGCAGAGTCTTCTCCGGCCATTCATGCAATGCAACATCACCGATCCAGACCAACTTGTCCGGATAGGCTTCACACATTATGCCTATGTCCGATTCTTGATTATGGACTCTACATGTACACAATGGGGACTATTCATGTAATACCCCCCCCCCCCATCCCAAAACACGGCACAAAGGGGGTTGTATACCCAGAACAGACGTCTTGCGGTAGCATTAACACACGGGCTAACTTGTACCACAAGATGCTTGTTCCGTCGGCTACAACCAATATCAATTTAAACATGCCAACCCAACCCAAATATAAATAAGTAGTCAAATCCACACCAAGCCTATAATTCCAAAGTACATCAAAATAAAGAAGCCAAAACATGCTTCTACAACATATCAGAGTACAGCTAATAAACGCCCGAAAGGGCTACATCAGAGTCGCTCAACACTCTCATCAGTAACCGACGGTAGCGACGACACCGTCACTTCAGGCCCTGTTGTCCTGGTCTGGCTTTCCTGCTGCAAAGTCTGAGGCCGCTCTACCTGTTGGGTGACCTCCTAAAAAGGAAGACGTAGAAACCGTTAGTCGAAACGACTAAGTGACTTCATATCCGCTCCCCCGGTGACTCCTCGGCACCGGGCGGAGAAAAGAGCAAGGGTACAAAGTATAGTAAATATTGTAACAGGTACAAGCAGGTGGTAATGGTACAATAAGATTAGTAGAATTTTATTCTAGCAGTTCTACATAAAAGTAACAAACCATAAAGTACAAGTAACTGCAGCAGGAAAGTAACTTAACTTATAAGGATGCCCATACAAGCTTATAAGTTAAGGATCGGTTTACATAAAGTAACACAACGTATAGGAGTGCTCATACAAACTTATATGATGAGGATCTTGTTGTGCAATGTTATTAAATGTTATGTATACTATGCAATGACTCACTCATGATCACACACATGCAACCGCTACGTCGACATAGACTAAGTAGTTCCCCCACTATTCGAGTAGGTAGCTAACCTCTCAGGCATCAACCGCCGTGGCCAGGTGGTGATAGTAGAGCGGGCATCTCTAATACTAGGCGGGTATCCACACTACTTCACATAGGCCTCCGTACGCCTCAACACTAAGAACAAAATAGTGGAGCCTATGCGTACTATGGCCCAGTAAGGGTCTCGGGTAGATGTGCACCGAGAACACAGCCCTAAACTGACCTTGTGTGACCCGGAAGGGGCCTTGGAAGAAAGCACGAGGACACATCCCAACCATTCATTTGGCATGGAAGGGGCCCCGGGATGTGAACACCGAGGACACAGCCCAACCGCCCAAAGTCTAACTGTCAACTCCCATCGGTGTGACGATCAGCGAGCCCGTAGACCTGCCACACTATCCTTAACCCGGATTACGACACCGCATGTCGACTCACACAACATGCAAATTCCACATCACCGTGGCATGAAAGGGCCTCGGAAGTAAGCACAAGGACACATCCCAACCTTCCACTCGGCACGGAAGGAGCCCCGGGACGTGAACACCGAGGACCAAGCCCAACCGTCTGTCTATACCTCATCTCAACACTAACCCAACTGGTGACGGTCAACACCACACTTACATCCTTCCACAATACTACCCGTAGGGAGACTACGCTCTAAGTATTGGACTAGTAAATTTCATTCCACCATCAAACATACTCATGGCCATAGTTTATCCTTCTATATATCATCCCAAATTATTTCAACATAATATAACATAATGCGCATATATAATAGTCTAACAATTTCTAACATGTCATTTTGTTTAAGTAAGTTTGCTTCACAATTCAGTTATATGAAATCCATTTAGTAATCTTCCTCATTCATAGCACTACGGTTGTTATCATAAAATAGTTCACCAAAATCTCGAGTTAAATTGCAACATCGATTCCACCGAATCCAAATCCATATTATATAAAAACCCAGAATTTAAGTGCAGAATAAATCTGGACAGCAAATTCAACCGGAGATTCCCGAAGTTATAGGAATCTGGTGAAGAGGTGTAACCCGTCGATGGAAAGGCCTTTCCATGGGTTACAACTTTCATATTCAGTACACAACCCAAATTTGAGTGTAACCTTTTTGAAATCGGCTTCAAAATCTGCTGCGCACAGAACACAATTTCTGCACGCATGTTTGTCGGATGTCAATTTCGTTCAGAGTTTTTCGTGGCTGCAGACTTCGCCTGAAGTCGTACAACCATTCGTTGGAAAGGTATTTTCAAGAGCTTCAACTTTCGTGTTTTGTCGACAGAACAGATCTGGACATATCACACCTGAAAATGGCCAAGAATCTCGCTGCGCGTAGAACATAGATTCTTCACGTATCTTAAAGAGGAATGAATGGCATCGGTTCATCTCCCTCCTCAAGTTGGTCTTCCAAAATCACACAAGAATTCCTACTCCCTTATTCACCCTCATGAGGCCATGATTCGTCACGAAACCATCCCCTGTCTTCGCATAGAAGATTGGAGAGGTTGAAGACACCACTAACCTTAGAGCACAAGCCCTAGAACGGCCTCTTCCTAGAGAAATCACCATCTCGCTAGTCAAGACTGCTTTTAGTCGACATATCACCTAGACATCTACAGATCTAGCACCAAGGCAGAGGGGAGGAAGCTCAACTCATTTCCGGCATTTCCACTATTTTCGGCCATGGATCGTGTAACTCTTCTCGGCGGTATCCTCTCCTTTACGGTGGCGGCGGATCTTCTCCTCCAAGACTTTCTCCAGCAGTTTTCCCTCTCTATAGAGATTTCTCTCAGGAAAAATGGTTGGAATGAGGAGTGAAAACGGCTAGGGTTTTCACAACCCTTATATATGAAAATTGACACGGGTAGGGACACACCCGTGTCCTTACCCATGTCCTACTTCGAGCGAAGCGTCAACGACGATTTTATTGTCGGTTCAATACTCGACACGGGTAGGGACACTACCGTGTCCTGACCCGTGTCCACATAAAACGGTTGTGTTCCCTAGCCGTATCCTTCTCTGGATACATCTCGATGAACTCAACTCGACACACTGACACACGGGTAGGGACACGCCCGTGCCTCTACCCGTGTCATACATTTTGTCGATCTCGACACACTTCGTCGATCTCGACATGCACTGTCGATCTCGACACGCTCTGTTGAGTTCAACTCCACACACACGGGTAGTGACACGCCCGTATCTCTACCCATGTCATACACTTCGTCGATCTCAACACACTTCGTCGATCTCGACACACTTCGTCGAGTCCAACTCGACACACACACACATATGGGTAGGGACACGCTCGTGTCTCTACCCGTATCACTTCACACGGGTAGTGACACGCCCGTATCACTACTCGTGTCCTTCTCTGGACATACTCGAGTAGTCGACTCGAGAGCTGGCCTCTCCCACACGGGTAAGGACATGTCCGTGTCTCTACCCGTGTCCTATTCTTGATTGATTTCTCCTCCTATTTACAAGCACAACCCATTTTCCAGCACTCCCTGAGCCCAAGTTAGCTCTCCTGACTCAAAAATGCGCACGAGGGGCCTAGTGCGAATCAGGACGTTACAAATCCTATAAACAAAATAAAAGATTTCGTCCCCGAAATCAGGCTAAGGCTATGGGATAAAAGCAAGACAGAAGGTAAAATATGCTTTTAAACAAATTTACCTTGGGGAAATAATTCCGGGTAGCATTTTTGCATCAAGTCCATCGGCTCCCATGTATATTCCTCCTTCCCATGATTAGCCCATAGCACCTTCACCAAGGGAACACTTTTGCGGCACAATATCCTTGTCACGTTATCTACGATCCGCACCGGCTCTAGTCCAACAGACCTAACAGACGCCACAACACCATCAGTTGTGGGGATGTATTGATCGGGCCGCAACAACGCCTTCCGAGGAGAGGACACATGGAACACGTCGTGGAGGTTCTCTAGCTCAGACGGTAACTCCAACCGGTAGGCCAACGGGCTAATCCTTTCCAATATAGTATAAGGCCCAATATACCTTGGGCTGAGCTTTTTCACACCACGCACACATGACACTCCATGCATCGGTTGGATTTTCGGGAACACCTTATCACCCCCTTGAAACTCCACCATCCGGTGTCTTGCATTATAATACTTTGCCTACCGACTTTGAGCCTCCAACATTCGATCGCGTATCAGTCTAACCGCCGCATCGGTATCATCAATATATTCAACACCCAAAGCCTTTGGGTCTTCATATTGCACCCAAGACAAGGGGGTTCTACACCTCCTTCCATAAAGAGCTTCACGAGGAGCCATGCCGAAAATGATGTCAAACTCCGGCATTCTCAAGACCGTAGTAGGCGTATCAAAGGCTTTTCCCCCAATGAATATCTCTAGCTTGCACTTGGCGGTTGCAGTCAACTCAGAGCCGTCCGGGAGGCGTACTCGTCGAGCTATACAAGTAAAGTATTGTACATCTTCCATGTCCTTAATGAAATCCTCAGACACAAAAGAGTGTGAGGCACCGGTATCGAACAGCGTATAGGTCGTCTTCCCGCTGACTATCACGGTGCCTAAGTACCAATAACCAAAACTCAACAGTAGGTGTCCAGTATGTTGTAAGCAAGTTAAGTTAAACAATGAAAATGTTAAAGCTAACTGCAACATACCTGCAATGAAATCCGGGGGATTCTGTTCTTGCGCCATGTCCATCACGTACACTTGATCCCGGGCAGTACTGGGGTTTCCTCCTCGCGGTCCTCATCCTCGACCACGCATATAACCCCGCCCCCGCGGAGCTGCCGGAGGGAGAGCAGGAGGGACATTCCCAAACAACCGCGGGCAGAAATGTCGAATGTGTCCCAACTGGTTGCATTCAAAACACACCAACCCACGACTCCCCTCAGGTTACTGAAATTGTTGAGGCTGTGGCGGTGGAGGCAATGCACGTGGCTGCGGGACTGGATGCTCCACTCTAAAATCTCGGTGGAAACGTCCTCCACCTCTTTGATTTCCTCTTCCTCCTCTAAAGTCACGCCTTCTTTTATTGCTTGGTCCAGCTTCCATCACGCCCTCCGCGGGTCTCTTACCACTACTCAAGTGATCCGCCTCCAATCTCTTCATCATGTCGATAATCTCCGCCAAGCTAGCGTCCGCTATAAACAAAAGGGCCTACCTTAGGGGATCTTGTATCCCTCTATAGAAATGCTTGGCATATCCTCTATCATCCAAATCATAAGAAGACATGAACCTCGTGAGGTGCTGAAACTCTCGCTGATATTTCGTAACTGATTTTGATCCTTGCTTCAGCAGAAGAAACCTCTCTTTGAGTTCATTTCGATTGAATTTGGGAATGAAGTGCTCCAAGAAGACATCCGAGAACTCGCTCCAACTTATATATGTATAGACCTGGCCTTGGAAGGTGGAGCCCATGAGGGACTTCCACCACCTCTTAGCATGTAGTTCCAAGACAGACACTGCCAACGTCACAGCCATGTTGGCTGGGCAACGGATCCTCGCCAGCAACTCCTTCACCGTGTCAAGCCATTCCTTCGTGCGTACGGCCGACTCCGTCCTGAGGTAGGCGGGAAGGGAGAGGGACTGAAAGGTGCTCAACCACTTAGAGCCCGGAGCCGGTTGTTGCACCGGAGGCTGTTGCTCCCTAAATGCATCCAGGATGGCGGTGAGCGTCTGCCCCAACTCGGATTGTTGGAACTGAGTGGGTATGGAAGGGGCGGGAGTGCCCCCCATCGGCTCAACGTGTACTGGAATCTACACATAAAACACAAACGTATGGTTAGTTTGGGTAATCTTAAGGTCAAAGTTGGACAAACTTAGTGTGAATTACATATGGGCACACCACTGCTTCTGCTAAGTCAGTTTGTCCCCAAACTGACTAATTAAATAGGTCGGAGGATTGAAACCTCCCTCTGATACCATTTATAAGACCCCCCTCCTGGATCCCAAAACACGGCACGAAGGGGGTCTTATGCCCAGAACAGCCATCTTGCTGTAGCATTAGCACACGGGCTAACCTGTACCACAAGACGTCTGTTCCGTCGGCTACAACCAATATCAATATAAACATGCAAACCCAACCAAAATATAAACAAGAAGTCAAATCCCCATCAAGCCTATAAGTCCAAAGTACATCAAAATAGAGAAGCCAAAACATGCTTTTACAATATATCAGAGTACAGTTAATAAACACCCAAAAGGGCTCCATCAGAGTCGCTCAACACTCACATCAGTAACCGACGGTAGTGACGGCACCGTCACTTCATGCCCTGTCTTCCTGGCCTGGCTGTCCTGCTGCAAAGTCTGCGGCCGCTTTACTTGCGGGGTGACCTCCAAAAAAGGAAGACGTAGCAATCGTTAGTCGAAACGACTAAGTGGCTTCACATTCGCTCCCCTGGTGACTCCTCGGCACCGGGCAGAGAAAAGGGCAAGGGTACAAAGTATAATAAATAATGTAACAGGTACAAGTAGGTGGTAGTGGTACAAAAAGATTAATAGTATTTTATTCTAGCAGTTCTACATAAAAGTAACAAGCCATCAAGTATAAGTAACTACAGCAGGAAAGTAACTTAACTTATAAGGATGCCCATACAAGCTTATAAGTTAAGGATCAGTTTACATAAAGTAACTCATCGTAGAGGAGTGCCCATACAAACGTATATGAAGAGGATCTTATTGTGCAATGTTATGAAATGGTATGTATGCTACGTAATGACTCACCCATGATCACACACATGCAACCGCTATGTCGACATAGACTAAGTAGTTCCCACTATTCGAGCAGGTAGCTAACCTCCTAGACATCAACCGTTGTGGCCAAGCGGTGACAGTAGAGTGGGCATCTCTACTATTAGTCGGGTATCCACACTACTTCACTTAGTCCTCTGTACACCTCAACGCTAAGAACACAACTGCGGAGCCCATGCATACTATAGCCCAACGGGGGTCTCGGGTAGATGTGCATCGAGAACACAGCCCAACCGTTCACTTAGCACGGAAGGGGCCCCGGTACGTGACACTGAGGACACAGCCCAACCGCCCAAAGTCTAACTGTCAACTCCCGTCGGTATGATGATCGGCGAGCCCGTAGACCTGCCTCCTTATCCTTAACCCAGGATTACGACACCACGTGTCGACTCACACCGCATGCAAATTCCACATCACCGTGGCATGGAATGGGCCTCGGTAGTAAGAATACGGACACAGCCCAACCATCCACTCGGCACGGAAGGAGCCCCGGGACGTGAACACCGAGGACCAAGCCCAAACGTTCATCTATACGTCATCTCAACACTAACCTAACTAGTGACGGTCAACACCGCACTTACATCCTTCCACAATACTACCCGTAAGGAGACTACACTCTACGTATTGGACTACTAAATTTCATTCCAACCATCAAACATACTCATGGCCATAGTTTATCCTTCTATATGTCATTCCAAATGATTTCAACATAATATAACATAATGCGCATGTATAATAATTTACCAATTTCTAACAAGTCATTTCGTTTAAGTAAGCTTGCTTCAAAATTCAGTTATATGATATCCAATTAGTAATCTTCATCATTCATAGCACTACGGTGGTTTACATAAAATAGTTCACCAAAATCTCGAGTTAAATTGCAATATCGATTCCACCGAATCCAAATCCATATTATATAAAAACCCAGAATATAAGTGTAGAATAAATCTGGACAGCAAATTCAACCAGAGATTCCCGAAGGTACACTAATCCGGTGAAGACATATAACCCCTCGATGGAAAGTTCTTTCCATGGGTTACAACTTTCATATTCAGCCCACAACCCAGACTTGAATGTAACATATTTGAAATCGGCTTCAAAGTCCGCTGCGCACAGAACACAATTTCTGCATGCAGGTTTGCAAAATGTCAATTTCGTTCAGACTTTCCTGTGGCTGCAAACTTCGCCTAAAGTCGTGCAACCATTCGTTGGAAAGGAATGTTCAAGGGCTTCAACTTTCGTGTATAGTCGACAGCCCAGATCTGGCCATATCACACCTACAAATGGCCAAGAAACTCGCTGCGCGCAGAACACAGATTCTGCAAGCATCTTAAAGAGGAATGAACGGCATCGGTTCATCTCCCTCTTCATGTTGGTCTTCCAAAATCACACAGAAATTCCTCCTCCCGTATTCACCCTCATGAGGCCATGATTCTTCACGAAACAATCCCCCATCTTCGCATAGAAGATTGGAGAGGTTGATGACACCACTAACCTTAGAGCACAAGCCCTAGAACGGCCTCTTCCTAAAGAAATCACCATCTCACTAGTCTAGACACTTTTAAGTCGACATCTCACCTAGATATCTACAGATCTAGCACCAAAGGAGAGGGGAGGAAGCTCACCTCATTTCCGATATTTCCACTATTTCCAGCCATGGATCGTGTAACTCTTCTCGGCGGCATCTTCTCCTTCACGGTGGCGGCGGATCTTCTCCTCCAAGACTTACTCCAGTAGTTTTCCCTCTCTATAGAAGTTTCTCTCAGGAAAAATGGCTGGAATGATGAGTGAAGATGGCTAGGGTTTTCACAACCCTTATATATGAAAATTGACAAGTGTAGGGACATGCCCGTGTCCTTACCCGTGTCCTGCTTCGAGCGAAGCGTCAACGACGGTTTTAGTGTCGGTTCAATACTCGACGCGGGTAGGGACACACCTGTGTACCAACCCGTGTCCACATGACATGGTCGTGTTCCCTGGCCGTGTCCTTCTCTGGATACATCTCGATGAACTCAACTCGACACACGGACACACGGGTAGGGACACGTCCGTGTCTCTACCCGTGTCATACATTTTGTCGATCTCGACACACTTAGTCGATCTCAACACGCTATGTCGATATCGACAGGCTCTGTCGAGTTCAACTCTACACACACGGGTAGTGACACGCCCGTGTCTCTACCCGTGTCATACACTTCGTCGATCTCGACACACTTCGTCGATCTCGACACACTTCGTCGATCTTGACACACTTCATCGAGTCCAACTCGACACACACACATGGGTAGGGACACGCCCGTGTCTCTACCCATATCACTTCACATGGGTAGTGACATGCCCGTGTCACTACCCGTGTCCTTCTCTGGACATACTCGAGTCGTCGACTCGAGAGCTGGCCTCTCCCACAATGGGTAGGGACATGCCCGTGTCTCTACCCGTGTCCTATGCTTGACTGATTTCTCCTCCTATTTACAAGTACAACCCAGTTGCTAGCACTCCCTGAGCCCAAGTCAGCTCTCCTGACTCAAAAATGCGCATGAGGGGCCTAGTTTGAATCGGGACGTTACAATTCATGTCTACCCGAAGGAACGCCTCAAACTCACCGCAAACTCGCGAGAGCGGGCTTCCTATGCAATGGAAAAGAGGACTTCACATGCTCTAGGATGGGAATCGTTACCCTAGCATTTTTCCTTAGCGCCATGGAAATCTATGTAGATGAAAAGCACCGCAATCTCCTTGCCTCCGTAGATCCGAAGTTGGCTCGCGATTTGGAGCTCTGAAGCTCCGCCGGTGAGAAGATCTAACCTCCTTCTTCTTCCTTGCTCTCTCCTCTCTCTAGATCTTTAGAAAGAGATAGAGTTTGAGAAATGAGGGATTTGAAAGCCTATTCCCGGGTATATCCCAGCAGGAACAACCCCCAGCCGTCGGATTCCAAAATAAGGAGACGAACGGCCATGATTCGCCATTGAAATCCAAAATCTGGGCCGAACACGACCTGTGGCATGCCCGTGTCCAGGGCCGTGTTCCCCATTCGCCGTCGAAACCAACGTGTCCCGAAAAGCACACGGGCACCCGATACGCCTGTGTCAAACTTGACATGACCGTGTCATCCAGAACACGGCCGTGTATTGTGCCGTATTACTCCATCGACACAGGTCCAACACCAACCCGAGAAGAACACGAGTCTTGGACACTCCCGTGTCCCATTTGACACACCCATGTCTATCAGACACGGCCCGTGTTCCAAAACCGTGTGTCTCCAAAGAAATAGCCCGGCTTCATCCCGTTAATGACACGGCCTGTGACACGCCCGTGTGCCAGGCCGTGTTCGCTGCTCCACGATTGTCGACTCCAAAATTCGTCATCCTCTCGGCCAGATCGTCAACCCGAGCATGACACGCCCTGGGACATAACCGTGTCCCAGGCCGTGTTCCCCCTGCCAAATTCTAAACTTGGCTCAAAACGCCTCCCGTCACTCTTTTGTGTTTCGGGGCGTTACACCGATCATCCTCTTATCCTTTCTCATTTGTTGACCTTGATTCTTGTCATTTTCAATCGCCTCAACCTTCATAGCAGCCTCCACTTCTTCAGCATAGCTTTCAGATCCATAAGCACTAGCTAGCTTCTAGCAGATGTCATTTCTAAGGCCACCCAAAAATTGTTTAACTCGGTTAGACTCTGAAGACACCATGTCCGGGGCAAATAGGCTCAGTTTGTTGAACTCCACCTCGTACTCGGTAACAATAAGTAGTCTTTGCTTTAGATGCAGAAAATCATTCATCATACGGTCTCTCTCGACCGACGGCAGAAACTTCTTTAGCAGCAACTCCTTGAAGGATTCCAATGAACACCCATCTGTAAGGTTCTCCTTCTCTCTCAACCACCAACTCTTAGCAAGTCTCTTGAGTTAATACGTGTAACACCCCGAAGTCAAGAGGATCATTTTGAGCAAAATCGGGTTCAGGCATGGGTGACACGGCCTGGGACACGGGCGTGTCCCAGGGCGTGTCAGTTGACACGGCCGGCGACACGGGCGTGTCGCAGGGCGTGTCGAGGTTGTGTCGACAATCGGACTTGGTGTCGACGATTTTCGCTCGACATCGTCGAGAGGGGCACACGGCCCAGGACATGGCTGTGTCGGATGCCGTGTCGTATGCTCGACAAGTGTTACGCAACGATCGTCGAGTATCGAGTTTCTAGTGAGGACACGGCCTGTGACACGGGCGTGTCACAGGGCGTGTCAGTGGGCATCAAACTCAACTCGACGTCTCGGGCTGGGGCGTGTTTGCGGGACACGGGTGTGTCCTGGTGTACACGGCCATGAACACGGGCATGTGCCAAGCCGTGTGCCAGGCCGTGTGAAGTCTCGGGTTGTTTTGGGATTATTTCTGTTGAGGTACACGGCCTCAGACACGGGCGTGTCTGAGGGCGTGTCGGGTACACGGTACGTGACATGGGCGTGTCACGCGGGCGTGTACTGGTTGGATTGTGTCGGTTGTCTGCCGCTTAGAGGGACACGGCCTGTGACACGGGCGTGTCACAGGGCGTGTCGGGCCGTGTTCAGGATTTTCTGGCCAGATCTGAGCCGTTTGTTTCCCTCTTCCTGGATCCAAGGGATGAGCTTTGTCCAGGTGTCTAAGAGGCCGAGAATTAGAAGATAAATTCTCTTATCTTCTCTTCTCCTTCTTCTTCATCTTCATTTCAAGAGAGGGGGAAGAAAGGCCTAAGGGAGAGAGAAGGGAGGAGTCTTCCAGCTGCTGTAGGAGCTGCGGAGTGCGGAGCGAAGATCCGAGAGCGGATTCGTGAAGGCAGAGCCGAGGCGGTGATTTCCATCCGGCTACTTCATGGCGCCGAAGCGATCTTCAAGGGTAACGATCTCCTTCTTGGACATCGAAGTCCTTTCTCTATACATGTGCTTGGAATCCTCCACCAAGAGGTGGATCGCGGAAGTGATTCCTTTGTTGAGTCTGCATCTAGAGCCGGAATTATGAAGTACGGCATAGGCATGCTGTGTGAAGCCCATCTGGACCGGTAGTCTGGATTGGTGATGTTCATGGGTAAACCGGAGAAGACTCCGTGGCTTTGATGATGTGCAAAACGGATTTCTGTTGTGATGAATGTATGGATGTGATGATTGTGAGGAGGCTTTGGTGAAGCTCCTGGATATGAGATGATCAATTGGTAGCACGCCTGGTTAGTGCGAGATACGCCCGGTGTGTTACACCACTAGGGTGGGTTGATCCAGTTAAGGTAGGATCGATGGGTGGCAATGCTAGGGGAGCCGAGTTAAACCCGGGTTGCTGCACCACATGGGTGGGTCGATCGGACTAGGAGGGGGATCGATGGGTAGACAATGCCTGGGGAGCTTAGATAAACCCGGCTTGCTACACCACATAGTGTGGGTCAGTCTGCTCTGTTTGTGATGCTGTGAGGATGGACCTCTGAGTGGCTTGGGCGGGATGTCGCCAGCCTGCGAGCTGGTGGACTAGGGCCGGTCAACCAACAAGTTAACACCTCGAGAGACAGCGGTGTACGACGGTGGATTCCGGTACGCCAAGAAGGTGCCCTGAGTGCACGGAGCGTTGGTGGACTCCAGCGTTTGTGATGTGATGTGTTTGTTAGGTAGTGGAATAAAGAGAATGATCTATCTATGATGTGATTTGGTGATGTTTGCTGATGCTTGATGAGAAAGGAAGCACTGTATACAGGGAAGGAACCACTACCCCGGGTAGGGGGTAGGGTCGTTATAATGGGTCAGCAATGCTGATCGTTACTTTGTTTTCTGTGTTGGTTTGGATGATGAATTGCAGGTGCTGCAGTTTGGAAAGAATAAGTGGATTGGCTAGCCTGGTGTTCTTAGTCCTTGAAGGCTATGTGAAGAATCATGGTTGGATTTTATGTGTGGTCGGCCTGCGTGCCGATGTACGAAACCATTGATGTGAAAGAGGAACTTGTAAGGCCATAAGGTCAGGGTGTGTGAGTTGTATACATTCCTGGTGTTTTGATATAAATGTGGTATTTATATATGGGTGGACATTCTGGTTTGAGTTCATGCTAACAAGGAAAAATGCTGCGCTAGAATGGAATGAGTTAAGGATACGCATAGATTTTGATTTCCACACGTAATTCCTTCGCTTGTCTGTGCTATATGGCGTGGGGCCCCGGCCAGACCCACTGTTATATGTCATGTGACGGGTGGGGGCGTTACAAAGTGGTATCAGAGCCAGGTTGAGATTGTTTGGGAGGAGAGAACATAAATGAACTCATGAATGTCCACTAGGAATGTATGTCATGCACATGCTGTGCGTGCGGGTGTAGTCAATGTAGCAGTCCCATTATGCTTTGGCCGTATTAATGGTGTTCTGTACATTGATAGGTGGCGAGGGATGGAGCTGGGCCGTCTGAGCCCCAGCGGTCGGATGAGAGTGCAGCACCCTTGGAAGCGTCGATGCCTCCCTCGGCAGAGGCTATACGGGTGGTAGCGGAGACAGTGCTTGCAGTGTTACAAGCACAACCAACTGGACAGGCAAGACCTGGTGGAAGGCAAGAGCATGCTGCCGAGGTGGTGGAAGTGCAAGCAAGTGACGACGCATTGTCACGTTTTATGCACTTTCATCCACCGACGTTTGGTGGAGCGCTTTCCCCAACGCAGGCAGAAGATTGGTTGGCAAGAATAAAAAGGATCCTAACCGTAATTAGGACGGTCGAAGAACAGAAAGTGATGTTGGCCACTTTTCTGTTGGAAGGTGATGCGCGATTATGGTGGGATGAAATTGAAGTGCACCACTTGGCAGGTCGAGGTTTAACGGAGATTTCAATGGAGGAATTCTCCCAAATATTTTTAGCCAAGTATGTGCCAGTGTCGCAGAGGATTGCGATGGAAAATGAGTTTCTCCGTTTGGTGCAGGGTGAGCGAGATATTGATACCTACCTGCATGAGTTTATAAGATTGGGGAGATATGCGGGATCTACCTTTGCGGAGGAAGCACGAAAGACAAATCATTTTTATGAAGGATTACGGGATGAATTGAGGTTGGCACTTCCGAGTTCGGTGAGCCAAGGCTTCCAAGCGTTGGTCGAGACAGCTCGTGCCTTGGAGAAGGATATGAAGCGAGTACAAGCGAATAAGAGACGGGCAACGGAGAAGTCAGAGTTTAAAATGTCACCATCGGATCAATCGGAGTTTCGACGACAAGAGAAGAAAAGATATAGACCGGTGTTATTAGCTCCGTCGACATGCTATAAATGTGGGCAGCAAGGACACATCGCAAAATTCTGTTGGAATGTCCTTCCAGGGAGTGAGAAAAAGATGGGTGCATCCTATGAAGAAAAGGGAAAAGCAGTAGCCGAATCATCTGCACCCCGGACGTAATCTCGATTTCATGCGATGGAAGTGCAAGAGCCGCAAAGCTCAGTTGGTGAAATTCAGCCTCGAGCGTTTCATTTATCTTTAAATCGTGAATTTCAAACTCGGGAGGCTGAGCGGAAGTGAACTGATGTGAAGCATGTCGATGCTCTGAATGTTGTATGTAAACTATGTTTTGATATCAAGTGTGATGAATAATAGCTGATGTGCATTACTTTTGACTGAATCAGAACTTGGTGAATCATCCATCGTGTGTATGTAAATGATGGTTATATCTAGTTGATCTCTCTATAAGTTTGGTGCACTTGGGATTGTAACGAGATAGATCAATCATGTTGTTTTGTTTTGAGGTTTTATGTGGCTGAATGTGCACAAGTGGAAGTTAGGGATGTTTGTTGTGTTGTCTGTTTGTTAGTGTGTGCGGAGGCTTGGGGTGTACGAGTTTGTGATGTTGTGACTGATTGGCTGCTTGGAGTCAAATTTCGAGGACGAAATTATTTGAAGGGGGGAGGATTGTAACACCCCGAAGTCAAGAGGATCATTTTGAGCAAAATCGGGTTCAGGCATGGGTGACACGGCCTGGGACACGGGCGTGTCCCAGGGCGTGTCAGTTGACACGGCCGGCGACACGGGCGTGTCGCAGGGCGTGTCGAGGTTGTGTCGACGATCGGACTTGGTGTCGACGATTTTCGCTCGACATCGTCGAGAGGGGCACACGGCCCAGGACACGGCCGTGTCGGATGCCGTATCGTATGCTAGACAAGTGTTACGCGACGATCGTCGAGTATCGAGTTTCTAGTGAGGACATGGCCTGTGACACGGGCGTGTCACAGGGCGTGTTAGTGGGCGTCAAACTCAACTCGACGTCTCGGGCTGGGGCGTGTTTGCGGGACACGGGTGTGTCCTGGTGCACACGGCCATGAACACGGGCGTGTGCCAAGCCGTGTGCCAGGCCGTGTGAAGTCTCGGGTTGTTTTGGGATTATTTCTGTTGAGGTACACGGCCTCAGACACGGGCGTGTCTGAGGGCGTGTCGGGTACACGGCACGTGACACGGGCGTGTCACGCGGGTGTGTACTGGTTGGATTGAGTCGGTTGTCTGCCGCTTAGAGGGACACGGCCTGTGACACGGGCGTGTCACAGGGCGTGTCGGGCCGTGTTCAGGATTTTCTGGCCAGATCTGAGCCGTTTGTTTCCCTCTTCCTGGATCCAAGGGCTGAGCTTTGTCCAGGTGTCTAGGAGGCCGAGAATTAGAAGATAAATTCTCTTATCTTCTCTTCTCCTTCTTCTTCATCTTCATTTCAAGAGAGGGGGAAGAAAGGCCTAAGGGAGAGAGAAGGGAGGAGTCTTCCAGCTGCTGTAGGAGCTGCGGAGTGCGGAGCGAAGATCCGAGAGCGGATTCGTGAAGGCAGAGCCGAGGCGGTGATTTCCATCCGGCTACTTCATGGCGCCGAAGCGATCTTCAAGGGTAACGATCTCCTTCTTGGACATCGAAGTCCTTTCTCTATACATGTGCTTGGAATCCTCCACCAACAGTGGATCGCAGAAGTGATTCCTTTGTTGAGTCTGCATCTAGAGCCGGAATTATGAAGTACGGCATAGACATGCTGTGTGAAGCCCATCTGGACCGGTAGTCTGGATTGGTGATGTTCATGGGTAAACCGGAGAAGACTCCGTGGCTTTGATGATGTGCAAAACGGATTTCTGTTGTGATGAATGTATGGATGTGATGATTGTGAGGATGCTTTGGTGAAGCTCCTGGATATGAGATGATCAATTGGTAGCACGCCTGGTTAGTGCGAGATACGCCCGGTGTGTTACACCACTAGGGTGGGTTGATCCAGTTAAGGTAGGATCGATGGGTGGCAATGCTAGGGGAGCCGAGTTAAACCCGGGTTGCTGCCCCACATGGGTGGGTCGATCGGACTAGGAGGGGGATCGATGGGTAGACAATGGCTGGGGAGCTTAGATAAACCTGGCTTGCTACACCACATAGTGTGGGTCGGTCTGCTCTGTTTGTGATGCTGTGAGGATGGACCTCTGAGTGGCTTGGGCGGGATGTCGCCAGCCTGCGAGCTGGTGGACTAGGGCCGGTCAACCAACAAGTTAACACCTCGAGAGACAGCGGTGTACGACGGTGGATTCCGGTACGCCAAGAAGGTGCCCTGAGTGCACGGAGCGTTGGTGGACTCCAGCGTTTGTGATGTGATGTGTTTGTTAGGTAGTGGAATAAAGAGAAGGATCTATCTATGATGTGATTTGGTGATGTTTGCTGATGCTTGATGAGAAAGGAAGCACTGTATACAGGGAAGGAACCACTACCCCGGGTAGGGGGTAGGGTCGTTATAATGGGTCAGCAATGCTGACCGTTACTTTGTTTTCTGTGTTGGTTTAGATGATGAATTGCAGGTGCTGCAGTTTGGAAAGAATAAGTGGATTGGCTAGCCTGGTGTTCTTAGTCCTTGAAGGCTATGTGAAGAATCATGGTTGGATTTCATGTGTGGCCGGCCTGCGTGCCGATGTACGAAACCATTGATGTGAAAGGGGAACTTGTAAGGCCATAAGGCCAGGGTGTGTGAGTTGTATACATTCCTGGTGTTTTTATATAAATGTGGTATTTATATATGGGTGGACATTCTGGTTTGAGTTCATGCTAACAAGAAAAATGCTGCGCTAGAATGGAATGAGTTAAGGATACGCATAGATTTTGATTTCCACACGTAATTCCTTCGCTTGTCTGTGCTATATGGCGTGGGGCCCCGGCCGGACCCACTTTTATATGTCATGTGATGGGTGGGGGCGTTACAATACGCAATGACCATCACCCTCTGGTCCGCTGAAATTCCTGAGTAACCAAACATCTCCTCGATGACTATTATCCAATCATCTAAAGCCATAAATTCTGCTCTGCCATAATAAGTAGGGGGTCCTAGTCTCTGGAAATGTGAAATAAACATCATCTATGGTGGCAACGATACCGGGAGCAGTATAGGAGCAGGGGGACAGGTACAAGAACTGTTTGACCCACCATAGTGTCCTGCCCTCTTGGCAGCTATCCTGACATAACTGATAACAATGCTTGGATCTGCGACTGTATCTCCACCCTCTGTCTGGACAAAGTCTCGTTACTCTACCGTAGACATTCAATAATCGCTTCGCTATACACACCTGAAGACTCGCCCTCTGACTAGGAAGTCAACCTAGTCACCACACGCTTAGGCGGCATCTAAACAAATAACGAACATCTAATCAAAACCTAGCTCAACTGCTAGCACCAAACACTTTAGTTCAGACAATACATAATTAAATACTTGCCCATGCTGCTAACATGCTCTGGGATTTTCAATTATGATGTCATGTCTAACTTAGGATGATATACCGTCATCCTATTGACTCATGTGCCTAAACCATGAATACATGAATTTCTTATTCCCTTTGACTCAAAAACATGTGTGTACATATGTCATCATGTAAATCTTTAGCTTGGCACGTGTGCTGATGTAATGGTATGTCATGCATGTTGTGCTTTCCAAATCTAAAAAGGCCTTAATGCATATTATGATCGGCATACACATGAAATGTTATGCATCCCATACTATATAACATCGCATGCAATGAAAACAAATGTGCTAATGGGCACCCATATGATGGTGGTTATGCATCTCATACTACATAACTAACACATGTTGCCACCTTTTGTGGATCCATATACAAACACATATTATGCATACCAAACTATATAATATGCCTCATATACTTATCATGCTTAGGAGTGTAGTGTTCATGCTTCAGCCAAGACGTATTGATGACACATCAGTGTGTGTATGAAATGTAACTAGACGACTAACACAAATCTGAGATAGTTGTTCGACCAATTGCCAAACAACTCATCCTTATGATACCGACTGTCACAACCTGCATTTTCTCTGTATTTAAAAGATGTATTAGAGAAAGGAGAAAACATGCGTCGTAATGCCACGTCACGCCGGGGATAACTGTGGACGCTCAGGCAGACTCCAACTCTACATTCATAAGAAATTCAATTTTAAGTTAAGGAGGTTGTATCCCTCGGCTAAATGGATCAACTAGACCACTAGAAAAATATAGTTATACACTGCGGAAATACCTTGATTAGCTTGATTTAACATCCTACATGAGCATAAACATACTTGAAAGACAACTCATAGTATGCAAGACTCTAGGTTTATTATAATTACAGAAATAGTCTTTATGTTAGCTAGAAGATAGTATTTTAGTTTTAGAAAGATGGCATGTATGAAATACTAGTAGTAATACTTTTATAAGTTAAAATATCTAACATGCAACCTAAAATAAAGCCTTCCAACAGAGCAAGTAAAAACAACCACAAGAGGTAAACTTAGCAGCTTAGCAAAATACTTAACAACTAAAAGAAAACCACCAATGGGCGTCAACAACCTGACACATACACAATGAAGGTATATATGTCTGTACTAACATGGAAACAACCAAGAACAACCTCACAAGGGTGAGGAAAACCTCTACAAAAAAGTTGTCCACAAGCAAACTCCCAAACCTAGCCGCACAACCGGCTACTGCCCTAAACCAAAGGCATTCAAAAGAAGAACACCTCAGCAAGAAAATACAAGTGGCAAAAGGAATCAATTAGATAGCAATCAAGTAAAAAAAAGTGTTTACCAAACCCTACTATAACTAAAAGCTGACAACCTCAGCTGAATAAGAAATCAAACAAGGGTAAAAGCTAACTTACCGACTCCAAGAATAGGAAAATTTGCAACAAGCGCGATAAGGAACTATGCTTTAAGAATCATGTACATAAGTAAGTTTAAGTATCAGAAAATAGTTTGCTCATAACTTTATAAGTAAAAACACCGTGGAAAACCGTCACTTACAGTGCTGGGAACCTACCCAACACACCAACAGTCACGAACTTAAACAAAACCACCGGTTAAAACCGGCACCTACAGTGTTGGAAACCTACCCAACACACCAACAGTCACAAACCTTACAAGGATCCAAAGAAAGGTTGTCTTATACCTTGACACACCCAATGTCGGGGAAAACCGGCACCTGTGGTGGTGGGAACCTACCCAACACACCCACAGTCACAAACCCACCAAGATCAAATATCCACAGCCATCCATGGCCATACCAAATATACCTTCAATAAAAAATAAAGTGCAACCAAACCCCGTAAAACTGAAATACCAAACCCAAACACTTCCCAAGACAAACAGGGCGAAAATACCCAAAATATACCCTAAGGACCAAACTTAATGAATCCCACCAAAATCGGCAAAAATCTCCAACTCCTGGCAAATATGGCGAGTATACCCGACGAACTACCACGATACTCGCTGAATTCTACAACACTCGGCAGAAATTAACTTGTCATACTCGACGAATTACCACCCAATACCCGCTGAATTCTACTTAGCAATATTACAATATTCGACGGTTGACGATACTATGCGAATTCTGATACTCGCCGAAATCGTCAGTCGATATCCGACGAAAATCCTTTAGACTAGTCTACTATACTTACTGAATTCCGACACCTATACTCGACGAATTTCTACCCGATACCCGCCAAATTCTACTTAATGAAAACCCGACGAATCGACTCACCTAAAATTACCGAAATGATCCAAACGAAAATTCGACGAGTTACTACCATATACTCGACGAATCGTGCTGCGATAATCACCGAAAATCCCTTTATCCGCTAAACCTAGCTTTCACTATTTTGACCGAAATCATGTCCTAACCTAGGGGGTTCTTTTGGCTTTACCTATACTATTACTCTCTAAAGGAGGAGGAAGAAAGGAAGAAGGTAACCTAGAAAATTAACAAACAAGGGATAAAATCCACTTGCCTCAAATCTCTGAAAAAACTGCCTCCTTCAAGCTCTCTTCGACAAGAATGGGACGCAAAAAGGTCCAAGTCACAAATCCTGAAACTTTTGGTGTAGAAAAAAGGCCAAAATCGCTAACCCTAATGTATAAAAATCGAGGAATCAGGGAAAACTTACCACGATCTCATAGCCCTCACCGAGAGCTTTCTGAATCTCTACTTTATTGATGAAACCAACCACCGGAGCTCCCTCAGCCGCTGGCCGAAAGCTCGCCCGTCCGCTGATCGTCTCGTTTCGCGAAAACTATCGTCGTCGGGTAGGTAAGAAGGTGAATAGGAAAACGCGTGACCTAATGTCCGATTTTATTTATATATGTACATATATAATTAATTAATATAATATAATGTTACATTATAATTAATATTAATTAATCCCAAAATGATCTGAAATCCAAAACAACTCGGAATCTTACAAAAATCGCACCGTAGCTAATTACCGATGCTACGAATCTAACGGAGAAGTCCAAATTCAAATCCGACAAACCAAACTAGGGAAAACACCTCCTAAAGTAAAAACACAAACATTCCCAAAAAGGCTCCACTGATTCACCAAAACAGTCCCGGTGTAACCCAGAAATCAGTGATCCTTCCCATGGTAGCCAGCTTGCTAGCTGCGGCCTGCTCCAGATTCTCCCTGGAGGTCACGACCAATCCAATTATGGGCAGACAGACTTCTCTATCCGCTCATGCCGCGCGGCTAGGGCGGTCTCGCAAGCATATCACATATATGATGCAGTGACACAGAGCCGACCCGCTCTGTCGACCAGGCCTCGCACCTGGACTAGCCAGAGGCCCACGTCTGGCGGCCCACTGTCGGGCCCACCAAGGCGTCACACCATGGCATCCCTTTTATCAGGCCCATGGGTCGTACACCCCAACCCATCTCCGGGCTCAACCACATGCGCACGGTAGGTTGTTGAGGCCAAGTCTTGATCCCCTGACCTCCTTGATAAAGAGCTTTCAGGCAAGCTCTCATCAACCAACTGATCCGCGGATCAGTTGGTTGATGAGAGCTTGCCTGAAAGCTCTTTATCAAGGAGGTCAGGGGATCGAGACCTGGCCTCAACAACCTAACGTGCGCCTGTGGTTGGGCCCGGAGATGGGATGGGGTGTACGGCCTGCGGGCCTGATAAAAGGGACACCATGGTGTGACGCCTTGGTGGGCCCGGTAGTGGGCCTCCAGACATGGGCCTCTGGTTAGTCTAGGTGCGAGGCCTGGTCGACAGAGCGGGTCGGCTCTGGGTCACTGCATCAACTTCTCAAGAGCTCTTATGTGCGACCACATAGGCTTATATTGTGTTGGAAGTGAGGCCATATGTTTGATCACTTCCATATCATCATGGTAATACCAACAACCCAAACTCAATTCATGAGAATGTCCACTATTATACATATCAGGAATTTTTATAAAATACACAACATTATGGCCTTAAGGCCTTACAGTTATGTTTCAACAGCGTGGTTAATAAACATTGTCGCATAGGTCGGCCATACAAAAAAGAAAACACTAAAGGCTCTTCGCTTGGCCTTTGAGGGACGGCATAGTAACAAGGGCAACAACCCACTATTTTCCGCTCGGCTTTCCAGCACCTGCACAGAGACATTCCACCACAAGGGCGGCAAACAAGGCAACGGTCGGCTTTAGCTGACTAATTTATAACGACCATACCCTATACACGGCGCAGCGGTATTCCTTCCCTGCAAGCATATCATATATATATATATTGGCAGACAAATCGTGCACTTAAGCACCATTCACCACAGACATAGGCTCGACCGGGCACATGCCTCATGCACTCAGGGCACATTCTTAGAGTACCAGACTTCTCCGGGTCCCACCACCATCCACAGTCCCGGGCTTGATGGTTCACTTGAGCATTCTAGTCTTTCCAGCACGGGGCCTAAGACTCTCATTATGCCAATGACGAAGCCAGTTACTATAGGCATTCTAGTCTGAATGATATAATGTGGGTACAGTTTAGCCACAGCCCATTGCTCAAATCGCCTTCCAACGCCAACGGTCAAAGCCATCTTGGCAAATGACATGATGTGGGTCAGCCTCCCCTTCCCGTTCGGCTCACTAACCTTTCTTTAGCTGGCCTCTTCATGCTCTCAGCTTAGAATGCTGCACACCCAGTCCCCATGACTTGATCCCCCAATCGACAAACAATGGCACTCACGGCCATTGCTAGGCACCCAGGCTCATAGCTCACCTGCTAGCTCCATGGTCTCCACGAGACGGGCCCTGAAAGTAATATGCTATTTGGAAGCTATCACCTGTGATAGTTACTATCGTCTGGCATTAAGTGATAGAATTTCTCTTCTATCTCCGAAATCAATCACAACTAGAACATCTTTCCAGCCATAACAATGCAGCATCCTGCAGTGCTATAAAATCGGTCTTTCATACAATATATAGCTCACTAAGAGCTATCACCCGCAATTCTCACTATCGCTTGACGATATCCAACACTTCGCAAAATAGTGGAAATTTCTGGGTATTTTGCTGGATAGTGGCTCCATTACTTCCTGCTACTCCCAATCACTGGCACAACCCTTCAGACTTCATAAACTACCCGTTTAAACTCGGAGTCTTCTCCGGCATGCAAAATAAAACATCACCAATCAAGACCAACCTGTCTGAATGGGCTTCACACAACATGTGTATTCCGTACTACGATTTCCAGATTTTATATGCAAAACTACCTGGGGATATCACGTATCAACCTATAGGAATTCCTTTCGCTTTGCCAACTTTTGGTGGGGGATTCCATGTATATGCAAAAAGGAGGACTTCTCTTGTCCAAGAAGGAAGATAGTTACCCTCCTAGTTCGTTTTGGAGCCATGAAAAAGATTTTTATCTTTTTGGAAAGGAGCGCATCGCTTTTATCTTCATGGATCTTGCTGTGGTTTTTGATTCTGACCACGGGATCTACTTTACAAAGATTGCAAAGATTCTTCCTTCAGCATTCTTCTTCCTTATCTATTTCATCAAATAACTTGATGAAAAGGAGGATAGAGATTGAGAGAAGAGAAATGACTTCTCTTTTTTCCACTCCTCTGCTTAAGTGACCTCGGGATTAATCCCAGCCACGGGATCCTCTCTTCAATAGAAATGAATGGCTATAATTTTAGTTGACCATTCAACATTAATGATATCACCGCACAATATCGGTTATTGCCTAGCGATAGTGGTCGTAGCCGCTTTGACCTCAGTCAACCACCGCTCTTCGGCCGCTTTCCGGCGATCCGACACGTATCTAAATACCATATGGCGATATTACCACGTGATACCCACTGACCCCACTCTGATAGCTTACTTGACGATTCGTTGAATGTGTCGAGAATGACGAGTGTGTCGAGTGTGTTAAGAGCATTGAGTGCGTTGAGTGTGTTGAGTGGTATCATCGCACGATACTCACAATCGCTACGCGATAGTTGACTCAATGACTCTTCAAGTCTACTCAATGCTTCGTTGAAAGCATCGAGTGCTTGAGTGTTATCGCCAGCGATACTCATTATCGCCCGGCATTAGCAACCCGTGAGTTCTGTTTTAAATTTTTTGTTGTGTTGCAAACCTCCCCTCCTTACAGAAATTTCGTCATGAAATATTATTCATCGGTAGGAAAAACAGTACAAAACTATTACAACTCTACTTTATAAAAACAACTCGAGAAATTCATCTCGCATGGTTTGCTCACGCTCCCATTTCAATTTTTCACGGCCACAGTTGTCCCAACAAACTTTGACCATCCCGATTGCTTTGTTTCATAGTTGCCTAACTTCCGTATCCTCGATCTGAATGTGTCTAACTTTCTTCGTCAGCCCACTATCGATCGGTACCTGATCATCAATGATCACTTGCTTAGGCTCATGTAAATCTTTTTGCAACACCGATATGTGAAATATATTGTGCAAACCACTTGGCTCTGCTGAAAAAGCTAATCGATATGCAGCTTCTCCAATCCGCTTAACCACTTTAAACGGACCAAGATACCTCAGACTCAACTTTTTCAAGCGCTAAATCCAAGACACACCTTTGAATGGCTTTATCTTTAGATATACCCAATCGCCAATAGCAAAATCCACATTTCGGTGTTTTACATTGTATTACTTTGCCTACCTATCTTGGGCTACCAAAAGCCTCTCTCTTATAGCGTGTATAGTCGAATTTTCATCTTCAACCTCTTTACGCTTATACAAGTTCGAATCGCCTATTTCCGCCCAAGCTATAGGAGTACGACAATTCCTACCGTATAAAATTTTGAAGGCATCATCTGAATGCTAGCTTGATAGTTATTATTATATGTGAAATCGAACATATAGAGATGGTCCTCCTACCTCTTCCCAAAATCCAATTAGCACATCTAGAGCATATCCTCCATTATTCTCTTGGTCCTCTCGGTCTGACCATCTGTTTGCGGATGAAAGGTCGTACTGAACTTCAGTTGAGTACCCAACAACTGGTGGATTAACCTCCAATCGTTTGAAGTAAAGCGCCCATCTTGGTCACTAACGATGCTACAGGGCACACCGTGCAAACGTACTATGTTGTCAACATATAACTTAGCCAATTTTTCAATTGAATAGTCTTTCTTGTTCGGTATGAAGTGTGATACCTTTGTCAATCGGTCAACAATCACCCACACGACATCATTCCCACTCTGCGATCTCAGCAACCCATACATGAAATCCATAGAGATATCATCGAACTTCCACACTGGAATTGGTAATGACTTCAGGAAACCTTCAGGCTTCTGACAATCTGCTTTTACTAAGGCGCAAGTCTGGCACTTCGCCATGTAAAGAGCTATGTCCTTCTATAAACTCATCCACCAGAACAGTTTTTTCATGTCCTTGTACATCCTTCTGCTCCCTGGGCGGATTGAGTATTTCATGAAATGTGTCTCATACTTCAACTCCTCCCGTAGTTTACTCACATTCGAGATGCACAAATTTCCGTCTTTTCTCAAAATACCATCTTCCAAGCAGAATTTGGAATTTGACCCGTCCACTGCATAGCGTTTCCTACTCTCATCGAGTTCTATTGCTCATCGAACCCTATCTGCGAGTTCATACTACACCTCCGCCCAGTTCAAACATGCATTTGTAGTGGTATTCTTGTCAACACAAGAAATATCTAAGGGCACTAACGAAGGTAGATTCTTTGACAAGAACAATCTAGAAAACACCTCCATCGAGATCTCTGATAGTCGTCTACCCGTGAAGTGGTGTAACTCAAACTCATCCCAGAAAATTTGGGCCTCTCCTTCCAACAGGAAAGTGATTAAGGTGACCTTATGTCCCTCCTCTGTCTCTATCCCGGTCAATATCCTCTTAACGCATGAAAGCTCCTCTGCATGCGTTGGGGATCCTGCACCCGTAAACATAGGAGGAATAAAGCTCATGAAGTGCTTCAGCTATCATTCAGTCGCTCTCCTAACAACCAAAGCCTCAGCAGGCACTTGTCTTGATGCTTTAGGCTCGGCTACACCAACCTGTACTGGCACCATCGCAGGTCGCACCTGCCCAGTAGGTTGTGCATTCATCATTGCAAACAATGCCTCAGCAACTACCCATATTATTTTCGCAGGAGGAGGTGTGAGCACATCAGCTGGTGCTACACTCTCAATAGAATGTTGGTTTTCAAACTGCCCCACACCACTTCTAGTCACCTATAAGTGTAAAATACACAATTTATTGACTACTCAAAAGGCAAACAACGACCATTAGGAACGAGCAGGTTCCTCAAATATGTGTATTTTCATTCCTAAGTGGACATTCTTGAGTTCATTTTGTTATAATGGGAAGCACATACACTTGCTCGTCACCCCTCAAAAGAATTTGACCATGAATTCGCACAAGGAAGACCGAGGCAAGCTGATACCAAATTGTAACACCTCCGTCTGTCACATGAAATATAATAGAGGGTCCGGTCAGGGCCCTGTTGGATCCCTAGTTGGATTTGGGCTAAGTTCACTAATTAGGATGAGTTTTGACCCATAATGTATAGCCAGGGTCATGTCTTTGAGTCTTAGGGTTTTGGCTCAGTCATTAGGTTCAACATTGATGGACTAGCCAGCAGAAGACTTCAGGGGACTCAATACTTAGAAGAAACCAAAGTTCAGTATATAAGTTCGACGTTCGTCAAACTCAGCTCAATGATCGTCGTTCGCAGATCGGCGAACTCAGAGTTAATTCTCTGAGTTGAGCTCGACGATATTCGAGCTCAGGTCGACGAAGTCTGGAGTTCAGCTTCAACACATTCTTTATAGATTACTTTCACTAAACTCAGCTCGACGAAGACAGATTATCAGCTCGACGAACTTGGAACGCAGATTAGGCAAGTTATCTCCAGAATGCAGTTCGTTGAGCGCAGGTCGACAAACAGGTTTTCTCAGGTCGACGAATAGGATTTCTCAGCTCGACGAACTTGGATCTCCGGTCGACGAAATTTGTTCAGAGGTCGAAGAATTCTGTGCAAGCCTGACTTAGAGTTTTTCCCTCCTTTCTATCCTTACTTTCTATATTATCTAGCAGTGATTTCTCTGAGTAATTAATGCATATATTCTCTTAAATATAGTCGTTATTGGCACCATTGATTATAGTCTTCATCAGGGATTAATTACTTTCTTAATTTATTGGGATAGTTGGGAAACTCATTAAAGTAAATATTCTCCAGCCGATTTTCATTCTCCAAGCAATCAGTAATTAATGCAGGTAATTCAAAATTCAAAGGAGAGTTTCGACAGAGAATATAAAAGTGATTTTCTCTTTCAGACGACAACAACATATTAGAGAAAAATACAGAACCAGAGAACACAGAAAGATATTCAAAAATTCTCTATGCAAGAAAATAACCCTTTTTCACCTTGATCTTACAGAAGAAGAAGAATAACAACAATCATGATCAAGAGTCTTCTTCAACTTCAACTCTAGGAGCTTTCACAGACAACAAACTCTGAATCAGTCAGAAGTTCCTGGAATACTTCAAGTCAAGGCAGAAGACCTACACCCTGAGCAAGGCTCCAAGTGATTTTTGGAGGAGTCTTGACAACAACAAATCCACTAGTTTTCTCCGTTGATTAGAGAAAGAGAATACATCATCAAATCTCTCTCCCCCCTCTTGTAAAAGGGTTTATTAACTCCCTTCAAAATACTATTCTTAGTTTTTGGTCACCTGATCAAAAGCTCAAAGGGTTGTGAGATCTCCCTGGAAATATATCTTGTGGTGGCAGTCACCTAATCAGAAACCTACTAGTGGATTCCTACCAGGGTGGTAGAAGAGTAGATGTACCCAGGTTGGGGAACCACTATAAAATTCTTGTGTTGTCTGGTTGTTCATTTTTTGTGTTGTTCTTGTTGTGGCTGTGATAGGCTAGTTGTGCTATGATAGATTAGGATAGTTGTGCTATGGTAGATTTGGTTAGATTGGCATTTCTTTCTATTACTACTACTGGTATCACTAATATACTCTGATAATATTTAAAACATTCAAAAAGTTTTAATCCCCCCCCCTCCCTCTAGAGTAAATCAGATCTAACCCCTATCTTTCCATTGGTATCAGAGGGGTGTTCCTTTGGTTGTACAAGTTAACACTTGAACCAAAAGATCCTTATTAGATCTGATCTTCATTTTCATAGTTTTTCTGATTATTTTCACAGCATGGCACAAAACAATGATTATACAAGCACCGGACCTCCAGTTTGCAACTTAAATAAGTTTGCCATCTAGAAGACAAGAATTAGAATTTATATGAATTCAATTGATGAGGACATATATAATTCTATTTTTACAGGTCCTCCTCAACCTACAGCTACTACATCTACCTCTACTTCAAGCACTCATGCAGTTCTACCACCTGAGTGGACAGATGCTCAAAAAAAAGGCAAAGATAGCAGATGCAAAGGCCATGAATATACTGGCTCAAACTATGTCAGATGACATCTTCCAAAAGGTTTCTGAATGCACATCTGCCAAGGCAATCTGGGACTCTCTCAACTAAATGGTTGTTGGTTCAGCTGATGAGAGGAAGGACAGAAGATCAACTCTCATCTCCTAGTATAAGAATTTCAAGAAAGATGAATCTGAATCTGTCAGTGATATGTATAACAGATTAAGCTCAATCATCAATGAGCTAAATACATTGGATAAGGATATCACTCTCACTAAAGTGAATGACAAAATCATCATGTGCTTCTCAAGCTCATGGGATTCCAGGATATGGCCAATTAAGGAGGCCAGAAGTTTGAATGAGATTTCTATAGAATCTCTTCTTGGCAAGCTCAAACCATATAAACAACTGATAAAGTCCAGAGAAGCTGTAGAGTAGAAGACTCTTACAACAACAAGAAAGGAGCAGAACATAGCTTTTAAAGCTTCAGAAGAGACAGAAGCCCCAACTGCCAGTGATGTACTTCTGAGTCTCTTAGCCAAGAGATTCTACAAGATGGAAAGGAAGTACTTCAAAAGAAAGTCATCTAGGCAGGATGATAAACCAAGGTATGACAAGACACCCACTAAATAAATTGTTTGCTTTGGGTGCAGGAAACCAGGACACTTCATTTTAGAGTGTCCAGAAAATCAAAAGAAGGAAATAAGAAGAGAAAAGGACTCCAAGAAGCATCACAACAGCAAGCCTTCCTCCAGCAAGACAAGAGAAAGGAGAAGGGCTTTGTGGTTGAGACCTGGAGTGACACTGAAGATGAATCCTCATCTTCTAGCTCTAGTGAAGAGGAAGAAGAAGCTAAGGAAAGGGAAGTTTTCCTTATGGCTATCAATGCCTCTTGCAGCACATTTGATTCTGAGGGACAAGCAGAAGAGTCGGACAATGAAATATATGAATTAGAGGCAGATCAGGTATTGTCTTCCTTTGATTAAAATTCAGATAGTTTTAAGACTTAATTTAGATCTTTGTGTATTGACTTGATTAATTCTAAAAAAGAAATTAAAACTTTTAGAGAAAAATTATTTGAACAAGATAACTTGTCTTCTGGAAACATTAAGCTAAAGGATGAATTAACTCTAGGAAATGAGAAAATCATATCATTAAAATCTGAGATAGCTGAGGCAAGGTAACTTGAAGAATCCCTAAATGGGAGAAGCATCAAGTTGATGGACATCACAAGCACAGTGAATGCTAGGCTTAATGGTAAGCTGGGCGGAGGTGCTTCATCAAGCCAACCCCCACTAATTCAGAAGAATATATTAACAACACCAATTAAATTTGTTTCAAAAAAAGAAAAAGAGAAGGTAGATAACAATAATAATGTTAAACAAATTGAATTAAAACAAAAAAAAAGAAAAAGAAAAAGAATAAGAAAAATCTCAATTATAACAATGTTTAATAGATTTCGTCAAACTCAGATTGAGGAAATACGTATAGTTCGTCGAACTCAAGTCGACAAACTCCGAACGCAGATTTCCACTTTAATTATTCGTTGAACTATGATTGATGAAACCAGTATGGTTCGTCGACCCGAGATCGATGATTTTAGGGCCCAGAGAATGAATACTCTCATTCGCTGAGTGGAGTTCGACGAACTCATCCCCATTCATCGAACTCAGATCGACGAACTTACTTGAATTCGTCGAACGGAGTTCATCTTAACAGAAACTTGAATTTTTCTAGAACTTATAATCAACCAAGATCTTCTTTTAATCAATTTAATCAATGAATTATTCCACCTAGAAGATATCATCCTTTAGGTTATAAATGTCAACCTAAATATTGTTATATTTTCAGTTTTAAATATATGAAGAAAGAAGGACCCAAGGTAACCTTGGTCAAGAATAGCTAATCTATTTCATTGCACGTGAAAGACTATCCCACCACATAGCAACAGTGGTATCTGGATAGTGGCTGTTCTAAACACATGACTAGAAATAAGTGTTGGATCCCTAGTAAGATTTGGGCTAGGTTCACTAAGTTAGGATCATATGACCCACAATGTATAGCCAGGGTCATAATTGTGTCCTGGAGTATAGGTCAAGTCCTTAGAGTCAACATCACATGGACCAGCTATCAACAAGACTGCCAGAGACTCAAGACTTAGAAGATTTCAAGACTCTGTAAAATGAGTTCGACGTTCGTCGAACTCAGGTCGATGATTGTCGTGCTTAGTTCGACGATCTCAGAGTTAATTCTCTGAGCTGAGCTCGACAAACTACATTCTCTGATCGACAAAAACTTGGATTACTACAACACTTCAAGTTTAGGAAAGATCAAAATATCCCAAGTCCTTAGAATCAGACTTTGGTCGACAAACTTTATTCTTTGGTCGATGAATCTTTGGACTACTACAACATTCTGTCAAGACTATGTTCTCTAGTCTCAGGTCGACGAACTTAGTTCTCTGCCCGACGAATTCTGGATTATCTACTTCAACAACTTAGAACAAGAAGACTTGTGTCGACACTCATAGTATATGTCGACACAAACTGAGTCGACACTAGAAGCACTTGTGTCGACACACAGATCATCAGTCAACACTTTGGAAAGGTTGTGTCGACACCACACAGAAGACTTGTGTCGACACTCAGAGTATATGTCGACACCAACTGAGTCAACACTAGAATCACTTGTGGCGACACACAGATCATCAGTCGACACTTTGGAAAGGTTGTGTCGACACCACACAGAAGACTTGTGTCGACACACAGGAATTCAGTCGACACCACCTGTGTCGACACCAGGAGTAATTGTGTCGACAAATAGAATATTTGACAACTCCAGAAACTCAGCTCGACGAAATCAAATCTTAGGTCAATGAATTCTGGAGAATTTAACTTTCATTTCAGATACAACTGTGAATATTCTAAGTCCAGAATAGTTGCTGAACTCCAGTCCACGAACACAGTTATCAGCTCGACGAATTCTATCATCAGTTCGACGATTCCAGACTTTGCATTTATTCCTTTTGTCCTTAGTCTACAGCAATAATTTCTGAATGATTAATGATAAAATATTCTCTGAATATTACCGTTGGACGGTACATCAATCACGGCTTTCATCAGAATTATTGTTTTCCATTTTTCCAAGGGACAGTTGGGGAAAGAAATCAATGCAGTTTATTTTCAAGGACCGCCAGCATTGATTGCCACAGAAGGATTCAAATTTCGAAAGGAAATTCCCTCAGGAAATATAAAAGAGATTTTTCTCTCTTTCCTAACAGTAAGCAAGCAAGAAATCAAGCAAGTAAGAACAATCAGAGTACCAGAGCAATAACAGAGACACGACATACACAGACACAGAGATTTTTAGTTAGTTTGTCTTCAACAGCTTCTCTGCTCCTTTCACAAAAGCTCTGATACAAAAAAGAAGATCTACTCTCAGAAGAAGAAGAACAATCATACAAAATCAAGAGTCTTCTTACTTCAACACTCCAGGAGTTCCTAGGACAAGAACTATCAAATCTGTCAAGAAGATCCTGCAGATAAAGTCTAAAAGCTTGAACGCCTATCACCCTGTAGCAATGCTTCCATATTTCCCTGAACCATTCAATATCTCATGGGGAGCCATTTGCTACCATCAATAATCCACAAGTCTTCTCTCTAATTGTTGACAGAGAAGACATAATCAACTCTCTCACCCCCACTGTGTAAAGGGTTGTCATCTCCCTTCAAAAGTGATTCCTGGTTACAAGTCACCTGATCAAAAGACTTGGGGATTTGGTTTTTGAGAACCTGATCAAAAGCTCATTGGTGTCAGGCACCTGATCAAAAACCTGAGTGGATTCCTACCAGGGTGGTAGAAGAGTGGATGTACACAGGTTGGGGAACCACTATAAATTTCTTGTATCATCTGGTTGCCCTCTTTCTTTTGTTTTCTTATTGTGGCTGTGGTAGTTAGTTTTTGTGCTTTTATATTTTGATTTATTTACTACTACACTTAGACTAATCTGCATTATCCATCAGAGAATTTTATAAAACTCTAAATACTCTATTCACCCCCATCCCCTCTAGAGTATTCCTGATCTAACTGCTCACTTTCAATTGGTATCAGAGCAGGTTCCTTTGGTTGTACAAGCTAACTCTTGAACCAAAGATCATTTATTAGATATAAATTTTATTCTTATTTTCGCATAAGATTAATATACATAGCTATGGCACAAAACAAGGATTATGCAAACACCAGACCTCCAGTTTGCAACCTAAACAGGTTTGCCATCTGGAAGGCAAGAATTAAATTATACATGAATTCTATTGATGAGGATATATACAACTCTATTTTGACAGTTCCCCCTCAAGCTTCAACTTCTGCAAAATCTACAAGCACTACTGCAGTTCCACCACGTGAGTGGACTGAAGCCCAGAAGAAGGCAAAGATGGCTGATGCCAATGCTATGAACATACTGGCACAAACTATGTCAGATGATATTTTTTAGAAGGTGGCTGAATGCACGTCAGCCAAAGCCATCTGGGATTCACTAAATCAGATGGTGGCTAGTTCAGCTGATGAGAGAAAGGATAGGAGATCCAACCTCATATAATTATATGAGAACTTCAAGAAAGAAGAAGCTGAATCAGTAGCTGATATATATAACAGGTTAAGCTCAATCATCAATGAGCTAAAAACCTTGGACAAGGACATCACCCTCACGAGGTGAATGAAAAGATCCTGATGTACTTCCCAAGCTTATGGGATTCAAGGATCTGGCCCATCACGGAGGCAAGAAGCCTAAATGAGATATCTACAGAATCTCTATTGGGTAAGTTAAAGTCTTATGAACAACTGATCAAGTACAGGGAGGCAGCAGAGCAAAGGACACCTCCACCAGCCATAAAAGAGCAAAGTATAGCTTTCAAGGCTGTTGAGGAGACATAGACATCAACATCAAATGAAGAGCTCATGAGTCTATTTTCAAGAAGAATCTACAAGATGTCAAGAAAGGACTTCAGAAGAAAGTCATCTAGGCAAGATGACAAACCCAGGTATGATAAAACACCAATTAATGAAGTGTTTGTTTTGGGTGCAGGAAACTTGGGCACTTCCTCTCTGAGTGTCCAGAGAACCAGAAGAAAGAGAAGAGAAGAGAGAAAGACATTAGAAAATAGCACACCAGCAAACCTTCTTCCAACAAATACAAGAGGAAGGAAGAGGGTCTTGTGGCTGAAACCTGGAGTGAAACTGAAGATGAATCAACATCTTCCAGCTCCAGTGAAGATGAGGAAGAAGCAAGGGCTAAGGAGGTTTGCCTCACGATAATTGATGCTTCCAGGAGCAATTCAGAAGAAGAGGAATCAGACAATGAAGAAGCTTCAGATTCAGAAGCTGATAAGGTATTCTCTTCTTTTGATTACACTTCAGATTCTTTTAAAATTGAATTTAAATCAATGTGTATAGACTTAATAAATTCAGAAAATGAGATTAAAACCCTTAGGGAAAAATTAGGAAATTTAGAAAACATTAACTCTGAAAATAATATTTTAAAATATGAATTATGCTTAGTTAATGAGCAAATAACATTGTTAAAAACTGAGCTTTGTGAGGCTAAACAACTTGAGAAAACTCTTAATGGAAGAAGCCCCAAGCTGATGGACATCACAAGCACTGTGAATGCCAGACTTAATGGCAAGCTAGGCTTGGGTGCTTCATCAGGTTTGCCCCCCATTCTCAGGAAGAACATCTTAACAACCCCCATAAAATTTGTCACTGCTAAGGGAAAAAAAAGTAATCAATAAACAAACAATAGAAAATGTTTCTAAATCAATAGGTCAGAAAACAAACAACCAGAAAACCATAGGTAACAAGGTTCAGCAGAATTTGTTGAACTTAGATCGACGAAATCTAGCCAGTTCGTTGAACCTAGATCGACGAACTCTGAATGCAAACTATAGTTATAGTTATTCGTCTAACTGCGATCGACGAACTTTGTATGGTTCGTCGAGTAGAGGTCGACGAACAAGGGGCACAAAAAATGAATATATTCATTCTCTGGGCAGAGATCGACGATCTTAACCCTATTCGTCGAACTGTGGTCTACGAACTCACAGAAATTCGTCGAACCGAGAAAGACTTAATCAAAACTTTAATTATAACAGAAACTTAAATAATTCCAGGAAAGTCATTAATCCACTAGCTGATTGGGTCATACCACCTAGGAGATATCACCCTCTAGGATATAAATCCCAACCAAAATATTCTGTTATTTCCAGTTTTTCATACCAGGAAAACAAAGGACCCAAGGTTACCTGGGTCAAGAACATTTAACTATTTTTCACTACAGGTGAAGAGCTGTCCAAGTGTGAATCAACCTTGGTACCTGGACAGTGGCTGCTCCAAACATATGACAGGCAACAAGGATAATCTATCCAAATATAAGTCCAAGTTCGGGCCAAAGGTCATCTTTTGTGACTCCAAATATGGCCAGTCAGAAGGTTTTGGAGAAGTGAAGATTGGAGTTGTCACATTCAAGAAAGTGACCTATGTCAGAGGACTGAAGTATAACCTCATCTCCATAAGTCAATTATGTGATGAAGGTTATCAGGTACATTTTAGTTCATCTTCATGTATTATCTCTAATAAAGAAAACCAAACAGTTTTAATTGGGAATAGACAAGGCAATATATATTTAGTTGATTTTTTATCTACTAATTCTGATATCTGTTTACTTAACTTAATTAGTAACCAGAATGATTTATGGCATAAAATAATAGGTCATGTAACCCTGAAAATATTGCTAGCTATCAAAAGACAACCTTATTAGAGGTTTACCTTCTGGTCCCTACAAGAAGGAAGGCCTTTACAGGGCTTGTCAATTAGGCAAGCAAACTAAATCTAGTTTCAAATCAATTAATAAAAGTGATTCACCTAGGATTTTGTATTTGCTACACATGGATCTATTTGGACCCATTGATGTACAAAGCCTAGGAGGGAAATCCTACACTTTGGTTATTATAGATGACTTCTCCAGGTTCACTTGGGTATCCTTTCTGAGATCTAAGTCAGATACCTTCAAGTTTCTTATATATTTTCTCAGGACCATACAGATTGAGTTCTCTACTCATGTTGCATTGATCAGAAGTGATCATGGCATAGATTTTGAGTCTCTTCTTATGCATGAGTTCTGTGAGAAGGAAGGTATCAGGCATTGCTTCTCAGCTCCTAGAACTCCTCAACAAAATGGGGTAGCTGAAAGGAAAAATAGGACACTCATTAAAGCTGTAGGTACACTACTTGCAGATGCTTACATGCCACTATCCTTTTGGGCAGAGGTTGTGAACACTACAAACTATATCTTGAATAAAAGCCTGATACATAAGCTAAAGAATAGGACTCTCTATGAATTACTAAAAGGGAAAAAACCTAAAATAAACTATTTTAAAGTCTTTAGTTGTATATGTTAAATTCACACAAACAACAAAAGATATATTAGAAAGTTTGATGCAAAGGCTGAAGAGGGAATTTTTCTAAGATGTTCCCAAGTAAGCAAAGCCTATAGGGTTTATAACAAATAAACATTAAAAATTGAGGAGTCTACCTATGTTACTTTTGATGAAGCTAACATGTCTTGCAAGGAGAAAGAAATTTCTACCAGAAGCAACTTTCAGGTAGATCACTTGTGTGAGAGTTTGGATGGACTAAACCTTACCCAAGAGGTTCCAACTCATCATTCTCCACAAGTCATTGAAGAAAGTGAAGATGAAGGCATTGAAGGGAGTGATATTCCCCCCAACAGCAAACATAATTCCACAGGAGGAATTAATTCCAAATGTTTTTGCAGAACCAACTCCACCAGCTGATCTTTTCAAACTTAGGGATCACCCCAGATCTCAAGTTATTGGAGACATATCAGCAGGTGTACAGACAAGGCATCAACTCAACCAAGATTTGATGCATGCCTGTTTTCTCTCTCAGATTGAACCTCTATCCATCCATGATGCAGAGCAAGATCCCCACTGGATCATTGCAATGCAAGAGGAATTAAATTAGTTTGAGAGATGTATAGTTTGGGATTTGGTTCCAAGGCCTCAAGACTACCCAGTCATTGGAACCAAATGGGTCTACAGAAATAAGTTGGATGCACAAGGAGTAATAGTGAGGAATAAAGCCAGGCATGTTGCAGAAGGATATAGTCAAGAAGAAGGAATAGATTATGACCAGACCTTTACACCTATTGCAAGGTTGGAAGCAATCTGAATATTCTTTGCCTATGCAGCTTACAAGAGATTCAAGGTCTATCAAATGGATGTAAAAAGTGCATTCTTGAATGGAGTACTCAAGGAAGAGGTGTATGTTGAACAACCTCCAGGTTTTGTTTCTCTAACTCATCTCTCTTATGTTTACAAATTGCATAAAGCTCTTTATGGTCTAAAGTAAGCTCCAAGAGCTTGGTATGAGACTCTAGCCAGCTTTCTGTTAGAGCATAAATTCATTAGAGGCATTGTAGATAGAACACTTTTCACTAGACATCATAAGGATCAAATACTGTTAGTACAAATATATGTGGATGACATAATATTTGGGTCTACTGATTCAAAATTGTGCAAGAGATTCTCTGATCTAATGCATTCAAAATTTGAAATGAGTAGCATAGGTGAGCTTTCCTACTTCCTTGGTCTCCAAGTGAAGCAGCTCCCTGATGGCATCTTCATCTCCCAAGCTAAGTATGTTAAAGAGTTTATCAAAAAGTTTGTGATGGCTAATGCCTCAGCAAAGAAGACACCTATGGCTACAAATGATGTAATTTATTCAGATGCACATGGGAAACCTGTGGATCAGAAACTATATAGGGCCATTTTTGGATCCCTGTTATACCTTACAGCAAGCAGACCTGATATCATGTTTGTCGCATGCCTTTGTGCTAGGTTCCAAGTGAACCCAAAAGAATCTCACATTATTTTCCTAAAAAGAATTTTGAGATATATAAAGGGTTGTCCTAGTCTAGGCCTATGGTATCCCACGGAATCAGAATTTGAGTTAACTGGATACTCAGATGCTGATTTTGCTGGATGCTGGGTGGATAGAAAAAAGTACTTCAGGAACTTGCCAATTCCTGGGTATGAGATTAGTATCCTGGTTTTGTAAGAAACAGTGATTTGTATCTACCTCACTACTGAGGCAGAATACATTGCAGCAGGTTGTTGTTGTTCCCAGATGTTGTGGATACAAAATCAATTACTAGACTATGGTATTAACTTAAATAATTCAACTCTACTTTGTGATAACACAAGTGCTATAGCCATATCATAGAATCCAGTCCATCACAGTAGGACAAAGCTTGTAGATATTAGGCATCATTTCATAAGAGAGTGTGTAGACAAAAACAAAATTAATCTTGTCTATATCACACATTCTTTATAAATCAGCTTGGATTGATCAATGGAGAAGACTTAGTTTTGTTTACGTATACACTCGACAAATTTGCCAAAGTTCGTTGAACGGAGCTCGACGAACTATGGAAAGTTTGTGAGATATTCGTCGAACGCAGGACGATGAACTCTCGATGAGTGAAGTTGTTTTCGTCGAACAGAGATCGACGAATTCACTTCAGAAAACTTTCGTCGAACGGAGCTCGACAAACTGTCTTCAAATCTTCAGATAGAGCTCTACAAATTATTTGACTATTAATTATTTCGTCGATCTCAGGTCGAAGAATCTCTTAATTTTCGTGGAACGGAGTTTGTCGATTTATATTCTGGAAAATCTTATATCTAGGTTTTTCTTCGACCTCCGTCTCGCGCTTTCTATTCTCTTGCACTTGATCGTCGTTTGTCTCTCTTGCAGGTGATTCCAATGGCTATTCCAGCAGGTGCCCTAACCGGAATGAAGTTTGACATGGTCTTTGACGTCGACTTCGAATCCTTTCAACATTCAGATCCAATATTTCTGCATATACTTAAACTTCTGGAGGAACAGAAACTGAAAAATCTGATGTCAACAAGGATAAATGTGTCTGCAACTGAAATCAGAGAGTGGGTTTATACATCTACATCAGAGAAGAACACTATGATCGGAACAATTGCGGGTAACTTTGTATCTTTATCTCCCGCTATACTTACTAAAATTTTTGGATTGGTTAATGGAGAAGAACAATTAGACATAGACTCTGAAGAATATGATATGATGGTGAGTCTGATGGGTTATGCTGGAGATAATCCAAATAACTTGTTAAAGAAACACTTATCTGCCGAAAACAAATTTCTGGCAGATATTGTGGGAAAGGTTTTGCTGGGCAAGCATACTGCCCATGACTACATCACCAGGCATCAATTCCTGGTCATATGTACAGTGGTCAATAAGAATAAAGTGGACTGGGCACAGATCATTTTTGATCTTATTAAGAAAAAGTGCAATAAGAAAGAATTTTGCTTTGGAAGGATCCTAGGGATCTTCCTGAAGGAGAAGGTGATGCTTAAGATCACGGCAGTGAACCGGTCGCACAAGTAATATAAAATGGGGGTTTTCCCAAGTATCGATCTCATAAGGAACACAGTAAGGTGGAGTTAATTTCGAGGAGGACTTGAGATTGAAGTCCTTAGGTCGGAGGTAACGATGGGGGCTTTGATATTTGCGGATAAAGAAAATAAAATACTAACAACTACTCCTATGCAACGCCGCTATACGATGCTTCGCCAGGCGGGATGGAACACTAGTCGGGCCGCTATGCACCGAATCGCTAGGCGGATGGGCGAGTAGGCTTGCGGATGAGGTGGTGAGAATGGCAGAATGAGGGTCGTAAGCACCTCTTCGCTACGCACGCCACTAGCAACTGCTAGTGCGGCAAGGGTGGATGGATGGTGGATCGAATATAAGGCGCAACTTAACCAACTTAGGCAGTAATATGAAATAGGAATCACATAGACATGAAACACATAACATAAACAACCACAGTGCACTTCATCAATATAAATAGGTTCAAAAACACCAATATTCAACAATAAAGCAAGTACAAGTCAAGAGATCGACCGAATCTGAAGCCTTGCTGAGGATTCACGGTTGGAATCGTCGGGTTGTCATTCCGCGTCCAAGCTCGGTCCTCAACTGCTTCCGGGATATAGAAGGGTTGTCACCACCTTCCAATGGCCCGTCTTCTTCATCTCACGATAGCGGACGAAGTTTACTAGCTTTCCTTTGCTTGATGGCTATGGCGTCAAACCCTACTTGAAGCTCATGGATGAAGGAGAAGGCCGAGAGGAAGCTCCGGCTCGGATTTGGCTGTGAAAGCTTGCCTGGAGCACCTCCCTAGGGTGGAAGATGAAGGGGAATGGCGGAGAAGGCGGAAAATGGCGGAGGAAATGGGCGATCTGCGGATCTTCGGATTAGGGCGAGACCTGCACTATTTATACAAAAGCAGAAATGAACAATGCGCACGATCACAGGCACACGACCAGTGGTCGTGCGCACTATGTCCTGTGCTCGTGCGCACTGGCATGGAATAACAAGAAGAAGAACTGGGATAATGCGCATGAGTAGTGGCGCACGACCGGTGGTCGTGCGCACTAAGTCCAATGATCGTGCGATTACCCCAGACAGGACTCCAGAAATGAGGAATCAATGCACACGATCAGTGGCGCACGATCGGTGGTCGTGCGCAATATGTCCAGTGGTCGTGCGCTTACCCCAGGCTGATTCTGGAAAACGAAGAGTAGTGCGCACGATCGGGGGCGCACGACTAGTGGTCGTGCGCATTAGATCCCACGATCGTGCACAGTATTCCTGATTCACAACCATCCCGGAACACGCACACGACCCCTGTACCGAAAGGAAAAAATCAATCACTAATCTGTGCAGACATTCCAGGCAATCACAAAAAGGGAGTACAAACTATAAAAATAACAAACTATAAAACCATGGGCATAAATGTGCACTTCCTATGAAAATAAAGACAGGATGAAATATAAATGATAATGAACTAAAAGTGAAGTGCAAACGCGTGAAAACTAGCCCAGATGAGTCCGAAAATAGGTATATAAAGTGGACTCATCACACCCCCAGACTTAACTGTTTGCGCGTCCCGAGCAAACAAAATCTAAGCAGATAGGGAAAATGATTTAGCTAACAAGGAATTTGTGATACAGAGTACCATGTGAAGTCGCATGCTCGCGTGCGTAAAAATATAATAGAAGAAATTTCTAAGTATACAAAATAGTTTTTACTTTTCACAATGCGTATCAACATTTTATTATTACTCAAAAATAGAATCACGGTGAATCATCCGGTCATGCGTAAGGAGAAAGTAGACTAATCGCTAGGTGAGCATTGCCAAAGATCGGGGCTCGGGATAACCTCCAAAGGAATCCACCAATGTCGGTGACCATATGCTTGCCCTTTCGCATTCTCTCCACGGCACTGGTTTGGTTCACACACGAATCAGTAGGACTTTAGGTGAAGAGATGGGGCTTGGGTTTGGTGAGGTAAACAAGGATAATCATGAAGGCTATGTACCTAACCCAAAGGAGCTAGTATGAAGGGAATCCATCAGCTAACAAAAATACACGCGGGTACACCACACCCCCAGACTTAACTTTTACATATGGGTGTGTGCACCGCCTACTCCAAAAATAATCACATTTCCAAAAAGATTTTCAATTTAAACTTTTTCTTTTCACTTTTTTTTTCTTTTTCTTTACAAATATTTTTTTTTCTTCATTTAATTTTCACAATTCAGCAAATATAACATTGGAGCACATCCACATTTTCACATGTAAAATCACCACATCACATCCCAACATTAAAATGTAAACACTAAAGCTCAACTTGGGAGTGCGACTAGGATTGGCTTTGAGGCTTTGGTGAAATAAAGGTGGAGCTGAATCAAAAGAATGGGTAGGCACAACGGGGCTAGCGAGGATAAGACATCAGGAACGGTACAAAGCTCAACCGGGCCAAAATGATGGCCTACATCACACTCATGCATGACTAACCTATACCCATGCTTCAAGAATAGCTCGGGGCAAGTTCTTAGCCAACGAGAAAGACTATCCATCATCCTGACTCGAGCAATACGAACCTAACGGTCGTCTACACACATCCCTAAGCTACCGTCGGATTCACACCGGATTCACCAACTTTTGAGTAGAATAAAAAGTCTTTACACAAATAGAAAGATATAAAACTATAAGCATACAGAAAAATTAAATCTACTCGAATTTCTACACGAGACGAGAGAAGTTGACTAGAAACACAACAAGGCCAACATTTTACTCTGTCTCACAATCCTATGTCAGCACCATAATTTTCCCAAATCTAACGAAGAAATGAGTTTAACTCGCAACACGCAAAAAGCTAAGCACGCGCTCATGTGGGTGCAGTGGTGTGTGATGCAATGAACTAAGCAAAATAAAACAATAAAGGCTTCTAGTATGCACAAGAAATGTGTGCGTGCAATAGGTAACAAATCTCTCCCCCAGACTTAAACTAAGCAACAAATCATAAGATAGAGAAATTAAAATCATAAAGAGCTAAGGGAAGAGTTTACCCCATGCTCAGCTAGTGAGCATACCAGAAGATGCGTGGAAACCGAAGCAGGCCCGCCATACGAAGAATCAGAACCCCGCCAATGCGATGTTGTCAAGAATACCTACAGGGGTGAGCTCCGCAAAAACAAAACAAAAATATACAAAAATAAATGCTAAAACTAAAATAGACATGAAAAATAAAATGCAGAAAATAAAAGATAAATACTGGGGTTATTGTCATCCCAGCACGACTTATTAAATTCTAAACAGTTCTAGCTAATGGGCCTATGAAATAAAAAGTGCACAGGTAACTGGCCTAATATTCGTTTCGGTAACGGGTACCGATACGGTGATAGAGCGGTTACCCCTCTACCTAAATAGTAATACCTGCCCAACACAGGTAGAGGAAATAGGAAGTAAGAAGAGAAGGAGAGCTGGTCCTCACTCTTCTCACCACAAAACACATCCTTGCCTAGCAAGGTTTCGTCCACCACAAGTTTGCTGGGGGCGAAGGTGATGGCAGGGGCTTCCACTGTGAAGGAGGTAGGAACCTCCTCACACAAGAGGATGCACTCATCGACAGCCTAAGCACAAGGCTCAACGTCAACCCAACTTACCCTTGGAGATTCAACCTGCACAGACTCAGAAAAGGAAGGTGGGTCAAGAAATAAAAGAGACGAAGAACATAAAGAAATAATCGGGGGAGTGATCCCGGTTTCACTCCCCAAAGGCTGAGGTAGAAAAATATCAGCAGTAATCTCGACAATGCTACAAGGCTCGGCTGGATCCATAGAGGCCTCCACCAAGACTTGGACTTCCTCCTTTGGTATCGAGGGAGAATCCTCGACACCAGGAAGGTTGTCCTCCTCCATGGGAGTGGAAACAACCCATGTATCACAAGCCTCAACTTGTGTTGCATCGTCAAAAATGTCGCCAGAGACGACTGAAGTAGTATGCACAAAAGACGGAAGATCTTTGCTTGAATAAAAGTCAAGCGCAGGTTCCTCACAAAGAATCGGCTCCACGCTTGGAGATGTATGCACATGAGAGATAGGCTCAGCCACATCGAAGCCTAGATCAGCCACACATCTGGCATTTGTATCCACATCATTCCCTTCAACAAATGAAGGTGACAGGGATACATAACCAGAAGATGAAGGTGTGCTACCAAGGGTAGGAGTCGGGATGATCCGGATGTCCGGCTCATCATCTTCTTCCATAACACGGAGGTACTCGGCACAATCCTTCGGGACATGATCTGTTCTACGACAATACAAACACTTTCTCCCATTACGCTGCGGCCCTTGTGGGGCCGGAGAGGAATAGGAGAACGGTGTATGTGGCGAGGACGATTGACCATAAGCTCGGGGCACAGTGTTCGAAAGGCTGTACGAATACAGCATCTCATGTATTGTGTGCTGAGGCTTATGCTCAATATCTCTCGTAGGGCATTCATGACTAGCGTGGGAAGGCTTCCCACACCAACGACATTGGGCATACGAATATCCCCACATGGTGTCGAAACAGCAGATTCAAAATAAATTGTGCAAATTACTAAATCCAATAATATATTACTACAATTGCCTAAACTAACAATTGAAAGGAAGGCAAAACAGAAATAGAACAAAACAAAAGTGATATACAAAGGAAAAGGAAAACAATCTCACGTCTCCCTCTCCAGAAACTCACACGACTGTGTTCCCCAGCAACGGCGCCAAAAACTTGATGCTTAAGATCACGGCAGTGAACCGGTCGCACAAGTAATATAAAATGGGGGTTTTCCCAAGTATCGATCTCACAAGGAACACAGTAAGGTGGAGTTAATTTCGAGGACTTGAGATTGAAGTCCTTAGGTCGGAGGTAACGATGGGGGATTTGATATTTGTGGATAAAGAAAATAAAATACTAACAACTACTCCTATGCAACGCCGCTATGCGATGCTTCGCCAGGCGGGATGGAAGACTAGTCGGGCCGCTATGCACCGAATCGCTAGGCGGATGGGCGAGTAGGCTTGCGGATGAGGTGGTGAGAATGACGGAATTAGGGATGTAAGCACCTCTTCGCTACGCACGCCACTAGCAACTGCTAGTGCGGCAAGGGTGGATGGATGGTGGATCGAATATAAGGCGCAACTCAAGCAACTTAGGCAGTAATATGAAATAGGAATCACATAGACATGAAACACATAACATAAACAACCACAGTGCACTTCATCAATATAAATAGGTTTAAAAACACCAATATTCAACAATAAAGCAAGTACAAGTCAAGAGATAGACCGAATCCGAAGCCTTGCTGAGGATTCACGGTTGGAATCGTCGGGTTGTCATTCCGTGTCCAAGCTCGGTCATCAACTGCTTCCGGGATAGAGAAGGGCTGTCACCACCTTCCAATGGCCCGTCTTCTTCGTCTCACGATAGCGGACGAAGTTTGCTAGCTTTCCTTTGCTTGATGGCTATGTCGTCAAACCCTACTTGAAGCTCATGGATGAAGGAGAAGGCCGAGAGGAAGCTCCGGCTCGGATTTGGCGGTGAAAGCTTTCCCGGAGCACCTCCCTATGGTGGAAGATGAAGGGGAACGGCGGAGAAGGTGGAAAATGGCGGAGGAAATGGGCGATCTGCGGATCTTCGGATTAGGGCGACACCTGCACTATTTATACAAAAGCAGAAATGAACAATGCGCACGATCACAGGCGCACGACCAGTGGTCGTGCGCACTATGTCCTGTGCTCGTGCGCACTGGCATGGAATAACAGGAAGAAGAACTGGGATAATGCGCACGAGTAGTGGCGCACGATCGGTGGTCGTGCACACTAAGTCCAATGATCGTGCGATTACCCCAGACAGGACTCCAGAAATGAGGAATCAATGCACACGATCAGTGGCGCATGACCGGTGGTCGTGCGCAATATGTCTAGTGGTCGTGCGCTTACCCCAGGCTGATTCTGGAAAACGAAGAGTAGTGCGCACGATCGGGGGCGCACGACCACTGGTCGTGCGCATTAGATCCCATGATCGTGCGCAGTATTCCTGTTTCACAACCATCCCAGAACACGCACACGACCACTGTACCGAAAGGAAAAATCAATCACTAATCTGTGCAGACATTCCAGGCAATCACAAAAAGGGAGTACAAACTATAAAAATAACAAACTACACAACCATGGGCATAAATGTGCACTTCCTATGAAAATAAAGACAGGATGAAATATAAATGATAATGAACTAAAAGTGAAGTGCAAACGCATGAAAACTAGCCCAGATGAGTCCGAAAATAGGTATATAAAGTGGACTCATCAGAAGGCTATTGAATCCCTAGTCTCACAGACCATATTCATTAATGTCAGCAAGAGGCTCACATTCACCTTGTTTGGCAGGTGGGAGAGGACCATAACTAAGCCATCCAAGGCTTCAACCTCTTCCACCTCAGCTTTTGAAAGCACTAGGGCTGTCAGAGCCACTCCCCACCCTACTGAAGAGATCATCCCCACATCTCCATCGCTTCCAGTAACTCAACAACCACAACAACTCCAACAACAACTTCCACCACATCAACAATCAACACCCTATGTTCATATTTCCACTACAGTTACATATTCTGCCACCTCTCCACCCCTAGATCTTACCAACATCCCCTCATCTCCTATTCAGGAATACCATCAACCCACTCCACCTCAATCACCTCAATCCCCCACAGATTTACCAGATTCAACACCACCTTTATCTCCTCTTCCACCTCACCTCTCCTCCATTCCAACTTTTGATCTTCTGACTTCCCCCCTCAATTCTCCTCCTCCTCCACATCCATCCACTCAGGATGTCCCCATGACAGATGTCCCTCCTCCACCATCTCCAACATCTACCATCCCTCAAAATGTCTCCACCCAACATTCTACTGAACCAACTGCTACTCCATCTCTGGATCCCTCCACCATTACCTCTGTAATTACTTTTATCTCTCCTCTACTCAAATATCTTATAGCAGAGGCCATTACACCTCTTACTACCTCTATATCTGCTCTATCTTCTCAACTTTTTGCCTTCATTGCTGCCCCCTCTTCATTCAGGGGTCTGGCTCCAGTATACACTGAAACCAGGCAGGGGGAGATGCTTAATGAAGAAGTTGTAGCACCTCCAGCAGAAGCAAAAATCTCAGCTCCAGCAGCTCCAGTAACAACAGATGCAGAAGCACTACTGGCAGATACAGATTTAATTCCAGGGGATGCAGATTTTATTCCTGATGATAGAGATTTAATTGATTTGATTCATTTCATTGAGACTGACATGGATCTTGATGAGTCAGTCCCTGAAGAGATAGTTGTTGAAGACATTCTTTCTGTTTCTGAATTCATAATTAATCTCATAGTAAACTTAGTTGATTTATTGAAAAGTTTTGATACTACCTTTCTGAATTATATTCCAGCAGTACCTACTAAGCCATCCTTGGCTATTGTACCATATACTTTTCCAATCTCTCCAAAAGTTGCTAAGCAACTTAAAGATAGTTTTATTATTTCAAAGCTAGCAGTCATGCCATCTCCAGAAGAAGTTATTTTTGTTCCAACATTTGTAATGGATTACTCACCCATACCAAATCTGGATGATTTGATTTTGGATGATATAGAATAATAAAGTAAGGCAGCTGCTGAAAGCACTGTCAGAACTAGTTTTCCAGTCTCTCCAATGGCTTCTTCTCCTGCTCCTGTTGAAGTTTCTGCTCAAGCTCCTGAAAAGCCAATCATTTCTGCTGAGGCTCTGAAAGCACTCAATGACCTATATGATAACCCTCAGGGATCAGATAACTATAATGATGAAGATGAGGATGAGTAAGATGATTCAGATGATGAACCTAAGAGGAAGTTAATATCAAAGAAAATAAAAGCCCCTCCTCCTCCTGCTCCTAAGCCTAATCCAAACAATGACACTCCCTGTAATATTCTCCAAAACATAACTCCATACAAAGGGATGTCAGCCTGGATGTGGCTATCTAAAAATCAGTAGAAGGAGAGGAAGAAAAGCAGAAGGTATTCTCCTCCTCCAGTTCAAAGATTCAAAAAAGATCCACCTCCTCCACCTCCTCCAGCTGTTGGTGCTTCAAGCACATCTACTCAAGGATCTACCCCACTTCAAACATATTAAAGACACCAAGGGAGATCACATGGAAGCAGCCAGCATAGGCAATACTCTTCAGTAAAGCAACATCAGCAGCAGCAACAACATCAACAGCAGCAGCAACATCAACAACAACAGCAACAATACACTGAACATCAACCAGCTGAAGGCTCTAAAAGACCATCTTCTCCCCCTATTCCTTTTGAAGATCCTGAAACAGCTACTACTGCTAGAATGGCCAGGTTCCAGGAAATTGTAGGCCTTTCTATGATTAACAAAGCCAAAGCTGAGGGAAAGGATCCTTCTGAATATTCAACAATGTCGAAGTACAGGAAAGAGGAACTTAAAAGATTTGATAAAGCAAACAAGTTTTTCAATGTTGATGACTACATGAAGTTGCACACAGAAGCAGTTGTCCCCAGAGCTACATCTTTGAAGATTATAGGGGCTGCTGACATGACCATGACAAAAGTGCAAGCTTTAGATCCCGAAAGAGAGATTGTGTTTACAAAGCCTGGAGAGAAGAGCAAGTATGAAATGCCAAAGGAAAAGAAACAGAAGAAGTAAATTTTGAACTCTTTTGTTTTCTACAATTATCTATAACTGCTCTATATTCTGAACAAAGCTTATGTATATATATATCTACTGCATGTGTTATTGATCTCTGCCAGATATATGCTTTTTCTGCTTTGTTTATTTTTCAATTTTGATTTGAGTCTGTAATTAGTGACCTCGCCCAAATAGGGGGAGATTGTTGGATCCCTAGTAAGATTTGGGCTAGTTTCACTAAGTTAGGATCATATGACCCACAATGTATAGCCAGGGTCATAGTTGTGTCCTAGAGTCTAGGTCAAGTCCTTAGAGTCAACATCACTTGGACCAGCTATCAACAAGACTGCCAGAGACTCAAGACTTAGAAGATTTCAAGACTCTATAAAGTGAGTTCGACGTTCGTCGAACTCAGGTCGACGATTGTCGTGCTCAGTTCGACGATCTCAGAGTTAATTCTCTAAGCTGAGCTCGACAAACTACATTCTCTGATCGACAAAAACTTGGATTACAACAATACTTCAAGTTCAGGAAAGATCAAGATATCCCAAGTCCTTAAAATCAGACATTGGTCGACGAACTTTATTCTTTGGTCGACGAATCTTTGGACTACTACAGCATTCTGTCAAGACTATGTTCTCTAGTCTCAGGTCGATGAACTTAGTTCTCTGCCCGACGAATTCTGGATTATCTACTTCAACAACTTAGAACCAGAAGACTTGTGTCGACACTCGGAGTATATGTGGACACCAACTAAGTCGACAATAAAAGCACTTGTGTCGACACACAGATCATCAGTCGACACTTTGGAGAGGTTATGTCGACACCACATAGAAGACTTGTGTCGACACTTAGAGTATATGTCAACACCAACTGAGTCGACACTTAGAGTATATGTCAACAGCAACTGAGTCGACACTAAAAGCACTTGTGTTGACACATAGATCATCAGTCGACACTTTGGAAAGGTTGTGTCGACACCACACAGAAGACTTGTGTCAACACACAGGATATCAGTCGACACCACCTGTGTCGACACCAGGAGTAATTTTGTCAATAAACAGAATATTTGACAACTCTAGAAACTCAGCTCAACGAAATCAAATCTTAGGTCGACGAATTCTGGAGACTTAAACTTTCATTTCAGATACAACTGTGAATATTCTAAGTCCAAAATAGTTGCTGAACTCCTGTCGACGAACACAGTTATTAGCTCGACGAATTCTATCATCAGTTCCATGATTCTAGACTTAGCATTTATTCCTTCTGTCCTTAGTCTATGGCAATAATTTCTGAATGATTAATGATAAAATATTCTCTGAATATTACCATTGGACGGTACATTAATCACGGCTTTCATCAGAATTATTGTTTTCCATTTTTCCAAGGAACAGTTGGGGAAAGAAATCAATGTAGTTTATTTTCAAGGACCGCCAACATTGATTGCCGCAGAAGGATTCAAATTTCGAAAGGAAATTCCCTCAGGAAATATAAAAGAGATTTTTCTCTCTTTCCTGACAGTAAGCAAGCAAGAAAGCAAGCAAGTAAGAATAATCAGAGTACCAGAGCAATAATAGAGACACAGCATACACAGACACAGAGATTTTCAGTCAGTCTGTCTTAAACAACTTCTCTGCTCCTTTCACAAAATCTCGGATACAAAAAGAAGATCTGCTCTCAGAAGAAGAAGAAGAACAATCATACAATATCAAGAGTCTTCTTACTTCAACACTCCAGGACTTCCAAGGACAACAACTATCAAATCTCTCAAGAAGATCCTACAGATAAAGGGTAAAAGCTTGAAGGCCTATCACCCTGCAGCAAGGCTTCCATATTTCCCTGAACCATTCAATATCCCAGGGCGAGCCATTTGCTACCATCAATAATCCATAAGTCTCTCTCAGATTGTTGACAGAGAAGACATAATCAACTCTCTCACCCCCACTGTGTAAAGGGTTGTCATCTCCCTTCAAAAGTGATCCCTGGTTACAAGTCACCTGATCAAAAGACTTGGGGCTTTGGTTTTTGAGCACCTGATCAAAATCTCATTGGTGTCAAGCACCTGATCAAAAACCTGAGTGGATTCCTACCAGGGTGGTAGAAGAGTGGATGTACCCAGGTTGGGGAACCACTATAAATTTCTTATGTCGTCTGGTTGCCCTCTTTCTTTTGATTTCTTGTTGTGGTTGTGGTAGCTAGTTTTTGTGCTTTTATATTTTGATTTATTTACTACTGCACTTAGACTAATCTGCATTATCCAGCAGAGAATTTTATAAAACTCTAAATACTCTATTCACCCAACCCCCCTCTAAAGTATTCCTAATCTAACTGCTCACTTTCAACAATGACAACCTAATCAACTACAAGTCAAAGCTAGGACCCAAAGTAATATTTGGTGACTCCAATTGTGGCCAGATTGAAGGCTATGGAAAGGTGAATATTGGAGCAGTCACCTTCAGTAAGGTAGCTTATGTAAGTGGACTGAAGCACAACCTTATCTCCATAAGTTAGTTATGTGATGAAAGGTTTCAGGTATCATTTACTAAAACTTCCTGTATTATTACTTCTTTAGATAACCATATAGTATTAACTTGCACTAGAGTAGGAAACATTTAGATAGTTAACTTCGAGACAGCCAAATCTGAAATTTGTTTATTTAATCAAACTAGTAACAATAATGACCCTTGGTATAGGAGATTAGGTCATGTAAATTTTAAAAATATTGCTAAACTATCTAGGCACAACCTTGTTAGAGGATTACCTTCTTGCCCCTACAAGAAGGAAAGCCTTTGCAAGGCTTATCAATTATGCAAGGAAACTAAAAGTAGTTTTAAATCAATAAATAAAATTGACTCAACTAGAATATTATACCTGCTACATATGGACCTTTTTGGCTCTATTCTTATACAAAGTCTAGAAGGGAAATCTTATACTTTAGTGATTGTATATGACTTCTCTAGATTCACTTGGGTATTCTTTATACGATCTAAGTCAGATAACTTCAAGGTTCTTTCAGATTTTCTCAAGAACATACAGATTGAGTACTCTACTCCAGTTGCATTGATTAGAAGTGATCATGGTACTGAGTTTGAGTCTCTTCTTATACAAGAGTTCTGTGAGAAGGAAGGTATCAGGAACTACTTCTCAGCTCCTAGAACACCTCAATAAAATGGGGTTGCTGAAAGGAATAAAAGAACCCTTATTGAATCTTCAGGCACATTACTTGCAAATGCTTATATGCCCCTATTCTTTTAGGCAGAGGCTGTGAGCACAGCAAATTATGTATTGATTAGAAGTCTTATACACAAACTTAAGAATAAGACTCTTTATGAGCTACTTAAAGGAAAGAAACCTAAAGTAGACTATTTTAAAATATTTGGTTGCTTATGTTACATTCACAACAATAATAAGAAACACATTAGAAAATTTGAAGCCAATGCTGAAATTGGAATTTTTCTTGGATATTCCCAAGTAAGCAAGGCTTATAGGGTCTATAATAAATCTACCATGAAAATTAAAGAATCTATCCATATTTCATTTGATGAAACTAACATGATTTTCAAGGAGAAAGAAATTTCTACCAATAACTCTTTGCACGAACCATATTTGTATGAGAAGCTGAATGAATTAACCCTCACTAATGAGGTTGTTAGTCATTGTCACAACCCGCATTTTCACCGCAATTAAAGCTTATCAGAGTAAGGGAAAATGTGTGTCATGATGCCACGTCAGCAGGGGATAACTGTGAACGCTCAGGCAGCCACCAACTAAACATGAAGAAAGGTTCTTTTAAAGTTATTTTAGGGAAAATCAGTTACGAGAAGAAGTTAGTCGTATCCCTCGACTTAGTGGCTCATCTAGTCCACGAATTAGAATATATTAAACGTTGCGGAAAAATACTTGATTAGATTAACCCAAACATCCTACATGAGTATAAACGTCCCCAAAGGACAACTCATGTTATGCAGAACTCTAAATTTATTATGGTAGGAAAGATAGCTTCTACGGTCGCTAAAAATAATAGGTTAGAGTTTCAAATTATGCAATGTATGAAGTAATAGTAGTAGATTTTTATAGTTGAAAATACCTAACATGCATTCCTAACATAAATCCTCCCAGAGAACAAGTAATCCACGATCACATTTAAAGAAATGAGAAGGTAGCAAGTATCAACAACTAACAAAAAATCAGTGGGCGCCAACAAACTGATACGAACCCACGAACAAAAGTATGTCTGAACTAGTGAAACTAAAAAGCCAACAAACTACCTCGCTAAGATGAGGCAAACAACTACGGCCCACACAACCGCCAGAAAACTCCAAAACCAGCACTGCTACCTGCTACAGCTCTGAACTTGAGGCATTCCAAAGACAGAACACCTCAGCAAGAATGTACATGTAGTGACAGGAAAAGTAATAAGCCAAATAAACAAAGGTCAACACGGGTACCAACCCAAGACCAAAAGCACTTAAGTAAAGTACAAAAGAAAATAGGGCATCAACAGGAAAAGAACTCCTACGTGATAAATCACATTCCACAAGAGTGCACCAGATGCACGGGGCTATAAGATGACTGCAAGAATATCTCACAAGAAAGAGAATACAAACCTTTTATTAGGCACCTGTGGTCGACTCTACCCAAAAACACGGCGAAGTGGTCACTCTTGGACACACCACCCAAAAACACGGGCGAGGTGGTCACTCTTGAACACACCACCCAAAAACAAAACGGATATATATTCTGTCTAACTACGAGGGAGTCTCATACTCTCCACCATACACCGCAGACATCCAAAAACCAGGTAGACTTCCACAGGGCACTAATGAAGGTAACAAACGCTGCGGAGGTGGAATCATCCACTAACTCCCGTAATCAAGAAACCCAAAGAAACCATAACACAAATATCTCGGGATTTGGCTCGACAGATTATACTTGACATTACTAGATTCGAGACGCGGTTGATCAACCCTTACGGACGATTTACACTCTTAGATAAACTCTAATATATTTGATAACGATAAATAAGTCAATTAACACCAACACTAAAAACATTCTATCAAACCAATATGAAGTTACCAGATTCAGTTAGCGAAATAAGATTTAGAAATTTTCAAGTGATCGAAAAATTAAACATAGCTATAACTTGGAAAGAAGATCAAGGAACAAAACTCACTCGTTACCATTAAATCGGACAAGGAGAAACGAGGGGAAATCACCACTTGCCTTGATTTTGCCGGAAAAGTCCAATGAATCACTCCACGTCGTAGATCGGGGCAAAAAGGATGCGGGAGAAGTTGAAATCTAGACGAAAATGGCCGAAATAGAGGTTAGGGCCGAAAAACCATAACGAGAAATCTCAAAAAACGGGGAAGAAATTACCACGATGGCGTAGCTCTCGGCGAGAGCTTTCCGAATCTATGTTCGGATGAAGATTTCGAGCACCGGAGCACCGTCGGCGGCCACCGGAAGGTTCACGAAATATTTCTCTCTCACGCTCACGACGCTCTGGTTCGGGAGGAAAAGAGTCGGAGAAGATGATGAAATTCACTCTGATAAAATCATGTATATAAATATATACACATATATATGTATAGAAAGAAATATAAATATATATATAAATATATATATTTATAAATAGTTCTGTCCAAAAACGGAGTATTTACGCCCGGGTGCGCGGAAGATGAAAATAAAGATTTAGGATGGCTTCAAATCGAAAAGTTGCCAACATGAAAGTTGTAGAATTCGTCGAGACGCACAAATTTAATGTTAATCATTTTCCCATACGACATCGTTTTGAGGCTCAAAAAGGCTCCCGAACATAAACTGCAACGGGCTACACGAGAACAAGCTTACGGGTACTCGCGAGGTAGAAAACGGCTACTCGAGTAGTTCAGAAAGGCTACTCGAGTAGTTCAGAAACACTACTCGAGTAGTTCAGAAAGACTACTCGAGTAGTTCAGAAAGACTACTCGAGTAGTTCAGAATGACTACTCGAGTAGTTCAGAAGACTACTCGAGTAGTTCAAAATAGCTACTCGAGTAGAAGAAAAAAAAGTACTCGTGTACCTGAAGAACATAATTACGTGAACAGTGATTATATACGAGAGGCAGGAATTAGCTACACGAGAGGAAATTACATTACTCGAGTATATTGAACAGACTCGAGTATAAATTACAGAATGAACAATTCTTTGCAGATATAACCCTATGATTAAACTATATCAATGAATAGTGTTTTTCATTTTTGAATAGTACTTTAATATTAAAATATTCATATTTATATATTTTTGAATAAGGAAACTACGAGATCAAAACGGAGGCCCGAACGCGAGCCGAATTAAACGAAATTTGCACCGTAGGCGAACACTGACGCTACGAACACAACGGCGAAGTCAAAACCAGAATCTGACGAGCCATTCCCGAGATATTAATCTTTGAAATATACGGCGAACATAAACAATCCAAAACTTCAATCGCGCGCCGATACTCTAAAAATGCTCGGATTGCGACGAAACTTGACGAGCAGGTCCAAAATTACTTAACTTAAATTTCAAATGCAAAATCTTCTCATTACAACAAGAATTCGGCCTACTCGGCCGCACGGACGCGAAAATGCCTTCACGACATTGCGTCGTCAACTCGACGTTAAAAGTAACGCCACGACGTCATAAATCTGGCGTTGCCCAACAAATAAAATCTTCGAAAAAAATCGGGGGCGTTACAGACACTCCCCCTAAAAAGTAGTTTCGTCCCGAAACTTATCACAACTCCAAAACCAAACCAAAATCGATAAAACCATGTGTAACTGAAAACATAGCAACATACCCGAAACTAAGAGAAGAGGTGCGGATGAGATTCTCTCATGGCTGATTCCAATTTCCATGTCGCGCTCTCGACGTTTTGATTTCTCCAAAGAATCTTAACCATAGGGATGGTCATTCTCCGCAACACCCGCTCTTGAAAATCCAGAACACGAACAGGTTCTTCCACATAAGTAAGGTTGGGCTGAATCTGGGGTATCGAGTCGAGGACTTGACGATCATTACGAACACACTTCTGCAACTGGCTCACATGGAACACATCATGGACACCAGGAAAGGTCGCAGACAAATCCAGCCTATATGCTGACACTCTGATGCGCTCAAAAATCTGGAAAGGTCCCACATATCGGGGGTCTAACTTGTGGTTCCTTACAAACCTTTTAACGCCAGACATCGGAGAAACCTTTAGAAAAACAAAGTCTCCAACCGCAAACTCCAGATCGACCCTTTGCTGATTAGCATACTTCTCATAGCGCTCTTGTGCCACACGGAGCTTTTCCCGAATATGAGTCACGACACAATTCATCTCTTCAAGGGATTCCGGACCTAACAACGGTCTCTCACCAACTTCAGCCCAAAACAATGGGGTCCTACAATGCCTCTAATACAAGGCCTCAAACGGAGCCATCTGCAGACTCTCTTGATAACTATTATTGTAAGCAAATTTCATGAGTCTGAGACGCTCAACCCAAGCACCACCATAATCCAAAATATAACATCTGATCATATCTTCTACGATTTGATTTACCCTTTCCGTCTGACCAATAGTCTGCGGATGATAGGCGGTGGAATAACTTAAATTGGTACCCAACCCCTCCTGTAAACTCTTCCAAAAACGAGACGTAAATCTAGAGTCCCGATCTGATACAATGCTAATAGGCACACCATGTAATCTGATGACCTCTTCAAGATAGAGCTCAGCAATCTTCTTCATCGAGTAGCCAATCTTAAATGGAACAAAGTGAGGACTCTTTGTTAATCTGTCGACTATCACCCAAATAGAGTCGTTCCCACGGGGAGATTTTGGCAGACCGGTGATGAAATCCATTGAAATACTTTCCCATTTCCAACTTGGAATATCAAGCGGTGTCAACTTACCACCAGGCCTTCTATGATCATCCTTAACACGCTGACACGTAACATTCTGATACAAACTTTGCGATGTTATTCTTCATCCCTGACCACCAAACAATTTGCTTTAGATCTTTATACATCTTAGTGGAACCAGGGTGGTAGGATACACTGGAACCATGGGCTTCAGCACAGATCTTAGCTCGAATATCGCCAAAGGCGGGGACGCAAAATCTACCCCGATACTTCAAGGTGTCCAACTCATCAACAGAGAAATCAGGTAGCTCTCCCTTCACGGTTCTATTCCGGAGGTGCAACAAATCAGGATCATCCTTCTGATGTGCTCGAGTAAGGGAAATCCAAGAGGGTTCTTCTGCTTCTAGACTAGAAGGCACAGTACTACTCCCAACCTCAATATCCATCAACAAAAATTCTTCTACCAAGGACTGCACCGACAGATTAAAAATCTTAGCGGTCTTTCGACTCAAGACATCGGCTACTACATTAGCCTTTCCTGGATGATAAAGAATTTCCACTTCATAATCTGCCACATATTCTAACCACCGATGCTGGCGCAGATTTAGTTCCTTCTGAGTGAAGACGTACTTCAAACTCTTATGGTCAGTATAGATCTTGCACATCGCGCCATATAATAAGTGTCTCCAAAGCTTCAGTGCATAAATTACGGCAGTAAACTCCAAATCGTGCGTCGGATAGTTTCTCTCGTGGATCTTTAGTTGTCTCGATCCATACGCAATCACCTTACCATCTTGCATTAAAACGCAACCAAGTCCGATATGTGATCCATCAACATACACCACATACTCAACTCCTTCAGTAGGTAAGGTTAAAATCGGAGCAGTACATAATCTCTTCTTCAGCTCTTGGAAAGTCTCTTCACATTTATCACTCCAAATGAAAGCAGTATTCTTCTGAGTAAGTCTAGTTAGAGGAGCAGACAACACCGAAAATCCTTCCACGAATCTTCTATAATAGCCAGCTAGGCCAAAAAACTCCTAATCTCCTTTGGCGTAGAAGGTCTCTCCCACTCCATTACCGCAGAAATCTTAGTCGGGTCTACAGAAATACCATCCTTGCTTGCAACATGACCCAGAAAGGACACCTGAGGTAGCCAGAACTCGCACTTGCTCAGCTTTGCATATAACTTATGCTTCCTCGGGGTCGACGAAACCATACGCAAATGCTGAGTATACTCATCAACATTGTGGGAATACACCAAGACATCATCTATGAACACAATAACAAATCGGTCCAAGAAATCCTTAAACACCTGATTCATCAAATCCATTAAAGTAGAGGGTGCATTGGTTAAACCAAAAGACATCACCAGAAACTCATAATGCCCATGCCGAGAACGGAAAGCGGTTCGGGGAATATCTGCATCTCGAATCCTCAACTGGTGGTAGCCTGAGCGAAGATCGATCTTTGAAAATACCGAGCTACCACGCAATTGGTCGAATAAATCATCAATACTTGGAAGGGGATATCTATTCTTAATGGTTACCTTGTTCAATTCCCTATAATCGATGCAAAGTCTCATCGATCCATCTTTCTTCTTGACGAACAAAACAGGAGTACCCCATGGAGAAGTACTTGGCCTAATAAAATCACACCTCAGCAACTCATCGAGCTGAGTACGCAACTCGTCCAACTCACGTGGAGCCATACGGTACGGGGCTTTAGCAATAGGACGAGTACCCGGTTTGAGGTCTATCACAAACTCTATCTCCCTTTCAGGAGGAAGTCCTGGAAGACTATCAGGAAAAACATGTGGAAACTCTCGCACCACCGAGACATCCTCAAGACGTGGCGTAACAAAAGCTGTTTTCAGAGCAGAAATAGAAACCAAAAACGCCTCGCAACCAGACTCTATAGCACAATAAGTACGTACCGCAGAAATGACAGGAGAAACTCTGTCCTGAAATCCATAGACGCTCATAGGTTGTTCGTCGTCAATTCTGAAATCCAATCGCTTAGCCTTGCACTGGATGACCGCATCATACTTGGACAGCCAGTCCATGCCCATAATCACGTCAAAATCAGACAGATCCAAAATCATCACATCCGCATAAGCCATAAAATTCCCAAGATAAATAGGGCATCTCAGAACTCCTTGGTTAGATATCACCGAATCACCGGAAGGGAGCTTGACATTGAAGGAGCCTCCTAATTGGACCACACTCAAACGATGCTTATCGACAAATCTCCGGGCCACAAAGGAATGGGTGGCACCCGAATCGAAAAGAACGCACGCCCCCCTATTCCGCACCTTAAACTCCCCTAAAACTGTAACATACGTAACTAAACGAACGACAACTACGGCAATAATGATAATTAATAAGGATAAATTAAACTGAGTCTAACCTGATATCACTTGCGTAGAGGTTTGGGCTTCCTCGCTGGTCATCACGTTCAGCTTTCCCTTTCCTTTATCCAGGCTTGGTGGCGGTGGCAGAGCTTGAAGTGGGGCAGGCTGCAGTGTGGACTGAGCCTGGGGGCACGAAGACTTCTGGTGTGCCTTCTGCCCACAATGGAAGAAAACCCTTTCTTTCATCCAGCAACGAGTCACATCATGACCCTTCCTTGTACAGAACGAGCACACAAGCTCTCCTTTGGGTGCACCTTGGATGGCATGCACCTGCTGCTGCTTCAGGGTGGTAGTACTCTTGAAGCACCTTTCGTAGGGGTGGCCAGGTTGACCACAGAAGCTACATACATCCTTACTTCTCTTCTTCAAAGAAGGGTCAGATGCCCTGGAGCTACCATCCTCAACGCCTTTTCTTTTATCCTTCCTTGCTGCAGCGCCGCGGTTCTTGGCGTTTTCAATCGCCTCCACTTTTAAAGCGGCTTCCACTGCTTCAGCATAACTTTCAGCTTGGTAAGCGCATGCCAACTGCTGGACATCTCTTCTTAATCCTCCCAAGAAACATTTTACTCTACCCTCCTCAGAAGCTACCAAATCCGGAGCAAACATGCTCAGTTTGCTAAACTCAATTTCATACTCGCTCACGGTGAGCTGTCTCTGCTTTAAATGGAGGAAGTTATTCATCAGGCAGTCTTGCTCGACCAAGGGTAGAAACTTTTTCAGCAACATCTTCTTAAAAGATTCCCAAGTACAGCCTTCCTTCAGGCTCACTCTTTCCCGAATCCACCAACTCTTCGCCAGACCTTTTAACTGATAGGCTGCAATCATCACCTTCTGGTCTTCTAGAATTCCAGAATACGAAAACATCTCCTTGATGGAGATGATCCAATCATCTATAACCACAAAGTTAGCACTCCCGTCGAAGGTGGGAGGTCCCAACCGCTGGAAGTGCGATATGAAAATCATTTCTGGTGGTATCGTCATCGGGGGCACCAGAGGAGCATGGGTATCGGGCACGGCTTGGCCTAAGGTGGGCTCTTGCGCTGAAGGTTGCTGAGCATGAGTGGCAGACAATAAAGACTGAATTTGCGATTGCATCACAACCAACTGCCTTGACAGAGCCTCATTGCTCTGACGCAGACTCTCGATAATCACATCACTTTGCGCACCTGAAAACTCACCCTCCGACGGGGGAGTCGACCTCGTCGCAGGTCACTTTGACGGCATTTCTAAAAAGCAAACGAACAACTCATCAAAATCCTAGCTTTCGACAAAGCAACACAACTAGTTCAGACTATACTTAAAAGACACTTGCTCATGCTGCAACTTGCTCTGGGATTTTATAATGATGTTATGTCCTACTTAGGAGGATATCCTCTCATCCTATTAACTCTTATGCCTATGACATGAATGCATGTATTCTTTATTCTTTTTCTGATTTAAAACCATGTGTGTACATATGTCATCCCGCAAATCTTTAGCTTGGCATGTTGTGCTTATGCAATGTTATGCTATGCATGATTGTGCTATGCATTCTAAAAAGGCCCTAATGCATGTTATAAGCGGCGTACGCATGAAAATGTTATGCATCCCATACTACTTGACATTCTCATGCAATGAAAAAAGAAACTTGTTAGTCGCATTCATGTGATGAGGTTATGCATCCCATACTACATAACCCTCACATGTTGCCCCTATGGTGGATCCATATACAGACATATATTATGCATCTCATACTACATAATATGCCACGTATACTACATGTTATGCTATGAGTGTAGTGTTCGTGCTTTAGCCAAGACGTGCTGATGACATATCAGTGTGCGTATGATATGATGCTAAACACCTAATACCAACAAGGAAAGGTTGCCCCACAAAATGTCAAGCAACCTCCCTCTGATACCAACTGTCACAACCCGCATTTTCACCGCAATTAAAGCTTATCAGAGTAAGGGAAAATGCGCGTCATGATGCCACGTCAGCAGGGGATAACTGCGGACACTCAGGCAGCCACCAACTAAACATGAAGAAAGGTTCTTTTAAAGTTATTTTAAGGAAAATCAGTTACGAGAAGAAGTTAGCCGTATCCCTCATCTTAGTGGCTCATCTAATCCACGAATTAGAATATATTAAACGCTGCGGAAAAATACTTGATTAGATTAATCCAAACATCCTACATGAGTATAAACGTCCCCAAAGGACAACTCATGTTATGCAGAACTCTAAATTTATTATGGTAGGAAAGATAGCTTTTACGGTCGCTAAAAATAATAGGTTAGAGTTTCAAATTATGCAATGTATGAAGTAATAGTAGTAAATTTTTATAGTTGAAAATACCTAACATGCATTCCTAACATAAATCCTCCCAGAGAACAAGTAATCCACGATCACATTTAAAGAAATGAGCAGCTAGCAAGTATCATCAACAAACAAAAAATCAGTGGGCGCCAACAAACCGACACGAACCCACGAACAAAAGTATGTCTGAACTAGTGAAACTAAAAAGCCAACAAACTACCTCGCTAAGACGAGGCAAACAACCACGGCCCACACTGCCACCAGAAAACTCCAAAACCAGCACTACTACCTGCTACAGCTCTGAACCTGAGGCATTCCAAAGACAGAATACCTCAGCAAGAAGGTACAAGTAGTGACAGGAAAATTAATAAGCCAAATAAACAAAGGTCAACAGGGGTACCAACCCAAGACCAAAAGCACTTAAGTAAAGTACAAAAGAAAACAGGGCATCAACAGGAAAGGAACTCCTATGTGATAAATCACATTCCACAAGAGTACACCAGATGCACGGGGTTATAAGGTGACTACAAGAATATCTCACAAGAAAGAGAATACAAACCTTTATTAGGCACATGCGGTCGACTCTACCCAAAAACACGGCGAAGTGGTCACTCTTGGACACACCACCCAAAAACACCAGCGAGGTGGTCACTCTTGGACACACCACCCAAAAACAAAACGGATATATATTCCGTCTAACTACGAGGGAGTCTCATACTCTCCACCATACACCGCAGACATCCAAAAACCAGGTAGACTTCCACAGGGCACTAATGAAGGTAACAAACGCTGCGGAGGTGGAATCGTCCACTAACTCCCTTAATCAAGAAACCCAAAGAAACCATAACATAAATATCTCAGGTTTGGCTTGACAGATTCTACTTGACATTACTAGATTCGAGACGCGGTTGATCAACCCTTACGGACGATTTACACTCTTAGATAAACTCTAATACGTCTGATAACGATAAATAAGCCAATTAACGCCAACACTAAAAACATTCTATCAAACCAATATGAAGTTACCAGATTCAGTTAGCAAAACAAGATTTAGAAATTTTCAAGTGATCGAAAAATTAAACATAGCTATAACTTGGAAAGAAGATCAAGGAACAAAACTCACTCGTTACCATTAAATCGGACAAGGAGAAATGAGGGGAAATCACCACTAGCCTTGGTTTTATCGAAAAATTCCACTGAATCACTCCACGTCGTAGATCGGGGCAAAAAGGATGCGGGAGAAGTTGAAATCTAGACGAAAATGGCCGAAATAGAGGTTAGGGCCGAAAAACCCTAACGAGAACTCTCAAGAAACGGGGAAGAAATTACCACGATGGCGTAGCTCTCGGCGAGAGCTTTCCGGATCTATGTTCGGATGAAGATTTCGAGCACAGGAGCGCCGTCGGTGGCCACCGGAAGGTTCACGAAATATTTCTCCCTCATGCTCACGCCGCTCTGGTTCGGGAGGAAAAGAGTCGGAGAAGATGATGAAATTCACTCTGATAAAATCATGTATATAAATATATACACATATATATGTATAAAAAGATATGTAAATATATATATAAATATATATATTTATAAATAGTTCTGTCCAAAAACGGAGTATTTACGCCCGGGTGCGCGGAAGATGAAAATAAAGGTTTAGGATTGCTTCAAATCGAAAAGTAGTCAACATGAAAGTTGTAGATCTCGTCGAGACCCACAAATTTCATGTTAACCATTTTCCCATACGACATCGTTTTGATGCTCAAAAAGACTCCCGAACGTAACCTGCAACGGGCTACACGAGAACAAGCTTACGGGTACTCGAGAGGTAGAAAACGGCTACTCGAGTAGTTCAGAAAGACTACTCGAGTAGTTCAGAAAGACTACTCGAGTAGTTCAGAATGACTACTCGAGTAGTTCAGAAGACTACTCGAGTAGTTCAAAATAGCTACTCGAGTAGAAGAAAAAAAAGTGCTTGTGTACCTGAAGAAAATAATTACGTAAACAGTGATTATACACGAGAGGCAGGAATTAGTTACATGAGAGGAAATTACATTACTCAAGTATATTGAACAACACTCGAGTATACAGACTCGAGTATAAATTATAGAATGAACAATTCTTTGCAGATATAACCCTATGATTAAACTATATCAATGAATAGCGTTTTTCATTTTTGAATAGTACTTTAATATTAAAATATTCATATTTATATATTTTTGAATAAGAAAACTACAAGATCAAAATGGAGGCCCGAACGCGCGCCGAATTAAACGAAATTCGCATCGTAGGCGAACACTGATGCGACGAACACAACGGCGAAGTCAAAACCAGAATCCAATTAGTCATTCCCGAGATATTAATCTTCGAAGTATACGGCGAACATAAACAATCCAAAACTTCAATCGCGCGCCGAGACTCCAAAAATGCTCGGATTGCGACGAAACTTGACGAGCAGGTCCAAAATTACTTAACTTAAATTCCAAACGCAAAATCTTCCCATTACAACAAGAATTCGGCCTACTCGACCGCACAGACGCGAAAATGCCTTAACGGCATTGCGCCATCAACTCGACGTTAAAAGTAATGCTACGACGTCATAAATCTGACATTGCCCAAACAAATAAAATCTTCGAAAAAAATCGGGGGAGTTACAGCAATTCTTCTCCACAAATTGTTGAAGATAGTGAAGATGAAGACACTGAAATCAGTGTAGAACCAACAACAGCTATAATTCTACAAGAGAAATTAACTCCCCAAGCTGTTGCTCCACCAACTCCACTTACTGAATTTGTCACACTTAGAGATCACCCTATATCTCAAGTGATTGGAGACATTTCAATTGGTGTGCAGACCAAGCATAAACTCAACTAAGTCTGATGCATGCCTGCTTCATATCTCTAACTGAGCCCCAATCCATAAAAGATGCAGAGCAAGATCCACACTAGATTATTGTAATGCAAGAGGAGTTCAACCAGTTTGAGAGATGCAGAGTTTGGGATTTAGTTCCAATACCAAAAGACTACCTAGTCTTTGGAACTAAATGGATATTTAGAAACAAACTAGATGCCCAAGGTACTATCATAAGGAACAAGGCAAGGCTGGTTGTTCAAGGATACAGACAAGAGGAAGGGATTAACTATGACCAGACATTTGCACCTGTTGCATGGCTAGAAGCAATCAGAATCTTCCTTGCATATGCTGCCTACAAAAAGTTCAAAGTTTACCAGATGTATGTCAAAGGTGCATTCTTGAAGGTGAACTTAAAGAAGAGGTTTATGTGGAGCAACAACCAGGTTTTATCTCTCCAACTCACCCTTATTATGTCTTTAAATTGCATAAAGCTCTCTATGGTTTAAAGCAAGCTCAAAGAGCTTGGTATGAAACCTTAGCTAGCTTTCTTCTAGAGCATAAATTTTCTACATGCATTGTAGATAGGACATTATTCACTAGACACCATTAGGATGAAATCTTATTAGTATAAATCAATGTAGATGATATTATTTTTGGGTCTATAGATTCCAAACTATGCAAGAGGTTCTCTGACCTCATACATTCCAAGTTTGAAATGAGTAGTATAGGTGAGCTCTCCTACTTCCTTGGTCTCCAAGTGAAGCAGCTGCCTGATGGCATCTTCATATCTCATTCTAAGTTTGCTAAGGAGCTAATCAAAAAGTTTTGGATGTTAGATGCCTCAGCCAAGAAAACACCTATGGCTACAAATACTGTAATTGATTCTGATGAACATGGGAAACCTGTAGATCAGAAATTATATAGGGCCATTGTTGGGTCCCTATTATATCTTACAGCAAATAGACCTGACATAATATTTGCTACATTCCTTTTTGATAGGTTCCAGGTGAACCCTAAAGAATCTCACCTTATTTTCTTAAAAAGGATTTTAAGATATATAAAGAGTTGTCCTAGTCTAGGACTCTGATATCCAACTGAGTCAGAATTTGAGTTGACTAGATACTCAGATACTGACTTTATTGGATGTAGAGTAGACAGAAAAAGCACCTCAGGGACATGTCAGTTCCTTGGTGTTAGACTATTGTATTGGTTCTGCAAAAAGCAGTCATCTATGTCTACTTCAACTGCTGAAGCAGAATACATAGTAGCTGGTAGTTGTTGTTCCCAGATGATTTGGATTCAGAACCAACTCCTAGATTATGGCTTCAACTTAAATAATTCAACCTTAATATGTGATAACACAAGTGCAATTTCCATTGCATAAAATCCAGTACATCATAGTAGAACTAAGCACATAGACATCAGGCATCATTTCATTAGAGAGTGTGTGGACAAAAATAAAATTAAGCTTGTCTACATCTACACTGATTTGCAAAGAGAAGACATCTTCACCAAACCCTTGGATGAGAGGAGCCATCTGTTCTTTATAAATCAGCTAGGTATGATCAATGGAGAGTCCTTAATTTAAATTTATGTCTGTGGTCGAAGAATTTGTCACTATTCGTCGAATGGAGATCGACAAACTGAGAAAAGTTCCTGAGAAATTTGTCGAACTGAGATCAACAAACTCTTTGTGTGTGAAGCTCTTTTCGTTGAATGGAGATTGACAATATTGCTTCAGAAACTTTTAGTTGAACTAAGATCGACGAAATGTTTTCACTTCTTCTGAGTGAGATCGACGAACTCTTTTGTCAATAAAATATTTCGTCGAACTGAGAACGAAGATTTTTTATTTTTCATCGGATGGAGTCTGCCGCTTCATATTCTAAAAAAACATATATCTAGGTTTTCTTCGAGCTCCGTCCCGCTCATTATGTTCCCTTGCACTTGATCTCTCTTTTTTCTTTTGCAGGCGAGCAAATGATGATTCCGGCGAACTCCCTTGCTGCAATGAAGTTCGACACAGGATTTGATGTTGATTTCGACTCGTTCTCCCATATTGATCAAATATTCATCAACATCCTCCAATTGTGCAAAGAACAAAAACTAACGAAGTTTATGACTACCCAGATCAAAATATCAGCAAATGAAATAAGGGAATGGGTTTTCTCTACGACATCTCCTGATGCAGACACCATGACAGGCACTATCAGCGACACACAGGTTATTCTTTTTTCCTACTGTTCTTACTGAATTTTTTGATTTATCTACCAGATAAGATGATATCGAAATAGACACTGATGAATTTGAGAATATGCTGAGCACCATGGGTGATTCAGGAGGAAACCCCAATAAACTGTTGAAAAAGAATTTGTCTGTTCAATATAAGTTTTTGGCAGACATAGTCGGCAAGGTTTTGCTGGGAAAACACACCGCTCATGATTAAATTACCAGGGACCAATTTCTGGTTATGTGTGATGTGGTTGAGAAAAAAGCAGTTAATTGGGGAAAACTATTGTTCGATTTGATTAAGAAGAAAAATAATAAGAAAGAAGTATGCTTTGGAAGGATTCTGGGAATCTTTCTTCAAGAAAAGGCTCATGAACTACTGGTCTCCACGATAGTGTTCATTAATGCCTCGAAGAGCCTTACTTCTGCCCTTTTCGGCAGATGGGAGAGGACAATCGTTAGGCCATCCAAGGCTTCATCCTCATCCCGGACTTCCTGAGAGCACCAGGGCAATGCCAGCCACTCCTCCACCTCCAGAATAAATTCCTCCCTTTACCAGCATTCCTTATCCTCCTCAACCTCAACAACAACATCAACCTACACCAGTTCTATCTCCAGAACATACCACACCACCTCCACATTCTCCACCCCCAATTAATCACTCTGAAATTCTATCTGACATTCCATCTGAAATTCCATCTACCTTACAACCCTCCTTCAATCTTTTGTCTCCTCAATCATCTCCACATAATTCTCTAATCCAGGAACCCATCTCCTCACCCATAACCACAATTCCCCTTTCTACCACTGCAACTCCTTCTATTCATATCCCTTTAGTCATCCACACTGACATTCCCTCTACTGCTCCAGACTACACCCACACAGATTTCTCCAATGTATTCTCTATGTGTTCCAATTATGGGCATCACACTCCTTACTCCTCCACTGCTCTAGAACCCCTATATCTAAATTTTTCTGATATAGCTAAAGATCTGCTTGCATTTATTTCTCCCACTTTTGGGAAGCTAATAGCTACTGCTATTGCTCCTCTTTCTGCTTCCATCACCTCTCTATTTTCCAAAATTGCTGCTCTGTCCTCTGTCCCTTCTTTATGGGGACTTGCTTCAGGACCCTGTGAACCCAGTCAGGGGGAGATGCTCTGTGAAGAAGCTCCAGTTCCTCCCTGTGCAGCAGCAGCAGCAGATTCTGAGATGACTAATGATTCTGCAGATGAAGCTCCTCTAGCATAAATCATTGAATTATTTATAGATTCTGACACATATATGACTGATTCAGTTATAGCAGAAATAAATACTATTGGTGATATATTTTAAATACCATAGTCAACCTAGATTCTTTACTAGATTTATTTAGTTTTGCTTATGGAGATTTTCTACCTAGTTTTTCTAATCAGCAGTCTATGGCTATAGTTCCCTACACTTCTCAAATAAGCCCTACAGTTGCTAAGCAACTTAAGGCAAGTTTTGTAAGAATAGAGCCTATAATAGTATCAGCCCCCAAGGCTATTTCTCCCTAGAAGGCTATCTCACCTCCTACATATAAAATGGATGATAGTCCTCTTCCAGAACTAGATGAAATTATTTTGGCAGACATTGAAGAAGAGAATAAGTTACTTTCTGAAAATGTTGCTGAAGTTGTAGTTGTAGAATCTCCAGTCCAGCCTCAGGCTTACAAGCAGATATCCACAGATATTCTGAAGTCCATTGATATCTTATATGATAATCCTCAATGATCTTCTGATGATGATGATGATGATGATGATGATGATGATGATGATGATGATGATGACTCTGAGGATTTTGATAATACTAAAGCTAAGAAGAAAGTTATTAAGAAGAGAAAGGTTGTTCCTAAAGCTGCTCCCAAACAAAATCACACTCGTGATGCTCCATACAACATTCTACATAATATTACTTCATATATAGGGATGCTTGCATGGATGTGGCTTTCCAAGAATGAGCAGAAAGCCAGGAAGAAGAGTAGAAGGTACTCTCCTCCTCCTCAAAGGAACTGGAGAGGTCCTCCTCCTCCAGCAGCTGGTGCTTCAGGAAGTAGTTCTCAGAAATCTACCTCCTATGCTCAAACTTATCAAAGTCATCAAGGTAGATCTTCAAAATCTCAAGGAAGCAGTCAGCAGAGATATTCTTCAAGAAGCAGACAGCAACAGAAACAACAGCAAGCATTTGTAATTGATAAATCTGAAAAAGCTGAAAGTCCAAAAAAGCCAGCATCACCACCAGTTCCATTTGTATATTCAGAACAAGATAATACTTTAAGAATGGCCAGATTTTAAGAGCTAGTGGGACTCTCCATGATTAATAAAGCCAAAGAAGAAGGCATAGATCCTTCTCAATACTATACCATATCAACCTACAGAAAAGAAGAGCTGAAAAGGTATGAAAAGGCTAAGAAATTTATCAATGTAGATGCTTACATGAATTTGCATCCAGAGGCTATTGTACCAAGAGCTACCTCTGTCAATATCATTGGAGCTGCTGACATGACAATGTCTAGAAGAGAAGCAGCTAACCCCAACAGAGAAGTTAAATTCAGACAGCCCTATGAGCCAGCTGATAAAGGAAAGCAAAAGAAGAATAAATGATCATTCTGTTTAGTTTTTATATTGTCTGAACTTTATTTATTATTAACTGTCACAAAGCTACTGTTTATGTACATATCTGCTGAATATTTCAAATTTTCTGCCAAATATATTTTATGTTGTTTTGTGATAATTCTCTTTTTATATTATTAGTAACCTCACCAAAATAGAGGGAGATTGTTGGATCCCTAGTTTTATTTGGGCTAGATTCACTAATTAGGATGAGTTTTGACCTATAATGTATGGCCAGGGTCATGTATTTGAGTCCTATAGTTTAGGCTAAGTCATTAGGTTCAACCTTGATGGACCATCCAGCAGAAGACTTCAGAGGACTCAAGACTTAGAAGAAACCAAAGTTCTGTATATAAGTTCAACGTTTGTCGAACTCAGCTCAATGATCGTCGTTCGCAGATTGACGAACTCAGAGTTAATTCTCTGAGTTGAGCTCGATGATATTCAAGCTCAGGTCGACGAAGTCTGGAGTTCAACTTCAACACATTCTTTCCAGATTACTTTCGCTGAACTCAGCTCGACGAAGATAGATTATCAGCTCGACGAACTTGGAGCGTAGATTAGGCAAGTTATCTCCAGAATGCAGTTCACTAAGCTTTGGTCGACGAATAGGTTTTCTCAGGTCGACGAACAGGATTTCTCAGCTCGACGAACTTGGATCTCCAGTCGACGAAATCTGTTCAGAGGTCGACAAATTCTGTCCAAGCCTGACTTAGAGTTTTTCCCTCCTTTCTGTCCTTACTTTCTATATTATCTAGCAGTGATTTCTCTGAGTAATTAATGAACATATTCTCTTGAATATTGCCATTATTGGCAGCATTGATTATGGTCTTCATCAGGGATTAATTACTTGCTTAATTTATTAGGACAGTTGGGAAACTCATTAAAGTAAATATTCTGCAGCCGATTTTCATTCTCCAGGCAATCAGCAATTAATGTAGGGAATTCAAAAGTCAAAGGAGAATTTCGACAGAGAATATAAAAGAGATTTTCTCTTTCAAACGACAACAACATATTAAAGAAAAATACAGAACCAGAGAACACAGAAAGATATTCAGAAATTCTCTGTTCAAGAAAACAACATGTTTTCACCTTGATCTTACTGAAGAAGAAGAAGAACAATCACAATCTAGAGTCTTCTTCAACTTCAACTCCATGAGCTTTCAAGGACAACAAACTCTGAATCAGTCAGAAGTTCCCCAAATACTTCAAGTCAAGACAGAAGACCTACACCCTGAGCAAGGCTCCAAGTGATTTCTGGAGGAGTCTTGACAACAGCAAATCCACTAGTCTTCTCTGTTGATTAGAGAAAGAGAAGACATCATAAAATCTCTCTACCCCCTCTTGTAAAAGGGTTTATTAACTCCCTTCAAAATTTTATTTTTGGTTTTTGGGCACCTGATCAAAAGCTCAAAGGGTTGTGAGATCTCCCTAGAAATAGATCTTATGGTGGCAGTCTCCTGATCAAAAACGTGCTAGTGGATTCCTACCAGGGTGGTAGAAGAGTGGATGTACCCAGGTTGGGGAACCACTATAAAATTTTTGTGTCATCTGGTTGTTCATTTTCTGTGTTGTTCTTGTTGTGGCTGTGATATGCTAGTTGTGCTGTGATAGATTAGGATAGCTGTGCGGTGGTAGATTAGCTTAGATTGCCATTTCTTTCTATTACTACTACTAGTATCACTAATATACTCTGATAATATTTAAAACAGTCAGAACGTTTTAATGACTTTATTCACCCCCACCCCCCTCTAGAGTAAATCAAATCTAACCCCTATCTTTCAGGCCCCAAGCCATATTCCACAGACAGTCAATGGGATTACAAGTTAAATATCAAGAGACCAAACGAATTCTAACTCAGAGAATTCTAGCAGAAGCTTCATGGTTACCCGCATTAGGTTTTGATAGGATGGCACAACAGTTGTGCACGCAGCGGAATTAATGAACAAGAAAACCCAAAAGAGTTCGGATCTAACGATGAACATTAATCAAGAAGTAAATGCATTGAAATAAAAATACCTTTGAGAGATTGAGTCTATACTCACCCAAGGTGCTCCGAATGATTCCAATGAATGGCAATGGCTAGAGTCCCAAGCATAGAATAGTGTCCACACCTCTACGGATATCCACACGAGCACGGAGAAACCTAGACTCTTATTTCACAAGATCTAGGACGGAATTAGGTTTTCCCACAACGTCTCCACTGACTACTAGATTCGTTTAAAGAGAGGTGGCGGTGATGAATACGATGCGCAAGAAACTTTTTATGGTGACGGTAGATGGTTGGCGGTGGGCGGCAGCGTGCGGGTTTCGCGACTTAGCGTAATAGTTCCGTCGTTGGGAAGGGAAGGCCATCGCTCGATTAGGTTAGAGGAAATGAACAGTTACTAGTCCTTGGTTTACTGTAGAAATCCTATTTATACAGCTACCGAACCAAGACATAAACCACAGACAAGCTCAATCGGAATTAAAGGAAATAAACCGGACTAAACAGAATTCGTCGAGTATCACATTGATATTCAAAAAATAAAAGATATTCGTCGAGATAAGAAGGATATATTCAACGAATCGAGACAGAGAAAATCATCCAGGTATTAAGAGGATATTCAACGAATCGACGATACTCGATGAATCGCGATACTTGACAAATGAGTCTAATTTGTCAAAACTTTCATGAGAATACTCGATGAATCTGAGACATAAGCGTTGAGACGTCATGACGATACTCGAAAAATTCGAACCATTCGTCGAAACCTCTCAGCTATACTCGATGAATTTCCCTTAGAATATTTTGACCACTTACTTGATGATCCATATTCACAATACAGGTCCCGGAATGAAATTCCTTCACATCCAGAACGTCATAGGCTTGGTCCTTCACTCATATATCATATGAGCAGGGCCAACGGAAACCTTTCCCAATTCTCAAGAGCTCTTATGTGTGACCCCATAGGCTCTTATTGCGTTGGAAGTGAGGCCACATGTTTACCATGGTAATACCAACAGTCTCCCACTTGATCTTGAAAGTATCAAACAACAGCTTCACAAACAATGAGCGGCATATTGGATCCCTAGTTGGATTTGGGCTAGGTTCACTAAGTTAGTATGTTTGACCCAATATATATAGTCATGGTCATGTATGAGTCTAGAGTCTAGGCCATGTCCTTAGAGTCAACACTACATGGACCAGCTATCAACAGACTACAGAAGACTCAAGACTTAGAGAAATTCCAAACTCAGAAAATGAGTTAGACATTCGTCGAACTCAGGTCGACGAAAGTCGTGCTTATCTCGACAAAATCAGAGAATTCTCTGAGCTGAGCTTGATGAACTTGAATCTCAGGTCGACGAATTCAAGAGTATACTTCAACACCAAGTCTAGAACTCTTCACACTTAACTCCAATCGACGAACTTAGTTCTCAGGATGACGAACTTAGTTCTCCGGTTGATGATCTCAGGGTATTCTACTTCAACATCTTATTTCAGAAACATCTAAGTATTTGAAGTCCATCTTCACACTCTAGTCGACGAAGTAGAATATTAGCTCGTCGAATTTGGATCTTAGTTCGAGGATTTCTGCATCATCTACTTCAACACTATAATACCAGAAACAACTAAGTATTCTAAGTCCAGAATCACACTCCAGTCAACGAACTCACCTTCTCAGCTCGATGAACTTAGACCACAGTCTTGGCAAGATTTATTAAGTAGCATTAGAAGTTCTCAGCTCGACAAAACTAGTTCTCAGGTTGATGAACCCAATTCTAAGGTCGACGATTTCTGGACATGTTACTTCAACATTTTTAAGTCCAAGAAATATGGAGTTCTGTTATTCAGTCGACGAAGTTATATTCTCAGCTCGACGAACTTGATGCACAGAATTGACGGGTCTAGAGAAAGCTATTGTCAGTTCTTAGGTCGACGATCTTGGATCTTAGCTCGATGAACAAAGGTTATCTGGTCGACGAACTTGACTTCTCTGTTCGACGAACTCTGGACACAGATCGACGAATTCTGCTCAACGAATTCTGTAAAGTTCCAGACTCAGGGATTTCCCTCCATCTGTCCTTTTTCTATTGTAATAATTCCTGAGTAATCAATGCATAAATATTCTTTGAATATTACCGTTAGAAATAAGCATTGATTACAGTCTTCACCACAATTATTGCTTGTCGTTTTTCCATGGGGCAGTTGGGTAAACCAATCAATGCAAATATTCTCCAGGCCGTCAGAAATCAATGCAGAGAGGAATTCAAATATCAAAAGGAAATTCATATGGAAAATATAAAAGGGATTTTCTTTCTCTTCCTAAAGAGCTATCTAGCAGTAGTCAGAAATATACAGTGAACAAGGATTTTTTTTCATCTCTCTCGACAGCACATAGAGAATATATAGACTATAGAGCTCACAGGGCAGCAACACTGTCAAGAGACAAGAAGACCTAGCCCTAGACCAGAGAAAGAACATCAAGCTGAAGAAGAAGAAGAACAACCATTCAAATCAAGAGTCTTCTTCTGTCTTCATTCCAGGATTATTCAAAGGACAACAAATATTCCATCTCTCAAGGAGTTCCTGGAATTCATCTGGTCAAAGCAAAAGCTTGAAGACCTTCACCCTGCAGCAAGTCTTCAACTTCCTGAACCATTCTATTTCTCAGGGGTAGCCTTTGCTAACATCATTCTACCACTAGAGTTTTCTTAGTTGTATCTGAGAAAGAGGAGACAAAATCACTCTCTCACCCCCACTGTATAAAGGGTTCTTAACTCCCTTCAAAAGTTATTCCTGGTTGCAAGACACCTGATCAAAAGACTTGAGGTTTGGTTTTTGAGCACCTGATCAAAAAGCTCATTAGTGGCAGTCACCTGATCAAAAACCTGAGTGGATTCCTACCAGGGTGGTAGAAGAGTGGATGTACCCAAGTTTAGGGGAACCACAATAAAATTCTTGTATTGTCTGGGTTGCTCTTTTTCTTTTGTTCTTGCTATGGCTGTGATAACTAGGTTGATGTGTTTGTGTTTTTAATTTAATTCCTGCAGTACTAGAACTAGATTGAATTAGTTAGAAAAATTTTATAAACCCTAAATACTCTATTCACCCCCCCCCCCTCTAGAGTATTTCAGATCTAACCCTTACTTTCAATTGGTATCAGAGCAGGTTCCTTTGGTTGTACAAGCTAGCCCTTGAACCAAAGATCCTGAGTTAGATCTGCCTTTTATTTCTGTTAGTTTTATATTCACAGCATGGGACAGAATAAGGACTATGCAAGCACCAGACCTCCAGTATACAATCTAAATAGGTTTTTGATCTGGAAGGCAAGAATTAAGTTATATATGAACTCTATTGATGAGGATATCTACAATTCCATCTTGAAAGGTCCTCCTCAAGCTACTACATCTACATCTACAGCAGCTTCAAGCACAAATAAAGTTCCACCACCTGAGTGGATTTAAGCCCAGAAGAAAGCAAAGGTTGCTGATGTCAAGTCCATGAACATTATGGCCCAAACCATGTCACATGACATCTTCCAGAAGTTGGCTGAATGCACATCAGCCAAGGCCATTTGGGATTCCCTTAATCAAATGGTGGCTGGATCTGCTGATGAAAGAAATGATAGAAGATCCAACCTCATATCACAATATGAGAACTTCAAGAAGGAGGAAACTGAATCAGTTTCAGATATGTATAATAGGCTGAGCTCAATCATCAATGAGCTAAAGACATTGGACAAGGACATCACCCTCACTAAGGTGAATGACAAAATCCTCATGTGCTTCCCAAGCTCATGGGATTCAAGGATCTGGCCCATCAAGCAGGCCAGGAGCCTATATGAGATTTTTACAGAATCTCTTTTAGGAAAGCTCAAGTCCTATGAGCAGCTGATCAAATACAGAGAAGCAGCTGAGCAGAGAACACCTCCTCCAGCAAGGAAGGAGCACCGCATAGCTTTTAAAGCAGGTGAAGAAACTGAAGTCTCAACTATGAATGAAGAGCTGATGAGTCTCTTTGTCAATAGATTCTATAAAATGGTAAGGAAGGATTTCAGAAGGAGTCATCCAAGCAGGATGACAAGCCAAGGTATGACAAAACCCCCACTAAATAAGTGGTTTGCTTTGGCTACAGGAAACATGGACACTTCATCTCAGAGTGTCCAGAAAATTAAAAGAAGGAAAAGAGAAGAGAGAAGGACTCTAGGAGACAGCAAAGTAGTAGGCCTTCTTCCAGCAAATACAAGAAGAAGGAGAAAGGCTTTGTAGGTGAATCCTGGAGTGAAACTGAGGATGAATCCACATCCTCCAGCTCCAGTGAAGATGAGGAAGAGGCAAGAGACAAAGAAGTATGCATCATGGCCATTAATGCCTCCAGGAGTCATTCAGATGAAGAAGAGTCTGACAATGAAGAAGCTTCAGAGACAGAAGCTGATCAGGTACACTTATCTTTTGACTATAATTCTGATGCTTTCAAAATTGAATTTAAAACCATGTGCATAGATTTAATAAATTCAGAAAAGGAAATCAAGGCACTTAGGGAAAAATTATTAAACTAGGAAAACATCATCTCTGAAAACATCAAGTTAAAAGAAGAACTAATATCAGCTAATAAACAAATTGACTCTTTAAAAACTGAACTATATTAGGCCAAACAACTTGAGGAATCTCTTAATGGGAGAAGCCTTAAGCTGATGGACATCACAAGCACAGTCAATGCCAGACTAAATGGCAAGCTGGGCTTGGGTGCTTCATTAAGTTTGCCCCCCATTCTTAAGAAGAATATTTTATCAACCCCCATCAAATTTGTTTCTGCTAAGGGCAAAGAAATAATAAACCATAAACAAACTACAAAAGAAATGCCCAAATTAAAATATCAAAATAACAGAAACCATAAAACCCTAAATAAAAACAAAGTTCATCATATTTCGTCAAACTTAGATCGACGAAATATGACCAGTTCATCGAACTCAAGTCGATGAACGTTGAACGCAAATTTATATAATAATCATTCGTCTTACTATGATCGATGAACTTTATATGGTTCGTCGAGCAGCGATCGACAAACTTGGGACACAGAAAATGACTATGTTCATTCTCTGAGCAGAGATCGACGATCTCATCCCATTTCGTCGAACTCTAGGTGACGAACTCACAACAATTCATCGAACCCAGTCAGACTTAACAAAAACTATAATTATAACACCAACTTAATTCAAACTAAGAAACAATTTAACCCTCTTGTTGATTGGATGATACCACCTAGAAGATATCACCCCTTAGGATATAAAACACAACCTAAATTTTCTGTGATATTTAGCTTTTCTTATCAGCACAACAAATGACCCAAGGTAACCCGGGTCAAGAACAACTAACTGTTTTTATTATAGGAAAAGGGTTGTCTAGTGATTAATCAAACATGGTACCTGGACAGTGGATGCTCCAAACACATGACTGGAAGCAAGGACAACCTAATCAATTACAAGTCCAAGCTGGGAACAAAGGTAATCTTTGGTGATTCAAAGTGTGGCCAGTCTGATGGCTATGGAGAAGTAAGAATTGGAGCTGTCACATTCAAAAAGGTGACCTATATAAGTGGACTCAAACATAACCTCATCTCCATAAGCCAATTATGTGATGAAGGTTATCAGGTACATTTCAACTCAAAAACTTATATTATTTCTAATAAAGAAAAACAAAATGTTTTAATTGGAAATAGACAAGGAAACATTTATTTAGTTGATTTCTATTCTGCCAATTCAGATATTTGTTTGCTTAATATAGCTTGTAATCAAAATGAATAATAGCATAAAAGACTAGGACATGTAAACATGAAAAACATTGCTAGGTTATCTAAAGACAGTCTTGTAAGAGGTTTACCTTCTGGTCCCTACAAGAAGGAAGGCCTTTGCAGGGCTTGTCAACTAGGCAAGCAAACCAAATCTAGTTTAAAATCAATTAATAAAAGTGATTCATCTAGGATCTTGTACTTGCTACACATGGATCTCTTTGTACCCATTGCAGTACAAATCCTAGGAGGGAAATCCTACACTCTAGTCATTTTAGATGATATCTCAAGATTCACTTGGGTGTTCTTTCTGAGATCTAAGTCAGATACCTTTAAAATTCTTACAGATTTTCTCAGGACCATACAGATTGAGTACTCTACTCATGTTGCATTGATCAGAAGTGATCATGGTACAGAGTTTGAGTCTCTTCTTATGTATGAGTTCTGTGAGAAGGAAGGTATTAGGCACTACTTCTCAACTCCTAGAGCTCCCCAACAAAATGGGGTAGCTGAAAGGAAGAATAGAACCCTGATTGAAGCTACAGGCACATTACTTGCAGATGCTTATATGCCACTATCCTTTTGGGCAGAGGCTGTAAGTACAGCAAATTATGTACTGAATAGAAGTTTGATACATAAACTAAAGAATAGTACTCCCTATGAATTACTTAAAGGGAAGAAACCTAAAATCACCTATTTTAAGTATTTGGATGTGTATGATATATACATAATAATAACAAGAAATACATTAGAAAGTTTGAAGCTAAGGCTGAAGAGGGAATCTTTCTAGGATATTCCCAAGTAAGCAAAGCTTATAGGGTGTTTAATAAATCAACCTTTAAAATTGAGGAATCTATACACGTTACCTTTGATGAAACTAACATGTCTTATAAGGAGAAAGAGATTTCTACCAATAATCCTTTGCAGGTACCTCACTTGTGTGAGAAATTGGATGGACTGAACCTTACCCAAGAGGCTCCAACACATCCTTCTCCACAGGTTGATGAAGACAGTGAAGAGGAAAGCACTGAAGTGACTGAACTTCATCCAATAGCAAACATAATTCCACAAGAGGAATTACATCAAAATGTTGTTGTTGAACCAACTCCACCCACTGATCTTATCATACTAAGGGATCACCCTAGATCCCAAGTGACTGGAGACATAACAGTAGGTGTACAGACAAGGCATCAACTCAACCAAGACTTGATGCATGCATGTTTTCTCACTCAAGTTGAGCCTCAATCCATACATGATGTTGAGCAGGATCCCCACTAGATCATTATTATGCAAGAAGAACTCAACCAGTTTGAGAGATGTAGAGTTTGGTATTTGGTTCCAAGACAAAAAGACTACACAGTCATTTGAACCAAATGGGTATATAGAAAAAAACTAGATGCCCAAGATGCAATTGTGAGGAACAAGGCTAGGATTGTTACTCAAGGATATAGGCAAGAAAAAGGCATAGACTATGATCAAACCTTTGCACCAGTTGCAATGTTAGAGGCAATCAGAATCTTTCTTGCATATGCTGCCTACAAGAAGTTCAAGGTATATCAGATGGATGTAAAGAGTGCTTTTCTAAATGGAATATTAAAAGAAGAGGATTATGTTGAACAACCTCCAGGTTTTGTTTCTCCAACTCATCCCTCTTATGTATTTAAACTGCATAAAGCCCTATATGGTCTAAAGCAAGCTCCAAGAGCTTGGTATGAGACCTTAGCTAGTTTTCTGATAGAGCATGATTTCACTAGAGGCATAGTATATAAAATACTATTCAATAGACACCATAAGGATAAAATCTTGTTAATACAAATCTATGTGAATGACATCATATTTGGATCTACTGACTCTAAACTATGCAAGAGGTTTTTTTACCTCATGCATTCTAAGTTTGAGATGAGTAGCATGGGTGAGCTCTCCTACTTCCTTGGTCTCCAAGTGAAGCAGCTACCTGATGCCATCTTCATTTCCCAAGCAAAGTATGTTAAAGAGCTTCTTAAGAAGTTTGGGATGGCTGATGCCTCAGCAAAGAAAACACCTATGGCTACTAATGTTGTAATAGACTCTGATCCATATGGGAAACCTGTTGACTAGAAGTTATATAGGGCCATTATTGTGTTCCTACTATATCTTACAGCTAGCAGACCTAATATCATGTTTGTCATATGCCTTTGTGCTAGGTTCTAAGTGAACCTAAAGAATCTCACCTAATTTTTTTAAAAATAATTTTGAGATATATAAAGAGTTGTCCCAGTCTAGGCCTATGGTATCCTACATAGTCAGAATTTGGTTTAATTGGGTATTCAGATGCATACTTTGCTGGATGCAGGGTTGACAGGAAAAGTACCTCAGGAACTTGCCAGTTCCTTGGTATGAGATTAGTGTCTTGGTTCTGTAAGAAACAATCATCTGTGTCTACATCAACAGCTGAAGCAGAATACATAGCTGCTGGTAGTTGATCCCAGATGTTGTGGATTCAAAACCAACTCCTAGACTATGGTTTCAACTTAAATAATTCAACTCTACTATGTGATAACACAAGTGCTATATCCATAGCATAGAATCCAGTCCATCACAGTAGGACTAAGCATATAGACATTAGGCATCATTTCATAAGAGAGTGTGTAGACAAAAATAAAATTAAACTTGTCTATATCTACACTGATTTACAAAGAGCTAATATTTTCACCAAATTCTTGGATGAAAAAATCACTTGTTCTTTATAAATCAGCTTGGAATGATCAATGGAGAATCCTTAGTTTAATTTTTGTCTGCACTCGACGAATTTGCCAAAGTTCGTCGAATGGAGCTCGACAAACTGGGGAAAGTTCTTGAGATATTCGTCGAACGGAGTTCGACGAACTCTCTGTGAGTGAAGTCATTTTCGTCGAACGGAGATCGACGAATATACTTCAGAAAACTTTCGTTGAACGGAGCTCGACGAAATGTCTTCAAATCTTTAGACTGAACTTTACGAATTATTCAACTACAAATTATTTCGTCGACCTCAGATCGAAGAATTATTTTATTTTTCGTGGAACGGATTTTGTCGATTCATATTCTGGAAAACCATATATCTAGGTTTTCTTCGACCTCCATCCCGCGCTTTCAGTTCCTTTGCACTTGATCGTCGTTTTTCTCTTGCAGGTACTCTAATGACGATTCCAGCAGGAAATCTTGCGGCAATGAAATTCGACACTGGCTTTGATGTCGATTTTGATTCCTTCCAGCATTCCGACCCAATCTTCCTGGAAATCCTGCAACTGTTTGAAGAACAGTAATTGAAGAATCTGCTTTCCACTAGGATAAAGATATCTGCCACTGAGATCAGAGAGTGGGTCTATACTTCCTCCACCACAGATGAGAACACTATGACAGGGACAGTATCGGGTAATGCTATTTCTCTTACTCCCGCCGTCCTAACCGAAATTTTTGGATTAAGTAATGGTGAAGAAGAATTAGAAATGGATACTGAGGAGTTTGATATGATGTTGAGTATGATGGGTTATTCTGGAGAAACCCAAAATAAGTTGCTGAAGAAACATTTGTCTGCTGAGTTCAAATTTCTAGCAGACATTGTGGGCAAAGTGTTATTGGGGAAGCACATTGCAGATGACTACATAACCAGGCACCAATTCCTGGTTATATGTGTTGAGGTTAACAAGAAGAAGGTCAACTAGGATCAGATCATGTTTGATCTGATTAAGAAAAAGAATACAAAGAAAGAGGTATATTTTGGAAGAATATTAGGGATCTTCCTGAAGGAAAAGGCTGTTGAATCCCTGGTCTCCCAGACCATATTCATAAATGCCTCTAAGAGGCTGACATGTGCTCTCTTTGGCAGGTGGGAGAGGACAACCACCAAGCCCTCCAAGGCTTCTTCCTCCTCCACCAGGCTTTCTGAGAGTGCTAGGGCTGCTCCAGCCACTTCCCTCCCTACTGAAGAGATCCCTCCTCCACCTCCCTCACCTACAGCCATCCCACCTTAACATCAGATGCTACAACAACCCTCTTCCACAATTCCTTCTCTTCAACAACCACAACAACCAACTCATATTCCTACTCCAGCTTCATCTCCTGCAACCTCTCCACAAATAAATATCACTGAAATTCCCTCCTCTCCCATTCAGGAATACCATCAACCCTCTCCTTCTCAGTCACCACAACCAACCCCACCTCAATCCCCCCATGGTACACACATTCCCTTACCACCTTCATCTCCCTTACCCCCCCCCCCCCTCCATTTAGACAACATCCCATTCTTCAATCTGCCTTCATTCCCCCTCAATACATCTACTCCTCAGGATGAACTCATGCAAGATGCACCACCTTCACCTCCACCTCCACCATCTTTCCTACCTCTGTCTCCACTGTTATACCTTCTGCACCACCCTCTGCAGCTTCACTATTGGATCCCTCCATCATACCACCACTAATTGCACTACTAACTCCCCTTCTTAAAACCATCATAGCAGAGGCCATTTCACCTCTTGCTTCTTCCATGTCCTCCCTAGCTGCCCAAATATCTGCTCTTTCTGCTCCTCCCTCTTCAGTTAGGGGCTTGGCTCCAGTATATAATGAAACCAGGCAGGGGGAGATACTCAATGAAGAAGTAGCAGCAGAAATAGTAGCAGTAGAAACAGCAGCAGCAGCAGTAGCAGCAGATGCTGATAAAGCAGCAGTAACAGCAGTTGAAACAACAGCAGAAGTAGATGTTGATACAGATTTATTTGATTTAATTCATTTTTTTGAATTTGATATGGACATAGATGAGTAGGTCCCAGATGATATAACAACTACTGGTGATTTTATTATAAATCCCCCAACTGATCTTTTAAATTTATTGAGTAGTTTTGATACAGCCTATTTTAATAACCTTCCAGCAGACAGCACTAAGCCATCCATGGCTATGATTCCTTACACCGCACCAATAAACCCAAAAGTTATCAAGCAACTAAAGGCTAGCTTTGTTACAATAGAGGTTCCAACCATAGAGGTTCCAGCTATAGTGGTTCCAGTCATTCCATCTCCACCCAAAGTTGTTTCACCCATTACTTCATCCCCTCCAAAAAATATTTCTGCTCCAGTTTTTGTTATGGATGATTCCCACATGCCTAATCTTGATGCATTGATCATGGCTGACATTGAAGAGAAAAATAAGTCAGTTGCTAAAAGCATTGAAGTGTACAGTTCTTCAGCTCCTGCTCCAGTTCTAGTTCCAGGTCCTCCTCCAACTCCCCCACAGGCTAAGAAACCTCTGATATCTGCTGAAGCCCTGAAAGAGATAAATGCAATGTATGATAATCCTCAGGAGTCTACTGATGATGATGAGGAGGAGGAGGAGGACTCAGATGATGAGCCCAAGAAAAAGAAAGTGTCTAAGAAGAGGAAAGCTCCTCCATCTCCTGCCCCAAAACCCAATCTAACAAATGATACTCCTTACTATATACTTCAGAAGATCACACCCTACAAGGGCATGCCAGCATGGATGTGGCTGTCCAAGAATGAACAGAAAGAAAGAAAGAAAAGCAGAAGGTATTCCCCACCTCCTCAAAGGTACAGAAAGGATCCTCCTCCTCCTCCTCCACCAGCTGTTGGTGCTTCCAGTTCTTCAACACAAAGGACTACCCAGATTCAAACTTATCAAAAACAGCAGGGTAGATACTCATCTTCAGCAAGCAGCCAGCAAAGGCAGTATTCATCTGGCAAGCAGCACCAACAATAACAGCAGCAGCATTAACAACATTAATAGCAAAAATTCATTGAACATCAAAAGGCTGAAAGCCACAAAAGACCTGCTTCCCCACCTGTACCATTTGAGGATCCAGAGACAGCTACAACAGCTAGGATGGCTAGGTTCCAGGAACTGGTTGGCCTTTCCATGATTAACAAAGCTAAAGCTGAAGGGAAGGATACCTCTCAATACTCTACAATGTTCAAGTACAAAAAGGAAGAACTGAACACGTTTGCTAAGGCTAACAAGTTCTTTAATATTGATGATTATATGAAACTATATCCAGAATCAGTAGTGCCTAGGGCTACAATTCATAATATCATTGGTGTTGCTGACATGACAATGACCAAGGCCTAAGCTGCAGATCCTAACAGGGAGATTAAGTTTACTCAGCCAGGTGAGAAGGCTAAAGAGGAAAAGCACAAGCAACAAAGGAAGAAGAAGTAAATTATAAACTGTTTTCAGTCTTTCTGTTATTTCAAAAACTGCTTGTTTATATTCTGATACAAAGCTCTGTGTATATATATATCTGATGTATATTTTAAAGTTTTCATGCCAGATATATGTTTTATTGTTTTGTTATTAATGTGAGTTTGTAATTAGTGACCTTACCCAAATAGGGGAAGATTGTTGGATCCCTAGATGGATTTGGGCTAGGTTCATTAAGTTAGGATGTTTGACCCAACATGTATAGTCAGAGTCATGTATGAGTTCTAGTGTCTAGGCCATGTCCTTAGAGACAACACTACATGGACCAGCAATCAACAGATTGCAGAAGACTCAAGACTTAGAGAAATTCTAAACTCAGAAAATGAGTTCGACGTTCGTCGAACTCAGGTAGACGAAAGTCGTGCTCAGATCGACGAAATTAGAGAATTCTCTGAGCTGAGCTCGACGAACTTGAATCTCAGGTCGATAAATTCAAGAGTATACTTCAACACCAAGTACAGAACTCTTCACACTTAACTCCAGTCAACAAACTTAGTTCTCAGGACGACGAACTTAGTTCTCAGGTCGACGATCTCAGGGTATTCTACTTCAACATCTTGTTCCAGAAACATCTATGTATTTGAAGTCCAGCTTCACACTCCTGTCGACATAGTTAGAATATCAGCTCGACAAATTTGGATCTTAGTTTGACGATTTATGGATCATCTACTTCAACACTATAAGACCAGAAATAACTAAGTATTCTAAGTCCAGAATCACACTCCAGTCGACGAACTCACCTTCTCAGCTCAACGAACTTAGACCACAGTCTTGGCAAGATTTATCAAGTAGCAGTTAGAAGTTCTCAGCTCGACGAAACTAGTTCTCAGGTCAACGAACCCAGTTCTGAGGTCGACGATTTTTGGACATGTTACTTCAACATTTTTAAGTCCAAGAAATATGGAGTTCTATTATTCAGTCGACGAAGTTATATTCTAAGCTCGACGAACTTGATGCACAGAATTGATGGGTCTAGAGAAAGCAGTTGCCAGTTCTTAGGTCGACGATCTTGGATCTCAGCTCGGCGAATAAAGATTATCTGGTCGACGAACTTGACTTATCTGTTCGACAAATTCTGGACACAAATCGACGAATTCTGCTCAACGAATTCTGTAAAGTTCCAGACTTAGAGATTTCCCTCCCTCTGTCCTTTTTTTATTGCAATAATTCCTGAGTAATCAATGCATAAATATTCTCTGAATATTACCATTAGAAGCAAGCAATGATTACGGTCTTCATCAGGATTATTGCTTGTCGTTTTTCCACGGGACAGTTGGGGAAACCAATCAATGCAAATGTTCTCCAGGCCGTCAGAAATCAATGCAGAGAGGAATTCAAATTTCAAAAGGAAATTCATATGGAAAATATAAAATGGATTTTCTTTCTCTTTCTGAAGAGCTCTCTAGCAGTAGTCAGAAATATACAGTGAACAAGGATTTTCTTCATCTCTCTCGATAGCACACAGAGAATATACATACTACAGAGCTCACAGGGCAACAACACTGTCAAGAGACAAGAAGCCCTAGCCCTAGACCAGAGAAAGAACATCAAGCTGAAGAAGAAGAAGAACAATCATTCAAATCAAGAGTCTTCTTCTATCTTCATTCCAGGATTCTTCAAAGGACAACAAACATTCAATCTGTCAAGGAGTTCCTGGAATTCATCTGGTCAAAGCAAAAGCTTGAAGACCTATCACCCGGCAGCAAGGCTTCAACTTCCTGAACCATTCTATATCTCAGGGGGAGCCTTTGTTAACATCATTCTTCCACTAGAGTCTTCTCAGTTGTATCTGAGAAAGAGAAGACAAAATCACTCTCTCACCCCCACTGTATAAAGGGTTCTTAACTCCCTTCAAAAGTTATTCCTGGTTGCAAGTCACCTGATCAAAAGACTTGAGGTTTGGTTTTTGAGCACCTGATCAAAAGCTCATTGGTGGCAGTCACCTGATCAAAAACCTGAGTGGATTACTACCAGGGTGATAGAAGAGTGGATGTACCCAAGTTTAGGGGAACCACTATAAAATTCTTGTGTTGTCTGGGTTGCTCTTTTTCTTTTGTTCTTGTTATGGCTGTGATAACTAGGTTGATGTGTTTGTGTTTTTAATTTAATTCCTACAGCACTAGAACTAGATTGAATTAGTTAGAAAAATTTTATAAATCCTAAATACTCTATTCACCCCCCCCCCCCCCTCTAGAGTATTTCAAATCTAACCCTTACTTTCACGGCTTCTAACAATGCATCATTGCTCCCCAAGCAATAAGAGTTTGAAACTCGAAATCCATTCTGACCAATGTATCAGTGTTTTCATGTCCCTTCATCCCTTATATTTGGATAGAACTAGAGGTATGGACAATGTAACCCTCATAATCGTTCAATACTAGTTTCCTGATCTAGAATGGAGCTCTAGAAATTGGTGATCGCAATATCATATATTGACTCAACCAAACATATTCATGCATTTCTTAGTTCCATTCCATCAAGGGGCCCGTGGATGCAACTCCTGTCATATAGGAGGACAAATCCCATCTCTGCTCACACGCAAACACCCAAATGATTCGTAATGTACCTAATAACCACCTTTATCATCCAACTTTCCCAAGACTGGACTTTTGTTAACATCAAAGCACGCTCTTCCTCACTTGATGAATGTTGTAACTTCATGTCAAAGGACCACAAACACAATTGCCACTTGAGCCATACTTGTGACACGTTCACACAATCTACAAAGTATTCTCATGGTGGGTCTGTTCAGTACAACTTGTTCAGTAACAAATACTCACGTTATGACTTGGTATCACACTATCATGACATGTGAGAACCGGTCATCAGTCAACGCACATGCTATTCTTAAAGTGTCATCATCGCCCTTAGCTTCTAATATGACACTCGACCAGGTACCATTTAAGAATGAAGCTTCTAAAACATAGGCTCTCACATTCAAGTCACCACTTTACTCCTATGGAAGCAAACCTTCTAAGGGCATTTATTATATTAAATTACTCTATCATAATAGAAATAAATTTACAAATAAAATAACTTGGCAAAATATATAAATAAAATGTATACAGTTTTATATTCATCAAATGAATTATTACAGCTAACAAACATACAATCCACAAAATTCCCACTAGGGTTGATCATTAAGGTATCGTATACCCACAGACCTATCATGACCATAATGCTTTCTCTACACAAGAGGTTTTGTTAGTGGATCCGCAATATTTTCTTCAGTCTGGACTCTGCTAATGCTTACATCTCCTTGATCGACAATCTCTCGAATAATATGGAACCGTCGAAGTATGTTCTTGGAGCGCTGATGAGATCTAGGTTCCAAAGCAAGTGCAATTGCACTGTTATTATCACATTAGAGAACTACGGTACGAACAATACTACGAACTACATCTAACTTGCCGATGAATTTTTTAATCCATACAGCCTCCTTTGATGTATTTGCAGCGACGATGTACTCGACCTCAGTTGTAGAATCGGCAACTGTCTCCTACTTGGAACTCTTCCATGTTACAGCGCCTCCATTTAGGCAAAATATGAACCCTAACTGAGACTTTGAGTCGTCCCTATCAGTTTAGAGGCTAGCATCTATATAATCACTTACAACGATCTCTTCCTCCCCACCAAATACCAAGAACTTATCCTTAATTCTTCCCAAGTATTTCAGGATATTCTTAATGATAATCTAGTGACTTTCACTGGGATCATACTGATACCTACTAGTCATGCTCAAGTCATAAGAGACATCGGGTAGAGTATATATCATTGCATACAAGATTTACCCAATTGCCGAAGCATATGGAATCAACTTCATGCAGTCCTTATCTTCACAAGACTTAATACACTGTGTTGGAACAACCTATTACTGATTTGGGCAAGGATCACTATGTCCTGTAGGAAATCTGTTTTGACCTCCTTGTATAGATCTAAAGGTTAATTAGAATTGAGTGTAAGGGTTAGTATTTAGGTTTGAAAGCTGCCCTCAAGACCAGATATTTCAGTTCTGGAGACTAATTCATTTCGTCGAGCTCAGGATGACGAATCGTCGAACTCCATTCGACGATCTCTGAGCTCACTTCGACGAATTGTCGAACTCCATTCGACGATCTCTGAGCTCAACTTCAACGAGTCATCGAACTCCATTCGACGATCTTCGAGCTTAGATCGACGTTCTGCTCTCTAGTTTATTTCCCCATCTTTGAGCTCAGTTCGACGATAGTTGATCTCAGATCGACGCTTTCTGCTTCAGTCTAAGTTCAGTCTCTGAGCTCAGTTCAACGATAGTTGAGCTCAGGTCGACGTTTTTTCTAGAGAGATCGACATTTTTCAAGATTCAAATTCAGACAGTTATGGAATTATTCTCAGCATTTATGTCAAGGATCTTGTAGCCGTTTCAATTAATCTGGAGCAAGTTTCAAGGGATTTTCAAAGGAATGTTTTTTTGGACTTTCCGCCAGAAGACAAAATGCAGTTAAGGAAGTCATTTATGACAGGCTAATGGCTATCTTGGACAGAGAAATATTCTATTCAGATCTAAGGAATAAAAGAGACATTTTTCATATTCTGCTACAACAGAAGAACAACAACTATTACAACAAGAACAATAGAAAGAGAAAGAGTTGCAGATATTCTCAGTCTTAGAATTCATACAAGAATACACATCACAAAAGGAGATCAACACTATGAAATTTTCAGATCCCTATTGATTCCAGTGTTCAAAGGCCATCATCATTTAAGACTCCAGACAACACACATTTCAGCTGCTGCTGGAATCATCTTTTGCTGGAGATCAAATCTTCTGAAGGCCTATCACCCTACTACAAAGCTTCACTTCCTGAACAACTCAAGAACTTAGGGGGAGCTTTGACAACATCCACTATCTTCTCTCTGATTATTGACAGAGAAGATCATCTCCCTCTCTCTCTCTCTGGTGTAAAGGGTTTATCAAACTCCCTTCAAAAGTTTGTATTGGTTTCTGATACCATATCAAAACTCAGTGGTGGCAAGACACCTGATCAAAAAATCTGGTTTTGTTTTTGAGTACCTTATCAAAAGCTCATTGATGCCCAGGACACCTAATCAACTCATCCTGCAGTGGATTACTACCTAGGGTGGTAGAAGAGTGGATGTACCCAGATTGGTTGGGGAACCACTATAGCTCCTTGTGTCATCTAGTTGCTTATTTTCTTTTGTTTTCTGGCGGTGGCTTGTGATTGTTCTTTGATTGCTCTGTGTTTAGTTAGTTGTGTTTGTTGTATTTCATTTGCTTCCCTGTTCACTTAGGATTACAACAAGAGTTATAAAAAGTTTTTAGCAAGCACCATACTCTATTCACCCCCCTCCCCCTCTAGAGTATATCAGATCTAACTTGCACTTTCAATTGGTATCAAAGCGAGGTTGGTTAACAACACCACATCTTCCAGGGTTGGTTAAAATACCACACCTTAGTGGTTGCACAGGCTAACACCTGAACCCAAAGATCCCTCTAGTTAGATCTGCTTGTTTAGGTTTGTTACTAGATTTATTTCTTCGCAGAACATGGCCCAAAACAAAGATTATGCTAGCACCAGACCTCTAGTGTGTAATCTATCTAAGTTTGCACTTTGGAAGGCAAGGATTAGACTGTACATGAACTCTATTGATGAAGATATTTTCAATTCTGTTTTTATAGTGTGTCCAAGACCTCCAGAAAATACAAGTACAAGTGTTGTTCCACCTCCTTCAGGAACAGATGCAGAAATCAAGAAATGGAAATTGGCTGATGCAAAGGCTATGAACATTCTAGCCCAGACTATGTCTGATGAAATATTCCAAAAGGTAGCTGAATGCAACTCAACAAAGGACATCTGGGACAAGTTATCCGAGATAGTCTCAGGATCTGCTGATGAGAGAAAAGATAGAAGATCTCACCTCATAACCCAGTATGAGAACTTCAAGAAAGGAGAAGCTGAGTCAGTAGCAGATATGTATAATAGACTCAGTCTCATAGTCAATGAGCTGAAATTATTGGACAAAGAGATCTCATTGACTGAGCTCAATGATAAAATCCTAATGTGCTTCCCAAGAACTTGGGACTCAAGGATCTGGCCAATCAAGGATGCCAGAAGCCTAAATGAGATCACAACTGAAGCTCTCTTGGCCAAGCTCAAGTCTTATGAGCTGCTCATCAAGAATAGAGAAGAAGAGCAGAAGGCTGCCTCACCAGCTACAAGAAAAGAAAAATCAATAGCTTTTAAAGCCATTGAAGATCAGCCTGAAGACAAGGTCACAGGCAATGAACAGTTGCTAAGCCTACTGGCCAAAAGGTTTTACAAAATGGCCAGGAAGGATTTCAGGAAAAGATCACACAGAGAGCCTGACAAGCCAAGCTATGACAAATCAAATAACAAAGAGATTATTTGTTTTGGATGCAGGAAACCAGGCCACATTGTGCCTGACTGTACAGAAAATAAAAACAAGGCCAAGAAGGACAGAAAAGAAAGGAGAAAAGAAAAGGACTTCAAGAAAAGCAGCAATGACAAACCCTCCTCCAGCAAGAACAAACATACAAGGAAGGGGTTTGTTGTTTAAACTTGGAGTGAGACAGAAGAAGAATCTGAAGCTTCATCCAGCTCAAGTGATGATGAAGATGATGCTGAAGAAAAAGAATTCTGCATGATAGTTATCAATGCCTCACAACAAAATTCTGATGCAGAAGAGTCAAAGTCAGAATCAGAGACTCAATCTGAAGAGGACCAGGTAATAAGTTCTTTTGATTTTAATTCTGAGGACTTCAAGTGTGAGTTTAAAGCACTATGTTTGGATTTATTAAAATCTGAGAAGGAAATCATTTCTCTCAGAAATCAGTTATCTGAACACAGTACTTTAAAATCAAAAAACCTCAAACTCTCTGAGCAGTTGGAATGCTGTAGGGAGCAGATAGCCTCACTGAAAGGTGAACTATCAGAGGCCAAAAAGTTTGAAGAATCCCTCAATGGGAGAAGTATCAAACTAATGGATATCATAAGCACAGTGAACTCAAGATTCAATAGTACACTAGGCTTGGGTGCCTCATCTAGCCAACCTATAATATTAACAACCCCAATCAAGTTTATCTCTGATAAAGGTAAGGGAGTTGTAGAGGTAGCTAGGAAGAATTCTGACTTACCTAAGAAAACAAGAGTTCAACAGAAATCGTCGAACAGAGCTAGACGATCGTCGAATGAAGATCAACGATCTCAGGATAAATCGTCGAACTCAGGTCGACGATCTCTAAACCCTAAACTCTGCCACAGTCGATCTTCGAACGGAGCTCGACGATTTGACCCAAGATCGTCGAACACAGCTCCGCGATCATCGAGCAGAGATCAGAGTTTTGAAAAAAAATTTCAAAGGTAAATCAAATTTCAAACCTAGGGGTCCTTCATCCCAAAGATTTAACCCTTATAGTGAATGGATAATACCTCCTAGGAGATATCATCCTGAAGGCTATAAGAGTCAATCAGGGATGTCTTTTATTTTTGAATTCAAAGGTTATCAACCTAGGCCCAAGGTAAACTGGGTCAAAAACAAGTGAATTGCTTTATGTGCAGGTGAAGACCTATCCAACATCAAACCAGCAATGGTATCTGGATAATGTGTGCTCAAAGCACATGACAGGAAACAAGGACAATTTTACATCCTTAAAAGCCAAGCTTGGACCTAAAGTAATATTTGGTGATTCAAACTTTGGACTGACAAAAGGATATGGTGCAGTCCAGATTGGCACAGTCACATTCAAGAAAGTAGCCTATATGGAAGCACTGAAGCACAACTTGATCAGTATCAGTCAATTATGTGATGAACGCTACCAAGTGATGTTTGAAAGTCTACCTAGTGTCAACTACCTTCACCTATGTGGGGGGAATAGGTGACGTGCAGCGTTTTTGCGGAATTAAAATTGTACCTGCACAAGAAAACAAAACAGCACAGCAAAGAAAGTACACAAGCAATTTATAGTGGTTCCCTGATTTGGGTACATCCACTTTCCCCCTTCGACCTATCTCTCAACAAGGGACGACTCGGTCACTTCACCAACAGGATTGAAATCCAATCCTTGCACTATCGGAAGGAACCCTTCCACACGTAGGAGACAACACTCCCACAACACTGGTTGCACCCAACCCTTACAACTAGGAACCAACGTTCCTTTACAACAAAAATGAAACTAGAATGTATAAGAAATACAAACAACTTTGGAGACTAAGGTGTCCCTCTTCATTCGATGACGTGTTCTTGAAGTCAACGAAGAGTCCACAACCCTAGATCTCACTTGGAGAGAATCTCCCCGAAACCGGCGGCGGCAAGAAGGGCGGCAGCTCGGTTCTCGGAATCGGCGGCGACAACGGTGTGTGGCTGCTGTACTTTGGAGACTCAATCTCCGTAGTAAAGCTAGCAAGGTATACCAACGGTCACACTAGGATCGATCGTCTCAATCGATTCGGAATGGAAAGGTTTTCCCAATCAACGAATCAAGAGACAAAGGATCTCTGGTTAGACGCGTGAGACGCTATGCTTGGCTAAGATTCTGTCACCGGGAGATCTGGAAGCTACCTCGATCAAAGCCGGCGATCTACTGGCACGAGCGGCGACGGTGGCGTAGCGGATATCGCGATCTTGGTCAAGGTCGGCGGCCCGGCTTCGTTTTTTTGTCCACCTTTTTTACTGTTCAAAATACGCGTGTATTTATACGGTAGAATACTTCTTTATGACCGTTATGGGTCCCATCTGAAGAAACCCTAATTCCGGTTCAAAACAGAGCCTTAACATTTGATCCGGTCCAGTGGTATCCAGAAAATTGCCCAAGTCAAATTCGGTGAGAATCGAAGGTGATCCTCGACGAGTCGGCGAGAATCAGCCGGTGATTCTCGAAGATTCGGCGAGAATCACTAGTGATTCTCGCCGAATCACTTGATGATTCTCGACGATTATGACTTAGCGCTAGATTTGAACGCTTTGATGTAGCCGGATAGAGACGGCGAGAATCAGCCAGTGATTCTCGACGATTCGGCGAGAATCACTAGTTATTCTCACCGAATCGGCGAGAATCACTTGGTGATTCTCGTCGATTAACACTTAGACGATTTTTCGTCTTTCCGCCTCTGAGCTGCTCTTTGACTCATCCTTTCTCCATGTCTGCTCTTGCAATATCACAGCTCTGTACTTGAAAATAAGTACACTCCAATAGAGAGAGTACACGTAGGCCAACACACTGATCTGCTCAACGAGGGATTACGTCGTGCAGACCCGTGTATATTGACCTAATGCACCTTGACATTGGAGTGCACTTAGCGTGGAATAACTGCAAGCACAACTTAAAAGGTTTCATCAAATACATTGTGAATTCATCTTAGCTTGACAGGTGGCTTCGTCAAATCCAGGTAATTGTGGATACATTACCCAACAATCTCCCCCTATTTGACGGAGCCAAAATCCCACTAGCTAAGATGAATACCACCATCCAGATAATATATACATCATATAGAATTAAAAGATACGGCACAAGGAAATAGAGGCAAACAGGTCAAAGCTTGAGTCAATCATAAATTCATATACATATATATATATAAATATTCTCAAGATTGTTCATATAACAATAAGAAAAGATAAAAGTGTTCATGAGATAATGACAAGCTATAAATTTCTGTCTATTGCTCTTTGGCTAGGTCATCCTTATATTTTTGAGCCAAAAACTTCTTTCTTTGCCTCTCAACGTACTCCTTGGGCTTTGGATAGTATCTGGGAGGAGGAGCTTTATCTGCCGCCGTGTTGGTCCTGAAGAAGATGTTCCGTTTAGCTTCATATGTCTTGTGCAACTCCCACTCATGCTGGCTGTCTACGTCGTTCCGATTGATTTCCCCTTTTTCTTGTAGCCAGAATGTGTCCAAGATAATACTCTTTGATACTGGACTCCACCTTTCGTTCCATACTTCATCCTCCTTCAATCTGATTCTCTTTTCAGCTTACGTTTCCTTAGATGACCCTTCTTGTGATTTTCTCTTGTCCCTAGCTTTTGCAAGGGCTCCTTGGTCAAACATTGCCATCAGTTTTGCCTTGGAGGTGGCCCTAGCAGCCCTATGAGCATCAGCTTCACTTAAAGGAACTTCTTCAGCACTGGCTCCCTCATCAGCCGCAGTATTATTTTCAGGAGCAGGAGTACCCTCAGGATTTTCAGGGATGTTAGCGCCTAACGCTTGTTTGAGCATCCACCAGCAACTGTCATAAACATATATGTTTGACAGCTCAAAATTTTTGATTATGATTTCTTGAAGCTCGGCCATCTTAGCTGTATATTCTTTCTCCCCCTTTTTGGCTTCGACTGCAATGGAGTTTGCATAAGAATGCAGTGACTCACCAATGTGCTTTGTAGTCTTGGAGAACTCGGTAACCAAGGCTTGTTGATTGTTGTTAAGAGTCACCGTATTGCCATCAAACTTTTGAATGTTATTTGCTACGACATGAGCATTCTGATTCACTATTGCGAGAGTATCGGTGTTTTTTTTTAATCCGTCCATAAGAAGAGTTACAGCTTGGCCGGCTGCTGTATACTTGTCTTCAAACTTCTTTTCCATCAAATCCAGTTTGTGATTGATTTCCACAACGTTCTTGAGCATGAGATTCTCAGATTTCTTAATTCTTTTCAACATTTTATTTTGAGCTTTCTCAAAAGATGCTTTGAGCTCATCCACGATACCTTGAATAACATTCACCGTGTGATTAGCTAGATCAGCTCATAGTGGATGATCCTGAGGCATTCCTTGGCCTTGCTCTTCAGCAGATTTACTTGTAGAGCTGGACACTAGCATAGTCTCTAGGGGGGAAAACTTGCAGCCTCAGTAGATTTCTCGGAAGTACTTAGCAGTCTCTGCTGAGAGGACTCCCCCTCCACTGTTGCACTAATTTTCTCAGGAACGATCTCTGGAGCTTGCTTTTTAGATGGAACTTCAGTGATGTCCTGAGGCTCCAATACTTCCTGTCTCGCATTTCCTTCTTCCTCATCCTCATCATCCATGAAATCATTCTCAGCTGCATCATCTTCCAAACCTCCCTCATCATTTTCCTCTACATTACCTCCGGCTCCTAGATCATTCATGTTCAGGGCCGCCTCATTTTCCATCACAGCTTCACTTTCTTCTTGTAGATCCGCAACTGCATCTCTAGCTATCTGAGAGATGCCAGTTATGATATTAGCAGAAGAGGGTAGAGGCTCCCCCTCAATTCCTGCAGTCAGTGCATCAGGAATTTCACTGGGGATAACCAAGGAATCAGCTACAGTTCCGTCCTTGGCAGGAGATTCTTCTTGTTCTTCTACCATGGCAGCCTGCCCGATGCGTCTCTCCCATCTATCAAAGACGCTCGAGTCCATTTTCTTCAAATAATGCAGTGGAACTCCTTTACTCATGTCAAACCTATCTTCGTTTAACTGATTGAGATATAGGCTGATAATTCTTCCAAAACTTGGAGATCTGAGAGTGTCCTTAATCTTCTCAAAAAGTAATGCCCCCCAGTTGAATCTCTTTATGCAGACAATCGCCACAAGGATCTTGAACATGTCCGCTGAGATGTGATCATGTGAGCCGGGTTTGCATATCAGCACTTTCCCAATGATGTCGGACAGAAATTTCCCCTCCTCATTCATTTCCTTTCGCTTTATCGATCTGGTTCCTCGAGCGAGTCCACAGAATAATAATGTTCTGGTTTTATCCTGTTCCTCCAGATAATCCTCGTGCTCAGAACTAGTGAGCTGCAGGTATTGGGTCAGCTTGCTTGCAGACATCTTGATCTTTGCTCCTGCAACCTTACTCTTGATGATAGAGTCTTCATTCCGGAGTTTGGCGGTTGCGAAGAACTCCATCACTTCCTTGTCCAAGATTTTGCAGGGGTGCTCCAGTATGAAAGAGAGTCCAGCCTCTTCAAGCATGATGATGATGTTTCTGAATTCATCAGAAGCATGTGAGAACCCTGTTCGAACCAACTCACATCCAGTGACCAGGCCGGCGGTTGTCCTTGGAGCCATTTCAAGGCCGAGAGCGTAGAAGGTGAGAATCGACGGAGACGACGGAAAACCGGAAGACGATCGTGACTTTGGTTGATCGAACCCGCCGAGACTTGGACGAGCGCCCTGGACGCGAGAGGAGTGATCTACGGAGGGAAGAATCGGCGAGTTTCCTGCGGGATATCGAAGGAAGAGGAACTTCGTCGGAAATGAAAGGTGGGTTTCCTGTGGGATATCGACGGAAGAGGAAGAATCGACGAGTTTCCTGCGGAATATGAAGGGTCGGCGGGATTCCTGTGCGATATCGACGGGTTTAACGGGGTTTTAACTGGGTTTTCGTGTGAAGAGCGAAATGCTAAGGATCGGCGGGAGTTTGTCTAAGTCGAAATTGAAGGGATTCTTTAATAGGAATCTACGGGTTAAGAGGCATGCCGGATTCTCGAAGTCTTCTGATATCAAGACAATTTAAAAATCTTCTAAATATATATATATATTTCTTAATGCCAATCTATTTATGATTTGAACGGGGTTTTTCCATACATTTCTTGATGTCAATTGTAAGTTGTAGTGATTTCCAATGACGTATCTTCGTTAGTTTTCAGTGAATTGATTTATGCCTGTAGATTTTAGTTCTCGAATCTACCAGTGGAATTACAGATAAATTTTTATCAATGTATCTAAGGTTTATGTTTACAGTGTTAACCTATCCTTAGGTGTACACACATATATGTGTATATATATATAAATATATATATGTAAATGTCGATACAATATGACTCAAGTATTGGAGCTGATCAAAAATACCTGAGATTATGAGATTTATCATTTAGCCCCTCTGGTTAAAGCATACCAGGTGTTCAATGTGAGTATGCCAATGTAGATATCACTTCTGTTATTCCAGATGCTTGTTCCAATTCAGTCTTGAAACATCTTCTGTCTAGTTCCCATCATATTTACGGAAACCTAGACTACCCTGCAAAAGAGAGTTACCTTACCTTAGGAACCCAATACATATTGGGTCCTAGGTTCTTGTTAGTATGAAAACTCGAATGCCTTCCCTCAGAAATCCTGTCAGGAAGACTACCTCTGCCCAGAAGATGTGGATAGACCCTTGCACTTGACACAGAGGGGTTGTGCCAATAATCTATGGCAAAGTGTCCCACCTTGCCACAGCACCAACACGTGTGAATGTTGTACCTCCGTTTATGACCTGATCCAGTAACTGAGGTAGTCATGGTCCAAGGTCCAAACGGGATAGATCCGGATCTGCTCCCAAAATTGCCTCTTCCACTGTGACACTTGGAAGGGTGGAAGGAATGCATGTAGCGAGCGTCATGAGGCCTTGAAGGTGGTGCCTTCCTTTCAATCAGCACCCTTCCAGAGTCCCCATGAGAACTTACTGCATGACTTCTAACTTCCCTTTCCTGTGTCCTCGGGTGGTGAGAAGCGTTCTAAGAGCTGACACCAGCAGATTCTTGTCGAGTTGGGGCAGTGGCCGAGAATACAAAGGGCTCAGAATGAGCCTTAGGTATTCTCTCATGGGTGGCCATGACAACCCTTGCACTATAGGTGTCTCCACATGAGGACAGATCACCCTTGTAGTGACCATGATTGTTCCTGTGATCATACCTGAAGGCATGATGAATACCCTTCCTGCCTGGAGTGGGGGGTTTGAATACTGTTTCCCCATTTCTCCATGAATTGATAATTCGGGAGATCCACCCATTTTCTTCCTTTCTCTTCATAGCATCAACCTTGGAAAAGTTGGATACTATCCTTTTCTCATTCTCTAGACTACTCTCTAGATCTGAGATTTTAGAGTCCTTGACCTTGTTGGATGCCAATTGGAGAACCAACAAGATCTTCAGTCGAGCAATCTCCTGAGCTTTCTCCTCAACAAGTAGGTTGCTTTTCTGAAGGGCTCTCTTCAGGGAATCAGGATTTTCTGAAGGGTGACAATTCCTGTCTTCAGGAACTTCAAGAGAGAAGGGGCAAGATGAAGAAGTTACCTGCTCTTCAGAGTTATTGTCACCAACGCCAGAGACTGTTGTGTCAGCCTCATCAGAACTGCTTTCCTCAATTTCTTCTTCAGTCTCTGACAAGGACACCGGAGCCCTGATGCTGTCCAATTGATCCTTGCCTTCATCTTCAGAGGCGAGGACCCCCACATAGGCTTCATCCTCTTGCTGACAGCAGATCCCTGCTTTCCTTGATCCCCCCATCAGCTCTGAGATGGTTACCCACATAGATTTGGCCGTCCCACATTTCTCCAATCTAGATCGAGAAGGTCCAGACCAGACATCCATGATGATCTGACGAATCATCTTGTCCAGGTTAAATAATGAGAGTTCAGTCTTCGACATCTCAGTAATACACTTGGGGATTGGGATATCCTTTCCAGAGCCGAAGGTCTTCATAGGAATGAAAGGACCCTCTTCTAAGATAAGAGATGCTCGAGGATCGATAGCCTCCAGGTAATAGGATACTCTCATCTTCCAGACTGGATAATACTCCTTAGTGCACGTGGGAAGTCTTAGTGGAGAGATCCCATGATCCAGCTCCATGCTTTTGACACTGGTGGCAGGATTCTACTCAAGGTGTTAACCTTTTTGATGAGCAACCTCCCTCTGATACCACTTTCCCCCTTCGACCTATCTCCCAACAAGGGACGACTCGGTCACTTCACCAACAGGATTGAAATCCAATCCTTGCACTATCGGAAGGAACCCTTCCACACATAGGAGACAACACTCCCACAACACGGGTTGCACCCAACCCTTACAACTAGGAACCAACGTTCCTTTACAACAAAAATGAAACTAGAATGTATAAGAAATACAAATAACTTTGGAGACTAAAGTGTCCCTCTTCATTCGATGACGTGTTCTTGAAGTCAACGAAGAGTCCACAACCCTAGATCTCACTTGGAGAGAATCTCCCCGAAATCGGCGGCGGTAAGAAGGGCGGCAGCTCGGTTCTCGGAATTGACGGCGACAACGGTGTGTGGCTGCTGTACTTTGGAGACTCAATCTTCGTAGCAAAGCTAGCAAGGTCTACCAACGGTCACACTAGGATCGATCGTCTCAATTGATTCAGCAGGGAAAGGTTTTCCCGATCAACGAATCAAGAGACAAAGGATCTCTGGTTAGACGCGTGAGACGCTATGCTTGGCTAAGCTTCTGTCACCGGGAGATCTGGAAGCAACCTCGATCAAAGCCGGCGATCTACTGGCACGAGCGGCAACGGTGGCGGAGCGGATATCGCGATCTAGGTCAAGGTCGGCGGCCCGGCTTCGTTTTTCTGTCCACCTTTTTTACTGTTCAAAATACGCGTGTATTTATATGGTAGAATACTTCTTTATGACCGTTATGGGTCCCATCTGAAGAAACCCTAATTCCAGTTCAAAACAGAGCCTTAACATTTGATCCGGTCTAGTGGTATCCAGAAAATTGCCCAAGTCAAATTCGGTGAGAATCGAAGGTGATCCTCGACGAGTCGGCGAGAATCAGCCGGTGATTCTCGACGATTCGGCGAGAATCACTAGTGATTCTCGCCGAATCACTTGATGATTCTCGACGATTATGACTTAGCGCCAGATTTGCACGCTTTGATGTAGCCGGATAGAGACGGCGAGAATCAGCAAGTGATTCTCGACGATTCGGCGCGAGAATCACTAGTGATTCTCACCGAATCGGCGAGAATCACTTGGTGATTCTCGTCAATTAACACTTAGACGATTTTTCGTCTTTCTGCCTCTGAGCTGCTCTTTGACTCATCCTTGCTCCTTGTCTGCTCTTGCAATATCACAGCTCTGTACTTGAAAATAAGTACACTCCAATAGAGAGAGTACACGTAGGCCAACACACTGATCTGCTCAACGAGGGATTACGTCGTGCAGACCCGTGTATATTGACCTACTGCACCCTGACATTGGAGTGCACTTAGCGTGGAATAACTACAAGCACAACTTAAAAGGTTTCATCAAATACATTGTGAATTCATCTTAGCTTGATAGGTGGCTTCGTCAAATCCAGGTAATTGTGGATACATTACCCAACAACTTTCAACAAATCCTCATGCAAGATCAAATCAGAGGACAACACAATTGTGTTGACAGGTAAAAGGAAAGGTAACATCTATCTTGCAGATTTTCTTTCAACTAAGGTAGATATTTGCTTGTTTAACTCTATTTGTAGACCTAGTGAACTATGGCATAAGAGATTAGGACATATAAACCTTAGCACCATTACTACGCTATCCATGGACAACCTTATTAGAGGACTACCTTCTGCCCCTACAAGAAGGAAGGACTCTGCAGGGCTTGTCAATTAAGCAAGCAAACCAAAAATAGTTTCAAGTCACTTAATAAGAGTGATTCACCTAAGATTTTGTATCTGTTACACATGGATCTTTTTGGACCCATTACAGTACAAAGCTTAGGAGGGAAATCTTATACTTTAGTGGTTGTGGATGATTTCTCTAGATTCACATGGGTGTTCTTTCTGAGAAAGAAGTCTGATAACTTTAAATGTTTGACAGAGTTTCTCAAATGCATACAGAGTGAGTTCAATACTCACATTGCCCTGATCAGAAGTGATCATGGGATAGAGTTTGATTCTCTTCTTATGCAAGAGTTCTATCAGAGTGAAGGGATCAGACAAACTTTTTCAGCTCCTAAAACTCCTCAACAAAATGGGGTAGCTGAAAGGAAAAAATAGAACCTTTATTGAATCTGCTAATACATTGTTGTCAGATGCTCACCTTCCTCTATCCTTTTGGGCAGAGGCAGTGAACACTTCCAACTATGTGTTGAATAGAAGTTTAATACATAAACTGAAGGGCAAGACTCCCTATGAATTACTCAAAGGGAAGAAACCTAAAATAGATTACTTTAAAATTTTTGGTTGTATTTGTTACATTCATAATAATGACAAGAAATACTTAGCAAAATTTCAAGCTAAAGCTGATGAAGGAGTGTTTATGGGATACTCCATGATCAGTAAACCTTATAGGGTATATAATAAATCCACTCTCAAAATTAAAGAATCTGTTCATATATCTTTTGATGAGTCTAACATGTCTTTCAAGGAGAAGAATAATTCTACCATAGAACCTTTGCAGGTACACTCTCTTGCAGAAGACTTGGACAGGTTACAAATTATTCAAAAAGATGAAAGTAGTGAAGATGAAGAAGACATTCAACATCTTGAAGAGAAGCTTCTTGAAGAGCCAGTTGTTGTACCACAAGAGGAAACAACAACACAGGTTGGTGAACAATCAACATCTCCTGTTGATTTAGTAACATTAAGAGACCATCAAATCTCCCAAGTGATTGGAGACATCTCAGCTGGTGTGCAAACCAGAAATCAGGTCAACCAAAACCTGATGCATACTTGCTTTCTTTTTCAAATTGAACCTCAATCCATTCAAGATGCAGAGCAAGATCCACACTAGATCATTGCAATGCAAGAAGAGTTACATCAATTTGAAAGGAACAAAGTTTGGGAACTAGTACCAAGGCCAAAGGATCACTCCATTGTTGGAACAAAGTGGGTGTTCAGAAATAAATTGGATGATCAAGGAGTCATTGTAAGGAACAAGGCAAGACTAGTCGCTCAAGGGTACTCTCAAGAAGAAGGGATAGATTATGACCAGACCTTTGCACCAGTTGCAAGGTTAGAGGCCATAAGAATCTTCTTAGCCTATACAGCACACAAAGGATTCAAAGTATACCAAATGGATGTAAAGAGTGCTTTTCTCAATGGAGACATCAAAGAAGAAGTCTATGTCAGACAACCCCGAGGTTTTATCTCTTCAACTCATCCTGATTATGTTTTCAAATTACATAAAGCATTATATGGTCTAAAGCAAGCTCCTAGAGCATGGTATGAGACCCTAGCATGCTTTCTTCTGAAAAATGAGTTTATAAGAGGTAGAGTACACCAAACTCTTTTTATTAGAACCCATAAGTCTCATACCCTACTAGTACAAATCTATGTAGATGATATTATATTTGGTTCTACTGATTCAAATTTGTGCAGAAGGTTTTCAAACCTAATGCATTCTAATTTGAAATGAGTAGCATGGGTGAGCTATCCTTCTTTCTAGGATTGCAAATCAAACAACATGCTGAAGGCATATTTATTTCTCAAACCAAGTATGCAAAAGAATTGTTTAAGAAATTTGGTATGTCTGAAGCATCATGTATGAAAACATCTATGCCTACTAATGTTGTATTAGATGCTGATGAACATGGGAAACCTGTTGATCAGACAACATATAGAGCAATGATTGGCTCTTTATTGTACCTTACAGCTAGTAGACCTGACATAATATTTGCTACATGCATATGTGCTAGATTCCAAGTGAGTCCTAGAGAATCACACTTAACCTTAGTAAAAAGGATTCTTAGGTATGTAAAAATTTGTCCAAATCTAGGTCTCTGGTATCCAAAAGATTCAACATTTGACTTAACTGGATTTTCAGATGCTGATTATGCTGGATGCAGAATAGACAGGAAAAGCACCAGTGGAACTTGTCAGTTTCTTGGTGACAGACTTGTCTCCTGGTTTTGCAAGAAACAAACATCTGTGTCATCTTCAACTGCTGAAGCTGAATATATGGCTGCAGGTAGTTGTTGTTCACAAATCTTGTGGATTCAAAATTAGCTCCTAGACTATGGCTACAACTTAGAGAAGTCAAAAATATTTTGTGATAATACCATTGTTATTTCTATAGCACAAAATCCAGTGCTTCATAGTAGGACAAAACATATAGAAATTAAGCATCACTTTCTAAGGGATAATGTTGAGAAAAATAAAATTGAACTTCAATATATCCCAACTGATTTGCAAAGGGGAGATATTTTCACCAAACCCTTGGATGAAAAGAAACATACATTCTTCCTGAATCAGTTAGGAATGTTAGATGGAGGAAGTCTAAAATAATATCCAAGACTTTTAAAAATCTAAAAATGACCAACACTAGGCAAATCAATATGTTATTTTTGTGTATAGAGTATGTTTCTGGTCTCTAACTGCGCTCGACGATTTTCCCCCACGATCGTCGAACGGAGATCGACGATTTCAGGAATCGTCGAGATGAGTTCAGTGCTTCTCAGATAGTGCTAAACTATATTTCTTCAGGTCAGCGATCGTCGAACGGAGCTCGACGCTCTCCAATATCGTCGAACGGAGCTCGACGCTATTGATGACCTTTCAGTTTCCTTTAGAAGCTCAGATCGTCGAACAGAGTTCAACGATCTTTCCTTTTCTGTGTCGAACCCTAATATAAAACTCATTTTTCGGCCGTCGTTCTCCCTTTGCGCTTTCATACTCTCTACAAATTTTTCCCTTTCCCTCCAAACATTTCTACACTTGGTTGTTTGTTTGTGCATGTTTTGCAGGAATCAATGGCAGTTTCAGTCGCAATCTTGGCCGGAATGAAGTTTGACGCAGGCTTTGATATCGACATGGATTCTTTCAATAACGACGATCAAATCTTCAAGGACATTCTGGAACTTTTCAAAGACCAACATCTAGTTACCATAATGACTACAAGGATCAAATTAGCTGCAGATGAGATAAAGGAATGGGTGTATACTACCCATAACCTGGATCAGAACACAGTGGTTGGAACCATATCAGGAACTCAGGTATCTCTAACACCTGCTGCTTTGACAGAGGTTTTTCAATTACAATCTGGAGAAGATTCTGTTGAGCTTTCTGGAGAGGAATTTTCTAATATGCTTGAAAGGATGGGAAATTCAGAAGCTAACCCTAGCAAACTGCTTAAGAAAAATCTGTGTGTTTGTTGGAACACCCTATTACTAATTTGGGTCAGAATCACTATGTCTCTAGGAAACCAATGTTTGATCTCCTGTATAGCTCAAAAGGTCAATTAGAATTGAGTCTAAGGGTTAGATGTCTAAGTTTGGAAGCTGCCCTCAAGACCAAGACTTTTTCAGTTTGAGACTAAGTCATATCGTCGAGCTCAGCACGACGATTCGTCGAACTCCGATCGACGATTGTCTAGCTCAACTTCGACAGATCGTCGAACTCCATTCGACGATCGCTGAGCTCAACTTCATCAAATCGTCGAACTCCATTTGACGATCGGTGACCTCAGTTCGACGATCTTGACTCAGCTTTGGATCTCTATCTCTGAGCTCAGTTCGACGATCTTTGAGCTCAGATCGACGATATTTTGTTGCAGTATAAATCCATATCGCTGAGCTCAGTTCGACGATAGTAGAGCTCAGTTCGACGTTCTCAGATAACTTCAAGGATGTTTCTAGATTCAAATTCAAATCAGTTAAGGAGTTATTCTACAATTAATTCAGAAGCTTTTCTAGCCGTTTTCATTTATTTCTGGACCAAGTTTCAAGGGATTTTCAAGGAATATTTCTATGGACTTTCCTCCAGAAGACATTTTGCAATTAAGGATGCAATTAATGCAGGCCAACGGCTATTCTTGACAGAGGATGTTTTTCTACTCAGTACCAGAGAATAAAAGTCAAGAATTTTTTTTGAATCTCAAAAAATACACAGATACACAGACAGACAGAAAAGACAGACATCAGTAATCTTCAGAACAAGAACAAAAATATTCTGTCTCAAAGAATTCTCAAGAACACACATCCAAGGAGATAAAATTTTCTGAAATCCTCAGATCTCTCTTGTCTAAAGTGTTCAAGGCCAACATATTTCAAGACTCCAGACACCTCACATTTCAGCTGTTGCTGGAATCATCTTTTGCTGGAGCTCAACTTCTGAAGGCCTATCACCCTACAGCAAAGCTTCTTTTCCTGAAGATCTCAAGGACTCAGGGGGAGCTTTGACACCATCAAATCCACATAGTCTTCTCAGCTGTTTGAGAAAGAGAAGACTTCCATCACTCTCTCACCCCCATCTCTGTAAAGGGGTTTCTCAAACTCCCTTCAAAAGTTTGAACTTGGTTTTTGAGCACCTTGTCAAAAGCTCATTGGTGGCAAGACACCTGATTAAAAAATCTGATTTGGTTTTTGAGCACCTTATCAAAAGCTCATTGGTGCCCAGGACACCTGATCAACTCATCCTGCAGTGGATTCCTACCTAGGGTGGTAGAAGAGTGGATGTACCCAAGTTTAGGGGAACCACTATATTTCCTTGTGTCATCTGGTCTTGCTTGTCTTTATTTTTTTTGTTTCTGGCTGTGATTGTTCTGTGATTAGATTTTGATTAGTTTAGTTCTGTGATTAGATTTATTAACTGCTTCCCTGCTCACTCACATTACAACAGTTGTTGTAAAAAGTTTTCAAGCACCATATACTCTATTCACCCCCCCCCCCCCCTCTAGAGTATATCAGATCTAGCTGCACTTTCAGTATTGAGTACAGATTTCTTGCTGATGTTGTTGGAAAAGTGTTGTTGGCAAAACACTCAGCTCATGATACCATATCTAGGTATCAGCTCTGTTTGATTGGTGCCCTGGTGGACAAGAAACAACTGAACTGGGGAGAAGTCTTTTTTGATTTAATAAAGAAGAAAATTAATAAGAACTTTGTTAATTTTGGGAGGATCTTAGGACTGTTTCTTCATAATAGATGTCCAGCACTGCTTGTTTCTAGTGGGATGCACATCAATGCCTCCAAGAGGCTTACTTGTGCCCTATTTGGGAAATGGGATAGGCAGATTGTAAAGCCCAGCAGACCCTCTTCAATCTCTTCTTCAGGCACAAGGACTGCTTCAGTCTCTTGCCTTCAGGTTTCTGCCCCTACAGAAGACTTGCCTGCTTCTTCTCCTCCTCCTCCACCTCTTGTTTCATCTACAACAGTCACCATCACAATTTCATCCCCCATTTCCATCCCATCTCCAACTTCAATCCCTTCTCCAACTCCACCATTAACTGAAGAAATCTTCCATCCATTACATCACTACCCACACCTGGATATTGATTCATCATCTCATATTCCATCTTTCACTCTTATAGATGATTCCTATATGGATGATTCTCCTTCATCCCCTCCTGAGCCACCATCTTCTCCACTTCTTATCAACAACTCCTTCAGGACATCATTTCTCAACCATCATTCACACCATCCATTTCCATTCCCTTATCATCCATCTCCACTATTCCAATATCTCAACCATCACTTCCACCATCCACAGGTTCTCCAACAACATCTCATGCTGCTCCACATTCCATCCCTACCTCTACTCAAGTCCCTCTTGAGCAAGTAGACATTCCAGCTCTTGCAGACAGGCTATATGAGCTGATAGCTCCAAGGCTATCACTATTGCTGGAGACCTCTTTGGCTCCACTTCTAAAAACAGTTCAGGAGCTGTCTGCCAGGCTATCCTCTTTTCTTCCTCCTCAGGCAATCCCTTATTCTGGGTGCCTTGATACAGTTCTCACTGAATCCAAGCAGGAGGAGATGCCTTATGAAGCTGAGAGTTTGCCTACTGTAGTAACTTCAGTCCAAGCTCCAGTAGCTCCAGTTGCAGTCATTACAGTGGACCTCAGGTCACTGTTGTCAGTTTTTGACTCTGTATACTTCAACTGCCTTCCAGAACAGCATACTGAAGATCTTACTAAGGCCATTGTGCCTATCTCCAGCTATAACCCCAGCTTAATTAGTTCTAATATAAATTCCTTCAATACTATTGAAGTTGCTGCTGTTGCTGTTTCAGTGTCTGAGGATGTGAATATGACAGAGGCATTTGATTTTGAGCTTGTTGTTCTTATCTCTGAATCTGTTGCTTCAGTTACCTCTGAGCTTACTATTTCTGTTTCTGAAATTGTTGTATCTGAACCTGCTGTCATAGCTCCTTCTGCCAGTATTGCTTCTACTCCACTTCCTGCTATTGCTGCTGCTATTGTTATTGTTTTTGTTGTCTCCTCTGCTTAGTCTCAACAACAGAAAGATTACCTCAAAAGGATTGATGCAGTGTATGATAATCCACAAAGCTCAGACAGTGATCAGTTTAGGACTGACTTTGATGATTCCTCTGCAATAATTACAAGGAAAAGAAAAGTCAGAAGCAAAGCCATGAAGAGAGTTCCTCCAGAGAAAGTGAAAGATACAAATGATATTCCATATTACATACTGCATGATTGCCCTATTAAAGAACCATGGATGCAGTACTCCAGGAATCAACTGAAAGCTATGAAGAAGAAAAGAAAGTATGACAAAGGATCATCCCATTTCAATCCTCCTCCTCCTCCTTCACCTGATGCAGGTGCAGGTGGTAGTTCTGCCTTCCAATCTACTGCCAGAAGCCAAAGTTCATATCAACCTCAAGGAAGATCACAGTACAGAGGAAATCAGTCTAGAGGTTACCAATCCAGAAGAGGACAGTACAGAGGAAATCAAAGAGAACTCAAAGTGTACTCTAAAGGATATTCCAGGCAACATCGTTATCAAAGGGAAGGACAAGGTCCCTCTAACACTACTTCTGGTCCCTTCCCCTATAAGCTTAAAGATTTAGTCTCTTCCAGAGCTCCTCCTGATAATTCTTCAAACATATATGAGCCTCCTGTTCCATTTGAAGACCTAGAAAATAATCCCACCTCATGGACAGCAAGAATGAAAGAACTGGCTGCACTAGACCAAATCAAGAAGGCTAGAGAACAAGGAAAAGATACATCTAGTATTACTACTCTATCAGATCAAAGAAAGAAAGAACTTGAGAGATACTCCTCCAGCAAATTCTTTGATTCAGAAAGTTATATGAAGCTGCATTCAGAAGCTGTAGTGCCCAGGCCAAAACATCAAACCTCTCTAGGTGCAGCTGATGACAGAAGATCCAAGAAAGAAGCTCTCAACCCCAACAGAGAAATAGTTCTCATTAAGAGCAAGGAAAAGGAATGATTCTGTAAGATGACAGTAAATTTTTTTTTCTGAACTATCTATGATAATGTATGTGTTTCTGCAATGTTTTGTTTGTTATATTTCTACTTTGTATGTTGTTTTTTTTCAATGTCTGTAAATACTAATCCTAACCCAAATAGGGGGAGATTGTTGGAACACCCTATTACTGATTTGGGCAAGGATCATTATGTCCTTTAGGAAATCTATTTTGACCTCCTTGTATAGATCTAAAGATCAATTAGAATTGAGTCTAAGGGTTAGTATTTAGGTTTGAAAGCTGCCCTTAAGACCAGATATTTCAGTTCTGGAGACTAAGTCATTTCGTCGAGCTCAGGACGATGAATCGTCGAACTCCATTCGACGATCTCTGAGCTCACTTCGATGAATCGTCGAACTTCATTCAACGATCTCTGATCTCAACTTCAACGAGTCGTCGAACTCCATTCAACGATCTTCGAGCTCAGATCGATGTTCTTGTCTCTAGTTTGTTTCCCCATCTCTGAGCTCAGTTCGACGATAGTTGAGCTCAGATCGACGCTTTCTGCTTCAGTCTAAGTCCAGTCTCTGAGCTCAGTTCAACGATAGTTGAGCTCAGGTCGACGTTTTTCTGGAGAGATCGACATTTTTCAAGATTCAAATTCAGACAGTTATGGAATTATTCTCAGCATTTATGTCAAGGATCTTGTAGCCGTTTCAATTAATCTGGAGCAAGTTTCAAGGGATTTTCAAAGGAATGTTTTTTTGGACTTTCCTCCAGAAGACAAAATGCAGTTAAGGAAGTCATTTATGACAGTCTAATGATTATCTTGGACAGAGAAATATTCTATTCAGATCTAAGAAATAAAAGAGACATTTTTTATATTCTGCTACAACAGAAGAACAACAACTATTACAACAAGAACAATAAAAAGAGAAAGAGTTGCAGATATTCTCAGTCTTAGAATTCATACAAGAACACACATCACACAAGGAGATCAACACTCTGAAATTTTCAGATCCCTATTGATTCCAGTGTTCAAAGGTCATCATCATTCAAGACTCCAGACAACACACATTTCAGTTGCTGGTGGAATCATCTTTTGCAGGATATCAAATCTTCTGAAGGCCTATCACCCTACTGCAAAGCTTCACTTCCTGTACAACTCAAGAACTCAGGGGGAACTTTGACAACATCCACTATCTTCTCTCTGATTGTTGATAGAGAAGATCATCTCCCTCTCTCTCTCTCTCTCTCTACTGTAAAGGGTTTATCAAACTCCCTTCAAAAGTTTGTATTGGTTTCTGAGACCTTATCAAAACTCAGTGGTGGCAAGACACCTGATCAAAAAATCTGGTTTGGTTTTTGAGTACCTTATCAAAATCTCATTGGTGCCCAGGACACCTGATCAACTCATGCTGCAGTGGATTCCTACCTAGGGTGGTAGAAGAGTGAATGTACCCAGATTGGTTGGGTAACCACTATAGCTCCTTGTGTCGTCTGGTTGCTTATTTTCTTTTGTTTTCTGGCTGTGCTTTGAGATTGTTCTGTGATTGCTCTGTGTTTAGTTAGTTGTGTTTGTTGTATTTTATTTGCTTCCCTGTTCACTTAGGAATACAACAAGAGTTGTAAAACGTTTTTAGCAAGCACCATACTCTATTCACCCCCCCCCCTCTAGAGTATATCGGATCTAACTTGCACTTTCACAGTGGTCCTTGTTGTACCTCGCGGCGCCCTTAGAGGGGGTGGCTAAATAAGGGTTTTTTAATTTTTCTTAAAAACTTAAGAAAACATTACTAGATGAATAACAACAATATAATTGAAGTGTGCAAATGGATACTAGGTAGAAACAATAATGATATATTTCAAAAGTGTTAAATTGAATACAAAGTGTCTCTATAAAGATAGAGACAAAGGCTCATGAAATAAATAATTTGCTAGTGTTTTCTCCGGTTCTTCTACCAAGAACCGGCAGGCTAAAGCGTATCCCTTCCTAGATCTTGCTTCTAACCTCCCCCTAGATCTAACCATGATCTAGAAGCTGCACACAAGGCAACGATTTCTCCCTAAGCCACACAAGGACTTGGACGCCACTCACAAGGCGACGATTCTCTCCTAAGCCACACAAGGGCCTAGACGCCACGCACAAGGCCGCGATTTCTCTACCGATTACAATGAGAAAGTAAAAGAAAAGAACAAAAACAAATTGAACATTTTAGGCTAGACACTCCTTTCAAACAATGCACTGAAGATGTCGATGAATCCTTGCTAGAGATGCTTCGAATGCTTCGCACGTGCCGTCAATTTTTCGTGCTTTTTAGCCTTCTTGAGAGTATGGAGTATCTCTGAGTTCTGGACCTCTCTAGATCTACTAGGCAGGAAAGTGCACTCCAGGTAATGAAAATCGTGATTTCCTCAGAAAATAAAAGGTTTTTATATTCTGGCGCTATCGCCTGGCGATACTGGGTATCGCCAGATACCGCTGCCACGTGTCCCACGAACTCCTCATTTTCGCATCGCACAAATGTTGAGCGTCGAATTGTGCACTATCGCCGAGCGATACTGGTTATCGCCGTCTGGCGATAGCGAAATAAAGAAAGCCATGATTTCATCGAACGTCGAGCGGAAATGCGTCGATTGGCGCTATAGCCTGTTGGCGATACCCAATATCGCCTGGCGATATCTCCCGAGCTCAAGTCTGATCCAATTCAGCATCAAAAAGATATTATATATTAACCCGTATTATCTACACACCAAAAACATCCAAATATTAAATACAAACAAGATTTATTATTAGCAAACTAGGAAGCGTGGAATGCATGCTCTAACAATCTCCCCCTTTTGATAATAACAAATCCATTAAGAAAGAAATCATTAATGTTAAAAAGGTCCATCCAATTTGAGTATCAAGACGAAGTATGTGTATGTGCACAAATTGCTCCTGGATGGAACACTCCCCCTACATGTGATCTCCCCATAAATGGAAGCATAGGGAAATTCATGTATTTTAATTAAAGATGCGAAAAAATAATTTTGCCAAGTGTGCACAAAATATATGACCAGAGTTCGGTGAATTATTTCTTTTGTAAAGTGTCTCCCCCTTTGGTATTGTCAAAAGATAGGAAAAAGTGCAGTGAAAGCAAAAGAAGGAAAAACACAAAAGAGAGACGCATAGAGGACAGGTGAGCAAGGTAGAATAAATAAAATGAGTAAACAGTAACTGTGGCAATATTCAACAAACTATATCACAAACACACACACTAGTGAATAGTTTTTGTGAAACAGTTCTCAGTCCAATTCTCATAAGAAGAACATTTAGAGAGGATAATGTTGTGTACATGTGAGGTGTTGTCGAAAATACTTATGCATAGTCTTACAAAAAAACATGAACACGAGAATGTTAAAAAAACAACATAACATAGAGGTAGACATGCGGAGCTATACTTGTACCCAAGAGTTCAGAGCACACAAGAAAGAAATTATTCATGTAAAGATTTGCACAAGACACTTTACAATTCTTTCCATGGTACTCAACCTCACAATGCTTATGAAGACTTATCAGGAGGGTAAGTAGTGCTTGGTGGAGTTTCCTTGTCAGCCCTGTATTATTTGAGTGTTTTCTTTTTTTGTTGTGTGAAACAAACACCAAAGGTTTGCACTTTTGGGATGATACACTTTTGTTACTCACATTTTTTTTGCTTTAGCTGAACAAAGGAGTCTGAATTCCCTTGTGAGAGCATACATAATAATTTAATAGTATGGTGCACTGTACTAAACTCGGATAAAGTAGAAGCAAAAAACATGCATCACTAATGGTTATGGTAAAACATTCACAATTTACATTTTGTAAGATGGATGCATACGAATATTTGCATAACCATGAGTGAAATAACATTATCATAACAAAAAGATTTCTCATACTTAGAGGCATGCGAAAACAATTTCACGAGCTTAAGAACACTAGTACTGAAATATGTACAACGGATATAAGAGTGGTGAACTAGAGAACCAAGTTAGTATAAAACTCAAAAAAAACATTACACCTGGCCTAAATCTGAGTCAGGAAGACAATTTGAAGAAACAACAAAAATTCACTATCACCGGGCGATACCGGGTATCGCCGGTCGGCGATAGTGGTAAAAGGATAAAAACGGGCACATTCAGTCAAAGGCATCAAACCAAACCTCTTTTCTGAAGACAGATTGCGGAAGGCGGAGTATAAGTCGGCGAAACCCTAACACCTAGTATGAAAACTTGGATTTTGGCTTTAATTCTTTGGATTTTTATGGATCTAATTGTTAGGATAGTGTAGCACATAATCTTAGATGAGAAATTTCCAGGTTTTAAAGAGCTTAAATTTTTTTTTTTGGATCATATGAAACTAGGGTTTTTTGTGAAAGATGTGTATAGTTTCCTGAATTTAAGAAGTTGCAAAAGGATTTGGAGAAAAAACCTTGCAGAACTGGTATGTTGGATGAAGGGGGAAACCAGATATGAAGTCATAAATGGAGGAAAACAATTTCCATCTATCACCAGGCGACAGTGGGTATCGCCGAATGGCAATACCAAAAAAAAATTTTGTTTCTGAAAAAAACAATTCGATATGCAGGAATGACTTCCAGTTCCAAAGCGCGAAGAAACACAGGGAGTGACTCATATTCATCATATCAAACATTTCCGGGAATAGAGAACGCTAACATCAGAATCGGACGGGTGATTGAATTCGACCCGGCCCGGCTGCACATATCCATGATTTGTTAGCAATGGCTGGAATAACGTCGATTATTATTCCAGACACATTCTCCTCCGTATTGATTCGAGAATTTTATAATTATCTCAAAGATCCGCATTTCACGGAATTGAATGGCGGAGTCCGATCGAAAAATCAAGGACAGGCGGTAGAAATAACACACTATGAGCTGAGAAATGAGTTTGGATTAATCGAGCATGAAAACACTTTAGATGTAGTAGAGAACTATCGGAAGGATAGTGATTGGACATTATTGAATATGGTTTTGCATGGAAATTCCATCAAAACACTAATTCAATCAACAGCCACCCTTACGGAGGATGCATAACTAGTGCAAGATATACTGAGGCATACTGTCCTACTGAAATCTGGAGATACACGAAAAATAACGGCTCAACTCAGTTATGTAACGTACATGATTTTGGAGCGAAATCCGTTTGACATGGCGGATTTTGTCCTTTCGATAGTACGCTATTCATTTAGATTGAAAAGTCATAAATGAAAGAAATTGAACACACTATCACTTGGAGTCGTCATCCAACGGATTTTATATAAGAAATATATGTGGATCGACCCTGATATGTACTTCAATGATTGTATCTCATCTATATATTCGACAAGTTGAACGCCTTCCATCGGCCGATCAAAATGAGGAGGGTCATCAAGGAGGAGTGAACTGGTGTCCACTATCTGAAACCCGCCAATTCTTAGAGGTGGATCATTGCGAGAAGGGTTGGACGACTTGTGTAACGTCCCGAATCGCACTAGGCCCCTCGTGCGTGTTCTTGAGTCAAGAGAGCTGACTTAGGTTCAGGGGGAGTGCTGACAACAGGGTAGCACATGTGAATAGGAGGAGAAAAAAGTCAAGCATAGGACACGGGTAGAGACACGGGCGTGTCCCTACCCGTGTGGGAGAGGCCATCTCTCGAGTCGATGACTCGAGTATGTCCAGAGAAGGACACGGGTAGTGACACGGGCGTGTCACTACCCGTATGAAGTGACACGGGTAGATACACGGGCGTGTCCCTACCCGTATGTGTGTCAAGTTTGACTCGACGAAGAATGTCGAGATCGATGAAGTGTGTCGAGATCGATGAAATGTATGACACGGGTAGAGACACGGGCGTATCCATACCCGTATGTGTGTGTGTGTCGAGTTGAACTCGACGGAGCGTGTCGAGATCGATGAAATGTGTCAAGATCGACGAAATGTATGACATGGGTAGAGACAAGGGTGTGTCCCTACCCGTATGTCGGTGTGTCAAGTTGAGTTCGTCGAGATGTATCCAGAGAAGGACACGACCAAAGAACACGGCCGTGTCATGTGGACACGGGTCGGGACACGGGCGTGTCCCTACCCGTGTTGAGTATTGAACCGACACTAAAACCGTCGTTGACGCTTCGCCCAAGCAGGACACGGGTAAGGACGCGGGCGTGTCCCTACCCGTGTCACTTTTCATATATAAGGGTTGTGAAAACCCTAGCCATTTTCAATCCTCATTCCAGCCATTTTTCCTGAGAGAAATTTCTATAGAGAGGGAAAACTGCTGGAGCAAGTTCAAGAGGAGGAGAACCGCTGCCGCCGTGAAAAAGAAGATGCCGCCGAAAAGAGTCACAAGATCCATGGCCGGAAATACTGGAAACGTCGGAAATGAGGTGAGCTTCCTCCCCTCTCCCTTGGTGCTAGATCTATAGATATCTTAGTGAGATGTCGACTCAAAAGAGTCTAGACTAGTAAGATGGTGATTTCTCTAGGAAGAGGCCGTTCTAGGGCTTGTGCTCTAAGGCTAGTTGTGTCTTCAACCTCTCCAACCTTCTATGTGAAGATGGGGGATGGTTTCATGAAGAATCATGGCCTCATGAGGGTGAATAAGGGAGGAGGAACTTCTGGTGTGATTTTGGAAGACCAACTTGAGGAGGAAGATGAACCGATGTTGTTCATTCCTCTTTATGATGCGTGCAGAATCTGTGTTCTGCGCGCAGCAATATTCTTGGCCATTTTCAGATGTGATATGGAAGGATCTGGGCTATCGACTAAACATGAATGTTGAAGTCCTCAAAAATACCTTTCCAATGAATGGTTGCACGACTTTAGGTGAAGCCTGCAGCTACGGGAAAGTCTGAACAAAATTGACATCCGGCAAACCAGCATGCAGAAATTGTGTTCTGTGCACAGCGGACGTTGAAGCCGATTTCAAATAGTATATAGTCAAATCTGGGTTGTGGGCTGAATATGAAAGTTGTAACTCATGGAAAGACCTTTCCATCGAGGGTTACATGTCTTCACCGGATTCATGTAGCTTCGGGAATCTCCGGTTGAAGTTGTTATCCAGATTTATTCTGCGCTTAAAATTCTGGGTTTTTATATAATATGTATTTGGATTCGGTGGAATCGATGTTGCAACCTAACTCGAAATTTTGGTGAACTATTTTATGTTAACCACCGTAGTGTTATGAATGATGAAGATTACTAATTGGATTTCATATAACTGAATTGTGAAGCAAGCTTACTTAAACGAAATGACTTGTTAGAAATTGGTAGACTATTATATATGCGCATCATGTTATGTTATGTTGAAATCATTTGGTATGGTATATAGAAGGATAAACTATGGCCATGAGTATGTTTGATGGTTGGAATGAAATTTAGTAGTCCAATACTTAGAGTGTAGTCTCCCTACGGGTAGTATTGTGAAAGGATGTCAGTGCGGTGTTGACCGTCACTAGTTGGTTTAGTGTTGAGATGAGGTATAGACGGACGGTTGGGCTTGGTCCTCGGTGTTCACGTCCCGGGGCCCCTTCCGTGCCGAGTGGATGGTTGGGCTGTGTCCTCGTGCTTACTTCTGAGGCCCCTTCCATGCCACGGTGATGTGGAATTTGCATGCGGTGTGAGTCGACATGCGGTGTCGTAATCCTGGCTTAAGGATAGTGTGGCAGGTCTACGGGCTCGCCGATCGTCACACCGACGGGAGTTGACAGTTAGACTTTGGGCGGTTGGGCTGTGTCCTCGGTGTTCACGTCCCGGGGCCCCTTCCGTTCCAAGTGAACGGTTGGGTTTTGTCCTCTTGCTTTCTTCCGAGGCCCCTTCTGGGTCACATAAGTTCAGTTCGGGGCTGCGTTCTCGGTGCACATCTACCCGACACCCCCGCTGGGCCATAGTACGCATGGGCTCCGCTGTTGTGTTCTTAGCATTGAGACGTACGGAGGCCTAGGTGAAGTAGTGTGGATGCCCGCCTAGTAATAGAGATGCCCGCTCTACTGTCACCTCCTAGCCACGACAGTTGATTCCTGAGAGGGTAACTACCTACTCGAATAGTGGGAATTATATTCTATGTCGACATAGAAATTGCATGTGTATTATCATGGGTGAGTCATTGCATAGCATACATACCATTTCATAACATTGCACAACAAGATCCTCATCGTATAAGTTTGTATGGGCACTCCTATACGATGAGTTACATTATGTAAACTGATCCTTAACTTATAAGCTTGTATGGGCATCCTTATAAGTTAAGTTACTTACCTGTTGTAGTTACTTGTACTTGTTGAATTACTATTGCTTAAGTAGAACTGCTAGTTTATAATATTGTTATTCATGTACTATTACCACCTGCTTGTACCTGTTTTACTACTTGCATATATTACCCTTATTCCTTTCCTCCACCCGGTGCCGAGGAGTCGCCGGGGGAGCGGATGTGAAGGCACTTAGTCTTTTCGACTAACGGTTGCTATGTCTTCCTTTTTAGGAGGTCTCCCCGCAGGTAGAGCAGCCGCAAACTTTGCAGTAGGACAGCCAGGCCAGGACGACAGGGCCTGATGTGACGGTGTCATTGCTACCATCGGTTATGGATGTGAGTGTTGAGCGACTCTGATGTAGCCCGTTTGGGCAATTTTATAGCTGTACTCTGATATTGTAGATGTATGTTTAGCTTCTCTTGTCTGCTGTATTTGGACTATATACTTAGTGTGGATTTGACTTCTCTCTTATTTATATTATGGTTGGGCTGGCATGTTATATTGATATTGGTAGTAGCCGGCGGAATAGGAGTCTTGTGGTACAGGTTAGCTCGTGTGCTAATGCTACCGCAAGGCGGCTGTTCCGGGCATAAGACCCCCTTCGTGCTGTGTTTTGGTATCCGGTAGGGGGGTCTTACAAATGGTATCAGTTTACCACAATCCTCAACTAAAGAAGTCATTCAACAATGGTGCCACCCCCGCTCGATTAGTCCGTTTGGGGACAAACTAACTTAGCGGAAGCAGTGGTGTGCCCATATGTAATTCACACTAAGTTGTCCAACTTTGACCCTATGATTAGCCAACCTGACCTTAGGTGCGTACATTTATACGTCGATCTCCTAAAGTTTGGACGACCCCAGGGATGTAAAACTATCGTATAAAGTCTTGCGAGATCCCCTAGGGCAAGCACTTTTGTTTATATCGGATATTGAATCTAGCGGAGATAATAAATATAGCAGATTTCCTAGGGCAACCACTTTTGTTTATAGCAAACTTGAGCTTGGTGGAGATAATGGATATGTTAAAGTGGTTGGAAGCGGGTCTTTTGGGTGTTCAGACAAGCGTTAAGAGACTCGTTGAAGGAGTAATTGAAGAAGGATGAGGTCTACGAGGAAGAAATTAAACATTCGTCCTTAGTCTGTCTAAGTTTGTTCTAGGAATCTGGATTGACCCTTCACAATCTTTATACTTAGGCATAATGGTTAGTGAGAAACCGGCCTACACTCTATTTGATACCGGTGCCACACAGTCGTTGGTGTGGCGGACTTCATTAAAAACCTAGAAGGTGTACAATACTTTACTGGTATAGCCCGACGAGTGCGCCTACCGGAAGGCTCGGAGATGATTGCAACCTCTAAGTGCGAGTTCGAGATATTTATTGAAGGAAAGCCCTTTGATACACCTGCCACGGTCTTGAGAATTCCAGAGTTTGACATCATTCTGGGCGTGGTGTGGTTAGATTGGCATTTTGCAAGGATCGACTGCGCAGAGAAGCGGATCTGTTTGAGATATGGGGACTCCAATGTCATCTTCCAAGGTATTAGCTTCGCACCTCGCATGTTGTTATCTTCCGTTCAGGTTGTAAAAGACCATAAGAAGGGGGATGAAGTCTTCATGATCTGGTTCGAGTTGAAGGAGATAGCATTGGATATAAAAGACGTATAGGTTGTGCGGGACTTCCCCGAGGTATTTCCTGATAAACTGCAAGAATTACCCCCGCACAGAGAGGTTGACTTCCAGATTAATCTAGTACCGGGTGTCAAGCTTGTATCCAAGGCCCCTTAACGAATGGCCCCGAAGGAACTCGCAGAGTTTAGAGTTCAACTGCAAGAACTGGTAGAGTCAGGGTTCGTTCGCCCCTGTTCGTCACCCCAGGGAGCCCCTGTATTGTACGTGAAGAAGGATGGAACCCTGCGTTTGTGCATGGACTATCGGGAACTCAATCGGCTGACGGTGCGGAACACTTATCCACTACCTCGGATCGATGAGTTGTTCGATCAACTAGTGGGAGCGCATTGGTTTTCTATGTTGTTCTTGGGCTCAGGGTATTATTAGTTGAGAATACAAGAAGGGGACATCCAGAAAATGGCCTTTAGTTCAAGGTATGGGTTGTACGAGTTCACTGTAATGCCGTTTGGGCTCACAAATTCCCCTTCGGCTTTCATGAGCCTAATGAACAAGGTATTTAAACCGTATTTCGACATCTTCGTCATTGTTTTTATTGATGACATCTTGGTCTACTCAAAGACGGTGGAGGAGCATGTCAAGCACCTGACCTTGGTATTGAAGAAATTGAAGGAGCACGCCTTGTTCTCCAAGTTCAGCAAGTGCGAATTCTGGCTTAAAGAGGTTGCTTTCTTGGGGCATGTGATCAGTGGAGCAGGGCTAGCGGTGGATCCAGCCAAGGTGCGTACCATGAAGGAGTGGTATCCCTTGAGGTCGGCGGCCGATGTGCGGAGCTTCCTTGGACTTGCCGGGTACTACCGCAAGTTCGTGAAAGGGTTCTGCAAGATTGCCCTCCATCTTACTTCATTGACGAAGAAAGGTGTGTCATTTGAGTGGACACCCCAATGTGAAGCGGCGTTCCAAGAGCTGAAGAATAGACTTACCTCTGCCCCCATCCTTGCACTTCCATCTTGGAAGGACGGATTTCAAGTTTACACTAACGCATCATATCATGGGATGGGGGCGGTATTGATGCAGCACGGGCACGTGATTGCTTATGCTTCAAGACAACTGAAGAAGCATGAAATCAATTACCCGGTTCACGATTTGGAGCTGGGAGCAGTGATGTTCACCTTGAAGGTTTGGAGGCATTATCTATATGGCGTCCACTGCGAGATCTTTTCAGATCATAAAAACTTGAAGTACGTTCATACTAAGAAGGAGTTGAACTTGATACAACGGCGGTGGTTAGAATTTCTATGCGACTATGAGTTCACTATGAACTACCACCTCGGAAAGGCGAACTTGGTGGCCGATGCATTGAGTAGAAAGGTACCAGGTTCTAGCCTAGAGTCTCGGTTGATGAGTATAGAGTTGGCTCGGATGATTGAGGAGATGGATATTACATTGATATTTACGGCTCCTTCGGCAGAGTATACAGAGTACTTGGCAAGCATGAGCATAGTTTGTGATATCTGGCACTGAATCAGAGTGGAGCGAGGAATGGATGCGGCTGTGGCCCCGGCAATCAAGTCAATCGAAGATGGGACTACGGATGAGTATACACTAAAAGACGGCCTTGTTTATTTTCGTGGCCGGCTCTAAATTCCCAAGGGCGGTAAAATCCGGGAGGATATCTTGAGAGAGGCTCATTGCTCTCAATTTTTAGTGCACCCGGGTATTGCTAAGATGTACGCCGGTTTGCGAAAGACCATGTGTTGGCCGGGAATGAAGAAAGATGTCAGATATTTTGTTACGTCAAAGGGTGAAGGCGGAATGCAAGAGTCCCGGTGGTTTGCTACAATCATTGCTCATCCCCGAGTGGAAGTTTGAGGATGTCTCCATGGACTTCATACATGGGTTACCTCACTCACGGTCCGGGAATGATTCGGTGTGGGTGATAGTTGATCGCCTGACGAAAGTAGCCCGGTTTATCCCTATGAAGTAATAAGGTCATGTGGATATCTTAGTACGCCTTTTTGTGGAGCAATTCATACGATATCATGGCGTGCCTAAGACGATCGTGTCTGACCGTGATGGTCGGTTTACCTCCAAGGAATGGAAAGCGGTTCAGGCATATTTGGGTTCGCGCCTTACCTTTAGCACCTCGTTTCATCCTCAGATGGACGGGCAATCTGAAAGGACCATCCGGACATTGGAAGACTTATTAAGATTATGTGTGTTGGATAGAGGAGAGCCGTGGGAAAGGCTCTTACCGTTGGTAGAATTCTCCTACAACAACAGCCACCAGGCTAGCATTGGTATAGATCCTCAAGAAGATCTTTATGGAAGGAGGTGTAGAACCCCCTTGTCTTGGGTGCAAGATGAAGACCCGAAGGCTTTGGGTGTTGAATATATTGATGATATCAATGCGGCGATTAAACTGATATGGGGTCGCATGTTGGAGGCACAAAGTCGGCAAGCGAAGTATTATAATGCAAGGCACCGGATGGTGGAGTTTCAAGTGGGTGATAATGTGTTCCTGAAAATCCAACTGATGCATGGAGTGTCACGTGTGCGTGGTGTGAAAAAGCTCAGCCCAAGGTATGTTTGACCTTATACTATATTGGAAAGGATTGGCCCGTTGGCCTATCGGTTGGAGTTACCGTCTGAGCTAGAGAACCTCCACGACGTGTTCCATGTGTCGTCGCTTCAGAAGGCGCTATTGCAGCCCAATCAATACATCCCCACAACTGATGGTGTTGTTGCATCTAATAGGTCTGTACAACTAGAGACGGTGAGGATCGTAGATAACGAGACAAGAATGTTGCGCCGCAAAAGTGTTCCCTTGGTGAAGGTGCTATGGTCTAATCATGGGAAGGACGAATATACATGGGAGCCAATAGATTTGATGCAAAAACGCTATCCGGAGTTGTTTGCTCATGGTAATTTTTTTTAAAAGCCTATTATATTTTTCGTTATGCTTTTCTCCCCATAACCTAAGCCTGATTTCGGGGACGAAATCTTTTATTTTGTTTATAGGATTTGAAAAGTCCTGAATCATACTAGGCCCCTCGTGCGTGTTTTTGAGTCAGCAGAGCTGACTTGGGTTCAGTGCGAGTGCTGACAACTGGGCAGCACATGTGAATAGGAGGAGAAATCAGTCAAGCATAGGACACGAGTAGAGACACGGGTGTGTCCCTACCCGTGTAGGAGAGGCCAGCTCTCGAGTCGATGACTCGAGTATGTCAAGAGAAGGACACGGGTAGCGACACGGGTTTGTCACTACCCGTGTGAATTGATACGGGTAGAGACACGGGTGTGTCCCTACCCGTGTGTGTGTCGAGTTGGACTCGACGAAGCGTGTCGAGATCGACGAAGTGTGTTGAGATCGATGAAGTGTGTCGAGATCGAAGAAATGTATGACACGGGTAGAGACACGGGCGTGTCCCTACCCGTGTGTATGTGTGTGTCGAGTTGAACTCGATGGAGCGTGTTGAGATCGACGAAATGTGTCGAGATTGACGAAATGTATGACACGGGTAGCGACACGGGCATGTCCCTACCCGTGTGTCGGTGTGTCAAGTTGAGTTCGTCGAGATGTATCCAGAGAAGGACACGGCCAGAGAACACGACCGTGTCATGTGGACACGGGTCGGAACACGAGCGTGTCCCTACCCATGTCGAGTGTTGAACCGACACTAAAAATGTCGTTGACTCTTCGCCCAAGCAGGACACTGGTAAGAACACGGGCATGTCCCTACCCGTGTCACTTTTTATGTATAAGGGTTGTGAAAACCCTAGCCATTTTTACTCCTCATTCCAGCCATTTTTCCTGAGAGAAATTTCTGTAGAGAGGGAAAACTGCTGGAGCAAGTCCAAGAGGAGGAGAACCGCCGCCGCCGTGGAAAAGAAGATGCCGCTGAGAAGAGTCACAAGATCCATGGCCGGAAATAGTGGAAACACCGAAAATGAGGTGAGCTTCCTCCCCTTTCCCTTAGTGCTGGATCTGTAGATATCTATGTGAGATGTCGACCCAAAAGAGTCTAGACTATTGAGATGGTGATTTCTCTAGGAAGAGGTCGTTCTAGGGCTTATGCTCTAAGGCTAGTTGTGTCTTCAACCTCTCCAACCTTCTATGTGAACATGGGGGATTGTTTCGTGAAGAATCATGGCCTCATGGGGTTGAATAAGGGAGGAGTAACTTCTGGTGTGATTTGGAAGACCAACTTGAGGAGGAAGATGAACCGATGTCGTTCATTCCTCTTTAAGATGCGTGCAGAATCTGTTTTCTGCGCGCAGCAATATTCTTGGCCATTTTCAGATGTGATATGTCCAGATCTGGGCTGTCGAATAAACACGAAAGTTGAAGTCCTCGAAAATACTTTTCCAACGAATAGTTGCACAACTTCAGGTGAAGTATGCAGCCACAGGAAAGTCTGAACGAAATTGACATTCGGCAAACCTGCACGCAGAAATTGTGTTCTGTGCGCAGCAGACGTTGAAGCCAATTTCAAATAGGATATATTCAAATCTGGGTTTTTGGCTGAATATGAAAGTTATAACCCATGGAATGACCTTTCCATCGAGGGGTTACACGTATTCATAGGATTCCTGTAGCTTCAAAAATCTCCGGTTGAATTTGCTGTCCAGATTTATTCTGCACTTAAAATTCTGGGTTTTTATATAATATGGATTTGGATTCGGTGGAATCAATGTTGCAAACTAACTCGAGATTTTGGTGAACTATTTTATGTTAACCACCTTAGTGTTATGAATGATGAAGATTACTAATTAGATTTCATATAACTGAATTGTGAAGCAAGCTTACTTAAACGAAATGACTTGTTAGAAATTGGTCGACTATTTGATGTGTGAATCATGTTATGTTATGTTGAAATCATTTGGTATGACATATAAAAGGATAAACTATGGCCATGAGTATGTTTGATGGTTAGAATGAAATTTAGTAGTCCAATACTTAGAGCGTAGTCTCCCTACTGGTAGTACTGTGAAAGGATGTAAGTGCGACGTTGACCATCACTAGTTGGGTTAGTGTTGAGATGAGGTATAGACGGACGGTTGGGCTTGGTCCTCGATGTTCACGTCCCGGGGCCCCTTCCGTGTCGAGTGGATGGTTGGGTTGTGTCCTCATGCTTACTTCCGAGGCCCCTTCCATGCCACGATGATGTGGAATTTACATGCGGTGTGAGTCGACACGCGGTGTCGTAATCCTGGGTTAAGGATAGTGTGGCAGGTCTACGGGCTCGCCGATCGTCACACCGATGGGAGTGGACAGTTAGACTTTGGGCAGTTGGGCTATGTCCTCGGTGTTCATGTCCTGGGGCCCTTTCCATGCCAAGTGAACGGTTGGGTTGTGTCCTCGTGCTTTCTTCCGAGGCCCCTTCCGGGTCACACAAGGTCAGTTCGGGGTTATGTTCTCGGTTCACATCTACCCGAGACCCCCGATGGGCCATAGTACGCATGGGCTCCGCTATTATGTTCTTAGTGTTGAGGTGTACGAAGGCCTAGGTGAAGCAGTGTAGATGACCGCCTAGTAGTAGATATGCCCGCTCTACTGTCACCGCCTGGCCACGGCGGTTGATGCCTGAGAGGTTAGCTACCTACTCGAATAGTGGGAACTATATTCTCTGTCGACAAATCAATTGCATGTGTGTGATCATGGGTAAGTCATTGCATAGCATACATACCATTTCATAACATTACACAACAAGATCTTCATCATATAAGTTTGTATGGGCAGTCTTATACGATGAGTTACTTTATGTAAACCGATCCTTAACTTATAGGCTTGTATGGGCATCCTTATAAGTTAAGTTACTTACCTGCTGTAGTTACTTGTACTTGTTGAATTACTATTGCTTAAGTAGAACTGCTAGTTTATAATATTGTTATTCATGTACTATTACCACCTGCTTGTACCTGTTTTACTACTTGCATATATTACCCTTGTTCCTTTCCTCCGCCCGGTGCCGAGGAGTCGCCGGGGGAGTGGATGTGAAGCCACTTAGTATTTTCGACTAACGGTTGCTACGTCTTCCTTTTTAGGAGGTCTCCCCGCAGGTAGAGTAGCCGCAAACTTTGCAGTAGGACAGCCAGGTCAGGACGACAGGGCCTGATGTGATGGTGTCGTCGCTACCGTCGGTTACGGATGTGAGTGTTGAGCGACTCTGATGTAGCCCGTTTGGGCAATTTTATAGCTGTCTCTGATATTGTAGAAGCATGTTTAGCTTCTCTTGTCTGTTGTATTTGTACTATATACTTTGTGTGGATTTGACTTCTCTCTTGTTTATATTATGGTTGGGTTGGCATGTTATATTGATATTGGTAGTAGCCGGTGGAATAGGTGTCTTGTGGTACAGGTTAGCTCGTGTTCTAGTGCTACCGCAAGGAGGCTGTTCCGGGCATAAGACCCCCTTCGTGCCGTGTTTTGGGATCCGGGCGGGGGGTCTTACAACTTGCGAGAGTCGTTCGAAGAACACAAGAGGGATGTGAAGAAAAACTTCTTGGGAATTCAAGAATTTTTTAAATTTTTGACAAAAAGTTTGAAGTTGAAACCCACTCCAGCAGAGGCAGCAGAATGGGAAGATCCGGTCATGGAGCTGCCCCGTACCTCGACTCGCCGAGCACGCCGGACGCGGAGCAGCGAGCACAGTTCGACAGATGACCAATGAGAGACCAGTGCAGGTGACAGCAGAAATTTTTGAGGATTTCGGGATGGCTGGACATTTTGCCGCTATCGCCCGACGACAGTCACTGTCACCGGCGACAGTGATTTTCTTCAATTTGAGTAATTATTTATGTTGTAATGTTATGTGGAACTTATATGTGGTATTATGCTTCTGTAACAATATATAAGACTTGGTATATGGTGTTTCCATTTATGTAATTTTATTTTGGGCTTAATGTTCATGATTTTAACAATTTAATGATGTTAATATTATTTATTGTTTTTTGTTTTTGGCTTGCGATGGGAATCTATTAAGTTGAAAGGTCTAGAATGCCTAGTTCTTATCGTAATAAAGGGAAACGGGAATCTGGAAGTGGTTTCATGAAAATATCCGCAAGCTGTGAATCAGTGCTTATAAAATTGACTTTTATCGTATTTTGTTTTATGTGGTCTCTTATGAAATGATGACGTACATCAATGTGTTTGGACCTATAATGATGAACTGGATTATATGTTAAGTCAATTGCACTTTTATTATCACACTTCAATTCAATTGTTTCATGAACTATTCCAAAATCGTCTAAAGTTTGCTTCATCCATAAAGCTTGTGCACAACAACTGCCTAGTGCCATGTACTCGGCCTTAGTGGTGGATAAGGCAACAGAATTCTATTTTCTACGCGACCACGAGATAAGTGAAGGGCCAAGAAAGTGACAGGTGCCACTGCTGCTTTTACGATCTAATGAACACCCTGCATAATTAGAATCAGAGAAGTTATGTAATATAAACGTATCATTATGAGGATACCACAAACCTAATTTAGATGTGCCAATAAGATATCTAAAATGCGTTTAACTGCTTTTAAATGAGACTCTTTGGGATTAGCTTGAAATCTAGCACATGAACATACAGCGAACATAATGTTAGGCCTAGAGGCAGTCAAATACAATAGCGATCCTATCATTCCTCGATAAAGTGTTTAATATATTGATATTCCACTTTCATCTTTTCCTAACTTTAATGAGACACTCATGGGGGTATTTGCTTGTTTTAGATTTTCAAACCAAAATCTTTTTAAAATATCATGAATATATTTAGATTGACAAATAAAAATTCCATCATTCTTTTGAGTGATTTGAAAACAAAGAAAATAAGTGAGTTTGCCTACCATGCTCATTTCAAATTCATTCTTCATAATTTCAATAATACTATCACATAATTTTTTATTTGTTGATCCAAAAATAATATCATCAACATATATTTGTAAAATGATAAGATCATCATTGATATGTTTAACAAATAAAGTACAATCAGCACTGCCCATTTTGTAATCATTTTTTAGTAAATAAATAATCAATCTATCATACCATGCTCGGGGTGCTTGTTTCAAACCATAAAGGGCTTTTTCTAATTTAAAAACATGATCAGGAAATGTAACATCAATAAAGCCTGGAGGTTGTTCTACATAAACTTCCTCCTTAATATACCCGTTAAGAAAAGCAGTTTTAACATCCATTTGAAATAATTTAAACTTCTTAAAACTAGCAAATGCAAGAAATATTCTAACTGCTTCTAAATGTGCTACGGGTGCAAAAGTTTCATCAAAATCTATTCCTTCTATTTGTGAATAATCTTTTGTTACGAGTCTAGCTTTGTTCCTAGTGACCCTAGATTCACTATCTAGTTTATTTTTAAAAATCCACTTAACCCTTACAACAGGAAGATTTGACGGTCTTTCTACTAACTTCAAAACCTTATTACGTTCAGATTGATTAAGCTCGTCATTCATAGCTAAAAATCAAGAATTATCATTTAAAGCAGCTTCAACGCTTTTAGGTTCTATATCAGAAATAAAGCACATATTTGAAAATAACTCACATATGGATGAACGACTACTTACCCCTCTTGATGGTTCTCCAATAACCAAATCTTGGGGATAATCTTTTGAAAATCGTAGTTCTCTTGGAGGCACGTATCCTTGCTCTTCTTCTTCTTCTTCTTGTTCGACTCCTTTTTCTTCATCTTTGTCTCCAAGGTTTTCATCGTCATCCACCCTTTTTAGTGGGGAGAGCTCTTCATTTTTACCTGTATTATTTTCTTCTACACAAGGAAAAAACTCATCAAATTTAACATGTATCGATTCTTCAACCATTTTAGTCCTCTTATTGTAAACTCTATAAGCTTTACTTGTAGAAGAATAACCAATAAAAATACCTTCATCACACTTTTCATCAAATTTACCTAAATTATCCTTAGTATTCAAAACAAAACATTTACATTCAAAAACTTTAAAATAAGTCACATTTGGTTTCTTTTGAAAATATAACTCATAAGGTGTTAATTTTAAGAGGGGTCGAAGCATAACACGATTAATAACATAACAAGAAGTACTAACAGCTTCGGCCCAAAATGATCGAGGTAATTTGTATTCAGATAGCATAGTGCGAGCTAGTTCTTGCAAAGTTCTATTTTTCCTTTCCGCCACACCATTTTGTTGAGATGTACGAGGAGCAGAAAATTCATGTTTAATTCCTAACTCATTGCAAAAAGAAACAAATTTCTCATTATCAAATTCGCCTCCATGATCTCAACAAATGCATTTTATTTTTAATTCTATTCTATTTTTAACACATAAACATAATTTGGAAAATTCTAAAAATGCATCAGATTTAGACGATAAGAAAATTCTCCAACTAAAGCGAGAGAAATCATCAATCAAAACGAAAGTGTACTATCTACCACCTAGACTTAGTGTATTAACAGGACCAAACAAATCCATATGTATCAATTCTAAAGGCCTAGTGGTGGAAACGATATTTTTGTTTTTAATGGAAGACTTTGTAAATTTTCCTTTTTGACATGGTGAACATAAAGATAATAAATTTCCATGCAAAGAAGGTAAACCTTTAACAAGTTTATTTTGAGACAATTTTATGATTAGTTTGGAACTAGAATGTCCAAGACGTCTATGCCACAAATCTAACTCCTCCTTTTTAGAAATAAAACACTTTAATGAAGAATGTGACAAATCATTAAATCTAATCATGTAAACATTTTGAAATCTAGGAGCAGTAATAACAATAATATTTGTTTTAGAGTTAATAATCTTGCATAGGTTTTAAGATGAGTCAAACAAGACATTTAAGCCAATATCACATAATTGACTTATTGAAATTAAATTATGCTTCAAACTTTTAACATATAAAACATTTGAGATAGTAAATGATTTATTAACTACTACTCCAATGCCGATGATTTTTCCCTTTCCGTTGTCTCCAAAAGTAACTACTCCTCCTTTCTTCATCTCCAGGCTAAGGAACTTTGATTTATTGCCCGTCATGTGCTTGGAAAACCCTGAGTCCAAGTACCGCACGGCTTCTTTATCCTTAGCCTATCAACACACCTAGAAAGAGGATGAGAGTAAAGATCCGACTACCCAAGTGGTTCCTCTCATAGAATAGGTGGAAGCCTTAGGCACCTAGATTTGTTTGACTAGTAGTATCTCGTCTTCTTACAAGTATGTGTTGTGTGACCAAACATATAACATTTGGCACACTTGATGAAAGAAGTCGACGGGTTTTTAAAGTAAATTTTGACCCTTTGCTGGGAGCTACAGGGACATGGGGTTTATTGTTTTTAATCTGAAAATTAGATTTCCTGGAACTTTTCTTATCGCCGGCGACAGTGGATGTCGCCGGGCAATAGTGTTTAGGAGAGTATCCAAGTCCAAATTTTTCAGAACCATAACTGGTTTCCCAAAATCATATTTAGAGATTTTTGGCCCACTCCAAATTTGTTAGTGGCCATTTCTAAATTACGGACTTGTCCCCTCAATACATTATTTTCGGCAACTATGGTGCTGCAACGATTAGCGAAGGACTTCCTGCTGCCTTCCACTTGAGATTGAGAAACCTTTAGAGATCTCTCTAAGGCCTCTTTCTCTTTTATAAGAGTCTTAACCCGAGTCTGAGTCTTAGAGAGATCTTTCTCAAGCTCCACTATCTTTGTCAAGGAGGGACAATCCTCTTGATAAGACGCTTTCTCCTTTTCAAGAACTTTTACTTCATTTTTTAGTTTTTTTATTTTCTTTAACTAATACATTTTTTTCAGATTTAATCAATTTAATTTCATGCAGTTTTTTGTCTAAAAACTCGCAAGTTCTCAAAAATTCTGAATATAAATCATCGTAAGTTTCAGGAGTTACCTCAGTATCGCTCTGGACACTGCTTCCTTCATCATAAGATGAAGCGCTCTTTCCCATCAAGCACATGTTGGCCTCCTCTTCAGTTTCTGACCCTGAACTACTTGACTCCTCAGAAGTGGCTTCATCCCATGTTTCAGCCTTTAGAACTTTCTTCTTATCTTTCTTTTCGTGTCGCTACTCCTTCAGCTCTTTTAGATACTTTGGGCACTTGCTATTTATGTGGCCAATCTTCCTGCAATGATAGCATTCAGGTGGTGGTCTATCTTCATCATCCTCTCCTTCAGCATGGAACTTTCCTTTCCTATTCCCAGATTATTACCTCTTGAAAGAATTTCTTCTTTCAGGATTTCTCATAAATCTCCTGAATTTCTTCACAAACAAGCTCTCTTCATCTTCATCATCACTTTCATCGGACTCGCTTTCCTTATCCTTCTTAAACTTCAACGCCAAAGCTTTCTTTCTTGGCTCCAAGCTGTACTCTTGTTGTTGAATCCTCAACTCTACTTCATGAGTTTTCAAGTTGCCTATGAGATTCTCAATTTGGAGAGACTTTAGATCGTATGACTCTGAGATGGCAATCACCTTACGATTAAACTTCGGGGGAAGTAATCTAAGTATTTTCCTCACCAAATATCCATTTGAGAAATTCTTCCCTAGAATCCTCGAGCCGTTTACTACCTTGCTAAACCTCATGTACATGGAGTCTATATCTTCATCAACCTCCATTTTGAACTTCTCAAACTCTGATTCTAGCTGGAAAAGCTTCGAGTCCTTTACCTGCGATGTTCTTTCATGAGTAACTTCAAGATGATTCCAAATATCATATGCAGTATCACATGCACAAACACGGTTAAATTCAGTCCTATCTAACGCACAAAATAAGGCATTCATTGCCTTAGCATTATTTTTACATCGAAGCTTATCAGCTTCATCCCATTTATCCTTGGGTTTTTCCATAGAGACACTTCCAACAACAGTTATAGGAGCAGTGTAGCATGTTTCTACCATGCCCCAAACATCGATATCTAGTGCTATTAGAAAGCATCACATTCGAGCTTTCCAATATTTGTAGTCAGTGCCCGTGAATAAAGGAGGTCTACTTATACCTTTCCCCTCAGAAAACGTGTGCGTGTTTTGCATCATTACTCCCAGTGGTGAAACCGTTTTTGGAGGAACCTAGCTCTGATACCAACGGCGCCCTTAGATGGGGGGTGAATAAGGGTTCTTTTAATTTTTCTTAAAAACTTAAACAAACTTTACTAGATGAATAACAACAATATAATTGAAGTGTGCAAATGGATACTAGCTAGAAACAATAATGATATATTTCAAAAGAGTTAAATTGAATACAAAGTGTCTCTATAGAGCTAGAGAAAAAAGCTCATGAAATAAATAATTTGCTAGAATTTTCGCAGGTTCTTCTACCAAGAACCGGCAGGCTAAAGCGTATCCCTTCCTAGATCTTGCTTCTAGCCTCCCCCTAGATCTAACCACGATCTAAACGTTGCACATAAGGCAATGATTTCTCCTTAAGCCACACAAGGACTTGGACGCCACTCATAAGGCGGCGATTCTCTCCTAAGCCACACAAGGGCCTAGATGTCACGCACAAGGCGGCGATTTTTCTACCGATTACAATGAGAAAGTAAAAGAAAAGAACAAAAATAAATTGAACACTTTAGGCTAGACACTCCCTTCAAATAATACGCTGAAGATGCCGATGAATCCTTGCTAGAGAAGCTTCGAATGCTTCGCACATGCCATCAATCTTTCGTGCTTTTTAGCCTTCTTGAGAGTATGGAGTATCTCTGAGTTCTGAAGCTCTCTAGATCTACTATGCAGGAAAGTGCACTCCAGGTAATGAAAATCGTGATTTCCTCAGAAAATGAAAGGTTTTTATATTCTAGCGCTATCGTCTGGCGATACTGGGTATTGCCATCTGGCGATATCGGTAACCGCTACCATGTGTCCCACGAACTCCTCATTTTCGCATCGCACAAATGTTGAGAGCCGAATCGTGCACTATCACCGTCTAGCGATAGCGAAATAATGGAAGCCATGATTTCATCGAGCGTCGAGCGGAAATGCATCGAGTGGCGCTCTCGCCTGTTGGCAATACCCAATATCGTCTAGCGATATCTCCCAAGCTCAAGTCTGATATGATTCAGCATCAAAAAGATATTAGATATTAACCTGTGTTATCTGCACACCAAAAATATCCAAATATCAAATACAAACATGATTTGTTATTAGCAAACTAGGAAGCATGGAATGCATGCGCCAACAGTCCTTAAAGAGACTCAAACCATGAGACATGGGTAAGTATCCTTTCTTGGACTCAATCATGTTGAACAGCTTCAACACCTTATCAATATATGTACTTTAGGTTAAACCCAGCAACTTCTTCGATCTATCTCTATAGATCTTAATACCATGTATATAAGTCATTTCACCCAAGTGCTTCATAGAAAAGCAGTTCTCTAGATTGTTCTTAATAACTTGTATGGTCAGTTTGTCATTCCCACTCAACAGTATGTCATCTACCTACAATATCTTAAATACAACGATGATCCCACAAATCCTCTTGTAAACGCACGATTCATCCTGTTCTTGATAGAACCAAACTCTTTGATCTTCTCATCAAAACAAAGATTCCAACTTTGAAGTTATTAACATGTTGGTTGGCCGGTCCTAGTCCGCCAGCGCGCAGACCGGCGACATTCCGCCCAGACCACTCAGAGGTGAGAACCTCACGGCAAGCTTGAGCATTAACAAATCGATCCACCATTACGGTGTAGTAAGTAGGGTCTACCTCACTTCCTCCCACACCTTGCCATATCGACCTCCCATAACCAGGGCAGGTCAGCCTTTCCTGTTGCCCAAACCGTCAGTAGCGTAATACTAAACGCGGGTCGGCCTTCCCTCCTGATTACTACAGCTTTTCGCTCTCCTATAGCCATTAGCGCTCATAGCGCTCACACCACAAGGAGCTTACACAAAGCACCCCAAATCCATCCAACCATTCATTCACACATTCATACACACCATCCAGAGTTATAAAGCATGCACAGTTATCAAATCCACGATTTTGCATTTCTCGCGTAAGAGCCAAATTAAACACTCGAGGCTGAATTTCACCAATTGAGCTTTACGGCTCTTGTACTTCCAAATTATGCAATCGAGGTTGCGTCCGGGATGCAGATGATTCGGCCACTGCTTTACCCTTTTCTTCATAAGACGCACCTTGTTGGATCCCTAGTTGATTTGGGCTAGGTTCACTAACTTAGGATGTGACCCATCATGTATAGCCAGGGTCAAGTTGTGTCCTAAAGTCTAGGCCAAGTCCTTAGGTTCAACTTCAGATGGACCAGCTATCAACAAGACCATCAGAGACTCCAGAATTAGAGGTTTTCAAGACTAAGTAAAGTGAGTTCGACGTTCGTCGAACTCAGCTCGACGAAAGGAGTTCTGCGCTCAACGATCGTGAGACATTTCTTGGTGCTGAGCTCGACGATCTTAGTTCTTTGTTCGACGAATGTTGAGGTTCTTCATCAAGCCAAATTCAGGACAACTTCAGGATTTTTCTAAGTCCAGCTTCAAGTTTTGGTTGACGAAATAGATTCTAAGCTCAACGAAATTGGACCTCAAGTTCACGGCTTCTCAGGTCGACGAATACAGTACTCTACTCGATGAATTCTGAACTCAGAGTATTTGTGTCGACACTTAGGGTTTGTGTCGATACCGGACAATTTATGACCAGAGGATTCATGTCGACACCAGGATATCAGTCAACACTAATTCTTGTCGACACCAGAAGATTTGAGTCAACACCAAGATCAATCAGTCGACACTAACTTATGTCGACACTGAATATCAGCAGATGCAGAATATTTGGCTAAGTCCACAATCTTTCTTTGCTCGATGAATTTGGATCTTAATCCAATGAATACTGTCTGACAGTGATAATTATCAGCTCAACGAATGAAGATTATCTGGTCGACGAACTCTCTCAAGCTCAGCTCGACGAATTGTGTTCTTCGTTCGACGAATCCAGACTAGGTCATCTTCAGGTTTCCCGTCCCATTTCTTGGAGATGATTCCGGAGTTATTAATGTCAGATCTTCTTGGAATGTTACCGTTGGAACGCGCATTGACTTTGGATGATTACATGCCATTTTTCCATGGGACAGTTGGGGAAAACATTGATTGCCGCTTCCTTCCAAGGCCGACTGCCATTACTACTCAAAATTCGAATTTTGAATGTTCTCAGTCAGTCAAAAAGAGATATAAGAAGAAAAGAAAAAAATCAAGCACGATACAGTCATATAGAGATACTGCAAGCTATACAGACAATCAGACAGACACTCTCAGATTGCACAGAAGAACAACCATACTGAAATCAAAAGTTCTACTGCAATCAGCCTGACCAGAGAACATTTTCAAGGAGAAGAATGACAATCAAATGCTATCAAGATTCTTCTTCTTTCCTTCAATTCTACAGGACAACTTCAAAGGACAACAAATTTCAATCTGTCAAAAGAGTTCCTGAAACAAATTCTGGTCCAGGCATTCTAGGTCTTTGAAGACATATCACCCTGAAGCAGTGCTCCAGCATTCCTGATTAATTCAAGATCTCAAGAGGAGCAAAACCTGCTACAATCAATCCACAAGTCTTCTCAGTTGTTTTGAGAAAGAGAAGACACCATCACCTTATTTCCAATTCCTGTACAGGGTTTTAATTCCCTTCAAAATTATTCTGGTTGCAAGTCTTCTTCCAAAAGACTTGAGGTTTTGGTTTTTGAGCACCTGAACAAAAGCTCATTGGTGTCAGGCACCTGATCAAAAACCTGAGTGGATTCCTACCAGGGTGGTAGAAGAGTGGATCATGGCACAGAGTTTGAGTCTCTTCTTATGCATGAGTTCTGTGAGAAGGAAGGTATCAGGCAGTGCTTCTCAGCTCCTAGAACTCCCCAACAAAATGGGGTTGCAGAAAGTAAAAATAGGACACTCATTGAATCTGCAGGCACATTATTGGCTGATGCTTACATGCCTCTATCCTTTTGGGCAGAAGCTGTAAATACTGCCAACTATGTCCTGAATAGAAGCCTTATACATAAACTGAAAAATAAGACCCCCTATGAATTTCTTAAAGGGAAGAAACCTAAAATCACTTATTTTAAAGTTTTTGGTTGTATTTGTTACATTCACACTAATAACAAGAGATACATTAGAAAGTTTGAGGCTAAGGCTGAAGAAGGGATTTTTCTAGGATACTCCCAAGTAAGCAAGGCCTATAGGGTTTTTAATAAATCCACCCTTAAAATTGAAGAATTTGTTCATGTATCTTTTGATGAAGCTAACATGTCATATAAGGAGAAAGAGATTTCTACCAATAGCTTCTTGCAGGTTCCACAACTGTGTGAGTCTATGGATGGACTAAACCTTACCCAAGAGGTATCAACCCATCCTACTCCACAGGTTGCTGAAGAAAGTGAAGAAGAAATTCAAGAGGAAGTGGTTGAACTTCCCTCAATAGCTAGTACCATTCCCCAAGAGGAATTAATTACAGAAGCTGTTGCTTAACCAACTCCACCAACTGATCTTGTCACACTTAGAGATCACCCCAGATCTCAAGTGATTGGAGACATTTCAGCAGGTGTACAGTCAAGGCATCAACTCAACTAAGACTTGATGCATGCCTGTTTCCTCTCTCAAATTGAACCTCTCACCATCCATGAAGCAGAGCAAGATCCCCACTGGATCATTGCAATGCAAGAGGAACTAAATCAGTTTGAGAGATGTAGAGTTTGGGATTTGGTTCCAAGAACCCATAAATACCCAGTTATTGGAACCAAATGGGTCTACAGGAACAAGTTGGACGCTCAAGGCAACATAGTGAGGAACAAGGCTAGGCTTGTTGCTCAAAACTACAGGCAAGTGGAAGGAATTGAGTATGACCAAACCTTTGCCCCTGTTGTAAGGTTAGAGGCCATAAGAATATTCCTTGCCTATGCAGCTCATAAGAGATTCAAAGCCTTTCAAATGGATGTCAAGAGTGCATTTCTAAATGGAGTACTTCAAGAAGAGATTTATGTAGAACAACCTCCAGGTTTTATCTCTCCAACTCAACCTTCTTTTGTTTTTAAATTGCATAAAGCTCTCTATGGTTTAAAGCAAGCTCCAAGAGTTTGGTATGAGACCTTAGCAAGCTTTCTTTTAGAGCATAAATTTACAAGAGGAACCATAGATAAAACCCTTTTCACTAGACATCATAAGGATCAAATTTTGTTAGCACAAATATATGTGGATGACATCATTTTTGGGTCTACTGATCCCAAATTATGCAAGAGATTTGCTGACCTCATGCATTCTAATTTGAGATGAGTAGCATGGGTGAGCTTTCCTACTTCCTTGGTCTCCAAGTAAAGCAGCTCCCTGATGGTATCTTCCTCTCCCAAGCTAAGTATGCTAAAGAGCTTATTAAGAAGTTTGGGATGGGTGATGCTTCAGGAATGAAGACCCCTATGGCTACAAATGCTGTTGTGGATTCTGATACAGCAGGGAAACCTGTAGATCAGAAAAATTATAGGGCAATTGTTGGATCCCTATTATACCTAACAGCTAGCAGACCTGATATAATGTTTTCCACATGCCTTTGTGCTAGGTTCCAAGTGAACCCTAAAGAATCTCACCTTATTTTCCTAAAAAGAATTTTGAGATATATAAAGAGTTGCCCTAATCTAGGACTCTGGTATCCTGCAGAGTCAGAGTTTGAGTTAACTGGATACTCAGATGCTGACTATGCTGGATGTAGAGTGGACAGGAAGAGTACCTCTAGAACTTGCCAGTTCCTGGGTATGAGACTTGTCTCCTGGTTTTGTAAAAAGCAGTCATCTGTGTCTACATCAACTGCAGAAGCAGAATACATGGCTGCTGCCAGCTGCTGTTCACAAATGCAATGGATACAAAACCAACTCCTAGACTGTGGTTTCAACTTAAATAATTCAACATTATTTTGTGATAATACTAGTGCTATTGCTATAGCACAGAATCCAGTTCATCATTCTAGGACTAAACATATTGAAATAAGACATCATTTCGTTAGAGATAATGTAGACAAAAAGAAAATTAACTTAATCCATATTCCTACTGATCTACAGAGAGCAGATATTTTCACCAAGCCCTTAGATGAGAAAACTCATCTTTTCTTTATAAATCAACTGGGAATGATTAATGGAGAAGAGTTAACCTAGTTTATGTCTGCATTCGACGAATTTTCCAGAGTTCGTCGAACGGAGTTCGACGAAGGAGGGAAAGTTTGAGAGATTCTTGTCAAACAGAGATCGACGAATTCTCTGTGTGGAAACAATTTTCGTCGACCGGAGATCAACGAACTTTGCTTCAGAAGATATTTCGTCCAACGGAATTCGACGAACTGTTTTTGATTCTTCTGGATAAGTTTGATGAATTATCTTTCTATAATTTATTTCGTCGAGCTCAGTTTGAAGAATTTTTCTTTTTCGTGGAACGGAGATTGTCGATTCATATTCTGAAAATCTTATATCTAGGTTTTCTTCGACCTCCATCCCGCGCTTTCAGTCCCTTTGCTCTTGATCACTGTTTTTCTCTGTGTTTTTCTTATAGGTCATCAATGGCGATTCCCACAGGAGCTTTAGTTGCGATGAAGTTTGATACTGGATTTGACATGGATTTTGGTCTTTCCAGCATTCTGGCCCTATTTTCCTCTATATCTTGGAACTCCTGGAAGAACTCAATCTAAAGGATTTCATGACCCGGAGAATTAAACTACATGCGACTGAAATACGAGAATGGGTATACACATCTACGGTTTCTGAGGAAGATGTTCTGACAGGCAATATCGGGAGTCAATCTGTTCCGTTATCTCCTGTAATTCTTTCTGAGATTTTTGGCTTAGTAAATGGAGAAAATAACATAGAAATGGATTCTGAAGAGTTTGGTGACATGCTTAAGCTAATGGGTTTTTCAGGAAGCAACCCTAATAAGCTGTTGAAGAAGCAACTGTCTGTCGCGTACCAGTTCCTGGCGGACATCGTGGGAAAGATACTGATGGGCAAGCACTCAGCGCATGATTACATCACCTGCTACCAATTCCTTGTGACGTGCGCCGTGGTGAACAAGAGACGTGTCAACTGGGGCACAATCTTCTTTGATTTGATAAAGAAAAAGAAAAGCAAGAAGAAAGTCTGCTTCAGCAGAATTTTGGGAATCTTCCTCCAAGAGAAGCCTGCTGAATGCATGGTCTCCCCGACCATCTTCATAAATGCCAGCAAGCGCCTCACCTACGCCTTGTTTGGCAAATGGGAGAGGACTATCTCCAAGCCCTTCAAGGCTTCTTCCTCTTCCATCCAAACTTCTGAGAGCACCAGGGCTGTAAAAGCCGCTCCCCTCCCTGCTGAAGAGGTCATTCCATCTCCACCATCTCTTCCAGCACCCCTTCCACCAAAACAGCCTCCTTTTGTGCCTACTCCTCCTCCATCTCTATCTATTGACATTGCCAACATTCCTACACCCCCTGCTTCACCTCATGAGACATATATTCCTAAACACCCTCAATCTCCTCTTCCCCCACACTTATCCTCCATTCCATCTTACAGCATACCCACAGACACCATCATACCAGATGCCCCCATTCCATCTGTTATTCCTCTTTCCATTCCACCCTCTTCCCCTTCCCCATTTGATCCATCTACAATCATATCCTTGCTCACTCCTCTCATCAAATCTCTCATCCAAGAGGCCATTACACCTCTTGTGACCTCCATCAATTCTTTATCTGCCCAGATTTCTACCCTATCTACTACCCCCTCTTCATTTAGGGGCCTGGCTCCAGGTTCTCCCGAACCCAGGCAGGGGGAGATGCTCAGTGATGAAGTTGCAGCAGATGTAGATGCAGCAGTAGCAGCAGCAGTCACAGTAGCAGTTCCTTCTCCAGCAGATGCAGATTCAGATGAAGATGCAGAAATTTTGACTGATTTTGATTCTGAGATGATTGAATTAATTCATTTTATGGACACTGACAATGATCTAGATGAGTCATTTGAACAAATAAAAACTGTTGGTGATTTCACTCTAAATCCCACAGTTAATCTATCAGAATTACTGGAAATTTTTGATACTGTACATTTGCAATTTCTTCCAGCTGATTTTACTAAGCCAAGTTTGGCTATTGTACCCTACACCTCCCCAATAAGCCCAGTAGTTTCTAAGCAACTCTGTGACAGTTTTGCTCCTCCAGTGGATGCTCCATCATCTTCAGTTATTCCAGAAGTTATTTCAGCCTCAAGTTTTGTCATGGATGACTCACCAATGCCTGATTTGGATGAGCTTATCCTTGCTGATATAGAAGAGGATAATAAGGCAGCAGCTGAAAGCTCTGTCCCCACTGTCTTTGATTCCTTTACAGTCTCCTCCTCTTCTGTTGCTGATTTTCCATTTCATGAACCTTCTGCCCCTCCTCCAGAAAAAGCTATTATTTCTAATAAAACTTTGAAAGCTTTGGATGCTCTTTATGACATCCCTCAGGGTTCTGATTCAGAAGAAGATGATGATGATGACTCAGATGAAGATGTTGTCAGTAAGAAAAAGAAGATGCTGACAAAGAAAAGGAAGTCTCCTCCTCCTCCAGCTCCCAAGCCTAATCCCAATGTAGACACCACCTATTATATTCTGCACAATGTTGCTCCATACAAGGGTATGCCTGCATGGATGTGGTTGTCAAAGAACCAGCAGAAGGAAAGAAAGAGAAGTAGGAGATATTCCCCTCCTCCAGTGCACAGATTCAGGAAGGATCCTCCTCCTCCTACAGTAGCTGGTGCCTCTGGCTCCTCTAGCTCCCAGAGATCTGCCCTAATGCAAACATATCAGAGACAATCAGGGAGATCTTCTAGAAGCAGCCAGCAGAGGAAGCCATCCTCTTCAGGACATCAATAACAATAGCAACAGAAACAGCAGCAACAAACTTCTGATGTACAGAAAGCTGACAGTCCAAAGAGACCTCTCTCTCATCCAATTCCTTTTGAAGATCCTGAAACTGCTAATACTGCAAAAATGGCCAGATTCCAGGAGTTAATTGGACTATCCTTAATTAATAAAGACAAGGCTGAAGGCAAAGATACATCAGGACTTACAACTATGTCTAAGTACAGAAAAGAAGAGCTGAAAAGGTTTGACAAAGGAAATAAGTTATTCAATGTTGATGACTATATGAAGCTTCATCCAGAAGCAGTTGTCCCCAGAGCAACATCATTGAACATTATAGGGGCAGCTGATATGACTATGACAAAAGCTCAGGCTTCAGATCCTAAGAGAGAAATCATATTCAAGAAGTCAGGAGAAAAGAAAACTGAAGACAAACCTTTGCAGAAAAAGCCAAAGAAGTAATCTTCATGCTGTTTCTATTTCTGTCTGTTTTTATCTTTCAAATTATGATATCTGTTTAAACAAAGCTGTGTATATATATATCTGTTGCGTGTGTTATAATTCTCTGCCAGATATAATTCTTCTTTTGCTTTGTTTTTCTGTTTGTTTTTATTTTGAGTCTCTGTTAGTGACCTCACCCAAATAGGGGGAGATTGTTGGATCCCTAGTTGATTTGGGCTAGGTTCACTGACTTAGGATGTGACGCATCATGTATAGCCAGGGTCAAGTTGTGTCCTAGAGTCTAGGCCAAGTCCTTGGGTTCAACTTCAGACGGACCAGCTATCAATAAGACCATCAGAGACTCCAGAATTAGAGGTTTTCAAGACTAAGTAAAGTGAGTTCTACGTTCATCGAACTCATCTCGATGAAAGGAGTTCTGCGCTTAATGATCGTGAGATATTTCTTAGTGCTGAGCTCGACGATCTTAGTTCTCTGTTCGACGAATGTTGAGGTTCTTCATCAAGCCAAATTCAGGACAACTTCAGGATTTTTCTAAGTCCAGCTTCAAGTTTTGGTCGACGAAATAGATTCTGAGCTCGACGAAATTGGACCTCAAGTTCACAGCTTCTCAGGTCGACAAATACAGTACTCTACTTGACGAATTCTGAACTCAGAGTATTTGTGTCGACACTTAGGGTTTGTGTCGACACCAGACAATTTATGTCGACATTAGAGAATTCGTGTCGACACCAGGATATCAGTCAACACCAATTCTTGTCGACACCAGAAGATTTGAGTCGTCACCAAGATCAATCAGTCGACACTAACTTATGTCGACATTGAATATCTACAGATGCAGAATATTTGGCTAAGTCCACAATCTTTCATCGCTCGACGAATTTGGATCTCAATTCAACGAATACTGTTTGATAGTGATAATTATCAGCTCAACGAATGAAGATTATCTGGTCGACAAACTCTCTCAAGCTCAGCTCGACGAACTCAAACTCAGCTCGACGAATTGTGTTCTTCGTTCGACGAATCCAGACTTGGTCATCTTCAGGTTTCCCGTCCTGTTTCTTGGCAATGATTCCGGAGTTATTAATGCCAGATCTTCTTGAAATGTTACCGTTGGAACGTGCATTGACTTTGGACGATTACATGCCGTTTTTCCATGGGACAGTTGGGGAATTCATTGATTGCCGCTTCCTTCCAAGGCCGACTGCCATTACTGCTCAACATTCGAATTTTGAATGTTCTCAGTCAGTCAAAAAGAGATAGAAGAAGCCAATAAAAAATCAAGCACGACACAGTCATACAGAGATACTGCAAGCTATACATGCAATCAGACAGACACTCTCAGATTGCACAGAAGAACAACCATACTGAAATCAAAAGTTCTACTGCAATCAGCCTGACCAGAGAACATTTTCAAGGAGAAGAAGAACAATCAAATTCTATCAAGAGTCTTCTTATTTCCTTCAACTCTACAGGACAACTTCAAAGGACAACAAATTTCAATCTGTCAAAGGAGTTCCTGAAACAAATTCTGGTCCAGGCATTCTAGGTCTTTGAAGACCTATCACCCTGAAGCAGTGCTCCAGCATTCCTGATTAATTCAAGATCTCAGGGGGAGCAAAAGCTGCTACAATCAATACACAAGTCTTCTCAGTTGATATTGAGAAAGAGAAGACATCATCACCCTTTTTCCCAATTCCTGTACAGGGTTTTAATTCCCTTCAAAATTATTCTGGTTGCAAGTCTCCTTCCAAAAGACTTGATGTTTTGGTTTTTGAGCACTTGAACAAAAGCTCATTGGTGTCAGGCACCTGATCAAAAACCTGAGTGGATTCCTACCAGGGTGGTAGAAGAGTGGATGTACCCAGGTTGGGGAACCACTATAAAATTTCTTGTGTCGTCTGGTTGCCCTTCTTTGTGTTTTGGCTGTGTTGTTCTGTGATTTTTAGGTTGCTGTGTTTATTTATTTTAATTGCTGAATTGTTCACCTAGGCTTACAACAAAAGTTGTAAAAAATTTGTAGTGAGCACAATACTCTATTCACCCCCCCCCCCCCCCCTCTAGAGTATTACAGATCTAACCTGCACTTTCACACCTGTCTTTTTCTGACTTCTGGAAGGGACACTCCAACAATCACGGGCGATATGTCCCAGCTTTCCGCACTTAAAACATGTGCGTATTTCACTTCGTCCTTGCCCATAGGTTTCCCCAGACGAAACAGTAGACGCATTTGGTTCAGTCCTGAACTTTTTCTTCTCTTATCTCTTAAACTCCAACTGTTCTGACTGCGGAACTTTAAATTCTTGTTTTTCCACCGCCAAGCTCCTCTTCTCTTATACCCACTTTAGATCTTTCTCCAACGCCCGGGCTGTATCTACCAATGCTTGGAAGCCTTGTCTCACCGAACTCGAGAGTTCCAACTACAACTCATCGCGCAATCCCTCATAAATCTGATTCGTCTTTCGTGCTTCCTCAGCGAACGTAGAGCCCGCATAACGCCCCATTCTGGTGAACTCATGCAGGTAAGTAACAATATCCCGCTCACCCTGCACCAGACGTAGAAACTCATTCTCCATGGCAATCCGCTGCTATACTGGCACATACTTTGCCAGAAATAACTGTGAGAATTCGTCGATCAATACTTCTTCCAATCTTCGTCCCACCAAGTGATGCACTTCCACTTCGTCCCACCACAGCCGTGCATCACCTTCCAATAGAAATGTGGCTAAAGTCACTTTTTGTGCCTCCGCAGTCCTGAGTGCAGTCAGGATCTGCTTCACTCTTGCCAGCCAATCCCCCCCCCTGCGTTGGGGAGATCGTCCCACCAAACGTAGGTGGATGAAAGTCCATAAACCGCTTCAACTGCTCATTCGTTCCTGTTCTGCCATTACAACTTCAGCACACCCTTGCCATGCACCAGGACATACTGGCACCCCTGCAGGCCTTGCCTGTCCAATAGGTTGTGCCTGTAACACCGCCAGCACCGTCTCAGTCACCACACGTATAGTCTCCGCCGAAGGAGGCATAGGCACTTCAACTGGTGTCGCACTCTCATCGGACCGATGGGGCTCAGACTGCCCCGCACCACTCCTCGCCACCTATCAATGTACAAAACACCATTAATCATTCATGTCATAACGGTCATTAGACATTGCCTACACACGCACGCACTATACGTGCATGAACTACATTCCTAGTGGACATTCGTGAGTTCACCTATGTTCTCTCCTCAAAAACAGTCTAAACCTGGCTCTGATAACACTTTATAACGCCCCCACTCGTCACATGGCATATAACGGTGGGTCCGGCCGGGGCCCCACGCCATATGTCACAGACAATCGGCAGAATTAATTGTGGAAATCAAAATCGACACGCATCCTAACTCAATCCATTCTAGCACAGCATTTTACGTTAACATGAACTCTGAGAACTTAGAGAATGTCCACTACTATATAAATGCCACATTTATATATCAAAACCAGGAATGTATACAACTCACACACACTGGCCTTAAGGCCATATAGATTTTTCTTTACACAAATACATTTTTGTACATCGGCACGCGGGCCGGCCACACATGAAATCCAACCACGATTCGCATAGCCTTCAAGGGCCTTTAGCAGCAATCCTCCATTCCGCTCATGCAAATCAATTCAAGAATCAACACCTGCAATTAGCCATCCAATCCAAAGCGGAAAACAAAGTAACGGTCAGCTTTAGCTGACATCTTATAACGACCCTACCCCTAACCCGGGGCAGTGGTTCCTTCCCTGTATGCATTGCCATATCATAATCATTTCAATCTAGAAAATCTACCAATCACAATCACATCACAAACGCCGGTATCCACCAGACGCTCCGTGCACTCAGGGCACCTTACGTTGTACCGGACTCCGTGGCAACACCACCGATTAGAGGTTATTAACATGTTGGCTGGTCGGTCCTAGTCCACCAGCGCGCAGACCGGCGACATTCTGCCCAGAACACTCAGAGGTGAGAACCTCACGGCAAATTTGAGCATTAAGAAATCGATCCACCATTACGGTGTAGCAAGTAGGGTCTGCCTCACTTCCTCCCACACCTTGCCATATCCACCTCCCGTAACCAGGGCAGGTCAGCCTTACTCGTTGCCCAAACCGTCAGTAGCACAGTACTAGATGCGGGTCGGCCTTCCCTCCTGATTACTACAGCTTTTCACTCTCCTAGAGCCAATAGCGCTCATAGCGCTCACACCACAAGGAGCTTACACAAAGCACCCCAAATCCATACAACCATTCATACACACCATCAAGAGTTATAAAGCATGCACAGTTATCAAATCCACGGAGTCTTCTCCAGTTTACCCATAATCATCACCAATCCAGACTATCCGTCCAGATGGGCTTCACACAGTATGCCTATGCCGTACTCCACACTTACGGCTCTAGATGCAAACTCAACCAAGGAATCACTTCCGCGATCCACCTCTTGGTGGAGGATTCCATGCACATGCATAAAGAGAGGACTTCGATGTCCAAGAAAGAGATCGTTACCCTTGAAGATCGCTTCGGCGCCATGAAGTAGCCGGATGGAAGTCACTGCCTCGGCTTTGCCTTCACGAAACCGCTCTAGGATCTTCAATCCACACTCTGCAGCTCCTCTAGCAGTGGCTTTCCTCCTTCCTCCTTTCCTTCCCTTGGCCTTTCTCTCTCTTGGAATGAGAAGAAGAAGAAGATGATGAAAATGAGGAGATAATCCTCATTTCTTGGCCATATAACAGCAAGGAGAAATCTGAGCCATCAGATCCCATAAGAAGAAAAGGAACGGCCAGAACATTTCCTGAAAATAGCTCTCTCGGGTCTGACATGCCCTGTGACACGCCCGTGTCACAGGCCGTGTCCCCTAAGCGGTGCATGAACCGCCTTATCCAAACATATCCACGCCAAGGTGACACGCCCAACTACTCGAGAGGACTTACTCGAGAGAAAACCAACTAATCGAGTACCCAGAAATGACATGCCCGTGTCACCCACTCTTACTCGAGTACTTTCCACCTACTCGAGTACATTTTGACCTACACGAGAGCTACTCGAGTATGGAGGGACATTCCTTGTGACACGCCCGTGTCATAGGCCATGTACCCTCTTTGTCGACCTCAACTACTCGAGAGAAAATAGTCGACTGGGGGAGGACACGCCCTAGGTCACGCCCCCTGACACGCCCGTGTCTCGGGCGTGTACCTCCCGAAAAGTCGTCGAACGAAATTCGTCGAACAAGCGCTCGACCACTCAACCCAAGCAGGACACGCCCTGGGATACGCCCATGTCCCAGCCCGTGTCAACTAATATTTTCCCGTTTCTCGAATTTGGGCTGTTACACAAGGTTAACCCTAGTCAAGGTTTAGGTCAAGCTAGCCCAAATTGGCTAACTCAAGTTCAAGCCCAATTCACTTGGGCTAACCTTGTATTAATGGATGAAATGAACATGTGGGCTGCCATTAGGCTAGGTAGAAGTCAAATTTCCGTCTTGGTGAGTAGGAGAGAGAAAAAGCTCCAAATGAAAGAGAGAGAAAGAGAGGGGAGTAATGAGGAAAGACTTTGGGGCTCATCCTTCCCCTTCCCCAACCCCCCCCCCCCCCATTCAATTCACTAGGATAAGGGGAGTGCAGTCCCATTTCAACCAGATTTTCTTTGACTGGTTTGAGCCATGCTTCATCCCCCACCCACCATGGCCGAAATCCTCTTAAGGGGCCATTAAGGCAGCCTACACCCACCCAAAACCCTAACTCTCCTCCTTAAAAGCTCCACTGGACTCCAGTATTCAGTTCCACATATTACCTGAAGGAGCCAAGGAAGTCCACTGTGCAGTTGCAGAAATCCGACCACCACCACCATGACAATCCGGCGATCGGCAAGGCTTCAGCCACCCACACAGGTCCTCCTCCACTCCTTCTTCCATGGGTAGATCATAGGATTCATTTATAATGGGAATCAGGCTCAATTGAGCCCGATCAAATTTGGAAATTTCCTGGTTTTTCCACATTTTTCATCTTGTCAGGATCGCCGGAAAAGGCCCCTCTGGCGGATGTGCCACCGCCTGGCGACAGCCACCACCTCAACGGAGATGGTGGTGGTGGTGGTCGGCCAGGGAGGTGGCTGGGCGGCCGGCGGCAGGGATTCGTAGTTGGCCCAGGAAGATGCAATCCAGGCCGTTGGCGCGCGGGGACGATGACGGGATGCCATCCAAATCTGCGCCAAGATTCGTGCAGAGAATGATTTAAACTATAGGATTATAATAGTTGTATTTAAATGAATCTGTCACACTTTATCCATTTAATGTTTTTAATTGCTAAAAATACTTAGAGGCTAATTCATAGAAAGTGGTCAACACATAATTTGTAGTCTGGTGGGTCTAGTTTACTGCAAAATTGGTGAACCAATTTGGGTGCCTGGTTTGACCAAGGCACCCATTTTGGTGGGGTCTATACCTAGGGCTAGGCAGAAATTAAAATGGGTGCCCAAACTTCATCTCTGGACCAAATGACTTCAAATTTGGACAGGGAGTCACGCTAGTCCATATTTAGGGCCTGCCCAAAAATAAGAATTTTTGGGGACAATTTTTCTATAGTTTTTGGAATTATTTAATTTATATAGGGTAATTTAATTTAGGGACCAAATGACCTCCAAACTCACCCAAATTTTGGTGACTGGCTTGGGGTCTTTGTAAAGCTCTGGTTAAAATTTCATCTCATTTGGAGGTGGTTTGAATTGAAATCATTCAAACCATAGCTTTGCCATAATAAGTGTATTTTGGTCAAAAAGTGCACTTTGGGTTTTGAGTGGCCAAATTACCTCAACAGAGGTAGAAATTAGGGCCACTGACTTTGCATGGCATTTAGTACCTCCCCATGGAAGATGGGGTAGATTGGAATAGTTTTGCCCTAAGACCTAAGACCAAACCCTAAGGAAGGGCCTTTGTGTCTTGTGAAGGGCATGAGGTCCAAAGACCTTGAATGAACTTGAAATTTGGTAGGGATGGTGCTAGGGTAACTAAAGCACTCTGGTAAAAATATTAGGGGATTTGGGAAAGGGTAGGCCCCTCAAAATCCTAACCCTAATTTAGGGCACAAATATTATGATGCTAGAATAGGTGAGTAAAACTCATTGAATAATAATGAAACTTGGGTAGTATGGTCATAGGGGTAGTATGAACCTCTGGTAATTTAATTGGGAATTTTGGATCAATAATCTTAACACTTCCTTTGTAACTCATGGGATTGCCCTAATTAATTATTTAGGTATTATGATCTCACTGCCCATTGGAAAGTCATGAAAATTAGGAAGAGGGAGTTTTAGACCTTATTTCTCATGTATGAATATTATTAGAATTTTTGAATACATATTTGCAGTACCTACTTCACAAGCTCAATAACTTGGAAAAATGTTCAATAATTTGTGTAGAGCTCATTACTTGATAATAAATTATGAAACTCACCTTAAAGCATTTATATGTCCTTATAATCATCCTTGAATTTTTCTCAGAATTTTTGGAAATATTTTTGCTGCACTTGCCTCTTAAATTGATAAAAATAGGTTATATTCAAAAATTAGATTCAGAGGCTTAACCATGTTGAAAAATTGGGATACTTTGGATTCTTTGTTAAATAATCATCTTGAATATATCATAAATTTGGTAGAGCATTTACCAATCTCAAATGGGCACTTCATGTTCAAACTTGGGTTTTTGATTTACTAGATTAATTAAATAAATTATCAGATAATTAGGAAAATTGTGAATTCCTCTATTTAGGCCACAACTGTCATAATAGACCCCCATTAATTATTATATGAGTATTGGGTGATTATTTGGTGTACCTCCCACATTACATGTCATATAACTTAACTTGGTCTGCATCTAGTAAAATTGCAGAATTTAGGTTGGAATATGAATTTGGGCACATGAGTTTGGGATAACTATTTGTTGGTTTGGATAAATAAAAATGAGTTCATCATTGGAATTTAGGATGAGTAGAGTGTTGGTTTGGCTAGTGTTAGGAGGTGCTCGGGATCGACGAAAGATCGTCTTTCCCATGGGAAGGAAGTGTCAAATACTTTAGGGTTAGATCCGGTAAAACAAGTAAGTGTTTGGGAATTTTGATAGCAACCAATAATAGTAAGTGCCTTATGAAAGGGAGCTTTGGTCGTAATCCCATCGTAGTTCCTAGTGCCTTCGAGAGCCCTTCACGGAGTATACCTTGGGCAGTCCTAGGCTAACCTAAGCTGTTGGTAAAACTAAATTTCAAGAGTAACTAGTGTAACTAGGGGTTAACTCTCACTCACCTCGATGTCTCGGAATGCTAGGTTGGGTCACTCGGGCAGTAGGCTCGGTGGATTTGGTGATGGGCAGGTTGGACCGGCGAGCTTTGGCTCGGTTGTTGTTGGTGATGGGCAGGCTGGCCCGGCGAGCTTTGGCTCGGTTATTGTTTGTGACGGACGGGTTGGTCCGGGGAGCTTTAGCTCAGTGGTGATACATTAAGGTTGCATGTGCAAAAAGTATAAGGTGGTGGGTCTTCGGTATTGGAGAGTCGATGCACCGACGTCAATACGTTGACTCGGCAAGTGTGGTTTAGCACTTGGCCAAATAAAGTCTGGTACGCCAGTCGGCAAGAGTACGCAGGAGCTCTGCTTAGTGCACCAACATTGAGGCGTACGATAGGTCTAACTGGTAGTGCAATTACAGGTTTAAAGGTGGCCGAGGCCCAACCCACCGCTTCTGTTTGCCACTACAGAGGTATCCTGGGAGGTTCGTGTTGGAGCATGCGTTCCGCGCTTCTTAGTTTGAGAATAACAAATCCCGGATGTATTTGATCTTGGTATGTGTTTTAAATGTGCACGGATAACAGCATTTTTATGTACAAAAGAAAGGCTGAGCATGGCATTGATGAAAAGGAAAAACGCGCTATCACCGGCGATAACGCTACCGCGGGCGATATCCTAATCAGTTCCTGCTGACGTCAGCCTTAATCCGCACGTTGCCGCGCACGAAGTCAGTCACGATCAGCGATATCGCGGGGCGATACCGATGTCGTCGTGCGATATCCCACGATCGTCACGTTCTCCGCTCAGATCTGAAAATCAGCGCGACGTGTGCCACGTGTCAAGCAATGGAGAGTTATCACTATCGCGGGGCGTTAACCCTACCGCCGGCGATAGCGTGAAATGATATATATGGCCAAAAATTTCAGGGAAGAGTTGAACAGGACAGAGATTTTGTTTTCCCAGAGAATTTTCAGAGCCTTCATCTCCGTTTCCAGACGAACTCCCTTGATCCGTTGAAATCTCAAGAGCGAAGGAGATACGACCGTGTGTTCAAGATTGGAGATCTTCTCGTTGGTCCACCATCATCTTCAGAGCTCGTGATTTTGAGGGAGTTTTTAAGTTTTACTATTGTACTTTCATTTTCATTCTTTATCTTTGTAATTGGGAAGGGAAAATCACCACCTTGTGTGTGGTGTCTAAGTCCGTGTGTGGCTTAGGGGCAAATCACCACCTTGTGTGTGGTGTCTAGGTCCGTGTGAGGCTTAGGAGTAAATCGCAGCGTGTTGTGCAGCGTCTAGATCATAGGTTTGATTTAGGGGGAGGCTAGTAGGCATATCTAGGGAGATATTGACTATAGCCTACCGGTTCTTGGGAGAAGAATCGGTGAAAAAAAAACTAAAAACTATTATCGTTGTAAGCCTTGATTTCAAGCTTTATTGGAATCATTTTACATATACATTTTGGAGAAGTATAATCTTGTTTTTCATTTCATTGATTTGTCTCAATCATAGTAGCTAGTCTTATATTTTATAAAAAATTAAAAAAATATTAAAGAGCCCTTATTCACCCCCCCTCTAAGGGCGCCACAAGATCCTACAAGTGGTATCAAAGCTTGGTTATTCCTAATACGGTTTCACCACCAGGAATTATGGCGCAGCATGACCATGCTTTCTCTGAGGGGCAAGGAATTAGCAGACCTCCATTATTCACTGGATCTGACTATAATTACTGGAAAACTAGGATGAAGTGTTTTCTTATTTCTCTTGATATTGAGGTTTGGAATATGGTAGAGACTAATTATGTTCATCCCACTTATACAGTAGGCAATATAGAAATGGAAAAACCAAAAGATAAATGGGATGATCAGGATAAACTAAGATGCAAAAATAATGCAAAAGCCATGAATGCATTATTTTGTGCATTAGATAGGACTGAATTTAATAGAACTTGTGCTTGTAGTAATGCTTATGAGATTTGGAATTTACTTGAAGGTACCTCGCAGGTGAAGGACTCGAAGCTGTTTCAACTTGAATCGGAATTTGAAAAGTTTAGGATGGAAGTGGATGAGGACGTAGACTCAATGTACACCAGATTCACCAAGATAGTGAATGACTCAAAAGTGCTTGTAAAAAATTTTTCAAATGGTGATTTGGTGAGAAAACTTCTTAGATCTCTCCCCCCTAAGTTTAATCCCAAAGTGACGGCTATTTCTGAATCTCATGATCTTAAATCTCTGAATATTGAAAGCCTGATTGGGAACTTGAAAACTCATGAAGTTGAATTGAAAATTCAACAACAAGAGTACATGGAGCCTAAGAAGAAGGGGTTAGCTCTAAGATCTAAGAAAGAAGAATGCAGTAATTCTGAGGATGAAGAAGATGATGAGGAGAGTCTTTTTGTAAGGAAGTTTAAAAAATTTATGAGAAATCCGGAGAGGAGAAATGCTTTTAAAAAGTACTTTAAGAAGGAGACGTTTAGAAAGAAAAAACAAAAGGATGACGACGATGAGGAGGAAGAGAGACCCCCACCGGAGTGCTATCATTGCAGGAAGTTAGGACACATTCGAAGCAAGTGTCCAAAGTACTTGAAAGAACTTAAAGAAAAGAAGCACAAAGGGAAGAAGAAGGTCCTGAAGGCTGAAACATGGGATGATACTACTTCTGAGGGTGCAAGCAGTTCAAGCTCAAGCGAGGAGGAGGCCAATATGTGCCTAATGGGAAAAAGCGTCACATCTGATGATGAGTGCAGTGTCCAATGCGACACTGAGGTAACTCCTCCAACTTATGATGAATTATTTTCTGAGTTTTTAAATACTTGCAAATATCTTGAAAAAAGCTTAAAAGATAATGATATTCTTAAAACTGAAAATAAAGTTTTAATTAAAGAAAACAAAAAATTGTTAAATGAAAATAAGACTATTGGAAAAGAAAAAGTCTCTTGCCAAGAGTGTGATCACTTTATGGGAAGAATAAAAGAGCTTGAAAAATCTCTTTCCAAATCTCATTCAGAAATAAAAATTCTCAATAAAAAGAATGAGATTTTAGAGAGAGATCTGAAATCTTCTATTTCCAAAGTCCATGAAGGAAAGAAAGCTTTTGAACGTAGATGTGTAAATCTAGTATCCGAGAACAATGAAATGAGAAAGCAGATTCATGACTTAACACTAGCCATGTGTTGGGTACATTGGTCAAATGTACCTGATTTGAAGAAGCCTCACCTAACTCAATGATATACATCATAATGTATTTGATGTTTGTTTGAGTTACTTGTGCAGGTTAGGTATTCACTGGACTGAAGCTAAAAGTTTCTAAGTCCATGTGTCGACACCCAGAGGGAAAGTGTCGACACTTGAGAAAGCTTGTGTCGACACCCAGACAAGCAGTGTCGACACTTGGAGTCATTGTGTCGACACCTGGGATGAAGAGTCGACACCAGACAGAAAGTGTCGACACTTGGAGCTGTGTCGACACTCAGTGAAGAAGAATGCAGAAAAGCTGTGTCGACACTTAACAGAAGTGTCGACACCTAGAAGAGCTGAGTCTACATCAGAAAGTGTCGACACTTGGAGTTGTGTCGACACTCAGCAAAATTCTGCAGAGACTAAGGACAAGTGTCGACACTCAACACAATGTGTCGACACTCAATCAGCAGAGTCAACATATGAAGAATGTGTCGACACTCAGCACAATGTGTCGACACACACTCAAAAGAGTCAACACTTGAAGAAAGTGTCGACACCCAGCACAATGTGTCGACACTTAGTTGAAGACTCTACACTTGAAGAAAGTGTCGACACAAGGAGCTGTGTCGACACTTAGCAAAGAACAGAAAAGTTTACAAAATACTTAGCAAAGAACAGAAAAGTTTACAAAATATTCTAAGTACAAGTGTCGACACTAAGGGAATGTGTCGACACTCAGCTGAAGAAACAAAATTCAAGTACTTGTGTCGACACCAAGAAGCAGTGTCGACACTTGACAGTTTCAACACATGAAGATGTGTCGACACAAAGGAGATGTGTAGACACTTAGAAGAATACTACAAGATACAGAAGATCAAGTACTTGTGTCGACACTTAATTTCAGTGTCGACACTTGAAGAAGAATCTGTGTCGAGACATACAAGGAGTTGTGTCGACATCTTGTAGACTTGTGTCGACACTTACACAACATGTGTCGACACTTGGTCTATAAGTGTCGACACTTAAGAACAGAAAGTCTCGACACTATCTGACAGTTAGAAAATTTCAAGAAGTGACTGGTTGACATGACAGCTGCCGATTCAGCCGGTCTACAGCAACTGTCAGGGAAGTCAGAAGTCTGTTATGAACCGGACCAGCCGGTTACCATGAAGAAGGCCTATAAATAGGCACAGACTGTTTACAGAAATTGTTGTTGTTGTTGAAGCCATTTTGAAATAATAGATCAGATTATTCAAGTAATCAGAAAAGTGGTACACAGAGTATCAACACAAGAAGATCAGGCAGTCCAACTGCAGATCTAAGAAGTTGGAGAGAGAGAGCTCCAATCAAGAAATCAGTCATTGGAACTAAGGCTGAGAAGAAGGATTCAGAATCATCTGGATCTCAAGAAGCAGAGGTCAAGGATCAACTGCAGAGGATTCAGACTAATTCAGTTCTACTCAAGAAGCTTTGAAGGAAGCTAAGTCAGTTTGGATCTAGCTAAGTTCTTCCAAGAACTCTTCAAGAAACTCTCAACTCCTCTCTTATTTTCTGAGTTGTAGAGTTAGTTATTGTAATTCAATTGTAACTTGTAGGATCCATTGGATCTGAGTGAATTGTAAGCCTATAGTATAAAGGCTGAGGGTAGGGCTTGGTTGCCTGAGTGTAGGAGTTGAAGAACTCTGAGTGTAGGCCTTAATTGGCTGAGTGTAGGCCTGGGTGGCTGAGTGTAGGCCTTGGTGGCTGAGTGTAAGGCTTTGGGCCTGAGGTGTAGCAACCTAGTTGGGTTCTGAGATAGTGGAGAAGTTTGGCCGAATCTAGTACACTGCTAGATAGGCGAAGGGGGAAAGTGGATGTACCCAAAGATTGGGGAACCACTATAAATTTGTGTGTCTGCTGTGCTGTGCTGTGCTGTGGATTAGCAGTTTATATTTTGTTATTGCTGATTAGCTGTAGAAATCTGTGTGATAACTCTTTTGCTGCCAACAAAGTTTTAAAAAAGGTTTAGGTCACCTATTCACCCCCCCCCCCCTCCTCTAGGTGTTTAGGTACCATATCTTTCAAGTGGTATCAGAGGGAGGTTCCTCAAAAAGGACTAACTGTCTGAGGAGATCTAGTTTGGCAGATTCAGTGTAAGTCAGAACACAGTTTCAAGAAAATCAAGAACATGGGTTCTTCAGAGAATCACAAGGAATTGGGTTCAATGAAACTGCCTATATGCAGAAAAGAGATCTTTGGGATCTGGAAAGAAAGGGTTAGGCTATTTATGGAGGCATCTGACCCTAGAATCTACATCACAGTCAAAGAGGGGCCATATGTGCCTATGAAGGTTTCAGTTTTGGATGCTACACAGAGAACTCCAAAGGATTTCTCTGAGATGACTAAGGATGAAATTGTCCTAGCCACTATGGACAAGAGGGCACAAAACATTATAGTAAGTGTCATTGATGATGCCACTTTTCAGAACTTAATTCACTGTAAAACAGCAAAAGAGATGTGGGATACTCTCATTGTCTATATGGAAGGTTCTGAAGAAGTTAGGCAAGATAGGAAGTCCTTGCTTAATCAAGAGTATGAGAGCTTTAGGCAAGGAAGAGGAGATAGCATCACTGAATGCTACAAGAAGTTCTATAGAATTGTTAATGAACTCATGTCCTATGGAAGAGAGTTCACTAACTATGAATTGAATGATAAGTTCTTAAGGTCCCTAACCAAAGATTGGGACACCAAGATATGTGCCATCAGAGAAATGGCAAAGTTGGGAGAAATTCCTCCTCCCACACTGTTTGGGAAGTTGTTGTCTTATGAGATGTAGCTGTCAGTGAGAAAAGAGGAGGAAAAATCAACAAGGACTGAGCACAGGGAAAGGACTGTTGCCTTCAAATCAGAAGTACCTAGAAAGGGCAGGACTAAGTCATCAACTCCTCCTCCAGAGGTAGTTGAATCAGAATCTGATGAGTCTGTTAGCACAAAGTCTACAAGCAGTGAAAGTGATGAAGACTTTGCTGCATTCACCAGACATTTTCAGAAATTCCTGAAGAAGAAATAGTGGAGGTCCAGACCTTCATTTTCCAAAGGGAAAGAAGTTCAGTATCAGGAGAAGAAGCCTTCAAAGAAGGACAAGAAAAAGACAAAGACTAGCAAGGCAACTGGGTCTAAGATAGTGTGTTACTGCTGCAATAGACAGGGTCATGTTATTGCAGATTGTCCTGAGAGAAGAAAAGAATCCAGTGACAAAAAGAAGACTCACTTCAAAGGAAAGAAGGAGAAGTCCTTTGTTGCAAAGAATGAGAAGACTCTTTCAGACATTTCTTCTTCAGACACTGAGACAGATGCTGAAGCCTACATAGGGCTATTTGCTGAAGAAGAAGAAGAGTTTATGCAGATCATGGAATCAATCTATGAACAAGAAGAGTGTCAGTGCCAAGGACTGATGGCATTGACTGAAAGTACCAAAATCCTGGAGCAGCCAGGACCTAGTCAGGTACAAAGTCCAACTCAAAGTTCAGATTCCAGTTCCAGTTCAGAGTCAGATTCATCTTCATCAAGTGATGGAAGTGTTTCTGAATCTGAGGGAGATATTCATCAGCTCTTAGATGAATATAAAGTACTGTTGCAAGCCTATAAGAAAAGCAAGACCCTAGCCAAAAGTCAGGCAAAGGAGATTGCTGATCTCAAGGCAGCTGCAACAGATTTTGAGAAGAACTTTGATCAAAAGCTCAATGAGGTAGCCAGGCTGAAACACATTACTGTGATTCAGATGGGAACTATCACCTATAAAAATGATCAAATTAAGAGACTGGAGATCAATCTTCAGAAGGAAAGAGAGCTAGTTGCTAGGTTTTCAAAACCTAAATCAGTGCTACCCTTGATTGATGAATTTGTTCATCATAAAGGAAAGGCTGGATTGGGTTTTATTAAACCAGCTAGGACTGTTCAGGATCAGTCCAAGTCCAAGGGCAAAGCCCCAACATTCAATAAGCCTGTTGTAGTCAAGACAGCCAAATCTGTACCTAAGCAAAGGTACAACTAGTTTGAATGCTGGTGCTGTGGCAAAGTTGGCCACTTTGCCTTGGACTGTTGGCACAATGCAAGTGCCAATGGGAGTAGCAAGCTACCTGGTGGAAAGCCAGTAGGTAGCTATGTCATGTTGCAAACTAACAATCACCAAGGACCCAAGTTTACTTTGGGTTCTAAGGTTCATTAATTTGTTTTGCAGGTGAATCCAAGTGGCCATACCCCAACATGGTACTTGGATAGTGGATGTTCCAGACATATGACTGGAACAAGGGGACTGCTGAAGGACTACATTCCAATCAAAAATGGTCCAAAGGTGACCTTTGGTGGTTCTGAAAAAGGAATCATCAAAGGGTTTGGTAACATTTCATCAAACTTAGTTACCATTACTCATGTGGCTTATGTTAAAGGGTTGAAACACAACCTTATAAGTATAAGTCAATTAAGTGATGTAGGGTATGACATCTCATTTGTTAAAAATGGTTGTCATATCAAGAGGTCAAGTGATCAAGAGATCATTTTGACAGGATATAGAAAGAGGAATGTCTACTGTCTAGACATCATGATTGAGAACAATGGTTCTCCTGTTTGTCTTGTAGCTGATGAGACAGTCTCTCATTGTGTCAAGTGGCACAAGAGGCTAGCTCATCTTAACTACAAGACTATTAGCAAACTCTTTAGCAAAGAGTTAGTGAGGAATGGTCCTCAAGTTAAGTGTGTTAAAGATGGCATTTGCTCAGCTTGTCAAAAGGGCAAGCAGACCAAATCCACCTTTAAAAGCATTGAGAACAAAGATGCTGTGAGGTGCTTATACCTCTTGCATATGGATCTCTTTGGTCCAATGCCAGTTCACAGCTTAGGTAGGAAGGTCTATACCTTTGTAGTTGTTGATGACTACTCAAGGTTTTCCTGGGTGTTCTTCTTAAGGCAGAAATCTGAAACACCTAGTGTCTTCTACAGCTTTGTCAAGCAAATTCAGAATGAACTAAATAGTACTGTGGTCAAAATTAGAAGTGACCATGGTACTGAGTTTCAATCTGAAAGCATGACAAAACTATGTGAAGACTTTGGGATATTTCAAGAATTCTCTTCACCTAGAACACCTCAGCAAAATGGCATTGCTGAGAGGAAGAATAGAACCTTGATAGAGGCTGGTAGAACCCTACTTAGTGATACATCACTGCCTGAGTATTTCTGGGCTGAAGCAGTTAATACTGCATGCCATGTGATAAATAGGGCTACCATCACTAAAAGGTTAAATAAGACCCCCTATGAAGTTGTGAAAGGCAGGAAACCAAACCTATCCTATTTCAGGATTTTTGGTTGCAAATGCTTCATACTTAACAATGGAAAGTCTTACTTAACTAAGTTTGCTGCCAAGTCCCAAGAGGGAGTGTTTGTTGGGTACAGCAATAATAGTAAGGCTTATAGAGTCTACAACTTGACTACACAAGTTGTAGAGGAGTCTGTGCATGTAGTTTTTGATGAGACAAAACTTATTAACAATGAGTTGTCTAGTAGTGTGTGCAGCCCCACAGGTCTTACTAAGAAGATGGACAAGCTAACCATAGAAGATGTACCTGCTGCAAGACAGCAAGTAGAAGAAGATGGCTTATGTCCAGGGGGAGAACTACATGTACCAGGAGCTGAAGAAGTACAAAGAACTCAGCATGATGAAGATGCTGTAGAAGTACAACCAGAAGTAAGGATGCCTCCAGCCAACAGGCATCTAAGAGATCATCCAGTAGAGCTGATCATTGGAGATCCAAGACAAGGTGTTCAGACAAGGAGCAGAAATCAGAATGCTGTAGTATATTCAAGTTTTCTGTCTCAAATAGAACCAAAGAAATTTGAAGAAGCTATACAAGATCCACAGTGGACTGAAGCTATGCAAGAAGAACTTAATCAGTTCAAAAGGTGCAAGGTTTGGGAACTGGTTCCTAAACCTAAAGACCACAATGTTATAGGAACTAAGTGGATCTACAGAAATAAGTTAGATGAACAAGGGGTCATCATTAAGAATAAAGCAAGACTGGTTGCAAAAGGATATAGGCAAGAAGAAGGTATTGATTTTGATCAAACCTTTGCCCCAGTAGCCAGACTGGAGGCCATAAGGATGTTCTTGGCCTATGCAACCTATCAAGGATTCAAGGTTTACCAGATGGATGTCAAGTCAGCATTCTTAAATGGTAATCTTAAGGAAGAAGTCTATGTGGAGCAGCCATCAGGTTTTGTTGATCCAACTCAACCTCATTATGTCTATAGACTTAGGAAAGCATTGTATGGGTTAAAGCAAGCTCCTAGAGCTTGGTATGAGACCCTATCTAGTTTCCTCATTGAGAACAAGTTCTCAAGGGGGAAAATAGATAAGACTCTATTCCTTAGGGAATCTAGAGGCAAAGTAATACTTGTCCAAATATATGTAGATGACATTATATTTGGGTCTACTGAAAGTAGCCTTTGCAAAAAGTTTGCAAAGCTTATGCAAAGTCAATTTGAGATGAGTAGTATGGGAGAGCTAAAGTTTTTCTTGGGTCTCCAAGTTAAACAGACTGAAAGTGGTCTATCCATATGTCAGTCCAAGTTCACCCTAGAACTCATAAGGAAGTATGGTATGGATTCATCCAGTACCATGAAGACTCCTATGGGGTCAAGTATGTCTCTTAGCAAGGATGATGCAGAGATACCTGTAGATGAAACCTTGTATAGAGGGATAGTTGGCTCCTTATTATACTTGACTGCAAGTAGACCTGACATCATGTATGCTACATGTGTTTGTGCCAGGTATCAGGCCTGCCCTAAAGAGTCTCACTTGACTGCAGTCAAGAGAATTTTGAGATATCTAAAGGGCACTCCTTATCTAGGCCTCTGGTACCCTAGGAATGGAGATTTTGATCTAACAGGTTATACAGATGCAGACTTTGCAGGATGCAAAGAGGATAGAAAAAGCACAACTGGAACCTGTCAATTCCTAGGTGGAAGAATAATTTCATGGAGCAGCAAAAAGCAGACTAGTGTGGCTATCTCCACAGCTGAGTCAGAATATGTAGCTGCAGGAAGTTGATGTGCTCAACTTCTGTGGATTCAACATCAGCTAGAAGACTATGGATTTCAGGTAAATAGAACTCCACTTTTCTGTGATTCTACAAGTGCTATTTCAATAGCTAATAATCTTGTATCACATAGTAGAACTAAACATATTGAGATTAAATATCACTTTCTTAGGGAGCATGTAGAAAGAAATGATATTGCACTTGAATATGTTAAAACTGATAATCAGATAGCTGATATGTTTACTAAGCCCTTGGAAGAAGCTAAGTTCAATAGGTTCAAAATTGAACTAGGTATGATAAACTTAGACTAAGTTTACAGAACTAAAAATTGGCTAAGTAAATAGGTGTCGACACATAGACAAGTCTATGTCGACACAGAATAGTAAGTGTCGACACTTCAGGAAAATGGTGTCGACACATCTAGGAAGTTGGTGTCGACACTTCAGAATGTTAGTGTCGACACATGTCGAATTGGTGTCGACACATCCAATAAGGTGTCGACACTTAAGTTTTACTCAGAATTTTCTAAGTAACGTCTCGACTACATGTCGAGTAGTGTGGTGTCGACACATAACCAAGTGTCGACACATAAAATCTGTTGACTAAACTTGTGTCGACACATGAGTGTCGAGACATTATAAGTCAGTGTCGACACTTATTGCCAGTGTCGACACATCTTTAGTAATCCATCCCGCCTGTTCGTCTTCAAACCAGAAAGGTATAAATAGGATTCTGTCTTTGTTTGTCGACACGCTTTCAGAGTTTCGAGACCAAACAACTGTGTCGACATTTCTCTTTTCTAAAGACTAATTCTACAAACCCTAATGGCTCCCAAGCTCGAGGAGAACGTCAATGAAGGCTATGAACTGGTTCGTGGCGCGTTCGACGATGGCGATCAAGAAATCAAATCGGTGGTAACCCTAGTCACCGATTCTGGATTGGAGTACCTGGTTTCAGAACCAACCAAAATATGGAAGAAGGAAGTTCTCGAATTCCTTACTGGAGCTTCTGTAGATGACTCAGGTCACAAAATCAAATCAAGAGTGCATGGCACCAACGTCAAGATTTCACCCAAAACTCTAAGAAAGGTACTTCAGCTACCTAGAATTCAAGCAGAAGAGGAAGTGACTACATCTAAGACCAGGGAAGCACTTACCTGGTGTGGTCTTGACTCTAAGATGAAAATAGGTTCTGTCTTTAACAGAAAAGGCATGAACATTCAAGGAAAGTTTCTGTCAGAAATAGTGGGGAAGGTTATCCTCAGTAAACCTGGAGGGCATGACAGGGTGTCAACCTCCATGTTCAATGTCATGACCAGAATCATCTTAAACCTAAAAACAGATTGGTCAATGGTTATATTTGAGAAGATAAAGGAAAGTTTTAAGAAGCCCAATCTGGGCAGGATACTTAGTCTCTACCTGGCTGGTACAATACCAGAGGTAATGAGCACTGCTGCAGGTAGCAAAATCAACCACATGAGAAAGATGGACATGAGGATCTTCTCAAGGTGGGAAAGGGTGCTGTCAAAGGAACTGTCCACCCCTGAGAAGCAAGTTTCTAAGAAAGATTCACCTCCAAAGAAGAAGAGGAAGATAGCTCCTGTGACACAGGAGTCCTCCAGCAGTTCAGGTAGTGAAGAACAAGTTGTTTTCACTCCTGATAGTCAAATAGAAGTGGCTGCAGAGAAGTCTCCTGCTCCTCTAGAGACAGCTGAAATCCAGGGGGAGCTGTCTACAGCTAGCCCCATGCATAAGGATCCAAGCCAGGGGGAGCCTCCAGCTGTAGAACAACCCTCTACACTGGAGAGTGAGCAAGCTACAATCATTATCCAAGAGGTACTTTCTGACCTCAATACTTTAGATTTTTCTGTAATAGATTCTGATTTGTCTGATGTCCATCAGCAAACTCAGCAAGCAAATCAAGAACCAGATGTTGTTCTCCAAGACACATCAGTAGTACAAGAAGTAGTTCCTGATAAAGTAGTTGAAGAACCAAGTACATCACTTGCACAGTCACCTCCTGAATACACAATGGAAGACCTCTTTCTGAATTTAGATCAAGAGGATTTTGACATGGACAAGAATGTTGCTGCTGAAGAGAAGGGTGCTGCTGTTGAGGGGGAGAACTTGGAAGTTCAGGATGAGCCTTTAAGGCTAGACACTGAGAAGGCACTAGATGTGCAAGCTGAATAACCATCAAGCCCTAAGGATAGGGTGAATATATCCAGTACTTCAGAGTCTGAGGAAGATGAGACTGAACAAGCTAAAACGAAGAAACTCTTTGTATTCAAGAGAAGGAGTCAGAGCTACAAGAAGGCTCTACAAACTGTTGCTAAACAATCCTTAGTCCAACAAGCTCCATCAACTGATTACAGTGGCTTAATGGTAGCAATGCAAGTTAAGCTGGATGAGCACAGGAGGGCTATAGAGAAGTATATTGATGAAGGCCACAAGGCTTTACAATTTGATTTAGCTCAAGATATAAAATCAATCAGGTTTGAGATGAACCTGAACAAGAAAGAAATGAATGAATGCTTCCACAAGGGTGGAAATGCAGTGGTATTTCTGGCAACTCATCAGGAAAAGATCAAGACTCAAGTAGATGATATAGCACTAAAGCAAGGCTATGTGCTGGAGAATCAATTAAGAATGAATGATAATTTAACTGCCTCCCATAATGCTATAGTGACTGAACTAAGGAATAAGACTGCTGAACCTTCAACATCATCTGCTGCTGCAAAGGCTGAATTTGATAAAGCTTTTCAAGATGAACTTGCTGCTGTCAAGACTGCAATCAAGGACTCACAGAAGGTCATTTCTGAACAGCTTACAAAGCTTAGACCTTATTTTAAAGATGGGATCAGGTATTTGGACAGTCAGATCAGATTCCAAAAGGATGATGTCAGAGACCATGTTGCACAGGAAGTCATAAAGGGGGAGAGGGTGTTAGTCAAAGCTAGCTCTAACCATGCCAAATGGATTTCTAACTCCATCAGAGCTACACTGGGCTATCCTCCCCTGTGTGATGATGATAATGTTGCTGAATCAGGAATTCAAAGTGCATATCTTGGAGGTGAGCAACAGGAAGTAGCTCAGGTGATCTATCCACCTCCAGATTTTGACATGGTTCATGCAGAAGTCAGCACAATGTATAGTCCAACTGCTGGAAAGTCTAATGTTGTTCTGGAAAAGGTTGTTCAACCTGTTACAGCAGCTATGCAAGAGGCTTTGGACAAGGAAGAAGAGACAAGGCTGTCAAAGAAGAAGTTTAGGGAACTAGCTGAGCAGAAGCCAGATTTTGAACAGTGGAGCCCTACTTCTAGGAACATCATTCTCACAGCCTGGAAAGCAGCCAAGGACAATGCTCATGAAAGGAACAAATGGTTTTCAGAAGCAGAATGGAGGAAGCATGAGATTAGGCAGGAAGCCATTGTCCAGCATAGAAGGAAGGCTAAGTTAGGAAAGCTACCTCCTACAGCTGTGGAGCCTAGCAAGTACTTTCCTAAGCCCTATCATTACTTTGAGAGACAAAAGATCAAGGCTGATAAGCAAGATCTCAAAGGAAAGAAGACTGCTGATGCTGAGCCTGCTGCTGCTGCTGCTGTAAAGGCCAAAGTACAAGCTGGGAAAGGAATAGTTATAAAAGAACCTGATCAGAATTAGACTAAGATTAGACTAAGAAACATTGTTGTAATCTTTTACATATGAAATATTTTTGTAAAACAATGGAAATGTATTAAAACAATGTTAGAACAATTTTTGATAAATATATTTCATGATTGTTCAGAAGAATGTGTCTAATTCTTGTTTGTTCTGTAATGCTGAATGAGTATACATGTGTGCTTTATTACATGTTTAAGTTTACCCAGTTGACATATACCTGCTTTACATCATTTTCTAATTTTTAATTATGAGTGGTGTATATCATTGACTAAGGGTTATGACTTCTCCAAATAGGGGGAGATTGTTGGGTACATTGGTCAAATGTACCTGATTTGAAGAAGCCTCACCTAACTCAATGATATACATCATAATGTATTTGATGTTTGTTTGAGTTACTTGTGCAGGTTAGGTATTCACTGGACTGAAGCTAAAAGTTTCTAAGTCCATGTGTCGACACCCAGAGGGAAAGTGTCGACACTTGAGAAAGCTTGTGTCGACACCCAGACAAGCAGTGTCGACACTTGGAGTCATTGTGTCGACACCTGGGATGAAGAGTCGACACCAGACAGAAAGTGTCGACACTTGGAGCTGTGTCGACACTCAGTGAAGAAGAATGCAGAAAAGCTGTGTCGACACTTAACAGAAGTGTCGACACCTAGAAGAGCTGAGTCTACATCAGAAAGTGTCGACACTTGGAGTTGTGTCGACACTCAGCAAAATTCTGCAGAGACTAAGGACAAGTGTCGACACTCAACACAATGTGTCGACACTCAATCAGCAGAGTCAACATATGAAGAATGTGTCGACACTCAGCACAATGTGTCGACACACACTCAAAAGAGTCAACACTTGAAGAAAGTGTCGACACCCAGCACAATGTGTCGACACTTAGTTGAAGACTCTACACTTGAAGAAAGTGTCGACACAAGGAGTTGTGTCGACACTTAGCAAAGAACAGAAAAGTTTACAAAATACTTAGCAAAGAACAGAAAAGTTTACAAAATATTCTAAGTACAAGTGTCGACACTAAGGGAATGTGTCGACACTCAGCTGAAGAAACAAAATTCAAGTACTTGTGTCGACACCAAGAAGCAGTGTCGACACTTGACAGTTTCAACACATGAAGATGTGTCGACACAAAGGAGATGTGTCGACACTTAGAAGAATACTACAAGATACAGAAGATCAAGTACTTGTGTCGACACTTAATTTCAGTGTCAACACTTGAAGAAGAATTTGTGTCGAGACATACAAGGAGTTATGTCGACATCTTGTAGACTTGTGTCGACACTTACACAACATGTGTCGACACTTGGTCTATAAGTGTCGACACTTAAGAACAGAAAGTCTCGACACTATCTGACAGTTAGAGAATTTCAAGAAGTGACTGGTTGACATGACAGCTGCCGATTCAGCCGGTCTACAGCAACTGTCAGGGAAGTCAGAAGTCTGTTATGAACCGGACCAGCCGGTTACCATGAAGAAGGCCTATAAATAGGCACAGACTGTTTACAGAAATTGTTGTTGTTGTTGAAGCCATTTTGAAATAATAGATCAGATTATTCAAGTAATCAGAAAAGTGGTACACAGAGTATCAACACAAGAAGATCAGGCAGTCCAACTGCAGATCTAAGAAGTTGGAGAGAGAGAGCTCCAATCAAGAAATCAGTCATTGGAACTAAGGCTGAGAAGAAGGATTCAGAATCATCTAGATCTCAAGAAGCAGAGGTCAAGGATCAACTGCAGAGGATTCAGACTAATTCAGTTCTACTCAAGAAGCTTTGAAGGAAGCTAAGTCAGTTTGGATCTAGCTGAGTTCTTCCAAGAACTCTTCAAGAAACTCTCAACTCCTCTCTTATTTTCTGAGTTGTAGAGTTAGTTATTGTAATTCAATTGTAACTTGTAGGATCCATTGGATCTGAGTGAATTGTAAGCCTATAGTATAAAGGCTGAGGGTAGGGCTTGGTTGCCTGAGTGTAGGAGTTGAAGAACTCTGAGTGTAGGCCTTAATTGGCTGAGTGTAGGCCTGGGTGGCTGAGTGTAGGCCTTGGTGGCTGAGTGTAAGGCTTTGGGCCTGAGGTGTAGCAACCTAGTTGAGTTCTGAGATAGTGGAGAAGTTTGGCCGAATCTAGTACACTGCTAGATAGGCGAAGGGGGAAAGTGGATGTACCCAAAGATTGGGGAACCACTATAAAGTTGTGTATCTGCTGTGCTGTGCTGTGCTGTGGATTAGCAGTTTATATTTTGTTATTGCTGATTAGCTGTAGAAATCTGTGTGATAACTGTTTTGCTGCCAACAAAGTTTTAAAAAAGGTTTAGGTCACCTATTCACCCCCCCCCCCTCTAGGTGTTTAGGTACCATATCTTTCACCATGAAAAAGTTTGGATTGGGCCAAAGATCACTGGATATGATCTTAGGTTACCAATGTCACGGATCTGGAAGATTTGGACTCGGATACACGAATGGAAGCTATCGCCCGGCGATATGTACTACCGCCGGCGATATCGATAAATCCAGAAAATCAAATTTTAAAAGTAATGATAATAATAAATTAACTGATACTACCTTTTCTCACAGTAAAAGTCCAGAGAAGTTATATTCTTCTTGTTACATTACATGTGCCAAATGCAATAGATTTGGTCACACCACGGACTCGTGCTGGAAGAAAGGAAAAAGTAAAATTAAGCAAATCTGGATGCCTAAGGCCTCTACCTATACTATGGGTGGAACCACTTGGGTAGCCAGATCTTTACTCACATCCTCTTTCTAGGTGTGTTGACAGGCTAAGTACAAAGAAGACGTGTGGTACTTGGACTCAGGTTGTTCAAAGCACATGACGGGCAATAAAGAGAAGTTTCTTAGCCTGGAGATGAAGAAAGGAGGAGTCGTTACATTTGGAGATAATGGAAAAGGAAAAATCATCGGCATCGGTGTTGTGGGTAACGAAAGTTTTTCAATTTCAAATGTTTTGTTAGTAGAAGGTTTAAAACATAATTTGATTTCAATTAGCCAACTATGTGATAAGGGTTTAAATGTTTTGTTTGAATCTTCTACAAATTTATGCAAAATTATTGATTCCAAAACAAATGAAATTGTTTTTACCGCCCCTAGATGTCATAACGTATATATGATTAAATTTTATGATTTTTCAAATTCTACTTTAAAATGTTTTTTATCAAAAAATGATGAGTTAGAATTATGGCATAGGCGACTTGGACATACTAGTGCAAAGTTAATTAAAAAACTTTCAAAAGATAGATTAATCAAAGGTTTACCATTGCTAGATGGAAATTTATCTTCTTTATGTGAGCCCTGTCAAAAAGGAAAATTTTCAAAATCAACTTTCAAAAGTAAAAATATTATTTCTACAACTAGGCCACTCCAATTAATTCATATGGATTTATTTGCTCCAATTACTATTTCTAGCTTAGGAGGTAGAAAGTATACATTTGTATTGATTGATGATTATTCACGTTTTAGTTGGACTTTATTTCTAACCTCAAAATCCGATGCGTTTTCAGAATTTTCTAAATTATGTTTGCGTATTCAAAATGAATTTGAGTTAAAAATTAAACGCATACGTTCGGATCATGAAGGGGAATTTGAAAATGAAAAGTTTATTTCTTTTTGTACGGATTTAGGAATTAAACATGAATTTTCCGCTCCACGCACACCACAGCAAAATGGTGTAGTGGAGAGGAAAAATAGGACTCTTCAAGAGCTAGCCCGTACGATGTTATCTGAATTCTCTTTACCAAAATCTTTTTGGGCTGAAGCGGTGAGTACTGCATGTTATGTAATTAATAGAGTAATACTTCGCCCTATTTTAAAAATAACTCCTTATGAATTAATTTTTAATAAAAAACCAAATGTTTCTTATTTCAAAGTTTTTGGGTGTAAATGTTTTATTTTAAATTCTAAAGATTCCTTAGGAAAATTTGATGAAAATGTGATGAAGGAGTTTTCATTGGGTATTCTTCAACTAGTAAAGCTTATAGAATTTTTAATAAATGAACGAAAATAGTTGAAGAATCTATTCATGTTAGGTTTGATGAGTTTGTTCCATGTGTAGATAAGAAAACTACAGGAAAAGAAGATACACCCCTTCCTTTGATGGAAAATGATGATGAAGAACATGAAAGGAATGAAGAAGGAAAAGAAGAAGAAGAAAGAGAACAACATGTCCCTCCAAGGGAATTGATATTTTCAAAGGATCATCCGAAGGAGCTTATTATTGGAGATCCACAAAAAGGGGTAAGTACTCGTTCTTCTTTACATGTTTTATTTTCAAACCTTTGCTTTGTCTCTGAAATAGAACCAAAAGATGTTTCCACCGCTTTAAATGATGAATTTTGGTTTTTAGCTATGAATGAAGAACTTAATCAATTTGAACGTAATAAGGTTTGGAATCTTGTAGAACGACCCAAAAATCATCCTGTAGTTGGAGTAAAGTGGATTTTTAAAAATAAATTGGATAGTGATTCTAGAATTGTTAGAAATAAAGCCAGATTAGTTGCAAAAGGTTATGCACAAATTGAAGGGGTAGACTATGATGAAACTTTTGCACCCGTTGCTAGACTAGAAGCGGTTAGGATATTTCTTGCATTTGCTTGCTTTAAAAGATTTAAATTATATCAAATGGATGTCAAAACTGCATTTTTAAACGGGTATATAAAAGAAGAGGTTTATGTAGAACAACCCCCTGGCTTTATTAATGAAAAATATCCAAATTATGTTTATAAATTAGATAAAGCACTTTATGGGTTAAAACAAGCGCCTCGTGCTTGGTATGATCGCTTAACTCAATACTTATTAAAGCACGATTATAAAATGGGAAGTGCCGATTCTACACTCTTCATTAAGCAAATTGATCATGATTTAGTTATTTTGCAAATTTATGTTGATGATATAATTTTTGGAGCCACTAATGAAGAGTTATGTAATGAAGTAGTTCAAATTATGAAAATGAATTCGAAATGAGCATGGTAGGAGAACTTTCATATTTTCTAGGTTTTCAAATTACGCAAAAACATGATGGTATTTTTATTTGTCAATCCAAGTATATTCATGATATGTTAAAAAGATTTGGATTTGACAACCTTAAACATGCAAATACTCCTATGAGCACTTCATTGAAATTGGGAAAAGATGAAAGTGGTATTTCAGTTGACCAAACCCTTTATAGAAGTATGATTGGGTCTTTATTATATTTAACTTCTTCTAGACCTGATATTATGTTCGCCGTTTGTTTATGTGCTAGGTTTCAAGCTAATCCAAAAGAATCACATTTAAAAGCGGTGAAACGTATTTTTAGATATCTTATAGGAACATCTAAACTAGGCTTATGGTATCCTCATAATGACTCTTTTATATTACATGGATATTCTGATTCTGATTATGCGGGGTGTTCATTAGATCGAAAGAGCACAAGTGGCACTTGTCACTTTATCGGCCCAACACTTATTTCTTGGTCGAGTAGAAAACAGAATTCTGTTGCCCTCTTCACTACTGAGGCCGAATATATTGCACTTGGTAGTTGTTGTGCTCAAGCACTTTGGATGACACAAACACTAGAAGATTTTGGCGTATACCAAAATAATGTTGAATTAAAATGTGATAGCAAAAGTGCTATCGATTTAACGAACAATCCCGTATTACATTCTAGATCCAAACACATAGATGTTCGTCATCATTTTATTAGGGATCACATAAAGAAAGGACATATTAAAATAAATTTTATTGGAACCGATTCTCAAATAGCAGATATTTTCACAAAACCACTTAATGATTCACGTTTTTCAAGGTTAAGACTAGAACTTGGAATCTTAGAATTATAAATAAAATTTAAGAACTAGCCAACACATATAAATAACAGAAAACATAACATAAAACTGGGCAGTACATAGGATAACACTGAAACAGAAAGTACAAACAACAGAACCACAAATTAAAAGAGTCTTCACTATCGCCAGGCGACAGCACTATCGCCGGCGATATCACAGATTCATTAAACCATAAAATATTACATCACTGATCATAAAAATCATTCATCCATGTTCTCTTCAGCAGACACATTCACATCTTCACTGGAAGTCGGAGTTGGTTCTCTAGGCCTTCGCGTCCGCCTTATCGAATGTCGTGGAGGATCCTCGACTGGACTCCCCCATTCTCATTCTTCTTCTGGAGTTGGCTTTAGTTTCAGCCCCTTTACCAGAAATTTCATGAATTTGCGAAAACCGGAATGACTACGCCTTTGTTCTTCTTTCATCTCCTCCACAGTCTCTCTTAGCTCCTCAATAGATTCACGCAAAGAACCCCCTCTTTGGAGTGGTTGTCTTGATGATGAGGCAGCCCTAGGAGATGGACCTCTAGCTGGTTCTACGGTATGTATCGTCGGGATACAATCGTCAATGTAGAACTCCTGATCTATCCAATCATATTTTTTGATATATGATCCTTTGAATAACACTTCCTAAAGGAAGTGTGTTCAGTTTCCTCCTAAGGGGATGCTTCATTTTATATGTATATCGTATGATGGATAACACAAAATCCGCCACGTCAAACTTGACTCTCTCTAATACATAATAAGTCACTAAGCTCAATTGAGCCGTGATCTTCTTTGTGTCACCGGACTTCAACATAACCGTGTTTCTTAATATGTCTTGAATCACAAATGCATCGCGAGAGAGTGATGAGATGTCTTGAATCAAACTCCTATTTTCCTTTCCGTGAAGGACTTGGTTCAATATACTCCAATCACGGTCCTTACGGTAATTCTCTACTATATCAATAAAATGATCCTCACAAGTGGCATGACTATATTCTCGTCTCAAATCAGCATGAGTAATATCTATTTGAGCTCCTTGGATTCGAGACCTTACTCCTCCATTCAACCCCGTATATTTAGGGTCTTCCAAATTATTATAAAAATCCCTTACGAAGATGGAGCTAAAAGTGTTCGGTACAATGAGAGACATTATACCTGACTCAACAAGTAGTTCATAGATATGTGGTGGCAGTGATTCATCCAACAGTTTAGCGATCCCAACTGAGGCATTCTCAATTCCCGGGTATGTTTGATATGATGCATGAGGATTGCGGCTGGTACTCTTTCTTGCGCGGGATGATGATGCCATTTCCTGAAAACATAATTAAAACATCGTGTTAACTCAAAAAATTAAATTTTCCAAGTTTTTTTTCTGTCGCCGGCGACAGTACTAACGCCGGGCGATAGTAGAAAAAATTTTTTGAAATGACCGGTAGATTTTCACTCTTAGGTTCAGAAAAATTACTAAACTTCCATACATCTCAAAGATCTATAACCTATAACTCGTTTTTTGAAAGGATTTTCCATCAAAATGGTATGTTCTTCAAAAAAAATTTTCTTAACAAAATCTATGACCAAAATCACATTTTTTTCCTAGATCTATCTCCTTTCATGCTATAGATTGCAGATCTATATTTTTTTTAAGAAAAACATCACCATAAAGAGGGATCTAATCCTTACCTTTTGGAGTTTTGAGGGTTTCCGCTGAAGAAGACAATGCCAAACAGCCCAGGGTCGGTCAAAGCAGGAAATGAGTCAGCCCCCTTCGGTTTTTTCGCCTTTAATATCAAAAACCGCTATCGCCGCGCGGTATCGCTACCGCTGGCGATAGTGTATTTTTTCAGCCACACTTTCCAACAAATTCTGCAATTTTGTTTTTAAAAAAAAAACCTGTTTATAGTATTATCGTAAAGTTTTGGATGCTTCTCAGAATACAATACATAGTACCTGTGTGATTATTAGTTTATTAGTTGGTTGAACATTTTTTTACTTGTCGTGCTCTTGATATCTACCTGTATCATTGATGACTGGAACTTGAATAGACTTGTTTCCGCATGCCTCTAAGTATGAGTAATATTTTATGCTTGATAATGTGCTCACACTGACACGAGCTGATATTTACACATCCTTAAGTTTCTTCTTACATGCTATTGGTTTGTTTCAAAGATTCGCATACAACGCTAACATTTTCCTTTATGCCTCATTCACACTGATTTTCCAAAATGATGGCCATTCTGAAAAACCCTTTTTGGGGTTTGCAATACAAGTGAATTCGGAGTCCTAAGTCACAGTTTCTTAAAAAAAATGAATGCAAACAAAAAAAAATAACAATTACACATGACTAGGATACTCCAATCAAGCTCTACTCACCCTCCTAATAAGTCTTAATGAGCATTGTGAGGTTGAGCACCTTGATAAGGATTGTAAAGTGTCTTGTGCAAACCCACTTGGCCATTTTTTTGAACAGAAAATCGTTATGACATGAGGTTATCTATGTAAAGGTGTTAGCTTCTTGTATCCATATCTTGCAAACCTTCCTGTAACATTATTTCTTAAGGAATATGTATACTAAATCACTCTTCACATGTACACAACATTATCACTTATAAAATTTCTTCTCATGAGAATTGGACCGGTCATAGTTCTTCTCTTCCATTTCATCAATTTTCCTGTTTTCGATATCTTCACCTGACAATTTTTCAATGTTTCAATTCAACTCTTAAATTAATTTTTTCCATAGCCTACATTTTTTTGATAAACTTCCAAATCTTCAGGTAACACTATTCCATGGTTTCTCCTATCTCTATCATACTACTCGTGTTTCTCCATTCTATTTCTACTCACTCAGCTTCTTTCAGCTTCCGCATCTCCACCTCGTTTTCTTTCCACCATCTTTTGCTAATACCAAAAGGGGGAGATTCAGTACGAAATAAATTGATTAGTACATTTAGGGGGAGTACCAATTTCTTTTAATTGATTAGTACATTTAGGGGGAGTACCTATTTTTTTGAATAGGGGGACAATATAGGGGGAGCAACATTTATTAAATGAGGAGTTTATTATAATTAGTTATGCACTTTGATTCATATTGATTATTAGAATTGTTTCACATTCTCCTGATCTCATGCAATTTCTTTCTTAGTGGATTTGTTATTATCAAAAGGGGGAGATTGTTGGAGCATGCGTTCCGCGCTTCTTAGTTTGAGAATAACAAATCTCTGATGTATTTGATCTTGGTATGTGTTTTAAATGTGCAGGGATAACAGCATTTTTATGTACAAAAGAAAGGCTGAGCATGGCATTGATGAAAAGGAAAAACGCGTTATCACCGGCGATAACGCTACCGCGGGCGATATCCTAATCAGTTCCTGCTGACGTCAGCCTTAATCTGCACGTTGCCGCGCACGAAGTCAGTCACGATCAGCGATATCGCGGGGCGATACCGATGTCGCCGCGCGATATCCCACGATCATCACGTTCACCGCTCAGATATGAAAATCAGCGCGACGTGTGCCACGTGTCAATCAACGGAGAGTTATCACTATCGCGGGGCATTAACCCTACTGCCGGCGATAGCGTGAAATGATATATACGGCCAAAAATTTCAGGGAAGAGTTGGACAGTACAGAGATTTTGTTTTCCCAGAGAATTTTCAGAGCCTTCATCTCCATTTCCAGACGAACTCCCTTGATCCGTTGAAATCTCAAGAGCGAAGGAGATACGACCGTGTGTTCAAGATTGGAGATCTTCTCATTGGTCCACCATCATCTTCAGAGCTCGTGATTTTGAGGGAGTTTTTAAGTTTTACTATTGTACTTTCATTTTCATTCTTTATCTTTGTAATTGGGAAGGGAAAATCACCACTTGTGTGTGGTGTCTAAGTCCGTATGTGGCTTAGGGGCAAATCACCACCTTGTGTGTGGTGTCTAGGTCCGTGTGAGGCTTAGGAGTAAATCGCAGCGTGTTGTGCAGCGTCTAGATCATAGGTTTGATTTAGGGGGAGGGTAGTAGGCATATCTAGGGAGATATTGACTATAGCCTACCGGTTCTTGGGAGAAGAATCGGTGAAAAAAAAACTAAAAACTATTATCGTTGTAAGCCTTGATTTCAAGCTTTATTGGAATCATTTTACATATACATTTTGGAGAAGTATAATCTTGTTTTTCATTTCATTGATTTGTCTCAATCATAGTAGCTAGTCTTATATTTTATAAAAAGTTAAAAAAATATTAAAGAGCCCTTATTCACCCCCCCTCTAAGGGCGCCACAAGATCCTACAGTTCGGCTCCAGAAAGGGGGAACTAAAGGTCTGTGTACACAGAGTCGAGTGGGTGAGTTGCACTTGAATGTTCACATCATGGCATAATTGTATTTCATAACATAATCATTGCATATCACACGACACCTATTGTATAAGTGGTATGAGACGCTTTATACAATAGTCCCTACAAAATGACCCCTTGGTTTATAAGTTCGTGCGAGCGTGCTTATAAGTCGACTGTGAGTCCTGATCGCTGGTAGTTATAATCATTTTGCTTCCGTGATGAGAGATATGTAGTGAGGACTTGATGTACTGGGCATGAGCCCAAGTTTTTTGTACTTTTATTTCATCTATGGACACTCCCTTCGTGGAGATTATTTACTATATATATGTGATTTTTATGGACTTGACTCTTTCTATTTTGCTACAGTTGTGATCGATTTGGCCGGCAGGATCGGCGTTTTGTAGTGATTGTCTTCCGAGTGCGAAGGTGTCACCGCAAAGCGGCGGTTCTGGGCCTAAGACCCCCGTGGTTTAAAAAGAAAAAAACGGGGTATTATAATTTTCCTGGATTGTAACTCCAATACTTCCTACAACCTTCAGTTCACATGTACAACCACGCAGACCTCGTAAACTACTCATTTATACTCTGAGTCTTCTCCGGCACGCAAAATAAACATCACCAATCCAGACCAACCTGTCTAGATGGGCTTCACACAGCATGCATATTCCATATTACATATTTTCATATTTATATGCAAGACTCACTAGGGATTTCATGAATCGACCCAATGGAATTCCATTCACTTTTCCACCTTTTGGCGGGGGATTCCATGCATATGTCAAACGAATGACTCACTTGTCCAAGAAGGAAGATTATTACTCGTGTAGTTTTCTTTTAGCCATGACCTTGTTCTTTGATTCAGATGGAATTGATTGTCACAGCTTCCACTCCGCGGATCTAGCATCGACTCGCGATTCTGATCACAAGCACACCTTGGATCGATTTCCTCTTGAGCTCCTGGATTTTTCCTCCTCTTCCCTCTCCAGAACTAAGAAAGAGAGTGTGTGAGAGAAAATGTGAATGAAATCTCAAGTCCAGCATTTATCTGAAATCTACTACCACGCGATAACTCGTACTGTCGTGCGGTATCACAGGCAGTGACCGCTTTGACCAGCTGGCGCCACTATAGCTATCGCCCTGCGATAACTCTCTATCACTGCGCGATAACACACTCTACTCTTCACTGACAACATTGAAAGTGTTCAGTGGTCTTGCCAAAGGCGTTGAGTGCTACTACGAAGCGCTAGCTTCCTATCACTAGGAGGTACCAACCCGGGCCATGGGTATTTTAATTCACTGAGCTATCGCCTACGATAAGCCTATTTCCACGAGATAACCTCCAATGACCACTTCTTATTTTTGGGGTGTTACAACTGTCCCCTCCATACAGAAATTTCATCCCGAAATTGTACATATCTATAAGGAAAACCAACAACTAATATGTTACATCATATTTTCCTTTCACAAAACAATGTTACAAGACTTTACAAATATCTCGGGATATTCTTCTCGAATGGTTTTCTCTCACTCCCATGTCAGCTCTTCACGGCCAGAGTTATCCCAACGGACCTTGACCATCCTAATTTTCTTGTTTCGCAGTTGCTTGATCTTCGTATCCTCGATCTGAATGGGCCTAATCTTCGACGTTAGCCCATGATCAACTAGTACTCGATCATTTGTAATGACTTGCTTCGGCTCTTTCACAGCTTTTCGTAGAACCGATATGTGAAACACATCGTGAAGCCACTTAGTTCCGCTGAAAGAGCTAACCAATAGTGTTTGGTATTGTATCCACAATAGCCCTGATTTGAAGAAGAGCCCAGTCAAGCTAAGATGAATTGAGTTTGTATTTGATGTTGTTTTCTAGTTATGTACTTGCAGGTTCACATTGCTAAGTACACACCAATATCAGGTTACAGTGGGTCAGTAAACACAAGACTATACAATGTAATCCCTCATTATATAGGTCATTGTGTTGACTCATGTGTAATCTCTCTATTGTGGTGTACTTCTATCCCAAGTGTAGGAGAAGGATCAAGGAAGGCCAAAGTCCAGGACCCAGAAAATTGGAATTTTACCTAAGTAAAATTCGGCAAGTATGGTCAGTCATATACGTCGAATTCGTCGAGTATCCCCTTGATAATCGTCGAATTCATCGTGTATGCTTCCCAATACCTGTCGAATTCGTGGTATATACATGGGGAAAATTCGCAAAAAGCGGAAAATTCGCCAAGGAAAACTCGTCGAGTATCACTGGCGATACTCGCCAAATTCGCCGAGTATCACTGGTGATACTCGCCGAACTCGACGAGTATCCCAGGCGATACTCGCCGAATGTGTCGAGTCGTATGTCGACCTCTCAAGATTTTCTTCTAAGGCTTATTCGACGTATATCGCTGTCTGGTTCGGCGAGTATTATATATGATACTCGATGAATTCCGTCAAAAAAGACTTAGGGCGTTTTTCCGAAAAATTCTCTGGTTCGGGATTTTCGGCCATGCACAGTGTTTTTCTAGGGTTTGTTTTTGGAAAAAAAATTAAGTCGTTATTTCGATTCTTCCTATATATATGATCAGTTGATTTTCGGAATCAAGAATCTTGCCCTAATTAATTCCTAATTTCAAAAGTTTCTAAGAGATAGAACCCGTCGGCCGCTCCTACACAATTTCGTGATTTTCATTCCGCTTTGCCGCAGGCATCGTGCGATCTTCTTCACCAACTTCTTAGATTAGATTGTTTCTTCTTTCAAGATTTATTCTACTCCAGTCCAAGTTGGTTGAAGATCCAAGGTTCAAGATTCAAGATCCAAAGATTTCAAGATTCTGAGTTCTCCTAGATTTAAGTTCAACCCTTTTAAGAACATCAGATCAAGACTTGTAATCGTGTGTAATATTGTAATATTGTTTTAAATATTGTAGGAGATTTATCTCCGAGTTTTGTAGATCCGTTTGTGGATCGAGAGTTGTAGATCCGTTAGTGGATCGACTTTGTAGATCCAGTTTGCGGATCGGGTTGTAGATCCGGTTGTGGATCGAGGTGTGGGAGAGTTTGTTCTCCAAAGTGTAGGAGCGTTGCTCCGAGTTGTAAGATTGTGATAATCTGAGAAAGGTGAAGTAACTGAATCTATCCCTTCGTGATAGATTGGCGAGACTAGACAATGGACGTACCCAATATGGGAACCACTATAAATCTCTGTGTTTGTGTGCTTGAATTTTTAGATAATTTTTATTCCGCAAAAAGACACAAACATCACATATTCACCCCCTCTAGGTGATTTAGGTAGATTATAGATACTTTCAATTAGTATCAGAGGGGCGTATCGGTCGATAAGGTTAACACCTTGATCAAGATCTCTGATCTAGCGTTAGAGATTTCGCATATTTACCATGGATCAAAGCAAAGATATGTCATCTATAAAGCTACTGGTGTGCACCAAGGAAAACTTTCCCTTGTGGAAAGAACGAGTATGGTTCTTCCTGGAAGCTGTTGATCCAAAGATTTTTCAGATAGTGGAAGAAGGACCACACATCCCTACACAAGCTTTAACAATAAATCCAACAATTATGATTCGCAAGAAAATGATGGATCTCACTAAGGATGAGATTGCCTTAGTCTCCCTAGACAAAAAGGCAAAGAATATCATAGCAAGTGCAGTGAACGATTCAATGCTCCAAAACTTATTCCACTGCAAATCTGTCAAAGAGATGTGGGAATGTCTTATTGTCCTGATGGAAGGCATTGAAGAAGTGAGAGATGATCGTAGATCATTGTTGAACCAGGAGTACGAAGCCTTCAAACAAGGTGCCAATGATTCCATAGCTGACAACTTCAAAATATTTTTCAAGATCGTCAACAGCCTCAGGAGCTGTGGTCGCACGTTCACTAATAGAGAACTCAACGACAAGTTTCTAAGATACCCTACTAAGTAATGGGACACCAAGGTTATTTCCATTAGAGAATTTGAGAAGCTGCCAGAGATAGACCCTCAGAACCTGTTCGGAAAGCTGCTCCCCCCCCCCCCATGAGTTTCAAATGAATACCCGGAAGAATTAGGAGCAGAGCAACAGAACTTCTAGCAGAGAAAAGTCTGTGGCTCTGAAGGCGGAAGGGTCGAGGAAATCTAAAGCTGTGTCACGTGTTAGGACATGAGCTCCTAACACTCCAGAAGACTCTGAACCAAGCACGTCTGGCTCCGAGCTATCGGAAGGAGAGTTTTCCCACATCTCCAAACAGTTCAAGAAGCTACTGAGCAAGAGGAGACAAATAAAAAATAGGTCATCCTCTTTAGACTCCAGGAGATCACATCGTGATGGTGATCGTGCCAATAAAAGCTACAACAAGGAGGACGGGTTTAAATCCAAACCCAACAAACAGTTTTCCTCTGACATTGTTTGCTACTGCTGTAATAAGTCAAGTCACATGATTGCGAAGTGTCCTTACAAGAAGAAGGATAGCTTCAGGAAGGACGAGAAAAGATCCGTCAAAGGGAAGAGGAAAGAAGAAAAGAGCTTCGTTGCCAAAAAGTCGAAGACTCTCAGTGACAATGACTCGAGTGAGTTGAGCTCGGAAAACGAAGAAGCTTACTTTGGACTTATGGCTCAATCTGACAAGGAAGTGGGCGACTCCGAGAACCATGGGAAGGTAAACTCGTACAGTATTCTCTCGGAATCTAAAACGTCCACTAATGGTCATGAGAACTATTCTTTTGATGAGGATGAATCAGAATTGATGGCTCAACACGAGCACTTATTAACAGCTTTCGACAAACATCGTAAGGTAGTCTGGAAGCAGTTAAAAGAGATTGCCTCCCTCAAGGCAGTGGAAGCTAATCTGAAGGAATAAATTGCATAATTACTTCCTCTCAGAGATGAAGTTCACTCCTTAAAAGAGGAACTCAAGGGCTCTGCTGAGACATTAAGTTTAAAAGAAAAATATCTTGATGAGCTGGAAGAAAAGCTCGCGGTGAAGAGAAAACTCGTTGAGAGTTACTCCAAGCCGAAGACTGTTGTCCCTCTCATTGATGAGTTTTCAACTCAGAAGAAGGGTAGTGGTCTCATCCACGTCGGTGGAAAGGGTAAGGCTGCCAAGAAGGCTAGTGCCAAAGAAAAGTGGAAGGCACCCATGGGTCAACCCTCATTCAGGAAGGTAATATTCCTGACGAACAAGTTTGACCTTGAGTCATCCTATGGTCATCATGCTAGGCCTACTCATGTAGAGCCCAGGAATAGATACTAGGGATGGACCCGTCCCCGTGACTTTGGTGTCAGCGTGTTCATTGCACCTTATGAAGAAATTCAGATGAAGAGTTATGTTGGGTCTATTGATCCCAATGTCCTAGATTTGTAAGAAGTCAAACTGGTCAATGACATACACACATAATATGTTTGATGTATGATTGAGTTCATACATGTAGGATGTCCATGATTGGACAGGAGAAATTAAGAAGTATGCTGGAAGACTCAGAAATCGTAGAGCTTAGCTCACATTCGTCGAGCGCATCTCAGCTTTTGTTGAGCTGAGCTCACCATTAGTCGATTGGAGTTTAAAACTCAGGATTCAGAAATCGTCGAGCTCAGCTCACCTTTTGTCAAACTGTGCTCACCGTTCGTTGAGCTAAATTCAGAAGCTTGGGATTCAGAACTCATCGAGCTCAGCCCACCGATCGTCGAACGTAGTTCAACATTTGTCGAGCTGAGCTCACCATTTGTTGAGCTAAATCCAGAAGCTTGGGATTCAGAATTCCTCGAGCTCAGCCCACAGATCATTAAACGCAGTTCAACATTCATCGAGCTAAAGATAGAAGAATTAACAAAGGCAAAAGCGTTGAGACAACGGAGACAGCTGAGAAGTATATCTCAGCATAACCGCAAGCAAGATGGAATTTCTCTAAGTCTAGAAGCGTTGAGTGAAGCAGGTTCACTCAACGCTTCTAAAGAAGAAGGAAGCGCTGAGATAGAAGACAGTCTCAGCTGTGAAGCAGACACTGCTGAGACCGTTAAGAAGAAAAACGCTAAGACAGTAGTCAATCTCAGCTAAGAAGAAGAAAGCAATGAGACCGCTGAGAAGAAAGTTGTAACGCCCTCATCCGTCTCTTAGCATATGACATAAGGTCCTGTCGGGGCTCGACGCCATATACTACGGATAGGTAAGGAGATTACAAGTTGTTGCCAAACTCAAGTTCAAGTAGAAACGCATCCTATCACAGAGCATTCTAGCGGAAGCATTTTAATGTGCGAACCCACTCATAATGAGAATGTCCACTACATAAAAGGAATGACATAACATACACATATATTACATAACATGTTTCAGCCATAGACTTATTATAATTATTTCATATATAACCAGTGGTTTCATACATCGACACGCAGGCCGGCCACACAAGAAAATAGTAAATATTCGCTTTTGGGCCTTCAAGGGCCAGCCAATTGCAGCACATGGGCTTCAACCCACTACTTTCCACTTAGCACTCCAGCACCTGCACAAAAGGGCCCACCAAAACGTGGTAAACAAAGCAATGATCAGCATTTTTCTCACCCGTTTATAACGATCACACCCCTTACTTGGGGCAGCATTGCTCCATCCCTGCAAACAAGGCATATCATATATATATAGTGGCAACAACAAAGTGCATTTAAGCACCATTAACCACAAATGTTGGCCCAACAACCACATGCCCCGTGCACTCATGGCACATTTTCGGTGTATCGAATTCCCCCGTGTAACACCACCGTTCAAAGGTCCATGACTTAACGGTAACTTTTTCGTTTAGAGGTACTTAACTTGACAACTACATCGTTCAGAGGTACTTAACTTGACGACCAACTGCCCATTCAGAGGTACTTAACTTGAAGACTCAGTCATTCAGAGGTACTTAACTTGATGACACAGTAGTTGGCCTTCACAGATCAACACATCACAAGCCACACGGCTTTGTCCATTTTAGGCTGGCACCCACCACAAGCCAGGAAACTTAAGCACACAGCTTTACATACAATGGCCTCTAGGTCTCTTAAAGACAGGCCTCATAACACTAGCTTACAAGGAGCTATCGTCGGTGACATTCACTATCGCCCGGTGACATCAATAGTTCACAAAACCGTGATCTTTCCTGTGTATTTTCCTAGAAATACTTCCAGTACTTTAATGCAACCTCCTGCACACCCCTTGACTCAGGATTTCATATGTACATCACACCCATATCCACGGAGTCTTCTCCTGTACGAAATACAAAAACATCACCAATCCAGTCCAACCTATCTAGATGGGCTTCTCATAACATGCCTATTCCGTACTCTACATTTCCGGATCTATATGCAGGAATACATGGGGATCAAAGTTATCTACCCACTGGAATCCACCCTTTTTGACCTTTTGGTGAGGGGATCCATGGAAATATATATATTCAAGACTTCACTTGTCCAGGCGAAATTCGTTACCCTTGAAGTTCTCTTCGGATCCATGATAAAGCTTTTCTACGCAAATGGAAATGAGCGCCTCACGTTCCCCTTCGCGAATCTAGCTTCAGATCTTGATTCCAGTCACAAGATCTACAACAGTCCACCCAAACCCAAGCTCCAGCCGTAAGTTTTCTGCTCCAGAACTGGAACAGAAGGAAGAGAGAGAGAAAAGGAAATAATAATTTCCTGATTCCAATCCCTCTACATAAGTGGTTTCTGGTTTCACTCTAGCCACACAATAAAATCAACGGCTCGGGTTTAAGCTGAAAAAGTCATCAACCACCTACTGGCCGCTCACAAGCCACCTAACACGAGTCATCGCTCGACCACATCTTCCTTTTTCGACAAATCATCGAACGGGGCTAATTTCATCGAATGAACTTCGTCGATAGGGAGTGAGTTTGTCAAACAGGCTTTAGTTCGACGAACGGGATTGATTTCACATAATAAACCATAATCGTCTAGCTTCGCTCGACGATCAACATTTTCTTCGAGCTCCGCTCGACGATCAACATTTTCGTCGAGCTCTGCTCGACGATCAACATTTTTGTCGAGCTCCGCTAGATGATTTTCGTCGAGCTCCGCTCGATGATTTTCTTCGAGCTCCGCTTGACGATTTTTGTCCAGCTCTGCTCGATGATTTTCGTCGAGCTCTGCTCCACAATTTTCGTCAAGCTCCGCTCGATGATTTTCGTCGAGCCCAGGTCGACTTTTATCCTATTTTCGCTAATGCCTTTTTGGGTGTTACAAAAGCACTGAGACAGAAGCTTCTCTCATCTGTTAAGAAGAAATCGCTAAGACAGCTGAGAAGGAATGCTGAGACGAAACAAGTGAAAATTCAAAAGTCAAGAAGCGTTGAGAGCCAAGAAAGATGGCGTTGAGTGACTTAACATCACTCAACACTTATTGAAGATCTGGAATTTTACTAAGTCCATAATATGATGACCACTGCTGATGTCATCAGAAGTCAACAAGTTAAAGTGGTTCAAGTCATTGCAGGAAAGCTACAGCAACACCAGGATGACCACTGCTGACATCACCAAGAAGTCAACAAAGTCAAATTACATGAAGTCGTTGCAGGAAAGTTGTGCTAACGCCGAAAGATGCTTTGTCCTTTTCTGAGGGAGGTGGCGCTCACAAATCCTTGGCTCGTCCCACTCCTCAATTATGTCGTTGATTCAAATCAACAGATATAAAAAGAAAAAAGAAAAGGATTAGGGTAAACGGAACAAAAGAAAAACGCAGAACAGAGGAAGAAAATACAGGAAATAGATGCGGTTGGACTTCATCTTCTCCGATAAGCTTGAAAGCAAAAAGTCCAGCAGAGTTAGCCAGAAGGCAAAGAAAGAAAGCTGAAGCTCTCTCAGGTTCAGCAAGATTGTTGATAATACGTTTTGTAGTCTAAACTAATAGGGTAATTACTAGTTTTAATATAGAAATCATGTTTGTAAAGTTTTATTTTATCCTCGTTTTGTATATATTTTAATAGCACTAATGTTTTCTCTTCTTTTTGCAGTTTTTTTCAGCTTTCGGCCAAAATGACCTGACACGCCCCCCATACACTCCCTCCCTGGGCATGTCACCGGGCATGTAACCCGATCCCGAGGAAGCCTGCTGCTAGAACCCAAATCCCGAGAAAAATACTTGACACCCCCCCCCCTACACGCCCTCCATGGGCGTGTCACCAGGCGTGTCCTTGGGCGTGTCCACCGAAGTACAAATCAAATCATCATTTCCGTCAGAATTCAGCTCCCGATGTCAACCCCGTACATGATACGCCCCTTGACACGCACTCCTCGGGCGTGACCGACCCGCAAATTTTCTATAAATTCAGACCCCCCCCCCTTTTATCCAGAACCAGTTTTTGAGTGAGAGTGGAGGTGCTGCCCTTTTGTTTTCTTGTAGTTTTTCATGCTTCTCTCCCTCCTCCTCATTTTAAGCTTTTTAATCCTAGCTTAGTTTACTCTTTTTGTATTAGTTTTTCGTAATTACTTTAGTAGCTAATGTTAATGCTAGTCTAGTTTTCATTTCCAGCACTTGTAATCTTTTATTTCAAGTTGTAAGCTCGTTGTTTGACTTTAATATAAAGTGTGCTTAGTTTTTCTTGTCTCTATTTTTATTTTTCATGCACTTCTACTCATCTCTCTTCCTTCACTTCACCATGAGTAACTAATCCTCCTTGTACTCGATCTTGATGATCCAAGGTTCGAGTTGATTAAATTATGATGCTTTAAGTTTACTTTTTTAGGGTTTAGGCCTTGATTTACTCTTGATTAATCTTTTTGGGAGTTATATCATCGATATATAATTTCCATATTTGTTTTCACTCTTAGTTAGCTAGAGGCTCGTATTTTGAAGTGAACACTCAAGAGTAAAGAGAGTTGCACGCAACCCTCAAGAGAGGCAGACGTTAAATCCCCCGGATTGGAGTGAAATCGAATAGTGGGGTTCATAGCGTAAAGTGAGCTTTAGGTCTCCTATTTGGACGAGAGTTCGGTCGGACCTTCCTAAACCCAGGTGGGCACGGCTTCGAGAGAAGCGTGTTCATGCTTATGGAACCTCCACGTTCAAGGTCTTCTACCTTATAAGTTATGGTTTATTATCACATTTTTTAAATCAACTTTAGCCGAGGTGATTCTCGATTGAGTGCTTTTCTTTATTATCATCTCAACCCCTCGTTGTAATCGTTTTTAGTAGCTCTCTATTCAACTGCAAGTAGTTCTCTTTTTAGCGTTATATTTCTTTTCTTAATCGCAATTTGCTTTCTCTTAAACCCTAAAACAATCTCTCGATAAGATAATAGTTTTCGTGTGAGTAAGATTACTAGACTGTTCCCAAATTTTAATACGACACTTGTGTCCCCTAGATACATTTTGATAGGTATACTTGCCTCGTTGGATTGCTAGTTTGGTTTTTATTCTCTTTGCGAATATCCTTTCACCAAGTTTTTGGCGCCATTGCCGGGGAGCAACTTTTATTGATAATTTGAAAGCATGAACCTATTACTTTTATCACTTCTCTTTCTCACCCTCTTTCTCAAAAAAAATTTAAAAATTCAAAAAAACAATATTACCGCTCTTAATAGAAACCCACATCACAATTTTTCTACACCACCTAACTCCCTCGAAAAAGGCAATGTGACTATAAATGCCACTATCTTGTCTAGTACCTTGCGAACCCTTCATCGGCTAGCCCTTGGGAAGTTCGGGAGTTAAAACATAAAAAAAATCTATTTCAAAAAAAAATTATTAACTCTTGTTCTAGTTTATTTATTTCTCATTCTTCATCTTCACTTCTTTTGGTGCATGTCCCGCGGGAATCCGTCAGTTATTTTGTACTTGGACCAAGGAATTGAGTGTAATCTTCGGAGAAGATTGAGATTTCAAGGCCTACTCTCCAAATACCGGTTGAGGATTCCGAGTCATTTTCTACCCTAAGAATGGAAGAACCCCACGTAGAGGAAGCTGTGCATAGGCCTATATCCTATTATGCACGACCGAATCTAGAGGGTATAGAATCAAGCATAATTCGCCCTATTATATCTAATAATAATTTTGAACTTAAGTCTAGCATAATTCAAATGGTGCAGCAGTATGTGCAATTTGACAGACTTCAAGATGAAGATCCGAACGCGCATATAGCAAGCTTTCTTGAGATTTGTGACACCTTTAAAATCAATGTTGTTACAAATGATGTTATTAGGCTAAGACCCTTCCCTTTCTCCCTAAGAACCAAGGCTAAACAATGGTTGAACACTCTACCAAAAAACAGCATCACCACCTGGGATCAACTAACTGAAAAATTTCTGGCGAATTATTTTCCGCCAGCTAAAACAGCAAAACTTAGGAACTATATTTCTGCCTTTGAACAAATAGATTCTAAAACCTTCTATGAAACCTGGGAAAGATTTAAAGAACTCTTAAGATGATTCCCCCATCACGTGCTATCTGTATGGTTACAAGTGCAAATGTTTTATAATAGGCTATGAAAGTGCAGTTAGATCTGATATACTCTAGAGGGGGGTGAATAGAGTATATGGTGCTTGAAAACTTTTTACAACAATTGTTGTAATCTGAGTGAACAGGGAAGCAACTATTAAATCTAATCACAAAATAACCTACAACAGAGATTAATCACAGATCTAAACTAATCACAAAATAATCACAGCTAGAAACAAAAGATAAAGACAAGCAAGCCAGAAGACACAAGGAGCTATAGTGGTTCCCCTAAACTTGGGTACATCCACTCTTCTACCACCCTAGGTAGGAATCCACTGCAGGATGAGTTGATCAGGTGTCCTGGGCACCAATGAGCTTTTGATAAGGTGCTCAAAAACCAAATCAGATTTTTTGATCAGGTGTCTTGCCACCAATAAGCTTTTGACAAGGTGCTCAAAAACCAAGCTCAAACTTTTGAAGGGAGTTTGAAAAACCCTTTACAGAGATGGGGATGAGAGAATGATGGAAGTCTTCTCTTTCTCAGATCAGCTGAGAAGACTATGTGGATTTGATGTTGTCAAAGCTCCCCCTGAGTCCTTGAGATGTTCAGGAAATGAAGCTTTGATGTAGGGTGATAGGCCTTCAGAAGTTGATCTCCAGCAAATGATGATTTCAGCAACAGCTGAAATGTTAGGTGTCTGGAGTCTTGAAAGATGTTCGCCTTTAACACTTGAGACAAGAGAGATCAGAAGATTTCAGAAGATTTGATCTCCTTGGATGTGTGTTCTTGAGAGAATTCTTTGAGACAGAGAATATTTTGCTCTTATTCTTCTTGTCTGTGTGCTGAGTGATTGAGAGATTCAAAAAAACTTGTATTTTATTCTCTTGTACTGAATAGAAAATCATCCTCTGTCAAGAATAGTCGTTGGCCTGTCATTAATTGCATCCTTAATTACAATTGTCTTCTGGAGGAAAGTCCAAAGAAACATTCCTTGATAATCCCTTGAAACTTGGTCCAGAAATAAATGAGAACGGCTAGAAAATCTTCTGAATTAATTGCTGAATAACTCCTTAACTGATCTGAATTTGAATCTTGAAAAATCCTTTAACTCATCAGAAAAATGTCGAACTGAGCTCAGCGATTTGGACTTATACAGCAACAAAAAATCGTCGATCTGAGCTCAAAGATCGTCGAACTGAGCTCGCAGATCGTCGAATGGAGTTCGACGATTTGTTGAAGTTGAGCTCAGCGATCGTCGAATGGAGTTCGACGATCTGTCGAAGTTGAGCTAGACGATCGTCGATTGGAGTTCGACGAATCGTCGTGCTGAGCTCGACGATATGACTTAGTCTCGAACTGAAAGTCCTTGGTCTTGAGGGCAGCTTCCAAACCTAGACTTCTAACCCTTAGACTCAATTCTAGTTGACCTTTAGATCTATACAGGAGGTCAAAAACAGGTTTACTAGAGACATAGTGATCTTGACCCAAATTAGTAATAGGGTGTTCCAACAATCTCCCCCTATTTGGGTTAGGATTACTATTTATAGAATTTGGAAAACTTAAATAACAACATACAAAGCAATAATACAGAAAAGCAATAAGCTGGACATTGCAGAACCACAGATATATATCATCCCAGACAATAAACAGAAATCAGAATGATTGTCACCTTACATAATCATTTCTTCTCCTTGCTCTTTATGAGTTTGATTTCTCTATTGGGGTTGAGAGCTTCCTTCTTTGATCTTGTGTCATCTGCTGCACCTAAAGAGGTTTGTTGTTTGGGTCTTGGAACTACAGCTTCAGGATGCAGCTCCATGTATCTATCAGAATCAAAGAATTTGCTTGAGCCATATCTTTCCAATTCCTTCTTTCTCTGTTCAGACAATGTAGTGATGTTGGAGGAGTCTCTTCCTTGCTCTTTAGCTTTCTTAATCTGGTCCAGTGCAGCAAGCTCTTTCATCCTGGCAGTCCAAGCAGTTGGATTATTTTCAGGATCTTCAAATGGCACTGGTGGCTCATATCTATTTGATGGATTATCTTGAGGAGGCCTGGATGAAACTACTTCCTTTAGTTTATAGGGAAAAGGACCTGAGGTTGTGTCTGATGAGGTTTGTCCTTCCCTGGAGTAAGGATGTTGCCTTGAATATCCTTTTGAATAAACCTGGTCTTCTCTTTGATTTCCTCTGTAGTTTCCTCTTCTGGATTGAGAACCCCTGGACTGGCTTCCCCTATGATAAGATCTTGCATGTGGCTGATATGGGGTTTGGCTTTTGGTAGAGGGTTGAGTAGCTGAACTTCCACCTGCACCTGCATCAGGAGGAGGTGGTGGAGGAGGATGAGGATGTTGAAATTGAGAAGATCCTTTTTCATACTTCCTCTTCTTCTTCATTGCTTTGAGTTGGTTCTTTGAATACTGCATCCAGTGCTCAGTTATGGGGCAATCATGAAGAATGTAATATGGTATGTCATTATTGTCCTTGACTTTGGCTGGAGGTACTCTCTTCATGGCTTTCCTCCTTGTCTTTCTCTTTCTCGCAATAGTGGCAGAAGAATCATCAGAATTTGTCTTGAATTCATCACTTACAGAACTTTGCTCATCATAAAGAGCATCAATCTTTTTCATCAATTCTTTCTTGAGCTGGGTTGAAGCAGATGAAGCAGCAGTGATTGGAGTAGCAGCAGATACAACACTAGTAGCAATAGAAGTTGAGGTAGTAGCAGTAGTAACAGACATAGAGGGTTCTGGAGCAGCCCTCTTAGAAGGTATAGCAGCAGTAATATCAGCAGAAGTAATAACAGTAGCAGTTGGGGCAGCAACAGTTTCAAACGAAACACTTTCAGATACAACAATATTAGCAACAGCAGGAATATCATCAGAAAACACAGAAGGCTCAACATCATGTGCCTCTGTCATCTGCATATCCTTAGAAATTGACTCATCAGCAGTATCAGCAATAATATCAACAAAATTTTCAGCAGGAAGGGCAGCAACATCAGAAACATCAACACTGCTTTCAGTAGGAGTAGCAGCAGCATATACTGAATTAACAAAGGAAGTTATAATGCTGGTATCACAACATGAGAAGGGAACAAGGGCCTTGGAGAGACCCTCTGGGGCTGGACAGCAACTCTCTCTGGAAGACAAGTGAAGTAGGCTGAATCAAATGCTGAAAGTAAGGACCTGATGTCCACTGGGAAGACAATTGGAGGTGGAACTGGAGCTTGAGGAAGAGCAGCAGCAACAACAACACTAACTGAAGAAACAGCAGGCAAGCTCACTTCATAGGGCATCTCCCCCTGCCTAGATTCAGATAAGGCTGGATCAAGGCACATTGATGAAGGGGTTGCCTGAGGGAAGAGGGAGGAGAGCCTGGCAGAAAGAGCTGCCACTGACTGGAGTAATGGAGCCAAGGAGGTCTCCAATAGAAGAGATAGCCTGGGGGCTAGCAATTCATATATCCTGTCAGCTAGGGCTGGAAGATCTACTTGCACAGCAGTGACTGGAGCAGAGGTAGAGGATGGAGGTGGAGCTATGGGTGATGGTAGTGGAGAGCTGGTGTATTGGGGAAGAGATGGTTGAGGTGTGGGTAAAGTGGTGATGGAAGACAAAGGGATTGAGATAGATGGTGTGATGGTGGGTTGATCAATGATCTCTTGTAGAAGTTCCTGGTAAGATGTTGATGAGGAGGGTAGCTCAGGAGGTGAGGAGGGTGAGTCATCCATGAAGGAATCATCAATAAGATTGAAGGATGGAATTGTGGATGTTTCAATATCTGGTGGAGGGTAAGAATATAATGGATGGAATAGTTCTTCTGTTGTTGGTAGAGTTGGAATTAGAGATGGTATTGATGTTGGAGATGGGCTGGAGATGATGATAGTGGATGGAGTTTGAATGGTGGATGGAATTGGAGAAGATGGAATTAGAGTAGGAGGAGAGGCAGCAGCAGGCAAGTCATCTGCAGGGGCAGAGACTTGGGGGGAAGTGACTATGACAGTCCTGGTGCCTGAAGGTGTGCTTGCAGAAGGCCTGCTGGGCTTGATGATCTGCCTGTCCCATTTACCAAATAGGGCACAGGACAATCTCTTTGAAGCATTAATGTGGATCCCAGAAGATACTAGCAATACAGGGCATCTGTTCTGCAGAAAGAGGCCTAAAATCCTCACAAAATTCACAAAACTCATGTTAATTTTCTTTTTAATTAGGTCAAAGAAGACCTCTCCCCAGTTCAAATTCTTCATGTCCACTATGGCTCCCATTAAGCAGAGCTGATACCTAGAAATGGTATCATGTGCTGAGTGCTTAGCCAACAAAACCTTTCCAACTACATCAGCCAAGAATCTATATTCCACAGACAGGTTTTTCTTCAGCACCTTGCTAGAGTTAGCCTCAGAATGACCCATTCTTGCAAGCAAATCAGCAAATTCCTCTCTAGATAAATCAGCAGAATCCCTTCCAAATCTTAACTCAAAAACTTCTATCATAATAGTTGGGGTCAAGGGTACCTGGGTGCCAGAAATTGATCCAACTATGGTGTTTTGATCCTGGTTGTGGGCAGTGTAAACCCATTCCTTAATCTCATCAGCAGCAAGTTTAATCCTGGCACTCAATCCTACTTATGTTTATAGACTTAGGAAAGCTTTGTATGGGTTGAAATAAGCCCCAAGGGCTTGGTATGAAACCCTGTCTACTTTCCTCATTGAGAACAAATTCTCAAGGGGGAAAATATACAAGACTCTATTTCTTAGGGAATCCAAAGGAAATATTATCCTAGTCCAAATATATATTGATGACATAATATTTGGTTCTACTGAGAATAACCTTTGTAGAAAGTTTGCAAAACTTATGCAAGGGAAATTTGAAAAAAGCAGTATGGGAGAACTTAAGTTCTTCTTGGGTCTCCAAGTAAGACAGACTGATGATGGCTTGTCCATATCTCAGTCTAAGTTCACCCTGGAGTTAATTAAGAAGTATGGTATGGAGTCATCCACTATCATGAGAACTCCTATGGGGAAAAGTGTATCTCTTAGCAAAGATGATGTAGGGAAACCTATAGATGAAACTTTGTATAGAGGAATAGTTGGCTCTCTCCTATATCTGACTGCTAGTAGACCAAATATCATGTATGCTACATGTGTCTGTGCTAGGTACCAATCCTGCCCTAAAGAATCTCATCTTACTGCTGTCAAAAGGATTTTGAGATATCTTAAGGGAACCCCTAATCTAGGCCTTTGGTATCCTAGGAATAGAGATTTTTTACTAATGGGCTATTCAGATGCAGACTTTGCAGGTTGCAAAGTAGATAGGAAAAGCACAACAGGCACCTGTCAATTTCTAGGAGGAAGATTGGTGTCTTGGAGCTGTAAGAAGCATACCAGTGTGACAATTTCCATAGCTGAGTCTGAGTATGTTATTGCTGGAAGTTGTTGTGCACAATTATTGTGGATACAACATCAGTTAGAAAATTATGGTATTCAGGTAAGTAGAACTCCATTATTATGTGATTCTACTAGTGTTATTTCTATTGCTCATAATCTTGTTTCTCATAGTAGAACAAAGCATATAGAAATAAGATATCATTTTCTTAGAGATCATGTAGAGAAAGAAGATATCTCTTTAGAATTTGTTAGTATTGATTTACAACTAGCTGACATGTTTACTAAGCCTTTAGATGAAATTAAATTCAACAATTTCAAAATTGAGATAGGTATGTTGAACATAAATTAGTTTACAAAATTTGGCTAAGCCAAATTGTGTTGACATCAAAAGTTGTCTGTGTCGACACATAGTAGTTGGTGTCGACATTCCAGGAAAGTGGTATCGACACATCTAGAGAATCGGTGTCGATACTTCAGAGAAGTGGTGTCGACACATCTAGAAGTAGTGTCGACACTTAGAGTAAACACGCAGATTCGTCGACCTCAGATCGTCGAACTCGACAAAGACAAATAGAATTGATGTCGAGACATTAGAAGTCTGTGTCGACACTTTTCAACAGTGTCGACACATTAAGAGATTGTTGACACGACTTTTGACCTTCATTACTTAGAAAGGTATAAATAGGTCAACACCATATTCTGTCGACACACTCTCCATATTTTCGAGACCAAAACCCTGTGTTGACAACTTCTCTCTTCTCAATCCAAGCTTTCACTCAACCCTAATGGTGCTAAAGCTAGAAGATAGTGTCAACGAAGGTTATGAGCTGATACGCAATGCCTTTGATAATGCGGAACCCAAAATTAAAGCAGTAGTAACCCTAATTGCTCAAAATGGGTTGGAATTTCTGGTATCTGAACCAACAAAGATATGGAAGAAATAAATACTAGAATTCTATGGTGCAGCTACTATAGATTCTACTGGACTTAAGATCAAGTCTACAGTTCAGGGAACTAAGGTTACACTTACCTTGAAGAGCTTGAGGAAAACTCTTCAACTTCCAAGAACTCAAGAAGAAGAAGAAGTACCTTCATCCATGTTGAAGTATTAGACCGGGCGGCTTGGCGGTCTGATCCAGCGGTTTGTTGACCGAGCGGCTTAGCGGTCTGATCCAGCGGTTTGTAGACCGGGCGGTCTGTCGGTCTACCTCTGCGGTTTGTTCTATCCTGCTGGAGTTGCCGAGCGGTTAGCCCATCTGTCTAACCGCGCGGCCTATGCGGTCTCCATTATTCTAGCCGCTCAGTACTGTAAATGTTTAGTCCCACATTGTTTGTATACTCTCTTTCTTATCTCCTCCATTCTATATAAGGGAGGCCATACCTTTGTAAATGATATCTTTTTTGGATAATAAAATTTCAATTATTCAAAAGTTTGTTCGCTTGTTCTCTACTTTTCGCTTCTTGTTCTCTACTTTCTCACATGGTATCAGAGGACACGGTCATTTCCTCTTGATTCTGTGCGCCCTCTGTTGTTCGCGACTTCTTTTCCGCCCTCTGCGACTTGATTCGCGGCTTGCCCTCTCTTCTATCCGCGCGGCCTGTTTCTATCCGCGCGGCTTGATTTTGTCCGCCAATCAGTTCGCGTGGCTTGCTCCTTCTTGTTTCTCTTCTCCTTCTCCTTATTGTCGTAGCGACCTGTTTCGTTGTCGTCGCGCTCCTTGTTCTTTCTTGCCTCTCCGACTTCCTAGTCGTTGCGGTCTGTCCCTGTCCGCGTGTGTATTGTCTCTCTACTCGCGGATTGCTGCTGTGATCTGCCTGACCGTGCGGGTTGTTCCTTTCTCACCCGCATCTTGGTCGCGGTCGCCAGCTCTTCTCCTCTTTTCTGTTCGCTCGGGCTTCTCAGTTCGTGCGACTTCTTCCCCGCCGAGCCTTTGACCACCTTCTAGCCGCTGCTGTGATCTGCCTGACCGTGCGGGTTGTCTCTTTCTTACCCGCATCTTGGTCGCGGTCACCTGCTCTTCTCCTCTCTTCTGTTCGCTCGGCCTTTTCAGTCCGCGCGACCTCTTCCCCGCAGTGTCTCTTTCTAGCCGCTACTGTTCGCGCGACTTCCTCTGTTTTCTAACCGCTCCTGTTCGGGCGGCTTCTTCTGCTTCCGGGTTCTATGACTACCTCCGGTCTCACCACTACTCCTGCAGCTCCTTCTCCTCCTCCTCCTTCGGGCAACCTTGGCACCCTTTCCAAGCTTGTGGGCTCCAACTATCCCGATTGGAGCGTCTCTTTCACTTTTCTCCTTCGTTCTCAACGCAAGCGTCATCACCTCATCGATGACCCTCCTCCTCGCACCTCTCCTGAGTTTGATGACTGGGATGCGAGTGATGCTCTTGTTCGCACCTGGCTGGCCAACAGCCTTTCTGATGAGTGCCTTCCCGTCATTCGCCATGATGAGACGGTCAAGGCCGCATGGCTTCACCTCGCTGCTCTCTATTCTAAGGGGGGCCAGACGTCCCGCATTTATACTCTCTATGCGGACCTCTTCGCCCGCCCTTCCATGTCCCCAGCTGCGGCTTATCAGCAGGTTCAGGCCCTTGGGGCTGAAATCCTCCAGAATCGCCCCTTCTCCGCGGACTTGGCCGACCAGCACAAACACTTCCAGGAACTCCTGGTTGTTTGTTATCTTCTTCGTCTTCCCGACTCTTATGATATGATCCGCCAGCAGATCTTGGGTGAGGCGGAATCTCCTACTTTGGATGCCACTGCGGCTCGCATTGCCGCCGTTACTTCGCTCCTCCAGCGGCCTCTATTGGCCTCCCCCCCTTCCCAGGACTCCTCTGCTCACCAAGCTCAGCGGGGGGGCCCGAGTGGCCGAAGCTCCTCTGGCGGACGGGGTTCCTCCCGGTTCTTCTGCTCTCACTGTAATCGTACTGGTCATACTGTTGACCGCTGCTGGCAGAAACATCCTCATCTTCGCCCTTCCGGTGATGCTCCTTCGGCCTCCGCCTCTTCTAGGCCGTCTGCCTCGGTGGCCACGATGTCAGGTAGTGCCCACGTCGTTACCCAAGGTAAATGGCTGATTGACTCCGGTGCCACCAATCATATGACGGGCAACCCTCATTGCTTCTCCCGTCTTGAGACCCATGACCGCTTACCCCCAGTTCGTGTGGCGGATGGTTCCCCGTCTCCGGTTCATGGGACGGGCATGGTTCAACTCACTCCGTCGCTTTGCTTGGAGGATACCCTCTATGTCCCGAAGTTCCCGTGCAACTTGTTATCTGTTACTACTTTATGTCGGCAACTTCAGTGCTCCGTTTTGTTCACTCCCACTACTTGTTCTTTTCAGGACCCGAGGACCCAGCGGACGATTGCTACTGGGACTGAGAGCGGTGGCCTCTACTTCCTCGACGATGTTTCCGCTCTTTCTGCCTACTCCTCCTCCACCGATCTCCTTCAGTGGCATCTTCGTCTTGGACATCCTCCTCCTCGGCTTATTCGTCAGCTTCTGCCCCACTTACCTCCCACCAGTTCTCCGCTCAACTGTGATGCGTGTCAGCTTGGCAAACATCATCGCTCCTCCTTCCCGCCGAAGCAAGGCCGTGGCTCCTCTCGCATTTTTGATCTTATTCATTCTGATGTATGGGGTCCTGCTCCTACCCTCACAGTTGGTCGGGGCAGTTCCTATTTTGTCACTTTTATCGATGATTTTACTCGATGTACCTGGGTGTATCTCTTAAAGGATCGCTCTGAACTATTTTCTGTTTGGCAATCTTTTTACTTTATGATTAAGACTCAATTTGCTATCTCTATTAAAGTCTTACGTTCTGATAATGCCAAGGAATATCTGTCTCATGAGTTCTCCGCGTTCTTTCACCACCACGGCCTCATTCATCAAACGACTTGTGTTTACACCTCCCAATAGAATGGGGTGGCGGAGCGTAAAAACCGTCACCTGCTTGATGTTGCGCGTACTCTCATGGCGCAGATGCACGTCCCTCGCTCCTACTGGGGCTACGCTGTGCTCCTCGCTTGCTATCTTATCAATCGCATTCCCTCCACGGTCCTCCACGGCCGGACTCCCTTCTCTCTTCTCTACCCCCACCAGGAACCTTTTCCTCTTCCTCTCCGTGTCTTTGGCTGTACGGCCTTTGTTCACGCTCCCACCGCTACCCGCGACAAGCTTTCCCCCCGTTCCACCAAATGTGTCTTTTTGGGGTACTCTACCGCTCAAAAAGGCTATTGCTGCTTTGACCCCCTTCTCCGCAAGCAGTTTGTCTCCGCAGATGTGACTTTTTTCGAAAATGCTTCCTATTTCTCTCCTTCCTCTTCTCTTCCTTCTCTTCCTTCTGATATCTCCGTTCCTTCCACACCTCTCGACGTTTTCCCACCTTCGTCTCCTCCTCCACCCACTCCTTCCCAGTCCGTCTCCCCACCCACCCCTCCACCCTCCTCTCCGCTGCCGTCTCTCTCTAGTCCCGGGCCAGCCTTCTCCGCCACGGACGCTCCGGTCGCTGATGCTCCCGTCGCCGACGCTCCCGATGATCTGGATGTTCCCATTGCCCTTCGCAAAGGGGTGCGGGCGTGTACTCAACACCCGCTCACGGCTGTTGTTTCTTATGATCAGCTTTCTCCTTCTCGCAGGTGTTTTGCCTTGGCTATCTCTGCTACTTCTACTCCTCGTACCTACCAGGAGGCTCTCGCTCTCCCTCATTGGAAGTCTGCCATGGATGAGGAGATGGCTACTCTTATTGAACGGGGTACCTGGACCCTGGTTCCTCCTCCCGTGGGCACTGATGTGGTTGGCTGTCGCTGGGTCTTTGTTGTGAAGTTTCGCCCCGACGGCACTGTGGATCGCTACAAAGCCCGGCTGGTGGCCAAGGGCTTTACTCAGACATATGGCGTTGATTACTTTGATACCTTCTCTCCGGTTGCTCGCCTCAGCACCATCCGGGTTCTCTTTTCTGTGGCTGTTAACCGGGCTTGGGATATTTCCCAGCTTGATGTGAAGAATGCCTTTCTCTATGGCGATCTTCAGGAGGACGTCTATATGGAGCAACCTCCTGGGTATGTTGCTCAGGGGGAGACACGTGTTTGTCATTTGAAGAAGGCCATTTATGGCCTAAAGCAGAGCCCTCGGGCATGGTTCGAAAAATTCAGTGGTATTGTGGCAACCATCGGCTTTCAAAGGAGTTCGGCCGATCACTCCTTATTCATTCGCAAAACGGCCTCGGGACTGGTGGTTTTGGCCGTATATGTGGATGATATTCTCCTTACTGGTGATGACCGAGATGGGGTGGACTTGACGAAGAAGCACCTCCGTCAGCACTTGGTCACGAAGGATATGGGCTCCCCAAAATACTTTTTGGGGATAGAAATCTCTCGGAAACCTGACTCCTTGGTTCTCTCTCAACGGAAGTATGCCCTTGATCTTCTTCAAGAAGCAGGCTTGACAGGTGCCAAACCAGCTCATCTTCCCATGGCTGTTGGAGAAGACAAAACGTGGACGGATGAATCACCTCCTCTATCTGATGTCACACGGTACAGACGTTTGGTAGGGAAACTCATCTATCTCACGGTGACTAGACCCGACATCGCCTATGCTGTAGGAAAGGTCAGTCAGTTTATGCAAGCTCCCAGGGAGTGTCATCTTCAGTCCGCCCTGAAGATTTTAGAGTATATCAAAGCAGCACCGGGCAGAGGGTTACTCTTCCAGAAAAATGGCCATCTGAGGGTTGAGGCCTACTCAGACTCAAGTTACGCGGATGACAAAGGCGATCGTAAATCCACGTCAGGTTTTTGTACCTTTGTTGGAGGTAATCTCGTGAGTTGGAAGAGCAAGAAACAGTCTATTGTTTCCAGATCCAGTGCCGAAGCAGAATACCGGAGTATGGCGTCAACTACGTGTGAGTTAAAGTGGTTGCGGGCTCTCATGCTTGACCTGGGCGAGGTATATGATTGTCCTCTCCCTATGTTCTGTGACAACAAGGCCGCTATACACATATCCAGAAATCCGGTCTTCCATGAGAGAACGAAGCATATAGAGGTTGACTGTCACTTCATTCAGGAGGAGATTTTGAAGAATCAGATTTGTACTCCTTTTGTCACCTCTGACAAGGAGTTGGCAGATATCTTCACCAAGCCGGTTTCTACTTCCTTCTTCCGCATTTGTGACAAGCTGGGCATGATTGATATCTATGCTCCAGCTTGAGGGGGAGTGTTGAAGTATTAGACCGGGCGGCTTGGCGGTCTGATCCAGCGGTTTGTTGACCGAGCGGCTTAGCGGTCTGATCCAGCGGTTTGTATACCGGGCGGTCTGTCGGTCTACCTCTGCGGTTTGTTCTATCCTGCTGGAGTTGCCGAGCGGTTAGCCCATCTGTCTAACCGCGCGGCCTATGCGGTCTCCATTATTCTAGCCGCTCAGTACTGTAAATGTTTAGTCCCACATTGTTTGTATACTCTCTTTCTTATCTCCTCCATTCTATATAAGGGAGGCCATACCTTTGTAAATGATATCTTTTTTGGATAATAAAATTTCAATTATTCAAAAGTTTGTTCACTTGTTCTCTACTTTTCGCTTCTTGTTCTCTACTTTCTAACAATCCAAGACTAGGGAAGCACTTCAATGGTGTGGATTGGATCCCTCCTTGAAGATTGTATCAGCAATGAACAGAAAAGGAATGAATCTACAAGGCAAATTTCTTTCAGAAGTGGTTGGCAAAGTCATTCTCTGCAAGCCAGGGGCATGATAGGATTTCAGCCTATATGTTCAGCCTGATGACCAGGATCATCTACAGACTAAACACAGATTAGTCAGTAGTAATATATGTAAAGATTAAGGAAAGTATTAAGAAACTAAATCTGGGAAGGATTATGAGTCTCTACTTAGCTGGAATAATTCCAGAAGTAATGACACAAACTGCTGGTTCAAAGATCAACCATATGAGGAGAATGGATATCAGGATAATATCCAGATGGGATAGGGTCCTAACTAAGGATATGTCTGATGAAGAGAGGCAAGAGCTTCCTGAAAAATCTCCTACACAGGATATTGCAGATAGTACTCAGGTGCAGGGGGAGCCTCAACTTGACGAAGAGCCAACCCACTTGGAAAGTGAAATGCCCACACAAACTATTCTTGAGGTAATTCAAGAGGTTAATCAATCAATTTTCATTAATGAGGATGAAATACTAACTGAATCTTTGATTGATGTTGACCAGCCAACACAACTACAAAGTCAAGCACAAGATATTATCATGGAGGATACATCTGCTGCTGCTGATGCTCCTGAGTTGGTGGTGCCTCAAGTCCCTACTCAATAAGAGTTTACCCTTGAGAAGTTGTTTCCAGATATAGTACAAGCAAAAACTGAGGGGGAGCAACCTGAATTTGAGGGGGAGAAAGCAGACTTTGAGGGGGAGCAAATCAACATTGAGAAGGAGCAAGTAAGTATTGTGGGGGAGGAGCAAGGGGCTCAGGGGGAGCTACCTAGGACTACACAGGAATTGCCTCCTAGTCCTAAGGAAAGAGTTGATATTGCCAGTACCTCAGCTTCTGAAGAGGAAGCAGAAATTCAAGCTAAGAAAAGAAAGCTAATGGTATTCAAAAGAAGAAGCCAGAGCTATAAGAGGGCATTACAAACTGCTCCACAATCTGCCCCAGCTACTGATTATAGTTCCTTGTTGATCTCATTGCAAGTAAAGTTAGATGAATAAAGGATTGCCATGGAGAAATATATGGATGAGACCCACAAAGATCTACAATTCTCCTTGGCACAAGATATTAAATCTATAAGATTTGAAGTTAATCAGAATAAGAAGGAAATGACTGATTGTTTCCACAAAGGAGGCAATGCTGTGGTTTTCCTAACAACACATCAAGAAAAAATAAAGACTCAAGTTGATGATATAGCTCTTAAGCAAGGCTATGTCCTAGAGAATCAACTTAGAATGAATGATAATCTGACAGAATCACATAATGTGATTGCTACAGAAATGAAGAATATTGATACTGCCCAGACTGAAGCAAGGGCTACATCCAAGGCAGATTTTGATAAGCAATTACAGGAAGGCCTAGCTGCTGTACAAACAGCTATTGAGCTATCTCAAAAGACCATTTCTGCATAGCTACTGAAGTTAAGGTCATTCTATAAAGATGGTGAAAATTATCTTGATGAACAAATCAGTTTTTAGAAAGATGACCTCAGGGATCATGTTGCCAGAGAAGTCATAAAGGGGGAGAGAGTGTTAGTCAAAGCTGGCTCAGATCATACTAAATGGATATCTAATAGCATCAGAGCCACCCTTGGATATTCACCCCTCTATGATGATGATAATGTAACTGAGTCAGGTATACACCCTGCTTATTTTGGAGGTGATCAACCTGAAGTTGCTCAGGTCATTTATCCTCCAGCAGATTTTGAAATGATTCACTAAAAGTACAGTCAATGTACAGCCCTCTAGAGGGTAATAACAATGTTATCATAGAGAAAGTTGAAATGTCAGAGGCAGATGTGAATAAGGAGCAAGAAGCTCAACTGTCAAAGAAGAGATTCAGAGAACAGGCTGAGTTAAAGCCTAATTTTGAACAGTGGAGTCCAACTTCCAGAAATATTATATTGACTGCTTGGAAGGCTGTGAAGTACAAGACCCATGATAGGGGCAAATGGTACACAGAACAAGAATGGCAAAAGTATGAAGCTAGATAGGAAGCCATTCTACAGTATAGAAGAAAGGCAAAGGCTGGGAAGCTACCTTCTAATGCTCAGGAGCCTAGCAAGTATTACCCTAAGTCTTTTCACTATTTTGAAAGGCAAAGAATAAGAGCTGAAGAACAAAAGAAGAAGGATCTGAAGGGCAAGAAGCCAGCTGAAGATACTGATGCTCTAGTTCAAGCCAAGATCCAATCAGGCAAAGGAATAGTCATCAAGGAGCTAGTTCAGCCTTAGATTAGATTCACTAGATTTTATAACATTATAAACTTTAGTGTTTAAAATCTATGTAAACTATTATTAAAGAAACCTTTGAAGTTGAAACAAAACATGATTAATGCTCATTCTGGTTGCATTATTATTCTGTGATGACTTTTTATATATATTTTGTTTATAAGTTACCCTGTCATATAATATTTTGTACATCATAATATGTGTTTGTTATGAATGGTGTATATCATTGACTAAGGGTTATGAGTTCTCCAAATAGGGGGAGATTGTTGGGTACATTGGAAAATGTGTACCAGATTTGAAGAAGCCTCACCTTACTCAATGATATGCATCAAGGTGTATTTGATGTTGTTTTGAGTTTATATGTGCAGGTTAAGAAAATGCAAGAATGCAGGAAAAAGTTTCTAAGTCCATGAGTTGACAACAGAAGAAGCGGTGTCGACACTTATGAAGGCTTGTGTCGACACTGGAGAAAAGCTGTGTCGACACTTGGAGTTAATTGTGTCGACACTTGGAAAGGTTGTGTCGACACGAGAAGAAACTGGGTCAATATATAGAGGCAGTGTCGACACACAGAGAAGCATAGTCGACATCAACTGTGTCAACACATAAAGGCAGTGTCGACACTCAGAGAAGCATAGTCGACATCAACTGTGTCGACACACAGAGGCAGTGTCGACACACAGAGGCTTAGTCAACATCAATTGTGTCGACACACAGAGGCAGTGTCGACACACAGAAGACCTTGTCGACATCAACTGTGTCGACATACAGGACTTGTGTCGACACATGGCAGAATTTCAACAAAATCAATTTGTGTGAAGAAAAGAAGTGACTGTGTCAACACCACAGAACTAGTGTCAACACAATCTACAGAAGCTGTGTCGAGAAGAAGTGTCAACACCAAGGAAGCTGTGTCGACATCACCAAGGCTTGTGTCGACACTTAGTCTACTTGTGTCGACACATGATGAAGTTCAGTATCGACACTTTGCTGACAGAGACAAAGTTTCAAGAAGTGACTGGATGATTTGACAGCTGCCATTACCAACTGGTCTACTGCAACTGTCAGAGCTGTCAGAAGTTTGTTAGAAACCGGATCAGCCGGTTACCATGGAGGAAGACTATATAATGGCATTCTCCATCAATAGAAGATATACTGGAATACAGGAAAGAAGAACTAATACTGATAGAAGTAAAAACACTGATACAGAATAAAAAGAAGAAGGTGGAAAGAGAGAGAGTTCCATCTATTGAAGTGAAGAAAGGGACTTATATCAACAAGTTCCTCAAGTGCAAATTCTGAACCAGTCTGCCAAGAAGGATTCAGATTGAGATCTGAATTTCAAGAAAGAAGCTGATTGAAGATTAACTTCAAAGGAGATCAACCCTACTGAGTTCAGATTCAAGAAGCTTTGAAGAAAGCTAAGAGTGGTTGTTCTCTGCCATCAGATTCTTCCAAGAACTGATCAAGAAGTCATCCATCCTTTCTCTCTCTCTACCAGGGTGGTGGTAAAATACATTGTTAAATCTATTTTCTGTAGGATCTATATAAGATCTGAGTTGTAAGCCTGTGTTTATAAATGCTGAGTTGTAGGAGATTATTTTCTCTAAGTGGTAGGCCTTGTTGAAGGCTGAGGTAGGGTTGTGAGCCTGAGTTGTAGGAGATTGTTATCTCTGAGTTGTAGGCCTTATTGAAGGCTGAGGTAGGGCAGATTGCCTGAGCTGTAGGAGTGTGGACTCATTCTGAGTTGTAGGAGCCTTGTTTGGGTTCTGAGATGTAAGATCTGTGGATCTGAGGTGAAAAGAAGAAGTTATGCCGAATCTAGCACACTGCTAGATAGGCGAAGGGGGAAAGTGGATGTACCCAGACCTTGGGGAACCACTATAAAAACTGTGTGCAATCTGTGATTGTGTGATTCTGTGAATTCTGTGATGTGTTAGCTGTAGAATTAACTATTTCTAAGTAATTAACTGAATAGATATTCTACCTTAGAAGAAAAAGGAATTACACCTATTCACTGCCCCCCCCCCCCCTCTAGGTGTTTAGGAATTAATTCTTTCAGTTATTGCTATAAGGTTTGTTGTTGGGATTGAAGGAAGGTCACCCAGCATTTCCCACAAAGTCTACGAATTCATTGACTACGCCGGCATTAGGGGGATGTGCCCAAGGCGAAGTGGTGGAGGCAGCAGACATCTCTGCCACCTACTTCGTCAGCCTTTCAACATGAAGGGCTAAGTGAGCAATGGCATCCACTTCGAAGAGGTCGGCCGCCTGCTTGGGACGTCCCCATGGGACATTCTATTGGTAAGCGTTCATAGCCATCTCTTCAATAAGAGCTTGGGCAGCCTCGGAGGTCTTATTATTAAAGGTACCCCCGACAGCCGTGTCAATCATTTGACGCATCTGATAGTTAAGCCCATTGTAGAAGATTTGGACCTGCAACCACGCGGGCAGCGTGTGGTGTAACACCTCCCCTGTAGTGGACGTATAATATGGGTCCGGCCGGGGCCCCACAACATACGAACGCCACAGCTTTAGTATTATAAGTTGATATAGATACCCAAACTCAAAACACTTGCACAACACAGCGGAAAACCAAGCACAACTAGAAGTTATCCACTAACCAAAAGAGTAAACAAATGGCCTTAAGGCCTTACATCCAATGTCCAAAAGTAAAAAGTACATCAAACATGAATGTGCATAGCACTCCTAGTCTACCTCGGCATGCAAGCCGGACAAAAGAGTCTCAAACAATCATCATCAAAAATATAGTGCTACAAAAGAGGGAAAAACACTTCATGGGGCTTAGGCCTTTCTGGCCGGCGTGCTAGCTTCTGCATGCGATCCTTGCCCTGTAAAAATTATTAGTAACGTGGGTCAGCAAAGGCTGACCTCAAACTGTGTAACAACACATCTCCTCTCGGCCGCCCCTAACGGACCCCGGGGAACCCTCCAACCTGCAAGTCAGCACTTCATATGCAAATAAACATCTATAAATAGAAAAGCATTAAAACAGGCTTGGGTGTCTCAATCATCAAACATGTTCTCTATTGGTTGAGCATATAAAGTAAGGGGCCTACTATGCAACATGAATGCAACACTCGGGCTTCACCCAAGGTACCCTACAACGTATGCATCTAGCACAACATCACATCATTTGGGTACTCACGTTTCCCCAATTGGCATAAAGCCGCAAACACTAAGGGAGTCACCTCTCCCTTAAGCGGCGCACAGGCCGCCACAAGGAATTCTTGCCAAGGCCCCACCCACTCGTGGGCTTAGCCCCGGGCTTGCCTGCAAGCTCTGACGTCTCATGTCAGGATTCCAACAAACACAGACCGACCGATTCTAAGAAGCCTTGCTGGACCCCACCCGCTCATGGCCTCTTTGCCCGGGCTTGCCCCAAGCTTGGCATTCTCGTCAGTCTCACAGAAGGGGACTAGTCTCGCCGGGACACTCTCCACACATGACGCACATGTCACGGGATAGCCAGCCGACCACGGAGATATAGCCACGCCTTGGCACAACACAAACCAAGACTAAATACATCGTAATCCCTCGTTGTACTACAGCGTTCCCGCGCACCAAGGAAACCATCTCCAACTCGTGCGGAGCTAACCTTGTTCACCAAGGAAACCATCTCCAACTCATACGGAGCTAACCTTGTCCCTCAAGGAAACCATCTACCGCCACGAGGAGCTAACCTTGTCCGGGTTCGACTACACGTACCTTTTCAAGCAAACGGGACAATCACCACCACCACACAAACGGCATCTTGCCGCAATGGAAAATCTCTACGAATCCCTAAGTTCGTATGCAACATCACCGAGTCGGACTAACGGTCGCGACTACGGCTTCACCCACCATGCCAAATCCACTAGCGAAGCGGATCTCTAATGCAAGATATGTCGGGGACGGACTCAATCAACCCGGAGGTTCCTCTTGAACCTTGGCAAACCAAAGCCCCTCTCATTTGAGAGTTTGGTGCCCAAAAGTCTAGAAGAAAACGATGCGAAAAACGTGCATCCTAAAGACCGAGAGGAGTGATGTCGTTACCTTCCGACTCCTCTTCCTTGCCATGGCAAAAACGGCCGGATGGAAATCTTCGTAACGCTCTAAGCTTCACGGATCCGGACTCGGCTCGCGATTTGGAGCTCCGAAACCCCTCCTACAGCCCAAGACCTTCTTCTTCTTCCTCCTTGCTCTAGTTTCTCTCAAGAACTTAGAAAGAGAAGACTTGAAAAAAAATGAGGATCTGCAACCCTAACTTCGGACTTAACTTCTCAGGAGATGGTCTGAACCGTTAGACCCCAAAACCAGAAAAAGAATGGTCGCGATTCGCCTGGAAAACAGAAGACCTGTGCCGAACACGGCCTGGCACACGCCCGTGTCCAGGGCCGTGTGCCCCATTCACCGTCTCAAATCGACGCGCCTGGAATCACACACGGGCATCCGACACGCCCGTGTTCCATCTGACACGCCCGTGTCCCCAGTGATACGGCCGTGTGGCTAGCCGTGTGCCTCCAACTACACGGCCCTGAAACCAACCCGAGAGGTGACACGGCCTGGAACACGCCCGTGTCCCAAGCCGTGTGCCAAGTCTCGACACCCGTCAACAGGCTTTGTGTCGACACTGCGGAAAAACGTCGAGCGAAGATCGTCGACCAAGCGGGACACGCCCTGTGACACGCCCGTGTCACAGGCCGTGTGCCCCAGTCTCGACACCTTGTCGAGCAAAAGTGTCGACACTTGGGACGAGTGTCGACACGGCCTCGACACGCCCTATGACACGCCCGTGTCGCAGGCCGTGTGCCACCCTCTTGACACTTTGTCGAGCGAAAGTGTCGACACTTGTGTCGAGTGTCGACACGGCCTCGACACGCCCTGCGACACGCCCGTGTCGCAGGCCGTGTTCTCCACTCTCGACACTCTGTCGAGCGAAAGTGTCGACACTTGGGCCGAGTGTCGACACGGCCTCGACACGCCCTGCGACACGCCCGTGTCGCAGGCCGTGTGCCTCCTGCCAGAAACCCAAAAAAATTTTCTGAACTGCAGACTGAGCCTCTTGAAAAACTGGGGTGTTACAACTCTCCCCCACTTAACAGAATTTCGTCCCGAAATTTCAAAACAAAAGAGGTACAAAACTTAAATTGTACCTGACAAAAATAGTTCTGGATAGTCTTCTAGCATGGCCTGTTCTCGCTCCCAAGAGAACTCCTCACGACCGCAGTTGTCCCAACGAACTTTCACAAGTTTAACTTCTTTATTCCGCAACTGCCGAGTCTCCGAATCTTCTATAGCGATTGGAAGGACTCGCGTCCTCAAGTCTTCCTCAATCGGCACTGATGCCGGTTCAATCACCACGCTAGCCTCCACCAAGGCTTTCCTCAAAACGGAGACGTGGAAGACGTCATGTAATCCACTCAAATCTGCGGACAACGCCAACCGATATGCTGCTTCTCCTATCCGCTCAATAATTTCAAAAGGCCCCAAAAACCTTGGGCTCAACTTCTTGAGTCGGCGAATCCGTGAGACGCCTTTGAACGGCTTAACCTTCAGATAAACCCAATCACCAACTGCAAATTCCAACTTCCGGTGACGAGCATTAAAATATTTTGCTTGCCTGTCTTGCGCCACTTTCATACGCTCTTGGATGGTCCGAACCAACTCACAAGCGTCAACTACCACATCCTTTCCCAAGAGTTTGGTGTCTCCTGCCTCTGCCCAAGACATTGGCGTTCGACACCGCCTCCCATACAAAGCTTCGTATGGCGCCATCTTTCTGCTTGCTTGAAAACTGTTATTGTACGCAAATTCTACCATGAAGAGGTGATCCTCCCACCTCTTGCCAAAATCAAGAATGCACATTCTCAACATATCCTCCATAGTACGGTTCGTTCTCTCCGTTTGCCCATCAGTTTGAGGATGGAACGTCGTACTGAACTTTAGCTTCGTGCCCAAACTCTTCTGAACCAGTCTCCAGTCCTTGGACGTAAACTGTCCATCGCGATCACTAACTATGCTCTTAGGAATTCCGTGCAGTCGCACAATGTTGTGAACATACAACTCCACCAGCTTCTCCACGCTGTCCTCTTTCCGATTCGGGATGAAGTGAGCCACCTTGGTTAGGCGATCCACGATCACCCAAATAGCATCATTATCATGCTGCGATCTAGGCAAACCATGCACAAAGTCCATGGAAATGTCCTCAAATTTCCACTCAGGAATTGGAAGGGGCTTCAGGAACCCGCCCGGTTTCTGACATTCGGCCTTCACCAAGGCACATGTTTGGCAACGACTCACATACAAAGCTACATCCCGCTTCAACCCCGGCCACCCAAAGAATTTCTTCATATCCAAGTACATCTTTGTACTGCCTGGGTGAATGGAGTACTTTGAGAAGTGAGCCTCAAACATCAACTCCTCACGGAGATTGCCAAACTGCGGTACACAAACCCTTCCATCCTTTCTCAAGATTCCCCCGATCATCTCCCAGGTGCTGCTCTCGCCCGTTTGAGCCTCCAACACAAAAGGTTGAAACTCCACATCTAATCGAGTCGCTTCCCGAATACGATCGGACAAGTCGTTTTGCACTTCAATCCAGTTCAACCGAGCCACGCTAGACTCGCCTCTCGCAATACATTCCAATCCAAGGGACTCCCATTCCCGTACCAACCGCTCATCATGAGCTTCGATCCAATTTCCTTGCCCCGAGTACTTTCTACTCAACGCATCCGCCACCACATTGGCTTTACCCGGCGTATACTGGATCGCCACTTCGTAGTCTCCAAGAAACTCAACCCATCTGCGTTGCCGCATGTTCAAGTCCTTTTGATCCAAGAGATACTTTAGGCTTTTATGGTCCGTGAAGATCTCCACCCTTGCGCCATACACATAGTGTCACCAAATTTTCAATGCGAAGATTACTGTCGCCAACTCCAAATCATGGACGGGGTAATTCCTCTCATGAGGTTTCAGCTGTCTAGACCCAAAAGCTATCACCTTCCCATGTTGCACCAAAACGCAACCCAAACCGCATCCCGATGCGTCACTGAAAATTTGAAATCCATCGGTCCCTTGTGGTAAACTCAGGATCGGAGCCATCATAAGCCTCTCCTTCAGGGCCTCAAATGCTTGACCGCACTCTTGGGTCCACACAAATTTATGGTCTTTGCGAGTGAGAGAGGTGAGGGGTAGAGCTATCTTCGAGAAATTATCCACGAATCTCCTATAATACCCCGCTAGTCCAAGAAAACTTCGGACTTCCGCCACGGTCCTCAACACCGGCCAATCTCTGATGGCCTCCACTTTCGCTGGATCCACTGCCACCCCATCACCACTAATCACGTGGCCCAAAAATGCCACCTTCTCCAACCAGAACTAGCATTTGGAGAATTTTGCATACAACTCATTCTCCCTCAACACTTGCAAAACCATTCTTAAGTGGGTCTCATGCTCCACTTGCGATTTGGAATACACCAAAATATCATCAATGAAAACAACCACAAAAGAATCCAAGTATTCCCGGAATACCCGATTCATCAGATCCATGAACACCGATGGTGCGTTCGTCAACCCGAACGGCATCACCATAAACTCAAAGTGTCCATACCTTGTACCAAAGGCAGTTTTGGGTATGTCCTCATCTCGAATTCGCAGTTGATAGTAGCCTGACTTCAAGTCCAGTTTCGAATATACCACTGACCCCACCAATTGGTCGAACAAATCGTCTATCCGAGGGATCGGATACTTATTCTTGACGGTCAATTTGTTCAGCTCTCGGTAGTCTATGCATAGGCGCATGCTACCGTCCTTCTTCTTTACAAACAACACCGGTGCGCTCCACGGTGAAGAACTGGGTCTAATATACCCTTGCTCCAACAGTTCCTGTAACTGTACCTTAAGTTCCGCCAACTCCTTGGGTGCCATCCTAAAAGGAGGACGTGACACCGGTCTAGCCTCCGGCACTAACTCGATCGAGAAGTCGATCTCCCGCCGAGGAGGCGCTCCAGGAAGTTCATCCAAAAATACATCCTTGAACTCTGCCACCACAGGCACTTCCTCAATAGACAGTTGGGAGAGACGAACCTCCAATAACGCTACAAGCACTACACCACCCTGGTTAACCACCCGCACCAACTGCATGGCCGAAATCAGGGAACAGGCCACTCCACAAAGGCCCTCAAATTTGACTTCCATTTGCCCCTTACTCCTTAGAGTCACTACCTTGGATAAACAATCAATGCTGGCGTGCTGCTCTGCAAGCCAGTCCATGCCCAAAATGACATCGAACTCTACTAAAGGTAACACTGCTGCTTCCAGAGCGAAGACAACTCCGTCTAGCTCCCAACAAATGCGCCCTTTAGCCCCGGTGGTCATAGATGACCCATTGGGCATGCGCACTTTCAGCTCTGCTCCCGACAAAAAAGACTCAACTCCTATTCTCCGGATGAAGCTCTCCGCAAGAAAGGAGTGCGATGCTCCCGTATCAAACAATACCCTAGCGGGGTATCCGGAAACTAACACGAAGCCTACAACATAGACATTCCACAAAAGTCTAAAAGGATGAAGCACAAAATTTAAACTTAAATTTTCTTCATACCTGTCACCACATCAGTCTGGCGGATCGCTTCCTGCTGTCCAAGGTTGTAGGCCCTTGGTTGCACCGGTTGGAACCGAGAAGCGCTCGACTCCGCCATCTTTCCCTTCTCTGCAGCACTGGGGCCGGAGCGCACAGTCTGCTCCTGCCTTGCCTCTTGCCCCGCTCCCCCTTGCTGACAAGCACGGGCTATTGATGAATTGTAAATATACCTAATTTTATGTACATTACTTAAGTCGTTTTATTTAATTTTTGTCATTTCTACTTGTTTTTATTCAATAAAATGCTCCTATTTTTGTAAATATTATACTAACTTGCTTTATTTTATTTGTCAGAAAAAAAAAAGCCAAAAATCTGCAAAAATGACATGTCACGCCCGTGACATATTGGTCACGCCCGTGACCAGGGCGTGACAGCTCAAAAACCCGAAAAGAGGCCAATTTTGAAGAGGAAAGCCTGACACGCCCGTGTTCCATAATCCGACACGCCCGTGTCAATCCGACACGGGGCGTGACCAAGCCGTGTCCATCCCGCTCGTCGATTTCAGCTCAACGTTCGTCGAACCCAAGAGGGCCACGCCCGTGTCTGATGTGCGACACGCCCGTGGCAGCCCGACACGCCCCGTGCCAGCCAGGTCAATGTTTCGCGCTCAACGTTCGTCGAACCCAAGAGGAACACGCCCGTGTCCGATGTGCGCCACGCCCGTGTCCGTCCGACAAACTGCCGCCGGCGAATCCCGAAGTCAACATCGCCTTAAAGCGCCGAAGGACACGCCCACCGTCACGCCCGTGACCTGGGGCGTGACCGCCGCGTTTTCGGCCGGAAAGTCAAATCGCCGTCAAATCCGTCAGATCGCCGAATCCCGCGGTAAAATAGTGCTGACACGCCCCCCGACACGCCCGTGTCGGAGGGCGTGTACTTGGAAATTTTTGCCTATAAAAAGGCAGCTGCTGTATGAGTTCAGGGTTCCCAAAATCCGAACCATTTTGATGTATTAGGGCTGCTGTTGGAATTGCTTTAGTGCTATGTAAGGATCCCCCTCCCTCTCCTTTTTAAGTTTGTATGTTTGAACTCTTGTAATCACCTTTCTTTTATAATAAAATCGTTATTATTTCATCTTACATGCTTTGAAATTTCTCCAAATAGCCTCCTTTTCATCAATCTTATATACTTTCATTGTTATTTTCATAATGCGTGTGTGTGTGTATGAGCTTAAAATTGCAAAAATTATGTTTTAAAACGCAAATGTTCATGTTTTATTTTCAATTATAACAAAATTCATAGCCGTTATTATGGCCGTTTTCATTCTCAAAACTCTTTAAATTTGGTTAGACTTAGGATTTTCATACTTCAAAATGCGCTTTTATGAACTTGTAAAACATTAAAAAAGGGTAGTTTTCATTCCTCTTAACTTAGCTTTTACTTTGTCTTAACTATAAAACTACTGCTTCTTTTTAGCTTACTCCCTCTTTTTAAACCATTTTACAAGGCTATAGTAATGTATAAATTGTTATTTTTATTTTTCATCAACTTTCATTTTAAGTAGTTACAAAAAATATTTTCGCTCGAACAATTTTTATTTTCACTTTTTTAGCATTTCTATCAAAATCTAACGGTAAAAATGTAACCGTTTTAATTTTTCGGGCACTTGCCTTTCTCACTTTAATTTGAAAACTTTTTGCTCAAACAATTTTTATTTTGCATTTTTATGCATTTCTACTGCATTCCAGCGGTAGAAATGCAGTCATTTTAATTTTTCGATAACTTTGATTTTTGCAATTATTTTAGCACGAGTGTGTGCGTGTATGAGATATTTTTCAGCTCCTAAGTTAAATTATGCAAGTGTGTGTGTGTGTTTATTTATGTCGAGTGCGTGAGTAGTTCTATTCAAGTAGAGTGCGTGTGTTGTTTTTATTTTTCCGCCTACTCATTTGAGTTAATTGGCTGGATTCTATTCAAGTAGAGTGCGTGTGTTGTTTTTATTTTTCCGCCTACTCATTTGAGTTAAATGGCCGGTCTGTATTTTCAGTCCTACTCGTTTGAGTAGGACTTGTAATTTTCAATCTTTATTTTTGTTTTTCCGCCTACTCACTTGAGTTAAATGGCTGGATTTGATTTTCCGCCTACTCGCTAGGAGTTTAATGGTCGGACTTTATTTTGATGTAAATATTTAAGAAAGCCCTGTAATCGCATTTATTTTCTCCTACTCGTTTGAGTAGGACTCGCTTTCATTTCAGTCCTACTCGTTTGAGTAGGACTTGCAATTTTCAGCTTTAATTTTCCGCCCCCACTCGTTTGAGTGGGACTTGCAAATTTCAATTATGCACTTTTCAGCTTTTATTTCCCGCCCCCACTCGTTTGAGTGGGACCTGCAAATGTCAATTATTCAATTTTCTCTTATGTGTAAATTAGTTTTATTTCTTCCTTTTATATGTTTGAATGAGTGCGGGTGTGTTTATTTGTAATAACTTTTCTAAAATTAGGTTATTTTGCTTTTCTTCTTATTTTCTTTATAACCTTTCAGCGAATAGTTTAGAACGCTCGCACAACCAAACATACAAGCTTTCCCCATTTCGATGAGTGGCTAATTGCTTTTAGCCCTCGGTATCGAAAAGCTTTGGGATCTAAAATGTTTTAAATAACCAAATGTCTAATTTTTCAATTTAATTAAAAACTTAAGGTTTACCCCGGGTTAACGACGCGTAGACCCACATATCGATGTATGGGCTCTATTTCCGTTATCCATACGCTAGCTAGCCGAGAGGCTGTGCATATGGACAGATCACCCCTGGGTAAATAGAGTTCTGCACTAACCCTCGAGAGAGGAGGCGCGCTAACTCTACCGGATTGGGTTCCCCACCCAATAGCGGGGTTCTTAGCGTACTGCGGGCATTAAGGGGAATCCTTCGTCGGACGAGAGCCCGATCGAATAGCCTTAATGTCTAGGTGAGCGATATTCCTAGAGATAGGTGAGCTCATTATTTTGAACCTCCACGGCCAAGTTTCCGCATTAATTAAATTGAAACTTTAGATATCTAGTTATTCAAATCTATTTTTAATCCTAACGCAATTCGATACCGGGAGTTATCTCTTCATCGACTACTTTCTTAAAATCTATTTTCGTTCCTATTTTACTTAAAACCCTCAACTTCTATTTCGGTAAAATAATAGTGTTTTCGGAGGAGTAGGGGTAATCAACCCGTTCCCGGGAATAATACGACCTCGGTATTCTCCCGAATATCGAGTACTACTTGCGATAGGTGCACTTGCCTACCCTAGCAAGCCCGCGGCGATCGACTCACCGAACCAACCACAGTAAGAGTCTGTTCACGGGCCAATCAAGTTTTTGGCGCCGTTGCCGGGGACTTTCTCTTCGAGTTGTTATTCCGAATCCGAACTCTATTACTTTTACTTTTATTTCTAAAAACTAAAAAAAAAAACTTAAAAAACTTTTCTTCAAAATCCGAAAAAAAAAAAAAAAAGAATTAATTTTTCTACTTTTCATTCGGGTGTATGACCCGTGGACAGCCTTCGGAGTCCGAAAATTTGGATTTCGATCCTGAGATCGAACGCTCTCTTGCGCGTATTCGGTCTCAACGCCGAAATCCCTCTTTGGATCCCGCAGAATCCATCGGAGAACCCTCTGCCGTTCCTATGGCCGACCCCAATCCGAACGCGGCCCTCGAGCGTACAATGTCATATTACGCCCGGCCAAATTTGGACGATACTGGGTCCAGTATTGTCCGCCCGACGGTGGCGAACAATAATTTTGAGATCAAATCGAGCGTTATCCAAATGATCCAAAACGCCGTGCAGTTCGATGGACAGCCGGATGAGGACCCGAACGTTCATTTGTCTAGTTTTTTGGAGATTTGCGACACTTTTAAGATTAATGGCGTCACTGATGACGCCATTCGTTTGCGCCTTTTTCCATTCTCCCTCAGATCCAAAGCTAAGGCGTGGTTGAATTCCCTCCCACGAGGATGTATCACCACCTGGGCCGAGCTTGCGGAGCGGTTCTTAACGAAGTATTTTCCGCCCGCCAAAACTGCAAAGTTACGGGCGGACATTTCTTCGTTCATGCAGAACGATTCTGAGTCTCTTTTTGAGACTTGGGAGCGCTTTAAGGAATTCCTCCGCAAGTGTTCGCACCACGCGCTGCCTGCGTGGTTGCAGGTCCAAATCTTCTACAATGGGCTTAATTATCAGACGCGTCAAATGATTGACGCGGCTGCCGGGGGTACCTTGAATAATAAGACCCCCGAGGCTGCCCAAGCTCTTATTGAAGAGATGGCTATGAACGCCTACCAATGGAACGTCCCTCGGGGACGTCCCAAGCAGGCGGCTGGCCTCTTCGAAGTGGATGCCACTGCCCACTTAGCCCTTCAAGTTGAAAGGCTGACAAAGCAGGTGGCGGAGATGTCTGCTGCCTCCACCACTCCTCCTTGGGCGATTCCCCCTAATGCCGGCGTAGCAAATGAATTCGTAGACTACGTGGGAAATGCTGGGCGACCTTCCTTCAACCCCAATAACAACCCTTATAGCAATAACTATAATCCGGGTTGGAGGAACCACCCCAACTTCTCATGGAGCAATCCGAATAATGCGCAGCGCCCCCCCAATTCTTTCGCGCCTGGATTTCTGCCGCCTCCCCCTCTTCCAAAACCCTCCCCGATGGAGGATAATTTTTCTAAATATATAGCATCCAACGAGTCAAATATCCGGAACATCACCGGATCGCTAAAAAACTTAGAACTCCAGGTTGGACAGCTAGCGCGAATGATGTCCGAGCGCGCGCTCGGGGCACTGCCGGGAAACACGGAGCCCAATCCGCGGGAAAATATCAACGCTATAACCCTCCGTAGCGGAAAGGAGGTGATCGATCCAAAACGGACCGATCCTCAGGTACATATTTCACCTCCGACCCCTCTTCCCCCTTCTTTGATTACGCCGCCTTTACAAATTTTAAATGAAAAAATTATTAAAACGCCCTTGCCGTATCCGCATAAACTTAATAGTGAGCGTAAGGACGCGCAATTTGAAAAATTTATTTTATTATTAAAACAAATTCATATTAATGTTCCCTTCTGCGAGGCACTCTCTCAGATGCCTAAATATGCGAAATACCTAAAACAACTTCTTTCCAATAAACAAAAATTAGAAAATATTTCGCATATTTCTCTTAATGCTGACTGCTCCGCGGCTCTTACTAATAAATTGCCCCTAAAAAGAAATGACCCGGGACGGTTCTCCATCCCGTGCCTTTTTGGCAATATATTAGTAAAATACGCTCTTGCAGATTTAGGCGCGAGCATTAATTTGATGCCGTTCTCGCTCTTTCAAAAATTAGGTTTGGGCACTCCGGCCCCTACTAAAATGCGAATCCAACTAGCGGATCGCTCGGTTAAGTTTCCCGTCGGGGTAGTGGAGGACGTACTTGTCCGAGTTGATAAGTTTATCTTTCCGGTAGACTTCGTCATCATGGACATCGAGGAGGACACTGATGTACCAATTATACTCGGTCGCCCTTTTCTCGCCACCTCCCGCGCATTAATTGATGTCAGTAACGGTCGTCTCCTCCTTCGGGTAGGAGATGACGAAGTTACTTTCTCTATTAATCCCTCCATAGGAGACTCATCATCGAGCGATGACTTTTGTTATAATTTAGACACATATCTCGGAGATTGTTCTTCCCCTATTTTTGAGTCTACGTTTTTAAATGACGATCTTTTTGCGCTCGAAAATTTTAACTGCGATGAGGATACGTCTATAGACTTGCCTTTCGAACCAATTGGTAAGAACGACATAGGAATTAAAACCTCGTTAGAAGAACCGCCCTGCCTTGAACTCAAACCCCTACCCGATTCACTCAAATACGCCTTTTTGGGGAAAGATGATACACTCCCTGTTATCATTTCTTCGCATTTGAGCGAATCGGAGACTTCCGATTTATTGGGAGTTTTGCTTAAACATCGCCACGCAATTGCTTGGCAAATTTCTGATCTCAAAGGAATTAACCCGTCTTTCTGCACCCATAAGATTTTTCTTCTAGATAATTGCCGCAAAACTATTCAGCCGCAGCGACGTCTTAACCCAAACATGAAAGACGTCGTTAAGGCCGAAATTATTAAATTATTAGATGCGGGGATTATTTATCCCATATCGGATAGTACGTGGGTTAGTCCCATTCACGTGGTGCCCAAAAAGGGCGGTCTTACCGTAGTGGAGAATGAGCACAATGAACTCGTCCCAACTCGTACTGTTACGGGTTGGCGGGTGTGCATCGATTATCGAAAACTAAATGACGCCACCCGTAAGGATCATTTCTCATTACCATTTTTAGACCAAGTTTTAGAGCGTTTGTCTGGTCATCCGTATTTTTGTTTTCTCGATGGATTATCGGGGTTTTTCCAAATCCCCATTTCCCCCGATGACCAAGAGAAAACAACTTTTACCTGCCCGTTTGGTACCTTCGCATATCGAAGAATGCCATTTGGCCTTTGCAACGCGCCCGCTACATTCCAAAGATGTATGCTGGCGATCTTTGGCGAGCTGGTAGGAGACATTATGGAAGTCTTTATGGATGACTTCTCTGTTTTCGGAAGCTCTTTCCCGTCCTGTCTTCATAATTTAGACCGTGTCCTTCAGCGATGCGAGGACACGCATCTTGTTTTAAATTGGGAAAAATGTAACTTTATGGTTCGAGAAGGTTTGGTTCTCGGCCATATGATTTCGTCTAAGGGGATGGAGGTCGATAAGGCCAAAGTTGAAATTATAGAAAAACTTCCCCCGCCTTCCAACGTTAAATCAATTAGGAGTTTATTAGGGCACGCGGGCTTTTATAGACGTTTTATTCAAGATTTTTCAAAAATAACAAAGCCGCTAACTCGCCTCTTGGAAAAGGAATCAAATTTTGTCTTTGATAGCGAATGCGAGTCTGCATTTAATTTCATAAAACAAAAACTTATCAATTCACCTATTTTAGTGGCGCCCGATTGGACCCTTCCGTTCGAGATTATGTGCGACGCTAGTGATATTGCCGTAGGAGCCGTTCTTGGCCAACGTATAAACAAATATTTTCATCCTATTTACTACGCTAGCAAGACCCTCACTTCCGCACAAGGAAATTATACGACAACGGAAAAGGAACTTTTAGCCGTCGTATTTGCTTTCGATAAGTTTCGCTCGTATCTAACGTTATCCAAAGTTATCGTATTTACCGACCATTCCGCCTTAAAATATTTGTTAGCAAAAACGGACGCCAAACCCCGCCTTCTTCGATGGATCCTCCTCTTGCAGGAGTTCGATTTAGAGATCCGGGATAAGAGGGGCGCGGAAAATTTAGCCGCCGATCACCTCTCCCGCTTAGAAAATCCCACTGCGGAAGCGCTCGTCGAATCTGACATAAATGATAGATTCCCCGAGGAACGCCTCCTAGCCATAACTACTAGTTCTTCTTCCCCGCCTTGGTTCGCAGATTTTGCAAACTATTTAGTTGCGAGGGTACTTCCAAAAGACTTTTCAAGCCAGCAAAAGAAGAAATTCTTTTCTGACTTGAAATATTTCTTTTGGGAGGACCCTTTCCTTTTTCGTCTCTGCGCGGACCAAGCAGTCCGAAGATGTGTCGCGGGTGTGGAGTGCACGCAAATCCTTAGGCACTGCCACGAGGGTCCGGCTGGTGGGCATTATCAAGCTAACCGGACCGCGCGGAAGGCGCTAGAGGCGGGCTTCTTTTGGCCCACTCTATTCAAAGACGCTCACAATTTTGTGCGCGCATGCGATAGCTGTCAGCGGTCGGGTAACATCTCTCGTCGCGACGAGATGCCCCAAAATATGTTTTTAGAATGCGAAGTCTTCGATTTATGGGGCATAGATTTTGTTGGCCCCTACCTCCGTCTTTCAAAAATATGTATATTTTAGTAGCGGTCGACTACGTATCGAGATGGGCGGAAGCGCAAGCTCTCCCCACCAACGATGCGCGAGTCGTCGTTACATTTCTTAAAAAGCTATTTTCTCGCTTCGGCACTCCGCGCGCTATTGTAAGTGATCGGGGGACGCATTTCTGCAACACCCAGATGGCTAAGACGTTAGCTAGATACGGCGTCACGCACAAACTTGCCACCCCCTACCACCCGCAAACTAGTGGCCAAGTAGAGGTAGTAAATCGGGAGATAAAGCGCATATTAGAGAAAACCGTTTCACTTAATAGGAAAGATTGGTCCATCAAGCTCGACGATGCGTTGTGGGCTTATCGTACCGCATACAAAACCGCAATTGGTTGTACGCCGTATCGATTAGTGTACGGCAAAGCGTGTCATCTACCCGTCGAATTAGAACATCGCGCACTTTGGGCTTTAAAACTTTTAAATCTCGACGCTAACTTAGCCGCCCAAAATAGAAAACTGCAACTAAACGAGCTCGATGAATGGCGTGCCAACGCATACGAGAGCAATAAGTTCTATAAGGAGCGTTCTAAGTTTTATCACGACCGAAAACTCAAGCCCCCAAAAACTTTTTCTCCGGGCGATCTTGTCCTTCTTTATAACTCACGACTTAGACTTTTCCCCGGGAAACTTAGATCACGTTGGTCCGGCCCCTTCAAAGTTGAAGAGGTTTGGCCTTATGGGACCGTACTCGTCTCCCACCCGGATAAAGGCTCGTTTAAAGTGAACGGTCATCGCTTAAAATTATACATAGCAGGCGATCCTGTGGGCGGTAACTTCGAATCCATAACCCTCCTAGATATATAAACCGCCAACATAGTCAAGCTACGTGACTATAAACAAAGCGCTCCTGGGAGGCACCCCATGTTTATCTTTTTCGCTATCTCTTTACCTTTTTCTTTGCTATTTTTCTTCCTAATGCAGGGTTCCTAAACTGCGCCTTCCCCACCTCCTATCAGGGAAGCTTCTACCCCACCCCATTTCTTTCTTTTCTTTGTATATATTTTCTTACCTGTTTTGTTCCGCATACTTACGTTACAACATTGGGGACAATGTTGGACTTAAGTATGGGGGTGTTTTCTCGCTTTCTTTTTCATATTTCTATTTTCTGCACTGTCTTTCTATTTAACTTCAAAAAAAAAAGAAAACCTTGTTTTATGTCTTTAAAACAAAAAAAAAATAAATAAATAAATAAAAAATATATAAAACCAAAACCCCAAAAAAATTCTAAAAAAAAATTCCAAAAATATTTTTAGTTTCATTTTGTAAAAATCTGTGTACTTTTTTTTTTTGTAAATAATCTTCTCTCTCCACCTTCCGTTTCTCTCTCATTCTTGTGAATACCGTTTCTGTTTCTCGCACTTTCAGCAAACACTAAAAAAAAAAAAAAAACCAAAACTATTTTGAAAACAAAAAAAAAAAAAAACAAAAAATGATGATATAAAAAAAAAACTCTAAAAAAAAAAAAAAAAAAACCAAAAAACTTTATAAAACAAAAACTCAAAAAAAAAAAATATTTTTCTTTTCCTTTGTAAATATGTTTTGTAAAAAATAACTCTCTTTCTTCCCCACCTCTTCTTATTTGGAAACCTCGCTTTTTAGCATGCCCGCGGCGTTCGACTCATCGAACCAACCACCCAAAGAGTCTGTTCGCGGGACAATGACTAAAAATCCAAAAAAAAAAAAAAAAAAAGAAAAAAAAAAAAAGAAAAAGAGAAAAACACTAAAAATCAAAAAAAAAAATGTATTGTTAATTATGTAACAAATAAATCGAATATCTCAATTCTTAACCCTTATTCGCTCTCCAACAATCTAGTTGCGAGTTAATTTATAAGCGAATTATTTTAATTCTTTGCTTGCTATTCGTTTATTAATTAGAGAACGATAAATTTAGATATCTGGGGTTAAGTTTTAAAAATTTTTGTATGCTTTTTATTTTAAATAAGGTACCTGTTTTCAGCACCACTTCTAATCTAACTAAATAGTTGCATATTTATTTTGTTAAAAATAACACTCTTAGATTTCAATTTATGATAACTCCAAGCTTTTTTTTGAAATTTAGGAATGTTTCATTTATAAAGGTTGCTCTCAAAAGTTTTTTATTAAACCTAGTTTTATTTTTGAAAAAACTCTATCACTTTTTTTTTTCATGTCATACTTGACATGATTTCGATCCTTAAAAGATCCTATGTCAATGGGAATAAGATTTCGTTCCGTAAACATAGGCATCCAATATTTGAAAAGATTATATGTTATCGAGTAAGAGGATAAAATTCATTACTCCTACACATATACATTGGATTATGAAGATGTTAAAAAAAAATTATGTTATGGAAAATAAGATTTCGTTTTCCTAACATCCTTATTCGAAAAAAAAAAATCATTAGAGGTTCGAGCGAAAAAATATACCCTCGCCTCTAAAAATTCTAAGCCTTCTTCATATCCCACGATATCTCCCTCCGCCAAATTCAAAAAACTTCTAGATTTATTTTTAAAATCTTTTTGAGAGCATAATTTGTAAATTAAATTATTTCCTTTAATTTTTTCCAAGCTACAGTTTCATAAATCCAATCTATTTTTGTTAGCCTCACAAATAAAATTTTTGCTATCTATTTGCTTATAACGAGAAGTCTTTTGCTGAAACTCTTCCTTTATTTAAATTTTTGGCATAATTTAGGATTTACCTCGTATACCCCGGATATTCATTTTGATCCTTCTTTCAATTAAGTCAAGCGGTAGATAAACTTAGGATTTCTTTAATTCATTATAAGTTTATCTCCAACTTTTGCTCTGGAATAGCAAAAGCTTAAGTATGGGGGTATTTGATGAATTGTAAATATACCTAATTTTATGTACATTACTTAAGTCGTTTTATTTAATTTTTGTCATTTCTACTTGTTTTTATTCAATAAAATGCTCCTATTTTTGTAAATATTATACTAACTTGCTTTATTTTATTTGTCAGAAAAAAAAAGCCAAAAATCTGCAAAAATGACATGTCACGCCCGTGACATATTGGTCACGCCCGTGACCAGGGCGTGACAGCTCAAAAACCCGAAAAGAGGCCAATTTTGAAGAGGAAAGCCTGACACGCCCGTGTTCCATAATCCGACACGCCCGTGTCAATCCGACACGGGGCGTGACCAAGCCGTGTCCATCCCGCTCGTCGATTTCAGCTCAACGTTCGTCGAACCCAAGAGGGCCACGCCCGTGTCTGATGTGCGACACGCCCGTGGCAGCCCGACACGCCCCGTGCCAGCCAGGTCAATGTTTCGCGCTCAACGTTCGTCGAACCCAAGAGGAACACGCCCGTGTACGATGTGCGCCACGCCCGTGTCCGTCCGACAAACTGCCGCCGGCGAATCCCGAAGTCAACATCGCCTTAAAGCGCCGAAGGACACGCCCACCGTCACGCCCGTGACCTGGGGCGTGACCGCCGCGTTTTCGGCCGGAAAGTCAAATCGCCGTCAAATCCGTCAGATCGCCGAATCCCGCGGTAAAATAGTGCTGACACGCCCCCCGACACGCCCGTGTCGGAGGGCGTGTACTTGGAAATTTTTGCCTATAAAAAGGCAGCTGCTGTATGAGTTCAGGGTTCCCAAAATCCGAACCATTTTGATGTATTAGGGCTGCTGTTGGAATTGCTTTAGTGCTATGTAAGGATCCCCCTCCCTCTCCTTTTTAAGTTTGTATGTTTGAACTCTTGTAATCACCTTTCTTTTATAATAAAATCGTTATTATTTCATCTTACATGCTTTGAAATTTCTCCAAATAGCCTCCTTTTCATCAATCTTATATACTTTCATTGTTATTTTCATAATGCGTGTGTGTGTGTATGAGCTTAAAATTGCAAAAATTATGTTTTAAAACGCAAATGTTCATGTTTTATTTTCAATTATAACAAAATTCATAGCCGTTATTATGGCCGTTTTCATTCTCAAAACTCTTTAAATTTGGTTAGACTTAGGATTTTCATACTTCAAAATGCGCTTTTATGAACTTGTAAAACATTAAAAAAGGGTAGTTTTCATTCCTCTTAACTTAGCTTTTACTTTGTCTTAACTATAAAACTACTGCTTCTTTTTAGCTTACTCCCTCTTTTTAAACCATTTTACAAGGCTATAGTAATGTATAAATTGTTATTTTTATTTTTCATCAACTTTCATTTTAAGTAGTTACAAAAAATATTTTCGCTCGAACAATTTTTATTTTCACTTTTTTAGCATTTCTATCAAAATCTAACGGTAAAAATGTAACCGTTTTAATTTTTCGGGCACTTGCCTTTCTCACTTTAATTTGAAAACTTTTTGCTCAAACAATTTTTATTTTGCATTTTTATGCATTTCTACTGCATTCCAGCGGTAGAAATGCAGTCATTTTAATTTTTCGATAACTTTGATTTTTGCAATTATTTTAGCACGAGTGTGTGCGTGTATGAGATATTTTTCAGCTCCTAAGTTAAATTATGCAAGTGTGTGTGTGTGTTTATTTATGTCGAGTGCGTGAGTAGTTCTATTCAAGTAGAGTGCGTGTGTTGTTTTTATTTTTCCGCCTACTCATTTGAGTTAATTGGCTGGATTCTATTCAAGTAGAGTGCGTGTGTTGTTTTTATTTTTCCGCCTACTCATTTGAGTTAAATGGCCGGTCTGTATTTTCAGTCCTACTCGTTTGAGTAGGACTTGTAATTTTCAATCTTTATTTTTGTTTTTCCGCCTACTCACTTGAGTTAAATGGCTGGATTTGATTTTCCGCCTACTCGCTAGGAGTTTAATGGTCGGACTTTATTTTGATGTAAATATTTAAGAAAGCCCTGTAATCGCATTTATTTTCTCCTACTCGTTTGAGTAGGACTCGCTTTCATTTCAGTCCTACTCGTTTGAGTAGGACTTGCAATTTTCAGCTTTAATTTTCCGCCCCCACTCGTTTGAGTGGGACTTGCAAATTTCAATTATGCACTTTTCAGCTTTTATTTCCCGCCCCCACTCGTTTGAGTGGGACCTGCAAATGTCAATTATTCAATTTTCTCTTATGTGTAAATTAGTTTTATTTCTTCCTTTTATATGTTTGAATGAGTGCGGGTGTGTTTATTTGTAATAACTTTTCTAAAATTAGGTTATTTTGCTTTTCTTCTTATTTTCTTTATAACCTTTCAGCGAATAGTTTAGGACGCTCGCACAACCAAACATACAAGCTTTCCCCATTTCGATGAGTGGCTAATTGCTTTTAGCCCTCGGTATCGAAAAGCTTTGGGATCTAAAATGTTTTAAATAACCAAATGTCTAATTTTTCAATTTAATTAAAAACTTAAGGTTTACCCCGGGTTAACGACGCGTAGACCCACATATCGATGTATGGGCTCTATTTCCGTTATCCATACGCTAGCTAGCCGAGAGGCCGTGCATATGGACAGATCACCCCTGGGTAAATAGAGTTCCGCACTAACCCTCGAGAGAGGAGGCGCGCTAACTCTACCGGATTGGGTTCCCCACCCAATAGCGGGGTTCTTAGCGTACTGCGGGCATTAAGGGGAATCCTTCGTCGGACGAGAGCCCGATCGAATAGCCTTAATGTCTAGGTGAGCGATATTCCTAGAGATAGGTGAGCTCATTATTTTGAACCTCCACGGCCAAGTTTCCGCATTAATTAAATTGAAACTTTAGATATCTAGTTATTCAAATCTATTTTTAATCCTAACGCAATTCGATACCGGGAGTTATCTCTTCATCGACTACTTTCTTAAAATCTATTTTCGTTCCTATTTTACTTAAAACCCTCAACTTCTATTTCGGTAAAATAATAGTGTTTTCGGAGGAGTAGGGGTAATCAACCCGTTCCCGGGAATAATACGACCTCGGTATTCTCCCGAATATCGAGTACTACTTGCGATAGGTGCACTTGCCTACCCTAGCAAGCCCGCGGCGATCGACTCACCGAACCAACCACAGTAAGAGTCTGTTCGCGGGCCAATCAGCTATATGCCCAACCTTCCCGCAGTTGTAGCACGTCGGCGGTCCCCTAGAGTGGGAACCCCCAGGCGTCCAGTTGCTCCTCTCACCAGATCTGGGAGTGTGAGGCTTCTTCCTCCACCTACTCCCATCAGACTTTCCATGAGATTGGGAAGGCTTCCCTTCCCCTTGCTTGGGGGTAAAACCCTTTCGACGCTGGGTTCGCTCCAGATCATTCTCCAAACTCCTGGCGACTTCAACTAGATCATTAAATCCCGCCCTCTTCATGGAGATGAGGGGTTGTCTCAGATTTTCCCTCAACCCTTGGTAGAAGAGGTTATCCCTCTCTACATCATCAGCCATTGTCGTTCCCGCATAACGACCCAAACGGGTGAACTCTTGCACGTACTCGTCCACCGTCTTGTCTCGCTGCATTAGATGCAGAAACTGCCTCTACAGGGCCAGCCGCGTAGAAACTGGTATATATCTCTTTAGAAAAGCGTCCCCAAATTCCTCCACCGACGGGGTGCGTCCAGGGAACTGGCGGCCACTAAGGCTCATCCACCACAACTTGGCGTCTCCTTCCAACATGAACGTCGCATACTCAGCTTTCTTTTCCTCTGGCGTCTCTGCCGCCCTTAGTAGTTCTTGAATACGAACCCACCAATCCTCCGCATCCGTTGGCGTTCCAACACCCTTGAAGGACGGGGGATGGAAACTCAGGAAATACTTCATGTGTCGGTCTCCATGTCCTACCACCACCCTTTCTGCCAAAGGCTCCACTCGCCTGGCTTCTCCGCCCTGCACGGCCGTCGCCGTGTCCGGTGTAGCAGGGGTTGCTACCTGGGCTGCAGCTGCCGCTTGGGCTGCCACCATCGCTCTGCAAGCATACGGCAGAAGTCGGCCGGGTTTACACCCGTGCCCAAAAGGCCTGGAGCAGTAGCACTACTCGCCGAGAGATCATCCCTTGCTCTTGAAGTGCCCGCCTCGTTGCTTGCACTCTTCAGGAAAACAAGAAATAAGGGATTAGTCTCCAATCTCAAGACTAAAACATAAGGACACTCACGGTCCCGCGTTACTCTTATGTGGATAACTTCTCTACAAACCGACCTCGAATCTAACCTCGCTTTGATACCAAATTGTAACACCTCCCCTGTAGTGGACGTATAATATGGGTCCGGCCGGGGCCCCACAACATACGAATGCCACAGCTTTAGTATTATAAGTTGATATAGCTACCCAAACTCAAAACACTTGCACAACACAGCGGAAAACCAAGCACAACTAGAAGTTATCCACTAACCAAAAGAGTAAACAAATGGCCTTAAGGCCTTACATCAAATGTCCAAAAGTAAAAAGTACATCAAACATGAATGTGCATAGCACTCCTAATCTACCTCGGCATGCAAGCCGGACAAAAGAGTCTCAAACAATCATCATCAAAAATGTAGTGCTACAAAAGAGGGAAAAACACTTCATGGGGCTTAGGCCTTTCTGGCCGGCGTGCTAGCTTCTGCATGCGATCCTTGCCATGTAAAAATTATTAGTAACGTGGGTCAGCAAAGGCTAACCTCAAACTGTGTAACAACACATCTCCTCCCGGCCGCCCCTAACGGACCCCGGGGAACCCTCCAACCTGCAAGTCAGCACTTCATATGCAAATAAACATCTATAAATAGAAAATCATTAAAACAGGCTTGGGTGTCTCAATCATCAAACATGTTCTCTATTGGTTGAGCATATAAAGTAAGGGGCCTACTATGCAACATGAATGCAACACTCGGGCTTCACCCAAGGTACCCTACAACGTATGCATCTAGCACAACATAACATCATTTGGGTACTCACGTTTCCCCAATTGGCATAAAGCCGCAAACACTAAGGGAGCCACCTCTCCCTTAAGCGGCGCACAGGCCGCCACAAGGAATTCTTGCCAAGGCCCCACCCGCTCGTGGGCTTAGCCCCGGGCTTGCCTGCAAGCTCTGACGTCTCATGTCAGGATTCCAACAAACACAGACCGACCGATTCTAAGAAGCCTTGCTGGACCCCACCCGCTCATGGCCTCTTTGCCCGGGCTTGCCCCAAGCTTGGCATTCTCGTCAGTCTCATAGAAGTGGACTAGTCTCGCCGGGACACTCTCCACACATGACGCACATGTTACGGGATAGCCAGCCGACCACGGAGACATAGCCACGCCTTGGCACAACACAAACCAAGACTAAATACATCGTAATCCCTCGTTGTACTGCAGCGTTCCCGCGCACCAAGGAAACCATCTCCAACTCGTGCGGAGCTAACCTTGTTCACCAAGGAAACCATCTCCAACTCATACGGAGCTAACCTTATCCCTCAAGGAAACCATCTACCGCCACGAGGAGCTAACCTTGTCCGGGTTCGACTACACGTACCTTTTCAAGCAAACGGGACAATCACCACCACCACACAAACGACATCTTGCCGCAACGGAAAATCTCTACGAATCCCTAAGTTCGTATGCAACATCACCGAGTCGGACTAACGGTCGCGACTACGGCTTCACCCACCATGCCTAATCCACTAGCGAAGCGGATCTCTAATGCAAGATATGCCGGGGACGGACTCAATCAACCCGGAGGTTCCTCTTGAACCTTGGCAAACCAAAGCCCCTCTCATTTGAGAGTTTGGTGCCCAAAAATCTAGAAGAAAACGATGCGAAAAACGTGCATCCTAAAGACCGAGAGGAGAGATGTCGTTACCTTCCGACTCCTCTTCCTTGCCATGGCAAAAATGGCCGGATGGAAATCTTCGTAACGCTCTAAGCTTCACGGATCCGGACTCGGCTCGCGATTTGGAGCTCCGAAACCCCTCCTACAGCCCAAGACCTTCTTCTTCTTCCTCCTTGCTCTAGTTTCTCTCAAGAACTTAGAAAGAGAAGACTTGAAAAAAAATGAGGATCTGCAACCCTAACTTCGGACTTAACTTCCCAGGAGATGGTCTGAACCGTTAGATCCCAAAACCAGAAAAAGAATGGCCGCGATTCGCCTGAAAAACAGAAGACCTGGGCCGAACACGGCCTGGCACACGCCCGTGTCCAGGGCCGTGTGCCCCATTCGCCGTCTCAAATCGACGCGCCTGGAATCGCACACGGGCATCCGACACGCCCGTGTTCCATCTGACACGCCCGTGTCCCCAGTGACACGGCCGTGTGGCTAACCGTGTGCCTCCAACTACACAGCCCCGAAACCAACCCGAGAGGTGACACGGCCTGGAACACGCCCGTGTCCCAAGCCGTGTGCCAAGTCTCGACACCCGTCGACAGGCTTTGTGTCGACACCACGGAAAAAACGTCGAGCGAAGATCGTCGACCAAGCGGGACACGCCCTGTGACACGCCCGTGTCACAGGCCGTGTGCCCCAGTCTCGACACCTTATCGAGCAAAAGTGTCGACACTTGGGACGAGTGTCGACACGGCCTCGACACGCCCTGCGACACGCCCGTGTCGCAGGCCGTGTGCCACCCTCTCGACACTTTGTCGAGCGAAAGTGTCGACACTTGGGCCGAGTGTCGACACGGCCTCGACACGCCCTGCGACACGCCCGTGTCGCAGGCCGTGTTCTCCACTCTCGACACTCTGTCGAGCGAAAGTGTCGACACTTGGGCCGAGTGTCGACACGGCCTCGACACGCCCTGCGACACGCCCGTGTCGCAGGCCGTGTGCCTCCTGCCAGAAACCCAAAAAACATTTTCTGAACTGCAGACTGAGCCTTTTGAAAAACTGGGGTGTTACACGTGGTGCGGACACTTGCGGAGGAATTTTTTAAAGCGCTCCCGAGTCTCAAATAGAGACTCAAAATCATTCTGTACGAACGAAGAAATGTCCGCCCGCAACTTTGCAGTTTTGGCAGGCGGAAAATACATCGTTAAGAACCGTTCCGCAAGCTCGGCTTTGGTGGTGATACATCCTCGTGGGAGGGAATTCAACCACGCCTTAGCTTTGGATCTTAAGGAAAATGAAAAAAGGCGCAAACGAATGGCGTCATCAGTGACTCCATTGATCTTAAAGGTATCGCAGATTTCCAAAAAACTAGACAAATGAACGTTCAGGTCCTCATCTGGCAGTCTATCGAACTGCACAGCATTTTGGAACATTTGGATAACGCTCAATTTGATCTCAAAATTATTGTTTGCCACCGTCGAGCGAAAAATACTGGACCCAGTATCGTCCAAATTCGATCGAGCGTAATATGACATTGTACACTCGACGGCCGCGTTCGGGTTGGGGTCAGCCATAGCAACGATAGAGGGTTCTCCGACGGATTCTTCGAGATCCAAAGAGGGATTTCGACGTTTAGAGCGAATACGCTCAAGCGAGCGTTCGATCTCAGGATCGAAATCCAAATTTTCGGACTCCGAAGGTTGTCCACAGGTCATACACCCTAAAATATAAAATAGAAAATTAACTTTTTTGGATTTTGAAGAAAAGTTTTTAGGTTTGTTTTTAGTTTTTTTGAAATAAATGTAAAATTAATAGACTTTGAATTCGAAATAACAACTCAAAGATTCCCCGGCAACGGCGTCAAAAACTTGATGGCCCGCGAGCACTCTTATTTAAGTGGTTGGTTCGATGAGTCGACCGTCGCGGGCGGGCTAAAAAGCGAGTTTTTAACGAAAGGAGGCAAGTGAACCTATCTCATTTAGTACTCTATATTCGGGGGAATACCGAGGTCATATTATTCTCGAGGTCGGGTTGATTGTCCCTACTGCTCCGAAAGCACTATTATTTTACCAAGATAGTAAGTTGTTGGTTTTAACTAAAAAAAGGAAGATAATAGATTAAGATTAAAGTCGATGAAGAGATAACACTCGGTATCGAATTACGTTATGAGTAAAATAGTTTCAAGTAAAAAGAGATCTTAGGTTTCAATTTAATTAAAGCGGAAACTTGGCCGTGGAGGTTCCAAAAGTATTAGCTCACCTATCTCTAGGAATATCACTCACCTGGACATTAAGGCTATTCGACCGGGCTCTCGTCCGACGAAGGATTCCTCTTAATGCCCGCAATACGCTAAGAACACCGCTATTGGGTCGGGAACTCAATCCGGTAGAGTTAGCGTGCCTCCTCTCTCGAGGGTTAGTGCGGAACTCTCTTTGCCCAGGCCTGATCAGTCCATACACACGGCCTCTCGGCTAGCTAGCGTATGGATAACGGAAATAGAGCCCACACATCGATTTGTGGTTCTACGCGTCGTTAACCCGGGGCAAACCTTAAGTTTTTAATTAAATAGAAAAATGGGACCTTTAGTTATTTAAAATATTTTATATCCCAAAGCTCTTCGATACCGAGGGCTAAAAGTAATTAGCCACTCATCGGATTGGAGATGACTTATGAGTTTGGTTAGGCGTGCATTCTAAACTATTCGCTGAAGGATTATATAAAAAAATAAGAAGAAAGATAAGATAACCTTATATTAGATAAAGAAAAGCTACTAAAAGAAATAAGAACACACGCACTCAACCAAACGCATGATAAAGAAAAAGAAACAAAAACTAAGTTACAAAAAAGATAAAATGACATAATTGAAATGACAAGTCCTACTCAAATGAGTAGGCGATAAATTAAAGCTGAAAATTGCAAGTCCTACTCAAACGAGTAGGACTGAAATGAAACTGAGTCCTACTCAAACGAGTAGGAGAAAATAAATGCACACACACGCACTCTACTGAAAATAAAACACACACACACACACATACTCGACAGAAATGAAAACGAACACACATAAATCCTACTCAAATGAGTAGGTGAAAAATTAAGACCGGTCATTTAACTCTTAACGAGTAAGCGGAAATAAATGCGATTACAAGTCCTTCACAAATATATACAGGAAAATAAAGACACGCGATTTAACTCTTAATGAGTAGGCAAAAATAAATGCGAGTACAAGTCCTACTCAAATGAGTAGGCGGAAAATAAATACCTGCCATTAAACTCCTAGGGAGTAGGCGAAAAATAAAGACCTGCCATTTAACTCCTTGCGAGTAGGCGGAAAATAAAGACCTGCCATTTAACTCCTAGCGAGTAGGCGGAAAATAAAGACCTGTCATTTAACTCATAGCGAGTAGGCAGAAAATAAATGCAACAAACACACGCACTCTTCAGAGAGTAAATACTCACGCACTAGACATAAGTAAACAAATACACACTTGCATAAATGACATACACACAAACTTTACTGAATTGAAAGAAAGCGATAAAAATTATCTCATACACGCACGCACTCAGGCGAAAAAATAAGAAAAATAAAGTTATTGAAAAATTAAAATGACTGCATTTCTACCGCTAGAATGCGGTAGAAATGCATAAAAGGCAAAATAAAAATTATTTGAGGAAAGAGTTTTCAAATTAAAGCAAGAAAAGTAAGTGCCTGAAATTTTAAAACGTTTACATTTTACCTTTAGATTTTGATGGAAATGCATAAAAAGTAGAAATAAAAGTTGTTTGAGCAAAAATCATTTAAGTAATTGCTAAAATCAAAGTTGTTGAAAAATTAAAATAACGCAAGAACCATTCTTATATCTTTGTAAAAGAGTTTAAAAAGTGTAAGAAGCGGAAAATGAAAGTAAAAAAATCCTAAGTCTAACCAATTTTTAAGGGATATGATAACAAAAATGGATATAGTAACGGCTAGATATTTTGAGAAAAATGAAAGTAAGGAAAACAGTTTTTTTTCATTTTAAAGCATAAATACAGCAAAAATGAGCTCGTACACGCACACACGCATATAAAAATGAAAACAAAAATACAAAAGATTGATGAAAATGAGGCATTCAGAGAAATTTCAAAGCATTGTAAGGATGAAAAGAAATGATTTTATTAACAGAACATTTGATTACAAATGCTTAAACAAACTTGAAAATGAGAGGGAAGGTTCCTTACATAGCCCCAAAACTAGCTCCAATCAGCAGTGCTTAACACCAAAATGGTTCAAAATTTCGGAACCCCTAAACCTTACAGTAAGGGTATAGGCAAAATTTTTGAGAGCACTCCCTCTAACACGGGCGTGTCAGGGGGGTGTGTCAGCATTATTCATCATCTGATTTTGGCGATTTGATGGCGTTGTTGACTTCGGGAGGTCCACGTGGAAGTCACGCCCTTGGTCACGGGCGTGACGGTGGCGGTCGGGGAGGTTGAACTAGGCATTGTGTGCATCGAAAAGTCACCGGCGGCAGTTTGTCATGCCAGGTGGAGGAGTCACGCCCGTGTGGCATCTTGACACGGGCGTGTAGGATCGGTTCGACAAACGTTGAATGCGGTTTCATCGAGCTGGAAGCCTTGATCGTCGATCGGGAATGACACGGGCGTGTCGGAACATGGGACACGGGCGTGTCCCGGTCGGGTTGACGATCTTCATGCGCAAAATGTCGAGCGCGGTGACACAGGGCTCGGTCACGGGGCGTGTCCAATGACACGGGCATGTCATTGGGTGTGTCACGCTTTTTCTTCAAAAATTGCTGATTTCACGGGAAAATGGCGTATCACGCCCTGGTCACGGGTGTAACACCCCCTATCCGTCGCATAGCATATAGCAGTAGGTCCGGCCGGGGCCCGACATCATATACTACAGACAGACCGGGTGGTTACCTATGGAAACCATCCAACCAATCTCAACGTCCTATACAGAGCATTCTAGCGGAAGCAGTTTATAAAAGTTGTAACAAAGAACCCAGCATTAAAGCACGAATTTCCACTAATACAAAATAGGAATGTTATACAAAATACCCAAAATAAGTCTTAAGGCCTTACAAAATGTTTCACTTCAAATTACATGTTTTACAAACCACGGCACGCAGGCCGGTCACACATGAATAAAGCAGTAAACACTTCCAATTAGGCCTTCAAGGGCCAGCTTCGCATTCGGGCTTTAGCCCTCTATTGACCGCTTGGTCCAGCTGCACCTGCAAGCAACAAACCACCGTATGGTGGCAAAACAAGGCAACGGTCAGCAATGCTGACCAAATTATAACGATCCCGCCCCCAACTCGGGGCGGCGATGCTCCTTCCCTGCATTTCATTAGCATAAGCGAGCAATAAATACATATAGCCATTACATCACAGACGTTGGCTCGCACGGCCACACGGCACGTGCTCTCAGGGAACATTCTTGGTGAACCGGTCGATGTCACATCAATTAAAGCCATAGACATTCCGGACTCACCACCGCCACTAAGACGGCCAAACCTATGAGCAATTTGTCTTCTTGGCCTGGGTCACGACAATTTAAGTCATCGACCGCCAAAGACCCTAATCTATGCCAACAGTAAGTGCCACGTGCCTTTAGGTCTCTTTAACCGAACGACATAGAGCGGGTACGGTTCCATCTAACCCGTGCTCACATCGCAACGGCAATTTAAGCCATCTGCGCGGGTCAAACTTCCACCGAGTCCCATTTCCATCACAATTCACATAACCCAGTTATGTTCAAGTTGGCTCTCAGGCCACCAAGTTGGCAAGATCTCGTATCCGCCCAGTTTTCCGGGTGCACCTTTGGGTTAGTCCCCAAGGCTCCCTGCTGTAATCTACCGCGTAGAAAACCCAAAAAACAATCCATAGCACGGAGTCTTCTCCGGCATTTATGCAATGCAACATCACCGATCCAGACCAACATGTCCGGATAGGCTTCACACATCATGCCTATGTCCGTTCTCGCTTACGGACTCTAAACAATGGGGACTTCACATATCTACCCGAAGGAACGCCTCCAACTCTCCGCAAACTCGCGAGAGCGGGCTTCCTATGCAAATAAAGAGAGCTAATCATGCTCAAGATGAGGATCGTTACCCTAGCGTTCCTCTTTGGCGCCATTGAAAAGTAAACGGATGAAAAGCACCGCACTAGCCTTGCCTCCGTGGATCCGGAGTCGGCTTGCGATTCGGAGCTTCGAAGCTCCTCCAATGGCCGGATCTAGCTCCTTCTTCCTTCCTTGGCTCTCTACTTTCTCTAAGGTTTTAGAAAGCTAACCACTCATGAAAAGTGAGGGTTTCTAAGTCCAATCCCGGGTATATCCCTTCAGGAACAACCCCCAGCTGTTGGATCTCAAAATAAGGAAACGAACGGCTTTGATTCGGGACTGAGATGCCCAATCTGGACCGAACACGGCCTGGCACACGCCCGTGTCCAGGGCCGTGTGCCTCATTCGCCGTCAAAATCGAATCACCTGGAACAACACACGGGTATTGAACACGCCCGTGTTCGAGCTGACATGCCCGTGTTCCACATGACACGGCCGTGTGGCCGGCCGTGTACCCCCATCATTTTTCCCCGAAATCAACCTGAGCACTAGACTGGTTCTAGGACACGCCCGTGTCCTTACCCGTGTCACCTTAACACGCCTGGACCCCAGGCCGTGTACACGGTCTCGAGACTCGACACTTCGTCGAGCGAAGATCGTCGACCTGTTGACACGGCCTTGGACACGCCCGTGTCCTAGGACGTGTGCCTTGTCTCGACACAATGTCGAGACCAAAGTGTTGACTTCCCGGGACGAGTGTCGACACGAGTTGACACGCCCTACGACATGCCCGTGTCGCAGGCCGTGTGCCATGTCTCGACACTTCGTCGAAGCAGAATGTCGACTTCGCGGCTGTCGACACGGGTCGACATGCCCTGCGACACGCCTGTGTCGCAGGCCGTGTGCCCAGTCTCGACATAATGTCGAGACCAAAGTGTTGACTTCCCGGCTCAATGTCGACACAGGCTTGACACGCCCTGGGACATGCCCATGTCCAAGGCCGTGTGCCTGCAGCCAGAACCCAAACTGGCCCAAAACGTCCCCCTTCGCTCCTTTGAGTTTCGGAGCGTTACAACTCTCCCCCTCTTGAAAGAATTTCGTCCACGAAATTACATAAAGGAAAGACATGTACAAAACCAAAATTTGTACCTGAGCGGAACAAATCTGGATACTCGTCAAGCATAGTCTGCTCTCGCTCCCAAGAGAGCTCCTCACGACCGCAATTGTCCCACCGGACCTTGACCATCTTGATCTCTTTATTGCGTAGACGCTTGACCTCCGAGTCCTCAATCCGCACGGGCTTAACCTTCGTCGTTAGCCCACTATCCACCGGCACTTGATCAACCGCGTTCACTTGCGTAGGCTCTTGCACCGCCTTCCGAAGTACCGAAATATGGAATACATCATGTAAACCACTAAGCTCCACTGAAAGCTTCAACCGATAGGCCGCTTCACCAACTCGCTCCAGAACCTCAAACGGTCCAAGGTATCTCGGGCTTAGCTTTTTCAATCGCCGCACCCGCGAGACACCCTTGAACGGCTTGATCTTTAAGTATACATAATCGCCCACAGCGAACTCCACGTTCCTGTGCTTGGCATTATAGTACTTTGCTTGCCGGTCCTGAGCGGTAAGCAACCTCTCCCGAATGGTTCTCACCAAAGAATTAGCATCCTCCACTTCCGATTGCTTATACAACTTTGACTCACCCGTTTCTAACCAAGACAACGGCGTGCGACATTTTCTACCATATAGGGCCTCGAAGGGCGCCATTTGAATACTCGCTTGGTAGCTGTTGTTGTATGCGAACTCCACCAAATAAAGGTGGTCTTCCCATTGCTTTCCAAAATCCAAGACACACATGCGAAGCATGTCTTCCATGGTTCTATTGACCCTCTCGGTCTGCCCATCCGTTTGCGGATGGAAGGCTGTGCTAAAATTCAACTTTATTCCCAACATTTGTTGCACTAGCCTCCAATCATTGGACGTGAACCGCCCATCTCGGTCACTCACGATGCTGCGGGGCACACCATGAAGCCTTACTATGTTATCCACATAAAGTTTTGCCAACTTCTCCACCGGATCATCCTTCCTATGCGGAATAAAATGCGATACCTTCGTTAATCGCTCAACAACCACCCAAATGGCGTCGTTCCCCTTTTGCAACCTTGGCAAACCATGCGCAAAGTCCATAGAGATGTCGTCAAATTTCCACTCCGGAATAGGCAAGGACTTAAGAAATCCTCCCGGCTTTTGGCACTCCGCCTTTACCAAGGCGCAGGTTTGGCACTTTGCTACGTATAGCGCCACATCCTTCTTCAAACCTGGCCACCAAAACAGTTTCTTCACATCACGATACATCTTCATGCTCCCCGGGTGAATCGAGTACTTGGTATGGTGTGCCTCGTACAACAACTCCACCCGTAAATTGCCCACGCTTGGGACGCACAGGCGACCGTCTTTCCAAAGTAATCCGTCCTCCACGACGAATTGGGAATTTGACCCATCCAGAGCCTCTACCATGAACTGCTTCATATGAGCATCCATATCCAAAGCCTGCCGAATACGATCAGCCAGGTCATATTGGACTTCAGTCCAATTCAGAACTGCTTCAGTTCTTGATTGTCTATCAACACAAACAATCTCCAACGCCTCCAACTCTCGCACCAACTGCTCATCATGCACCGATAGCCAATTGGCTTGAGCTGGGGCTCGGCGACTCAGCGCGTCCGCAACTGCATTCCCTTTTCCAGGCACGTAGTGGATCTTGAATGTATAGTCCCCCAGGAACTCCATCCATCTACGCTGCCGCATATTCAGATCCTTCTGATCAATGAGATACTTCAGGCTCTTGTGATCGGTGTAGATATCAATCTTCACACCGTACAAATAGTGTCTCCACAGCTTCAAGGCAAAAATCACGGCCGCTAACTCCAAGTCATGGACCAGATAATTCCTCTCATGCACTTTTAGCTGTCTCGAGCCATAAGCTATTACACTTCCATGTTGCAGTAGCACGCAACCCAAACCGCTGCCCGAAGCATCACTATAAATCTCGTAGCCTTTGGTCCCACATGGCGAACTCAGCACAGGCGTCGTGGTCAACCGACCCTTCAACTCCTCAAAAGCTCGTGCGCACTACGGCGTCCAAACGAACTTATGCTCCTTCCTCGTCAAAGTAGTGAGAGGTAATGCTATCCGCGAGAAGTTCTCTACGAAGCGCCTATAATAGCCGGCAAGCCCCAGAAAACTCCGGACTTCCGCTACCGTAACAAGCTCAGGCCACTCCCGTATCGCAACAATCTTCGCCAGATCCACAGCAATACCCTCTCCACTCACTATATGCCCGAGGAACGCCACTGAGGATAGCCAAAACTTGCACTTCGAGAACTTGGCATACAACTGATTTCTCCTTAGCGTTTCCAACACCAAATGAAGATGCTTGAAGTGATCTTCCTCACTTTGCGAGTACACCAAAATATCGTCGATGAAGACGATCACGAAATGGTCCAAGTACTCCCTGAAAGTCCTGTTCATCAAATCCATGAACACTGACGGCGCATTAGTCAGCCCAAATGGCATGACCGTAAACTCGTAATGCCCGTATCTCGTACTAAACGCTGTCTTCGGGATATCACTCTCCCTTATTCGCAGCTGATAGTACCCAGCCTTGAGATCCAACTTTGAGTACACCGTCGACCCGACTAACTGATCGAAAAGATCATCAATCCGGGGGATCGGGTACTTGTTTTTCTCCTTCAGCTTGTTGAGCTCCCGATAATCAATACATAGCCTCAAGCTTTCGTCCTTCTTCTTAACAAAGAGGACCGGTGCACTCCAAGGCGAAGAACTCGGGCGCACATACCCTTGCTCCAACAACTCTTGCAGTTGAACTTTCAGCTCCGCCATTTCCTTAGGCGCTAGCCGATAAGGAGATCGTGACACAGGCTTTGCACCTGGCACTAGCTCGATCGTAAAATCTATCTCCCGCTGAGGCGGGGCTCCAGGAAGATCTGCGGGGAACACATCAGGGTATTCCGATACCACTGAAATATAATCCAATGCGGGCTTCGTCTTTGCAACCTCCACTAGTGTAAAGAACAGTTCTGCTCCGGCATGAACCGCTTTCACCACCTGAAGAGCAGACATCAACGTCTTGCTCGACCCCTTTAAGCCCGTAAAAGTCGTCTCACGACTTGCTCCCAGCTTGACTTCCTTGCTACCGCAATCTATATGGGCCTGCTGCTCCGAGAGCCAGTCCATGCCAAATATGACGTTGAACTCCACTAACGGAAGTAAAGACGCCCGCAGGTCGAACTCCTGCTCCCCAATACGAATCTTAACATCGCAGATCCTATCCGCTCGCATCGAACACCCATTGGGCAACAACATATCCAACTTATCCTTCGTCATCGAAGAAGGGACTCCGATGCGTGATATAAATCCTTCGGACAAGAAGGAGTGTGAAGCTCCCGTATCGAAGAGTGCTCGTGCCGGACTTTCACAAATCAATACAAATCCTAAACAAGCAGTGGTAAGGTAACATGTGCATAACAAGTATTTAAAGAAATTGACTTGCTATAAATTAAACCGTATCTGTCACCACATCAGCTTGTTTGATGGCCTCCTGTTGGCCAAGATTGTAGACCCTTGGTTGGGCTGGAGCATAATGGGATGCGGTCGACTCCACCGCCTTTCCCTTCTCTTCATAAGTAGCTCCCGGCCTTCTCTTGGACTTAGGACGTCCGCTCCAACAATCACGGGCAAAATGCCCCGTCTTTCCACAAGTAATACACGCGCCCGGGGTCCGACTAGTAGTCGCCCCAGAAGCACCAGAAGGAGTTGGACCCGAAGTCCTATGCTTCTTGAAAGACCTCTGATAGCCGGACTTTGAAGTAGTAGGCACTTTGAATTCAGATTTCTTATCACCCAAGCTTTTCTTTGCTTGCACATTCTTCATGTCCTTCTCTAAGGACCGGGCAGTATTGACCAAGGTCAAGAAACCCTACGTCATCGGCCCCGAAAGTAGTAATCTCAACTCATCTCTCAAGCCTTCGTAGAATCGATTAGTCTTGCGTTCCTCATCCATGATGGTGGAGCTAGCATATCGACTCAAACGAGTAAACTCGTGGAGATATTCATCCACGCTCTTCTCACTCTGAACCAACTTCAGAAATTCATTCTCCAACGCTATCTTCTGCGTCGAAGGGAGGTATCTGGCCAAGAATAATCTCGAGAACTCTTCCATCGAGACATCACCAAGTTGCCTACCTCTCAATAAGTGCAGCTCCAATCCTTCCCACCACATCCTCGCTTCACCGTCCAGAAGGAACGTAGCGATGGTGGTCATTTGCCACTCCTCCGTCTCCGTTGCTGTCATGACTCTCTTCACCCTGGAGAGCCAGTCTTCAGCCTGAGATGGGGTTCCCAACCCCGAGAATAACGGAGGGTTAAAGCTCATAACATGCTTAAGCTGCCTCTCAGTTGCCCTCCTTGACACTACCGGTTCCACAACCACTTGCTCCACTCTCCTCGGCTCAGCCTCTTGAAGAGGTTCTTGCTCCATCGCAGGAGCGGGCTGCTGCGTTTGCCTTGCAGGCTGCGCATTTATCACGGCCAACACCGCTTCAGCCACCAATCATATGTTCTCAGCCGATAGAGGTGTTGCGGGAGCAACTTCCAGTGCACTACTAGCCTCAGAAACTCGGCGTTCTGACGGCCCAACACCACTTCTGGTCACCTATAGTGGTACAAAACACCATTAAGCGACCAAATAAAATTGCAAACAGCAATTATAGGAACACGCAGTTTCCTCAAACACGAGTATTTTCATTCCTAAGTGGACATTCATGGGTTCTTTTACCGTTATAACGATGACGCACACAATGTGCTCACCACCCCTTAAAAAGAATTCGCCCACGAATTCATTTTAAGCCCGACCAAAACCAGTAGTCTGATACCAAATTGTAACACCCCCTATCCGTCGCATAGCATATAGCAGTAGGTCCGGCCGGGGCCCGACGCCATATACTACAGACAGACCGGGTGGTTACCTATGGAAACCATCCAACCAATCTCAACGTCCTACACAGAGCATTCTAGCGGAAGCAGTTTATAAAAGTTATAACAAAGAACCCAGCATTAAAGCACGAATGTCCACTAATACAAAATAGGAATGTTATACAAAATACCCAAAATAAGCCTTAAGGCCTTACAAAATGTTTCACTTCAAATTACATGTTTTACAAACCACGGCACGCAGGCCGGTCACACATGAATAAAGTAGTAAACACTTCCAATTAGGCCTTCAAGGGCCGGCTTCGCATTCGGGCTTTAGCCCGCTATTGACCGCTTGGTCCAGCTGCACCTGCAAGCAACAAACCACCGCACGGTGGCAAAACAAGGCAACGGTCAGCAATGCTGACCAAATTATAACGATCCCGCCCTCAACTCGGGGCGGCGATGCTCCTTCCCTGCATTTCATTAGCATAAGCGAGCAATAAATACATATAGCCATTACATAACAGACGTTGGCTCGCACGGCCACACGCTCCGTGCTCTCGGGGCACATTCTTGGTGAATCGGTCGATGTCACATCAATTAAAGCCATAGACATTCCGGACTCATCACCGCCACTAAGACGGACAAACCTATGAGCAATTTGTCTTCTTGGCCTGGGTCACGACAATTTAAGTCATCGACCACCAAAGACCCTAATCTATGCCAACGGCAAGTGCCACGTGCCTTTAGGTCTCTTTAACCGAACGACATAAAGCGGGTACGGTTCCATCTAACCCGTGCTCACATCGCAACGGCAATTTAAGCCATATGCGCGGGTCCAACTTCCACCGAGTCCCATTTCCATCACAATTCACATAACCCAGTTATGTTCAAGTTGGCTCTCAGGCCACCAAGTTGGCAAGATCTCGTATCCGCCCAGTTTTCCGGGTGCACCTTTGGGTTAGTCCCCAAGGCTCCCTGCTGTAATCTACCATGTAGAAAACCCGAAAAACAATCCATAGCACGGAGTCTTCACCGGCATTTATGCAATGCAACATCACCGATCCAGACCAACATGTCCGGATAGGCTTCACATATCATGTCTATGTCCGTTCTCGCTTACGGACTCTAAACAACGGGGACTTCACATATCTACCCGAAGGAACGCCTCCAACTCTCCGCAAACTCGCGAGAGCGGGCTTCCTATGCAAAAAAGAGAGCTACTCATGCTTAAGATGAGGATCGTTACCCTAGCGTTCCTCTTTGGCGCCATTGAAAAGTAAACGGATGAAAAGCACCGCACTAGCCTTACCTCCGTGGATCCGGAGTCGGCTCGCGATTCGGAGCTTCGAAGCTCCTCCAATGGCCGGATCTAGCTCCTTATTCCTTCCTTGGCTCTCTACTGTCTCTAAGGTTTTAGAAAGCTAACCACTCATGAAAAGTGAGGGTTTCTAAGTCCAATCCCGGGTATATCCCTTCAGGAACAACCCCCAGCCGTTGGATCTCAAAATAAGGAAACGAACGGCTTTGATTCAGGACTGAAATGCCCAATCTGGACCGAACACGGCTTGGCACACGCCCGTGTCTAGGGCCGTGTGCCTCATTCGCCGTCAAAATCGAATCACCTGGAACAACACACGGGTATTAAACACGCCCGTGTTCGAGCTGACACGCCCGTGTTCCACCTGACACGGCCGTGTGGCCGGCCGTGTACCCCCATCATTTTTCCCCGAAATCAACCCGAGCACTGCACGGGTTCTAGGACACGCCCGTGTCGTTACCCGTGTAACCTCAACATGCCTGGACCCCAGGCCGTGTACACGGTCTCGACACTCGACACTTCGTCGAGCGAAGATCGTCGACCTGTTGACACGGCCTTGGACACGCCCGTGTCCTAGGCCGTGTGCCTTGTCTCGACATAATGTCGAGACCAAAGTGTTGACTTCCCGGGATGAGTGTCGACACGGGTTGACACGCCCTGCGGCATGCCCGTGTCGCAGGCCGTGTGCCATGTCTCGACACTTCGTCGAAGCAGAATGTCGACTTCACGACTAAGTGTCGACACTGGTCGACACGCCCTGCGACACGCCCGTATCGCAGGCCGTGTGCCCAGTCTCGACACAATGTCGAGACCAAAGTGTCGACTTCCCAGCTCAGTGTCGACACAGGCTTGACATGCCCTGGGACACGCCCGTGTCCCAGGCCGTGTGCCTGCAGCCAGAACCCAAACTGGCCCAAAACATCCCCCTTTGCTCCTTTGAGTTTCAGGGCGTTACAACGGGCGTGACCCAAAGTACACGGGCATGTACTTGCTTTTTTGGCAATTTTCTGCAAATTTTTAGGACATCAAAATAAACTAAAGCTAGTACAATTTTTTTCAAAAAGAAAGCAATTTATTGAATAAAACAAACTAATAAAGGAAAAATTAAACTAAAATGATATAATAAAAATACTATAAAATAGGTATATCTACAACTCATCACAATTTAACCTCTTGGCTAAGATTTAAATCATCCAACTTCTCATACAGATATTGTACCTGCACAGTATCTCTAGTAGAAGAATCTTTCTCCTTGTAAAACATGTTAGCTTCATCAAAGGATACATGTACAGATTCTTCCATTTTTAATATTGATTTGTTAAATAACCTATAAGCCTTACTGACTTGGGAATATCCAATGAAAATTCCCTCTGCAACTTTGGCTTCAAATTTTCTTAAGTGTTTCTTGTTATTATTATAAATATAGCATTTACAGCCAAATACTTTAAAATAATCTACTTTAGTATGCTTCCCTTTAACTAATTCATAGGGGGTCTTACCCTTTAGCTTATGAATTAGACTTCTATTCAGAACATAATTTGTTGTGCTTACTACCTCTGCCCAAAATGATACGGGCAAGTGAGCATCTGCAAGCAATATTCCTGCAGATTCAATTGGGGTTCTATTTTTCTTTTCGGCTACCCTATTTTGTTGAGGAGTTCTACGAGCAGAAAAATAATGCATGATACCTTCCTTCTCACAGAATTCTTGCATCAGAAGAGATTCAAACTCGGTGGCATGATCACTTTTGATCAATACAACCTGAGTAGAGTACTCAATCTTGATGCTCTTAAGAAAGTCTGTAAGAACTTAAAAGTTATCTGAATTGTTTCTCAGAAAGAACACCCAAGTGAATCTAGAGAAGTCATCAATAATAACTAGAGTGTATGACTTTCCTCCCAAACTTTGTATAGTTATAGGGCCAAAATGATCCATATATAGCAAGTACAAAATCCTAGGTGAATCACTTTTATTAATGAATTTGAAACTATTTTTAGTTTGCTTGCTTAATTGACAAACCCTGCAGAGTCCTTCCTTCTTGTAAGAACAGAAGGCAGTCCTCTAACAAGGTTGTCCCTAGATAATTTAGTAATATTCCTAAGGTTTACATGACCTGGTCTCTTATGACATAAATCGTTAGAGTTACTGATTTGGTTAAATAAACAAATTTCTGAATTAGCAGATTTGAAATTAACTACATATATGTTTCCTTGTCTAATTCTAGTTAAAACAGTTTTGTTGTCACTAGAAGTAGAAATGCAAGAAGATTGATTGAATGATACATGATAACCTTCATCACATAATTGACTTATGGATATTAGGTTATGCTTGAAACCACTTATATAAGCTATCTTCCTGAAGGAAACTACTCCAACTTTGACATTTACATATCCTTCTGTCTGTCCACTGTTGGAGTCTCTAAATATCACTTTTGGTTCAAGCTTTTCCTTGAAATAACTTAGGTTAGCTTTTGATCCTGTCATATATTTTGAGCAACTACTATCCAAGTACCACTGTTCCTCTATGGTAGGATAGTTCTTTACCTGTAGAAAAAAATATTAGTTGTTCTTGACACAGGTAACCTTGGGTCCTTGATTTCTTTCAAATTTATAACTAAAAATATAAGAAAATTCATGTTGGTACTTATAACCTAGTGGATGATATCTCCTAGGAGGAATAATCCACTGAGTAAAGGATTAACAAAGGTTTTAGTTTGATTAAAGTTTTGAAAAGAAATAAAGTTTCTGTTATAAGAAACTGGGTTCGACGAATTATAATGGGTTCGTCGATCTGCGTTCGGCGAATAGGGATGAGTTTGCCGAACTCTGTTCACAGAATTCAAGTATTCATTCTCTACGCCCCACGTTCATCGATCGCGGTTCGACGAACCATATTGATTTTGTCGAGCATAGTTAGTAGAATAGTTATAATGAAAATCTGAGTTCATAGTTCGTCGATCTTAGTTCGACGAACCATATTCATTTCGTCGAGCTTGGTTCGACGAAATATGTTGAACATAATTTTTATTAAAAATTTCTTTTTTTTAGTCTTATATAAAACTTATGTTTCTTTATTAGTGTCTTCTACTTTTTCTTTTCCTTTTTCAGAAATGAATTTAATAGGAGTAGATAGTATATTTTCTGTAATAGAGGAGGCTGACTAGATGAAGCTCCCAAGCCTAGTTTGTCATTAAGCATGACATTGACTGTACTTGTGATGTTCATCAATTTGATACTTCTCTCATTAAGGGATTCTTCAAATTCCTTAGCATAAGATAATTTAGTTTTCAAAGATATTATTTGTTCTGAAGCATTATCTAGATCATCTTTGAGTTTAGTATTTTTAGAGAATAGGTTATCAAATTCAATTAGATTTTCTCTAAGGAGTTTGATTTGCTTCTCAGATTTAATTAAATCATTGCATAACAATTTAAATTCAGTTTTAAATTGATCTGAAGTAAAATCAAAAGAAGAAATTACCTGATCTTCTTCTGATACAGATTCATCTTCTGAGTTGTCAGCTTCTGAATTAGCAGCTTCAGAGTTGCTGCAAGATGCATTGATTGCCATCAAGCAGACCTCTCTAGCCTTGGCCTCTTTTCCATCTTCATTGGAGCTGGATGAAGACTCTTCCTCTGAGTCACTCCAGGTTTTAGCAATAAATCCTCTCTCCTTCTTTTTGTATTTGCTGGAGGAGGGCTTGCTGGAATGTTTTTTAGAGTCTTTCTCCTTTCTTTTGTCTTTCTTCTGAGTTTCTGGACTCTCTGGTAATATGTGTCCAGGTTTCATGCATCCATAACAAACTATTTCTTTAGTTGGAGTCTTGTAATACCTTGGCTTATCTTCTTTTTTGGAAGATCTTCTCCTAAAATCCTTCCTAGCCATCTTGTAGAATCTCTTAGCCAAGAGACTCATTAACTCTTCATTATCAATAATAGCTTCTGCTTCCTTAGATGCTTTAAAAGAAATGCTTTGCTCTTTACTTCCTGATGATGAAGTCCTTTGCTCAGCTTCTCTAGTCTTGATGAGCTGCTCAAAAGACTTGAGCTTGCCCAACAAAGTTTCAGTAGAGATTTCATTTAGGCTTCTGGCTTCCTTGATTGGCCAGATCCTAGAGTCCCATGTGTTAGGGAAGCACATAAGGATCTTGTCATCTATCTCTGTCAATGAGATGTTCTTGTCCGGAGTTTTCAGCTCATTTATTATGAGACTGAGTCTGTTATACATGTCTACAACTGATTCTGACTCTTCCTTCCTGAAATTCTCAAACTGAGAGATCAAGTGTGATCTCCTATCTTTCCTTTCATCAGCAGATCCTACTACCATAGCATTTAGGGAGTCTCAAATGGCCTTTGCTGAAGAACATTCAACAACCTTCGGGAATATGTCATCAAACATAGTTTGGGCCAGAATGTTCATTGCTTTAGCATTAGCAATATTGGCCTTCTTCTGAGCATCAACCCACTCAGGTGGTGGAACTTCATTTGTGCTTGTTGTTATTACCACTGGTAGTGGGGGACCTATCAAAATGGAATTATATATATCTTCATTAATGGAATTCATGTAAAGCCTAATCCTTGTCTTCCAAAGTCCAAACTTATTAAGATTGCACACTGAAGGTCTGGTGCTTGAATACTCCTTATTTTATGTCATGATATAAAAGACAAACTATAGTAGATAGGATTTATCAAAGATCTTTTGGTTCAGGTATCAGCCTGTGAAACCAAAGAACTAGCCCACTGATACCAATTGAAGGTAAGGGATAGATCTTCTTTACACTAGAGGGTGAATAGTGTATATTAAAATTTTAATTTGTTTTTACAGTGGATTAAAAGATAGTGATATATATTTGTATATACAGAATATCACAGCACACAAATAAAGAAAGAAAGGAAATCTAGACGACACAAGAAATTTATAGTGGTTCCCCAATAAACCTGGGTACATGCACTCTTCTACAACCCTGGTAGGAATCCACTACAGGTTTTTTCTCTGGTGCACTGCCACCATAGATTTTTGATCAGTTGCCCTGCCACAAGAAGAACTATTTTTCTAAGGGAGATCTAGCAACCCTTTGAGCTTTTTATCAGGTGCCCAAAAACAAACCCCAAGTCTTTTGATCAGGTGACTTGTGAACCAAAAGGTTAACTTTTGAAGGGAGTTAAAACCTTGTACACAGTGAAATAAAAAATGAAAATTGTGTTGTCTTCTCTGTCTCAAATCTCTGAGAAGACCAGTGGATTATTGATGATGTCAAAGCTCCCCCTGAGTTATGTAGATGATCAAGAGAGGGAAGCTTTACTTCAGGGTATAGGCCTTCAAAGTGATGTTGCTCTTCAACAAGCTTTTAGACAGATTTTGATTTGTTGTCTCTTGAAAACCTGAAGCAGATGAAGAAGAACTCTGTGTATATGAGAGCTGTGTTGTGTTCCTCACTTTTCTCTACAGTGTTCTATATTGTTGATTGATTACTGGTTTTTCTAATTTTCTTGCAATATTCAGAAAATCATTATATATATATATTGATTGCAGATTCAAAAACATTTGAATTTTAAATTCTTTCCTTGAAATCCTCTGCAGAATTTTTAGGAGTTGGAACGACTAATTTAGTCTTGAATGTTTTTCCCTAACAGTCCCAGTAAATTTGGTAGAGTAATAACTCTATGAAATCCATAATTAATACTGCCAGGTAACGACTATATTCTTGAGAATATTGAGCATTAATTATCAGAGTATTACTGTCGTACTATTAGAAATCAAACTGTTATAGTCGAACTGAGAAACTGCAGAGAAGATTTGTCGAACAGAACCTGCAAGGAGTAGTCGAACTCAGTAAGGATTTCGTCGACCTGAGCCCCAAGTTCATCGAACTGAGATAGTCCTTCGTCGAGCTGAACATCTGATATGAGATCATAGTTTGTCGATCTCAGCTAGACTTTCGTCGAGCTCAGAGAAGGAACTCTGAGTTCGTCGATCTGAGATAGAAGATCGCCGAGCTGAGTTCAGTTATCGTCGAATGACTTTTCTGCATTCTTTTTAACTACTTTTCCTCTGAACTCTTCTGTCTTTAAAGTCTTCTGAAGGAGGGTACTGACAATCTAAGTATGTGTTGCTGACCTTGACCCTAGAAATAACCTATGACCCTAGACTATACATGTTGTGTCATCTAATCAATCCTAATAGTGAACCTAGCCAGAATCACAAGTAGTGTTCCAACAAAAAGGAGGTACAACGGGTTTGACTGTTGGTGTTCAGCTAACCAGGAACTAAGGAGGTACAATAGCAATATTGGTCACTTTGACGCAGATTGTTGGTACAACCCTGCCAATCTTGTAACCCCACGAGTTAGTTATGCGAGACTGACTACTCGTAAAGTTTACATTCCTAGTGGTGTTCAGCTAACCAGGAACCAAGGACACAAATACGTTTAGATTCCTAAGGTAAAATGATCTGTTTTTGCAGGTATGTGCAAAGGCCAATAGAACTCTGATCTGGTATTTGGATAGTGGATGCTCTCGGCACATGACCGAGACAAGAAGCCTTTTTCGTGACTATACCCCACTCAAAGACGGACCAAACGTCATCTTTGGAGGTTCAGACAGGGGAACAATAAAAGGTTATGGTATGATTTCCAGCAGCGTAGTCTCTTTCATAGACATGGCTTATGTTGAAGGATTACACCATAATCTCATAAGCATTAGTCAACTATATGACAAAGGCTACATAGTTGAGTTATGCAAGGTCAAGTGTTTGATAAATTCGTCTGTAAAATTGGAGACAGTCTTAACAGGCACTCGGTGCAGAAATATTTTCTGTTTAAATTTTCTTTGATTAGACAATTCTACCCCAGTGTGCTTTATGGCCAAAAGTAGTGTGTCTCTCTGTGACCAATGGCACAAGAGATTAGCACATATTAATTTCAAAACCTTAAATATGTTATTTTCTCACAGCTTAGTGTGTGATGCCCCCAGCGTTAAGTGCCTTAAAGAGAGTCCATGTCACTCCTGTCAAATGGGTAAGCAGACACAGGCTACCTTCAAGGGTATTGCTGAAAAAGATTCTTCACGAATCTTATACTTGCTTCATATGGACTTATTCAGTCCTATGTCTATTCTCAGCTTAGGAGATAAGTTTTATATGCTAGTAATTATTGATGACTACTCGCATTTCACTTGGGTGTTCTTTCTGAAACACAAGTCAAACATGTTCGATTCTTTTACTAATTTTGTCCAGCAAATTCATAACGAATTGGACTGCTCAGTGGTCAAAATATGAAGTGACCACGGAATAGAGTTTGTGTATGGTGCCAAGACAAAATTTTGTGAAAGCAAAGATATCTTTCATGAGTTTTCCTCCCCGCACACTCCACGACTAAATGGAGTTGTTGAAGAAGGAATAGAACCCTAATTGAAGCATGTACAACCATGTTGAATGATGCTTCACTTCCGGAGTACTTCTAGGTTGAAGCAGTCAACATGGCTTGTCGCGTGCAAAACAGAGCACTCATCAACAAAAGTTATCTTAAGACCCCCAATGAGCTATTGAAGGGCAGAAAACCGACTGCGTCCCACTTTAGAATCTTTGAAAGCAAATGCTTAGTACTTAATAATGTGAAGTATTACCACACGAAGTTCAGTGAAAAGTGTTTTGAACGTATTTTTGTAGGATGTATTAGCTATAGTAAGGCATATAGGATTTTTAAAAAGAAAACTCTGGTGGTAGAAGAGTCGATAAATGTTGTATTTGATAAGACTAGCATGCTCCATAGCAGCTCGTCTAGTGTTATTGGTGAAGATGTAGGTACCAGGTTCGAGGATCTAAGCTTGGATGAAGCTGTCAAGGAAGAAGCTCCAAGCTCAGTCAAGCTTGTCGATCCAGGCTTGGTGGATGAAAAAACCCTAGATGAAGAATTGCCTCAACATATAGAGGCGGCACCGGATGTTATAGAGCCTGCTGGAGGGAGAGCAAGGAACCTAGGGTTCAGACACCTAAGAGATCATCCAGCTGAATAGATAATAGGAGAGCCAGGCGATGGTGTGAGAACCAGAAGAGGTACAACTAATGAGATTTTGTATCTCAGTTTTCTGTCGCAGGTTGAGCCAAAGAAATTAGGAGAGGCAAACAAGGATGTGTCTTGGATTTTGGCAATGCAAGAGGAGCTCAACCAGTTTGAACGATGCAAAATTTGGGATCCGGTACCCAGACCAAAGGGACAGAATGTGATCGACATCAAATGGATATTCAGAAACAAGCTGGACGAACACGGAGTGATCATCAAGAACAAAGCCAGGCTTGTAGCTCAAGGTTATAGACAAGAAGATGGAATCAACTTCGATCAGACATTTGCTCCAGTGGCTCAGCTCGAGGCAATTAGGTTGTTTCTTACATATGCTACCCTCAAAGGCTTCATCGTCTACCAAATGGACTTGAAGTCAGCATTCTCCAACGGGAATCTGAAAGAGGAAGTATACGTAGCGCAACCCCAGGTTTTGTAAATTCTCAATTCTCTGATAATGTTTATTTTTTAAAAATAAAGCAATATATTGTTTAAAGCAAGCTCTTCGAGCTTGGTATTAGACGTTGTCTAGCCTTATTTTTGAGAACAAGTTCACAAGGAGAAAGATAGACACGATATTATTTCTTAGGGAAGTTAAAGGCAAGATTCTGGTAGTGCAAATCTATGTCGACGACATCATATTTGGCTCTACGGAAGACAGCCTTTACAAAAAGTTTTCTAAACTTATACAAGGGAAGTTTGAAATGAGCAGTATGGACGAGCTGAAGTATTTCTTAGGACTTCAGGTGAAGTAATTTGAAGATGGAATTTTCATCTCTCAAACGAAGTTCACCAATAAGCTTCTTAAGAAATTCGGAATGGAGAGTGCATCCTCCATGAGAACTCCAATGGGTTGAACTGTGTCTCTAGAAAAGGATGAGAAAGGGAAACCTTTCGATGAAACTAAGTAAAGAAGCATAATTGGATCCTTGCACTACCTGACTGCCAGTAGACCAAATATGATGTTTTTAACATGTGTCTGTGCTAGATATCAGGTGAACACTAAGAAATCTCATTACGTCGTTGCAAAGCAGATTTTAAGATACCTTAAGGGCACACCTAATCTTGGATTATGGTACCTAGGAAGTGATATTATTGAGGCAATTGGCTTTTCAGATGCTAATTTTGCAGGAAGCAGGGACGACATAAAAAGCACTTCCGGGACGTGCCAATTCCTTGAAAGACGGCTTATTTCATGGAGCAGTAAGAAGCAGAATTGTGTGGCAACTTCTACTGCCGAGTCAGAGTATATCTCTGCAGGTAGTTATTGCACACAGCTTCTTTGGATAAGGAATCAACTCGAAGATTATAATTTGAAGTTAAGAGAAATTCTGATATTTTGCGACTCATCCAGCGGAATATCTATCGCGAACAATCTCGTTTCCACAGCTGAACCAAGCACATTGAGGTGCACTACCACTTCATCCGGGAGCATGTGGAGAACAAGAACATATCCCTCAGCAATGTCCCGACGGATAAGTAGGTCGCGGATATCTTTACAAAGCCGCAGGACAAGACCAATTTCTCGGTTTTCAAAACGGAACTAGGAATGTTGAACAAAGACTCGTACAAAAAGCCAAGGAAGCAGGACCTCTTTTGAGGAATTATTCAAAAAGACGAAAATATTGCAAGGCATATTCGGTGAATATTGGTCGATTCGTGGGATACTCATGTAATACACGCCGAATCAGACTCCTCCAGCATATCTCGACGAACTTATGTCTACTTCTCATTATTGGATCCGAAGAATCGACGAAAAATATTGAGGTACGCGCCTTCCTTAACAATTTATAAATTATATATATATAGTGAGGGGGGTAACCGCACGGGGTATTCGCCGAAACTCGTCGACTTGCCGAATTCAAATTTCCCCGACCCTTTGGCCCCCATTTGTCTACATCGTCGTCTCCCTCCAAAAAGTCGTTGGTGTCCTCCACTTGGCCGTCTTTGGACTATTTCAGCAACCCTAATTCACAGATTCACATGGACTTGCCGATTCCATTTCTAGTCACTGCTTGACTGTCGTCGATTTCGAGGCATTGGACTCGCCGAATCCGACATTATTCATCAATCGCTCCAGTGCAGTGAAGTGGGTTGAATTACAGTGAGCTTAGTCAACAGAGAATCCTTTTTCTTCCGAAATCCATATTTTAGTTTTCCCATGGCTCCTAGAACCACTATAGGTCTACTAGGGGGAATTGAGTTAGTTTGCACTGGGTTTTCTCATGGCTCAGATGAGTTTTGCAATGTCATTCTTATGCTGGAAACTGCAGGACTGTCTTTTGTCCTAGAACACCCATGCAAAGTTCTAGACAAAGAAGTTCTTGAGTTCTTCTAGCATGCAAATCTCAGACATGAAGACACTGTTATCAAAAGTAAAATTCAAAAGTACAAGGTCAAGGTAAAATCCTCTCTGTTGTCCAGGTATTTACGACTCCCAGTCTGTGAAGAGGCCGACTATCTAGACGAAAACAATTTCTCTAGAGCCCTCTTATTTTTTGGACTGCCCAGAGGTTCTAAAGCAGTCAAGTGCAAGAGGATGAACGATGAAGGAAAACTACTTTCCAACATAATAGGCAATGTTCTGATATGCAAGACTGGATCTCAAGATTATCTGTATAAAAAAATATTCAAAGTGCTCATTGTTATTATCTGCAGGAAGAAGTTGGGTTGGGGTGCATTGTTGTTTGCCAAAATCAAAGACAGTCTACGCACTCCCAACTTTGGGAGGATTATCAGCCTATACCTGAATCAGTTAGATGGTGATAGGTTTGATATGACCAAAAGAGTTCATATCCATCATTTAAAGAAAATTGACTCTTCAATCTCTCAAGATGGGATAGGAAGATCAACAGGCAAGGGGGAGCCCTAGGTTTGCAAGTGGAGGAGGAAGAGCATGCACCTGATGACAGGATTCCTACTCCACCCCCCCCCCCCCCCCAGTGAGATTTCTGTTGGCATGAGTGCAGAAATTGAGGGAGAGGCAGTTGCTCCTTCAATTTCAGTTCCAGAGATTCCAGATTCAGTTCCCAATCCCGTCGCCCAAGATGCAGTGCTTATCGACTCAGAACTAGTTGATATCCTAACAGAGGTTTTTGTTATTAGTAATGTTGTTATTGTTGAGGTTTAATCAATTGAGAATGCTGAAGAAGAGGATCCAGCACCTTCTGAGCATGATGAGGATACTGAGAATCTTAATAAGGATGCTAATGTTGAAGATTTGACTATTGATGATTATGAACAAGATATTGTTTTTGATGAGATTTTGGTTGCTACTGATATGTATTCTGCTCATAAGGTGGGTTGTGATGCCATTATTATTTCGGAGCCCATGTCTGTGAACAATCTGGTTGTTTCTCTCCCTGGGATTGTGTCTACTGCAGTATCTGAGGGTGAGGCAACTCAATCCCGGATATCTATTTCCACTCAGGTTAACATAATGGTGCGCAACCTGGAGGAAAGAATTGGTAAGCTTCCAGGTGCCCCTCCAGTTATTGAGGAGGAGGTGGTCACCTTATTTGATGTGGAAGGAGATGCTGAGGAGCATGCTCTTATCCCAGCTATTGTTATACCAGTGTTGCTTTCTCCGAATAATTTTATACCTGTGCTGACTGATGTTCCAAGCTCAAGTTCAAGTGATCAGATTCTGAAAGTTATTAAAGTTATGATATCAAAGCAACAAGAACAGTTCGATGCCTCGTAGGAGAAAGTAGTTAAAAGAGTTAAACAGTCCAAAAAGTTTATGCTAGATGGCCTTGCTGGAGTTAAAGTGAAACTTGATAAGCTTGATGGCAGATTTGAAGAAAAGTATGGAGAAGCTGCAACTGCAGTGACTCTTATGATGAGAGGACTTAAACACAACAAAGGAGAACCTAAAACTGTTGACACAAATACTCTCTCTCTGATCGAGGCCCATAATAGGTCAATGGCACATTATGATTCTTCCATGCACACTTATGCCAATGCAATTGCTGCATAAGCCAAAAAGTGGGAGGAAGCCTTTACAGGTATGGTTGTCGAGGTTGAAAAGTCTATGTTCGATCAATTCAAACAAACAAATGATTATAGCTATGACAACATCGTGTGTTCACATGGACAGCTATCCCTTCTCAAGTTCCTGCTGAACCTAGTCATGTTGACGTTCCTCCGGCTGAGCCTAGTCATGATGATGTTCATCTGGCTACGGATTACACTCAATACTCAGACTCACAGGACTTCCCCCAAGTTCATGGTACTGATGTTGTGACTCCCGATGTTGAGGTTGCTACTATTGCTGTTGTTGCTGCCTTTTCAAAGGCTGCTGCTGTCAAGAAGAGAAAATTTAGGGAAGGCACATCTGAGGTCAGGCTATGTCCAGTCAGAGTATAGGCCAATCGAGAATTGGAAGAGGTTTGGAGCCCGACTTCCAAAGGAATTATCTTTGATACTTTTTCTTTGTACGAGCTCAGAGTGGAGAAACATCAGTACCACTACAGTAAGGAAGAATGGAACAAATACAAGGAGGCGTGCACCAGGAGGAGGATTCATTTCAGGAAGTACAAGAATGTTGGTGCTATGCCTCCTCCTCCTCCTCCCAGATACTATCTGAAGCCCAGAGAATACTTTGAGAGATAGCTTTTGAAGAGAAAGAACAAGCAGATCTAATTATATATATATCTTATCTATATAAAGCGATATACATATCTCAAAGTCACACCACACTTTTAATTTGAACCGTACGATCAAACTGCTATAAAAAACTGCCACCGTCCGATTATATTTGAATCTCACAACTTTTTCTTTTTAATATTTTGACCCAAATCTTCTCCTGTCAACTCCCGTCAGGTTTTTGATCCGCCACAACTCAAGCATCCCTCCAGCTTTTTGAGTTGTCTACATCAAGCAATGGGTTTTCTTCTCCTGTCACATCCGGCCAGCTTTTTTACCCATTCGTTTTCTTCTCAAGCATCCCGCCTCAACCACAGAAGTCTCCTCCTCGACTGCCACCCGCGCCGAAAGCAGCATCAGCTTTCTCCCGTACGTTGATAACGCCTCCGTCGAAAGCACCTCCCCACTTCAACATTACCTCAAGTCTCCTCCTCCATTGCGATTCCAAATCTTCTCCTCCTGGACAGAGCCTCAAACCTCCTGGATAGAGCCTTCCGGCTGCTGCGAGCTTCCTTCAGCAAGTTCCTCCTTTCTTCCTGCTCAAATTCTCCATTTTCTGCATTTGTTTCTCATATTATGCCTTATCAATTGCTCACAACAATGTTCCTTATCAACAAGAGGCATATCCTACCTAGCAGCTTGGTCCCTTTCTCCCGTAAGCCCTATAGTTGGAACATTATTCTTTTCTTTTTCATCTTTCCTAATAGTCCTATGAGGGATTTTTATAAATCGGGAATCTTTCCTTTGTTACTGTAGCTATCTCATTCCATTAGCATGTTGTAGGTATATTACTATCTCTGCTTTGCTTTGTTTTTCTGGCTCATAGTTGCTAATATTTCTGATTTGCTATGCTCGAAATCTTCTTCCATCAGCTTTATTTTTCTGTCTTCCTCTGTTCTTCTATCTTCCACTGTTTTTTTCTTTCATGGTTTGATAGATAGTTGATTTTAAACTTTCTGCTGTCCACTTTCTGCTGCCGAAGTCACAACTCAAAAAAAAACCTTTTTGTTATCTAAAAATATATTATATCATGGTTGTTTTGGATTGCTTCATTGCATATACATATATATATAAAGAGATATCTGCTTGATGTAGACAACTCAAACCTAACTTTATATTATTTAAATATATATCACATGCATATACATATATAACATAACTTTATATTATCTAAATATATATCACATTATATTATCTAAATATATATCACATGCATATAGATATATATAGAGAGATATCAATACATAGCTATGTATCCGGCTATTTTTATGATTGTTTTCGCATAATATTATACTTTATCTCAAAAGCACACCGAACTTTTAATTTCAACCAAACGATAAAAGGATAAAATGCTTTGCCGCCGTCCGATCAAAATGCTTTGCTTCGGCCCTCCACGCGGAGGTAAATTGAAACCCGCTTGCCTAAATTGTTGTCTTGCTTAAAATATATGTGTGTGCTTTAATCCTTTATTGTTATATTTTGACTTTGCCATCGGTTCTTGCAAGTATGTTCATATAATTTTAATATGTGTAATAAAATTATCTCCCACACTTTACCCGGGGTTGCATGTTAGCCGCACATCCACATGTCCAACCCACTTTTAGGTGGTGTTTAGGTTCATTGTAGTCATTGCATGATTACTTGGATTACATATTCTTGCAAGTATGTTCATATAGTGTTAATATGTGTAATAAAATTATCTCCCGCACTTCACATGGGGTTGCATGTTAGCCGCACATCAACGTGTCCAACCCTTTATTAGGCGGTCTTTAGGTTCATTGCAATCGTTGCAAGATTACCTGGATTACAAATAGGGTTAAGAAATGACATCATATCTGATTCCATAATATTGTCATGTGTGTGCTGCCAACACATCTATGCATCATATCTGATTCCATAAAAATGTCACATGTGTTTTCAAAATCCTCCTCATGGTTAAAATGTCACATGTGTTTTCAAGATCTGTCATATGGTTAACTGTCACATGTGTTATCAAAATCTAACTTATGATGCAAGAGAATGAACTCTCACACTTTCAATATCGAATCCATTTCTTAGAGTATTATCAATACGTTTAAGGTTAGTTGAACCAAGCTAAATAATTTGAAGGCCATCACATAAGTCTAAAATAACAAAGCAAAGTACATCAATTTCAATAATATAGGAAATGAACGAAATTGATTTTGTTTTAGAATCTTAAGATACCCTATTAAAGCAGTCCTTACTGTAAAATGGAATAGACTATAAATCAACTTGATGACAGATTATGATGGTTTTTTTTATGTTTGCAGGTTTTAATTTTTTGTCATAAATGTAGGCAGTTTTAACTTTTGGAATTCCTATTTGTAGTCAATGCTACTGTTATATATAAGTTGCATGCTCATGGATTTTTTTCATTGGGAAATGCTCTTCTGATATTATTTTGAAATGTATTATCTTCTGAGATTTTTTTTCTTTGCAACTATGAACTCTGCCCTGAGCTTTTTTTTCATTGCAAGTATGAACTTTGCATGTATGTGCGTCTTACTTGCAGATGTACGATGTCGTTCAGTTTGTAATGTCACCGCCCACGATCATTGTCAGCACCACGATCATTTGGTTTTATGTACTTTAATAATCTAAATTCATCAATATGTGGATAAAAACTTGAGAGATAATAGCAATTTATAAAACATGTAACACAGTGTCCCAAGTTAAAAAAACATTCCAAATATTGATGCAAAAAAACAAACTTCAACACAATTGGAGATCACTTCATGACAGAGCAAATTCGACACAGTTTTTTTTAAACCCCTTCCAAGCTTTCTCCTCTAATGTGATTGAAATACAACCTACACAAATCATTCTAAAACTTGAAGTCCAATGCAGTGGTGGAAAAATAGCATTTAAAACCTCTTCTAAGCGCTCGCACTCTAATGTGATTGAAATACAACCTAGACAAATCAACAGTTTTTTTTTAAAAACCTCTTCCAACGCGGTTATGAAATTTTATCTTCTTGATATAAATGATTCAAAGTAATGTTCTCTATCAAGGGCCTATGATGATGATGTTGAAGTGTTGCGTATAGGAAAGGACAACGTCACCGCCCCCAAACAATGTCGCCTCCCCTTCACAATGTCGCCGCCCCCGACCATTGTTGCAACCCATGACAAATGTCGCACTCACGACCAGTATCGCCATCCACGATACATGTTGCCGCCCACGACTCATGTTGTTGCCATGTGGGCGAAGCCCGCTTGGTTGCGGGCGAAGCCCGCAGCGACGCATCGAGAACGGGCGGAGCCCGTTCGAAGATGCTAGTGTGTATATATATATATATATATATATATATATATATATATATATATATATATATATATATATATATATATATATATATATTTTTCAATTGTTGAGTGTTGTGAGTTGCCCTCCCAAACTAAAACATTTTTTTGATATATATATATATATATATGATTTATTTAATTGTCTTGGAATTCGCGCTTTTATCTTTTTAATTTCATTCATCTTTTCAAGTCTTAATTTTATTATTTGGTATGTGCAATTCACCTTAGCTTGTAGGATTTTGGCTTCTTCAAATAGGGGAAGATTGTTGGGTATTGTATCCACAATAACCCTGATTTGAAGAAAAGCCCAGTCATGCTAAGATGAATTGAGTTTGTATTTGATGATATTTTCTAGTTATGTACTTGCAGGTTCACATTGCTAAGTACACATCAATGTCAGGTTATAGTGGGTCAGTAAACATAGGACTACATAATGTAATCCTTCATTGTGTAGGCCATCGTGTTGACTCATGTGTAATCTCTCTATTGGGGTGTACTTCTATCCCATGTGAAAGAGAAGGATCAAGGAAGGCCAAAGTCCAGGACCCAAAAAATAGGAATTTTACCTAAGTAAAATTTGGCGAGTATGGTCAATCATATACGTCAAATTCGTCGTGTAACCCCTTGATACTCGCTGAATTCGTCGTGTATGCTTCCCGATACTCGTCGAATTCGTAGTATATACTTAGGGAAAATTAGTAGAAAAGCGGAAAATTCGGCAAGGAAAACTCTCTGAGTATCACTTGCGATACTTGTCGAATTCGTAGAGTATCACTGGTGATACTCGCCGAATTCGACGAGTATCCCAAGGGATACTTGTCGAATGTGTTGAGCCGTATGTCGACCTCTCAAGATTTTTTTCTAAGGCTTATTGGACGTATATCTTTATCTAGTACGGCGAGTATTATATATGATACTCGACGAATTCCATCGAAAAAGACTTAGGTTGTTTTTCCGAAAAACGATCTGGTTCGGGATTTTCGGCCATGCACTGTGTTTTTCTAGGGTTCATTTTTGGAAAACTTTTTTAGCCGTTATTTCGATTCATCCTATATATATATGATAGGTTGATTTTTGAAATCAATAATCTTGCCCTAATAAATTCCTAATTTCAAAAGCTTCTAAGAGATCGAACCTGTCGGCCGCTCCTACGCAATTTAACGAGTTTCATCCCGCTCCGCCGTCGACATCGTGCAATCTTCTTCACCGACTTCTTCGATTGGATCTTTTCTTCTTTCAAGATTTATTCCACTCCAGTCCAACTTGGTTGAGTATCCAAGGTTCAAGATCCAAAGATTTAAAGTTTCTGAGTTCTCCTAGATTTAAGTTCAACCCTTTCAAGAACGTAGGATCAAGCTTTTTAATCGTGTGTAATATTGTAATATTGTTTTAAATATTATAGGAATTTATCTCCGAGATTTGTAGATTTGTTTATGGATCAAGAGTTGTAGATCTGTTAGAGGATCGAGTTTGTAGATCCGGTTTGTAGATCGATTGGTAGATCCGGTTGTGGATTGAGGTGTAGGAGAGTTTGTTCTCAGAAGTGTAGGAGGGTTGCTCTGAGTTATAAGATTGTGATAATCTGAGAAAGGTGAAGTAGCTAAATCTATCCCTTCATGGTAGATAGGCGAGGCGGGATAGTGGGCATACCCAATACGAGGAACCACTATAAATCTTTGTGTTTGTGTGCTTGAATTTTTAGATAATTTTTATTCCGCAAAAAGACACAAACATCACCTATTCAGCCCCTTTAGGTGATTTAGGTAGATGCTAGATACTTTCAGATAGGCAGCTTCTCCAACTTGTTCAACCACTTCAAACGGACCAAGATACCTCAGACTCAACTTTTTCATGCACCTAATCCTGGACACACCTTTGAATGGCTTGATCTTCAAGTATACCCAATTGCCAACCGCAAACTCCATGTTTCGGTGCTTGGCATTATAGTATTTCGCTTGCCTGTCTTGGGCTATCAGTAGCCGCGCTCGTATAGTATGTATGGTCGAATTTGCATCTTCGACCTCCTTACTTTATATAGCTTTGACTCGCCTGTTTTCGCCGAAGCAAACAGTGTACGACACTTCCTACCATATAAAGCTTCAAAGGGCGCCATTTGTATGCTAGCTTGATAACTATTATTGTAGGCAAACTCAATCATATAGAGATGGTCCTCTACCTCTTCCCGAAATCCAGAGTGCACATACGAAGCATATCCTCCATTGTTCTGTTGGTCCTTTCGGTCTGACCATCCATTTACGGATGAAAGGTTGTACTGAACTTTAATATGGTACCCAACAGTTGGTGGATTAGCCCCCAATCACCTGAAGTAAAATGCCCATCTCGATCATTGACGATGCTACGGGGCACGATGTGCAATCATACGATATTATCCACATACATCTTAGCCAATTTTTCCACTTAATCGTCCTTCCTATTAGGTATGAAGTGCGACACTTTGGTTAACCGGCCAACGATCGCCCACACGGCATCATTTCCGCTCTGAGATCTCGGCAGTCCATGCACAAAATCCATAGAAATTTCACAAACTTCCATACCGGGATTGGCAACAACTTCTGGAAACCTCCAGGCTTCTGAGATTCCGCCTTTACTAAGGCACAAGTCTGATATTTTGCCACGTAATGGGCTATGTATTTCTTCAAACCTGGACACCAGAACACCTTTTCATGTCCTTGTACATTTCGTGCTCCCTGGGTGAATTGAGTACCTTGTAAAATGTGATTCATACATCAATTCTTCACAAAGTTTACCCACATCTGGGATGCACAAACAACCAACTTTCTAAAAGAGATCGTCATTCTAGGAGAATTGGGCATTTGACCCATCTATTGCATAGCGTTGTAGACTCTCATTGAGTTTCGTTGCTCGCCTAACCCTATCCTCAAGATCATACTGTATCTATGTCCAGTTCAAGCATGTATTTACGGTAGCATTCTTGTCAACACAAGAAATTTCAAGGGCCTCCAACTCTTGGATCAGACGCTCATCATGCATCTATAACCAATTTGCCCTTGTCGGAGTCCTGTGACTCAAGGTATCTGCGACCACATTTCCCTTCCCGGGAGTATAATGAATCTTGAAGGTTTAGTCCCCGAGGAACTCCATCCAGCTCCGTTGTCACATAATTAGATCCTTCTGATCCAGAATATACTTAAGGCTCTTATGGTCCATGAAGATGTCAACTTTCATGCCATATAAGTAATGACCCCACAGTTTAAGTGCAAATATCATCGCCGCCAACTGCAAGTCATGGAAGGGATAGTTCCACTCATGCACTTTCTGGCGTGGGCCATAAGTTATCACTTTTCTGAACTGTAGAAGAACGTAGCGTAAACCGCTCCATGATACATCACTGTAAATCTCACAGCTGTCCGTACCACATGACGACGTCAAAATACACGTCGTGATCAAACAACTCTTTAGCTCTTTGAAAGCTCGTGCGCACTCCGGCGTCCAAACGAACTTATAATCTTTTCATATCAGTGTGGTGAGAGGTAAGGCTATCCGTGAAAAGTTCTCCATGAAGTGCTTATAGTAGCCCGCAAGTCCCAGGAAACTTCGTACTTCAGCTACAGTAGACAAAACATGCCACTCTTGAATTGCCACTATCTTCACTGGATCCACCACTATACCTTCTCCACTAACCACATGGCCCAAAAAAGGCCACTAACGATAGTCAGAACTCACATTTTGAGAACATGATATAGAGCTGGTTTCTTGTCAGGGTGTGCAACACCATCCACAAATATTTTGCATGATCTTCTTCAGACTTAGAGTACACTAAAATGTCATCAATAAAGACGATTACAAATAAGTCCAAATACTCTCAAAATGTTTGGTGAATTAGGTCCATGAACACTAATGGAGCATTTGTTAGCCCAAACGGCATTGCAGTGAACTCGTAGTGCCCATAGTGTGTACCAAACGCTATCTTGGAAATATCATATTCCTGAATCCACTACTGGTAATAACCAGACTTCAAATCTTGATTTGAGTATACCGTTGATTCAACCAGCTAATCGAACAAATCATCAATCTGTGTTATCGAATACTTGTCCTTCTCCGTCAGCTTGTTCAAGTCTCTATAATCGATGCATAGACGCAGGCTTCCATCCTTTTTCTTCACAAAAAGAACCATTGCGCTCCAAGGTGACATACTTGGGCGTATATAGCCTTGCATTAGCACCTCTTGCGATTGGACTTTCAGTTCTGCCATTTCCTTTGGCTCTACACGGTATGGTGAGTGGGCCACAGGTTTCGCACCTGGCACCAACTCAATAGAGAAGTCAATTTCTCTTTGGGGACGTAACCCCCGAAGATCCTTCGGGAACACATATGCGTACTCCGATATAATCAGAATGTCACTCACACTGGCTTTTAGCTCAACGGCCTTTATAAGCGTGAAGAAAAACTCTGTGCCCTTCCGAACAGATTTGACGATTTGGAGAGCAGACATCAATATCTTGTTCGATCCTCGCATGCCAACGAATTTAGTCTCTAGCTTGGTATTTTGTCCCAGTGTGATCTCCTTTGAGTTACAATCTATAAAGGCACGCTGCTCCGAGAGCCAGTCCATACCAAAGATTACATCGAACTCCGACAATGGCACCACAGATGCTTCCAATCTGAAATACTGACTTCCTATTCGTACCTCAACACAGCAAGACTTATTTGCCCGCATCACGCATCTGTTAGGCAATAATATTGATATGTTATCTGTCGGGACACCAGTTGGTACTCCAATCCGAGACACGAAGTCCTCAGATAGAAATGAATGCGAAGTAACTGTATCAAATAGTGCTCTCACCGGACAGTCCCGAATAAGGACAATCCTAATACAAACAAATCATACACAAGCAATGCACAAGGTATGGAGTATAAAAAGCAGTAAAACAATATCTTAACTCGTACCTGTGACGACATCACTTTGCTTTATAGCCTCCTACTGGCCAAGAGTGGACACCCTTGGCTGAGCTGGAGCATACTGAGATGTAGTGGACTCCACCGCCTTTCCCTTTTTAGCATATGTTGTTCCTACCTTCTTATCACCCTTTGGAGGACCACTCTGACAGTCACAGGCAAAGTGTCCTGGCTTGCCACATGTATAACATGTATGCGGGCCATTCCCAGAAGTTGCTCCAGAAGAAATAGTAGAGGGAGCCTGTCTAGAAGATTTGGACTTCCTACCCCATTTCCTTAGGTGGTACGATTTTCCCGGGCACGACACTTTGAACTCAGGCTTTGTCACGGCCAAGTCCTTCTTGACCTGCACCCTTTTCATATCTTTCTCCAACGCACTAGTCGTATCCACCAATGCTTGAAAACCTTGATTCACTGAACTCGAGAGCAAGAATCTCAGCTCATCTTGCAGCCCTTCGTAGAACCTATTGGTTTTCCGCTCTTCTTCAGCGAAGGTAGACCCCGCATAGCGTCCCAACCTTGTAAACTCATGTAAGTAGGTATCGACACAACTTTCTCCCTGAGTTAGACGCTGAAACTCATTTTCCATGGCTATGCGCTGCGCCGACGGCAGATGCTTCGCCAAGAATAGTCTCGAAAACTCTTTTATCAAGACCTCCGTTAGTTGTTTGCCTGCTAAGTGGTGAAGCTTCATTTTGTCTCACCAAAGCCGAGCCTCTCCTTCTAACAGAAAGTGGCCAAGATGACTTTCTGTTCCTCCTCAGTTGTTATTGCCGTCAAAATCCTCTTAACTCGCACAAGCCAGTCCTCTAACTGTGTTGGGGATCCTGCCCCCATGAACGCAGGAGGACTAAAACTCATATACTACTTCAGTTGTCGTTCTGTTGCTCGTATATCTACCATAGCCTCAACAGGTTCAGGCCTCATACCAACCTGTTCTGGCACCATTGCAGGTTGTGCCTGCGTAGTAGGCTATGCGTGTATCATCGCAAATAATACCTCAACAACTAATCATACTATCTCCATAGAAGGATGAGGTGTGGGCACCTCAGCTGGTGTCGTACTCTCAACATAATGTTGGGGCTCAGATTGCCCTGCACCACTTCAAGTTACCTGTAACAAACACACTTTAACGACTTTGTAAAAGCAACAACGAAGAGTAGGAACACGCATGTTCCTCAAACGGGTGTATTTTCATTCCTATGTGGATATTCTTGAGTTCATTTATGTTATAACGAGCCGCACTTACACGTGCTCACCACCCCTCAAAAGAATTCGACCACAAATTCGCACGAGGAAGATCAAGATAAGTTGATAAAAAATTATAACACCTCCGTCCATCACACGAAATATAATAGAAGGTCTGGTCGAGGCCCCATACTATATTCCACAAACAGGAGGCAGGATTACAGGTTAATATCAAAGAACTACTTGAATCCTAACTTAGAGCATTCTAGCGAAGCTTTAGGGTTGCATGAACTTAAACAAACTGAATGTCCACTATATATAAACCAATTTATATATATATATATATATATATATATATATATATATATATATATATATATATATATATATATATATATATATCAAGAATGTCAATAATAAGTACACAAAAGTTATGGCCTTAACACCTTACAGTTATACTTCACAAGTGCGGTTTACAAACATTGGCGCGTACACCGGCCACACATGAAAATAGTAAAACTTCTTTGCTCGGCCTTCGAGGGCCGGCATAGCAGTAAGGGCTTCAGCCTGCTATTTCTCGCTCGGCTCTCCAGCACATGCATAGGGATAATCCACCACAAGGGTGGCAAACAAGGCAACGGTCAACATTCAGCTAACTAATTTATAACGACTGTATCTCTTTCCAGGGGCAGTGGTATTCCTTCTATGCAAGCATAGCATTTTCACAAGCAGATATATCACAAGAATGTGCACTCACACACAGCTCAATATATCACAAACGAATGCCTCAACGTCCAAATGTTCCGTGCACTCAGGGCACATTTTCGATGTACCTGTTGTCAAGGTCCCACAACCGTTCAGAGGTCCGAGACATAATGATTAACTTTGAGCATTTCTAATCTTTACGGCCCCCGGCCTGAGACTTTAGCCTTGACAGCATACAACCTAAGATTCTCATTATGTGATCCTAATGAACGCCAATAACTTAGGCACTCGAGTTAGACAACCATAACACGGATACAGTTCAGCCTTTTCCCATTGCTCAAATCATCAAATCAACGTCTAGTCTGATGCGGGTCGGCAACCCCTTGTCCGTTTGGCTCACTAGACTTTAGGAGCTCGCAGCTCACAGGTTAGCCCCACAGTCTCCCAGAGGCTGGCTTTCCAATCAAACGGGAGTTATTGCCAGCGTTCGTCACGATTGCTTGGCGGGACCAATCGAAGTTCTCTTTCTGCGACCAAAATCAACCCAAAACCCTGCAACATCCTGCAGTGCCAGAAACACTCGTCTTTTCATAGCACATAACAAATAGCTCACCAAGAGCTATAGCCGTTGGCGATACTCACTGTCGTCTGGCGATATCCAGCTGGTCTTAAAACCATGGAATTTCGAGGGTATTTTCCTAGAGTGTAACTCTAGTACTTCTTGCTACATTCAGTTTACAGGTACAACCCTGCAGACCTCGTAAACTACTTGTTTATGCTCAGAGTTTTCTTCGGCATGCAAAATAAACATCACCAATCCAGACCAACCTGCCCAGATCAGCTTCACACAACATGCATATTCCGTACTACACATTTTTGGATCTATATGCAAGACTCACTAGGGATTTCATGAATCGACCCAAAGGAATTCCCTTCGCTTTTCCACCTTTTGGTGTTATATTCCATGCATATGCCAAAAGAAGGACTTCACTTGTCCAAGAAGGAAGATCGTTACCCTTGTAGTTTTCTTGTGAGCCATGACCATGTTCTTTGATCCAGATGGAATTGATTGTCACAGCTTCCTCTCCGCGGATCTAGCATCGACTCGCGATTCCGATCACAAGCACACCTTAGATTGATTCTCCTCTTGAGCTCCTGGACTATTCCTCCTCTTCCCTCTCCAGAACTAAGAAAGAGAGTGTGTGAGAGAAAATGGGAATGAAATCTCAAGTCCAGCCTTTATCTGAAAGCTACCACCGCGTGAGAACCACTACCGCCGCGCAGTATCACGGGCGGTGACCGCTTTGACCATCCGGCGCCGCTAGAGCTATCGCCTAGCAATAACTCTTTATCGTCGCGCAATATCACACTCAATGCTTTGTTGACAGCATTGAAAGTGTTGAGTGGTCTTGCCAAAGGCGTTGAGTGCTACCGCGGAGTGCTAGATTCCTATCGCCAGGCGGTACCAACTCGAGCCCTAGGTACTTTAATTCACTGAGCTATCGTCGTGCGATAACCTCCAATGACCACTTCTCATTTTGGGGGTGTTACATCCACCAAGTCCTACCTCATGACAAAGCCCTACAACTCATAGATAATATCTCCTACAACTCAGTGATCCTTCAGATCACCTCCCTCAGACTTAATCAAAAGTCCAACACCTTAGGCTAGGAGGATAACCCTACACTCAGAGAGTATTACTCTCCTACATCTCAGTGATCCTTCAGATCACATACCTCAGACTTAATCAAAAGCCCTACACCTCACGCTAGGAGGATAGCCCTACACTCAGAGGGCATAACTCTTCTACAACTCAGATCTGATTCAGATCATACCTCAGGCCAAAGGCCCTACCTCAGATTCTCAACAGAATCTTACCTTAGATAATATATCTCCTACCTCTAGCACACAAGCCCTACCTCAAATCCACAACAGGATCCTACAACTTAGCCATTATATATTAGGAATATTATAGCTCAAATCAATTAAGATCCTACAGAAAGAGAGATTGTTGTTTATGATGGCCTCTAGAGAGAATGTTCTCTGAGTATGCCTTTCTGGACAAAGTAAACTCATCCCTAACTTTGACTCTAGAGAAATGATTATCTGACCCTTCTTCTTCCTGAACAAAGAAAGCTCAGTCCTATCTTCTTCACCGCACCAAGAATATATCTTCAGGATGTTTCTACTTGTGCTGAAAAAAATATCTGCAGAGTACTGTTCCTTCAAGCCTTTTATGTGGTTGAGTTGATTGCGGTGGCCTTGAAGAACACCAGCAACTTGGCTTTGCTCCACTTCTTGTTCTTCTTACTCAGAAAGAGAACTTTCTGATCTTGCTATTGAAGACAAACTGATTCTTCAGTTCTCTGTTTCTTCAACTAGCTAACGTGTAACGCCCCCACTTATCACGTGGCATATAACGGTGGGTCCGGCCGGGGCCCCAAGCCATATGTCACAGACAAGCGGAGGAATTACTTGTGGAAATCAAAATCTGCTCGCATCCTAGCTCAATCCATTCTAGCGCAGCATTTTTAAGTTAAATGAACTCAGCTCAGAGAATGTCCACTACTATATAAACTCCACATTTATATATTAACACCAGGAATGTAAACAACTCACACACACATGGCCAGAAGGCCTTATAGGTTTCTCTTTGCACAAATACATTTTCGTGCATCGGCACACAGGCTTGCCACACATGAAATCCAAACACGCTGGCCTTCGAGGGCCTTCCGTAGCAATCCATCCATTCCACTCATTTCATTTCAAGCATCAGCACCTGCAAACACATATCCACCAAAGAGCGGCAAACAAAGTAACGGTTAGCTTTAGCTGACCACTTATAACGACCCTACCGCTTACCCGGGGCAGTGGTTCCTTCCCTGTATGCATTGCCATATCATAATCTCTATCAATCACATCCATAACACAAACGCTGGTATCCACCAGACGCTCCGTGCACTCGGGGCACCTTCTTGGTGTACCGGGTATCCCAGTCGTACACTGCTGATTAGAGGTTCTTCACTTATTGGTTGGGCGGCTCAATCCTAGTACACCAATCCCGCAGGCTGGCGACATCCCGTCCATACCACTCAGAGGTACTAACCTCACAACATCCACAAATAACCAGAGTAGATCGACCCACACCATGTGGTGTAGCAAGCCGGGTTTATCGATGCTCCCTAGGCATTACCACCAATCGACCCCTCACCTATTCCTGATCGACCCACCCTTGTGGTGCAGCAAGCCGGGTTTCACTCGGCTCCCCAGGCATTGCCACCAATCGATCCCTTATCTATCCAGATCAACCCACCCTAGTGGTGTAACAAGCCAGGTTTATCTCGCGCTCCCCAGGCGTGCTACCAATTGATCTCTCATCATAACCAGGAGCTTAACCAAAGCCTCCATTCATCCATAACCAACATCACATCTTATTCATTCCTCCATACATTCATTCAACAAAACATAACTCATTCATGGCATCAAATCTACGGAGTCTTCTCCGTTTTACCCATGATTCATCACCAATCTAGACTACCAGTCCAGATGGGCTTCACACAGCATGCCTATGCCGTACTCCACTCTTTCGGCTCTAGATGCAAACTCAATGAAGGAATCGCTTACGAAATCCACCTCTTGGTCGAGGATTCCAAGCACATGCACAAAGAAAGGACTTCGATGTCCAAGAAGGAGATCGTTACCCTCGAAGATAGCTTCAGCGCCATGAAGTAGCCGAATGGAAGTCACCAGCTCGGCTTGTCCTTCACAAATCCGCTCTCGAATCTTCAATCCGCACTCTGCAGCTCCTCCAGCAGCTGACTTTCCTTCTTCCTTCCCTTGCTTTCCCTTTATTTTTCTCTCTCTCTTGGAATGAGAAGAAGGAGAATATGAAGATGAAGGGCTTTTATCTCATTTCCTGGCCTTTGTCCACATGGAAGGAGGCTGAACCACTGGATCCAAAATCAGGGAAACGAGTGGCTCGGATTTACCCAAAAATCACCTGAACACAGCCTGACACGCCCTGTGACACGCCCGTGTCACAGGCCATGTCACTTAAGCGGTTGGCAACTGACTTAGCCAAACCAGTACACGGCCATGGGGCGTGTCACGTGCCATGTCACTTGACACGCCTTCCGACACACACGTGTCACTGGCCGTGTCACTTGACACGCCTTCCGACACACCCGTGTCACTCGCCATGTCACTTGACAAGCCTTTCGACACACCCGTGTCACTGGCCATGTCACTCACACAGCACAATCTCCACTTAACCCGAGCAGGACACGGCCTTGGGACACGCCTGTGTCCCACGCCGTGTTCACCAGGACACACCCGTGTCCTCAGGCACATGCATTCCCGGCTGAACCGTGCAACTGACACGCCCGTGTCACAGGCCGCGTACTCTGCACTCGACGATCGTCGACCAAAATTCGTCGACCACACACCCAACAGCCCAACCCAAGCACGACACGCCCTGGGACACGCCCGTGTCCTAGGTCGTATCACTCATTCCTAAACCCAAATGGACTTTGGGGTGTTACAATCCTCCCCTCCTTCAAAGAAATTTCGTCCTCGAAATTTGGCTCACTACAATCAGCAACACAACCACTTAATGTTGCACCATTCGTAACCATTCACTCGAACAAAGCGAGCCGGGTTCGAGCTCATAGGTCATGGATTGTCTCACCCCCAAAAGCATCGCACAAACTAAACAATACATACATCATATACATACATCCCTAACTTCCATTTGTGCACATGCAGTCACAAAATTGATCAAGTGATCGAGAAACAAACACATCATCGAGCTATATCATAATTGAGTGATCACTTCACTGTCATAAGTGTGCACCAACATGTTATTATTCAACATACCACAACACCTATATGTAACACTATTCACAGCAGTAGTGCATCCTCATACATCTCCCATAATCACATCCTCCAAGTGACACATATTACTATTCTATGTATCCTTCCACTGCTCAGCCGCCTGATTTTGCAGATATCATTTTATCGGCTCTTGAAGTCCCAAATTGAACACTCGGGCTGAATTTCACCAACTGAGCTTTGCGGCTCTTGCACTTCCAAGTTATGCAATCGCGGTTGGGTCCGGGATGCAGATGACTCGGCCACTGCTTTACCCTTTTCTTCATACAATGCACCCGTCTTTTTCTCACTCCGTGACGGGGCATTCCAACAAAAACGGGCAATATGTCCTTGCTTCCCGCAGTTATAACATATATGTGTATCAACACGCCCTTGCCCATAAGTCGCCCCCGAAGAAATAGTCGACGGAGCTGATTCAACAGGCCTAAACCTTTTTTTCTCATCGTCTAAACTCGGATTGCTCCGACTGCGACACTTTAAACTCTGGCTTCTCCACTGCCAGTCTCTTCTTCTCTTACACCTGCTTCAAATCCTTTTCCAGCGCACGGGCCGTATCGACCAACGCTTGGAAGCCTTGGTTCACTGCACTTAAGAGGACCAACCTCAACGCATCCCGCAGTCCTTCATAAAAACGATTCGTCTTTCGCACTTCCTCCGCAAAGGTAGACCTCGCATATCTCCTCAGTCCGGTAAATTCATGCAGGTACGTATCAATATCAGCCTCACCCTGCACCAGCCGTTGAAACTCGTTCTCCATCACAATCTGCTGCGACACTGGTAAATATTTGGCGAGAAATAATTGGGAGAATTCATCCATTGAAACCTTCGCTAACCCTCGACCTTCCAAGTGATGGACCTCCATCTCATCCCACCACAGTCTCGCATCTCCTTCTAGCAGAAAAGTGGCTAAGGTCACTTTCTGCTCCTTTGTAGTCCTGATTGCAGTCAGGATCCTCTTTACTATCTTCCGCCTGCATTGGGGAAATTGCTCCACCAAACGTAGGTGGATGAAACTCCATAAAGCTTTTCAATGACTCGTCTATTGCTTGCGCGTCCACCACAACTGCAGCACACTCTTGCCTTGCACCAGTCTGTCCTGGTACTCCTGCAGGCCTTGCCTGCCCAGTTGGTTGCGCCTGTAATACCGCAAGCACCGTCTCCGTCACCACCCGTATGGTCTTCGCCAAAGGAGGCGTAGGCGCTTAAACGGGTGCTGCACTCTCATCAAACCGTTGGGATTCAGACTGCTTGTAATGCCCCGAAACTCAAAAGAGCGACGGGAGGCGTTTTGAGCCAAATCTGGTATTTGGAAGGGGCACACGTCCGGGGACACGGACGTGTCCCAGGGCGTGTCAGGCTCGAGTCGATGATTTGGCCGCGAGGTCGGCGAAATTTGGAATCGACGATCGTCGAGCAGTGAACACGGCCTGAGACACAGGCATGTCTCAGGGCTTGTCGAGCCCGTGTCGATGATCGGCCCGGGGAGTCGACATTTTCGCTCGACGTTATGTCGAGACAAGGAACACGGCCTAAGACACGGGCGTGTCCAAGGCCGTGTTGGGTAGTCGACGAACTTTACTCGACGAAGTGTCGAGACAGTGAACACGGCCTGGAGCCCAGGCGTGTTCGGGTTTGACACGGGCGTGTCAAATAGGACACGGGCATGTCCAAGACCCGTGTGAGTCTCGGGTTGTTTTCGAGGCTGTGTCGATGGGGGCACACGGCCAGGCACATGGTCGTGTCAGTTTGAACACGGGCGTGTCAGGTTAAACACGGGCGTGTCGGGACCCGTGTAATTTTTCATAACGCGTTGATTTTGACGGCGAATGATGTACACGGCCCTGGACACGGGCGTGTCGCAGGCCGTATTCGGCCTAGGTTTTACTTTTCAGCTACAAATCGTAGCCATTCGTTTCCTTATTTTGGGATCCGACGGTTGGGGGTTGTTCCTACTGGGATATACCCGTGATTGAGCCTTTGAAACCCTCATTTCACTTGAGTGGTTCTCTTTCTAAGTCAATAGAGAGGGGAGAGCAAAGGAAGAAGAAGCCTATATCCGGTCACCGACGGAGCTTCGGAGCTCCAAATCGTGAACCGACTTCGGATTTACGGAGGCAAGGTGAGTGCGGTGCTTTTCATCCGCTTACATTTCCATGGCGCCAAGGAAGAATGCTAGGGTAACGATTCTCTACTTGAGCATGTGAAGCTCTACTTCTTTTGCATAGGGAAGCCCGCTCTCACGAGTTTGCAGTGAGTTTGAGGCGTTCCTTCGGGTAGACATGAATAGTCCCCATTGTGTACATGTAGAGTCCGTAACTGAGAACGGATATAGGCATGATGTGTGAAGCCTACCCGGACAAGTTGGTCTGGATCGGTGATGTTGCATTGCATAAATTGCCGGAGAAGACTCCGTGAGATTGGTTGTTTTTTGGGTTTTCTACGTGGTAGATTGCAGCAGGGAGCCTTGGGGATTAACTCCAAGGTGCACCCAAAAAATTGGGCAGATACGTGATTCTTCCATCATGGTGGCCTGGGAGCCAACCTGAACATAACCGGGTTATGTGAAGCGTGTGTCGGAAATAGGACTTGGGAGAATTTTGACCCGCGCATATGGCTTAAATTGTCATTGCGATGTGAGTACGGGTTAGACGGAACCGTACCCGTTCTATGTCATTCGGTTAGAGTCGTTGGCATAGATGAGGGTCTTCGGCAGTCTATGGCTTAAATTGACGTGACCCATGCCGGGAAGACAAAATGCTCATAGTTTGGCCGTCACAGTGGCGGTGGTGAGACTGGGGTGTCTATGGCTTAAATTGACGTGACATTGACCGGTTCATCGAGAATGTGCCCTGAGTGCACGGGGTGTGTGGTCGTGCGTGCCTATGCCTGTGATGCAATGTATTTATATACTGCTTGGTTATGCTAATAAAGTGTAGGGAAGGAGCATCGCCGCCCCGAATTGGGAGTGGGATCGTTATAATTTGGTCAGCATGGCTGACCGTTGCTTTGATTTGCCACCGTTGCGGTGTATTGTGCTTGCAGGTGCTGCAGAGCCGAGCAGAAAATAGCGGGCTAAAGCCCAAGTTGCTGAGCCGGCCCTTGAAGGCCTAATTTTGAGTGTTTTAGTTTAATCATGTATGGCCGGCCTGTGTGCCGAGGTTTGAAAACATGTAATTGGAGGAAAACATTGTAAGGCCATAAGGCCTATACTTTTGTATTTGTACTTCATTCCTTTTGGCGTATTAGTGAACATTCATGTTGGTGTTGGGTTCTTTCTTAATGCAACAATTTTAAATTGCTTCTGCTAGAATGCTCTGTGTAGGACGTTGGATTGGTTGGATGGTTTCCATTGAGTATCCACCCGGTCTGTCTGTGGTATATGGCGTCGAGCCCCGGAAGGACCTACTGCTATATGTTATGCGACGGATAGGGGGTGTTACAATTTGGTATCAGACTACTGGTTTCGGTCAGGCTTAAAATAAATTCGTGGGCGAATTCTTTTAAGGGGTGGTGAGCACATGTGTGTGTGTCATCGTTATAACAGCAAAAGAACACATGAATGTCCCCTTAGGAATGAAAAATACACGTGTTTGAGGAACCTGCGTGTTACTATAATTGCGTTTTGCAATTTTGTTTGGTCGCTTAACGGTGTTTTGTACCACTATAGGTGACCAGAAGTGGTGCTGGGCCGTCGGAACGCTGAGTTTTTGAGGCTAGTAGTACACCAAATGATGCTCCTACAACACCTCCATCGGCTGAGACCATACGATTGGTGGCCGAAGCAGTGTTTGCCATGATCAATGCGCAGCCTGCAAGGCCAATGCAGCAGCCCGCTCCTGCGATGGAGCAGGTACCTCTTCCAGAGGTTGAGCTGAGAAGAGTGGAGCAGGTAGTAGTGGAGCCATTGGTGCCAAGGAGGGCAACCGAGAGACAGCTCAAACATGTCATGATCTTTAATCCTCCGGTATTCTCGAGGTTGGGAACCCCATCTCAAGCTGAAGACTGGCTCTTTCGTATGAAGAGATTCTTGACAGCGACGGAGATGGAGGAGTGGCAGATGACCACTACAGCTACGTTCCTGTTGGATGGAGATGCTAGGCTGTGGTGGGAGGGTTTGGAGCTGCATCTTTTGAGAGGAAGGCAACTTACAGACGTCTCGATGGAGGAGTTCTCGAGACTGTTCTTGGCTAGGTACCTCCCTTTGACTCAGAGGATAGCTTTGGAGAATGAGTTCCAGAGGTTGGTACAAGGAGAGAGTAGTGTGGATGAGTATCTCCACGAGTTTACTAGGTTGGGTCGGTATGCTAGCTCTACCATCGTGGATAAGGAGCGTAAGACCAACCATTTCTACGAAGGTCTAAGAGATGACTTGAGGCTACTACTCTCGGGGTCGATGATGCAGGGTTTCTTGACCTTGGTCAACACGGCCCGGTCCTTGGAGAAGTACATGAAGAATGTTCAAGCAAAGAAAAGCTTGGGTGATAAGAAATCTGAGTTCAAGGTGTCAACTACCTCAAAGTCTGGGTACCGTAAATTCTTTAAGAAGGCTAGGACTTCGGGTCCAGCTCCTTCTTTCGGTGCTTCTGGGGCGACTACGGGTCGGATCCCGGGTGCATGTTTTACTTGTGGGAAGCCGGGGCACTTTGCCCGTGATTGTTGGAGCGGACGTCCCAAGTCCGAGAGAAAGCCGGGAGCAACTTATGAAGAGAAGGGCAAGGCGGTGGAGTCAACCACGTCCCATTATGCTCCGGCTCAACCAAGGGTTTATAATCTTGGCCAACAGGAGGCCATCAAATAAGCGGATGTGGTGACAGGTACGGTTTAATTTGTAGCAAGTTAAATTTCTTTAAATACTTGTTATGCGTATGTTACCTTACCACTGCTTGTTTAGGATTTGTTTTGATTTGTGCGTTTTCGGCGAGAGCACTCTTTGATACGGGAGCTTCACACTCCTTCTTGTCTGAAGGATTCATATCGCGCATCGAAGTACCTTCTTCGATGGCAAAGGACAAGTTGGATATGTTGTTACCGAATGGGTGTTCAATGCGCGCGGATAAAATCTACGGTGTTAAGATTCGCATTGGAAATCAAGAGTTCGATCTGCAAGCATCGTTACTTCCGTTGGCAGAGTTCGACGTTATATTTGGCATGGACTGGCTCTCGGAGTAGCAAGCCTATATTGATTGCGGTCGCAAGGAAGTCAAGTTGGGAGCAATTCGTGAGACGACTTTTATGGGCTTGAAAGGGTCGAGCAAGACGTTGATGTCTGCTCTTCAGGTGGTGAAGGCGGTTCGTGCTGGTGTAGAGCTGTTCTTTACACTAGTGGAGGTTGCAAAGTCAAAGCCTACGTTAGATGGTATTTCAGTGGTAGCTGAATACCCTGATGTGTTCCCCGCAGATCTTCCTGGAGCGCCGCCTCAACGGGAGATAGATTTCACTATTGAGCTAGTGTCAGGTGCGAAGCCTGTAGCACGATCTCCGTATCGGCTAGCGCCTAAGGAAATGGCGGAGCTGAAAGTGCAACTTCAAGAGTTGTTGGAGCAAGGGTTTGTGCATCCAAGTTTTTCACCGTGGAGCGCACCGGTCCTCTTTGTAAAGAAGAAGGACGGGAGCTTGAGAGTCTGTATTGATTATCGGGAGTTAAACAAGCTAACAGAAAAGAACAAGTACCCAATCCCAAGGATCGATGATCTTTTTGATCAGTTGGTCGGGTCGACGGTGTACTCTAAGTTGGATCTCAAGTCTGGTTACTATCAGCTGAGGATAAGGGAGAGTGATATCCCTAAGACAGCGTTCAGTACACGATGCGGGCATTACGAGTTTACGGTCATGCCGTTTGGGCTAACGAATGCGACGTCATTGTTCATGGATTTGATGAACATGACCTTCAGAGAGTACTTGGACCATTTTGTGATCGTCTTCATCGACGATATTTTGGTGTACTCGCAGAGTGAGGAAGATCACTTCAGGCATCTTCATTTGGTTTTGGAGACGCTAAGGAGGAATCAATTGTATGCCAAGTTCTCGAAGTGCGAGTTTTGGTTGTCCTCAGTGGCGTTCCTCGGTCATATAGTGAGTGGGGAAGGTATTGCAGTGGATCCGGCGAAGATTGTTGCGATACGAGAGTGCCCTGAGCTTTCAACGATAGCGGAAGTCCGGAGCTTTCTGGGGCTTGCCGGCTATTATAGACGCTTCGTAGAGAACTTCTCGCGGATAGCGTTACCTCTCACTACTTTGACAAGGAAGGAGCAGAAGTTCGTTTGGACGTCGCAGTGCGCGCGAGCTTTTGAGGAGTTGAAATGTCGGTTGACCACGGCGCCTGTGTTGAGTTCGCCGAGTGGGACCGAAGGTTATGAGATTTATAGTGATGCTTCGGGCAGTGGTTTGGGTTGTGTGTTGTTACAGCTGTTGGGTATTGTATCCACAACGTACCTGATTTGAAGAAGCCCCTGAACAAGCTAAGGTAAATAGACAATGTATTTGATAAAATATTTCAAGTTGTGCTTGCAGTTTTTCCACGCTAAGTGCACACCAATGTCAGGGTGCAGTAGGTCATTATACACGGGTCTGCATGACGTAATCCCTCGTTGAGCAGATCAGTGTGTTGGCCTACGTGTACTCTCTCTATTGGAGTGTACTTATTTTCAAGTACAGGGCCGTGATCATGCAAGAGCAGACAAGGAGCAAGGATGGATCAAAGAGCAGTCCATGGGCGGATAGACGAAAAATCATCTAAGTGCTAATCGACGAGAATCACCATGTGATTCTCGCCGATTCGGTGAGAATCATCATGTGATTCTCGCCGATTCGGGGAGAATCACTAGTGATTCTCGCCGATTCGTCGAGAATCACTAGCTGATTCTCGCCGTCTCCTTTCGGCGAAAACAGTGCGTGCAACCAAGTCAACTTCGACGAGAATCATCTTTGATTCTCGCCGAATCGTCGAGAATCACCTTTGATTCTCGACGATTCGACGAGACTCACCTTCGATTCTCGCCGATTTTGACTTGGGCGAATTCTGGATCCTGCTGGACCGGACTCTGCCGCGGGCGCTGTTTTGAACCGGGGTTAGGGTTTCTTCAGGTGGGACCCTTAACGGTTATAATGGAGTATTTCCACCGTATAAATATACGCGTATTTTGAACTGTAAAGACACACAGAAAAAGACGAAGCACAGCAGCCGACCTTGACCTAAATCGCGATACTGCTCCGCCGCCGCCGTCGCCGCTCGTGCTAGTTGGTCGCCGCTTTTGATCGAGATTCTTCCAGATCTTCCGGCGACAGAAGCTTAGCCAAGCTTAGAGTCTCACGCGTCTAACCAGAGATCCCTTGTCTCTTGATTTGTTTATCGGGAAAACCTTCCCCGTCCGAATCGATCGAGACGATCGATCCTAATGTGACCGTTGGTAGACCTAGCTAGCTTCGCTACGAAGTTTGAATCTCCAACGAACAGCAGCCGCACACCGTTGTCGCCGCCTATTCCGAGAACCAAGCCGCCGCTCTTCTTGTCGCCGCCGGTGTCGGGGAGATTCTCTCCAAGTGAGATCTAGGGTTGTGAACTCTTCGTGACTTCTAGAACACGTCATCAAACGAAGAGGGACACCTTAGTCTCCGAAAGTAGTTTGTATTTTTTTTGTACATTCTAGTTCATTTTTGTTGTAAAGGAACGTTGGTTCCGAGTTGTAAGGGTTGGGTGCAACCCGTGTTGTGGGAGTGTTGTCTCCTACGTGTGGAAGGGTTCCTTCCGATAGTGCAAGGATTGGATTTCAATCCTGTTGGTGAAGAGACCGAGTCGTCCCTTGTTGGGAGATAGGTCGAAGGGGGAAAGTAGATGTACCCAACTCGGGGAACCACTATAAATAGCTTGTGTACCTTCTTTGCTGTGCTAGTTTGTTTATTTGTGCAGGTACAATTTTAATTCCGCAAAAACGCTGCACGTCACATATTCCCCCCCCCCCCCCATAGGTGAAGGTAGTCGACACTAGGTGGACTTTCAACAGCATGGAAGCGTTATAGCATATGGCTCGAGATAGCTGAAGGTGAACGAGAGGAACTATCCGGTCCATGACTTGGAGTTAGCGGCCGTGATTTTTGCCTTGAAGCTGTGGAGACATTATTTGTACGGTGTGAAGATTGATATCTACACCGACCACAAGAGCCTGAAGTATTTGATTGATCAGAAAGATCTGAACATGCGGCAGCGTAGATGGATGGAGTTCCTGGGGGACTATACATTCAAGATCCATTACGTGTCTGGTAAGGGCAATGCGGTGGCGGACGCGTTGAGTCGTCGGGCCCCAGCTCAAGCCAATTGGCTGTCGGTCCATGATGAGCGGTTGGTTCAGGAGTTGGAGGCATTGGAGATCTTTTGTGTCGATAAGCAATCAAGTTCTGAAGCAGTATTGAATTGGAATGAAGTCCAATATGACATGGCTGATCGGATTCGACAGGCGTTGGATATGGATGTCCACATGAAGCAACTCATGATAGAGGCTCTGGATGGGTCAAATTCTCAATTCGTTGTGGAGGACGGATTACTTTTGAAAGACGGTCGTTTGTGCGTCCCAAGCGTGGGCAATTTGCGGGTGGAATTGTTGTACGAGGCGCATCATACCAAGTACTCAATTCACCCGGGGAGCACGAAGATGTACCGCGATGTTAAGAAATTGTTCTTGTGGCCAGGACTGAAAAAGGATGTGGCGCTCTACGTGGCAAAGTGTCAAACTTGCGCCTTGGTGAAGGCGGAATGCCAAAAGCCGGGAGTATTCTTGAAATCCTTGCCTATTTCGGAGTGGAAGTTCGACGACATTACTATGGACTTTGTGCACGGGTTGCCAAGGTCGCAAAAGGGGAACGACGCCATTTGGGTGGTCGTAGATCGTCTAACAAAGGTGTCGCATTTCATTCCGCATAGGAAGGATGATCCGGTTGAGAAATTGGCAAAGCTGTATGTGGATAATATTGTACGGCTTCATGATGTGCCCCGCAGCATCGTGAGTGACAGAAATGGGCGATTCACGTCCAATATTTGGAGGCTGATGCAGCAGATGTTGGGAACAAAGTTGAGTTTTAGCACAGCCTTTCATCCGCAAACAGATGGGCAGACCGAGAGGGTCAATAGGACAATGGAAGACATGCTTCGCATGTGTGTCCTGGACTTTGGAAAGCAATGGGAAGATCGCCTATACTTGGTGGAATTCGCTTACAATAATATCTACCAGGAGAGCATTCAAATGGCGCCCTTTGAGGCCCTTTATGGTAGAAAATGTCACCCGCCGATGTCCTGGTTGGAAACGGGTGAATCAAAGTTGTATAAGCGATTAGAGGTGGAGGATGCTACTTCTTTGGTGAGAACCATTCGGGAGAGGTTGCTAATCGCTCAGGACCACCAGGCTAAGTACTATAATGCCAAGCACAGGAACGTGGAGTTCGCTGTTGGTGATTGGGTGTACTTGAAGATCAAGCCATTCAAGGGTGTCTCGCGGGTGCGGCACTTGAAGAAGCTAAGCCGAGGTACCTTGGACCGTTTGAGGTTCTGAAGCGGATTGGTGAAGCAGTGTACCAGTTGAAGCTGACAGTGCATATTAGTGGTCTACATGATGTATTCCATATATTGATGCTACGGAAGGCGGTGCAAGAGCTTATGCAAGTGATCGCGGTCGATCAAGTGCCGGTTGATAGTGGGTTGACGACGAAGGTCAAGCCCGTACGTATTTAAGACTCGGAAGTCAAGCAGCTACGCAATAAAGAGATCAGGATGATCAAGGTCTGTTGGGACAATTGCGGTCGAGAGGAGCTCTCTTAGGAGCGAGAGCAGACTACGCTTAAGGAGTACCCGGAGTTGTTTCACTCAGGTACCATTTAAGTTTTATGTTTCTTTCCTTTATGAATTTTCGAGGACGAAATTCTTTTAAGAGGGGGAGAGTTGTAACGCCCCGAAACTCAAAAGAGCGACGGGAGGCGTTTTGATCCAAATCTAGTATTTGGCAGGGGGAACACGGCCTGGGACACGGGCGTGTCCCAGGGCGTGTCAGGCTCGATTCGACGATTTGGCCGCGAGGTCGGCAAAATTTGGAATCGACGATCATCGAGCAGCGAACACGGCCTGAGACACGGGCGTGTCTCCGGGCGTGTCGAGCCTGTGTCGACGATCAGCCCGGGGAGTCGACATTTTCGCTCGACGTTGTGTCAAGACAGGGAACACGGCCTAGGACACGGGCATGTCCAAGGCCGTGTTGGGTAGTCGACGAACTTCGCTCGACGAAGTGTCGAGACAGTGAACACGTCCTGGAGCCCATGCGTGTTCGGGTTTGACACGGGCGTGTCAAATAGGACACGGGCGTGTCCAAGACCCGTGTGAGTCTCGGGTTGTTTTTGGGGCTGTGTTGATGGGGGCACACAGCCAGGCACACGACCGTGTCAGTTTGAACACGGGCGTGTCAGGTTAAACACGGGCGTGTCGGGACCCGTGTAACTTTTCGTAACGCGTTGATTTTGACGGCGAATGAGGGACACAGCCCTGGACACGGGCGTGCCGCAGGCCGTGTTCGGCCCAGGTATTACTTTTCAGCTACAAATCGTAGCCATTTGTTTCCTTATTTTGGGATCTGACGAGTGGGGGTTGTTCCTACTGGGATATACCCGTGATTGAGCCTTTGAAACCCTCATTTCACTTGAGTGGTTCTCTTTCTAAGTCAAGAGAGAGGGGAGAGCAAAGGAAGAAGAAGAAGCCTAGATCCGGTCACCGGCGGAGCTTTGGAGCTCCAAATCGCGAACCGTCTTCGGATTTACGGAGGCAAGGAGAGTGTGGTGCTTTTCATCCGCTTACATTTCCATGGCGCTAAGGAAGAATGCTAGGGTAATGATTCTCTACTTGAGCATGTGAAGCTTTACTTCTTTTGCATAGGGAAGCCCGCTCTCGCGAGTTTGCGGTGAGTTTGAGGCGTTCCTTCGGGTAGACATGAATAGTCCCTGTTGTGTACATGTAGAGTCCGTAACCGAGAATGGATATAGGCATGATGTGTGAAGCCTACCCGGACAAGTTGGTCTGGATCGGTGATGTTGATTGCATAAATGGCCGGAGAAGACTCCGTGAGATTGGTTGTTTTTCGGGTTTTCTACGTGGTAGATTGTCGTAGGGAGCCTTGGGGATTAACTCCAAGGTGCACCCGGAAAACTGGGCAGATACGTGATTCTGCCATCATGGTGGCATGGGAGCCAACCTGAACATAACCGGGGTTATGTGAAGCGTGTTGCGGAAACGGGACTCGGGAGAAGTTTGACCCGCGCATATGGCTTAAATTGTCGTTGTGATGTGATCACAGGTTAGACGGAACCGTACCCGTTCTATGTCGTTCGGTTAGAGCCGTTGGCATAGATGATGGTCTTCGGCGGTCTATGACTTAAATTAACGTGACACATACCGGGAAGACAAAATGCTCATAGTTTGGCTGTCACAGTGGCGGTGGTGAGACCGGGGTGTCATGGCTTAAATTGACGTGACATTGACCAGTTCACCGAGAATGTGCCCTGAGTGCACGGGGTGTGTGGCCGTGCGTGCCTACGCCTGTGATGCAATGTATCTATATAATGCTTGGTTATGCTAATAAAGTGCAGGGAAGGAGCATCGCCGCCCCGAATTGGGGGCGGGATCGTTATAATTTGGTCAGCATGGCTGACCATTGCTTTGATTTGCCACCGTTGCGGTGGATTGTGCTTGCAGGTGTTGCGGAGCCGGGCAGAAAATAGCGGGCTAAAGCCCAAGTTGCTGAGCCGGCCCTTGAAGGCCTAATTTTGAGTGTTTTCGTTTATTCATGTATGGCCGGCCTGCGTGCCGAGGTTTGAAAACATGTAATTGGAGGAAAGCATTGTAAGGCCATAAGGCCTGTACTTGTGTATTTGTACTTCATTCCTTTTGGCGTATTAGTGGACATTCATGCTGGTGTTGGGTTCTTTCTTAATGCAACAATTTTAAATTGCTTCCGCTAGAATGCTCTGTGTAGGACGTTGGATTGGTTGAATGGTTTCCATTGAGTAATCACCCGGTCTGTCTGTGGTATATGGCGTCGGGCCCCAGCCGGACCTACCGCTATATACTATGCGACAGATAGGGGGTATTACACTGCCCAGCACCACTCCTCGCCACCTATCAATGTACAAAACGCCATTAATCAGCCAAGTCATAACGGTAATGATACATTGACTACACATTCACGCACGTTACGTGCATTAAATACATTCCTAGTGGATATTCGTGAGTTCAATTATGTTCTCTCCTCCCAAACAATCTCAACCTGGCTTTGATACCACTTTGTAACGCCCCCACTCGTCGCGTGACATATAACGGTGGGTCCGGTCGGGGCCCCACACCATATGTCACAGACAAGCGGCGGAATTACTTGTGGAAATCAAAATCTACTCGCATTCTAACTCAATCCATTCTAGCGCAGCATTTTTAAGTTAAATGAACTCAGCTCAGAGAATGTCCACTACTATATAAACTCCACATTTATATATTAACACCAGGATTGTATACAACTCACACACACATGGCCTTAAGACCTTACAGGTTTCTCTTTGCACAAATACATTTTCGTACATCGGCACGCAGGCCGGCCACACATGAAATCCAAACACGCTGGCCTTCGAGGGCCTTCTGCAGCAATCCATCCATTCCACTCATTTCATTTCAAGCAGCAGCACCTGCAAACACATATCCACTAAACAGCGGCAAACAAAGTAACGGTCAGCTTTAGCTGACCACTTATAACGACGCTACCCCTTACCCGGGGCAGTGGTTCCTTCACTGTATGTATTGTCATATCATAATCTCTATCAATCACATCCATAATACAAACGTTGGTATCCACCCGACGCTCCGTGCACTCAGGGCACCTTCTTGGTGTACCGGGTATCCCAGTCGTACACCGCCAAATAGAGGTTCTTCACTTGTTGGTTGGGCGGCTCAATCCTAGTCCACCAATCCCGCAGGCTGGAGACATCCCGTCTGTAAAAAGTAGCGAACATGCAAGAACAAACGGATAGACTTTGGAATAATTGAAATTTTATTATCCAAAAAAGATATCATTTACAAAGGTATGACCTCCCTTATATAGAATGGAGGAGATATGAGAGAGTATAAACAAACAATGTGGGACTAAACATGTATAGGGCAGAGCGGCTAGAAATAAAGGAGACCGCACAGACCGCGCGGTTAGACAAATGGGATAACCGCACGGCAACTCCAGCAGGATAAGAACAAGCCGCGATGAGAGTCCGATAGACTGCCCGGTCTCCAAGCACCAGAGGAGACCGCCAGACCGCTCGGTCAACAAACCGCCAGACAAGACCGCAAGGCCGCCCGGTCTAATACTTCAACACTCCCCCTCAAGCTGGAGCATAGATATCAATCATGCCCAGCTTGTCACAAATGTGGAAGAAGGAAGTAGAGACCGACTTGGTGAAGATATCTGCCAATTCCTTGTCAGAGGTGACAAACGGAGTACAAATCTGTTTCTTCAAAATCTCTTCCCGAATGAAGTGACAGTCAACCTCTATATGCTTTGTTCTCTCATGGAAGACCGGATTCCTGGATATGTATATAGCGGCCTTATTGTCACAGAACATAGGGAGAGGATAGTCATATACCTCGCCCAGGTCAAGCATGAGAGCCCGCAACCACTTTAACTCACACGTGGTTGAAGTCATACTCCGGTATTCGGCTTCTGCACTGGATCTGGAGACAACGGACTGTTTCTTGCTCTTCCAACTCACAAGATTACCTCCAACAAAGGTACAAAAACCTGATGTGGATTTACGATCGCCTTTGTCATCCGCATAACTTGAATCCGAGTAGGCCTCAACCCTCAAATGACCATTCTTCTGAAAAATTAACCCTTTGTCTGGTGCTGCTTTGATATACTCTAAAATCTTCAGGGCAGACTGAAGATGGCACTCCCTGGGAGCTTGCATAAACTGACTGACCTTGCCTACAGCATAGGCGATGTCGGGTCTAGTCACCGTGAGATAGATGAGTTTGCCTACCAAACGTCTGTACCTTATGACATCAGATAGAAGAGGCGAGTCATCCGTCCACGTTTTGTCTTCTCCAATAGCCATGGGAAACCGAGCCGGTTTGGCACCTGTCAATCCTGCTTCTTGTAGAAGATCAAGGACATACTTCCGTTGGGAGAGAACCAACGAGTCAAGTTTCCGAGAGATTTCTATCCCCAAAAAGTATTTCGGGGAGCCCATATCCTTCGTGACCAAGTGTTGACGGAGGTGCTTCTTCGTCAAGTCCACCCCATCTCGGTCATCGCCAGTAAGAAGAATATCATCCACATATACTACCAAAACCACCAGTCCCGAGGCCGTTTTGCGAATGAATAAGGAGTGATCAGCCGAACTCCTTCTAAAGCCGATGGTAGCCACAATACCACTGAATTTGTCGAACCACGCCCGAGGGCTCTGCTTTAGGCCATAAATGGCCTTCTTCAAATGACATACGCGTGTCTCCTCCGGAGCAACATACCCAGGAGGTTGCTCCATATAGACGTCCTCCTGAAGATCGCCATAGAGAAAGGCATTCTTCACATCAAGCTGGGAAATAACCCAATCCTGGTTAACAGCCATAGAGAGAAGAACCCGGATGGTGCTGAGGCGAGTAACCGGAGAAAAGGTATCAAAGTAATCAATGCCGTAAGTCTGAGTGAAGCCCTTGGCCACCAGCCGGGCCTTGTAGCGATCCACAGTGCCGTTGGGGCGAAATTTCACAACGAAGACCCAGCGACAGCCAACCACATCAGTGCCCACGGGAGGAGGAGCAAGGGTCCAGGTACCCCGTTCAGTAAGAGTAGTCATCTCCTCATCCATGGCAGACTTCCAATGAGGGAGAGCAAAAGCCTCCTGCTAGGTGCGGGGAGTAGAAGTAGCGGAGATAGCCAAGGCAAAACACCTGCGAGAAGGAGAAAGCCGATCATAGGAAACAACTGCCGCAAGCCGGTGTTGAGTACACGCCCACACCCCTTTGCGAAGAGCAATGGGAAGATCCAGGTTGACGGGTGCGTCAGCGACCGGAGCGTCCGTGGCGGAGAAGGTTGGCCCGGGACTAGAGAGAGACGGCGGTGGAGAGGAGGGTGGAGGGGTGGGAGGGGAGACGGACTGGGAAGGAGGCAGTGGAGGAGGAGACGGAGGTGGGAAGTCGTCGAGAGGCGTGGATGGAACAGAGAGATTAGAAGGAATAGAAGAGGTAGGAGAGAAATAGGAAGCATTCTCGAAAAAAGTCACATCCGTAGAGACAAACTGCTTGCGGAGAAGGGGGTCAAAACAGCAATAGCCTTTTTGAGTGGTAGAGTACCCCAAAAAGACACACTTGGTGGAACGGGGGGAAAGCTTGTCGCGGGTAGCGGAGGGAGCGTGAACAAAGGCCGTACAGCCAAAGACACGGAGAGGGAGAGGAAAAGGTTCCTTGTGGGGGTAGAGAATGGAAAAGGGGGTCTGGCCGTGGAGAACTGTGGAGGGAAGACGATTGATGAGATGGCAGGCGAGGAGCACAGCGTAGCCCCAGTAGGAGCGAGGGACGTGCATCTGCATCATGAGAGTACGAGCAACATCAAGCAGGTGACGGTTTTTACGTTCCGCCACCCCATTCTGCTGGGAGGTGTAAACACAAGTCGTTTGATGAAGCAGACCATGTTGGTGAAAGAAAGAGGCGAACTCATGACTAAGATATTCTTTGACATTATCAGAACGTAAAACTTTAATAGAAATTGCAAATTGAGTCTGAATCATACAATAAAATGATTGTCAAACAGAAAAGAGTTCAGAGCGATCTTTTAATAGATACACCCAGGTACATCGTGAAAAATCATCTATAAAAGTGACAAAATAGGAACTACCCCGACCAACAGTGAGGGTAGGAGCCGGACCCCAGACATCAGAATGAATAAGATCAAACGGGCGAGAGGAGCCACGGCCTTGCTTCGGTGGGAAGGAGGAGCGATGATGTTTGCCAAGATGACATGCATCACAGTTGAGCGGAGAACTGGTAGGGGGCAAGTGGGGCAGAAGCTGTTGAAGAATCCGAGGAGGAGGATGGCCAAGGCAAAGATGCCACTAAAGGAGATCTGTATAAGAGGAGTAGGCGGACAGAGCGGAAACATCGTCGAGGAAGTAGAGGCCGCCGCTCTTAGTCCCAGTAGCAATCGTCCGCTGGGTTCTCAGGTCCTGAAAAGAACAAGTAGTTGGAGTGAATAAAAGGGAGCACTGAAGTTGCTGGCATAAAGTAGTAACTGATAATAAATTGCACGGGAACTTCGGGACATAGAGGGTGTCCTCCAAGCAAAGCGATGGGGTGAGTTGAACCATGCCCGTCCCATGAACTGGGGACGGTGAACCATCCGCCACACGAACCGGGGGTAAGCGGTCATGTGTCTCAAGACGGGAGAAGCAATGAGGGTTGCCCGTCATATGATTTGTAGCACCGGAGTCAATCAGCCATTTACCTTGGGTAACGACGTGGGCACTACCTGACGTCGTGGCCACAGAGGCAGACGACCGAGAAGAGGCGGAGGCCGAAGAAGGAGCATCACCAGAAGGGCGAAGATGAGGATGTTTCTGCCAGCAGCGGTCAACAGAATGGCCGGTACGACCACAGTGAGAGCAGAGGAACCGGGATGAACCCCGTCCGCTGGAGTGGCCGCGGCCACTAGGCCCCCCCCCCTCTGAGCTTGGTGAGCAAAGGAGTCCTAGGAAGGGGGTGAGGCCAACAGAGGCCGCTGGAGCAGCGAAGTAACAGCGACAATGCGAGCGGCGGTGGCATCCAAAGTAGGAGATTCCGCCTCACCCAGAATCTGCTGGCGGATCAGATCATAGGAATCGGGAAGACGGAGAAGATAATAAACAACCAGGAGTTCCTGGAAGTGTTTGTGCTGTTCGGCCAAGTCCGCGGAGAAGGGGCGATTCTGGAGGATTTCAGCACCAAGAGCCTGAACCTGCTGATAAGCCGCAACAGGAGACATGGAAGGGCGGGCGAAGAGGTCCGCACAGAGAGTATAAATGCGGGACGTCTGGCCCCCCTTCGAATAGAGAGCAGCGAGGTGAAGCCAGGCGGCCTTAACCGTCTCATCATGGCGAATGACAGGAAGGCACTCATCAGAAAGGCTGTTGGCCAGCCAGGTGCGGACAAGAGCATCACTCGCATCCCAGTCATCAAACTCAGGAGAGTTACGAGGAGGAGGGTCATCGGTGAGGTGATGACGTTTGCGCTGAGAGCGAAGGAGAAAAGTGAAAGAAACGCTCCAATCGGGATAGTTGGAGCCAACAAGCTTAGAAAGGGTGCCAAGGTTGCCCGAAGGATGAGGAGCGGCAGGAGTGGTGGAGATAACGGGGGTGGTGAGACCGGAAGTAGACATAGAACACAGCAAGAAACCGCAGCGGATAAAAAGGAATAAGCCGCGCAAACACTAGCGGCTAGAAAGTAGTCAAAGGCACAGAGGGGCAGAGGTCGCGCGGACTGAAAAGGCCGAGCGAACAGAAGAGAAGACGGAGCAAGAGACAGCGACAACAACAAGTCGCAAACCGGGCGAACAGAAACAGGCCGCAACGACTAGGAAGTCGGAGAGGCAAGAAGGAACCAGATGCGTGGCGACAACAGAACAGATCGCGGCGACGAATATGAGCAGGAGAAGAGAACCAAGGAGAAGCAAGCCGCGCGAACAGGGCAGCAGACAGAAACAAGCCGTGCGAACAGGGCAGCGGACAGAAGAGAAGACAAGCCGCGAAAACAGGTCGCGGAGAGCAGAGAACAAGCCGCGAGAATCAGAGAGCGCACACAATCAGGAGGAAAAGACTGCGTGCTCTGATACCATGTAAAAAGTAGCAAACATGCAAGAACAAACAGATAGACTTTGGAATAATTGAAATTTTATTATCCAAAAAAGATATCATTTACAAAGGTATGACCTCCCTTATATAGAATGGAGGAGATATGAGAGAGTATAAATAAATAATGTGGGACTAAACATGTACAGGGCAGAGCGGCTAGAAATAAAGGAGACCGCACAGACCGCGCGGTTAGACAGATGGGATAACCACACGGCAACTCCAGCAGGATAAGAACAAGCCGCGATGAGAGTCCGATAGACCGCCCGGTCTCCAAGCACCAGAGGAGACTGCCAGACCGCTCGGTCAACAAACCGCCAGACAAGACCGCAAGGCCGCCCGGTCTAATACTTCAACACCGTCCATACCACTCAGAGGTACTAACCTCACAGCATCCACAAACAACCAGAGCACATCGACCCACACCATGTGGTATAGCAAGCTGGGTTTATCGATGCTCCACAGGCATTACCACCAATCGACCCCTCACCTATTCCTGATCGACCCACCCTTGTGGTGCAGCAAGCGGGGTTTAACTCGGCTCCCCAGGCATTGCCACCAATCGATCCCTTATCTATCAGATCAACTCACCCTAGTGGTGTAACAGGACAGGTTTATCTCGCGCTCCCCAGGTGTGCTACCAATTGATCTCTCATCACAACCAGGAGCTTAACCAAAGCCTCCATTCATCCATAACCAACATCACATCTTATTCATTCCTCCATACATTCATTCAAAAAAACATAACCCGTTCATAGCATCAAATCCACAGAGTCTTCTCCGGTTTACCCATGATTCATCACCAATCCAGACTACCAGTCTAGATGGGCTTCACACAACATGCATATGTCATACTCCACTCTTCCGGCTCTAGATGCAAACTCAACGAAGGAATCACTTACAAAATCCACCTCTTGGTGGAGGATTCCAAGCATATGCACAAAGAAAGGACTTCGATGTCCAAGAAGGAGATTGTTACCCTCAAAGATAGCTTCGGCGCCATGAAGTAGCCAGATGGAAGTCACCGCCTCGGCTTGTCCTTCACAAATCCGCTCTCGGATCTTCAATCCGCACTCCGCAGCTCCGCCTCAGCTGACTTTCCTTCCTCCTTCCTTCCCTTGCTTTCCCTTGCCTTCCGACACACCCGTGTCACGGGCCGTGTCACTTGACAGGCCTTCCAACACACCCGTGTCACTGGCCGTGTCACTTGACACGCCTTCCGACACACCCGTGTCACTGGCCGTGTCACTTGACACGCCTTCCGACACACCCGTGTCACTGGTCATGTCACTTACACAACACAATCTCCACTTAACCCGAGCAGGACACGGCCTTGGGACACGCCCATGTCCCAAGCCGTGTTCACCAGGACACACCCGTGTCCTCAGGCACACGCATTCCCGGCTGAACCGTGCAACTGACATGCCCTGTGACACGCCCGTGTCACAGGCTGTGTACTCTGCACTCGATGATCGTCGACCAAAATTCGTCGACCACACACCCAACAGCCCAACCCAAGCACGACACGCCCGTGTCCCTGGCTGTGTCACCCATGCCTGAACCCAAATGGACTTTGGGGTCTTATATAACGTTTTCTCTGCTTCTCCTTCGAACTCAGAAAGAGAACTTTTTGATCTTGTTGTTAAAGAAAAAATAATTTTTCAGTGATTTATTTCTTCAACAACCAACTTTGTCTATGATTCACAGACTAACTATAAGAGCAAGTTCTTCGCAATCTTCAACTTAGTCGAGAGGAAGATGACCAAAAAACTCTGTCTTGAAAAGCACCTTTCTTCTTTCTCGAGACTCTGCTTTTGTATCCCGCCGTCCAACGGCTCTCTGTGTAGTATGAGCCAGCCGGAGTTGGCAACAACAACACTTCTTTTTACTTTAAGTGTTGTACTAAGGGCAAGCTGTGCCTTTTGTTGTCTAGCGTGCAAGTCCCGCGATATTTGAATTCTTGATAACGTCAGCATGACTCAGCACTTCTGGACTTGCCAAATTTCAGATAATCAACAAAGGTATTGCGTGAAGCCTTGTCACTAAACGCAAAAATACTTGGCAGAATTCTACATCTTTAGGCATTGAGTGAACCTTCATCACTCAACGCTTCTGAGTTTGTTTAAAATTTCTGTGCATGAAGGCGTTGAGTGAAGCTACCACACTCAACGCTTTCTAACTTAGCTTGACTTCTTGATTAAGCGTTGAGTGGCCCGTCTTCACTCAACGCTTTCTGACTTAGACAGAAATCTTATTGAGTAAGCGTTGAGTTTACTATCTTCATTCAATGCTTCTGCCCTTAGACAGATTACTTGATGAGGCGTAGAGTGGCCCTTCTTCACTCAACGCTTCTATACTTGGACAGATTTCTTGATGAGTAGGCGTTGAGTGAACTGTCTTCACTTAACACTTCCGCCCTGAGATAGATTTCTTGATGAGCCGTTGAGTGGCCCGTCTGCAGTCAACGCTTTTATACTTGAATAGATTTCTTGATGAGTAGGCGTTGAGTGAACTGTCTTCACTCAACGCTTCTGTCCTTAAATAGATTTTTTGTCAACAACTCTGAGGCTTTGACTGTCTTCTTGATGAGACGTTGATTGAACTGTCTTCACTCAACGCTTCTATACTTGAACTAAAATCCAGATGAGTAGGCATTGAGTGAAATGCCTTCACTCAACGATTCTGTCCTTAGACATATTTCTGGTCAGCAAATCGGAGGCTTTGACTGCTTGAGGTTATGTCAATGCTTTTAGCCTCTTGACATTGAGTGAACTGTCTTCACTCAATGCTTCTGGACAAAGCCAGTTTTCTGGCTGTCCAGTAACCTATCTTCAGTCCAACTGCCATTGTGACTCTGTCTTCCTGTCAAATCAATGTAGTAGAGAACAACTTGCATACAATGAACTTAAATATGTATCAAATACATTCATGTGTATACCATTGACTTGTGGACATCCTTCAAATCTCGGACATTGTGGTTAATGGACCCAACAATTACCCTTGAAGTTCTCTTGTGCGCCATGAATCAAAAATCTAATAAGATAGTAAGAACTGCACCGGACCGGTCTCTGTGGATCTGGACTCGACTCGCGATTCAGAGCTCCGAAGCTCCGACAATGGAGAAAATACTTCTCCTTCTTCTTCCTTCGCTCTCCCCTCTCTCTAACTCTTAGAAAGAGAAAACCCTAGAAGCATTGAGGTAAAAGTCCTCATCTCCCGACCTTATACCAGCAAGGTTAACTTCCCACCGTCGGACATTACTTGAAATCAACGAGTGGCCACAATTTAAATTCAACTTCTTGTTCTAAGTGCTACCGTCGCGCGGAATCACGCTACCACCATGCGGTACCTCGATTCGTGGCTTCTTCAACAAGTCCACTGCTTAAACACCTCCACATAATCACCGACACCTGTCTGCCAGTACTTGGCACACTACTGCCGTGCGGTATCATAGTACCGTCGGGCGCTGGCCCTTAAGTAGGTTCGACAACCAACAATGGTCAAACAGTCAGCTCAACATACTACCGCCGACGATAGCACTATCGCCGAGCGGTAACTCACATAGAGTTATGAAAATTAAATCCGCCACGCTACCGCCGACGCTAGCAATACCGTCGAGCGGTAGCATTCAATGAACTATTTCTGTGTAAACTCTGGGGCGTTACATTTCCAACGGGCGGGATTTGATCTGGCCTGGGTGTCGGGCCCAGGCCAGGCGCAGTGCCCAAGCTTAGCCGGTATGGGCCCTGTTGGGCCAACAGAGCCTGGCCTGGGCCGGGGGCAGGCTTGCCCTAGCTCAAACTTAAACTGGCTTTTTCCGGGACGGGCCCGATCCTTGGGAACACGATTAACACGCTTTCAAATTTAGTGGCAATTAATTCAAATTTTTATTTTGCACTATTTATGATCGAAAAAATGATCAATAAAATTTATTAAATTAAGGTATGAAGTTGTAAGCCTTTGACCAATAAAAATAAGTTTCAAATCCTCACCGATCAAGAAAACTCAAATTCCTGCAAATCTCACGATTCAAAGTACCTGCGGGGATCGCACAGTTAGGCACGTGTATATTATACAGCACCTCTCTTTGGACAAAAATCTCAGAATTTTCCGTAACCCCGTTAGGGTTTCTGTTTCTCCGCTCCACTCCAATCTCAGCTTCTTATATATCTCTCTCGAGAAACCATATTCCTTATCCTGCTTCCGGAGAATAGACGCTGCGTGTGATACTGTGATTTGAAGCTTCTTCTTTCTGTAGCCTCTCTCTCTCTCTCTCTCTCTCTCTCTCTCTCTCTCTCTCTCTCTCTTGTTTACTGCCCGCGCCGACCGCGCTCCTTCGATGGAGACGAGGATTGCGAAAATAGATTGGTGAAACTCAGAGTTTGGAGGAAAGCCAATTTATTTACAGTTTCTCGCCTATTGTAAGTTATTTTGTATCGTTCTCAATTAAACTATTGCTCCCCCTCTTGAGGCCTTCCTGTTCTGATGTCATCTGCGTAGTGGGTGATATTTAGGTTGCAATGTTATTCTGGCGAGAAATTTATTTATTAAACTTCAATTTTTTTTGTTTGGTCCAATACTGTCATATGATCATAACATTGTCTGATAAATTATTTCTAGAGGGCCTAAATGAACGAATTAATATGATGCATAAAAGAATGATTCAGATATCGTGACATTAGATAAAATTTGAAGATTATGCATAAAGTTAGAGTAAATAATTGGTTTTTGAAATTTAGGTAATGAGAAGCTGTGAAAACATTTGATAAAAGTTTGTGGGTATCAATGGTTAGTATTGAAGGAGATGCTTAGGATTATTATAGTTATAAATGAATTACACATACAAATCATTCAATAAGTTCATTGATGGAGATTTATGAACCATAATATCAACCTGGTTTCATTTTAAGAAGAAAACAAATTTTCCTGAGATTCACTTTTGCAGAATATAAGCAAAATGACCATTTATATAATTTTGTTGGTCTTGTGAAGATCCAACAAATTGTCTTGGAAATTGTTTCACTATGATTTAAGGTTGAAATGCATGATAAATGTATTTGATTTTATTTAGGATATCATCACCTCCATCAATAGGCTTATCTCAACTACTTGAGATTGGCTTGTTTGTTGGAGTACTAATTGATAGTAGAAGTAATGTGGAGATATAAAGAGTTTCCAAGTATAATTGGGTCTATTCACAACATGGATAATCAAAGTGAGGCATCTAGTTTTTTTTCCTTTTTTTGCAAATGTCATAGTTTTAATCTCTTAGATCTGCTGAAATTGGTTGAAAGTTGGAAAATGTAAAAAGGAATTTACAAGAAAAATGATGTGAATTTAGTATTACAATTATCATGTATATGATTTTTTGGCAAATGGCATAATTCTAATTATGGAGATATTTGTTGAAATTAGTGGGAAATAAGTATATTGATGAAAATATTTAAAAGAGATTTGTTGAAAATGACATAATTCTAATCATTGAGATATTTGGAGAAATTAGTGGGAAATAAGTATATTGATGAAAATATTTAGAAGATCTGATGGATTAAAAGATGACCAAAGATTGAGGGCCTATGCAATTTTAACGGTTATGGTGCTAACCAGGGCAGTACATTTAAATATAAATTGATACTTGAATGGTTCAAATTTAAATATTTTTGTTCTATCATACAAAAGAATGAGGATATATTTATTAAACTTAGGTCTGAGTGATTAAAATGGAAATATATTTCAGGACTATTATGTGATAAGAGAATTATTTTGATAGTTAAGTGTATTTTAGAATTACAATTAGGCCCGCTATTTTGTATGAACCTGACAATTGGGCAGTAAATGATAGGAGACTTGAGCGTGATAGAAACTTGACAATTGTTCAGATGAATGCGACAACACTATCAAGAGCTTAAAACTTATAAGAAGGATGGATTAATGAATGATCATATTAGAACTTTTTGAGTATTTTTTATTTAAAAATGTAGTGGTGAAACACAAACTTGGGTGATCTTGACATGCACACTGGAGGATTAAAATACATCTATAAACAGGGTGGATGAAATTAATTTGAAGGATTAGAAAGGAAAATGAGTAGCGACCAAAGATAGCATGGATTGAAGTCATTGAAAAAGATTCCAAGAATATGTTTAATACCTCTTCCAGCACCAACAAAAGTATAATGGAGAATGATAATTCATAATGCCAACATCAAACAGCTGTACAAGTCATATGATAACCATTAAAACTTCTACTCAAACCTGTTTTATGTTGGATTTTACTGATTATGCTCAATTTCCATTGATTTATCTAAATTTATTTGCTTTCTTTTGCAATTACATTTGTGGGATTGGTTTTTGGAGCTGATAATGTGCAGTTATGGCCTAATTCTTGTGTGTTAAAACCATTGCTTGTCTTGCTGCTTTGTTTTTGGGCATTGGTGCAACAGTAGTAGTTTAACTACTAATCTGATCATTTTTCCTCAAATCATTGATCATTGATTTTTGTGAGATGTTTAGTTATCATATTTTCCTCATCATGTTGGGAATGTGTAGAAGAATGAATTAGTATTGATATTTTATCTTTTGTGCTCCTACTGTGCTTCTAATTTGATTTCAAGAAGAATCCACATTTTGGTGCTTAAGATGTTCCCTTGGTCCAAAACTTTTTGCTGGGGCAGGAATTTCATGTTTGACAAGGCTTGGCAGTTCTTTTCCAAGCCAGTCTCTACCATTGGTATTCTTCCTCAGTTTGGAACAAATGCTGTCAAGAATATGTTCAAAATCCATCAAAGGTCAACCTTTTCTAGTATTGGAACTCTATCTCGCGCATTTTTCGTTCCTTCAATGACTGACCTTCATTGTCAATCCAGTATATATCACATTGAAGCACTTTCCTCTCTGTCCTCAAAAAAATATTTATTCGGTCCGTTCCAGAAAAACATAATGTCGGTTCACATACTGAGCAAATCTGAATCATTTCCAGAAAGTTTGGGAACTTCGGTTAGGAATGTTGGACAGCCACATAGCTCTATGATTCAGGTTGGTACTATTGATGGCTACAATTGTTCTGATTATAGCAGGAGCATCAATAGGCTCTTACATGGGCAATCATCAAGGCGCGTGAGCGAGGATTCATCTGTATGTTCTAGCAAAAGTTGGAGACACTTTCAGTTGTCTCGTTCTTTCTCTTATTCTACAGCTGCTGCTCCAGATGCGTCCTTTTACGGTGCACCACGATGCGATCAACTTGTTGACTTAAACAATAAACAGGTACAAATATTGCATCTAACAAAAATGTACAACTCCCTTCTATTCATACCATTTCTTTATTCAAATCATATTACCATTGTTTTTATTTTTATTTTGGCTTAACTGATGGTTACCACTTTATTTAGCACTAGATATATCTTTGTTGATATATGTTTTTTTTAAGGTCAAGTTTGAGTCCGTATATGTTTTATTGAATGTCAAGTTTGAGTCCAGTATTTGCCTTTATAATTACTATAAAGATGCTTACTTAAGATATCCAAATCAAGACATCTTGGTGTATGCCAGTTAACAATCTCGCTCCAGAATCTATTAGAGGCCCCCAACGATACAATGATTTTCATGATGCTCGAAGATTTTGTACAAGAATGATTACATAATCTTCCCTTTGTGCCCATTCATAGTGATGCGGAGCAGAGACGAGCACGAGTTTTGGTCCCGTTCTGGGCTGATTTGGCGATTTACCGTATATGGCGTGCCCGGATCGATGATCAGACTCCGCAGATGTGTCCGGATCCGCGTCGCGAGTCAAAAACATATATTAGTTTATTATTTTTGGTTCATTAATCATGTATTTTAGTGGTCTCTCCCACCGGCCAATCATATCTGTTGATTGAGATGCCCTAGTGTTTCTTTTATTATAAATATTGGTCTAAGAGGCAGAACCAAGTCATTGCAGAATTTGGAGGCTCTTCTTCCCGTATTCCAGCGATCACCCCTCGGTGTCAACGCCGTGGAGCCCTAGGTGACGACTCTTAGGTTGGCTTCTCTTCCCCAAACCCTTCCCCTACCTCTAGCCTTCATTTTCCACCCCTCACACCACTTGTCCAGCCGCCGACAGCCCTCCAAACTTCTCCCAAAACCCGCCGGCCTGCTGCCTTCTTGCAGCCCAGTCTGCCACCCTCCCCTCTCCAAGCCGCTCACTGCTCTTCGTGGGACCACCTCCAAATCGCCCTAATTCTCTAGATCAATTCAGATCTGAGAATTCCATCCCCCGATATGTTATTTTCACCATTCATATTTCCTTTTTTGCTCGGATCCGCTCCCAAATATCGGATCCACCCTTCCTGTGGCCGGATCTACCCTTTTCTCACCCGATCTCATCACTTACCACCGAGGACAGCCAACACCTTCATTGTGACGTTGCCGGTTCCAACTCCGATCGCCGATCTACACATCCGGACCCTAATTTTTCAGTGTCTCGGTTCAGCCTGCTACTTTGTGAGTTATTTTGTGCTATTAGAATATTTGATTTGACATTTTCATTGGTGAATAAATATATGTGCTGTGATTCGTGCTCGTAGAAATTGTTTCGGTCCTCTAGTAATTTGCAGGAGGAGACATTCTCCACGTGCTTTGCTTTGACCCTTCGAGCGGAGGTAGTCATTATAAATTGCCAAAATTAATTAACTGTTTTTCAATTTCAAATATTTACGTGGAGTTAAAAATTATCATTGCTCAAATTTATTTGTCGAGATATCGATGATTACATTGCATTTAGGTTCACATTAGTGTGTCACTCTTGCACTATCCCCTAGCGTCGTAGGTTTTGTGCACTCTAGCCTACCCCTACATCATTTTGGTATCCGAGGCAAGGTTAGGTCATTTGCATTCTTCATAGTGGTAGGTTTTAAATAGTCGTTGAGTTCATTTATGTCTAGTTTTCACCGACGACAGTCTTCCCTATCTAGGTATCCTGAGTGTATTTATATCCGACCTCATAAAACCCCTTTAAAGGAACCTTCATGTTATCATTATGATTATCGTCATTCCCCGAACACCACTCCTAGAGATCGTGTCGACGCCTCGACACAATCCCATTATGTTAGAGGCGATCACCACGACGAGAGATCTTTACGTCTTCATCATTACACCTCTCCGCAATATCATGATGATCGAATTGAATATCGTTCAGGTAATCGCCGCTACACATCTCATCTTGAAGTGGAACCTGGGTTGGGATATGAGCGACCTCCACTGCACGTTCACAGGACCCATATGCACCCACGAACACAATCTGATTATGTTAGGAACTACTGTCTAAACGACCCTCAGGAACGCTAAAGAGGTCACCATCGGTAGTATCACGGTACATGTCAAGACCCTTTCAGTATTCCACCAACAGAGTTACCTGAGGTTGAATTTTTGCGATTAGTTCTTGACCGCTTTGATCTCTTAGAAGCTCAATTTGAGCACCTAAGATCTACATTACGAAGAAAGCCTAGGGATTTGGGTCAAGCCACCGATGCAACGAGTAGTGCTCCCACCGAGATAAGAGACCCGACACTTAGTTTTGATCATTCTCAATTTGATGAGATTCAGTGCTCATGTGATCTTGAGGTTGAATCTGATCATGATCTTATGATACAGGTGGAGAGTGATACTAGCATGACTAGTGAGCGTGGTCACGTGAGTGAGGGCGAGCGACCCAGTGACGTTGTGATGGTATACCCATCCTTTTCACCTCACCTTGACCTAGTGTCCCCTTTGAACAAAGACAGTTCTCAACACTATATCGATTGATCCACACTTGAGTCTGGACACCCCCTACTCTTCTCTTAGTACTATCTCGAGTCACTCCACTACTGAGAGTCGAGAGTATAGTGTTGAATTCATAGTAGCTGCCTCACCCACTTACGAGGACACTACCTCTATCAGCGATACTCATCTGAGGACCTTCCCATTATTAATGAACTCATTGTTGAACCTCCAGATAAGTCTCCTGATGAGTCACTACTCCCTTGGGAGGTTCACGAGGCTAGCGTTGACTTTGTTGTGAGTGTCATACTTGCTCCCACAGACACTACTGTTATTGGTGCCCTCCTCGTGGTGGACTATCCTATCATTATCGACCTCTTCGGGATCAAGTCCCCGAGAGGCTCATTTGACAAGCCTTCCCTCCTACACTTGAGTGATGGATCGTGTATCCGTACTAGTGATCATCTCACACATGATGACGTTTGGTATACACCCCCTGGTGAGCTATATCATTTGAGAGGTACCCATCACACTAGAGCTCCACACTATTTTGTCACCCTCTACGTCGTCTCCATGGGCGATGACGTCGGTCACCCCTGATTTTTCTATCGACCATCCGGTAAGCCTCCTGATAGGCCACCCCGTGTTAGTAATATCCAATTCCTTGTCAGGCCTTCTCTTAGATAGTGCGTCGAGTATGTTATGCCCTATGTGCATCACTCGCTTCATTTGCATGAGTCAGTTAGGTCACTTGTTCATCATTTGCATGCATTACATGAGTCGGTTCACCGACGAATAATAAAGAGCAGTGAAAACTATAAAACTCATGCAAATAAGCGAAGGCGAGAACAAGTGCTTAATGAAGGCGAGAAAGTAACAGCGCGAGTCCGCCCTAAGAGGCTCCCCTCGGGGCCTGCCAAAAAGCTAAGCACCAGGCGAATGGGTCCTTACTCAATTATTAGCCGTATTGGGACAAACGCTTACCGGCTCGATATCCCGACATGTATGAGAATTCATTCAGTGTTTAATGTTAAAGATCTGAAGCCGTACGACGAGTCTCATGAGTATGTGGACCCGAACAGTGGAGATGACCATCCCCCCCTCCCCCACTTTCGTTGCCTTACCACTCTCATGCTCCACCTACGTCTGATAGCCACTACAACCCATCCACTACTCACACCCTTCCACCTGTGAATTCGTCTTCTTTGGTTTCACCACCGGCACTGCCGATCGCACCGGGTTCCACCCTTCAAGAGATGAGCGATGAGAGCATCACAGAGTTCAGATTCCACCAGTTTGTTCCTACTTCAGATGGGCCGCGCTGTCGCTACTTGGTACATTGGCGGGACCGCCCCGATGCAGTTGACGCTTGGATACTTGCAGCAGAGTTTGATCGATTCGTCCCTGGACTTCGACTTCAGCACGACCGTCTCCATTCACCGGAGATGACAACTTTTCAGTCAGGGCGAGTTGATGGGCGAGGACACTCTTCTGTCGACGACACTTGGACGACTCCCGGCGGACCTCTTCGAGTTGTACCTGACATTCATCGAGAGAATTCAGATCCCAGTTCATTGAGAGATGAATTCTTTCAAGCCGGGGAGATTGATGCAGAGCAGAGACGAGCACGAGCTTTGGGCCCGTTCGGGTTTGATTTGGCGACTTACCATATATGGCGTGCCCGGATCGACGACCGGACTACACAGATGTGTCCGGATCCGCGTCGCGAGTCAAATACATATATTAGTTTATTATTTTTGGTTCATTAATCATGTATTTTAGTGGCCTCTCCCACCAGTCAATCATAGCCGTTGATTGAGATGCTCTAGTGTTTCTTTTATTATAAAAATTGGTGTAAGAGGCTGAACTCAGTCATTACAGAATTTGAAGACTCTTCTTCCCGGATTCCAGCGATCACCCCTCGGTGCCGACGCCGCGGAGCCCTAGGTGACGACTTCTAGGTTGGTTTCTCTTCCCCAAACCCTTCCCCTACCTCTAGCCTTCATTTTCCACCCCTCACACCACTTGTCCAGCCGCCGACAGCCCTCCAAACTCCTCCCAAAACCCGTCGGCCTGTTGCCTTCCTACAGCCCAGTCCGCCACCCTCCCCTCTCCAAGCCGCCCACTCCTTTTCGTGGAACCACCTCCAAATCGCCCTAATTCTCTAGATCAATTCAGATTTGAGAATATCAGCCCCCGATTCGTTATTTTCACCATTTATATTTCATTTTTTGCCTGGATCTGCTCCCAAATATCGGATACACCCTTCCCGTGGCCGGATCTACCCTTTTCTCACCTAATCTTATCATTTACCGCCTAGGACAGCCACCACCTTCATTTTCACGTCGCCGGTTCCACCTCCGATCGCCTATCTACACATCCAGATCCTAAATTTTCGGTGCCTCGGTTCAGAGTTATTTTGTGCTATTGGATTATTTGATTTGACATTTTTATTGGTGAATAAATATATGTGTTGTGATTCTTGCTCGTAGAAATTGTTTCGGTCCGCTAATAATTTGCAGGAGAGATTCGCTGCGTGCTTTGCTTTGGCCCTCCGAGCGGAGGAAGCCATTATAAATTGATAAAATTAATTAACTGTTTTTCAATTTCTAATATTTGCGTAGAGTTAAAATTATCATTGCTCAAATTTTATTTGTCGAGATATCGACGATTATATTGTATTTAGGTTCAGATTAGCGTATCACCCTTGCACTATCACCTAGCGTTGTAGGTTTTGTGCACCCGTAGCCTACCCCTACATCACATAGCTGCGGCGAATTCAAGTAGTTGCTAGTGACACACTTCGCCGACGTGAAGAAAGTAAAGGGAAGTCCCAAAACCTTCTTTGATTTAAAGCAATGTGCCATGAAGTCCCTTCACAAATTCATCAATTTCTATGAATAGGGAGGGACAGGTTTGATGTGAACTTGTGCTCCGCCTTGCGATGAGTGAAACACCCCAGTATACATCCACATTTTAAAGTGATTTTAGAATGGATACATAGATGCCCAAAGCCTCGTTCCCATATCATCCGGTTAAATAAGTACACATATTATTAAATTTCTTACAGTTTAGGTGCCAGGTTGAGAATATAATCCAACATCGAGAAACTCGTGTGGTCTTATTTACTTAATATCGATCATGAGCCCTCTATCTCTTATCAATTAGTCTTAAGGTTGAATTCATAATTTCTAACAACCAACATCTTACACTTTACTATTTTCTAAATAATCGTAAAAGGTTTGAGTTTCTTTTGAATAGTATTGTTGGAATGTGTATCTATGTTTCAACATGTTCTACAATCAGTGTCAGTGTCGACAATGCAACGAGTATTTAAGTCAGTTGGAAGTTGAGTTCAATGAAAGAGGTGAAAAAATGTAGTTCTAAATCAAGGCTTGATACTTTTATCAACTTTGTAATGAAACAAAAGAAAATAAATTGAACTTGAAAGAGTCAAGTAAATCAGAGAAGTATAAGAACATTGAAAGTTGTTTAACTGAAGGTTAGCTAATCACCAGGAGGGGGGCGAATAAGTCTTTGAAGTTTTATTTGTTCTTTTGCTGATTTCAAATTAATCTATCTAGAGCTTGTCCTTAGATCCTGCAATAAGAATGAAAACAAGCAACACAACAAACACACAATGATTTATAGTGATTCTCCAATTGGGTACATCCATTTTCCCTCTCACCTATCCAACTTATTTGTTGGACTAGACACAAACTCCACCAATATGCTCCTCAGAGCTTACACCTCAGGCCCTCAGCCTTATACACAGATTCTTCACTGAATCCAAACTCAGAACCACAAGGGTTTCTACCTCAGAGCCCTGCAGACCTCCTGCAGCTCAGTGATCCACTGATCACCTACCTCAGCCTTATTTCTAAGGCCTACAACTCAGGCTCTTCAGCCCTACAGCTTCAGACACACAACCCTACTCTCAGAGTGCTGCAACACTCCTACAACTCAGTACCCTTCCAGGTACCTACAACTCAGCCTCCTCCAAGGCCTACAACTCAATGACACACTTGTCACCTATAGCTCAGTGACTCTCCAGTCACCTACCTCAGGCACAAGATCTTACACTCAGGTTGGGAGGACAACCCTACCTCAGATCCACACTTGGATCCTACCTCAGAGAGCAACAATCTCCTACCTCAGACAATTAAGCCCTACAGCTCAGATCCACTCTTGGATCCTACCTCAGTTCCCCAACAGGGCACATACCTCAGTGACTAATTAGTCACTTACCTTAGGCACATAGTGCCCTACACTGAGATTCAGATAAACTGAATCGTACAGGAAGTGAATACAAAAAGTAATCTCTGAGTCTACCTTGCTGGACTGAGCAGATATCAGTTTAGCACTCTTGTTGTAGAAGGAATTAGTCCTCTTCTACAACCAACACTTTTCTGCTGTACAGATGAACAGCTATCACCTTGCTGAATGGATGAATCAGCTTCTCTGTTCTAGAGAGAACTATCTTGCTGAACTTGAAAAGCTTCAGCAATCTTCCTTTGCTTTTCAGGCTATCTCTGCTGGACTTAAGCTTTCAAGCTTAATGGAGACGAAGATGTCCAGCCGCCTCTAGTTTTCTCTTGTATTTTCTGCGTTTGTTCTCCGTCGTTTTTCGTTGCCCTAATCCATTTTCTTTTTTCCTTTTTATATGCACTAATTTGAATCAACGACACAAATGTGTGTGGGCCCATCCAAGGATTGGTGAGCCCCACCTCTTTCAGAAAAGGACAAAGCAGCTTTCGGCGCCACTGCAGCTTTCCCGCAACGACTACATGTAAGTTGATTTTGATGACGTCAGCAATGGTTATCACCATCTGGACTTGGAAAATATTTCAGAAATTCATAAAGCGTTGAGTGATGTTAAGTCACTCAACCCCATCAGTCTTGGCTCTCAGCGCTTCTGGACTTGTGAATTTTCTCTGGATTTGTCTCAGCGGTTCTATCTCAGCGTTCTCAGCGGTTTCTTATTAATAGCTGAGACAAGCTTTTGTCTCAGCGCTTTTTGTCTCAGCGGTCTCAGCGATTTCTTATTAACAACTGAGACAAGCTTCTGTCTCAGCGCTTTCTTCTCAGCAGTCTCAACGTTTTATTCTTAACTGCTGAGACTTCCTTCTGTCTCAGCGCTTTCTTCTCAGCGGCCTCAACGCTTTCTTCTCAGCGGACTCAGCGCTTTTTTCTCAGCTATATCAGCTGTCTCAGCGCTTTTTGGCTCAGTCAGTTTTTCTGGCTTTAGCTGCGTTCGACGATCTGTGGGCTGAGCTCGACAAACTCTGATCTTTTCAGCGGTCTCAGCGCTTTTTGCCTTAGTCAATTTTTCTGGCTTTAACTCGACAAGTGTTGAGCTGAGCTCGATGATCTGTAAGCTGAGCTCGACGAACTACTAAATGAGCTCGACGAACATCAAGCTGAGCTCGACGAACTTTGAATCCCGAGCTCTTGAGCTTATCCCAAGGAATGTTGAGCCGAGCTCGACGACCAACGAGCTGAGCTCGACGAACTGCGAGCTGAGCTTGACGAATTTTGAGTTTACCACCAAACTTATCTTCTTCACCTGTCCAGTCATGGACTACCTACATGCAAGAACTAGAGCACTCATCAAATACATTATGTGTGTATGTCATTGACCCGTTTGACTTCTTATAAATCTGGGATATTGAGATCAATAGACCCAACAATCTCCCCATATTTGAAGAAGTCAAAACAATACAGGTCAATGACAACACATCATATTCATCTTAGACAAAATTTAACATTAGTAGAGTGTAGAAAAGTTATCAGATTACCATATTTCTGCAGCCTGTGGAGAATTACTTACTCCCCCTGGCATGCTGCCATTCATACTATTTCACCTGTCTATTCTTCTTACCCCTTTGACTCCCTTTGAATATATCCTCCCCCTTTTTGACTTCTGCAATAGGAAGCATTCTGTGGGGTTTTTCTCTCCCTATCCGTCTGGAGTAGTTCTTCCACTTTGACTCAATCCAGTTCAGCTCTTTTCATATTCTGTTGGGCTAGCTCCCCCTCAACAGTTGTACACTATCTTCATAAACTGGAGGAAGAGCATGTTCTACTTGCAAAATAAACAGTGCAACATATGGTAGAAGAGAGAATTGAAACTACACAAGATTCAACATACCCAATTCAAATTTGAAGGTGTTGAACTTGACTTTATCTAGTGGCTTAGTGAAGATATCAGACACTTGCTTGTCTGTGGAGATAAACTCAAGGAAGATGTCTTCCCTTTCCACATATTCTCTAATAAAATGATACCTAATTTTTATATGTTTAGTCCTGCTATGGGAGACATGATTCCTAGCTATAGAAATTACACTAGTAGAATCACAAAAGAGTGGAGTTCTACTTATCTGAATATTGTAGTCCTGAAGTTGATGCTGGATCCACAACAACTAAGCACAACAGCTTCCAGCTGAAATATACCATAACTCTGCTGTTGATATTGCAACACTTGTTTGTTTCTTGCTGCTCCAAGAGACAAGCCTTCCACCTCGAAATTGACAGGAGCCAGAAGTGCTCTTCCTGTCCTTCTTGCAGTCTACAAAATCTACATCTAAGTAGCCTGTTAGTTCAAATTCCCCATTCCTGGGGTACCATAAGGCAAGATCTGGGGTGCCCTTAAGATATCTCAAGATTCTTTTCACACCAGTGTAGTGTGACTGTTTAGGGCAGACCTGATACCTAGCACAGACACATGTTGCATACATAATGTCAGGCCTACTTGCAGTGAGGTAGAGAAAAGAGCCAACTATACCTCTATACAGAGTTTGATCAATAGGCTTTCCTGGATCATCTTTGCCTAAAGGCATACTTGAGCTCATGAGAATTCTTATGGTGGAAGCATTCTACATGTCATATTTCTTGATTATCTACCTGGTGAACTTTGACTGTGATATGGATAGACCATCATCAGTCTGTTTTACTTGGAGTCTCAAGAAAAATTTCAGTTCACCCGTACTACTCATCTCAAACTTCCCCTACATAAGTTTTGTAAACTTCCTGCAGAGGTTGTCATCAGTAGAACCAAATATTATGTCATCAACATAAATCTGAACTAGGATAATCTTGCCCTTAGATTCCCTTAGAAATAAGGTCTTGTCTATCTTCCCCCTGAAGAATTTGTTCTCAATGAGGAAGGTAGACAATGTCTCATATTATGCTCTTGGGGCTTGCTTGAGCCCATAAAGAGCTTTCCTAAGTCTATATATAGCAGTAGGAGAGATAGAATCTACAAAACCTGGAGGCTGCTCGACATAAACCTCTTCATTCAAGTCTCCATTCAGGAAGACAGACTTGACATTCATCTGGAATACCTTCAATCCCTGGAAGGCTGTAAATGCAAGGAACAGTCTGATTGCTTACAACCTTGCAACTGGAGCAAAAGTTTGATCATAATCAATCCCCTCTTCCTGTCTATAACTTTGACAACCAGTCTAGCTTTATTCTTTATTACAATGTCATTTTCATCAAATTTATTTCTGAAAATTCACTTGACTCCAATGACACTGTGTCCATCTGGTCTGAGAACCAGCTTCCAGATCTTGTACCTTTTGAACTGGTTCAGTTCTTCTTGCATTGCACCAATCCAGAATTGGTCTTGATTTGCTTCTTCAAATTTCTTGGGCTTTTCTTGTGACAGGAAGCTGGAATAGAGAGCTGTGTTGAGACTCCTGCTTCTGTTCTGTATACCTTGGCTAGCCTCACCTATTATCTGATCTGGAGGATGATCTCTCAGATATCTGACTGCTGGGGGCAGCCTAACTGCTTCCTGCTGATTACCATTTTCTTCAGCAGGTTGGTCTTCATTTTCAGTTTGACTGTCCTGTGCTTGCTCTGGACAGCATCCCTCTTCACATTCTTCTTGCATAGCTGAGTCTTTATCTTTGATGGAGAGCTTTTCCATTATGACTTCTGTACCTGCAGAGCTAGGCAAAGAGCTTGACAGTTCACTGTCAATCAAGCATGACTAATCAAACACTACATGGACAAATTCTTCTACAACTTGATTTGTTAAGTTATAGACTCTATATGCCCTATTATTATTGCTGTACCCAACAAAGATCCCATCATGAGATTTGACAGGAAACTTAGTCACTTTTGACTTACCATTGTTCATGATGAAACACTTGCAACCAAAGATCCTGAAATAGGATATGTTTGGTTTTCTGCCCTTCAAGATCTCATAAGGAGTCTTCTTGTGCCATTTGGTGATAAAAACCCTATTGAGCACATGACATGCAGTATTAACTGCCTCAACTCAGAAATATTCGGGCAGAGAGATGTCACTCAATAATGTTCTCTCAGCTTCTATGAGTCCTGTTTTTCCTCTCAGTTAACTCATTTTGCTGGGGTGTTCTTGGAGAGCAGAATTTTTGATGAATCTCTTGCTCTTCACAGAATGTAGTCATGACAGCAGATTGAAATTCAGTTTCATGGTCACTTCTTATTTTGACCACAGAGCATGCAAGTTCATTCTGAATCTGTCTGACAGGATTCATGAAGACATCAAGGTTTTCATCCTTTTTTCTAAAAAAGAACACCCAAGTAAACCTAGAATAGTCATCAACTAACACAAAGGTGTAGACCTTCCTACCTCGACTATAAACATGCATAGGACCAAACAAATCCATATACAGGAGATATAAGCATCTCACTGAGTCCTTGACCCCAATGCTCTTGAAAGAGGTCTTAGTATGCTTACCCTTTTAGCAAGCAACACAGAAACCCTACTTGGAGCATTTTATTTTGAGACCATTCCTAACTAGCTCATCACTGAATAGCTGACCAATGGTCTTATAATTCAAATGAGCCAGTATCTTGTGCCATTGAACACAATATGAGACTTTGTCATTTGCAACTAGGCATATAGGGGAACCATTATTTAAGCAAGAAAAGTTTAAGCAATAGACATTCCCACTCCTAGTGCCTGTTAAGATGACACTTTGGTCACTTAACCTCTTGATGTGACACTTATCCTTGTGGAAAGAAATGTCATAACAAAGATCACATAGTTGACTTATGCTTATGAGGTTGTGTTGCAACCCCTCCACATAAACCACCTTTGTGATGATGATTATGCCATTTGAGATATTACCACAACCTTTGTTTATCCCCTTGTCAGAGCCTCCAAAGATGACCTTGAGTCCATTCTTTACTGGAGTGAACTCATTCAATAGCTCCTTTGTTCCAGTCATGTACTTGAAACATCTACTGTCTAAGTACCATTTAGGGGAATTGGTACTTGAACTAACCTGAAAAGAACACAAATCACCTTACCTTAGGACCCCAATTTCTGTTGGGTCCTAGGTTCACATTAGTCTGAAAATAACCATGCGTTCCTGCAGAATTTCTGACAGGCTGGCAACCTCTGGACACTGAAGGATTGTGCCAACAATATACAACATAGTGACTCACTTTGCCACAACACCAGCACTCATAGATATTGTATCTCCTTTTCTGTTTGAGACCAACATTAGGCTGTACTGCTCCCTGAACAGTGGGGAGATGTGCTGCTCTATACTTCTGTTTTCTTTCAGCAGCCGTTTGACTGAAGGACAGTCTTTCAGCTGCCTGTTTTGGACTTTTCTGAGAATCAACAGCTGCATGTCTCTTTTCAGCTATCATGCATCTGATAACATCTGAGATTGTCATTCCAGCCATGCCAAAAGACTCACCTTGAGTCACTACTTTTGCTGGATGGTTTAGATTCACTGCAACAACATTATCTTTGGGTTTTGGGGTTGGGGCACCAAAACAAATGGTGCAGGATGGGCCATTTGAATTTCCTCATGGGGAGCCTTAAAGGCTCTCACATGGTTGTATCTTCCACCTTGGCTAGGGCCACATTGGTTCATACCAGTGGATCTGTCATTCTCCCAGTGATCATAATAGCTTTCATGGTCATACCTGTTAGAAGACAACAACACTCTGAAAAGAAATTTGAGGCAATGAGGCTAGAGGCACACCTGGTGCCTTCCCTTTTCCCTTTCTTTTTGGATTGGAAGGTTTAGCAGGTCCCTTAAATTTCAACCCTTTCTTACCAGCTTGGGTAAGGTAGGTGTCAATTAAGGGTAACACAGTGTTTGACTTAAAAAATTTGGTCACTAGCAATTTCTCATTTAAGAGATCATTTTCAAGTTTTTGGATAAGTTTTTCATTTGAGACTCTTACCACAGACTCACTGTCAATGATCTCCTTGAGCTGGGCTGCTTGTGCAGCCATGTCAGTGTTGACTTTTTCTTGGTCTTCACACTTGCTTTTAATACTAAGAAGCTCTTTTGTCTGTCTCTTGGCAAGAAGCTTGCACCTCTTGAATGCCTCAAGAAGTTCTCCATACTTTGCAATCATGGAGTTGACATCATCCTCAGAGTCTGAACCCCTTCATCTCTTGATGATTGAGCTTCAGAGTCTGAGCCAGGCTCATGATTTGAAATAAAAGATTGTGATTTAGCATTTACCTGAGTCTGACCAGGCAGATCCTGGCTGCTTTCTTCATCTGTCATTTCCATCAATCCATTACATTGGGCATCTTATTCTTTATCTTCATCCACCTCTGAGTCACTATCTGAGTGAGACAGAGGGGCCCTGATCCCTATTCTAGCAGCAGGGTATTCTTCAGGTTCTTCTTCAGCAACAACTATTATCCCAATGTAGGTTTCTTCTTCTTCACTGTCTGACCCGAAGGAGTCAGATCAGGTCTTTTCCTTCTTGGTCACAAATGACTTCTCTTTCTTCTTTTCCTTGTAGTGTTTCTTCATTCATTCCTCTTTCCTCTTCACTGGGCAGTCAACAACTACATGCCCAGGTTTGCTGCAGCAGAAATAAATAATATTAGAGGAAGATTGTTTATTAGAGTTTGGAGCATATTTGTCCTCCTTAGAGGATTTCCTTCTGTGCTGTGAGGAGGAGGATGACCTTCTGTTCTTCCAATGCCCCTTCTTCATGAGTTTCTGGAATTGCCTGGAGAAGGCAGCAAGATACTCATCAGATATTTGACTGTCAGAGGAGCTGGACCTTGAGCTCTCAGATTCTGACTCAGCACTTCTCCTGACTGGAGAGGTCTTCCTTCTGCTCCTGGTTGAAGCATCAGCTCTGAAGGCCATAGATTTCTCCTTGCTCTGTGACTTATTGCTCTTCTCTTCTTCTTCTTTCCTTGCTACAAACTGCATCTCATAAGACAGTAGTTTTCCAAACAGGGTTGGAGGTGGAGTGTCAGCTAGCTTGCCCATCTCCTTGATGACACAAATCTTTGTGTCCCAATCCTTTGTAAGGGACCTGAGAAATTTGTCATTCAGCTCATAGGTGCTGAAGACCCTTCCATATGTTCTCAGTTCATTAACAATTCTGAAAAATCTTTCAAAACTTTCAGCAATGCCCTCAGACTTTTCTTATCTGAAGGACTCATACTCCTGGTTGATCATGGATTTTGTCATCCCTCACCTCTTCTGAACCTTCCATGAACACAACTCGGGTGTCCCACATCTCCTTGGAGGTCTTGCAGTGCACCAGATTCGGGAATGCAGAATCATCTACTGTACTGACAATGATATTTTGAGCTCTCTTGTCCATGAAGGCAAGGATGAGCTGATCTTTGTTTATTTATTCATAAGACTTAGGAGTCTGGATGTTGGCATCCAGAACTGAGATCTTCTTTGGGATGAAAGGTCACTCTTTGACTGTGATATAGATCCTAGGGTCAGCAGCTTCCATGAATAGCCTAATTCTTTCCTTCCAGAGGCCAAAGCCTTCCTAGAGGGGGGGGGGAATTGGTTTTTGAAGTTTTATTAGTTCTTTTGCTGATTTCAAATTAATCTATTTAGAGCTTGTGCTTAGATCCTGCAATAAGAATGAAAACAAGCAACACAACAAGTACACTGATTTATAGTGGTTCCCCAATTCGGTACATTCACTTTTCCTCTCATCTATCTAACTTATTTGTTGGACTAGACACAAACTCCACCAATATGCTCCTCAGAGCTTACACCTCAGACACTCAACCTTATACACAGATTTTTCACAGAATCCAAACTCAGAAGCACAAGGGTTCTTACCTCAGAGCCCTGCAGAGCTCCTACAACTCAGTGATCCACTGATCACCTACCTCAGCCTTATTTCTAAGGCCTATAACTCAGACTCTTCAGCCCTACAGCTTCAGGCACACAGCTCTACTCTCAGAGTGCTGCAACACTCCTACAACTCAGTACCCTTCCAGATACCTACAGCTCAACCTCCTCCAAGGCCTACATCTCAGTGACGCACTTGTCACCTACAGCTCAGTGACTCTCCAGTCACATACCTCAGGCACAAGGCCCTACACTCAGGCTGGGAGGACAGCCCTACCTCAGATCCACACTTGGATCCTACCTCAAAGAACAACACTCTCCTACCTCAGGCAATTAAGCCCTGCAGCTCAGATCCACTCTTGGATCCTACCTCAGTACCCCAACAGGGCAATTAAGCCCTACAGCTCAGCTTGAATGAGGAGATTAGTTTATTGAGACAAATAATAGTTAAGAGTTAGTTAAATATCCCAAGGGAAGAAATCTATTGTTGGTAAAAGACAGTGATACAAAGATAGTGTAGCTGACAAGTATAAAGCTTGACTCAATGGAAATAGTACAAATAAGAGTAAGGAGTTAATTACAAAAGACATTGGATAAATTCTCTGCAATAAAGCTATCAAAAAAGTTAACTCTACTTGCGAATAGCAAATATATTGATTTTCACTTTTGCCCTATTTATGGAAAGATGATGTTATTGATTTTATATCTCGGATAAGTGAATATCAGATTGCAGATATTTTGATAAAGTCCCTAAACCACGCTGCTTCTACAAAACTATGAATCATATTTGCAATTTGCTCTTCAATATGTCATCTAACAGAGAGTGTTTGTTGTAGGCTGTCAAGGCCTATTCAAAATATGATTTCTGTAGACATCAGTTTAAGTCAAAATTAGTAACTTCAATTAAGTCAATTGTTGCATCAAATTATGAATTATACAGTTTGTGCATATCTTTAGGAGTAGTTATAATATGATTAGAGGACGAGTTAGTGGTCTTATTCTAAATCTAATAATCTGTATTTGTTCTTTGGCGCATTGAATGAAGGATATATAAGTGTTTGGGGTTACTGGCAAGATGCACCCCGAATTGTAGGGTTTTGACAAAGTGCTTCTTAAATTGTTAATATTACAAAATAGATCCTCCGCAATTAGAAAAAGACCGACAAAATGCACCCCACCAGTGTGCAAAGTGCCAGCCTTTTGCTGGACTTGAGCTTTCAAGCTTAATGGAGAAGAAGATGTCCAACCACCTCTAATTTTCTCTTGTATTTTCTGCGTTTGTTCTCCGTCGTTTTTCGTTGCACTAATTGTTTTTCTTTTTCCTTTTTATATGCGCTAATTTGAATCAACGACACAAATGTGTGTGAGTCCAGCCAAGGATTGGTGTGTCCCACCTCCTTCAGAGAAGGACAAAGCAGCTTTCGGCGCCACTGCAGCTTTCCCGCAACGGCTAAATGTAAGTTGACTTTGATGACGTCGGCAATGGTCATCACCATCTGGACTTATAAAATATTTCCGAAATTCATAAAGCGTTGAGTTATGTTAAGTCACTAAACGTCATCAGTCTTGACTCTCAGCGCTTCTGGACTTGTGAATTTTCTCTGGATTTGTCTCAGCGGTTCTGTCTCAGCCGTCTCAGCGGTTTCTTATTAACAGCTGAGACAGGCTTCTGCCTCAGCGCTTTCTGTCTCAGCGGTCTCAGCGGTTTCTTATTAACAGTTGAGACAAGCTTCTGTCTCAGCGCTTTCTTCTCAGCGCTTTATTCTTAACTGTTGAGACAACCTTCTGTCTCAGCGCTTTCTTTTCAGGGGTTTTAACACTTTCTTCTCAGCGGTCTCAACGCTTTCGTCTCAGCTATCTCAGCTGTCTCAGTGCTTTTTGCCTTAGTCAGTTTTTCTGGCTTTACCTGCGTTCGACGATCTGTGGGCTGAGCCCGACGAACTCTGATCTTCTCATCAGTCTCAGCGCTTTTTGCCTTAGTCAATTTTTCTGGCTTTAGCCCGACAAGTGTAGAGCTGAGCTCGACGATCTGTAAGCTGAGCTCGACGAACTGCTAACTGAGCTCGACGAACATCAAGCTGAGCTCGACGAAATTTGAATCCTGAGCTCTTGAGTTTATCCCAAGGAATGTTGAGTTGAGCTCGACGACCAGCGAGCTGAGCTCGACGAACTGCGAACTGAGCTCGACGAATTTTGAGTTTACCACCAAACTCATCTTCTTCACCTGTCCAATCATGGACTACCTTCATACAAGAATTAGAGCACTCATCAAATACATTATGTGTGTATGTCATTGACCCGTTTGATTTCTTACAAATCTGGGATATTGGGATCAATAGACCCAACAAACGTAATGTTTTATTGTAAAATTCAAGTATCAGAGGTAAAAGATGCTCTAAATAAGATGAAGAATAGAAATGCGGTTGAACCAGAGGATATACCCATCAAAGTATGAAAATTTCTAAGAAATGAAGGAATTTTGTGCCTTACATATTTTTTTAATAAAATACTGAAGTCAAATAGAATGTCAAACAAATGGAGAGAAAGTATTATGGTACCTTTGTATAAGAATAAAGAAGATATACAAAATTGTGTTAATTATAGAGGAATTAAATTGATGAGTCATACCATAAACTATGAGAACGAGTAATAGAAAGAAGATTAAGACGAGAGACTAACATCTCGAAGAATCAATTTGGATTAATGTCAGAGAGGTTGACCATGGAAGCTATACATCTCTTGAGGAGACTCATTGACAACTATCGAGAAGAAAACAAGATTTGCATATGTTGTTTATTGATCTTGAGAAAGGCTTATGATAGAGTTCCAAGGGAGATCTTATGGAGAGTTTTAGAAAAGAAAGATGTAAATGTACCATATATTAACATAATCAAAGATATGTATACAAATTCAGTGACAAGGGTGAGGATATCTAGAGGATTAACACAGGAATTCCCTATTATTGTTGGATTACATCAAGGTTTAGCTTTAAGCCCTTATCTTTTTACCCTTATCTTAGATGAGCTCACCACATATCCAACAAGCAATACCTTGGTGTTTATTGTTTGCGAATGATATCGTTTTGGTTGATGAGACATGCAGGGGTGTAAACGCAAAACTTGAATCTTGGCGATGTACTTTAGAAAAGAAAGGTTTTAGGTTGAGCAGGGCAAAGGAGTATATGAAGCTTAAATTTAGCAGTACAAGATGGACAAATGACTTCGTTATTAAGTTGGATGACCAAGATATTTCCCGTAGTGAGTTTTTTAAATATCTTGGATCGATAGTTCAAAAAGATGGAGGTATTGATAAAAATGTGACACAAAGAATCCAAGCGGGTTGGTTGAAGTGGAGAGGCGCGTCAGGGATCATATGTGATCGTAAAGTACCATTATAACTTAAGGGCAAGTTTTACCGTACTGCAATTAGACCCGCGATGCTCTATGGTTCTGAGTGTTGGGCAGTGAATTGTGTACATGAGCAAAAACAAGGAGTTGCGGAGATGAGAATGCTTAGGTGGATGTGTGGACACACGAGATTGAATAAAATTAGGAATGAAAGTATCAGAGATAAGACAAGAGTAGCACCAATTTCAAAGACGATGTGAGAAACTCGTCTAAGATGGTTTGAACACGTACAAATGTGACCATTAGAGGCACCTGTTAGACGTTGTGAGAGTCTGGTCACTAGGCATGTTAGACGAGGGAGGGGTAGATCAATAAAGACTTTGAATGAAACTATAAAGAAAGACATGATGTACTTAGGCATTAGTGAGATTATGAAAAAAGATAGGGCACAGTGACGACAAAGGATCCATATAGCCGACCCCACTATGGTGGGATAAACACTTGAGTGTTGTTGTTGTTGTCTCCATAACTTACCACAGAACAGAGAAATTATTAGAAGGGCAAAGAGAACTAATTTTTCAACACTTCCATAATTCTTCTCTATGGACGATTAAATGATTATGGTTTATAAAGAAGGCTATTAAAACTCTAAATGTAATATTAGGAGAGCATAAATCCAACATAAGAAGCACTGGTTTAGTAACTTTTGATTTCCTTAAAAAAAGGGTGGTGCCCAATTTAGCTTTATTGTTTCTGTTTGCAGGGAATTCATGCTGTCAATCTTGGTGACAGTGGATTCATTGTTGTCAGAGATGGAAGCACCATCTTTCGCTCTCCTGTTCAACAACACAGTTTTAATTGCTGTTAACAGCTTCAGATGGACAGAGGTAGTGATCTTCCCAGTTCTGGGCAGGTTTGTTTATTCGCGCTCAGATATGCTTGCTCTTTTTTAACTGCTCTGAAAAGCTAAAACAGCTTCAGGGTTAGGTCAATTGGGAAGAGATAATGATTAGGATCCGTGTAAGAGAGCGGTGTCTATGACTCTTGTGAAAAATAGAGCTCCAGTAAGAATTAGCACTCCTACCCTTTGGTGGAAAATGGAGCTCAAAATGATGTTTTAGCTTCTCACCGCACCAAAGCTCCAAAATGGTGGCTATCCAAACACTTCCATTTCTCCGGTGAAGTAAATCAAAAACACCACCAGACCAAAAATGTGGGTATTCCATTGTTACTCCAATGAGATTTTTGATTCACCTCACTTAAAAATGGAAGTGTTTTGGTAACCTCTATTTTGGAGCTCCGATGCGGGGGGAAAGGCTAAAAAGTTCATTTTGTGCTTCATCTTCCATCAAAGGGTGTGTGCTTTATTTCTCACCGGAGTTCTATTTCTGATGTCCAAAACAGAGCCTTATAACTTGTGATGGCTAGAGGTGTGAACCACTATAAGCTTAAAAGCAACCAAAAATCTTTCAACCCTATCTGTTTACACTATCAAGCTTACTAAGGAGAGAAGAATAATGAACTAAAAGGAAACAATGGCTTAAGAGTGCTGCTATCTCCCGCAATTTTTCATTATTGCTCCAAAAAATACATTGAAATGATAGCCACATAGGTTAATTTTATAGTAAAGTTGGATGGTTGGGGTCTTGGGTGGTGTGCTCGATGTGCTTGGGCAACATGGGAAGGGGGTTGGTTTTGTTTATCCACCCTGACCCTCCATTCTCTCTTTCCCCTGCCTATGTTTAGAATTTTCTTGTTTTGATTATTTTTTTCCGAAGTATGAAAAAGGGATAGGAATACATTGAGGTAAGTTATACTCTATGATTTTGTAGTAGTCTATGTTGTATGATATCAATTACATACAAAAGAAACTAGTGACGCATTTAATTACATTTCAAGTAAAGGCCCCAAATCACAAATGTAGTTTTTTCTATTTAGAGGGGAGTTTTTCATAATTATTCCTTTAAAATTATTTTAGAGGTGAGGCTGGGGGAGATATTTGTTGAATTTTCCATTTTTAGGCATGGGAATAATGTAACAGGCTCGTCTGATGAAGTATATAGGGAAAAATGATTTATATATTGAGGAGTAAATATAACCGTTTTCTGATGCTTCACATGATCTGAACAGGTTTTTACTTTTCCTGTTGAATCTGGCGATGTAATAGTCGCTGGAACCGATGGATTGTTTGACAATTTGTACAACGATGAGATCAATGCCATTGTTGTTCTTGGGACGAGGATCAGATTGACACCGTTGATCACTGCTCAGAAGATCGCAGCCCTTGCTCGCCAAAGAGCACTTGACAAGAACAGGCACACACCATTCTCAGGCACTGCACAGGATGCCGGTTACCGACACTATGGCGGCAAGCTTGATTATATCACAGTGGTGGTCTCCTGCATCACTTCCTCTTAAGGGTTAAGAACTGAGAACTACCAAATTTCATTCTTTATAGCATTTGAGTTTAGAAGCTTAGGGACTTTGGAAATATATCAGTATATCCGGAAAAGGCAAAGGAAGAGTGGGTATCCTTTATAGTTACAAAATTGTAGAGATATGTTTAAAGGACTTCAACTGTTTGATTCATTTTGGGCATCTAGGATTACATTCATATCCTTTATAAGGCTATATTTGCATTTGAATGGATCAAATTCCAGTTGCCAAAAGTGAATTGGATGGCTAAGATTCTTCATTTGTAGTTCTTTTGGTGTTGTATATGCTGCTGCTCCTGATTGTGTTTCGAGATTCATTTGGAAAAGAGTTGAAATAATAGTGTTTTCTTCATATTTAGTATTCATTGTTTGAATTTATTGGTTAAAAAGAGACATTTTCTACTTTGTTTTAATATCGATGAAATTTAATTTCTTATTATTTTTAATTTTCATTCTTTCAAATCATATAGAGTTTATAATTTAAATGGATTATGATTTAGTTCTGGATGTGAGATCATTTGAGATTGAGTTTATTTTTCTCCAAAGCTTATTCCAACTCCTCAGCAGGCATAATGGCGTCAAAATTCTTAGCTCTCCTATACAAATTATCTAAAAGGCTTACTTTGGAACAGCTGTTGTGTTTATGTAGTGCCAGTGTGAAACATTTTAAGGCTGCGTTTGGCGCGGTGGTGGTGGTCGTGAACACGGTGGTCATGAACTGTGGTTCGTGAACGCCCAACCTCACTGATGGAGGACGGCGCATAGAATTTGCGTGCCTGTCGGCTTTTCTCTAGGAAATCTTAAATGTATGCAATGCTTCAATTAAAATTTTTCAAGATTTTGAGTGTGCATTGCAAATACTTTTAAAATTTAAGCAACTTTTGAAAAAAACACAATTAACTATTTCGCTTCAAAATTATATTTCTTAAAAAAATGGTTCAATTTCTAAACTCGTGAAGGAAGTTCGCAACTTTCATTATGTTTCCCTTGCCGTATCAAAACGGAAATCGTGAATTCCAAATACGTTTCATTTTGAAATTTTCGACATAGCGTTCGCTGTTAAAATTCGGGCGAGTGCCCAACAAGAATCTATTTGTCCTAATGAGAAAATTTAGACTCATATAAGAAAAAGAAAGAAACAAGTTACCCACGGAAAGAAGCGTCTTTTCGTATTCGAAATCGATGGTGTTCACGCGAGTAATTCCTCGTCACCTTTGTTCTCCCGCTCCGAGGTCGGCCGATATCGCACTCAGACACTAAGGAACTATTTCATTCACTCACACGAAAGTGGTTTCACGAAAACTCACTCACGACGTGAGGAAATCACAAACTAACAAACTAAAATTCACCCGCTCTCTCACAAGTGGCTCATGAAATCTCTAACACCCGAACTAAAATTCACTAACTCTCACGCACAAGAATGGCTCCACGAAATCTCTACTCACGAGATAAATTTTCACACTTGTCACACAAAGAGGCTACACGTAATCTCTAAGCACAAGAGCTCTTAATTCCTACCAAACCTTAATCACTCTAATCTGTAACTCCATGGTACTCACAATCCTACGACAACATTGAACCCAGGGATCAATTTCCCTTAATGGAAGCAAACAACCACATTTATTTTTTCACCTCACTGTTTACCTCTAAGAACAGCTACAGTAAAATTGATTTACTGTTCCTCTTCTCCTAAACTCCTAAACAGGGGAAAAAAACTCTCACACGTGGATCAATAACAGCAAATTCCAATTTCTCATCATCAATAATCACCTCTACACTCCTACAACTATCACACAGGAGTAGCAACCCTAAATTTCATCTACTGTTCATCACCTTCATCGACGGGAATCACACAACAACCATTAATTTTCAGGATTTTTGGCACTTTGCACCCTTAACGTTTAGTTTTGGCACTTTGCACCCTTCAAACTCTTGAATTTGACACTTTACACCCACTCTTATTTACCATGGTTTTTTATTGCGATTAAAATATAATGGGTATTTTGGTCAACAAAAATTGGCGCCTTTACTTTAGGTGGATTTTTAAATGAAATTCATGTTTTAAATTAGCAGGATCAGGATCAGCTCATTAGTTTAGGTTGCTTTTTTCTGAACATAACTCATACAACCACTTGAATATAGCCGGATGCTGTATGAGTTTTTTTTATGAAATAATCAGTCTAAACTCATACAACATCTGATTCAAGAGTTCTGAATAGAACTCATACATCCACCAAAATATTCTAATTCCTCTTAATTTGTTTTTTTATTTCCAAAAACTCACACAACCTCCGATCATTTGAAGAAAAAAAATTACAGAACAATAGCGATTTCAACAGTGTCTCTGCTGTTTTTTTTTTTAAATAATTGACAGATTTTAGAAATTATATTAGAACATAACTTCATTAGAACATATTTCAGTAATTTCAGAACTCTTACATTAGAACTCATATAACAGAACTTTAGTACTACTCCCAAAACAAGTTTCATTTCAGAACTCATACAATAGAATTGTGAACTTATATAGAACTTCTTAAATAGTAGTCAAACAGAACTTATACAGTACTCATAAACAATCAGCATTACAAAACTCCCAAAACAATCATCATTCAGTTTTTGATGGCTAATAACATATATGCAAATTATCTGGCTGATCACATATATGCAAAAGAACACTAAAAACAACAAATTATCCAAAATATAACAAAATAGCAACATATAAAGCAGTAGTCTTTGTAAACATCTGGCTGATCACATATATGTAGTGTAGTCTTCATAAACATCTGGCTGACCTACGTAGAACACCAGATTAATTTTAGGATAAATCCCATAATTGTCGTTTTCCTCAGATATTTTATTCAGGAGATATTTTGTTCAAAAGATGTAACATTAGATCGAGTACCGTCAATGAAGAATGTGATGACCCACTTAATTCGTCTTGCTCAACAACATTTGAACGTTCAGCCTTCTTTTGCACATAAATTGAATAGTATTTAAATGCATCAAAATTAATATCAATAATGAATGAAAGCAAAAAAAATATTATTTGTACTAACTGCTAGCTTGAGTCTGGATTTTGTTGGTAATGGTGGTTTAGTTTCCTTGGACGACTGTCACAACTCTTTTTGTTATGTCCAATTATCGCACATTTGGAACAAGAATATTTTGTACCTATTCTATTTACACCATATTTCATGTTACACTTCTTGTCTTCAACTTTTCTTCTTCCATGCTTTGAAGGACTTCCAGACAATTTTGGCTTTGTATTCCACGACATCACAAGATTTAAATTACAACGAGACCACTCACCTTGTCCTTTAATGTGATTCAACATATGATCGTAAGATTTCAAGAAAGTAGTCTTCTTAAACCAGTGATTTGTGTAGTCTTCAACCTTCTCCCTTTTAAAGAAAATGCACGCTATAACATGCACACATGGTATTGCACTTAGGTACCACTTCCTGCAACTACAACTTTGGGATGTTAAATCAACTATCCATATGTCACCTGCCCACCCCTTAACCTCAAATTTCTCTTTTCCATTCCACTCTAAAATATAATATTGAACCCCTTTTTTTTGTTATTTTCTATGATCTTTTAAATTGTCGGACATATATCTCCAACAAATTTAAATATTTTCTCTCTTTGGGTATGTATCCTTCTCATAATAATTATCCTTATTATCTCAAGCATCGTGATGATAGATTTGTCCCTGGCCTTTAATATTACATTGTTGAAGCTCTCACATAAATTATTAAGTAGCATATCTCATTTTCGCCATGTGCTAAAATGTGATCTAGCCCAATTTTTGGAATCTTTAGCCCTTACCCATTCATAAGCCTCATTGTTGAATTCTTTCAACTTCTTCATCTCCTTGTTAAAATCAACAACTCTTGTAGAAGATGAAACCTTCCACAATAAAGATTTGAGCTATAAGCCTCTGTGTAATTGCTTGAAATTACTATACATGTGCCTTAAACAAAAGCGGTGTTCTGCATTAGGTAATAATTCTTCAACTACCCGTATTAGTTCTTTCTATTTATCAGAAATTATAGTCCATACATATTGATTTACAATATTTAAATCTTGCATTAAAAGAGTAATAAACCATTGCCAGATTTTTCTATTCTCTCTCAAGACCATAGCATAAGCTATATGTTACATACCATTGTTCCCATCAATTCCAACTGCGCATAATAGAACTCCTCGAGTAGACGTTTTTAGGTGAGTTCCATCAAGTCCTATAACTAGCCGACATCCAGCAATAAAACCCATCTTTAAAGCACCCCAACATATATATAGTCGTTTGAATACACATGCTTGATTTTCAGATACTTGTTTGCACTGCAGTTTTATCGTTATATAAGATTACTTTGGTGGATTTCTTCGCAGTATTCACATAGGCTGGCGTATTGCTCTAACTTTGTACCATGAATTATCTTGTTGGCATGTTTTTTTGCTCTATACATCTTCCAAATAAAAAGAGAAGTTCTATTTTCCATTTGCATAGTCTCTTGCATTGAACATACGTGCCACTCAGGGTTACTTCTGAAGTGGTGTTGATATTTATTTGCAAGGAAATCTGAAGTACAATGCTTAGAACTTAGGGATCTATAGCATGTGTGTTGACCTCTGATTGACTTCACTTGGAAGGTGTGATCATTCTTAGAGATGAATGAGGCGTACATAACCCAGCCACATTCGCAAGTACCCTGTACTTTATCACTATAATTTTTGGTAAATTTAATAGGTCTCCCTTGCATATTGGAATAGGTCCACACAACATCTCTGAAATCTTGAGGTGTATTAAAGCATAGTCCAACTTGGAATTCAAAATATGATTCATCTGCATCCCCTTGATAAATTTGACAATGTGTTGATCTACTTCTCTTTGAATTTGTAGTGGTAAGAGAACTATAGTGTTCAATCATTTTTGTTGGCTCTTTACCACCGACCCATTCGACAACTTCATCAATATTTTCATCTAACTGCAAGTCATCACTATCATAATCACCATCTAGAAAACCATCAGTAAAAGTGGAATCCGTGTCATCAGTGTCATCTTCATTGCTCACCGAGTCGCTGTAATTTTGAAGTTCTATTATTGGTGTAGCATCATCATTGCCTCCATGAATATCTTATTCAGCTAAAGCTTCCACAATTTCAACGTAAACATCAACTTCTCTTTTCAAGTTGATATATTGTATCAAACTTTTAACAATCTCATCATTATCCAACAATAACAAATTATTGAAATCACTACGACAAGATAAACAACAAAAAAATCTGACCCATCCATTATGACCAAGGTTTATTGCCATTTCATGCAAATCATGTAGCACTATCTCATCAGCTTTACAGTAGTCAATATAATTGATTACATCAGGTATGTAAGCTAAGTTTGTAGAACCTATGAATGAACCTGAATGGTGCATTCAGATAATGAATAAGGAGGTTTCAAACAGCATGTAGAACACACAATCACTTGCATCCTTAGTTTTATTGATCCTCATTATCCTTTAACCTAATGAGAGTGAACAAAATATTTAAACAAAAATGAGGAAAAAACCTATAACACATATTGATTTTGGGGAAAATAACTGGAAATTGAATAAATAATAGGCCTCAACCAGATTTAATTGTGATCAACCAAACATCAAATACTTGCAACCTAATACTAGATCAACCAGATTTAACCTTAAATAAGGTATAAATGTCTCCGCATTCAGAAATCTACTACATTAATGAACAAAAAATAAGGATTTATACCTAAATAAGGTTCAGATCTCGGTAAAAAAAACCCTCTCTGGGAAGATGAAGACCTGGAATCTACCCGGTAATAGAGACGACCTGAAATGGTGTCGCGGCCACTGGAAATGGCAGCAGAGGATGGCTGTGACGTCGATGCGAAGGAGCGACGACAGATAGCTGGGACGATCGCAAGCGCAGAAGGCAGAAACAAGCATCGCTGCTTCACGGGGAATGGGACGACTGATCAACGATACGGTTTTGACATGTTTTAATCTATCTGCTTGAATCAAAGGACAAAAGTAACCTTCATAACACAATTAAAAGGAAATAAAAAACATGATAAATAGGAGAGGTTACAAAGTTCCAAAGTCAAGGGTTTGAAGGGTGCAAAGTGCCAAATCTAAAAGTTAAGGGTGCAAAGTGCCAAAACCCCATATTTGGGGGTGCAAAGTGCCAAAAATCCTTAATTTCCATATTCAACATTCAGCCATTAAAAAAAATCAAGTTCTATGTTTCTGGATGAAGGCAACAACAACTCAAACAAAACTATTCGTTAACCTACATCTCTTAACTAGAGCTTCTCACACACACCTCTACATGAATCAACGTGTAACACCACCCCCTATCCGTTGCATAGCATATAGCAGTAGGTCCGGCCGGGGCCCGACGCCATATACCACAGACAGACCGGGTGGTTACTCAATGGAAACCATCCAACCAATCATAACGTCCTACACAGAGCATTCTAGCGGAAGCAGTTTTATAAGTTGCAATTAATAGAACCCAGCACCAAGCATGAATGTCCACTAATACACCAAATAGGAATGTAGTACATACACAAGTACTGGCCTTAAGGCCTTACAAATGGTTTACTCTTAATACATATTTTCCATACCACGACACGTAGGCCGGTCATACATGAACAAAAGTAAGTAAACACTTCAATTAGGCCTTCGAGGGCCGGCTTCGCATTTTGGGCTTTAGCCCGCTATTGACTGCTTGGTCCAGCAGCACCGGCAAGCAACAAACCACCACACGGTGGCAAACAAAAGCAACGTTCAGCAATGCTGGCCAAATTATAACGATCCAGCCCCCAATACGGGGCGACGATGCTCCTTCCCTGCACTTATTAGCATAACCAAGCAGTATATAAAGATACATTGCATCACAGGCGTTGGCACGCACGGCCGCACACCCCGTTCTCTCAGGGCACATTCTCGGTGATCACAGTCTAAGTCTGCCGACTCACCACCGTCCCCGGGATGGCAATCTCTCGTGAGCATTTGGCCTTTCTGTCCACTGCCTAAGACCCTCCATCTATGCCAACGGTAAGTGCCAAGTAACTTTAGGTCTCTTTAACCGAACAACATAGAGCGGGTACGGTTCCGCCTGACCAGTTGCTCACACCGCAACGTTAATTTAAAAACATATGCGCGGGTCAAACTTTCCCGAGTCCCAAATCGTTTACACACAACACATAAACCAGTTATGTTCAAGTTGGCTCCCAGGCCCACATATTTGGCAGAATTACGCATCTGCCCAGTTTTCCGGGTGCACCTTTGGGTTAATCCCCAAGACTCCCTGTTGCAATCTACCATGTAGAAAACCCGAAAACAAACATTCGCACGGAGTCGTCTCCGGCCATTTATGCAATACAACATCACCGATCCAGACCAACATGTCCGGATAGGCTTCACACATCATGCCTATATCCGTTCTCGATTACGGATTCTACACAATGAGGACTTTACATATCTACTCGAAGGAATGCCTCCAACTCACCGCAAACTTGCGAGAGCGGGCTTCCTATGTAAAAGAAGGAGAGCTTCACATGCTCAAGAAGAGAATCGTTACCCTAGCTTTCTTCCTTGGCGCCATGGAAGTGTAAGCGGATGAAAATCGCCGCACTCTCTTTGCCTCCGTAGATCCTAAGTCGGTTCACGATTTGGAGCTCCGAAGCTCCTCCAAAGACCGGATCTAAGCTTCTTCTTCCTCCTTTGCTCTCCTCTCTCTCTATACTTTAGAAAGAGAACCTCTCAAGTGAAATGAGGGTTTCAAGGGTCCAATCCCGTGTATATCCCATTAGGAACAACCCCAAGCCGTTGGATCCCAAAATAAGGAAACAAATGGCCTTAATTCGGGCCTGAAATGCTAAAACTGGGCCGAACACGGCCTGTGACACGCCCGTGTCCCTCATTCGCCGTCAAAATCGACACGTCTGAAAAAACACACGGGCATCCGACACGCCCGTGTTTGACCTGACACGCCCGTGTTCCAACTGACACGACCGTGTGGCTAGCTGAGTACCCCCATCGACACAGACTCGAAAACAGCCCGAGACTCACACGAGTCTTGGACACGCCCGTGTCCTATTTGACACGCCCGTGTCAAACCCGAACACGCCTGGGCTCTAGGCCATGTTCACTGTCTCGACACTTCGTCGAGTGAAGTTCGTCGACCACACGACACGGCCTTGGACACGCCCGTGTCCTAGGCCGTGCGCCTTGTCTCGACACATCGTCGAGCAAAAATGTCGACTCCCGGGCCGATCATCGACACGGGCTCGACACGCCTTGAGACATGCCCGTATCTCAGGCCGTGTCCGCTGCTCGACGATCGTCGACTCCAAATTTCGTCGACCTCACGGCCAAATCGTCGACTCGAGCCTGACACGCTCTGGGACACGCCCGTTTCCCAGGCCGTGTGCCTCCTGCCAAATACCAGATTTGGCCCAAAACGCCTCCCATCGCTCTTTTGAGTTTCAGGGCGTTACAACTCTCCCCCTCTTAAAAGAATTTCGCCCACGAAATTACTTAAAGAAAGATAAGTACTAAACCAAAATTTGTACCTGAGCGGAACAACTCCGGATACTCGTCAAGCATAGTCTGCTCTCGCTCCCAAGAGATCTCCTCACGACCGCAATTGTCCCATCGGACCTTGACCATCCCAATCTATTTATTGCATAGCCGCTTGACTTCCGAGTCTTCAATCTGCACGGGCTTGACTTTTGTCGTCAACCCACTATCCACCGACACTTGATCAACCGCGATCACTTGCAAAGGCTCTTGCACCGCCTTCCGTAGCACTGAAATATGGAATACATCATGTAAACCACTAAGATCCACCGAAAGCTTCAACCGATAGGCTGCTTCACCAACCCGCTCCAGAACCTCAAACGGCCCAAGGTACCTCGGGCTTAGCTTTTTCAATCGCCGCACCCAAGAGACACCCTTGAACAGTTTGATCTTAAGTACACCCAGTCACCCACAGCGAACTCCACGTTCCTGTGCTTGGCATTATAGTACTTCGCCTGCAGGTCCTGAGCGATTAGCAACCTTTCCCGAATGGTACGAACTAAGGACGTAGCATCTTCCACCTCTTGGCGCTTGTACAATTTTGACTCACCTGTTTCTAACCAAGACAACAGCGTGCGACATTTTCTACCATATAGGGCCTCGAAGGGCGCCATTTGAATACTCGCCTGGTAGCTATTGTTGTACGCAAACTCCACCAAATAAAGATGGTCTTCCCATTGCTTTCCAAAGTCCATGACACACATGTAGAGCATGTCTTCCATAGTTCCATTGACCCTCTCGGTCTGCGCATCCGTTTGCGGATGGAAGGCTGTGCTGAATTTTAACTTTGTTCCCAACATTTGCTGCACTAGCCTCCAATCATTGGATGTGAACTGCCCATGTCAGTAACTCACGATGCTGCGGGGCACACCGTGAAGCCGTACTATATTATCCACATATAGTTTTGCCAACTTCTCAACCGGATCATCCTTCCTATGCGGAGTGAAATGCGACACCTTCGTTAGCCGATCTACGACCAATAAGATGGCGTCGTTCGCCTTTTACGACCTTGTCAAACTGTGCACAAAGTCCATAGTGATGTCGTCAAATTTCCACTCCGGAATAGGCAAGGACTTCAGAAATCCTCCCGGCTTTTAGCACTCCGCCTTCACCAAGGAGCAAGTTTGGCACTTCGCCACGTAGAGCGTCACATCCTTCTTCAAACCCGGCCACCAAAACAGTTTCTTAACATAACGGTACATCTTTGTGCTCCCCGGGTGAATCGAGTACTTGGTATGGTGTGCCTCGTATAATAAATCCACCTGCAAACTGCCCACGCTTGGGACGCAAAGACGACCGTCTTTCCAAAGCAATCCGTCCTCCACAACGAATTGGGAATTTGACCCATCCAGAGCCTCTACCATGAACTGCTTCATGTGGTCATCCAAATCCAATGCCTGCCGAATCCGATCTGCCAGGTCATATTGAACTTCAGTCCAATTCAGTACTGCTTCAGCACTTGATTGCTTGTCTACACAAACAATCTCCAATGCCTCCAACCCCCGAACCAACCGCTCGTCATGGATCGACAACCAATTGGCTTGAGCTGAGGCCCGACGACTCAACGCGTCCGCAACCGCATTGCCTTTACCAGGCACGTAGTGGATCTTAAATGTATAGTCCCCCAGGAACTCCATCCATCTATGCTGCCACATATTCAGATCTTTCTGATCAATCAAATATTTCAGGCTCTTGTGATCGGTGTAGATATCAATATTCACACCGTACAAACAATGCCTCCACAGCTTCAAGGCAAAAATCACGGCAGCTAACTCCAAGTCATGGACCGGATAATTCCTCTCGTGCACTTTCAGCTGTCTCGAGCCATAAGCTATCACACTTCCATGTTGCAGTAGCACGCAACCCAAACCGCTGCCCGAAGTATCACTATAAATCTCATAACCTTCGGTCCCACTCGGCAAACTCACCACAGGCGCCGTGGTCAACCGACATTTCAACTCCTCAAAAGCTCGCGCGCACTCCGGCGTCCAGACGAACTTATGCTCCTTCCTCGTCAAAGTAGTGAGAGGTAACGCTATCTGTGAGAAGTTCTCTACGAAGCACCTATAATAGCCGGAAAGCCCCAGAAAGCTCTGGACTTCCGCTACCGTAGAAAGCTCAGACCACTCCCGTATCGCAACAATCTTCGCCGGATCCACTACAATACCTTCTCCACTCACTATATGACCGAGGAACGCCACTGAGGACAACCAAAACTCGCACTTCGAGAACTTAGCGTACAATTGATTTCTCCTTAGCGTCTCCAAAACCAAATGAAGATGCCTGAAGTACACCAAAATATCGTCGATGAAGACGATCACAAAATGGTCCAAGTACTCCCTGAAGGTCTTGTTCATTAAATCCATGAACACTGACGGCGCATTAGTCAGCCCAAATGGCATGACCGTAAACTCGTAATGCCCCTATCTTGTACTGAACGCTCTCTTCGGGATATCACTCTCCCTTATTCGCAGCTGATAGTACCCGGACTTGAGATCCAACTTCGAGTACACCGTCGACCCGACCAACTGATCAAAAAGATCATCGATCCGGGGAATCGGGTACTTGTTCTTTTCCGTCAACTTTTTGAGCTCCCGATAATCAATACATAGCCTCAAGCTTCCGTCCTTCTTCTTAACAAAGAGGACTGGCGCACTCCAAGGCGAAGAACTTGGATGCACATACCCTTGCTCCAACAACTCTTGCAGTTGAACCTTCAGCTCCGCCATTTCCTTAGGCGCTAGCCGATATGGAGAGCGTGACACAGGCTTTGCACCTGGTACGAGCTCTATCGTAAAATCTATCTCCCGCTGCGACGGGGATCCAGGAAGATCTGCGGGGAACACATCAGGGTACTCAGCTACCACTGATATACTATCCAACGTAGACTTTGGCTTTGCAACCTCCATTAGTGTAAAGAACAGTTCTGCCACGGCACGAACCACCTTCACCACCTGAAGAGAAGACATCAATGTCTTGCTCGACCCCTTCAAGCCCGTGAAAGTCGTCTCACGACCTGCTCCCAGCTTGACTTCCTTGCTATCACAATCAATATAGGCTCGCTGCTCCGAGAGCCAGTCCACGCCAAACGTAATGTCGAACTCCACTAGCGGCAGTAACGACACTTGTCAGTCAAAGTCTTGACTCCCTGATCACACCTAAGCGCAACAGATTCTACCCGCGCACATTGAGCACCATCGGACCATAGCGCGTCCCATTTGTCTCTTACCATCGAAGGAGGTACTCCGACGCATAATATAATTCCTAAATAAAGGAATGCGAAGCTTCATTTACCCGAACGGTGCTCTTGCCGGATAAACGAAAATCAGAACAAAGCTTAGCACAACTAGTTCTAAGCTAACATGCACAATGGTGACAAGTATTTAAGGCTAAACTATCTTTAAACCATACCTGTCCTCACGACGGCGTGCTTTCTCCCGGACTTTAGGCACCCACGAGCATAATGCCCCGACTCCCCACAGTTATAACATGCACCCGGGGTTTGGCCTGTAGATGCCCCCGAAGCACCAAAAGGAGGGACTAGACCCAAAGTCCTAGCCTTCTTATACCAGCTACGATATCCAGACTTTGAGGTGTTCGGCATTTTGAATGCCGTTTCTTTTACACTAAAGTCCTCAACTGCTCCTGACATAGATTTCTTAGTCTTCTGAGCACCATTCCAACACCTTCGGGCAAAGTGCCCTTTCTTTCCACAAGTATGACAAGTGGAAGTAGCTTTGCTAGTCAACGCCATAGCCCCCTTCTCCAGCATTCTGCCAGATGCAGCTCTTATGGGGCTTGCATAGTTCGATACCATGGTTGCTGTCATCGGGTGAGTCTTCCTCAAATCTGCCTCCAAAGATCTAGCTGATTCCACCAAGGCTCGGAATCCCAATAACTTGGTCCTAGCAGTAAAACTCATAACTCGGCGCGCAGGCCATTATAAAATCTATCGACTGTAACTTGCTCATTATCCAACTCGAAGCATGGGTATCGACTTATCATAAGAAATGCTTGCAAATATTCATCAACTGTGTGCGTTCCCTGCACTAAATGCATATTCAGCTGCTGCCCCGATGGTCTACCAAAAGTCATCTGCTCCATCACGCCACCCGGTGTTGAAGCCACAACAGGGGCACAGGGTTGTACATTTCTTCCATGCTGTGCACTTGTCACAGTGAACACCGCTTCAACGATCCTTCTTACGGTTCCATACGAAGGAGGGGTCTCAAACACCTCACAGGGTGCACTATACTCCTCAGAAATCGGACATTCTGGCGGCTCAGCACCGCTTCTGGTCACCTATAGTGGTACAAAACACCGTTAAGCGACCAAATAAAATTGCAAACAACAATTATAGGAACACGCAGGTTCCCCAAACACGTGTATTTTCATTCCTAAGTGGACATTCATGGGTTCTTTTGTTATTATAACGATGACGCACACATATGTGCTCACCACCCCTTAAAAAGAATTCGCCCACGAATTCATTTTAAGCCAGATCAAAACCAGGAGTCTGATACCAAATTGTAACACCCCCTATCCGTCGCATAACATATAGCAGTAGGTCCAGCCGGGGCCCACGCCATATACCACAGACAGACCAGGTGGTTACTCAATGGAAACCATCCAACCAATCATAACGTCCTATATAGAGCATTCTAGCGGAAGCAGTTTTATAAGTTGCAATTAAAAGAACCCAACACCAAGAATGAATATCCACTAATACACCAAATAGGAATGTAGTATATACACAAGTACTGGCCTTAAGGCCTTACAAATGGTTTACTCTTAATACATGTTTTCCATACCACGACACGCAGGCCGGTCATACATAAACAAAAGTAAGTAAACACTTCAATTAGGCCTTCGAGGGCCGGCTTCGCATTTTGGGCTTTAGCTCGCTATTGACCGCTTGCTCCAGCAGCACCTGCAAGCAACAAACCACCGTACGGTGGAAAACAGAAGCAACGGTCAGCAATGCTGACCAAATTATAACGATCCCGCCCCCAATACGGGGCGACGATGCTCCTTCCCTGCACTTGTTAGCATAACCAAGCAGTATATTGTTGGGTACATTGGTTTAAATGTACCTGATTTGAAGAAGCATCACCCAACTCAATGATATACATCAAAATGTATTTGATGTGTTTTGAGTTCACTTGTGCAGGTTAAGTATTTGCAGGAAAGAAGAAAAAGTTTCTAAGTCCATGTGTCGACACCCAGAGGGAAAGTGTCGACACTTAAGAAGACTTGTGTCGACACCCAGGCAAGCAGTGTCGACACTTGGAGTATTTATGTCGACACCAGGGATGCTGAGTTGACACCAGACAAAAAGTGTCGACACAAGGAGCTGTGTCGACACTCAATGAAGAAAAGTGCAGTGAAGCAGTGTCGACACATAGCAGTTGTGTCGACACCCAGAGAAACTGTGTCTACATCAAAAAATGTCGACACTTGGAGGCTGTGTCGACACTCAGCAAAAGTCAGCAGAGACTAAGTATAAGTGTCGACACCCAGAGCAATGTGTCGACACTCAGCAGAAGAGTCAACACTTGAAGAAAGTGTCGACACAAGAAAGTATGTGTCGACACTTAGCTGAAGACTCAACACTTGAAGAAAGTGTCGACATAAGGAGCTGTGTCGACACTTAGTAAAGTTCAAGAAATTCTAAGTACAAGTGTCGACACTAAGGAGATGTGTCGACACTCAGCCAGAGTCTCGACAGAAGAAGAATGTGTCGACACAAGGAGCTGTGTCGACACTCAGCAAGTATCAATACTGAAGACATGTGTCGACACCAAGAAGAAGTGTCGACACTTAACAGATTCAACACATGAAGATGTGTCGACACAAAGGAGATGTGTCGATACTTACAAGAATTCAGCAAAATACTGAAGTACAAGGACTTGTGTCGACACACATTCTCAGTGTCGACACATGAAGAAGAAGCAGTGTCGAGATATAAAATCTACAATACAAGGAGTTATGTCGACACCTTGTAGGCTAGTGTCGACACTTAGACAACTTGTGTCGACACTTGGTTTGTAAGTGTCGACACTTAAATACAGACAGTCTCGACACTTTCAGACAGTTACAGAATTTTCAAGAACTGACTGGATGACTTGACAGCTGCCATTTCAGCCGGTCTACTGCACCTGTCAGAGTTGTCAGAAATCAGTTATGAACCGGACCAGCCGGTTACCATGAAGAAGGCCTATAAATAGGCTTATACTGTCTACAGAAGAAGGTGGAGATTGAGTGATTAGAAGATCAACACATCAAGTTATACAAAGAAGATCTAGCTGTCAAGTGAAGATCTAAGTAGTTGGAGAGAGAGAGCTCCATCCAAGAAGTCAGCCATTAGAACCAGGCTGAGAAGAAGGGTTCAAATTTATTCTGAATCTTAAGTAGCAGAGATCAAGGATCAACTGCAGAGGAATCAGTCTTATTATGTTCTACATTCAAGAAGCTTTGAAGAAAGCCAAGTCAGATTGATTTCAGCTGAGTTCTTCCAAGAACTCATCAAGAAACTCACATCTCATCTCTCTATTCTCTGAGTTGTTGAGTATACAATTTCTGTATTCAAATTATCTTGTAGGATCCTTAGGGATCTGAGTCTTGTAAGCCTGTAATTATAAAGGCTGAGTGTAGGGCTTGAGTGCCTTAGTGTAGGAGATTGAAATCTCTGAGTGTAGGCCTTGGTGGCTGAGTGTAGGCCTTGGTGGCTGAGTGTAGGCCTTGGTGGCTGAGTGTAGGCTTTGTGAAGAAGCTGAGTTGTAGGGCCTTGGGCCTGAGGTGTAGGAACCTGTTTTGGGTTCTGAGATAGTGGAGGAGTTTGGCCGAATCTAGTACACTGCTAGATAGGCGAAGGGGGAAAGTGGATGTATCCAAACCTTGAGGAACCACTATAAAACTGTGTGTCTACAGTGTGCTGTGATATTCTGTGATTGCTGTGTGATTGCTGTGTACAAATAGATATAACTCTGAGATAAAATCTGATTGCTGCCTTAAAAAGTTAAAAAGATTCAAGTCACCTATTCACCCCCCCTCTAGGTGTTTAGGTACTATATCTTTCATATATAAAGATACATTGCATCACAGGCGTTGGCACGCACGACCGCACACCCCGTGCTCTCAGGGCACATTCTCGATGATCACAGTCTAAGCCTGCCGACTCACCACCGTCCCCGGGACGGCAATCTCTCGTGAGCATTTGGTCTTTCTGGCCACTGCCTAAGACCCTCCATCTATACCAATGGTAAGTGCCAAGTAACTTTAGGTCTCTTTAACCGAACGACATAGAGTGGGTACGGTTCTGCCTGACCCGTTGCTCACACCGCAACGTTAATTTAAAAACACATGTGCGGGTCAAACTTTCCCGAGTCCCAAATCGTTTACACACAACACATAACCCACTTATGTTCAAGTTGGCTCCCAGGCCCACATATTTGGCAGAATCACGCATCTGCCTAGTTTTCTGGGTGCACCTTTGGGTTAATCCCCAAGGCTCCATGTTGCAATCTACCACGTAGAAAACCTGAAAACAAACATTCGCACGGAGTCTTCTCCGGCCATTTATGCAATGCAACATCACCGATCCAGACCAACATGTCTGGATAGGCTTCACGCATTATGCCTATATCCGTTCTCGATTACGGACTCTACACAACGGGGACTTTACATATCTACCCGAAGGAATGCCTCCAACTCACCGCAAACTCGCGTGAGCGGGCTTCCTATGCAAAAGAAGGAGAGCTTCACATGCTCAAGAAGAAAATCGTTACCCTAGCGTTCTTCCTTGGCGCCGTGGAAATGTAACCGGATGAAAAGCACCGCACTCTCTTTGCCTCCATAGATCCGAAGTCGGTTCGCGATTTGGAGCTCCGAAGCTCCTCCAAAGACCGGATCTAAGCTTATTCTTCCTCCTTTGCTCTCCTCTCTCTCTATAATTTAGAAAGAGAACCTCTCAAGTGAAATGAGGGTTTCAAGGGTCCAATCCCGTGTATATCCCATCAGAAACAACCCCCAGTCAGTGGATCCCAAAATAAGGAAACGAACGGCCTTGATTCGGGCCTGAAATGCTAAAACTGGGCCGAACACGGCCTGTGACATGCCCGTGTCCCTCATTCGCCGTCAAAATCGACGCGTCTGGAAAATCACACGGGCATCCGACACGCCCGTGTTTGACCTGACACGCCCGTATTCCAACTGACACGGCTGTGTGGCTAGCCGAGTACCCCCATCGACACAGCCCCGAAAACAACCCGAGACTCACACGGGTCTTGGACACGCCCGTGTCCTATTTGACACGCCCGTGTCAAACCCGAACACACCTGGGCTCCAGGTCGTGTTCACTGTCTCGACACTTCGTCGAGTGAAGTTCGTCGACCACACGACACGGCCTTGGACACACCCATATCCTAGGCCGTGTGCCTTGTCTCGACACATCGTCGAGCGAAAATGTCGACTCCCGGGACGATCGTCGACATGGGCTCGACACGCCCTGAGACACCCCCATGTCTCAGGCCGTGTCCGCTGCTCGATGATCGTCGACTCCAAATTTCGTCGACCTCGCGGCCAAATCGTCGACTCGAGCCTGACACGCCCTGGGACACACCCGTGTCCCAGGCCGTGTGCCTCCTGCCAAATACTAGATTTTGCCCAAAACGCCTCCCGTTGCACTTTTGAGTTTCGGGGCGTTACACAATGCAACAATTTTCAATTTTTCATTCAATATTCTCACCACCTACAAATACTGACACAACTCCCTTTTATAAGATTACAACAAAACAGAAAATAAATCAAAAACCTGTATACGATCTGGCGGTTATGAGAGGAACGACCATGACAGAATCTTTGGTGGCGCGGGGCTGACGCAGCATCGTGGCCGGTGGTTGTTGAAGGCGTCGATGTGTGGCTTCAGGTGAGTGGTCGAGCGTGAACCCCGCTTGTATTGAGGCTAAAAATGGCGGAATAGGCAGCGCGAGGGATGCTAGCCCTAACCCGCGCCTGGACCTGTGCGGGATCAGGAAGATGAACTGGGCGGCCCTGCTCTCTAAACTGAAAGATGTTTTAACCTAATGTTATAAGATATATATTTATAAATATATATATCCGTATGTATATATGATAATACGGTTTGCAGTCAATTTTATTAGGATATTTTCGGGGTTTTAAAGCAAATCATGTCTTGTAAAGTACTTATTTTGATTCCCCTTTGTATATATTTTTGTCGCTAATGCGTTTTTTCTACTTTTTGCAGGTTTTCACGACTTTCAGCCGAATTTTGCTGTGACACTCCCCAAGGTCACGCCCTACCCGGGCGTGTACCTAGGGCGTGTAACCCAGAGGAATGAAGCAATTGGTCCGAAACTGCATTCCGTGGAAACTTAGTGAACATGCCCTCGGTCACGCCCGTGTCACATCCGACACAGGCGTGTTCCAGAGGCGTGTCCCCAGGTTCCGAGGAATCTCCGCAACGCGCTCGTTTTTCCCGCTCCACTGTCGCACCGAAAGTGTCACGCCCCAGGGTCACGCCTGACCCGGGCGTGACATATGGGCGTGTACTTCAGCAATTCCGCCCGTCAACTCTAGCATTCAATTTTAGCTCAACAAAGTCATGCCGCAAAGAACACGCCCCAGGTACACGCCCTACCAGGGCGTGACTAGTGGGCGTGTACTTCAGCTACTTCGTCAGAATTAAATTCCAGCCCGAAAAAGTTGCACCGAATTTGTCACGCCCCAGGGTCACGCCCGACCCGAGCGTGACAGGGGGGCGTGACCCGACCCGAAAAATTCTATAAATAGAGCCCAAGTCCAAGGGTTCAGGGACACTTTTTGCATTGAGAGGGGAGGTTTTGTCCTTTGTATTTTTGAACTTTTTTAAGCATGTCTCTTTATTTTTAGTTCTTAGCTCTAGCTTTATGCTTTCCCTGTATTAGCTCCTAGCTTATTTCTGTAGTATAATGTTAATGATAGTGTAGTTTACTTTCCATGCACTTGTAATCTCTGTTTTTCAAGTTGTAAGATCCCTGTTTCCTTTAATAAAGAAGTGTTGTTTTCTTTTTCGTTTCTACTCTGTTTTCACTATTTTCTTCTACTCATCCCCCCTCTTCCACCTCACCATGATTAACTAATCCTCTATGTACTCGATCTTGATGATCCGAGGTTCGAGTGATTAGGTTATGATGCTTTGAATCTTACCCTTTTCTTTTTAGGGTTTTAACCTTGAATTACTCTTGATTTATCACGGGTTGGAGGTATATCATCGATATATGCTCTCCACCTTTGCTTTCATTCTGGGCTAGCCGAGAGGCGGAAAGTTTGAAATGAGCACTCAAGAGTAAAGGGAGTTGTTCGCACCCCTCGAGAGAGGCAGACGTTCAAATCTCCCGGATTGGAGCAAAATCCAATAGTGGGGTTCACCGCGTAAAGCGAGTTTTAGGCCTCCGATTTAGGCGAGAGTCGGTCGGACCTTCCTAAACTCAGTTAGGCACGACCTTCGAGAGAAGCGTGTCAATATTTATGGAACCTCCATGGTCAAGGACCTTTACCCTAATTAGTTTAGGTTTACTTATCGTATTTTTCTAACCACTCTTGTCGAGGTGATTTCTGATCGAGTGCATTTTCCTCTCATCGTTACTAAGCTTTAGTATAATCACTCTTTTAGCTTTCTTTATCTTTTCATGCAAGTAGCTCTCTTTCATTGCAAGTAGTTCTCTTCCTTTAGTACGCTTAGCTTCTTCTAAACCCTAATTTTTCCGTCGATAAAATAATAGATTTCGTGTGAGTAAGCTTAATTAACGGTTCCCGGATTTCAATACGACACTTGTGTCCCCTAGCTGCATTTCGATAGGTATACTTGCCTTGTTGGATTGTTAGTTTGGTTATTTTCTCCTTGCAGATATCTAAAAGACATCAAGTTTTTGGCGCTGTTGCTGGGGAAGCAATGCTCGTTGATAAATTGAAAACACGAATATATTAATTTTATCACTTCTCTTTCTCACCCTCCTTAAATTTTTTTCCGCCTACTCACTTGAGTTAAATGGCTGGATTTTGTTCAAGCAAGTGTGCGTATTTTTAATTTTTCCGCCTACTCACTTGAGTTAAATGACTGGATTTATTTCAGTAGAGTGTGCGTATTTTTAATTTTTCCGCCTACTCACTTGAGTTAAATGGCAGGATTTATTTCAGTAGAGTGTGTTTACTTTCTGTAGAGAGGGTGTGTTTTAATTTTCTGTCGAGTGCGTGAGTGTAGCTTTTATTTTCCGCCTACTCGCTCGGAGTTAAATGGCTGGATTTTAATTACCGCCTACTTAATAGAAACCCACATCACAAATTTTTCTACACCACCTAACTCTCTCGAAAAGGGCAAAGTGGCTCTAAATGCCACTATCTTGTCTAGTACCTTGCGAACCCTTCACCGGGTAGCCCTTGGGAAGTTCGGGAGTTGAAACATAAAAAAATCTATTTCAAATTTTTTTTTTCGAACTTCATTAGCTCTTTTATTTTCTAGTTTATTTTATTCATCTTTCTTCTCCTCTCTTCTTCTAGTGTATGACCCGCGGAAGTCCGTCGGTTATTTTGGACCTGGACCACGAAATTGAGCGTACTCTTCGGAGAAGATCGCGATTTCAAGGCCCTACTACCCAAGTGCCGGTTGAGGATTCCGAGTCATTTTCTACCTTAAGAATGGAAGAACCCAACGTAGAGGAAGCCGTGCAAAGGCCTATGTCCTATTATGCACGACCGAATCTCGAGGGTACAAAATCTAGTATAGTTCGCCCTGCAATAGCAAATAATAATTTCGAATTGAAGCCTAGCATAATTCAAATGGTGCAGCAGTATGTGCAATTTGACGAGCTTCAAGATGAAGATCCGAACGCACACATAGCCAGCTTTCTTGAGATTTGTGACACCTTCAAGATAAATGGTGTCACAAATGATGCTATTAGGCTAAGATTATTTCCTTTCTCTCTTAGAATTAAGGCTAAGTAGTGGCTGAACACCCTTCCTAAAAATAGCATAACTACTTGGACGGAAATAACTGAAAATGTTTTGGCAAAGTATTTTCCGCCTGCTAAAACTGCAAAACTTAGGAATGACATTTCTGCCTTTGGACAAATAGACTCTGAGACCCTTTACGAAACCTGGGAAAGATTTAAAGAATTATTAAGACGATGCCCACATCACGCTCTGCCTGTATGGTTGCAGGTGCAGACGTTCTATAATAGGCTAAATCAAAGCACAAAGCAAATGATAGACGCAGCTTCTGGCGGTACTTTAAACCATAAGACCCCAGAAGCAGCTCTTGAGCTGTTTGAGGACATGGCCATGAACACTTACCAGTGGAATGTGCCTAGGACCCGCCCAAACAAACCTGCAGGTCTCTTTGAAGTGGACAACGTCTCCCAACTCGCACTGCAAGTTGAAATATTAAGCAAAAAAATTACGGAGATGACTGCTGCCTCCGCCCCTCAGGTATGGGAATCTGCAACTCCTCCCGCCGAACATTTGGATTATGTAAATAATATGCCTAGAACTGCTTTTAATAATTTTTCTGCTGCAAATTATCATCCTCCTGGTTTTAATTTTCCGAATAGTTATAATCCTGCGTTAAGAAATCATCCAAATTTTTCGTGGTGCAATCCATCGAATGCTGTGCGCCCTCCACCGCAAAGTGATTTTTCTGCACCACCACCACCTCCTCAAAGTTTTCCAAAACCTCCAAATTTGGAGGAAATGTTTTCAAAATACATGACCGCTAATGACGCTACGATTAGAACCTTAACCGGAAGTGTTAAAAATTTAGAAAATCAGGTAGGACAGCTCGCTAAAATGATTTCTGAGCGACCCGTAGGGTCTATTCCTTCCAATACCGAGCCCAATCCGAGAGAGCAAGCGAAAGCTATAACTCTTCGGAGTGGGAAGAAAGTTCCCGGTACGATAAGTGAAGAGCCCGAGGCAATCTCCGCTTCCGCTTTAAAAAATCAAAGCTCCGTTCCCGTTTTAAAAATTCCACCCTCTGCCGAAGAAATTATCACTCCTATTTTAGAAAAACAACTCACTCCACCACCCACCTTTAAAAATAATCCATCCCCGCCATACCCTTCCGAACTTAATAAACAACGACAGGATGATCAATACACCCGTTTTTTAGAAATGTTTAAACAAATCCACATAAATCTGCCTTTCCACGAAGCCATATCCCAGATGTCGAAGTACACAAATACCTTAAGGACCTCCTAATCAACAAGAAGAAGTTAGAGAACCTTTCTCATATCACGTTAAATGCCGAGTGCTCAGCGGTTTTGACAAACGGATTACCGAAGAAAATAAGTGACCCGGGTAGTTTCTCTATCCCGTGTGTCTTTGGTGATCTCTTTGTCAAACACGCTTTAGCCGACTTAGGTGCGAGTATTAATCTTATGCCCCTCTCATTGTTTAAAAAGTTAGGAATTGGTAGTCTCAACCCCACACCATGAGTATCCAGCTCGCCGACAGATCAGTCAAATACCCGTTAGGAATAGTGGAGGACGTCCTAGTCAAAGTTGACAAGTTCATCTTCCCGGTGGACTTTGTCATTTTGGACATCGAAGAAAACGTCGAGGTTCCCCTGATCCTTGACCGACCCTTCCTTGCCACCTCCCGAGCTATCATTGACGTAAGCAATGGTAAGCTCTTCCTTCGAGTGGGCGACGATGAGGTAACTTTCTCTATCACCCCCTCGATGAAGAACACACTAGCTAATGATGACTCCTGTTTTTTCATGGATACCGTAAGTGAAGAATCCTTCTCTCACACCTCTGATTTTGAAAAAGAATTTTCCAATTTTTGTTCCTCTCCTACTCCTCCAACTGAATCTCTACACCTAAGTGAACAATCCTCCACCCGCCTTTCTGATTTTGAAAAAGAATTTTTTGATTTTTGTTCCTCTTCTACTTTTCCAACTGAATCGCTGCACGAAGCCGCCATGGCCGCTAGCAACACCCGTTTTAATTTTACATATAAAAAAGTGTACGAGGACATAGTTTTTGAAAAAGAACAAATTTCCAAAATCTCGTATGATGACCCCCCTACCTTGGAACTGAAAGAACTACCAGAGCACCTTCGATACGCTTTCTTAGAAAAGGACTCCAAGCTGCCTGTCATAATTTCGGCCTACCTCACGGATGCACAAAAGGATAAACTTCTTTCAATTTTACAAAAGCATCTCCAAGCTATTGCTTGGCAGATATCTGATATCAAGGGCATAAGCCCATCTTTCTGCACTCATAAAATCTTAATGGAAGATAATTCACGTAACTCTATACAACCTCAGCGCCGTATAAACCCAAACATGAAAGACGTAGTTAAGGGCGAGGTTATGAAATTGTTAGACGCAGGAATTATCTATCCTATATCCGACAGTAAGTGGGTTAGCCCAGTACAGGTAGTACCAAAGAAGGGAGGGATAACGGTAGTAAGTAATGAAAATAATGAATTAATCCCGACTCGGACGGTGACCGGATGGCGAATGTGTATAGATTACCGTAAGTTGAATGACGCCACTCGCAAGGATCACTTCCCCTTTCCGTTCATTGATCAGATTTTAGAACGACTTTCCGGACATAGCTTTTATTGTTTTCTCGATGGCCTCTCGGGGTATCTTCAAATCCACATCTCCCCCGAGGACCAGGAGAAAACTACGTTTACTTGTCCCTTCGGCACCTTCGCCTACCGAAGAATGCCGTTTGGATTGTGCAATGCGCTAGCTACATTCCAACGATGTATGCTCGCCATCTTTGACAAGTATGTAGAAAGCATTATGGAAGTTGTCATGGATGATTTCTCCGTGTTCGGGAATTCCTTCGATAGTTGCTTAGATAACCTTGAAAAAGTCTTAGAGCGATGCGAAGAAACTAACCTCGCCTTAAATTGGGAAAAATGTCATTTTATGGTGAGGGAAGGGTTAGTTTTGGGACATAAAATTTCTGAAAGGGGTATTGAAGTAGACGTTGCGAAAATAGAAGTTATCGAGAAGCTGCCGCCACCTACGAACATAAAAGCTATAAGAAGTTTCCTGGGTCATGCGGGTTTCTACCGCCGCTTCATAAAGGACTTTTCCAAAATCACTAAGCCCCTTACCCATCTCTTAGAAAAAGACGCCCCATTCATCTTTGATGACCTCTGTCTAGCTGCCTTCAATTTAATAAAAGAAAAATTAGTTAATGCCCCAATCATGATAGCTCCGGTGTGGGATCTTCCATTTGAGATAATGTGTGATGCGAGTAGTTATGCGGTGGGAGCCGTACTAGGTCAACGTATTTCCAAAAACTTCCACCCCATTTATTATGCTAGTAAAACACTCACATATGCACAGGAAAATTACACCACAACCGAGAAGGAGCTCTTAGCTGTCGTATTCGATTTTGACAAATTTCGCCCTTATATTACTCTTTCGAAAATTATTGTTTTTACGGACCACTCGACCCTCAAATATCTTCTCTCTAAAACGGATGCCAAGCCTCGCTTGATTCGCTGGGTCTTACTCCTCCAGGAGTTTGACTTAGAGATCCGTGATAAGCGAGGTGCCGAGAACTTAGCCGCCGACCACCTTTCGCGCCTAGACAACCCGTTTATAGAACAATTAGACGAAATTCTTTTCATTATTATTTCCCTGATGAGAAGCTGTTCATAATTAACACATCTACTTCTCCTTGGTTTGCCCGCATCGCCAACTATCTAGTGGCTCGTGTGCTCCCAAAAGAGTTTTCATCTCAACAAAAGAAGAAATTCTTTTCTGAGCTGAAAAACTATTTTTGGGAGGACCCACATCTTTTCAGAATTTGTGCCGACCAAGTGATCAGGAGGTGTGTTTCTTTTGATGAAGGATTAGATATTATTAAACATTTGCATGAAGGACCGACATGTGGGCACTATCAAGCTGCTCGCACCGCTCACAAAGTCTTAAGCGCGGGTTTTTACTGGCCCACCCTGTTTAAAGACGCGCATGCCTTTGTGAGTAGGTGTGATAGTTGCCAACGGTCGGGGAATATTTCGAATAAAAATGAAATGCCACAAAATTATTTCCTAGAGTGCGAAGTTTTCGACCTCTGGGGGATTGATTTTGTCGGCCTTTTTCCTTCTAGCTTCGGGAATAAGTACATTTTAGTTGCCGTTGATTATGTTTCGCGTTGGGCCGAAACCCAAGCTCTTACTACGAATGACGCCCGAGTCATAGTTAATTTCCTAAAAAAATTATTTTCTCGATTTGGTACGCCGCGCGCTATCGTTAGTGATAGGGGTTCCCATTTCTGTAACGCACAATTTTCGAAAATCCTAACTAAATATGGCGTTACCCATAAGCTTTCCACTGCCTACCACCCCCAAACTAACGGACAAGTCGAAGTAGTCAATAGAGAAATAAAAAGAATTTTAGAAAAGACTGTTTCAACATCTAGAAAAGACTGGTCAGCCAAATTAGACGATGCTCTATGGGCCTACCGAACAGCGTACAAAACCGCCCTCGGATGTACGCCATATCGGTTGGTTTATGGAAAATCGTGTCATTTACCCGTAGAGTTAGAACACCGCGCCTTTTGGGCCTTACAATTTTTAAACTTCGATCCCCACTCTGTCGGCGATTTTAGAAAATTTCAACTTAACGAACTCGACGAGTGGCGCTCTTACGCATATGAAAATAACAGACTTTCTAAAGAGCGGACGAAGTGTTTACACGATCGACATCTTAGGTACCCAAAAATCTTTAAGCCGGGCGACCAAGTTCTTCTTTATAATTCTCGTTTACGTTTATTCCCGGGTAAATTAAAATCACGTTGGTCGGGGCCTTTTACTGTTTTAGAAGTCTTTTCTTATGGTACTGTTTTAATTTCCCACCCTGATAAGGGTACTTTCAAAGTGAATGGTCAGCGTCTTAAACTGTATTTCTGTGATGATATCAGTCTCAACCCTGTTCACTCTATCTTTCCGGTCCTGACATTTGATTAATCTGAACTTTATTTTTCTCAAAAACTTTGAACTTTCTTCGAACTTTATTTTTACACAATATTTGGGACAATCTTATTTTGATGCGTCGAGCTCAAACGACTCTTTAAACAACGGGCGCTCTTGGGAGGCAACTCAAGTTATCTTTTTCTGTTTTCTTTATTTCACAATTTTTGCCCCGAATGGCTCCAGCAAGCTGAAACTTCTGCGATCGCCTGCTCCAACGGTTCTGATTCTATGACAAAGTCCACCAGACGACGTTTCCTGACGATCCACAGCACAAGCCTGGAGGAGCGGCCTCACTCAACTTTTCCTGCAAACTAAAACCGGGGAAGTACCTGTTTTTCAATTCTGTCTTTCATTTCTGTCCTTTACTTTTCTCTCATTCTCCAACCTCCTTCTCCATTGCGGACAATGTAGATTTTAAGCTTGTGGGAGGACTTCCTCCTTTTTGCTTTTTGTAAATATCCAAAAAATCCAAAGAATCCAAAAAATATATATATAGCTGCATTTTGGTATTTCAATAAGTACCCAATGTTTATGTTTTGTTTTTCTCAAACTTCTTTATAAACAACGTAGTTAATTATAATTTTTCTAATCATTTTTTTATCATATTTCACAAGTAAAATGTTGGCCATGCTGTGTTTCTAATTCACGGTAGCATGTTAAGGTGAAATATTTCTCTAAAACGTACATTTCTATTATGGTTTTCCGTTCTTTATTTTCTTTACTTTCTCTAAAATTTATCATCCACTATTTTCCTTTTCGTCTTTAGATAATTTTTGTAAGAATAAATTTTGAATAACGTAGTAGATATGAACGATCCAAGTCACATATTATTTTTATTTTCAAGATAATTTCATCAATCTTCTTTTATTATCTCGAACTTGCTTTTTGAAATTTATCTACTCTATGTTTTAAATAAATTTAAAAAATCGTAAAAATGATTTAGGCCATTTTTGTTTACGTTTGAGCTTTCCTGGCAACCTAAAATCTTTTACCACTAGTTAGCCGCTTTTGAGCCTTTTTTCCAAATTCATTTGATAACTCCACACAGCATTTCATTTTCACCAAAGCCCAAATTCCTACCTATCTAATCACGCTATTTTTTTTGAGTTTCATTCTAAAATTTTCATGATAGGAAATTTTGTGTTATCTTTGGAGAAATTGTTGAAAAAAGTGTACTCAAAAGCAATGTTTTGAAAAAAGAGAAAAAATGAATGATGAATAAAAAAAAATAAAATAAATAATAATAATAAAAAAAAAACAAAGAAGAAAAAACATTATATATACATATTTTGTTTAAAATAAATTTATTTTTTTTGAAACTCGTTATTTTGGTTTAGTGTGATTTTTAAGCCTCCATGTTTATATTTGAATTCCACTCCTATTCATAATCCTAAACCAAACGTTTCGGTCCTATTAAGTCCTTTTGATTCACGTCTTTTTAAATTTTATTTAACAACTAAGAAAAGAAAAAAAGTAAATCAGTTTTAGTTTTGGATTTAAACTTAGATTTTTGTTATTTAATTGATATAATTATAATGCGTTGCTTGGATCTAGTAATAACTCAATACGTTCTTTTCATTTTCATTGTCTTGCTTAAATCTATTTAAAGAATTTCGTCAAAATTCTGGATGATTTATTTTTATTAAGTAAAGTTTATAACAGTTAAAACATACCAAAATAATTATTTTAGATTTACGTTTTACATTCTCCCTACCTAGAATTTCGCATAGTACTTGTGTAAGTATGATTAAAACTTTTTGAATTAGTCACTTTTTATGATTAGCTAGTCTTTATATCTTTGCTTGGGGACAAGCAAAACTTAAGCTTGTGGGAATTTGATAATACGGTTTGCAGTCAATTTTATTAGGATATTTTCGGGGTTTTAAAGCAAATCATGTCTTGTAAAGTACTTATTTTGATTCCCCTTTGTATATATTTTTGTCGCTAATGCGTTTTTTCTGCTTTTTGCAGGTTTTCACGGCTTTCAGCCGAATTTTGCTGTGACACGCCCCAAGGTCACGCCCTACCCGGGCGTGTACCTAGGGCGTGTAACCCAGAGGAATGAAGCAATTGGTCCGAAACTACATTCTGTGGAAACTTAGTGAACACGCCCTAGGTCACGCCTGTGTCACATCCGACACGGGCGTGTTCCAGAGGCGTGTCCCCAGGTTCCAAGGAATCCCCGCAAAGCGCTCGTTTTTCCCGCTCCACCGTCGCACCGAAAGTGTCACGCCCCAGGGTCACGCCTGACCCGGGCGTGACATATGGGCGTGTACTTCAGCAATTCCGCCCGTCAACTCCAGCATTCAATTTCAGCTCAACAAAGTCACGCCGCAAAGAACACGCCCCAGGTACACGCCCTACCAGGGCATGACTAGTGGGCGTGTACTTCAGCTACTTCGTCAGAATTAAATTCCAGCCCGAAAAAGTCGCACCGAATTTGTCACGCCCCAGGGTCACGCCCGACCCGGGCGTGACAGGGGGGCGTGACCCGACCCGAAAAATTTTATAAATAGAGCCCAACTCCAAGGGTTCAGGGACACTTTTTGCATTGAGAGGGGAGGTTCTGTCCTTTGTATTTTTGAACTTTTTTAAGCATGTCTCTTTATTTTTAGTTCTTAGCTCTAGCTTTATGCTTTCCCTGTATTAGCTCCTAGCTTCTTTCTGTAGTATAATGTTAATTATAGTGTAGTTTACTTTCCATGCACTTGTAATCTCTGGTTTTCAAGTTGTAAGATCCCTGTTTCCTTTAATAAAGAAGTGTTGTTTTCTTTTTCGTTTCTACTCTGTTTTCACTATTTTCTTCTACTCATCCCCCCTCTTCCACCTCCCCATGATTAACTAATCCTCTATGTACTCGATCTTGATGATCCGAGGTTCGAGTGATTAGGTTATGATGCTTTGAATCTTACCCTTTTCTTTTTAGGGTTTTAACCTTGAATTACTCTTGATTTATCACGGGTTGGAGGTATATCATCGATATATACTCTCCACCTTTGCTTTCATTCTGTGCTAGCCGAGAGGCCGAAAGTTTGAAATGAGCACTCAAAAGTAAAGGGAGTTGTTCGCACCCCTCGAGAGAGGCAGACGTTCAAATCTCCCGGATTGGAGCAAAATCCAATAGTGGGGTTCACCGCATAAAGCGAGTTTTAGGCCTCCGATTTAGGCGAGAGTCGGTCGGACCTTCCTAAACTCAGTTAGGCACGGCCTTCGAGAGAAGCGTGTCAATATTTATGGAACCTCCACGGTCAAGGACCTTTACCCTAATTAGTTTAGGTTTACTTATCGTATTTTTCTAACCACTCTTACCGAGGTGATTTCTGATCGAGTGCATTTTCCTCTCATCGTTACTAAGCTTTAGTATAATCACTCTTTTAGCTTTCTTTATCTTTTCATACAAGTAGCTCTCTTTCATTGCAAGTAGTTCTCTTCCTTTAGTACGCTTAGCTTTCTTCTAAACCGTAATTTTTCCGTCGATAAAATAATAGATTTCGTGTGAGTAAGCTTAATTAACGGTTCCCGGATTTCAATACGACACTTGTGTCCCCTAGCTGCATTTCGATAGGTATACTTGCCTTGTTGGATTATTAGTTTGGTTATTTTCTCCTTGCAGATATCTAAAAGACATCAATATATATTGATAAAATTATATATATATATATATATTTATATATCACAAAATACAAAATTTTTACGAAGATTACAAAATATCACAATACAACATTCAGGGCCGATAGTTATCCGGACGGGTGCAGCGTCAGGTACTTTTGCGTCGACCCGATGTGGGATGTTCTCCACCAACTCCTACCCTCTCGAAAACACTCATCTCTAGTGAGTGCTCTGAGCGGTAGTATGAGAGAAGATCAACATCCATGCCAATGAACCAAGTATCTTTGAAGACCACCATCATTAGTGGTCACTGTCCAATATGTGCTCGGGAACTGGAATAAAATAATCTCCTAGTGTCTCATGCTCAACCTGAAACTAGTAGTGAAAAAAGAAGGAACTACAATGGGAGTGTTAGTAACGGAATGAATTTCAGTATGTCTTGAATGTGTCTCCTCACTCTCACTCAGCAACCTAAAAGAATCAATTAGAGGAGAAGACAATGGAAAATCTAAAGACTCATGCGAGTAATCACAGAATTAAATTAGATTGGCTACGTTAAAAATATGATTTGCTACCAAAATGAAAGCCATCTCAAGTTCATACGCATTTTGCTCAAACCGATTTATTACTAGAAAGGGTCCAGTTCTATAGTAGTTAGCTTCTTTAGGGTACCAGAAGATAACCGTTCCAAATTTTGCCGAACCATAACCAAGTCATCCATTTTAAAATTAGTAGCTCCCTTATGCTTTTTAATTTGAGTTGCATAAAAACCAAAGTACAATACAAATTTTCGCTCAAAACATTTTATGCAAATCATGCAAATGCAAAAGATGACTACTAACACGAATAAGACCACAAACCAAATATTTTAGATACTAAAAGCAACTCCTGAGAGAGGTACATGATCAGGAGGCTCAGATGGTGGATCATAAAAGATTTCATCGCGGGGCGATGAACACTCAAATGCAAATTAGAGACATCAGTGATCAGATGTGTCAACATGGTGTTCGAACTATCTCTTCAAGTGCAGGTGACAAGCATCAACGAATAACCTAATGCACCCTCAAACTCATTGCTGATACTAAGGATGGATACATCCCAAATGTACAGTGAACCCATATGTGGTTCAACTGGGGGTTCACTAGGAGAAGTATAATAAAATTCATTGCAAATACAATGCGTACATGCATAAGTTCTAAAAACACAAAAAGTGCTCTTATAAAAACAATAATGTGCACGAAGTGTGACAATCGTGACAAATTTACTATGGAAAAATGAGGCATCGGGAGGCTCACCAGGTGGGACATATAAAAACTCATTGCGGATACGATGATTAGCATGTTGTATATCCCATAACTCATATAGAGTGCTAGTGGCCATATAGTTATGATCAAGCGCTAATATATGGATATCACACTCAAAATCATCTCTATGAAGCATTATCAACATCAAAGGTGAAAATGGAGCTGGTATCCAAGTCTTAAAATTTGTTAGTGTGTTAACCACATGAATCTCATCCACACAAAGATGAGGTGGCTCATCTGGATGCTCAATTGGAGGGTCGTCAAAGAACCCATTAGTAGAGTGATGGTCCTCTAGTAGCAAACCATCAGAAGGGGTCGTACTCCTAGATAGGGTAGGGGTGACTACCTCAAGATCACTACTACGCTCTTGACTCCTGATCGTACTGACACTCGGTGCGACATCAGGTGTGGTGATGTGACTCGATGCGTCATTGGGTGGGTTGATGTGACTTAGTGAGCTACTAGGTGAAGTGTGCAAAGAATCAACACTCAAAAGAGAGTTAGTATATAAAGAGTAAAGGGCAGGTTCACTAAGTGGAGCAGACTCACATGGGGGTTGACTCCATATATCATGTATTAGAACATCATACAGAGTGGGTGATGCCTCCCTACTTTGGGCAATGGAATGCTCTTGCTGGCCCTTAATGGTTATCGTCATGTTCGTCTTCGGAACACTAGAAGGAGCACTAGGTTTGACATACTCTTGACGATAGTGACCTTTATAAGATTCGTGAGTGTAGTTGTGACGATCGTCCATATCATAACCATATCATGCATGTGGATGATCGTGAGTCTTACAAATGTGTGGTGTTGGTCGCGCATATACCGACTCAGATTACTCATATAAAGGAGATGTGTAGTATTGATAACTAGTGTGATACTGAGCTCTATCCTCATAATATGATGATGAGGACCAGCATGATTCACTTGAGTACGAGGATAAAAAAGTTGATAGCCATCGTATCGATCATCTCTAACATAATGAGAACATGTTGGTGGGTCAACACGATCTCTGGGAGTGGTATACGGTGATCGAGTATAATCATCGAAGTATCATAAAGATCTCCGTGATGAGACTCTATAAGAGTGAGACTAAGTGGGATCGTGATCCTCAAATAAAGGATTTCTCCTAAAGGTAGACCTTTCCATACAGTAATGTGGAACATCGTAATGTGCATGGATAGAATGCTCATCTCGAATTGGAGGTGGCATCGACGCTCGAGTGGGAGTATATCTAAACTATTAACCATACCTCTAAAGTTTTCTAACATTTCTCGCATGGCCATGTTCTACTTGGCTATTTGGTGGGTGAATGGAAGAAACTACGGGGTGGTTCATTCCCTTCGTTTCCACGACTCAGTTGACCTCGTTCAACTCAACACATTCTATTGCTACACCGATGCATGCAAACACATAAGTGAAATGCAATGATGATGCTAAAATAATTTCTCTTTTTTTTGAAAAAAATTTAAATGATATGCAGGTCCTATTCTATGCAGGGCGGATCCCAAAACTTAGAGAATTTTTGGAACCTCCCTCTAATACCAAATTGATGTAGGACGGTGTGTAGAGTTTGCACGCCTGTTAGCTTTTTTCTAGGAAACCCGAAATGTATGCAATGCCTAAATTACAATTTGTCAAGATTTTGAGTGTGCATTGCAAATACTTTTAAAACTTAAGCAACTTTAGAAAAACACAAAATTAAATATTTCTCTTGAAAATTAAATTTCTTAAAAAATGGTTCAATTTCTACACTCGGGAAGGAAGTTTGCAACTTTCATTCCGTTCCCCTTGTCGTTGGAAAACAGAAATCGTGAACTTCAAATACGTTTTCGTTTGGAATTTTCGATGTAGTGTTCGCTGACAAAATTTAGGCGAGTACCCAACAAGAATGTATTTGTCCTAATGAGAAAATTTAGACACACAAAAAAAAAGATAGAAGCAAGTCACCCATGGAAAGAGGCGTCTTTCCATATCCGAAACACCGGCTATCACACGAGTAATTCCATGTCACATTCGATCTCCTGCTCTAAGGTTTTGAAATTTTTGACGTGAAAGTGGGCGGCCTGGGTAGCCTAAGCGATCTGTCCGCGCGGCCTATGCGGACAGAAGGTGGCGACCTATCAGGTCGGCTCGAAGTAGCTAGCAGTCTGTTCCCCGAGGAAGCCGGGTGGTTAGGATGGTTATTAGCACAGTTTGCCGGATTGTGCAGACTGGTTTTGGTGTCCGCTAGCTTTGTGCACACTGGACTTTGTATCTACTAGTGCTGTGTTCACACCAGGGATGGATGGTGGTGTTGACTTGATCTGGTTTTATACCAAGTCCAAGTGAGCTTAGTCCGGGAGGCCACGCGGTCTGCGTAGACTGATTTCTCTGTCCGTCAAGTTCGACTGATAGCTTTGTTTGCTTTGGCTGTGGGCTCGGGGTATGTAGACTAGGGTTGTGTCCGCAGGCGTGTGCGGACTGGAGCTGCGTCCGCTAGAGTGTGGAATAATGCAATATCCACAGTGTCCAGCCTTGGTGGTGCACTCTTGGCGGTCTGATTGTCTGGCCTTATTGCGTCAGACTGATATGGAGTCCGCAGCTTAGCGAATACACTTTGTTCTCGCCACGAGATAGGGCGGTGTTTGTAACGCCCCAATTTTCTTAAGGAAGGAAATAGTGTTCTGGAGGTTATCGCCCGATGGTAGCTAGGTACCGTGCGGCAGTAGGTCCATTGATTGCATCGTCAGCGATGAGAGCATTGAGTCAACTCAACGCTGGAGTTACCGCGTAGCAGTAGTGTTACCGTGTGTCAGTAGTTGGGGAATTAAACTGGCAGAGCTTTCCGGAAGCTGTTACCCAACGATAGGGATACCGCTGGAGATAGCTAGGTCAATTTAGTTGGCGAGGCTCTCGGGATCCTACCGCACATCGGTAGCAGTTATCACACGATGATAGCAGCGGGTGCTGTGTCCTAACCGACGACAGCTATCTCGCAGCGTTATAATCTTATCACGTGGAGATAGTGAATTTATAACGGCGTGGCCACATGTCGACCTGTTATTGGAGGGCCTGGGCGGTTACATGCGAAAGGAGGCAGTACTATGCCGCAGTAGGTAGTTACCGCGTAGCGGTAGCTTTATATATATACCTGGTTCGGCCGTTTCCTCTTCATTATTCTGGAGTTGGAGAGTTTGGTTGGTTTTCTGGAGGAGTAGCAGCGCCGAAAGAAGGGAGATCTTGCCGCCATTTGTGTTTCGGGTCTCAGATTCGCAAGGTGAGTTTGGCTTTGCGAAGGCAATGTTTGAGCGGTCATTTTCAACCATCAGGATTTCTCCCATGGTGCCAAGGCATACTTCAAGGGTAACGATCCTATTTCTTAGACATGTAAAGTCCTTTCTTTTGGCATTAGAGGGTAGACACTCCACGAATACGTGGATGTGGATCTCGCGACGGGTAGATCTGTGTATCCCCGTTTGTTTGCATTTAGATCCAGAAACGAAGTATGGAATAGGCATGCTGTGTAATGCCCATCCGAACGGGTTGGCCTGAATTAGTGATGTTTGTATGCTTTGTATGTTAGAGAAGACTCTATGGTTATCATGTAAATTTCAGATTCGTGGGCTATGCAAATGGCTGTGTTGAGAGTACTGGGTTTAGACTCCAGGAAGACACCCATTTTGGGGGAAGAACCGATAGTCTGTCCCCCTACTATGCGGCTGTAGCACTACCTCTACCGGTAACTCCCAGTGAGCATTATGTTGCTGTGTTAAGGCCTATTTCTTGGAAACCTTGTGGCCGTATGATGAAACCTATCTCTGTGAGACTTGAGGGCTACTTTGTGATGGCCTGTCTCTCGAAGACCTGAGAGCCAGTTTGTGGAGTGTGAAATTAAGTTGCTCAGCAATGGTAGCCATGATTGCTAGTCTAGGATCCTTATAGATTTATGGATTGTACGGATGGGAAAGGGGATGCTGGCTCATATCGTGGCTTATTGCACCCGTCGATTTGAGTGCCAAGAAATAGCTGGACTGTACGCAACCCTATGCCAATCGACTTGGAGTGAGTCAAAGTGTGGATTTTAAGCCACCATAACTTTGTCGAGGCCATAGGGGCTTATCTTTGGCATTGGCCCTAAAAGACTTAAATACTCAAATGTTGCTAACTGTCGTAGAGAACAGAGGTGTGACCCTTGAGGTCTTGTGTACCAAGAATGTGCCCTAAGAGAACGGGGCGTTGAGCGTTTGCGCCAATGTTCGTGGCTAATGATTCTTAAGTTGCACATTTTGATTGTCATTTTGTGATTATACTAATGCCTGCAGGGAAGGAGAACCGCCATCCCGAATGAGGGGTGGGGTCATTATAATTTGGTCAGTTAATGCTGACCGTTGCTATTGTTTGCCACTGTGCGATGGAATGTTTCTTGCAGGTGCAGCGGAGCAAAGATGGATCTAGCGGGCTAAAGCCCAGATACCTAGCTGGCCCTTGAAGTCCAAAGCGAAGTGCCCATTGTATTTATTTTATTCTTATGCGTGGTCAGCCTGTGTGCCGATTTTTGCAAGATACTCTAATTTGAGATGAACAATGTAAGGCCTTAAGGCTGAAACCTTCTTTATGTATTTGTCTTTCATTCCTTTATGGTAGTGGACATTCATGCTGTTGGGTTCTATTAATAACCTTTAATTTACTTCTGCTAGAATGCACTCTGTGTTAGGATGCGAAATTTTAGATTATACTTTCAATTTAGTAACTACTTGTTCTGTCCGTAGTGTAACGATTCCATCCATTCACAGGTATATACTAGAAGGTCAGGCCGGGGCCCCACAACATATACCATAAAACAGGTGGGGAAGTCACGAAGGGATACTAGAGTTGCACATCCTAACTCATTGCATTCTAGCGGAAGCCTATAACACGAAGCTCAACTCACACATATGAATATCCACCATATAAACGTTCCACATTTATATAAAGCAGGAATGTTAAAATACAAAACAGTTGGCCTTATGGCCTTACAGTCTTTCATAACAGTGGCCTTAAACATTGGCGTGCAGGTCGGCCACGTACAAACAAATAAAGCATTTAGCTTTAGCCTTCAAGGGCTAGCGGTAGCAGAAGCAACATCAGCAGGGAATTCAGCCTTTATGCGTCCCGCTTGGCTCTCCAGCACCTACACAGGGACAACCCACCCACAGGTACCACCCACAGGTACCACCCACAGACATCAAGCATTACAAAGGGTATTTCTTGGGCACACCAGTACTTCCTGCTACTCCCTTTCACAGGTAGAACCCAATAGCACAAGCATCACAAGGGTATTTTCTTAGACTACCACTCCAGTACTTCCTGCTACTGCCTTTCATAGGTTTAACCCATCGACTCCTAAACTACACGTTTATCACGGAGTCTTCCCCAGTGCGTATATGCAACATCACCAATGCAGACCAACCTGTCCAGATGGGCTTCACACAACATGCCTATTCCGTATTCCTTTTCCGAATCTATATGCCAATTGATTGGGGATTCCATGAATCAACCCAAGGGACTCCCATAATAATCCACCCTCCGGTGGGGGAATCTTATGCACATGACAAAAAGGAAGCCTTCACATGGCTAGGAAGAAAAGTCGTTACCCCCGAAGATCGCTTTGGCACCATGAGCTCCTAGCTGGCTGGAAAGAACCGCAACGGCTTTTCCTCCACAACGCTGGCCTCGGATCTCTCGTCGAAACTCCGCAGCACCACCGGTGGCCGGCTCTCCTTCCTCCTCCTCCTCCTTCTTCCTCTCTTTCTCTCTCTAGGATTTTAGAAAGATGAAGGCCAAAATGCAAATGATAACTTCCTTCTCATCCACGGTCTTAAGGAATCAGGGAGAAACCTCAGCCATCAGATCCCAGCTGAAAAATTGGACAGCCACGATTTCGCCACAAAATCACATTTTTACCTGACACGACCTGTGACACGCCCGTGTTCCAGGCCGTATGCCTCAAGCGGTGCTCAACCGACTTATCAAATTTGTTGAAACCGATTCCTCGATCTCCTGTGGAGTTCGCCCTTGGGGAAGGGGTGGTCTCGCGCCTACGTCACTCCTGCAAGAAAAACAACAAAGAAGACAAGGTGACACGGACCCAAGGGCTCGACAGGGAGGTCCCACCACAAACCTGGAAGATCTCAGAGCGCTTCCCCTCCTTATCCAGAAGCCGAGCAAAGGTACCCTCAGAAAGCACTTGAAGATTGGAGCAGGAGAGCACTGAAAAAACCTGCCTTCTGGGGTACCCCTTGGGTCCTATTTATAGTTTTTGAGATCTGGACTGCCAATAACCAAAAGAACTGACCTGAAATTACCAGAAAACCCCTGGACGGGTTTGCCAACAGCCAAACTCCACGGTTTTGAATGGCTATGGGCAGACCAGCGGGGGCAAAACAGTAAAGAGTACCTCATACTTCCGAGCGAGCTGGGGAGCTTTGACCACCTCGGCATGTTCTGCTCGCCTACTACTGCCGAGCCCCACTGTTAGGACGCGAGTTGCGGCTCGCTCGACGAATACCGAGCTCGGGGTCGCCGAATGCCGATTTCTGGTCGACGGATGCCGAGCTCGGGCTCGCACCCTCCACTGCCGAGCTCGCCTATCATCCTCAGCCCATTTTGCTTAGTCCCTGGTGACCTTGCTCGCCGGACACGGGGTTGTACACAATCCCCGCTCTTTTTGAGCTTGTCAAAGCTCGGAAAGAAACATCCAACCCCAAGTGTACGACGAGCGCGGGTTGGCGAGTTGGAGGGAATCTTCGGGTGGGGTCCACCTGTGGCTATATATATGTACACCTACACTCCTGCCTGACTCTTGCCATTCCCTTTGCTCCAACCCTGCCAGGATGCCTCTTCCCAAGGAGATCCAAGAGCGCATAGACCGGGCTCGCCAAGCCTCTGAAGCTCGCGTGGCCGCCCTGACGGCGATCAATACCAAAGCTCCTCACGTTGATTCTGTCGAGCCCGGTTCCAAGAGGTCAAAGGCATTCCCTCATGCGGCTGAGCCCATTTACAACGACCTAAGGGACACCCTGGCTCACGAGACTGGCTCTTCCATCTGAACTGTTCTTGAGAAGGACAGAGAGGTTGTCGTAGTCTGCGACGACCCGGACGGTCAACTAGATGACGGGGGCGTCGCGCCGTGAGAGCACACACCGCGAGGCGATACCATGCTCGCCGACTCGCGGTTCATGCCACCGGGCAGCCATCCCCAAGACCCGCCTCTTCTCTTTGGGATCCTGCCTGTGAGCTCGCAGAGGCCGAACTCGCCAGTGCGCGCCTCCCCTCCTCACCAACCTGACGTGGCCGCGGGGGCGGGTCTGGGGGCCATCCCCACCCCGGGATTCGAGCTCATCTCGCCGGGGGCTCGTGGTCCAGGTCGCGGGAAGGATCTGAGGTTCATTCCTCCCCACATCTCCCTTGAGCTGCCGAGCTCGTCTGGTCAGTCTTGTTTGACTTCTTGCCTCATGTAGTTTTTCCTGCCTCTATTCTTGCTGACGCCTGCCTCCATAGCTCTTCCTAGTCAATCCGCTGCCGAGGAATCGTCGCGGGCAGCCCACTACTCTCCCCTCCCCTCCCCAAGCTCGCTGGACTCTTACCTGGGTCCTGAGGTGGATCAAGGCGAGCTGACGAGGAGGGAGGTCAAGCTTCTCAAGAAGCTGGTGTGCGGGCTGCGCGAGGTGCAAGGGGTCAATGAGACGCTGCAGCGCGACTACGCGCGTCTCGCCGACGAGGTGCGATGCGGCCAGGCTGGTGAGCTGATGTCCCCCTCCCGGCTCCTGGATGAGATAGATGACGGTCTCTCGGTTGCGCAGAGGAATTCCGGAAGGATCCTCGAGCTGCTCCGCGCGCGGCAGCCTGGGGGGAGGGGGTCGCGAGGCCGGGGTAGGTAAGTGAGCGGCTCCTTTGCCGAGCCGACCGGTACTCGCATCCCGATGCCCCCCTGCTTGCGAGCCCCGCTTTTTAATTCCTGAACTTTATTTCTGTAATAAATAACTTTTAGAATATTCTTGATCTTGTTACTTAAATAAAATGCTGTAATGAATGACTTGGCCCTAGTTGGGACGCGCCGGGAGTCGGCGAGCGGGTTGGCGAGCTGGGGGGGTGGGGCGAGCTGGGGCGGTGAGCTGCGCTGATTGAACAGCCTGCCCCAGATTTATTTCCCTATAAATAGCCCCCCTTCACCTACCCCGTACCGTGCTTTTATTGCTTTGCTTCCCCCTCTGTGCTTTGCCCTTTCCTGCTCGTGCTCTACCTCTTCCTCTGCGAACATGGGTAAGATGAACCTTGATGCTGACGGCCGCTCTAAGTGCGCGCAACACTTCACAGACTACTGCTTCTTCGAGGGGAACACTAGCGAGGAGGAGCTCGCCGAGTTTGTGGCGGAGCGCGTGCCGCAGGGCTTCGACGCACGCAGGCCAAGGTAGGGGGAGGCCATCAATACTTTTTATGAGGACGAGCTCGCCTTCCCCCTCTCTCATTTCGAGGTGGGGTTACACCTTCCCCTGTGGCTGGAGATCCGACAGATCTTAAAATATTATGGGGCCGTGCCCGCGCAGCTGAATTCCAACACCATCGCGATGATGGTGGCGTTCGCGAGTTACCTCCGGCGGGAGAGGATCGAGTTCAACCTGACGGTGTTCAGGAAGCTCTTCTCCTACAAGGCGACGTCGGACGGGTTCTCCTACTTTGGTGGCTCGCTGATTAAAGTTCGCGAGATCGCGAACAAGCACCATACCTGGATGATCAAGATCGCCTTCATCAAGGGCGATCTTGGCAACATCCCCTACTCGCCCCAGCAGAAGGGCGAGGAGGTGTACCGCCCACCGGCCGTGTCTGGCAATGACGCCGAGCTCCACAAATACTTCCTCCATAAAGACTTCGAGGTCGCCTTCCTGCGGAGGGGCCTTGACGCGCTCCCCCTGTTCTGCCCGGCGAAGGTATGCTTCTCTCCCCGTCTTGCCGAGTTCGCCTGACCGTCGGGCTCGCCATATCATTCTTGAATTCCTAACTTTCTCAAAGTATTTTCCTGCAGGGGAGCGAATAATCCACGTGAACCCGCCGTTCGCGGATCCGGGGCTTTACACCGACCCTCTTGCTCGCGAGAAGGCGGCGGCGGCCTGCCGAGATGAGGCGGCCCTCTCGCAACCCTCTTCCAGCAAGAGGCGACCTGAGGATGCGGGATCGAACCTGCCACTCTGCCAGCAATAATTAAAGAAGATGCGGAGGGCTCTGCTGGCTCCGCGGGGGCAACAACAACAACATCCCGGCCCCAAATACATCAGCTCGTCGGAGACCCCTCCCGACGCTTCGCCGGAGAGCCCGCTGAAGGAGACAACCAGCAAGGGCCGAAAAGGTGGCGAGGGCCCCTCTTCTGCGGCGGCGATCTCCCCTCCTCCATCAGCGAAAAGGGCCGCCTGCGAGCACGCGCCGCCGAAGCAACACCCCCTCTTCAACTTCGGCGGGCGGAGGAAGGACTCGGCGGGCGAGCCCATGCTGCAGTGGGACGAGCTCGCTCATCGAGTCTCTGTCTCCACCCTGCACCCCTCCTGGCATGACCATGAGCCCGCCACCGGTCACGCCTATGCCCTCGACTTCGGTCTATATGGCTGGGAGGATGCTGAGGCCTACAAAAAGATGACGCTCCGGCAGCTCGGCCATGAGGGCCTGCAGTCCCACCTGCGGACCATGGAGCTGCATCACATGCTGGAACGCCGCAGCTTCGCCCTCAGCCACCAACTCGAAAAGGCCGAGCAGGCCCGCGACATTGCCAAGGATAAGGTCACCGACCAGGCAAGGCAGCTCGGCATAGCGGAAGGTCTACTCGCCCAAGCCGCTGGCGGGCTGGTAAGCGTCAAGCAATACTCTTCTCTTTTACTTAGGATATTTTTGTGCTGTTGCTAAATAGACTCTTTGCCAGGATGCCAAGGCCGCAGGGGAGCTCCAGGCTCGCAATGCCGAGAAGGCGGAGGAGATCGGTTAGCTGCACGCATGCCTCGCCGAGCTGGAGGGCTCGAACACGAAGCTGAAGGAGGAAAACCAGCACCTCCTCAGCGAGGTCCGTCGCCAGGCAAAGATCTTCTTCCCGCCTCACAACATCGACCCCACCCTACCCTACAAGAGCCCGCGGATCTTTGGCAAGGCCGAACTCGTCGAGAGATTGCGGATCAACTCCATCCAAGCCACCGAGTGCACCCTCCAAATGATGAAGGACTTGGGGGTGCTGGTGGAGGGATGCGAGGGGATCTCGACCCGGGACCTGATGCCGAGCTTGTTCCCGGCAACGCCGCCCAGCGAGAAGGAGGATAGCTTGGACGCGATGTTCGAGAAAAGCTTCCAGGATCCTTCGGGTGACGGCGAGGATCAGTCCGGCGGAGGGGGCGAGGCCTGAGGATAGCTTGTACTTTTTCCCTTTTCTTTTTTGTTCACTCGCCGAGGCGAGCCCCTTGTAATTACTTTTTGTAAGCAATTAATGAAAGAGTTTTTGATCATACCCGTGCCACTTTCTTTTCTCCATTTTTTTACTTTGTTTGTTACGCTCTGAATATATGCGGGTGCTTCCCCATGTGACCTCGCCGAGACAGGTTCCGTGAGTAGAGTAGTCATGAGAGCGCGCCCGCGAGTGGATGCATTTTGAGTGTTCGCCGAGCCCCAAGCGCTTCGGGGGCGGGTTGCTCTCTGTCCTTGTCACGCCGCCATAACTCGCACGCGAGCCACCCAGGTTGAGCCTGAAAAAAGAAGAAAAATTTTTCCAAGTCAAACTAGCAAAGGGGCGAGGTGCCCCGACCCGGCTCGCCTTCCTTTGCCGAGGCCCGGGTTTGACAACTACTCGCCGACGCCGAGACGGGAATGACGAGTCCGAACTCGCCCATGTAGAATCCTTTTGCTAATGCCGAACTGGGTTAGCCGAGCCCGAGCTCGCCTCTACAGAACCCCTTTCCCTTTGCCTTCCTGACGCTGAGACTTCCTGATCTTTATCTGGCGATATCGGGGCCGACACCATCGAGTGACTTCCGGGCCTATCAGCTCGGTGATAGGCTGACAGCGGGATCTGCTCGAGGCCAAGGATGACACCGAGTGACTTCCGGCCCTACCAGCTAAGTGAGAGCCTGACAGCGGGATCTGCTCGGGGTCCAGAACTGCCGCCATCGAGTGACTTCCGGACCTGTCAGCTAGGTGAGAGCCTGACAGTGGGATCTGCTCGAGGCCAAGGATGACACCGAGTGACTTCCGGCCCTGCCAGCTAGGTAAGAGCCTGACAACGGGATCTTCTCGGGGTCCACAACTACCGCCATCGAGTGACTTCCAGCCCTATCAGCTAGGTGAGAGCCTGATGACGGGATCTGCTCGAGGCCAAGGATGACACCGAGTGACTTCCGACCCTACCAGCTAAGTGAGAGCCTGGCAGCGGGATCTGCTCGGGGTCCACAATTACCGCCATCGAGTGACTTCCAGCCCTATCAGCTAGGTGAGAGCCTGACAGCGGGATCTGCTCGAGGCCAAGGATGACACCGAGTGACTTCCGGCCCTGCCAGCTAAGTGAGAGCCTGGCAGCGGGATCTGCTCGGGGTCCACAACTACCGCCATCGAGTGACTTCCAGCCCTGTCAGCTAGGTGAGAGCCTGATAGTGGGATCTGATCGAGGCCAAGGATGACACCGAGTGTCTTCCGGCCCTACCAGCTAAGTGAGAGCCTGGCATCGGGATCTGCTCGGGGTCCACAACTACCGCCATCGAGTGACTTCCGGCCCTGTCAGCTAGGTGTGAGCCTAACAGCGGGATCTGCTCGAGGCCAAGGATGACACCGAGTCACTTTCGGCCCTGCCAGCTAAGTGAGAGCCTGGCAGCGGGATCTGCTCGGGGTCCACAACTACCGCCATCGAGTGACTTCCGGCCCTATCATCTAGGTGAGAGCCTGACAGCGGGATCTGCTCGAGGCCAAGGATGACACCGAGTGACTTCCGACCCTGCCAGATAGGTGAGAGCCTGACAGTGGGATCCGCTCGGGGTCCACAACTACCGCCATCGAGTGACTTCCAGCCCTGTCAGCTAGGTGAGAGCCTGACGGCGGGATCTGCTCGAGGCAAGGATGACACCGAGTGACTTCCGGCCCTGCCAGCTAAGTGAGAGCCTGGCAGCGGGATCTACTCGGGGTCCACAACTACCGCCATCGAGTGACTTCGGCCCTGTCAGCTAGGTGAGAGCCTGACAGCGGGATCTGCTCGAGGCCAAGGATGACACCGAGTGACTTTCGGCCCTGCCAGCTAAGTGAGAGTCTGGCAGCGGGATCTGCTCGGGGTCCACAACTACCGCCATCGAGTGACTTCCGGCCCTGTCAGCTAGGTGAGAGCCTGACAGCGGGATCTGCTCGAGGACAAGGATGACACCGAGTGACTTCTGGCCTTGCCAGCTAAGTGAGAGCCTGGCAGCAGGATCTGCTCGGGGTCCACAACTACCGCCATCGAGTGACTTCCGGCCCTGTCAGCTAGGTGAGAGCCTGACTGCGGGATCTGCTCGAGGCCAAGGATGACACCGAGTGACTTCCGACCCTGCTAGCTAAGTGAGAGCCTGTCAGCGAAATCTGCTCGGGGTCCACAACTACCCCCATCGAGTGACTTCCGGCCCTGTCAGCTAGGTGAGAGCCTGACAGCGGGATTGATGAACTGTAAATATGCGTATTTTTATGCACATTAATTTAGTCATTTTCATTTATTTTCGTCGTTTTTACTTATTTTTGTTCAATAAAATGTTCCTATTCTTGTAAATTTTCTCCTAACTTGTTTTATTTTATTTTGCAGAAAAATTCCAAAATCTGGCAGAATTTGGGAAGTACACGCCCGTGACACATGGGTCACGCCCGTGACCGAGCCGTGACTGTGCATTTCCCGTGAAATTACAAAATTTCTGAAGTTAAAGTTTGACACGCCTGGCGACACGCCCATGTCACCCGACATGGGGCGTGACCCAAGCCCGTGTCCTCTCCTCTCGACGAATTCCGCTCGACGATCGTCGAGTGTCGACACCAACAGTCACGCCCAGTGTCACGCCCGTGACCAAGGGCGTGACCCAATTTCAGCTCAACGATTTCGACTCGACACTTTCCGCTCGACATTCGTCGAGTGTCGACCCCAACTGTCACGCCCATAGTCACGCCCGTGACATGGGGCGTGACCATTCCAGCTGGCCCGACAAGATGCTGCCGAGGACATTTGACGCAACCCGCGCCCGGTTCTACCTCCCCGACACGCCCAGAGTCACGCCCGTGACCTGGGGCGTGACTGCTGCGAACTCAGCCCGAAGTCAACTTTGCTGTCCAATCACCGGCCGCCTTCATGAATAGTACTGTCACGCCCCCCCTACACGCCCGTGACCGAGGGCGTGTACTTAGAAATTTTTTCCTATAAGTAGCCCAGTTCTGTAAGGTCCAAGGGTTCAGATTTTTGGGCCAAGTTAGTGTCTTTTTGTGGGCTTAATCCGTGGATACTAGTGCTATGTAAGGAGATTTCTCCCTTCTTATTTCATGCTTTGTTTTCCTTTATCTTTTAGCTTTGTAATAGCTTGAAAATTTTAATAAAAATGTTAGATTTTCTCTCTTTATTTAGCATGAAAAATTCATTTGGATGGCTCACCTCTTTCCCTTTTTATCCTTGGTTTCATCCTTGTTCTTCACTTAGTTCTTCATTTATGAAAGGTGTGTGTGTGTGTATGAGTGTAATGTATTTACTTTCCATGTCTTTTACTTGTCTTCATGCTTAGGCATGATAGTTTTCTTTCTTTTTCTCACCATGTCTTTTTCCTTTAACTAGTTTTCATGCTTAGATTTTGATTTCATTCTCATGAATTTATAAAAGAGATTCAAAAAGTGATTTTGTTTTATTTTTTTTTACTTAGTTTTCTTTTAGAATTGTAAAACCTCTTTTGTTCTTTTCATCTTCTTTTTCACCTTTTTTATCACTTTTATAAAATCATAGGAATGAAATTGTTGGCATTTTAATTTTCCAAAAACTTTGGTTTTCAATTTATTTTGAAAAACTTTTATCTTCTAAAAATTGAAATTTCTTCTTTTTATTTATTTTTGGCAAAACCTAAGCATGAAAAAGTATAAGTTTTAATTTTTAGGTAACTTTGATTCTTCATGAAAAGTGTGTATGAGTGTAGGTGTGTTAACTTTTATGCTTTGATTTAAATTATGTAGAGTGTGTGAGTGTAGGTGCATAATTTTCATGCTTTGTTTTAACGCTTTCTTTTAATGCTTTGTTCAATTTTGTAGAGTGTGTGAGTGTAGGTGTTAGCTTTATTGCTTTCTTGAATTGCTTATGGAGTGTGTGTGTCTGTGTGTATTTATTTCCGCCTGCTCGTTAAGAGTTAAATGGCGCATCGCTTTCATTTCAGTCCTACTCGTTTGAGTAGGACTCGTCATTTTTCTTTCTTTATTTTTCCGCCTACTCACTTGAGTTTAAATGGCCGGACCTTTATTTCAGTCCTACTCGTTTGAGTAGGACTTGCAATTTTACTTTCTTTATTTTTTTCCGCCTACTCACTTGAGTTAAATGGCCGGACTTTTTAGCCCTGTAATCGCATTTATTTTCTCCTACTCATTTGAGTAGGACTCGCTTTCATTTTAGTCCTACTCGTTTGAGTAGGACTTGCAATTTTCAGCTTTTATTTACCGCCCCACTCGTTTGAGTGGGACTCGCAAATTTGAATTATGCAAAATTTCTTTTTATGTGTAACTTAGTTCCTTTTTAATTTATAATTTGGAGTGTGCGTGAGTTCTTGTTCTAGCTAATTTTTTCAGTTTTCTAAATGTTGTTATTTTTCTTGTGTCCCCTTCTTATAATCGTTTAGTATTTAATTTCGAACTCGCGCCTCACTAAATTATAAGCCGTCCCCATACCGATGTGTGGCTAATCTCTATTAGCCTCGGCATCGAAGAGCTTTGGGACATTTAAAATGATTTATAATAATTAAAGTTCTTTATTTTCATTTTAATTTAAGCACTTAGGGTTTACCCCGGGTTTACGACGCGTAGGACCACATAATCGATGTGTGGGCCCTATTTCCGTAGTCCATATGCTAGCTAGCCGAGAGGCCGTGCATATGGACCGATCACCCCTGGGTAAATAGAGTTGCGTGCATACCCTCGAGAGAGGACTAGCGTAATTCTACCGGATTGGGTCCCCCACCCAATAGCGGGGTTCTTAGCGTAAAGCGGGCGTTAAGAGGAATCCTTCGTCGGACTAACGTTCGGTCGAATAGTCTTAACGTTTAGGTGAGCGATATCCCTATAGCTAGGTGAGCTCACATTTATGGAACCTCCACGGCCAAGTTGCCTTATTATTAATTTGAAAACTAAGTCTTTTTATTATTAAAAATTGTTTTAGTCTTAATCCGATTCGATGCCGAGCGTTAACCTTTCATCGAATATTGTCTAAATCGTTTTTTTTCGCTCCTTTGCTTTTCCGTTTTTAGTTAATTAAAAAAATCCATCTTTCTTTTAGTAAAATAATAGTCCTCCCGGAGGAGTAAGAATAGTCAACGCGACCCCGAGAACAATACGACCTCGGTATTCCCCCGAATATCGAGTACTACTTGCGATAGGTGCACTTGCCTACCCGAGCAAGCCCGCGGCGATCGACTCACCGAACCAACCACAGTAAGAGTCTGTTCGCGGGCACATCAAGTTTTTGGCGCCGTTGCCGGGGAGTCTCTTTTCGAGTTGCTATTTCGAATTCCGGAGTCTATTAATTTTACTTATTTTCTAAAAAACAAAAAAAACTAAAAACTTTATTTTAAAAAAACAAAAAAAAAAGTTTATTTTTGTTTTATTTCTGTTTGGGTGTATGACCCGAGGACAACCCTCAGAGTCTGAAGATTTAGACTTCGACCCTGAGATCGAACGCTCTCTTGCGCGTATCCGATCTCATCGCCGAAATCCTTCTTTAGATCCCGAGGAATCTATCGGAGAACCCACTGTTGTAGTTATGGCCGCCCCTAACCTTCCCCCGGCGGCCGAGCGTACTATGTCTTATTACACCCGGCCTAACCTGGATGATTCTGGGTCGAGTATTGTTCGCCCTGCGGTGGCCAATAATAATTTTGAAATAAAGTCAAGTGTCATTCAAATGGTCCAAAACGCCATGCAGTTCGATGGAATGCCGGATGAGGACCCGAATGTCCACTTGTCCAATTTCTTGGAGATATGCGACACCTTCAAGATTAATGGCGTCACTGATGACGCCATTCGTTTGCGCTTATTTCCTTTTTCCCTTAAGTCCAAAGCCAAGGCGTGGTTGAATGCCCTCCCGCGAGGATGTATCACCACGTGGGCTGAGTTGACGGAACGGTTCCTAACGAAGTACTTTCCGCCCGCAAAAACTGCAAAGTTGCGGGCGGACATTTCTTCGTTTGTGCAGAACGATCCTGAGTCTCTATACGAGACTTGGGAACGGTTTAAGGAATTCCTCCGCCGTTGCCCGCACCACGCGCTGCCAACGTGGTTGCAAGTTCAAATTTTTTATAATGGGCTGAATTTTCAGACGCGTCAAATGATTGACGCGGCTGCCGGGGGAACGCTTAACAACAAAACCCCCGAGGCCTCCCAGGCTTTATTCGAAGAGATGGCTATGAACGCCTATCAATGGAACGTCCCGCGGGGACGGCCAAAGCCGGCGGCTGGTCTTTTTGAAGTGGATGCCACTGCTCTCTTGACCCTTCAAGTTGAAAGGTTAACAAAGCAGGTGGCGGAGATGTCTGCTGCCTCCTCCACTCCGCCTTGTTTTATTCCCCCTAACGTCTGCGTAGCTGAAGAGTTCGTGGACTTCATGGGAAATTCGGGTCGTCCTCCCTTCAACCCCAACAACAACCCTTATAGTAATAACTATAATCCGGGTTGGAGGAATCACCCCAACTTCTCGTGGAGCAACCCGAATAATGCTCAGCGTCCCCCTATTTCTTATGCGCCCGGATTTCTTCCTCCCCCTCCTCTTCCGAAACCCTCCCCGATGGAGGAAAATTTTTCGAAGTATATTGCGTCCAACGAGTCAAATATCCGGAACATCACCGGATCGCTAAAAACACTCGAACAACAGGTTGGACAGCTGGCGAGGATGATGTCCGAGCGCGCGCTCGGGGCACTGCCGGGAAACACGGAGCCCAATCCGCGGGAGAACGCCAACGCTATAACCCTCCGTAGCGGAAAGGAGGTGGTCGATCCAAAACGGACCGACCCTCAGGTACATATTTCACCTCCGACCCCTCTTCCCCTTTCTTCGCTTACGACGCCTTTACCTATTATAAAAGAAAAAAATTATTTTAAACAAGGCTCTTCCGTATCCGCATAAGTTAGAAAACGAGCGTAAGGACGCGCAATATGAAAAATTTATTTTATTATTAAAACAAATTCACATTAATGTTCCTTTTTGCGAGGCTATCTCGCAAATGCCCAAATATGCGAAATTTTTAAAAGAACTACTTTCTAATAAACGCAAATTAGAGGATATTTCGCATGTATCTCTCAACGCTGTCTGCTCGGCGGCCCTTACTAATAAATTGCCCGCAAAACAAAACGACCCGGGACGGTTTTCCATCCCGTGCCTTTTTGGCGATATATTAGTAAAGTACGCCTTAGCTGATTTAGGGGCTAGCATTAATCTGATGCCGTTCTCGCTCTTTTCACGTTTAGGTTTGGGTACTCCTAGTCTCACGAATATGCGCATCCAATTAGCGGATCGCTCGGTTAAGTTCCCTATCGGGGTAGTGGAGGACGTCCTTGTCCGAGTCGACAAGTTTACCTTCCCGGTAGACTTCGTCATCTTAGATATCGAGGAGGATGCCGAGGTACCAATAATACTCGGTCGCCCTTTTCTCGCCACCTCCCGCACACTAATAGATGTTAGTAATGGTAGCCTTCTCCTCCGAGTAGGCGATGACCAAGTTACTTTCTCTATTAATCCCTCGATGGACAATTTGTCATCGAGCGACGATTTCTGCTATTCTTTAGATACTTTTTTCGGAGATCGTTCTTCTCCCATTTTCGAGTCCGTATTTTTAAATGATGATATTTATGCGCTCGAAAATTTTAACTGCGATGAGGATACGTCTATAGACTTGCCTTTCGAACCAATTGGTAAGAAAGACATAGGTATTAAAACCTCCCTAGAAGAACCGCCCATCCTAGACCTCAAACCCTTACCCGCCTCGCTCAAGTACGCTTTTTTGGGAAAAGGTGATACGCTGCCCGTTATCATTTCTTCGGACTTGAGTGATTCAGGAGACTTCCGATTTATTGGAAGTTTTATTTAAACATCGCCACGCAATTGCGTGGCAAATCTCTGACCTAAAGGGGATTAGCCCCTCCTTTTGCACCCATAAGATTTTCCTAAACGATAATTGCCGCAAAACGATTCAGCCGCAGCGTCGTCTTAACCCAAACATGAAAGACGTCGTTAAAGCCGAAATCATTAAGTTATTAGATGCGGGGATTATCTACCCTATTTCGGACAGTGCATGGGTTAGTCCCGTGCATGTCGTGCCCAAGAAGGGCGGTCTTACCGTAGTGGCAAATGAGCATAACGAGCTTGTCCCAACTCGTACTGTTAGGGGTTGGCGAGTGTGCATCGACTATAGGAAACTTAATGACGCCACCCGCAAGGACCATTTCCCTCTGCCATTTCTAGACCAGATTTTAGAGCGTTTATCCGGTCATCCGTATTATTGTTTTCTTGATGGTTTATCGGGGTTTTTCCAAATCCCCATTTCCCCCGATGATCAAGAGAAAACAACTTTTACTTGCCCGTTTGGCACCTTCGCCTATCGAAGAATGCCATTTGGACTCTGCAACGCGCCAGCTACATTCCAAAGATGTATGCTAGCGATCTTTGGCGAGCTAGTAGAAGACATTATGGAAGTCTTTATGGATGACTTCTCTGTTTTCGGACGCTCTTTTCCCGATTGCCTTAACAATTTAGATCGTGTCCTTCAACGGTGCGAGGACACAAGCCTTGTTTTAAATTGGGAAAAATGCAACTTTATGGTTCGAGGAGGTTTGGTCCTCGGCCATATGATTTCGTCTAAGGGGATAGAGGTGGATAAGGCCAAAATAGAAATTATAGAAAAACTTCCGCATCCAACAAACGTAAAATCTATTAGGAGTTTCTTAGGCCATGCGGGCTTTTACCGACGCTTTATTCAAGATTTTTCAAAAATAACAAAGCCGCTAACTCACCTCTTGGAAAAGGAATCACGCTTCATCTTTAGTAGCGAATGCGAGTCCGCCTTTAATTTGATAAAACAAAAACTTATCTCTTCACCAATATTAGTGGCCCCTAATTGGTCCCTTCCGTTCGAAATAATGTGCGACGCTAGTAACATTGCCTTAGGTGCCGTTCTTGGCCAACGCGTAGAAAAACATTTTCATCCTATTTATTACGCTAGCAAGACGCTCACTTCCGCACAAGTAAATTACACGACAACGAAAAAGGAACTCTTAGCCGTCGTTTTCGCTTTCGATAAGTTTCGCTCGTATATAACGCTTTCTAAAGTTATCGTTTTTACCGATCACTCCGCGCTTAAATATTTATTAGCTAAAAATGATGCGAAGCCCCGCCTTCTTTGATGGATTCTCCTCCTACAAGAGTTTGATTTGGAGATCCGAGATAAGCGGGGAGCGGAAAATCTAGCGGCGGACCACCTCTCCCGTTTAGAAAATCCGGGTGCGGAAGCGCTCGTCGAATCTGAAATAAATGACAGATTCCCCGAGGAACGCCTTCTTGCCATTAATAAATCTTCGTCATCTTCGCCTTGGTTCGCAGATTTTGCAAATTTTTTAGTAGCGCGGGTCCTTCCAAAAGAATTTTCCAGTCATCAAAAGAAGAAATTCTTTTCTGACTTGAAAAATTTCTTTTGGGAGGACCCATTTCTTTTTCGTATCTACGCGGACCAAGCGGTCCGAAGATGCGTTGCGGGTGTGGAGTGCTTACAAATTCTTAAGCACTGCCACGAGGGTCCAGCCGGTGGGCATTATCAAGCCAACCGGACCGCTCGGAAGGCGCTAGAGGCGGGCTACTTTTGGCCCACTCTCTTCAAAGACGCGCATAATTTTGTGCGCGCATGCGATAGCTGTCAGCGGTCGGGTAACATCTCTCGTCGCGACGAGATGCCCCAAAACATGTTTTTAGAATGCGAAGTCTTCGATTTGTGGGGCATAGATTTTGTTGGCCCCCTACCTCCGTCTTTCAAAAATATGTATATTTTAGTGGCGGTCGACTACGTATCGAGGTGGGCGGAAGCGCAAGCTCTCCCCACCAACGATGCGCGAGTCGTCGTTACATTTCTTAAAAAATTATTTTCTCGCTTCGGCACGCCTCGCGCAATTGTTAGTGATAGGGGAACGCATTTCTGTAACGCTCTTATGGCTAAGACGTTAGCTAAATACGGAGTCACACACAAGCTTGCCACCCCCTACCACCCGCAAACAAGTGGCCAAGTCGAGGTAGTAAATCGAGAGATTAAGCGAATTTTAGAAAAAAACCGTTTCGCTAAATAGGAAAGATTGGTCTGTTAAACTCGACGATGCGTTGTGGGCGTATCGGACGACATATAAAACCGCTATCGGATGTACGCCGTTCCGGTTAGTCTACGGCAAAGCGTGCCATTTACCCGTAGAATTAGAACATCGCGCACTTTGGGCTTTAAAACTCTTAAACCTCGACTCCAACTTAGCCGCTCAGAATAGAAAACTGCAACTAAACGAGCTCGATGAATGGCGTGCGAACGCTTACGAGAACAATAAATTCTATAAGGAGCGCTCTAAGTTATATCACGATCGAAAAATCAAGTCCCAAAAATTATTTTCTCCGGGCGATCTTGTCCTTCTTTACAATTCACGTCTTAGGCTTTTTCCAGGTAAATTAAAATCTAGATGGTCCGGTCCCTTCCTAGTTGAAGAAGTTTTTCCTTATGGAACCGTGCTCATCTCCCACCCGGACAAAGGCTCTTTTAAAGTAAACGGTCATCGGTTAAAGTCTTACATCGCGGGCGACCCAGTGATCGGTTTTAGCGAAACCATAACTTTCCTCCACATTATAAACCCGCCAAAATAGTCAAGCTACACGACTATAAACAAAGCGCTCCTGGGAGGCACCCCTCGCTTATCTTTTTCGCCCTTTCCTTATTACCTTTGCTGCTTTTTCTAATAAACGCAGGGTTTCTGATCGGCCTCCCCCTACGCGTTTCAGGGAAGCTTCTACCCCCTTCCCTTTCTTTTCTTTGTACATATTGTTTTTCCATCCTGTTCCGCATACTTACGATACAACATTGGGGACAATGTTGGACTTAAGTATGGGGGTATTTTCGTGCTTTACTTTCTGCACTTCAATTTTTCTGCATTTCAAAAAAACAAAAAAATACAAAAAAAATATAAAAAAAGAAAAATACAAAAAAATACATATAACAACAAAACAAAAACAAAAAAATTAAAAAACATCTTAAAATGAAACAAAAATTTTTTTTTTAAAAAAACAAAACAAAAAAAAAAATTTTTAAATGAAAAAAAACAAATTTCCAAAAAATTTGTTTCTTGTTTTGTTCTCTTTCTCTTTTCCAAAAACTCAAAAAACAAAACAAAAAAATTATTTTGTTTAGTTTCACTTTGTATATATTTTTTGTTTTTTTTCTCTCTCCCCCTTCCTCATTCTTGTACAAACCTTTTTCCTTTTCTCCCTTATTTTTGTATATATTATGAAAATTCTCTTAAAAAATACAAAAAAAGATAATAGTTCAAAAAATTTTTCAAAATTGAGAAAAACAAAAATACAAAAAAAACAAAAGGATAATAAATGAAAAAACAAAAAAAAAATGAAATGATAACAAAAACTATAAAAATAAAAAAAAATGTTTTGAAATAAATAAATTAAATATTCCATACTTAACTTTTCTGCTATCTAAAAATTCTGTTCTGAGTTTATTTATATGTGAATACTATTAATTCTCTGTTTGCTACCCGTTTGTTAATTATTGATTGAAACATTTAAATAGCCGGGGTTAAGTTTTAAAGAATTCTTTATGCTTTGTTAAAACTAGCGGACTCGTTTTAGGCACTACTTCTAATTTTTCATTAATAGGAGCACGTATATTATGTTAGGAAATAACGACTATAGAATTCAATTATACTTACTTTTAGCTTTCTGAAAAAAATTGGAACGTACAAATTATTAAGGTTGCTCTCAAAACTTTTTAGGATTACAATCTAGTTTTCCTTTCTCCCCTTACTTTTCATGACCTACTTGGCATGAAAAATTTTATCCTTAAAAGATCTTATGTCAATGGGAACAAGATTTCGTTCCGTAAACATAGGCACCCAATAATTTTAAAAGATTATATAGGGAGTAAGAGGATAAAATTCATTACTCCTACAAATATACATTGGGTTAATTTTATTTTTATGAAGTTGAAAAACAAAAATCATATTAGGAAAATAAGATTTCGTTTTCCTAATAATCCAAAAGAAAAAAAAAACATGGAGGTTCGAGAAAAAATTACCTCACCTCAAATATCAAAACCCTCTTCATAAACCCACTTCCCCCTTAGCCAATTACACGACTCTAGAATTAATTCAAAAATCTTTTTGAGAGCATAATTAGTAAATTGTATTATTTCCGGTAGCACTCGTATAAGCTAGAGTTCTTATAATTCCAAACTATTTTCGTTAATCTAACCATTACAAATGTTGCCTTCTATTTGATTACATCAAGAAGTCTTTTGGCCAAAACTTTTGCGCTATTTAAATCATCTACATAATTTTAGGACTTAACTCTTACACCCCGTATATTTATTTCGATCTCTCTTATAATTGATTAAGCGGTAACTAAAACTTAGAGTTTTTTTTATTCCTTATAGATTCACCTCAAACTTTTGCTCTGGAATAGCAAAAGCCTAAGTATGGGGGTATTTGATGAACTGTAAATATGCGTATTTTTATGCACATTAATTTAGTCATTTTCATTTATTTTCGTCGTTTTTACTTATTTTTGTTCAATAAAATGTTCCTATTCTTGTAAATTTTCTCCTAACTTGTTTTATTTTATTTTGCAGAAAAATTCCAAAATCTGCCAGAATTTGGGAAGTACACGCCCGTGACACATGGGTCACGCCCGTGACCGAGCCGTGACTGTGCATTTCCCGTGAAATTACAAAATTTCTGAAGTTAAAGTTTGACACGCCTGGCGACACGCCCGTGTCACCCGACACGGGGCGTGACCCAAGCCCGTGTCCTCTCCTCTCGACGAATTCCGCTCGACGATCGTCGAGTGTCGACACCAACAGTCACGCCCAGTGTCACGCCCGTGACCAAGGGCGTGACCCAATTTCAGCTCAACGATTTCGACTCGACACTTTCCGCTCGATATTCGTCGAGTGTCGACCCCAACTGTCACGCCCATAGTCACGCCCGTGACATGGGGCGTGACCATTCCAGCTGGCCCGACAAGATGCTGCCGAAGACATTTGACGCAACCCGCGCCCGGTTCTACCTCCCCGACACGCCCAGAGTCACGCCCGTGACCTGGGGCGTGACTGCTGCGAACTCAGCCCGAAGTCAACTTTGCTGTCCAATCACCGGCCGCCTTCATGAATAGTACTGTCACGCCCCCCCTACACGCCCGTGACCGAGGGCGTGTACTTAGAAATTTTTTCCTATAAGTAGCCCAGTTCTGTAAGGTCCAAGGGTTCAGATTTTTGGGCCAAGTTAGTGTCTTTTTGTGGGCTTAATCCGTGGATACTAGTGCTATGTAAGGAGATTTCTCCCTTCTTATTTCATGCTTTGTTTTCCTTTATCTTTTAGCTTTGTAATAGCTTGAAAATTTTAATAAAAATGTTAGATTTTCTCTCTTTATTTAGCATGAAAAATTCATTTGGATGGCTCACCTCTTTCCCTTTTTATCCTTGGTTTCATCCTTGTTCTTCACTTAGTTCTTCATTTATGAAAGGTGTGTGTGTGTGTATGAGTGTAATGTATTTACTTTCCATGTCTTTTACTTGTCTTCATGCTTAGGCATGATAGTTTTCTTTCTTTTTCTCACCATGTCTTTTTCCTTTAACTAGTTTTCATGCTTAGATTTTGATTTCATTCTCATGAATTTATAAAAGAGATTCAAAAAGTGATTTTGTTTTATTTTTTTTTACTTAGTTTTCTTTTAGAATTGTAAAACCTCTTTTGTTCTTTTCATCTTCTTTTTCACCTTTTTTATCACTTTTATAAAATCATAGGAATGAAATTGTTGGCATTTTAATTTTCCAAAAACTTTGGTTTTCAATTTATTTTGAAAAACTTTTATCTTCTAAAAATTGAAATTTCTTCTTTTTATTTGTTTTTGGCAAAACCTAAGCATGAAAAAGTATAAGTTTTAATTTTTAGGTAACTTTGATTCTTCATGAAAAGTGTGTGTGAGTGTAGGTGTGTTAACTTTTATGCTTTGATTTAAATTATGTAGAGTGTGTGAGTGTAGGTGCATAATTTTCATGCTTTGTTTTAACGCTTTCTTTTAATGCTTTGTTCAATTTTGTAGAGTGTGTGAGTGTAGGTGTTAGCTTTATTGCTTTCTTGAATTGCTTATGGAGTGTGTGTGTCTGTGTGTATTTATTTCCGCCTACTCGTTAAGAGTTAAATGACGCATCGCTTTCATTTCAGTCTTACTCGTTTGAGTAGGACTCGTCATTTTTCTTTCTTTATTTTTCCGCCTACTCACTTGAGTTTAAATGGCCGGACCTTTATTTCAGTCCTACTCGTTTGAGTAGGACTTGCAATTTTACTTTCTTTATTTTTTTCCGCCTACTCACTTGAGTTAAATGGCCGGACTTTTTAGCCCTGTAATCGCATTTATTTTCTCCTACTCATTTGAGTAGGACTCGCTTTCATTTCAGTCCTACTCGTTTGAGTAGGACTTGCAATTTTCAGCTTTTATTTACCGCCCCCACTCGTTTGAGTGGGACTCGCAAATTTGAATTATGCAAAATTTCTTTTTATGTGTAACTTAGTTCCTTTTTAATTTATAATTTGGAGTGTGCGTGAGTTCTTGTTCTAGCTAATTTTTTCAGTTTTCTAAATGTTGTTATTTTTCTTGTGTCCCCTTCTTATAATCGTTTAGTATTTAATTTCGAACTCGCGCCTCACTAAATTATAAGCCGTCCCCATACCGATGTGTGGCTAATCTCTATTAGCCTCGGCATCGAAGAGCTTTGGGACATTTAAAATGATTTATAATAATTAAAGTTCTTTATTTTCATTTTAATTTAAGCACTTAGGGTTTACCCCGGGTTTACGACGCGTAGGACCACATAATCGATGTGTGGGCCCTATTTCCGTAGTCCATATGCTAGCTAGCCGAGAGGCCGTGCATATGGACCGATCACCCCTGGGTAAATAGAGTTGCGTGCATACCCTCGAGAGAGGACTAGCGTAATTCTACCGGATTGGGTCCCCCACCCAATAGCGGGGTTCTTAGCGTAAAGCGGGCGTTAAGAGGAATCCTTCGTCGGACTAACGTTCGGTCGAATAGTCTTAACGTTTAGGTGAGCGATATCCCTATAGCTAGGTGAGCTCACATTTGTGGAACCTCCACGGCCAAGTTGCCTTATTATTAATTTGAAAACTAAGTCTTTTTATTATTAAAAATTGTTTTAGTCTTAATCCGATTCGATGCCGAGCGTTAACCCTTCATCGAATATTGTCTAAATCGTTTTTTTTCGCTCCTTTGCTTTTCCGTTTTTAGTTAATTAAAAAAAATCCATCTTTCTTTTAGTAAAATAATAGTCCTCCCGGAGGAGTAAGAATAGTCAACGCGACCCCGAGAACAATACGACCTCGGTATTCCCCCGAATATCGAGTACTACTTGCGATAGGTGCACTTGCCTACCCGAGCAAGCCCGCGACGATCGACTCACCGAACCAACCACAGTAAGAGTCTGTTCGCGGGCACATCAGGGATCTGCTCGAGGCCAAGGATGACACCGAGTAACTTCCCGCCCTGCCAGCTAGGTGAGAGCTTGACAGCGGGATCTGCTCTGGGTCCAAACACATTCCATTTCTCTATGCAGGCTAGCTGTGGCAATACTGGAAGGTTGAAGAAATTTATTATGATCAAAGTATAGCTTACATGCTTCATGGGAAAAATTGTTTTAGGTCATCACCACTCCAGGTGAGACTCAGGGTCTCGCCCTCTACATTTTGGAGTCGATAGCCCCCCGACTTCAAAGCTTCCTTTACAATAAATGGTCCCTCCCAGCTGGGATTGAGCTTCCCTACGGATGCCGACCTCCCTGCTGCATCCACCTTCTTCAGCACCAAGTGCCCTTCCACGAACTGCTTGACCCTGACATACTTGTCAAAGTACTTGGCCATTCTTCTTTTCACCTCCTCCTACCGGATAGCGGAAAGGTCCCTCAGCTCTTCCACCATGTCAAGGGAGAGCCTCAGCTCCTCCTCGTTCTCCGCTTGCCACTCCTCTCGGCCTTCTTTGGCCGCAACGACTCGAGGTGTTTGGACTTCAAATTCCACAGGGAGCACTGCATCGCACCCGTGGGAGAGCTTGAAGGGGGTCTCTCCGGTAGCCGTGTTGGGGGTGGTTCTTTGGGCCCAAAGAACCGCGGGAAGCTGCTCCACCCATCTCCCCTTTAAATTCTCCACCTTCTTCTTGAGGAGGTTGACGATGACCTTATTTGCGGCCTCCACCTGCCCGTTGCTCCTGGGGTGATGGACCGAGCCGAAACTGTGGTCGATTCCAAGCTGTTCGCAAAAGCTGGTGAATTCGGCGCTGACAAACTGGGGCCCGTTGTCCGTGACGATGGCCTGGGGGAGCCCATGGCGGCAGATGATCTCCCCCCACACAAAGTTCCTGATTACCTGGGAGGTCACCTTAGCCAGCGCCTTCACCTCCATCCACTTGGAGAAGTAGTCAATCATTACTAGGAGGAACCTTTTCTGACCACTGGCTTGGGGGAATGGTCCAACCAAATCCATTCCCAAAATTGCGAAGGGCCAGGGGGCCGCGATTCTTTCTGAGTCGCTGGGCCGGCTGTAGCTGGAGGGGGGCAAACAGCTGGAACTTATGACACCTCCTCGCGAACTCCGCGGCGTCTCGGCCCAAGGTGGGCCAGAAATACCCTTGCCTGTCTATCCTTCATTCCAGGGTCCGACTCCCGGAGTGACTCCCACACTCCCCGGAGTGGACTTCCTCCAAGATCCTTCGTACTTCGCCCTCGGCCACGCAGCGAGCCAGCATCCCTGAGAGGGTCTTTCTGTACAGCTGCCCGTCCTGGAGGAGGTAATATGCTGACTTGTATCTTAGCTTCTTCTTATCTACCCCCTCCGGATACTCTCCCGTTGATAGGAAAGCTACAACTGGATCCATCCACGAAGCTTGTTGATCGATTTGCATGAGCTCCCCCTCTTCGATGGAGGGGTGGAACAGGTCGGTGATGGTACCCCCCACCTGGGGACCGTGCTTTGCTAGCTGGTCGGCTTGTTCATTCTCTTCCCTGAGCACGTGTCGGATGGTGAAGGTTTGAAAAGTGCCTATGACCCCCTTCACTTTGGCTAAGTATGATCGCAGGGTGGGTTCCCTTGCCTCGAATTCCCCGTTGATCTGGGAAGCCACCACCATGGAATCAGTAAGGACCTCCACGTCCGACACCCCCAGCTCCCTGGCCAGGCGTAACCCTGCTATCACGGTCTCGTATTCGGCCTGGTTGTTTGTAATGGGGAAGTGTACCACCACCGTCTGCTCAATTCGGGTCCCTTGAGGGCTTTCCAGGATCACCCCCACTCCAAGGGAATGCCTCCTTGAGGCTCCATCCACCCTCACCTTCCAAGGAGTCGGGCGGGTGAGCTCTTCCTCCGCTACTTCAACCACGTAGTAGGCCAAGAAGTCGGCCATCGCTTGAGCTTTGATCGAGAGCCGTGGAACGAAGGAGACATCGAACTCGCTCAGTTCCACCGACCACTTAGCCAGCCTGCCTGAATGCTCCACCCCCTCAAAGATGTTGTGGAGAGGGTGGTCGGTCACCACTCGGATTGAGTGTGCCTGGAAGTAAGATCGCAACCTCCTTGCCGAGATGATCAGGGCGAAGGCTAGCTTCTCCAGAATTGGGTACCAGAGCTCGGCGTTCCTCAGGACCCGGCTTACGTAATAAATAGGGAGCTGCTTCTTCCCCTCTTCGCGAACTAAGACGGAGCTCAAGGCCTCCGCCCCAACCCCGAGATATAAGAATAGGTCTTCCCCCTCCTTCGGCCCTTGGAGTAGCGGAGCCTGAGTTAACTGCATCTTGAGGGCCTGGAATGCCTCCTCACACTCCTTGGTCCACTCGAACTTCTGACCACCCCTCAGGGTTTTGAAGAAGCGAGAGCACTTTTCTCCTGCTCGGGAGAGGAACCTACTCATCCCTGCTAGCTTCCCCGTCAGCTGTTGCATCTCCTTAGCATTCCGTGGCTCCCCCAACTCCAAGATAGCCTTGACTTTATCAGGATTCGGCTCGACCCCTGTAGGGGTGAGAAGGTGCCCCAAGAACTTTCCCCGACTGGCCCCAAGACACATTTTAAGGGGTTCAACCGCATCTTGTACTTGCGCAGGGTGGCAAAGGTCTCCTCCAGATCCCGAAGATGGGAGTCCACATCCCGACTTTTGATCATGAGGTCATCTACATACACCTCCAAATTCCCCCCCCTCTGCTCCTTGAAGACCCTATCCATCATTTTCTGGTAGGTCGCCCCAGCATTCTTCAGCCCAAAGGGCATCATCTTGTAGCAATAGCATCCATCCCCTGTGATGAACGAGATATCTTTGATGTTTGGGGGGTGCATCCTGATTTGATGATAACCTGATAAAGCATCTAAAAAACTCATTACAGAAAAACCGACGGCTGAGTTAACCAACGCGTTGATCCGAGGCAAAGGATAACAGTCCTTAGGACAAGCTTTATTAAGTAAGGAAAAATCGATACACATCCTCCACCGGCCGCCTCCTTTCTTAACCATGACCACGTTGGAGACCCAGCCGGGGTACTGAATCTCAGACACGAAGCCGGTTTTGAGGAGTTTCGCCACCTCCTCCCTGATGGGCTCCGCCAGCTTGTCCGCTATGGACCTCTTCTTCTACTGAATGGGGCGTGTTCCCGGGTCCAGGTTGAGGCGGTGTCAAACCACATCTGCGTCAACCCCCGGCATCTCCGCGGCGTTCCAAGCGAAGATGTCAATGTTCTTCTGGATGCACTCCAGCATCCTGACTTGGTCCTCCGGGGTCAGCCCCCCGCTGACGCGGATTTTCTCCATCCTACCTCCCCGGGTGAGCACCTTCAGCTCCACCACTTCCTCTGCAGCCTCCAGCCTGGACTGCTCCCCCATCCTTCGGCATCCCCTTCCTCCGGAACGGGGACCTCTACCTCCATCTCTTCTCCCCCGGCCCTCACTTAGGCCACCTCCTCCAGGTCTCCTCCTGCCGCCTCCTCCTCTGCGCAATTCTTCCTTTCCAGCTCCTCCTCTCCTGCTCCCTGCCCTGCCTCCTCCATCCTGCGTCCCATCTCTTCGGCTCCCTCTATCCAAGAGATGGTGTTCACCGCAGTGACATAGCACTCCCGCGCCACCTTGGGGTCCCCTCTGACCCTGACCTGAATCCCCTCGTTGTTGAACTTTAAGCATTGATGGAAAGATGAGGGGACGCAGCGAAAGGCACTGATAAGGGGCCTCCCGAAGATGGCGCTGTAGCTGCTGGGGGAGTCCACAATGACGAACCTGCAGTTCCTGGACTGCCCCCTCAGGGTAACATGGAGGCCAACTCCTCCCTCTACTTCCTTCCTTTCTCCTGAAAACCCGAACAATGGTCCATCTGAGGCCAGCACCCTCTTTGCCTCCACTTTCATCGCGTCAAACGCCTTTTTGAAGACGACGTTGACGGAGATTCTGTTGTCCACGAGGATCCGGGAGACAGTGAAATTCTCGATGGCTGCCTTGATGACCAGCGCATCGCAAAATGGGTCCTCGTGGTCTGGCATATCGCTCCTGGAGAAAGTGATCCTCTCCTTCGGGGGTGGGGTTTGGGATGTGGAGGCGACGCTTCGCCGATACATGGTGTGGAGGCTTGCCTTGTGGGAAGCCTCGACCCCTATTACCCCGTGGATCACTCCGATTCCCCCTCGGGTTCCAACATCCACCCGGTCTTCACACCGATCCTCCTCCGCCCGAGGCAGGACCTCCTCAATCCTCACTTCTTGCCGACCCCCCTGCTGCTGCTGCTGTTCCCTATTCCATCTCATCTCGAGGAATTCCGGGCAGGTGGCTGTGGTGTGCCCCTCTTCCCGATGGAAGTTGCAATGGGGCAGCTCCACCCTGACCTCTCTTCTCCTCCTCCTCATAATCCCCCTCCTTGCTACCAAGGCTATGGCCATGGCTTCCTCTTGATCGGGGAGTCGGGGCCTCTGGCCCTGCCTCCAGCCCGGAGGGTGGAACTAATCTTGTCTCCCCTGGTAGTGACCCCTTCCGTAGTACCCTCTTTGTGGCCCCTGCCCCTGCCACTCAGGTCTCCAGCCCAGCCAACGGTCGGGCTCCTGATTCCCCCACCTCGGCTGCTGCTGCCACTAGGGCTGCCTTTTCTCCCTCTGCCCAGGATCCCCTCTTCTCTCCTCCTGTCCCTTCCCTCCTCTTGACTCCTTCTCTTCCTCCGTGGCCCACCTGGCCAGCTTCCTTGCAAACTCCGGGTTAGACGCATCCCCGTCGACCTCTCTCGCCACCCTCTCCATCAACTCCTCGTAGGAGACGGGAGGAACTCTCTTCAGCTCCATTCGGAAGAAACCCTGCTGCAGGCCCAGGGTAAAGGCCATCATCAGACTATGGCCCGACATCTCCTGGACTTGAGTAACTTCCTCCTGAAATCGGTCCACATAGCTCCCCAACGTCTCGTTCACCCCCTGCTTAATGTGGAACAAAGAATCGGACTCCTTCTTCCACTTCTTCGAGGTAGTGAACCTTAGCATGAACCCTCGACGCAGGTCCTCGAAGTAGTAGATGGAGCTAGCCGGTAGCTGGTGGAACCATTCCCTTGCCTTTTCCCGGAGGGTGATGGCAAAGAGTCGGCATTTGAATCTGTCAGACATCTGAAGGATGGAGAGCACATCCTCGAACCATTGGACATGCTGGACCGGGTCTCCCTTCCCGGTGTAGTAGGACATCTCGGGATCTCTGAACCCATCTGGAACTGGAGCTGAGGAGACCAGCTCACTGAAAGGACTGCCTCCCCCCACCGGGCGAGCCGGCGAGTCTCGCGAGCCCAGCTCGCCGAACCAGCCTCGGCCTGCCGAGCCGGGGAAGAGCTCGCGCCCGGGGAGCTCGCATCCCCGGCCTTCCTCGGACACCTCCTTCCCAGCTCGCCTGCCGGGAGCGTCCTCGCCCAAAGAGGGGGCGGCCGCGATCTGGGCTGCCGGGGTCGAGCACTCGGCCCACGTGCCGAGTGCAAATTTGACGAGGCCCAGCACCTCATTCCTGAAGTCTTCCAACATCCCCACCGTTGCGAGAGGAGGGGGGACGGCGAGTTCTGACCGTCAGACCCCTGTCCTCCTGTCATTGAACCTGCTGAAGCTTTTCTGCACTGACCACTGTCCACGCTCACCGCACAAAAATGTTGAAACCGATTCCTCGATCTCCTGTGGAGTTCGCCCTTGGGGAAGGGGTGGTCTCGCGCCTACGTCACTCCTGCAAGAAAAACAACAAAGAAGACAAGGTGATACGGACCCAAGGGCTCGGCAGGGAAGGTCCCACCACAAACCCAGAAGATCTCAGAGAGCTTCCCCTCCTTAGCCAGAAGCCGAGCTAAGGTACCCTCAGAAAGCACTTGAAGATTGGAGCAGGAGAGCACTGAAAAAACCTGCCTTCTGGGGTACCCCTTGGGTCATATTTATAGTTTTTGAGATCTGGACTGCCAATAACCAAAAGAACTGACCTGAAATTACCAGAAAACCCCTGGACGGGTCTGGCAACAGCCAAACTCTGCTGTTTTGAAGGGCTATGGGTAGACCAGTGGGGGCAAAACAGTAAAGAGTACCTCATACTTCTAGGCGAGCTGGGGAGCTTTGACCACCTCGACATGTTCTGCTCGCCTACTGCTGCCGAGCCCCACTGTTAGGACGCGAGTTGCGGCTCGCTCGGCGAATGCCAAGCTCGGGGTCGCCGAACGCCAATTTCTGGTTGACAGATGCCGAGCTCGGGCTCGCCCCCTCCACTGCCGAGCTCGCCTATCGTCCTCAGCCCATTCTGCTTAGTCCCTGGTGACCTTGCTCGCCGGACACGGGGTTGTACATAATCCAGTGACACGCCCGTGTTTGTGGCCGTGTACTTTAGGCTGCACAAAATCGAGATCAACTCGAGAGGGACACGGCCTGTGACATGCCCGTGTCCCAGGCCGTGTGCCCATACACGATACGAGACACGCCCCAGCTCAACTTCATCGAGCTGAGTTCGTCGACCGCGAGGACACGCCCTGTGAAACTCCCGTGTCACAGGCCGTGTACTCTGCACTCGACAATCGTCGACTGAAGTTTTGTCGACCACTCGTCGACTGCTCACCCGAGAAGGACACGCCCTGGGACGCACCCGTGTCCCAGGCTGTGTCACCCCATATTTCCCAATCCTGAAATTTAGGGTGTTACACGTAGTATATGGCGTTGGGCCTGATAGTGTGTTTTGTATTTAAGCTATTAGAGTTTTGTTTAGGTCTTTTATTGTGCAAATCTTGTCTTATTAGCTTATATGTCCCTTCTTCTTGTATTTATTTATGCCACTAATATTTTTTGTGCTCTTTTGCAGGTTTTCTTAATTTTCACCCAAAATGACCTGACACGGCCACCCACACGGCCGTGTCATGGGGCGTGTCACCTGTTCCCAAAGAATCAACCACCAGAGGAAAGTCCAAAGTTCATCCCGACCAGGACACGACCTACAACATGGCCGTCTCACTGGTCGTGTCTCTGGCCGTGTCAAGATGGCCGTGTTAACATGGACCGTGTCACCAGGAGTCGATGAATTTCCAGAGCAGGACACGACCACCAACACGGCTGTGTCGCCACCTCCTCAGAGCATGCAACCCGCCATTAATGCGCCCCCCCGTCGAAGCCCATCAACCGCAGAGGACACGGTCACCAACACGACCGTGTCGTTGGCCGTGTCAGCATGGGCTTACCCGCTAGTCGGCGTTGCAATGATCATTTCCCGCCAGAACCAGAGCCCGAAGTAAACCAGTATGGGACATGGCCACCAACACGGCCGTGTCACCTCCTCTTGAATTTCTATAAATTCATCCCCCTCCCCTTGAGTCCATATAGTTTTATGGACTGTGTAAGGAAGTGCTGCCTTTTTATTTTCTGAAGTTTTTCATGCTTTCTCTTTCTCTCTCTCTCTCTCTCTCTTTCTCATTTTAGTTTTTCCTAATTCTAGTTTAGTTTAAGCTTTTGAAGTAGCCTTTGTAATTGCTTTAGTTGCTAATGGTAGGGCTAGAATAGGATTTTACTTTTCATGCACTTGTAATCTTTTGTTTTCACTTTGTAAGATCCTTGTTTTCATTAATAAAGAAGTGTTGTTTACTCTTCCCTTTCTACTTTGTGTTCTTTATGCTTCACTACTCATCCCCCCTCCTCCACTTCAACATGATTAACTAATCCTCCTTGTGCTCGATCTTGATGATCCGAGGTTCGAGTGATTAAGTTATGATGATTTGAGTTTACCTTTTCTTTTTAGGGGTTAGCCTTGAATTACTCTTGATTTATCATGGGTTGGAGATATATCATCGATATATATTCTCTACCTTTGCTTTCATTCTTGGCTAGCCGAGAGGCCGATAGATTGAAGTGAGCACTCAAGAGTAAAGGGAGTTGTACACACCCCTCGAGAGAGGCAGACGTCCAAATCTCCCGGATTGTAGTAAAATGCAATAGTGGGGTTCACCGCGTAAAGCGAGCTTTAGGCCTCCGATTTAGACGAGAGTCGGTCGGACCTTCCTAAACTCAGTTGGACACGACTTCGAGAGAAGCATGTTCAAGCTTTAGGAACCTCCACGGTCAAGGACCTGTACCCTATTAAGTTTAGGTTTATTTATCGTGTTTTTGATCGACTCTTGCCGAGGTGATTCTTGATCGAGTGCATTTCCTTCTCATCGTTATAACCCTTCAGTGTAATTGTTTCTTTTATGCACTCTTTATTTTTTTGCAAGGAGTCCTCTTTTTATGCAATATTTCCTTTAGTGCATTTAGCTTTCTTTTAACCTAAGATTTCCGTCGATAAAATAATAGCTTTTGTGTGAGTAAGCTTACTCAACAGTTCCCGGATTTTAATTCGACACTTGTGTCCCCTTGCTATAGTTCGATAGATATACTTGCCTAGTTGGATTGCTAGTTCAGCTGCTCACTTTTCTTAAGCGTTGGCTGGACCATCAAGTTTTTGGCGCCGTTGCCGGGGAGCAACTTTCGTTGATAAATTGAAAACACGAACCTATTAATTTTGTCATATCTCTTTCACATCCTCCTTCAAAAAAATTTTAAAATCAAAAAATTTTTATTACCGCTCTTAATAGAAACCCCCTTCACAATTTTTCTACACCACCTAAATCTCTTGAAAAGGGCAAAGCGGTTTGAAGTGCCGCTATCTTGTCTAGTACCTTCCGAACACTTCACCGGGTAGCCCTTGGGAAGTTCGGGAGTTAAAACATAACTTAAAAAAATTATATTTCAAAAAAATTGTAACTCTCTTTTTCTAGTTTTTTTATTTCTCTTTCTTCTCTTCTCTTCTTCTAGTGTATGACCCGCGGGAGTCTGTCGGTTATTTTGGACCTAGACCACGAAATTGAGCGTCCTCTTCGGAGAAGATTGCGATTTCAAGACCCTACTTTCCAAATACCAGTTGAGGATTCCGAGTCATTTTCTACTTTAAGAATGGAAGAACCCTACGTGGAGGAAGTCGTGCAAAGGCCTATGTCTTATTATGCACGACCGAATCTCGAGGGTACTGAATCTAGCATAGTGTGCCCTGCAATAGCAAATAATAACTTCGAACTGAAGCCTAGCATAATTCAAATGGTGCAACAGTATGTGCAATTTGACGGACTTCAAGATGAAAATCCGAACACACATATAGCAAGTTTTCTTGAGATTTGTGACACTTTCAAGATAAATGGTGTCACAAATGATGCTAGTAGGCTAAGATTATTTCCCTTATCCCTTAGAACTAAGGAACAGCAGTTGCTGAACACTCTACCTAAAAATAGCATCACAACCTGGACTCAATTAACTGAAAATTTTTTGGCGAAGTATTTTCCGCCAGCTAAAACTACAAAACTTAGGAACGACATTTCTGCCTTTGGACAAATAGACTCTGAAACCCTTTATGAAACCTGGGAAAGATTTAAAGAATTATTAAGACGATGCCCATATCACGCTCTGCCTGTATGGTTACAAGTGCAGACGTTTTATAACGGGCTAAATCAAAGTACAAAGTAAATGATAGATGCAGCTTCTAGCGGTACTTTAAACAATAAGACCCCGGAAGCAGCTCTTGAGCTTTTTGAGGACATGGCCATGAACACCTACCAGTGGAATGTGCCTAGGTCCCGCCCAAACAAACCTGTAGGAATCTTTGAAGTGGACAACATCTCCCAGCTAGCTCTGCAAGTAGAAATATTAAGCAAAAAAATTACGGAGATGACTGCTGCCTCTGCCCCTCAAGTATGGGAATCTGCAACTCCAGCTCCAGAACAATCAGATTTTGTTAATAATAATATGCCTAGAAATGCTTTTAATAATTTTTCTGCTACGAATTTTCATCCTCCTGGTTTTGTTTTTCCAAATAGTTATAATCCTGTTTTAAGAAATCACCCGAATTTTTCATGGAGTAATCCATCAAATGCAATGCGCCCACCACCACAAAATTATTTTTCTGTATGGCCTCCACCTCTTCAGAACTTTCTGAAACCTCCAAGCTTGGAGGAGTTACTTTCTAATTATATCACCACAAATGACGCTACTATAAGAACCTTAACCGGGTCCGTAAAAAGTATAGAAAATCAAGTAGGACAACTCGCAAAACTAATTTCTGAGCGACCCGCAGGGTCTCTTCCTTCCAATACCGAGCCCAACCCGAAAGAGAAAGTGAAAGCTATAACTCTTCAGAGTGGGAAGCAAGTTCCCGGTGTGGTAAGTGAAGAGCCCGAGGCAAGCTCCGCTCCCGTTTTAAAAAATCAAAGCTCCGCTCCCGTTTTAAAAATTCCACCCTCTGCCGAAGAAGTTATCACCCCTATTTTAGAAAAAGAACTCACTCCACCACCCACCTTTAAAAATAATCCAACCCCATCATACCCTTCTGAACTTAATAAACAACGTCAGGACGATCAATACACCCATTTCTTAGAAATGCTTAAAAAAATCCACATAAATCTGCCCTTTCACGAAGCGATATCCTAGATGACGAAGTACGCTAAGTATCTTAAGGACCTCTTGACCAACAAGAAGAAGTTAGAGAACCTTTCACATGTCACGTTAAATGCCGAGTGCTCGGCGGTCTTGACAAATGGTTTACCAAAGAAAATCAGTGACCCGGGTAGTTTTTCTATTCCGTGTGTCTTTGGTGATCTTTTTGTCAAGCACGCATTAGCCGACTTAGGTGCAAGTATTAACCTGATGCCCCTCTCGTTGTTTAAGAAGTTAGGAATTGGTACCCTCAACCCCACATGCATGAGTATCCAGCTAGCCGATAGATCTGTCAAGTACCCGTTAGGAATCGTGGAGGATGTCCTAGTTAAAGTCGACAAGTTCATCTTCCCGGTGGACTTTGTCATATTGGATATCGAAGAAGACGTTGAGGTTCCCATGATCCTTGGCCGACCCTTCCGTGCCACCTCCCGAGCCATCATTGACGTAAGCAATGGTAAGCTTTTCCTTTACGTAGGTTATGACGAAGTAACTTTCTCTATCACCCCCTCGATGAATAACACCCTAGCAAATGATGACTCTTGTTTTTTCGTAGATGCCCTAAGTGAAGAATCCTCCTGCCACCTCTCTGATTTTGAAAAAGAATTTTCTGATTTTTGTTCCTCCTTTACTCATCCAACTGAATCGCTACACCTAAGTGAAGAATCCTCCTATTACCTCTCTGAATTTGAAAAGAATTTTCTGATTTTTTTCCTCTTCTACTCTTCCAACTGCATCGCTGCAGGAAGCCGCCATGGCCGCTAGCCCCATCCCTTTTAATTTTATACATAAACATTCTACGAGGACATAGTTTTTGAAAAAGAAAGAATTTCTAAAACCTCGTATAAAGACCCCCTACCCTGGAATTAAAAGAACTACCCGAGCATCTTAGATACGCTTTCTTAGAAAAGAACTCCAAGCTGCCCGTCATAGTTTCGGCCTACCTCACGGATGTGCAAAATGATAAACTCCTTTTAGTTTTACGTAAGCATAACCGAGCTATTGCTTGGTAGATATCTGATATCAATGGCATAAGCCCATCTTTCTGCACTCACAAAATCTTAATGGAAGATAATTCACGTAATTCTATACAACCTCAGCACCGTATAAACCCCAACATTAAAGAAGTAGTTAAGGGCGAGGTTATGAAATTATTAGACACAGGAATTATCTATCCTATATCTGATAGTAAGTGGGTTAGCCCAGTCCAGGTAGTACCAAAGAAGGGAGGGATAACGATAGTTAGCAATGAGAATAATGAATTAATCCCAACACGGACGGTGATCGGGTGGCGAATGTGTATAGATTATCGTAAGTTAAATGACGCCACCCGCAAGGATCATTTTCCCTTACCATTCATCGATCAGATTTTAGAATGATTATCCGGCCATAGCTTTTATTGTTTTCTCGACGGCCTCTCGGGGTATTTTCAAATCCCCATCTCTCTCGAGTACCAAGAGAAAACTACGTTTACTTGTCCCTTTGGCACCTTTGCCTACCGAAGAATGCCGTTTGGATTGTGCAATGCGCCAGCTATATTCCAGCGATGTATGCTCGCTATCTTTGACAAGTACATAGAAAACATTATGGAGGTATTCATGGATGATTTCTCCGTGTTCGGTGACACATTTGATAGTTGTTTAGAAAACCTCGAAAAAGTCTTAGAAAGATGCGAAGATACTAACCTTGACCTAAATTGGGAGAAATGCCATTTTATGGTGAGGGAAGGGTTAGTTTTGGGTAATAAAATTTCTGCAAGAGGTATTGAAGTTGACATTGGTAAGACAGAAGTTATCGAGAAGCTGCCGCCACCTACGAACATCAAAGCTATTAGAAGTTTCCTAGGGCATGCTGGTTTTTACCGTCGTTTCATAAAGGACTTCTCCAAGATCACCAAACCCCTTACCCATCTCTTAGAAAAAGACGCCCTATTCATTTTTGATGATTTTTGCCGAGCTGCTTTTAATTTAATAAAAGAAAAATTAATTAATGCCCCTATTATGATAGCTCTGGTGTTGGACCTTCCCTTTGAGATAATGTGCGATGCGAGTAGTTTTGCGGTGGGAGCCGTATTAGGTCAATGCATATTTAAAAACTTCCACCCTATCTATTATGCAAGTAAGACGCTCACATCTGCACAGGAAAATTACACCACAACCGAGAAGGAGCTCCTAGCTGTAGTATTCGCTTTTGATAAATTCCGCCCTTATATTACACTTTCAAAAATTATCGTTTTTACGGACCACTCGGCCCTCAAATATCTTCTTGCCAAAACGGATGCCAAACTATGCCTCATTCACTGGGTCTTACTCCTCCAGGAGTTTGACTTAGAAATCCGTGATAAGCGAGGAGCCGAGAATTTGGCCGCTGACCACCTCTCGCGCCTAGATAATCCTTTTATTGAAAATCTAGATGAAAAATCTTTTAATGATTATTTTCCTGATGAGAAGCTGCATTCAATTAGCACTTCTCCTTCTCCTTGGTTTGCATATATTGTCAACTACTTAGTGGCTCGTGTGCTCCCAAAAGAGTTCTCCTCTCAACAAAAGAAGAAATTCTTTTCTGAGTTGAAGAACTATTTTTGGGAGGACCACATCTTTTCAGAGTCTGTGTGGAGCAAGTGATAAGGAGATGTGTTTCTTATGAAGAAGGATTAGATATTTTAAAACACTAACATGAAGGTCCGACTGGTGGGCACTATCAAGCTGCTCGTACCACTCAAAAGGTGCTTTGCGCGGGATTTTACTGGTCTAGCCTGTTTAAAGACGCGCAAGCCTTTGTGAGTATGTGTGATAGTTGCCAACGGTCGGGGAACATTTCCAATAAAAATGAAATGCCACAAAATTATTTCCTTGAGTGCGAAATTTTTGACCTCGGGGGAATTGATTTTGTTGGCCCTCTTCCTTCCAGCTTCGGAAATAAGTTTATTTTAGTAAACTTTGATTATGTTTCACAATGGGATGAAGCCCAAGCTCTTCCTACGAATGACGCCCGAGTCGTGGTTACGTTTTTAAAAAAATTATTTTCTCGATTCGGTACGCCGCGCGCCATCGTTAGTGACAGGGGTTCCCATTTCTGTAACGCTCAGTTTTCTAAAATCCTTACTAAATACGGCGTTACACATAAGCTTTCAACCGCCTACCACCCCAAAACTAATGGACAAGTCGAAGTAGTGAATAGAGAAATAAAAAAATTTTAGAAATGATTGTTTCAACTTCTAGGAAAGACTGGTCAACCAAATTAGACGATGCTCTATGGGCCTACCGAACAGCATACAAAACCGCCCTCGGATGTACGCCGTATCAGTTAGTTTATGGAAAATCGTGCCATTTACCCGTATAATTAGAACACCGCGCTTTTTGGGCCTTGCGATTCTTAAACTTCGATCCCCACTCTGTCGGCAAACTTATAAAATTTCAACTCAACGAACTCGACGAGTGGCGCTCTTACGCATACGAAAATAACAAACTTTATAAAGGGCGGACGAGTCGTTTTCACGGTAAGCTCTTAAGGCACCCAAAAACCTTTAAGCCAGGCGACCAAGTTCTTCTTTATAATTCTTGTTTATGTTTATTTCCTGGAAAATTAAAATCACATTGGTCTGGGCCCTTTACTATTTTAGAAGTTTTTCTTTATGGTACTGTTTTGATTTCCTACCCTGATAAGGGTAATTTGAAAGTGAATGGTCAGCGTCTTAAACTGTATTTCTGTGATGATGTCAGTCCTAACTGTGTTAACTCTATCCTTCATGATCTAACTTTTGATTAGTTTGGAACTTTGTTTTATTTATTAAAACTTTGAACTATTTCTTTGAATTTCGTTTTAGACAATATTTATGGACAATATTATTTTTTTTGCGTCGAGCTCAAACGACGTTTTAAACAAAGGGCGCTCTTGGGAGGCAACCTAAGTTATCTTTTTTTGTTTTCTTTATTTTACAATTTTTGCCCCAGAGGGCTCCGACAAGCTGAAGCTACTGCGATCGCCTGCTCCAACGCTGCTGAATCCATCACGAAGTCCAAAGAAGACAATTCATGAAGATCCAAAGCGTAAACATGAGGGAGCGACATCACTAAACTTTCGCAACAAATAAATCATGGGAAGTACTTGTTTTTCAATCCTATTTTTCAATTCTGTACTTTAATTTTCTCTCTCTCTAACCACCTTCTCCATTGAGGACAATGTCCATTTTAAGTTGGGGTAGGACTTCCTCCTTTTTGTTTTTTGTGAATATTTTTCATGTTTTTTGTGCATATTTTTCAAAAATAATAAAAAAAATGAATATCTTAATATTTTCAAAATAAAAAAAGAGAATATTTCAAAATTTTTTAAAAAGAGAATTTTTCAAAATTTATAAAATATGTTTTTTGTTTTTTTAATAATTTAGACATTTTGGTATTTCAATAGTACCCTTTTTTTTTGCTTTGTTTTTCTCAAAATTCCTTATAAATAACTTAGCTAATTATAATTTTTCTAATCCTTCTTTTTAATTATGTTTCATAAGTAAAATGTTGGTCATGCTGTGTTTCTAATTCACGGTAGCATATTAAGGTGAAATATTTTTCCTAAAACTCGCATTTCTATTATGGTTTTTCGTTCTTTATTTTCTTTACTTTCTCAAAAATTCATCATCCACTATTTTCCTTTTCATTTTTAGATAATTTTTGAAAGGTCAACGTTTGAATAGCGTAGTAGATGTGAACGATCAAGTCAGCTATTATTTCTATTTTCAAGATAATTTCATCAATATTCTTTTATTATCTAGTACTTGCTTTTTGAAAATTTTCAAATCTATGTTTTAAGTAAATTTAAAAAGCGTGAAAATGATTTAGGCTGTTTTTGTTTCCGTTTAAGCTTTCCTGCCAACCTAAAAACTTTCACCACTAGTTAGCCTCTTTTGAGCCTTTTTTCCAATTTCATTTTATAGCTCCTCTTTTCATATCATTTTTCCCAAAGCCAAAATTTCCAACCTATCTAATCACACTAGCTTTTTGAGTTTCATAAAGAATTTTCATGATTATGATAGGTTATTTTGTGATATTTTTGGAGAAGTTTTTTTTAAAAGTATGCTCAAAAGAAATGTGTGTTTTTGTTTGGCCAATTGAAAATGAAAATGAAAATATGTATGGCCTTTGTTTTAAAAAGAAAAAAATTTGAAAAGAAAAAAAAAGAAATAAAAACATTTTATTCAAAATGAAAATTTTTGAAACTCTTTGTTTTGGTTTAGTGTGATTTTAAGCCTCCCTGTTTATTTTTGAATTCCACTCCTAATCATAATCCTAAACCAAACGCTTCGGTCCTATTAATTCCTTTTGATTCACACCTTTTTGAATTTTATTTAATAACTAAGAAAAGAAGAAAAAGTAAATCAGTATTAGTTTTGGATGTAAACTTAGAAATTTATTATTTACTTGATATAATTATAATGCGTTGCTTGGATCTAGTAACAACTCAATGCGTTTTTTTCATTTTCGTTGCTTTGCTTAAATCTATTTAAAGAATTTCATCAAAATTTTGGATGATTTATTTTCGTTAAGTAAAGTTTATAAAAGTTAAAACATACCTAAATAATTGTTTTAGATTCGCGTTTCACCTTTTCCCTACTTAGAATTTCGCATTGTACTTGTGTAGGCATAATTAGAACTTTTTGATTAGACCTATTTTATGGTTATCTAGTTTTTATATTTTTGCTTGGGGACAAGCAAAGTTTTAGCTCGGGGGAATTTGATAGTGTGTTTTGTATTTAAGCTATTAGAGTTTTGTTTAGGTCTTTTATTGTGCAAATCTTGTCTTATTAGCTTATATGTCCCTTCTTCTTGGATTTATTTATGCCACTAATGTTTTTTGTGCTCTTTTGCAGGTTTTCTCAATTCTCACCAAAAATGACCTGACACGGCCACCCACACGGCCGTGTCATGGGGCGTGTCACCTGTTCCCAAAGAATCAACCACTAGAGGAAAGTCCAGAGTTCATCCCGACCAGGACACGACCTATAACACGGCCGTGTCGCTGGCCGTGTCTCTGGCCATGTCAAGCTGGCCGTGCCAACATGGACAGTGTCACCAGGAGTTGATGAGTTTCCGGAGCAGGACACGGACACCAACACGGCCGTATTGCCAGGCGTGTTGCCACCTCCTCAGCGCATGCAGCCCGCCATTAATGTGCCCCCGTTAAAGCCCATCGACCGCAGAGGACACGACCACCAACATGGCCGTATCGTTGGCCGTGTCAGTATGGTCGTGCCCTCCAGTCGGCGTTGCAATGATCATTTCCCTCCAGAACCAGAGCCCGAAGTCAACCAGCACGGGACACGACCACCAACACGGTCGTGTCGCCAGCTGTGTCACCTCCTCTTGAATTTCTATTAATTCAGCCCCCTCCCCTTGAGTCCATATAGCTTTCTGGAGTGTGTAAGGAAGTGCTGCCCTTTTATTTTCTGAAGTTTTTCATGCTTTCTCTCTCTCTCTCTCTCTCTTTTTCTCATTTTAGTTTTTCCTAATTCTAGTTTAGTTTAAGCTTTTGAAGTAGCCTTTGTAATTGCTTTAGTTGCTAATGGTAGGGCTAGAATAGGATTTTAATTTTCATGCACTTGTAATCTTTTGTTTTCACTTTGTAAGATCCTTGTTTTCATTAATAAAGAAGTGTTGTTTACTCTTCCCTTTCTACTTTGTGTTCTTTATGCTTCACTACTCATCCCCCCTCATCCACTTCACCACGATTAACTAATCCTCCTTGTACTCGATCTTGATGATCCGAGGTTCGAGTGATTGAGTTATGATGCTTTGAGTTTACCTTTTCTTTTTAGGGTTTAGCCTTGAATTACTCTTGATTTATCATGGGTTGGAGATATATCATCGATATATATTCTCTACCTTTGCTTTCATTCTTGGCTAGCCGAGAGGCCGATAGATTGCAGTGAGCACTCAAGAGTAAAGGGATTTGTACGCACCCCTTGAGAGAGGCAGATGTCCAAATCTCCCGAATTGGAGTAAAATCCAATTGTGGGGTTCACCGCGTAAAGCGAGCTTTAGGCCTCCGATTTAGACGAGAGTCGGCCGGACCTTCCTAAACTCAGTTGGTCACGACTTCGAGAGAAGCATGTTCAAGCTTTAGGAACCTCCAAGGTCAAGGACCTCTACCCTATTAAGTTTATGTTTATTTATCGTGTTTTTGATCGACTCTTGCCGAGGTGATTCTTGATCTAGTGCACTTCCTTCTCATTGTTCTAACCCTTCAGTGTAATCGTTTCTTTTATGCTCTCTTTATTTATATTGCAAGTAGTCCTCTTTTTTATGCAATATTTCCTTTAGTGCATTTAGCTTTCTTTTAACATAAGATTTCCGTCGATAAAATAATAGCCTTCGTGTGAGTAAGCTTACTCAACAGTTCCCGGATTTTAATACGAAACTTGTGTCCCCTTGCTACAGTTCGATAGGTATACTTGCCTAGTTGGATTGCTAGTTTGGCTGCTCTCTTTTCTTAAGCTTTGGCCGGGCCATCAGGGCCCCAGTCGGACCTTCTGTTAATTCTATGTGACGGATGAGGGTGTTACAGGTTGGTATCAGACTCTAGTGTCGGTCTTCCTTATTTGAATTTGTGGGCGAATTCTTTTAAAGGGGTGGTGAAAACTGGTATGTGCGTTGTCGTTATAACCTAAAGAACACATGAATGTCCACTTAGGAATGAAAATACACATGTTTGAGGAACTTGAGTGTTCGAATGATTGTGTTTTGGAAATACATTTGTTGCATAATCGAGTGTTTTTACAACAATAGATGACTAGGAGCAGTATGGGGTAGTCGCAACAACAACACTCTACAGAGAGTAGTGCGCATAACGACACGCCTGTAACCCCTCCTTCTGCAGAAACCATATGAATTGTAGCGAAAGCGGTGTTCTCTATTATCAATGCCCAACTGGGGAGGCAGGTGCATCCTCCTGCTCTTGGGTTAGGTCAAGTGATGCTTGGCGTAGCAGAGCCCTTAGTGTAACGCCCCCGATTTTTCGATATTTGGTTTAATTCATTACCTGGCGTGTTTATGACGTCAGAGCATTACATTGACACATTTTTGGCATTTGCCGTTGTTAGAGCGTGGTTTTAGCTCTTAGGTTTTCTATGTGTGTGGCTGGGTTTAGCCTGTTTGCAATATTTCTTACCGAGCCGGGTCTGTTTTGGTGACTCGGTGGAGTGTCTTTGGGAATGCTTGTGTTTTGGCTTCGGGAGGTGTTTACCCAAGTTTTGTTCATCGAATCTTAATTTCGACTGCGTCATTGGGTTCTTAGCATCAGTATTTAGCTACTGTGCTATTTTCATAAAATTTCGGATAAGTTTGGTTTTCGGGACATTTTGACATTTTAATTAATGAACTATAATATTCTATATTAAAATAATCGAATAAAGTAGTATAAATAGAAAACCATCACTTCAAACCCTATTCACTTGTCTCCCTCGTGAAAACTGTTGCCTTGTTGCGGAAGAACTAGAGCAGCGGACTTCCATAAGCTTTCGGCCGCCGATTTCTGGAGTTTTAGTGCACGATTTCTTCTTTGGAGAGTGGATCCGGATAGATCTCGCCTAGATCTACATTTATACAGTATGCTTTTCCAATTTCTTGGATTTTTAGAGGTCTAGGTAGGCGGTTTTGATCCCGTTTCATCCTCAAATGTTTCAGGAAGGGCTGCTTAGGAAGTTTTAGGAGCGTTTCCGTGGATGGATTGACGATTTGAGGCAAGTGGTGACTTCTTCCCCTTGCCAAGCTTGTTTTTTTCTTCCTGTATATATTCCATACTGTTCTTCCTATATCTCATTCAATATATTAGTTTCTAGGAGTAGTTGTCGGTCTAGAGTGGTCAGTGTTCGTCGAATTGAAGCTAATTCGTCGAACGGAGTTCGACAAATAGTGGAATTTCATTGAACGGAGTTCGACGAACAATGGAATTTCGTCAAACAGAGTTCTTAGAGCTGGGTCATTTCGTCGAACAGAATTCGTTGAGCTGGGCCATTTCATCGAACAGAGCAAGATTCGTTGAGTATAACCCTTAGGCGTTGAGTTTAGCCCTTAGGCGTTGAGTGTAGCCATAACACTAAATCTAGTTTCAAGCCTAAGTCCAAAAGCATTGAGTGCGTTGAGTGCACTCAATGCGGCATTGAGTGTGGTGAATACACTCAACGCCTTGCTGTTATGTCTGTGACGCTAAGTGTAAAAGCATTTAGTACGTTGAGTGCACTCAATGCGGTGTTGAGTGTGCTGCTTACACACAACGCCATCAGTATTTGACACTAAGTCAGAAAGCGTTGAGTGTATTGAGTGCACTCAACGTGGCGTTGAGTGTGCTGCTTACACTCAACACCATCAATATTTGATGCCAAGTCAGAAGGCAATGAGTGTGTTGCATACACTCAATACGGCGTTGAGTGTGCTGTTTACACTCGACGATATCAGCAATCTTAGAGTCTAAGAGTAAAAGCGTTGCCAACGTTGAGTGAGATTAACTCACTCCGCGCCGTCATATATTTCGACAAGTTAAGTAAAAGCGTCGACAACGTTGAGTGAGCTAAATTCAAACAATGCCGTCGCGCGGTGTTTAAGCATTGTGTGAGCTGAACTCACTCAATGCCATCATCTGTTCTTGCTGTGTGTTTAAGATTTGAGTGTGTTGTCTTGTGGCGTCAAGTGCGTTGACTTCACTCAACGCGGCATCGAGTGTACCCGACGCTTTTGCCTTAACTTTGTGTCCTTTCACCTATTTGACATGTGTCACTATGGCTTAGTCTTGCCAAGCTAGAATCGCCAGTTTTCTGCTGAATTTGTTGGGTTTGGGTTTATGGGTATTTGGTTATATGAGGTAGCTTTGATTGGCTTAGTTTCGTGAATCATTACACCCGGGCATGATTGGGTCTCATTTTTTGGGCTGTTGGGATGTGTTGGAACAGATGGACACCACCGCAGTCCCGTTTTTGAGATGTTTGGATCTGTTAGTTCGGGTTTGACCGGTTTGGTCCCGAATCAGATCCGGTAGTGTTACAGTGTTAATGATTCACGTGTTTATTGAGCCTTTGCCCCATTTTTGTTTCCTATGCATTAAACTTATACTACTTCTGCCTTTTCTCGCAGATTGTCTTCGGAGTATAACTCCGTTCGCACTTGGTGCAAATTTCTTTACCTTTTAACTTTAAATCTCTAGATAATTTGCTGTGTTTTCTTTTGACAGCTATTCAGGTTTGGGAATAGTAATCTTGTTACTCCTTGTTTTCTGATAGTTCTATTTGCCACTTGTATTTCTTACTGAGGTGTTCTTTCTTTGAATACCTCAAGCTCTCAGCAGTAGCCGGTTGAGCGGCTAGGATTGGTGTTTGCTGGTGGACTATAGTGTTGCAGAGGTTTCCACTACCTTGAGAGGTAGTTCTTGTTGTTTTCTTTTTAAGTACAGACAATCATACTGACCAGTGGGTTTGTGTCAGTTTGTTGATGCCCACTAGTGATTTTCTTTTGAATTGCTGAATACTCTGCTAAGCTGCTAGTTTTGCCTTTTGTGGTTGTTTTTACTTACTCTCTGGGAATGTTTTATGCTAGGTTGCATGTTAGGTATTTTCACTTATAAAAGCATTACTACTTGTACTTCATACATCTCATATTTCTAAAATTAAAACACTATTTTCTAGCTAACGTAAATACTATATCTATACTTATGATAAATCCAGAGTCTTGCATGCCAGGAGTTGTCCTTTGGGGATGTTTAGACTCATGTAGTGTAACGGCCTCCCCAGCCCATGCTCGCAAGGACGGCCGCCAGCACCCCGAGCACCACGCTCGAAAGGGTTCAACCTAACCAGGTCTGCAGACTATGTACCCCAACCCCTCTCCATCACAGGAGGGTTGTTGAGTTTGGGGATCGAACCCGAGACCTCCTTGATAAGGAGTTTTCAAATCACTCCTCATCACCAATTGAGCTTCAGCTCAGTGGGTGATGAGGAGTGGTTTGAAAACTCCTTATCAAGGAGGTCTCGGGTTCGATCCCCGGCCTCAACAACCCGCCTGTGATGGAGAGGGGTTGGGGTGCATGGTCTGCAGACCTTGTTAACATGTACCCTTTCGAGCGTGGTGTTGGGGGTGCCGGAGGCCGTCCTTGGGAGCATGGGCTGGGGAGGCCGTTACAAAAAGTACACTTTTTTATAACGGCCTCCCCAGCCCACGCTCGTAAGGACGGCCGCCGGCACCCCCAGCACCACACTCGAAAGGGTTCAGCCTAACCAGGTCTGCAGACCATGCACCCCAATCCCTCACCATCACAAGCGGGTTAGGTCTGAAGGCCATACACCCCAACCGCTCTCCATCCACAGGCGGGTTGTTGAGGCCGGGGATCGAACCATAGACCTCCTTGATAAGGCATTGAGTGTGGTGAATACACTCAACGCCTTGCTGTTATGTCTATGACGCTAAGTGTAAAAGCGTTTAGTACGTTGAGTGCACTCAACGCGGTGTTGAGTGTGCTGCTTACACTCAACGCCATCAGTATTTGATGCTAAGTCAGAAAGCGTTGAGTGTATTGAGTGCACTCAACGTGGCGTTGAGTGTGCTGCTTACACTCAACACCATCAGTATTTGATGCCAAGTCAGAAGGCATTGAGTGTGTTGCATACACTCAATGAGGCGTTGAGTGTGCTGTTTACACTCGACGCTATCAGCAATCTTAGAGTGTAAGAGTAAAAGCGTTGACAACATTAAGTGAGCTTAACTCACTCAGCGCCGTCACCTTTTTCGACAAGTTAAGTAAAAGCGTCGATAGCGTTGAGTGAGCTAAATTCACTCAACGCTGTCGCGCGGTATTTAAGCGTTGTGTGAGCTGAACTCACTCAATACCATTGTCTATTCTTGCTGTGTGTTTAAGAGTTGAGTGTGTTGTCTTATGGCGTCGAGTGCATTTACTTCACTCGACGCGGCATCGAGTGTACTCGATGCTTTTGCCTTAGCTTTGTGTCCTTTCACCGATTTGACATGTGTCACTATGGCTTAGTCTTGCCAAGCTAGAATCGTCAGTTTTCTGCTGAATTTGTTGGGTTTGGGTTTATGGGTATTTGGTTATATGAGGTTGCTTTGATTGGCTTAGTTTCGTGAATCATTACACCCGAGCATGTTTGGGTCTCATTGTTTTTGGGCTGTTGGGATGTGTTGGACCAGATGGCCACCACCGCAGTCCTTTTTTTGAGATGTTTGGGTATGTTAGTTCGGGTTTGACTGGTTTGGTCCCCACTCAGATCCGGTAGTGTTATGGTGTTAATGATTCACGTATTTATTGAGCCTTTGCCCCATTTTTGTTTCCTATGCATTAAACTTATGCTACTTCTGCCTTTTCTCATAGTTGTCTTTGGAGTATAAATCCGTTCGCACTTGGTGCAAATTTCTTTATCTTTTAACTTTAAATCTCTAGATAATTTGCTGTGTTTTCTTTTGACAGCTATTCAGGTTTGTGAATAGTTATCTTATTACTCCTTGTTTTCTGATAGTTCTATTTGCCACTTGTATTTCTTGCTGAGGTGTTCCTTCTTTAAATACCTCAAGTTCTCAGCAGTAGCCAGTTGAGCGGCTAGGATTGGTGTTTGCTGGTGGACTGTAGTGTTACAGAGGTTTCCACTACCTTGAGAGGTAGTTCTTGTTGTTTTTTTTAAGTACAGACAATCATACTGACCAGTGGGTTCGTGTTAGTTTGTTGACGCCCACTGGTGGCTTTCTTTTGAATTGCTGACTACTCTGCTAAGCTGCTAGTTTTGCCTTTTGTGGTTGTTTTTACTTGCTCTCTGGGAATGTTTTATGCTAGGTTGCATGTTAGATATTTTCACTTATAAAAGCATTACTACTTGTACTTCATACATCTCATATTTATAAAATTAAAACATTATTTTCTAGCTAACGTAAATACTATATCTATACTTATGATAAATCCAGAGTCTTGCATGCCATGAGTTGTCCTTTGTGGATGTTTATGCTCATGTAGTGTAATGGACTCCCTAGCCCATGCTCGCAAGGACGGCCGCCAGCACCCCTAGCACCATGCTCGAAAGGGTTCAGCATAACCAGGTCTACAGACCATGCACCCCAACCCCTCTCCATCACAGGAGGGTTGTTGAGGCTGGGGATCGAACCCGAGACCTCATTGATAAGGAGTTTTCAAATCACTCCTCATCACCAATTGAGCTGCAGACCTTGTTAGGCTGTACTCTTTCGAGCGTGGTGTTGGGGGTTCCGGCGGCCGTCCTTGGGAGCGTGGGCTGGGGACGCCATTAAAAATAGTACACTTTTTTGTAACGGCCTCCCCAGCCCACGCTCGCAAGGACGGCCGCTGGCACCCCCAGCACCACGCTCAAATGGGTTCAGCCTAACCAGGTCTGTAGACCATATACCCCAACCCCTCTCCATCACAGGCGGGTTAGGTCTGCAGATCATGCACCCCAACCCCTCTCCATCCACAGGCGGGTTGTTGAGGCTGGGGATCGAACCCGAGACCTCCTTGATAAGGAGTTTTCAAACCACTCCTCATCTCCAACTGAGCTGCAGCTCAGTTGGTGATGATGAGTGGTTTGAAAACTCCTTATCAAGGAGGTCTTGTGTTTGATCCCCGGCCTCAACAACCCGCCTATGGATGGAGATGGGTTGGGGTGCATGGTCTGCAGACCTTGTTAGGCTGAACCCTTTTGAGCATGGTGCTGGGGGTGCCGGTGGACGTCCTTACGAGCGTGGTGCTGGGGAGACCATTATAATTTTTTGTAACGGCCTCCCCAGCACCACACTCAAAAGTACGGCCGCCGGCACCCCCATCACCATGCTCGAAAGGGTTCAGCCTAACCAGGTCTGCAGACCATGCACCCCAAACCCTCTCCATCCACAGGCGGGTTGTTGAGGCCTTGGATCGAACCCGAGATCTCCTTGATAAGGAGTTTTCAAACCACTCCCCATCACCAACTGAGCTGCAGCTCATTTGGTGATGGGGAGTGGTTTGAAAACTCCTTATCAAGGAGGTCTCGGGTTCAATCCCAGGCCTCAACAACCCGCCTGTGGTTGGAGAGGGGTTGGGGTGCATGGTCTGCAGAACTGGTTAGGCTGAACCCTTTCGAGCATGGTCCTGGGGGTGCCGGCTGCCTTCCTTATGAGCGTGGGCTGGGGAGTCCGTCCTTGATAACAGTAGGGTCGTTATGCTGGTGCTACATTTACTGAGGAGGAGCGGAAGACCAACCGATTCTATGAAGGTCTACGTGGCGACCTACAGCTACACCTTACTGGGCCTAAGGCGCATGGCTTCCTAGCCTTGGTCAATTCGGCCCGGTCATTTGAAAAGGTCGCGAAGAAAGTGCAAGAGAAAAAGGACCCAGGGGAAAAGAAGTCAGAGTTCAAAGTGCCAAATACAAAGTCATGTTTCCACAGATGAAACAAGAAGGTGAAGACTTCGAGCTCAGCCCCTTTGTCTGGTGCGACGGGGGTAACCACAAGTTGAGTCCCAGGAGCTTGCTACAACTGTAGAAAGATGGGGCATTTTGATCGTGAATGTTGGAGTAGACGTGCAAAGTCTGAGAGGAAGCTTGGAGCAACATATGAAGAAAAAGGGAAGGAGGTGGAGTCAACCATGTCCCACCATCCTCCAGCCCAGCCTAAAGTATATAATCTTGGTCTGCAAGAGGCCATAAAACAAGCTGACGTGGTGACAGGTATGAGTTAAATTATAGCATTTTAACTTTATGTACTTGTTCCCTTTTTATATATTAGCTTATAAATGTTGGTGCTAGGTTTTTTGTTGATTTTTGATTGTCCGGCGAGAGTCCTGTTTGATACGGAGCGTTGCATTCCTTCTTGTCCGAAAGATTCGTAACGCGCATCAAAGTCCCTTCCTCGATGGAAAAAGACAAGATGGATGTGTTGTTCCCCAATGGGTGCTCAATGCGCGCAGATAGAATCTGTATGGTAAAGATACGGATTGGGGATCAGGAGTTTGACTTGCAAGCGTCAGTACTGCCATTGGTGGAGTTCTACGTAATATTTGGTATGGACTCGCTCTCAGAGTAGCGAGCATGCATTGATTGCAACCGAAAGGAGGTTAAGTTGGGACTGAATACTGATCGGGAGACTACGTTTGCGGGCATGAATGGGTCAAGTAAGATTTTGATGTCGACCCTTCAGGTGATTAAGGCAGTTTGGTCTAGGGCAGAGCTATTTGTCGCATTAGTGCAGGCTTCAACGCCTAAGCCAAGTCTGGGTAGTATTCCAGTTGTGTCCGAGTATCCTGATGTGTTCCCAGATGATCTCCCAGGAGCACCTCCTCAGCGGGAGATTGATTTTACAATTGAGCTGGTGCCCGGTGCCAAACCGGTGTCACGCTCCCCGTATCCGATAGTACCAAGGGAGATGGCGGAGCTGAAGGTGCAACTACAAGAGTTGTTGGAATAAGGGTATGTGCGTCCAAGTTTGTCACCTTGGAGCGCACTGGTCCTCTTCATTAAGAAGAAGGATTGGAGCTTGCGACTCTGTATCGACTATCAGGAGTTGAACAAGCTTACAGAAAAGAATAAGTATCCGATCCCAAGGATTGACGATCTATTTGATCAGTTGGTTGGGTAAATATTATATTTGAAGTTAGATATGAAATCCGGCTACTTCCAATTAAGGATAAGGGAAAGCGACATCCCAAAGACAGCATTCAGCACGTGGTTTGGGCATTATGGTTCACGGTCATGCCATTTGGGTTGACCAATGTGCCATCTGTGTTTATGGATCTGATGAACAGGACGTTCAGAGAGTACTTGGACCGTTTCATTATAGTAATTATCGATGATATCTTGGTGTACTCACAATGTGAGGATGATCACTACAAGCATCTGCATATGGTGTTGGAGACATTGAGAAGAAATCAGTTGTATGCTAAGTTCTCCAAGTGTGAGTTCTGGTTATCCTTGGTAGCGTTCCTTGGTCATATTGTTAGTGGAGAAGGGATAGCGGTGGATCCGACGAAGATAGTGGCGATACGGGAGTGGTCTGTATTGACTACAATGGAAGAAGTCCAGAGCTTTCTGGGGCTTGTCGGCTACTACAGGCGTTTCGCTGAGAACTTCTCACGGATAGTGCTACCACTCACGACGTTGACAAGGAAGGATCAAAAGTTTGTGTGGTCACTGGAGTGCTAGCAGGCTTTTGAAGAATTGAAGAGGCGGTTGACCACGACGCCTATTTTGCGTTCGCCGAGTGGGACCGAAGGGTTTGAAATCTATAGTGATGCTTCGGGCAGTGGTTTGGGCTGTGTTCAGCTACAACGTGGGAGCATGATAGCCTAAGGTTCACAACAATTGAAGGTTCACGAGTGGAATTATCCGGTCGATGACTTTGATTTAGCGGCTGTGATATTTGCTCTAAAGCTGTGGAGGCACTACCTGTATGGTGTGAAGGTCGATATCTACACTGATCATAAGAGCCTGAAGTACTTGTTAGATCAGAAGGACTTGAAGTGGATGGAGTTCATGGGGGACTACACCTTCGAGATACATTATGTGTCTGGTAAAAGAAATGCAGTGGCAGATGCGTTGAGTCACAGGGCTCCTGCGCGGGCCAGCTGGTTGTCGGTACATGATGAGAATTTGGTCCGTAATTTGGAGGCATTAGAGATCTCTTGTGTCGACAAGTTGACTAGTGACGAGGCAAAATTATATTAGACAGAGGTGCATTATGACCTAGCTGATAGGGTTCGGCGGGCTTTGGTTCAGGATAGCAACATGAAGCAGATCTTAGATGAATCTTTGGATGAGTCAAATTCCCAATTTGCTATTGAGGATGGACTGCTAAGGAGGGACGGTCGCCTATGCGTCCCTAGTGCGGATAACCTTCGGGAGGAGTTGATGTACGAGGCTCATCATACCAAGTAATCAATCCACCCGGGCAGCACGAAGATGTATAAAGACATGAAGAAGTTGTTATGGTGGCCAGGATTAAAGAAAGTTGTAGCACTTTATGTGGCCAAGTTCCAAACATGTGCCTTGGTGAAGGCGGAGTGCCAGAAGCCCGGAGGTTTCTTGAAGTCCTTACCTATCCTGGAGTGGAAGTTCGATGACATTTCTATTGATTTTGTGCATGGTTTACCAAAGTCGCAGAGGGGAAACGACGCCATCTGTGTGTTCGTAGATAGATTGACAAAAGTATCGCACTGCATCCCGAACAGGAAGGAAGATCCTGTGGAAAAGTTAGCCAAACTCTACGTAGATAATATTGTACGATTGCATGGTGTGTCCCATAGTATTGTTAGTGACCGAGATGGACGCTTCACGTCGAATGACTGGAGGCTCGTGCATAATCTGTTGGGAACTAAGCTGAGTTTCAGCGCAGCCTTTCATCCACATATAGATGGTCAGACCGAGAGGGTTAACATGACGATTGAGGACATGCTTCGCATGCGCGTCTTGGATTTCAGAAAGCAGTTGGAAGATCACCTGTACATGGTGGATTTTGCATATAACAACAGCTATCAAGAGAGTATTGGAATGGCGCCTTTTGAGGACTTGTATGGGAGAAATTGTCGTACACCATTGTCTTGGTTGGAGACATACGAGTCAAAGTTATACAAACGTCAAGCGGTGGAAGACGTCACTTCAATGATACGTACAATTCAGGAATGGTTGAAGATCGTTCAGGACAGGCATGCAAAATACTATAACGCCAAATATAAGAACGTGGAGTTCGGTGTTGGCGACTGGGTGTATTTGAAAATCAAGCCGTTCAAGGGTGTCTCGTGTGTTCGACGCTTGAATAAGCTGAGTCCGAGATACCTTGGACCATTTGAAATCCTGGAGCGGGTTGGCGAAGCAGCGTATCGATTGAAGCTATCATTGGAGTTGAGTGGGCTTCACGATGTGTTCCACATATCGGTGTTGTGGAAGGCGGTGCAAGAGCCTTCGCAGGTCATTGCAGTCGATCAAGTGCCGGTTGATTACGAGTTGACAGCAAAGGTCAAGCAAGTACACATTGAAGACTTTGAAGTCAAATGAATCCGCAACCAGAAAATCCGAATTGTTAAAGTCCGTTGGGATAACTGCGGACACGAGGAGCTTTCATTGGAGCGAGAGCAGATTATGTTGGAGGAATACTCTGAGTTATTCCACTCAGGTAACATTTAAATTTTGTGTACCTTTACATAATTTCGGAACAAAATTCTTTAAGGGGGGGGGGGGAGATTTGTAACGCCCCGAAAATCATAATCGAACTGGTCGCGTCCTAAGGAATTTTTGGTGCCTACATAGGGGTACATGGCCTGGGACACGGGCGTGTCCAAGGCCGTGTCTTTCTCTGTGTTGGTCGGCTGTGTCCAGAAAAGGACACGACAGGAAACACGGCTTTGAGCAGTAGCGACAGGGCCGTGTCAAGCCTGACATGGGCGTGTTCATACCCGTGTTCACCAAGGGACGTGACAGTTGGCATGACAGTTATTTGTGACACGCCCCAAGGTTACGGGCGTGTCGGCATCCTACACGGGCGTGTCGGGACCCGACACGGGCATGTCGGGACCCGACACGGGCGTGTCGGGACCCGACAAGGGCGTGCCGAGACCCGACACGGGCGTGCCGGGACCCGACACGGGCGTGCCGGGACCCGACACGGGCGTGTCTCGACCAGTTTACTTTTCTGTGCTTGATGATTATGCCTGGATCGGGGCACACGACCTGGGACACGGTCGTGTGTAAGGCCATTTTCGGCCCAGGATTGAGAAATTTTGGGTGGATCTGAGCCGTTTGTTTTCTTTAATCAAGATCTGACGGCCCAGATGTGGTCCTGTTTTTTTTAAGGCCGAGTATTGAGGATTAATTCCTCATTATCTCTTAAAGCATTCTCTTTCTAAGGAGTTAGAGAGAGGAGAGAGCAAGGAGGAAGGAAGAGGAGGAATCCGGCTGCCGGTGGAGCATCGGAGCACGAAATCGAGAACCGAGACCGGATCCGCAGAGGAAATTCCCTTAGGAAGCTTTCCATCCCGATAGATTCCCATGGCGCAAAAGCGAACTACAAGGGTAACGATTCTCTACTTGAGCATGTGAAGCTCTCTTTCTTTTGCATAAGGAAACCCGCTCCCGCGAGTGTGCGGTGAGTGTGCGGTGTTACTTGGGGTAGATGTGAATAGTCCCCCTTGTGTTGCATATAGAGTCCGAAATCAAAGTACAGACATAGGCATTGTGTGTGAAACCTACCCGGACGTGTTGGTCTGGATCAGTGATGTTGCATATTGTAAAACCCCCCTCCCGGAACCCAAAACACGACACGAAGGGGGGGGGGGGTTCTTATGCCCGGAACAGCCGCCTTGCGGTAGCATTAGCACACGGGCTAACCTATACCACAAGACGCCTATTCCGCCGGCTCCAACAATATCAACATAACATGCCAACCCAACCAAAATATAAGCAAGAGAAGTCAAATCCACACTAAGTATATGAGTCCAAATCAGTACAACAAAAGAGAAGCTAAAACATGCTTCTACATATCAGAGTACAACTATAGAAATTGCCCAAAAAGGGGCTACATCAAATCCTCTCAACACTCACATCTGTGACCGATGGTATCGACGACACCATCACTTCAGGCCGTGTCGTCCTGGCCTTGCTGTCCTGCTACGGCGTGACCTCCTAAAAAGGAAGACGTAGTAACCGTTAGTCGAAACGACTAAGTGGCTTCACATCCGCTCCCCCGGCGACTCCTCGGCACCGGGCAGAGAGAAGGAACAAGGTTAATAAATATATGCAAGTAAAAGAAGTACAAGCAGGTGGCAATAGTGTAAGAGTAACAATATCATAATCTAACAGTTATTTAAGATCTATAGTAAACTAACAAGTATAAGTAACAACATGAAAGTAACTTAACTTATAAGAATGCCCATACAAACTTATAAGTTAAGGATCGAGTTACATAAAGGTAACTCATCGTATAAGGGTGCCCATACAAACTTATACGATGAGGATCTTGTTGTGCAATATTATGAAATGCTATGTATGCTATGCAATGACTCACCCATGATCACACACATGCAATTGCTATGTCGACACAGACTATAGTTCCCACTTTTCGAGCAGGTAGCTAACCTCTCAGGCATCAGCCGCCGTGGCCATGCGTTGACAGTAGAACGAGCACTTATACTACTAGGCGGGTATCCACACTACTTCACCTAGGACTCCGTACGCCTCAACGCTAAGAACACAACAGCAGAGCCCATGCGTACTATGGCCCAACGAGGTCTTGGGTAGATGTGCACCAAGAACACAGCCCGAACTGGCCTTGTGTGACCCGGAAGGGGCCTCAGAAGTAAGCACGAGGACACAGCCCAACCGTTCACTTGACACGGAAGGGTCCTCGGGACATGAACACCGAGGACACAGCCCAACTGCCCAAAGTCTAACTATCAACTCCCGTCGATGTGACGATCGGCGAGCCCGTAGACCTGCACACTATCCTTAACATTACGACACCGCGTGTCGACTCACACCGCATGCAAATGCCTCCTCGCCATAACATGGAAGGGGCCTCGGAAGTAAGCACGAGGACACAGCCCAACCATCCATCCATACCTTATCTCAACACAAACCAAACAAGTGACGGTCAACACCTCACTTACATCGTTTCATAATACTACCCGTAGGGAGACGATGCTCTAAGTATTGGACTACTAAACTCATTCCATTAGTCAAACATACTCATGGCCATAATTTATTCCTCTACATGACCTTCCAAATGATGACAATATAATATAAACATGATGCGCATATAAAGATCTATCACTCTTTGCAAATGGTAATGACATATTATAAACATGATGCCCACAAATAACAATCTATCAATTTTTATCAAGTCAATTCGTTTAAATAAGATTGCTTCACAATTTGATTATATGAAATCTGATTGATAAGCTTCACCAATCATGCATCTAAAATGATTAATCATAAAAAGTTCATCCAAGACAAGTAACTTGCAATATTAATTCCACCGAATCCAAATCCATATTATATAAAGCCTAGAATTTAGGTGTAGAGTAAATCTGGATTGCAACTTCAACCGAAGATTCCCAAAGCTACAGGAATCCGGTGAAGACGTGTACCCCACGATGGAAAGGTATTTCCATGGGCTACAACTTTTGTATTCAAATCCCAACCCAGAGTTGAAATTATCCTATTTGAAATCAGACTTGAAGTCCGCTGCGTACAGAACACAATTTCTGCATGCAGGGTTTATTGAACACCATTTTCGTTTATACTTCCCCGTGGCTACAGACGTCTCCTGAAGTCGTGCAGCCACTCGTTGGAAAGATATTTGTAAGGGCTTCAACTTTCATGTTTAGCCGGAAGCCCAGATCTGGTCATATCCTTCATGAAAATGGCCTATAAAGCACTGCACGCAGAATACAGATTCAGCATGCATCTCGAGGCGGAATGAACGACATCGGTCCATCGTCCTACTCAAGTCGATCCTCTTAGATCACCTATAGAAATTCCTGCACCCTTATTCACCCTCATGAGGCCTTTGCTCTTCACGAAACCATCCCCCATCTCCACATAGAAGATTGGAGAGGTTGAAGACACCACTAACCAAGAGCACAAGCCCCGGATTGGCCTCACCCTAGAGAAAACATCTTCTCACATGTCAAGACTCTTTTGAGTCGACGTCTCGCCTAGATATCTACAGATCTAGCACCAAGGGAGAGGGTAGGAAGCTCACCTCGATTCCAGCGGTTCCTCCATTTCCGGCCATGGATCTCGTAATTCTCCTTGGCGGCATCTTCTCCTTCGGAACTTGCTCCAGCAACTTCTCCCTCTCAATCAGGAATTTCTCTTAGGGAAAATGGCTGGAAAAAGAGTGAAAACGGCTAGGGTTTTCACAGTCCATATATTCGATCCGACGGAACACGCCCTGGTCAATTCAATTCACCGACACGGGCGGAGCGTTACAGACGGTTAAAACGCCGATTCAATATTCGATCCGACGGAACACGCCCTGGTCATGCCCATGGTCACGCCCGTGACACCGGGCATGACTCCTAACGTCGACCGAAATTCGTCGAACTCAACTAAAATCGTAGAACGGAGAAAACACCCCGGTCATGCCCCGGTCACGCCCGTGACACCGGGCGTGACTCCTATCGTCGAACGAATTTCGTCGAACTCAACTAAAATCGTCGAACGGAGAAAACGCCTTGGTCACGCTCCGGTCACGCACATGGTCACGTCCGTGACACCGGGCGTGACTCCTATCATCGAACGAAATTCGTCGAACTCAACTAAAATCGTCGAACAGAGAAACGCCCTGGTCACGCCCCGGTCACGCCCATGGTCATGCCCGTGACATCGGGCGTGACTCCTATCGTCGAACGGAATTCGTCGAACTCAACTAAAATCGTCGAATTCAGCATTCGACACGGGTAAGGACACGCCCGTGTCCATACCCGTTCCCACACGACATGTCCGTGCACTTGGCTGAATCCTTCTACTTGAGTGTCGACACATGGACTGTGTCAACACAGGGCTGTGTCGACACAGGCCTGCTGTGTCAACATAGAGCTGCTGTGACGACACAGCCTGCTGCTGTGTCAACACAGGGCTGCTGTGTCGACACAGCAGCAAGCTGTGTCGACACATGCAGCAGCTGTGTCGACATAGCCTGCTGCTGTGTCGACACAGGCAGCAGCTGCGTCGACACTGGAAGATGCTGTGTCGACACAGGCAGCAGCCGTGTTGACACTGGCAGCCGCTGTGTTGACACAGGCAGCTGCGCTGTCAACACAGGGCTGTGGACTAACTTGTCCATTCCACCACAAGTGCAACCCAATTTCCTATACTTCCCTGGACCCGAGTCAGCCCTCCTGACTCGAATATGCAAACGAGGGGCCTAGTGCGAATCGGGACGTTACAAATCCTATAGACAAAATAAAAGATTTCGTCCCCGAAATCAGGCTTGAGCTAGGGGAGAAAAGCATAACAGGAAAATTAACATATGCTTTTAAATAAAATTACCTTGAGCAAACAACTCCGGGTAACGTTGTTGCATCAAATCCATTAGCTCCCATGTGTACTCCTCCTTCCCATGATTAGACCATAGCACCTTCATCAAGGGAACACTTTTGCGGCGCAATATTCTCGTCTCGTTATCTACGATCCGCACCGGCTCTAGTCGCACAGACCTATCGGACGCCACAACACCATCAGTAGTGGGGGTATATTGTTCGGGCCGCAACAACACCTTTCGAAGCGACAACACATGGAACACATCGTGGAGGTTCTCCAGCTCTTGCGGTAAATCCAACCGATAGGCCAATGGGCCAATCCTTTCCAGTATAGTATAAGCCCAAGATACCTTGGGCTGAGCTTTTTCACTCCACGCACCCGCGACACTCCATGCATCGGCCGAATCTTGAGGAACACTTTATCACCCACTTGGAACTCCACCATCCGGTGCTTTACATTGTAATACTTCGCCTGCCGGCTTTGAGCCTCCAACATGCGATCTCGTATCAATCTGACCGCCGCATCAGTATCATCTATATATTCATTTCCCAATGTCTTTGGATCTTCATCCTGCACCCAAGACAAGGGAGTCCTGCACCTTCTTCCGTAAAGGGCTTCATGGGGCGCCATGCCGATGCTCGCCTGCTGGCTATTATTATAGGAGAATTCCATTTGTGGCAAGAGCCTTTCCCATGGCTCTCCTCTATCCAGCACACATAACCTCAATAAATCCTCCAGTGTTCTGATGGTCCGCTCAGACTGCCCGTCCGTCTGAGGGTGAAACGCTGTGCTAAAGGTTAGGCGCGAGCCCAAATACGCCTGCACCGCTTTCCACTCCTTGGAAGTAAACCAGCCATCCCGATCCGAAACAATTATCTTGGGTATGCCATGATACCGTACGAATTGCTCCACAAAGAGGCATACCAAAACGTCCACGTGTGCTTCCTTCTTCATTGGAATGAACCGGGGCACCTTTGTCAGTCGATCAACAATAACCCACACTGAATCATTCCCGGAGCAGGAACGACGTAGCCCATGGATGAAGTCCATGGAGATATCCTCAAACTTCCACTCGGGGATGGTCAACGACTGCAACAAACCACCGGGACTCTTACATTCGGCCTTTACCCTTTGATAAGCTTCGCAATGTGTAACATAGTAGCAAACATCCTTCTTCATTACCGGCCAACACATGGTCTTCTGTAAGCCAGCGTACATCTTGGCAATACCCGGGTGTACAGAATATTGAGAGCAATGTGCCTCTCTCAAGATATCCTCCCGGATTTTGTCACCCTTGGCAATATAGATCCGGCCACGAAAATAAACGAGGCCGTCTTTTAGTGTGTACTCATCGGTGGTCCCATCTTCAATTGCCTTGACTGCCGGGGCCAAGGCCGCATCCATTCCTTGCTCCACCCGAATCCGGTCTCGGATATCACAAACTATGTTCATGCTTGCCAAATACTCTGCATACTCTGCCGAAGGAGCCTTGAATACCAAAGTAATATCCATCTCCTCAATCATCCGAGCCAACTCCATACTCATCAACCGAGACTCTGGGCTAGAGCCTGATACTTTTCTACTCAATGCATCAGCTACCGAGTTCGCTTTCCCAGGGTGGTAGTTCATGGTGAACCCGTAGTCACATAGAAATTCCAACCACTGCCGTTGTCTCAGGTTCAACTCCTTATGAGTGTGGACATACTTCAAGTTTTTGTGATCGGAAAAGATCTCGCAGTGGACACCGTATAGATAGTGCCTCCAAACCTTCAAGGCGAACACCACTGCTCCCAACTCCAAATCATGGACCGGGTAATTAATTTCATGTTTCTTTAACTATCTTGAAGCATATGCGATCACGTGCCCGTGCTGCATCAGTACCGCTCCCATCCCTTGATACGATGCGTCGGTGTAAACCTGAAATCCTTCCTTCCCAGATGGAAGTGCAAGGATGGGGGGCGGAGGTAATCCTATCCTTCAGCTCTTGGAATGCCGCTTCACATTGGGGAGTCCACTCAAATGGCACACCTTTCTTCGTCAAAGAAGTAAGAGGAAGGGCAATCTTGGAGAATCCTTTCACGAACTTGCGGTAGTACCCAGCAAGTCCAAGGAAACTACTCACATCGGCCCCCGACTTCAAGGGCGACCACTCTTTCACGGCTCGCACCTTTGCTGGATCCACTGCTAATCCTGCTCCACTGATCACATGCCCCAAGAAAGCAACCTCCTTAAGCAAGAATTCACACTTGCTAATTTTGGCGTACAAGGCATGCTCCTTCAATTTCTTCAACACTAATTTTAGATGCTCGACATGCTCCTCCTCCGTGTTTGAGTAGACCAAGATGTCGTTAATAAAAACATTGACGAAGATGTCCAAATACGGTTCAAACACCTTGTTCATCAGGCTCATGAAGGCCGAAGGGGCATTTGTGAGCCCAAACGGAATTACCGTGAACTCATACAAACCATATCTTGAACTAAAGGCCGTTTTCTGGATGTCCCCTTCTCGAATCCTCAACTGGTAGTATCCAGAGCGCAAATCCAATTTGGAAAACCAATGTGCTCCCACTAGTTGATCGAACAACTCGTCGATCCGAGGTAGTGGATAAGTGTTCCGCACCGTCAACCGATTGAGTTCCCGATAATGTATGCACAACCGCAGGGTTCTATCCTTCTTCTTCACGAACAGTACAGGAGCTCCCCAGGGTGATGAACTGGGGCAAACTAACCCTGACTCCACCAGTTATTGCAATTGAACTCTAAACTCCGCGAGTTCTTTCGGGGCCATTCTGTATGGAGCCTTGGATATAGGCTTGGCACCTGGTACTAGATTAATCTGGAAGTCAACCTCTCTATACGGGGGCAATCCTGGCAGCATCTCAGGAAATACCTCGGGAAAATTCCGCACTACCCGTACATCCCTCACTTCCAATGCTTCTTCCTTCAAATCGAACCAGACTATGAAGACCTCGTCCCCCTTAATATGGGCTTTTACAGCCTGAACAGAAGATAATATCATACGCGGCGCGAAGCCAATACCTTGGAAGATGTCGTCGGAGTCTCCATGTCTCAAATCGATTTGCTTCTCTGCGCAGTCGATCCTCGTGAAGTGCCAGTCCAGCCATGCCATGCCCAAAATTGTAACGCCCCGAAACTCAAAGGAGCAAAGGGGGACGTTTTGGGCCCGTTTTGGTTTCTGGCTGACGGCACACAGCCTGGGACACGGGCGTGTCCCAGGGCGTGTCAAGTGTGGGCCGACACTTAGTCGCGAAGTCGTCGAGTTATACTCGACGATTCGTCGAGAAAGGGCACACGGCCTGCGACACGGGCGTGTCGCAGGGCGTGTCGACCCGTGTCGACACTTAGCCGTGAAATCGTCGAGTTATTCTCGACGATTCGTCGAGAATGGGCACACGGCCTGCGACACGGGCGTGTCGCAGGGCGTGTCGACCCGTGTCGACGATCGTCAAGGTGAAATCGTCGAGATTCACTCGACGATCGTTGAGACAAGGCACACGGCCTAGGACACGGGCGTGTCCAAGGCCGTGTCATCCAGTCGTCGTTCTCCCCTCGACGAAATGACCCGTGTACACGGCCTGGGGGCCCAGGCATGTCAATGTGACACGGGCAAGGACACGGGCGTGTCCTAGAACCCGTGCAGTGCTCGGGTTGGAAACGGGGGAAAATCATGGAGTACACGGCCGGCTACACGGCCGTGTCAGCTGGAACACGGGCGTGTCAACTCGAACACGGGCGTGTTCGATACCCGTGTGCGTGTTCAGAAGATTCGATTTTGACGGCGAATGCGGCACACGGCCCTGGACACGGGCGTGTGCCAGGCCGTGTTCGGCCCAGATTGGGCATTTCAGCCCCGAATCAAAGCCGCTCGTTTTCTTAGGTTGAGATCCGACGGCTGGGGATGGTTCCTGAGAGTATATACTCGGGTTTGACTTAGAAAAATCCACACTTTTCACCCCTTTTCATCTCTCCAAACCCTTGGAGAAAGAAGAGCTAAGGCAAGAGGAAGAGGAGCTAGATCCGCCATTGGAGGAGCTTCGGAGCTCCGAATCGCAAGCCGACTCCGGATCCACGGAGGCAACGCAAGTGCGGTGATTTCTATCCGATTACATTTCGATGGCGCCAAAGAGGAACGCAAGGGTAACGATCCTCACTTGTGAGCATGATAGCTCTCTTTCTTAGCATAGGAAGCCCTCTCTCGCGAGTTTGCGAAGAGTTGGAGGCGTTCCTTCGGGTAGATATGTAAAGTCCCCGTTGTTTAGCGTCCGTATGCGAGAACGGACATAGGCATTTTGGTTGAAGCCTACCCGGACATGTTAGTCCGGATCGGTGATGTTGCATTGCTTAAGGCCGGAGAAGACTCCGTGCTATTTGGTGTTTTCGGGTTTTCTACGCGGTAGATTGCAGCAGGGAGCCTTGGGGACTAACCCAAAGGTGCACCCGGAAAACTGGGCGGACACGAGGTCTTGCCAACTTGGTGGCTTGGAAGCCAACTTGAACATAACCGGGTTATGTGACTTGTGATGAAAATGGGACTCGGTAGAAGTTTGACCTGCGCATATGGTTTAAATTACCGTTGCGGGCGCATATGGTTTAAATTACGGTTGCGTTGTGAGCACGGGTTAGATGGAACCGTACCCACTCTATGTCGTTCGGATTAGGGCCGTTGGCATAGATGAGGGTCTTCGGCGGTCTATGGTTTTAATTACCGTGACCCATGCCAGGAAGACAAACTGCTCATTGTTTGGCCGTCCAAGAGAGGATGGCGGTGAGTCGGCAGACTTAGACTGCGTTCACCAAAAATGTGCCCTGAGTGCACGGGGTGTGTGGCCGTTGAGCCTCCGCCTGTGATGAAATGACTATATTTATAATGCTCGCTTATGCTAATGAAATGCAGGGAAGGAGCATCGCCGCCCCGAGTTGGGGGCGGGATCGTTATAATTTGGTCAGCATTGCTGACCGTTGCTTTGTTTGCCACCGTGCGGTGGTTTGTTTGCTTGCAGGTGCAGCTGGACCGAGCGGTCAATAGCGGGCTAAAGCCCTTTTTGCGAAGCTGGCCCTCGAAGGCCCAAGTGAAATGTTTTCTATTTTTATTCATGTATGGCCGGCCTGCGTGCCGAGGTTGGTAAATCATGTAACGGACAAGTGAAACTTTTTGTAAGGCCTTAAGGCCAATGTTTGGGTATTTTTGTATACATTCCTAAATGTTGTATTAGTGGACATTCGTGCTCTTATGCTGGGTTCTTGTTTACAACTTATATTAACTGCTTCCGCTAGAATGCTCTGTGTAGGACGTTTAGATTGGTTGGATGGTTTCCATAAGTAACCACCCGGTCTGTCTGTGGTATATGGCGTCGGGCCCCGGCCGGACCTACTGCTATATGTTATGCGACGGATAGGGGGTGTTACAATTTGGTATCAGACTACTGGTTTTGGTCGGGCTTAAACGGAATTCGTGGTCGAATTCTTTTTAAGGGGTGGTGAGCACATTGTGTGCGTCATCGTTATAATGGTAAAAGAACCCATGAATGTCCACTTAGGAATGAAAATACTCGTGTTTGAGGAACCTGCGTGTTCCTATAATTGCTGTTTACAATGTTATTTGGTCGCTTAACGGTGTTTTGTACCACTATAGGTGACCCGAAGTGGTGTTGGGCCGTCAGAACGCCGAGGTTCTGAGGCTAGTAGTGCACCAGAAGTTGCTCCAGCAACACCTTTGTCGGCTGAAAATATACGATTGGTGGCTGAAGCGGTGTTGGCCGTGATAAATGCGCAGCCTGGGAGGCAAGCGCAGCAGCCCGCTCCTGTGATGGAGCAAGCACCTCTTCAAGAGGCCGAGCCGAGGAGGATGGAGCAAGTGGTTGTAGAACCAATAGTGCCAAGGAGGGCGACTGAGAGGCAGTTGAAGCATGTAATGAGCTTTAACCCTCCGTTATTCTCGGGGTTGGGAACCCCATCGCAGGCTGAAGACTGGCTCTCTAGGGTGAAGAGAGTCATGACAGCGACGGAGACGGAGGAGTGGCAAATGACCACCATCGCTACGTTCCTTCTGGATGGGGAAGCGAGGATGTGGTGGGAAGGTTTGGAGCTGCATCATTTGAGAGGTAGACAACTGATAGACGTTCCGATGGAAGAGTTCTCGGAATTGTTCTTAGCAAGATACCTCCCTTCTACTCAGAGGATTTTAATGGAGAATGAGTTCCTGAAGTTGGTGCAGGGTGAGAGGAGCGTGGATGAATATCTCCACGAGTTTACGCGGTTGAGTCGTTATGCTAGCTCCATCATCATGGATGAGGAGCGCAAGACTAATCGTTTTTATGAAGGCTTGAGGGATGAGCTGAGATTGTTACTGTCGGGGCCAATGACGCAGGGTTTCTTAACCTTGGTCAATACTGCCCGGTCCTTGGAGAAGGACATGAAGAGTGTACAAGCGAAGAAAGGCTTGGGCGAGAAGAAATCTGGGTTCAAAGTGCCGACTACTTCAAAGTCTGGCTATCAAAGATTCTTTAAGAAGCATAGGACTTCGGGTCCAGCTCCTTCTGGTGCTTCTGGGGCGACTACGAGTCGGACCCCGGGCGCGTGCTTCACTTGTGGCAAGACGGGGCATTTCGCCCGTGATTGTTGGAGCGGACGTCCTAAGTCCGAAAGGAGGCCAGGAGCTACCTACGAAGAGAAGGGAAAGGCGGTGGAGTCGACCGCATCTCACTATGCTCCGGCCCAACCAAGGGTTTACAATCTTGGCCAACAGGAGGCCATTAAACAAGCTGACGTGGTGACAGGTACGGTTTAATTTATAGCAAGTCAATTCCTTTATATGCTTGTTATGTATATGTTACCTTACCACTGCTTGTTTAGGATTTGTAATGATTTGTGAAAATCCCGCACGAGCACTCTTCGATACGGGAGCTTCACACTCCTTCTTGTCCGAAGGATTTATATCACGCATCGGAGTCCCTTCTTCGATGGCGAAGGACAAGTTGGATGTGTTGTTGCCCAATGGGTGTTCGATGCGAGCGGTTAGGATCTGCGAGGTTAAGACTCGTATTGGAGAGCAGGAGTTCGACCTGCGGGCGTCTTTACTTCCGTTAGTGGAGTTCGACGTCATATTTGGCATGGACTGGCTCTCGGAGCAGCAGGCCCATATAGATTGCGGTAGCAAGGAAGTCAAGCTGGGAGCGAGTCGTGAGATGACTTTTACGGGCTTAAAGGGGTCGAGCAAGACGTTGATGTCTGCTCTTCAGGTGGTAAAGGCGGTCCGTGCTGGAGCAGAACTGTTCTTTACACTAGTGGAGGTTGCAAAGCCGAAGCCCGCGTTGGATTGTATTTCAGTGGTATCGGAATACCCTGATGTGTTCCCCGCAGATCTTCCTGGAGCCCCGCCTCAACGGGAGATAGATTTTACGATCGAGCTAGTGCCAGGTGCAAAGCCTGTGTCACGATCTCCGTATCGGCTAGCGCCTAAGGAAATGACGGAGCTGAAAGTTCAACTGCAAGAGTTGTTGGAGCAAGGGTATGTGCGCCCGAGTTCTTCGCCTTGGAGCGCACCGGTCCTCTTTGTTAAGAAGAAGGACGGAAGCTTGAGATTGTGTATTGATTATCGGGAGCTAAACAAGCTGACTGAGAAGAATAAGTACCCGATCCCTAGGATTGATGATCTCTTTGATCAGTTAGTCGGGTCGACGGTGTACTCGAAGTTAGATCTCAAGTCTGGGTACTATCAGCTGCGGATAAGGGAGAGTGATATCCCGAAGACAGCGTTTAGTACGAGATACGGGCATTATGAGTTTACGGTCATGCCGTTTGGGCTGACTAATGCGCCGTCGGTGTTCATGGATTTGATGAACAGGACGTTCAGGGAGTACTTGGACCATTTCGTGATCGTCTTCATCGACGATATTTTGGTGTACTCGCAAAGTGAGGAAGATCACTTCAAGCATCTTCATTTGGTGCTGGAGACGCTAAGGAGAAACCAGTTGTATGCCAAGTTCTCGAAGTGCGAGTTTTGGCTATCCTCAGTAGCGTTCCTCGGGCATATAGTGAGTGGAGAGGGTATTGCGGTGGATCCGGCGAAGATTGTTGCGATACGGGAGTGGCCTGAGCTTGCTACGGTAGCAGAAGTCCGGAGCTTTTTGGGGCTTGCCGGTTATTATAGGCGCTTCGTAGAGAACTTCTCGCGGATAGCGCTACCTCTCACTACTTTGACGAGGAAGGAGCATAAGTTCGTTTGGACGCCGGAGTGCACGCGAGCTTTTGAGGAATTGAAGTGTCGGTTGACCACGGCGCCTGTGTTGAGTTCGCCGGTTGGGACCGAAGGCTATGAGATATATAGCGATGCTTCAGGCAGCGGTTTGGGTTGTGTGCTACTGCAGCACGGAAGCGTGATAGCTTATGGCTCGAGACAGCTAAAAGTGCACAAGAGGAATTATCCGGTCCATGACTTGGAGTTAGCGGCCGTGATTTTTGCCTTGAAGCTGTGGAGACACTATTTGTACGGTGTGAAGATTGATATCTACACCGATCACAAGAGCCTAAAGTACCTGATTGATCAGAAGGATCTGAATATGCGGCAGCGTAGATGGATGGAGTTCTTAGGGGACTATACATTCAAGATCCACTACGTGCCTGGCAAAGGAAATGCGGTTGCGGACGCGTTGAGTCGTCGAGCCCCAGCTCAAGCGAATTGGCTATCAGTGCATGATGAGCGGTTGGTGCAGGAGCTGGAGGCGTTGGAGATTGTTTGTGTGGATAGACAATCTAGTGCTGAAGCAGTGCTGAATTGGACTGAAGTCCAATATGACCTGGCTGATCGGATTCGGCAGGCTTTGGATATGGATGCTCATATGAAGCAGTTCATGATAGAGGCTTTGGATGGGTCAAATTCCCAATTCGTTGTAGAGGACGGATTGCTGTGGAAAGACGGTCGTCTGTGCGTCCCAAGCGTGGGCAATTTACGGGTGGAGTTGTTGTACGAGGCACACCATACCAGGTACTCGATTCACCCGGGGAGCACGAAGATGTACCGCGATGTAAAGAAGCTATTTTGGTGGCCGGGTTTGAAAAAGGATGTGGCGCTATACGTAGCGAAGTGCCAAACCTGCGCCTTAGTAAAGGCGGAGTGCCAAAAGCCGGGAGGATTTCTTAAGTCCTTGCCTATTCCGGAGTGGAAATTTGACGACATCTCTATGGACTTTGTGCACGGTTTGCCAAGGTCGCAAAAGGGGAACGACGCCATTTGGGTGGTCGTGGATCGATTAACGAAGGTGTCGCATTTTATTCCGCATAGGAAGGACGATCCGGTGGAGAAGCTGGCGAAGCTTTATGTGGATAATATAGTACGGCTTCATGGTGTGCCCCGCAGCATCGTGAGTGACCGAGATGGGCGGTTCACGTCCAATGATTGGAGGCTGGTGCAGCAAATGTTGGGAACAAAGCTGAAGTTTAGCACAGCCTTCCATCCACAAACGGATGGGCAGACCGAGAGGGTCAATAGAACCATGGAAGACATGCTTCGCATGTGTGTTTTGGACTTTGGAAAGCAATGGGAGGACCACCTTTATTTGGTGGAGTTCGCATACAACAACAGCTACCAAGCAAGTATTCAGATGGCACCTTTCGAGGCCCTATATGGTAGAAGATGTCGCACGCCGTTGTCTTGGTTAGAAACGGGCGAGTCGAAGTTGTATAAGCGATCGGAAGTGGATGATGCTACTTCTTTGGTGAGAACCATTCGGGAGAGGTTACTCATCGCTCAGGACCGGCAAGCAAAGTACTATAATGCCAAGCACAGGAACGTGGAGTTCGCTGTGGGTGATTATGTGTACCTAAAGATCAAGCCGTTCAAGGGTGTCTCGCGGGTGCGACGATTGAAAAAGCTAAGCCCGAGGTACCTTGGACCGTTTGAGGTTCTGGAGCGAGTTGGAGAAGCGGCCTATAGGTTGAAGCTTTCTGTGGAGCTAAGTGGTTTACACGATGTATTACACATTTCGGTGCTTCGGAAGGCGGTGCAAGAGCCTACGCAAGTGATCGCGGTCGATCAAGTGCCGGTGGATAGTGGGCTAACGACAAAGGTAAAGCCCGTGCGGATTGAGGACTCGGAGGTCAAGCGGCTACGCAATAAAGAGATCAGGATGGTCAAGGTCCGATGGGACAATTGCGGTCGTGAGGAGCTCTCCTGGGAGCGAGAGCAGACTATGCTTGACGAGTATCCGGAGTTGTTCCGCTCAGGTACAAATGTTGTTTTTGTATATCTTTCCTTTATGTAATTTCGTGGGCGAAATTCTTTTAAGAGGGGGAGAGTTGTAACGCCCCGAAACTCAAAGGAGCAAAGGGGGACGTTTTGGGCCCGTTTTGGTTTCTGGCTGACGGCACACGGCCTGGGACACGGGCGTGTCCCAGGGCGTGTCAAGTGTGGGCCGACACTTAGTCGCGAAGTCGTCGAGTTATACTCGACGATTCGTCGAGAAAGGGCACACGGCCTGCGACACGGGCGTGTCGCAGGGCGTGTCGACCCGTGTCGACACTTAGCCGTGAAATCGTCGAGTTATTCTCGACGATTCGTCGAGAATGGGCACACGGCCTGCGACACGGGCGTGTCGCAGGGCGTGTCGACCCGTGTCGACGATCGTCAAGGTGAAATCGTCGAGATTCACTCGACGATCGTCGAGACAAGGCACACGGCCTAGGACACGGGCGTGTCCAAGGCCGTGTCATCTAGTCGTCGTTCTCCCCTCGACGAAATGACCCGTGTACACGGCCTGGGGGCCCAGGCGTGTCAATGTGACACGGGCAAGGACACGGGCGTGTCCTAGAACCCGTGCAGTGCTCGGGTTGGAAACGGGGGAAAATCATGGAGTACACGGCCGGCTACACGGCCGTGTCAGCTGGAACACGGGCGTGTCAACTCGAACACGGGCGTGTTCGATACCCGTGTGCGTGTTCAGAAGATTCGATTTTGACGGCGAATGCGGCACACGGCCCTGGACACGGGCGTGTGCCAGGCCGTGTTCGGCCCAGATTGGGCATTTCAGCCCCGAATCAAAGCCGCTCGTTTTCTTAGGTTGAGATCCGACGGCTGGGGATGGTTCCTGAGAGTATATACTCGGGTTTGACTTAGAAAAATCCACACTTTTCACCCCTTTTCATCTCTCCAAACCCTTGGAGAAAGAAGAGCTAAGGCAAGAGGAAGAGGAGCTAGATCCGCCATTGGAGGAGCTTCGGAGCTCCGAATCGCAAGCCGACTCCGGATCCACGGAGGCAACGCAAGTGCGGTGATTTCTATCCGATTACATTTCGATGGCGCCAAAGAGGAACGCAAGGGTAACGATCCTCACTTGTGAGCATGATAGCTCTCTTTCTTAGCATAGGAAGCCCTCTCTCGCGAGTTTGCGAAGAGTTGGAGGCGTTCCTTCGGGTAGATATGTAAAGTCCCCGTTGTTTAGCGTCCGTATGCGAGAACGGACATAGGCATTTTGGTTGAAGCCTACCCGGACATGTTAGTCCGGATCGGTGATGTTGCATTGCTTAAGGCCGGAGAAGACTCCGTGCTATTTGGTGTTTTCGGGTTTTCTACGCGGTAGATTGCAGCAGGGAGCCTTGGGGACTAACCCAAAGGTGCACCCGGAAAACTGGGCGGACACGAGGTCTTGCCAACTTGGTGGCTTGGAAGCCAACTTGAACATAACCGGGTTATGTGACTTGTGATGAAAATGGGACTCGGTAGAAGTTTGACCTGCGCATATGGTTTAAATTACCGTTGCGGGCGCATATGGTTTAAATTACCGTTGCGTTGTGAGCACGGGTTAGATGGAACCGTACCCACTCTATGTCGTTCGGATTAGGGCCGTTGGCATAGATGAGGGTCTTCGCGGTCTATGGTTTTAATTACCGTGACCCATGCCAGGAAGACAAACTGCTCATTGTTTGGCCGTCCAAGAGAGGATGGCGGTGAGTCGGCAGACTTAGACTGCGTTCACCAAAAATGTGCCCTGAGTGCACGGGGTGTGTGGCCGTTGAGCCTCCGCCTGTGATGAATGACTATATTTATAATGCTCGCTTATGCTAATGAAATGCAGGGAAGGAGCATCGCCGCCCCGAGTTGGGGGCGGGATCGTTATAATTTGGTCAGCATTGCTGACCGTTGCTTTGTTTGCCACCGTGCGGTGGTTTGTTTGCTTGCAGGTGCAGCTGGACCGAGCGGTCAATAGCGGGCTAAAGCCCTTTTTGCGAAGCTGGCCCTCGAAGGCCCAAGTGAAATGTTTTCTATTTTTATTCATGTATGGCCGGCCTGCGTGCCGAGGTTGGTAAATCATGTAACGGACAAGTGAAACTTTTTGTAAGGCCTTAAGGCCAATGTTTGGGTATTTTTGTATACATTCCTAAATGTTGTATTAGTGGACATTCGTGCTCTTATGCTGGGTTCTTGTTTACAACTTATATTAACTGCTTCCGCTAGAATGCTCTGTGTAGGACGTTGAGATTGGTTGGATGGTTTCCATAAGTAACCACCCGGTCTGTCTGTGGTATATGGCGTCGGGCCCCGGCCGGACCTACTGCTATATGTTATGCGACGGATAGGGGGTGTTACAAAAATGATGTCGAACTCTGGCATTCTCAGAACCGTGGCCGGCGTATCGAAGGCCTTCCCATCAATAAATAACTCCAACTTGCACTTGACAGTTGTGATCATCTCCGAGCCGTTCGGAAGGCGTACTCATCGGGCTATGCCAGTAAGTACTATACACCCTCCACGTCTTCTATGAAATCCTCAGACACAAAGGAGTGTGAGGCACCGGTATGGAACAGCGTATAGGCCGTCTTCCCACCAATAATCACAGTGCCTAAGTACCAACAACCAAAACTTATTGCTAGGTGTCTAGTAAGTCTTAATCAATTCAAGTTAGACCATGAAAATATGTTAATTAATTAAATCATACCTGCAATCACATCATGGGGGTTCCGTTCCTACGCCATGTCAAGCGTGTACACCTGATCCCTAGCAGGGTCGGGGTTACCTCCTCGCGGTCCTCGTCCTCGACCACGTATGTGACCCCGCCCTCAAGGAGCCGCCGACGGGAGAGCGGGAGGGATGTTTCCAAATAGCCGCGGGCAGAAAGGTCGGATGTGGCCCGGCTGGTTGCATTCGAAGCACACCAGCCCATGACGCACTTCAGATTGTTGAAATTGCTGAGGCTGTGGTGGTGGAGGCAGCGCAGGCGGCTGCGGAACCGGATGCTCCACCCTATAGTTTCGGTGGACACGCCCTCCACCTCTTTGATATCCTCTTCCTCCTCTGAAGTCCCGCCTCCTATTGCTTGGGTCGGCTTCCATCACGTCCTCCGCAGGCCTCTTATTATATCCCAGCTGGTCTGCCTCCAATGTTTTCGCCATATCAATGATCTCCGCCAAGCTACCATCCGCTATAAATAATAGGGACTGCCTTAGGGGATCTCACAGCCCTTTGTAGAAGCGCTTGGCATAACCTCTATCATCCAACTCGTAAGAATCCGCAAACCTTGCGAGATGCTGGAATTCCCGCTGGTATTCCGTAACTGACTTTGATCTCAACTCAGGTTTGAAATTATCCTATTTGAAATCAGACTTGAAGTCCGCTGCGTACAGAACACAATTTCTGCATGCTGGGTTTATTGAGCACCATTTTCGTTCAGATGTCCCCATGGCTACAGACATCTCCTGAAGTCGTGCAGCCACTCGTTGGAAAGGTATTTTCAAGGGCTTCAACTTTTGTGTTTAGCTGGAATCCCAGATCTGGACATATCCTTCATGAAAATGGCCTAGAAGATCGCTGCATGCAGAATACAGATTCAACACGCATCTTGAGGCGGAATGAACGACACGGTCCATCGTCCTCATCAAGTCGATCCTCTCAGATCACCTCCAGAAATTCCTCCACCCTTATTCACCCTCATGAGGCTTTTGCTCTTCATGAAACCATCCCCCATCTCCACATAGAAGATCAGAGAGGTTGAAGACACCACTAACCAAGAGCACAAGCCCCGGATTGGCCTCACCCTAGAGAAAACATCTTCTCACATGTCAAGACTCTTTTGAGTCGACGTCTCGCCTAGATATCTACAGATCTAGCACCAAGGGAGAGGGTAGGAAGCTCACCTCTATTCCAGCAGTTCCTCCATTTCCGGCCATGGATCTCGTAATTCTCCTTGGCGGCATCTTCTCCTTCGGAACTTGCTCCAGTAACTTCTCCCTCTCAATCAGGAATTTCTCTCAGGGAAAACGGCTAGAAAAAGAGTGAAAATGGCTAGGGTTTTCACAGTCCATATATATAACAAGAGCGGAGCTTTACAAACGGTTACAATGTCAATTCAATTCACCGACATGGGCGAAGCGTTACAGACGGTTACAACGCCGATTCAATATTCGATAGAACGGAACACGCCCTGGTCACGCCCATGGTCACGCCCGTGACACCGGACGTGACTCCTATAGTCGACCGAAATTCGTCGAATTCAACTAAAATCGTCGAACGGAGAAAATGCCCCGGTCACGCCCCGGTCACGCCCATGGTCACGCTAGTGACAACGGGCGTGACTCCTATCGTCGAACGAATTTCGTCGAACTCAACTAAAATCGTCGAACGAAGAAAATGCCCTGGTTACGCCCCGGTCACACCCATGGTCACGCCCGTTACATCGGGCGTGACTCCTATCGTCGAACAAAATTCGTCGAACGAAATTTGTCGAACTCAACTAAAATCGTCGAACGGAGAAAACGCCCTGGTCACACCCCGGTAACGCCCATGGTCACGTCCGTGACACCGGGCGTGACTCCTATCATCGAACGGAATTCGTCGAACTCACCTAAAATCGTCGAATTCAGCATTCGACACGGGCAATGACACACCCGTATCCATACCCATGCCCACACGACACGGTCGTACACTTGGCCGAATACTTCTACTCGAGTGTCGACACATGGACTGTGTCTACACAGGGCTGTGTCGATACATGATGTGTCGAAACAAGCCTGCTGTGTCAACATAAAGCTGTTGTGTCGACACAGCAGCAGGCCGTTGCTTTGTTTTCCACCTGTGTCGACACTGGCAGCTGCTATGTCGACACAGGCAGCAGCCGTATTAACACTGGCAGCTGCCGTGTCGACACAGGCAGCCGCTATGTTGACACAGGCAGCTGCGGTGTCAACACAGGGCTGTAGACTAACTTATCCATTCCACCACAAGTGCAGCCCAATTTCCAGCACTTCCCTGGACCCGAGTCAGCCCTCCTGACTCGAACATGCAAACGAGGGGCCTAGTGCGAATCAGGATGGTACACATATTGTATGGTTTGCCGGAGAAGACTCCATGCTTTGTGTTTTCGAGTTTCTACACGGTAGATTACAGCAGGGATCCTTGGCGATTAATGTAACGCCCCGAAAATTATATTTGAGTCGGACGCGAAAAAGGGGATTTTTGATGCCTGTATGGGGGTACACGGCCTAGGACACGGGCGTGTCCAAGTTCGTGTCTGGCTGGTGTTTTTGTCCGTTTTCATCCCGAGAAGGACACGAATAGAAACAAGGCTAAGTGACACGGGCGTGTCATTTAACACGGGCGTGTGCCTACGCGTTTCCCTACCCGTGTTCCTTTGGGTCATGTCCGTTGTCATGGCGGTTATGCGTGACACGCCCTCGAACACGGGCGTGTCGAGGAACCCGACACGGGCATGTCAAGTGAGACATGGGCGTGTCTCTGCCCGTGTGTCTTTCCTCCGTTCGACGATCGTGCCTGGAGCGAGGCACACAGCCTGGGACACGACCATGTGCCAAGTCGTGTTCGGCCTAGGTCTGGAGATTTTTGAATGAATCCGAGCCGTTCGTTTTCTTTAATTAAGATCCAACGACCCAGATGTTTTCCTGCTCTGTTAAGGCCGGGAATAGGGGAGTTAATCCTCCATTTCTCTCCAACCATTCTCTATCTCAAGGACTTGGAAAGAGGAGGAAGAAGGAAGGGATTCTGGGCGCCGACGGAGCATCGGAGCACCGTTTTGAAATCTGAGAGCGGATCTGTGGAGGAAAGTTCGTTGCGAAGAGTTCCATCCGTGTAGTTTTTCCATGGCGCCAAAGCGGACTACAAGGGTAACGATTCTCTACTTGAGCATGCGAAACTCTTTCTTTCTGCATGGGGAATCCCGCTCCCGCGAGTGTGCGGTGAGTGCGTGGTGTTCCTTGGGGTTAATGTGAATAGTCCCCCTTGTGTTGCATATAGAGTCCGGAATCGTAAGTACAGGCATAGGCATTGTGTGTGAAGCCTACACAGACATGTATTGTCTGGATCGGTAATGTTGCATTTGATATGTTTTGCCGGAGAAGACTCCGTGCTTTGGGTTTTTCGGGTTTCTACGCAGTAGATTGAAGCATGGATCCTTGGAGGTTAGCTTCAAGGCGCACCCGAAAAACTGAGCGGAAACATGTTCTGCTAACTTGGCGGTCTAGGAACCGACCTTGATTATAACTGGGTTATGAGATTGTTTGGAAAATTTTGGGATCCGAGAGAAGCTTGGCCCGCGCATAGGACTTAAATTGTATATGCGGCGTGAGCAACGGGCAAGTGGAATTGGACCTAGGCTATGTGGAACGGTGCGAGAAATCCGAAAAGGGCACTGGCCGTTGGCATAGTCGGGAGCCTTAGACTAGACAGGGTCAGAAAGGCTAAAATGCTCACTTGGTTGTCATCTTTTGGATGGTGGTGAAGACACTGATATGTCAGGATTCATCGTTAATGTGCCCTGAGTACACGGGGTGTTTGGCCGTGCGAGCCTACACCTGTGGCGTAGTATAGTTGCGCTTTATTATTTTATTGGGCTAATGTTATGCAGGGAAGAGCACCGCCGTCCCGAGTTAGGGGAGGGGTCGTTATAATTTGGTCGGCTTTTGGCTGACCGTTGCTTTGTTTGTCACCGTGCGGTGGAATATGCTTGCAGGTGCTACGGAGCTGAGTACCAAATAGCGGGCTAGAGCCCATGTTGTTGTACTGTCCCTAGAAGGCCAAAGCAAATAGTTGTTTTTATTTTTATCATGTGTGGCCGGCCTGCGAGCCGATGTATGTAAGATATGTTTTTATTAAGTGAACATTTGTAAGGCCATAAGGCCATGTACCCTTTCAGTGTATTTTGGGTTTCATTCCAGTAGTGTGGTTGTGGACATTCATGTTTATTGGATTTAAGTTTTGGGTTCTTTCAACTTTAAAAGCTTCCGCTAGAATGCTCTGTGTAGGACGTGTAGTCTTAATTGGATAGTTTTAATATTGTTATGTAACCTTTCTGACTGTCTGTGGTATATGGCGTCGGGTTCCAGCTGGACCTTCTGTTATATGCCATGCGACGGATGGGGATGTTACAATTTGGTATCAGACTTCTGGTTACGGTTAGGATTGAATGAATTCGTGGGCGAATTCTTTTAAGTGGTGGTGAGCACTTGTGTGCGTCATCGTTATAACATCAAAAAGAACCCATGAATGTCCACTTAGGAATGAAAAATACACTTATTTTGAGGAACCTGCGTGTTCCTATAGTTGCTTTTTACAATTTTGTTTAGTCACTTATTGGTATTTTGTACGACTATAGGTGACCGGGAGTGGCGCAGAGCCGACAGAACGTCTTGTTTTTGAGGATTATAGTGCACCCAACAACGTGCTTGAGACCCCTCCATTGTTTGAAACCATAAGAAGGATTGTTGAAGTGGTGCTCGCTGTAACTAGTGCACAACAGGGAAGCAATGTACAACCCTTTGTCCCTGTGATGACTTCAATGTCGGGTGGTGCGTTGGATCAAAGGACTTTAGGAAGGCCAGCAGGCCAGCAGTTGAACATGTCCTTAGTGCAGGGTACGCACTCGGTTGATCAGTATTTGCAGGCGTTTCTTTTGATAAGCCACTACCCATGCTTTGAATTGGAGAACGAACAGTCTATAGTTGATAGATTCTATAATGGGCTGCGTGGTGAGCTGCGAATCCTACTACTAGGACCAAAACTTATGGGATTCCGAGCCTTGGTGGAGTCGGCTAGATCTTTGGAAGTAGATATGGGGAAACTTCACTAGATACCAGTGAGTAGTGTATCGAACCCTGCAATCCCTATGAGGGGTGCATCTCGCAGAACGCTGAAGCAGAATGGTAGATCATTGACTATCAAGGTTACTTTCAACTGTCATACTTGTGGCATGAAAGGTCACTTTTTCCAAGCTTGTCGAGATGGTGCTCAGAAGACTAAGGAATCTACGTCAGGAGCGGTTGAGGACTCTAGTGCCAAGAAAACAAAGTTCAAAATGCCGGCTACCTCAAAGTCTGGATATCGTAGGTGGTATAAGAAGGCTAGGACTTCATGTCCAGCCCCCCTTTTGGTGCTTCAAGGGAAACTACAGGCCGAACCTCGAGTGCTTGTTATAACTGCGGGAAGACGGGGCATTTTGCTCGTGAGTGTTGGAGCGGACGTGCAAAGTCTGAGAGGAAGTCTGAAGTGTACAACCGGGGCCAGTAGGAGGCCAGGAAGCTCGCTGTCATGGTGACAAGTACAGTTTAAAGTTATAGCAGTTAAATGTAAATACATGTCGTCCTTGTGCATGTTAGATTAGAACTAGTTGTGTTGAGATTTTTCCTGACTTTCGTTCATTTGGCGATAGCACCGTTCGTTTAGGGGGGGCTTCGCGTCCCTGTTTACCCAAAGAAATTTTATTACGTGTCGGAGTACATCTTCTGATGGCAAAAGACGTTTCAGAGATGTTGTTGTCTTATGGTACTCAATGCGCGCAGATAGAGTCGGTTGTGTTTAGGTCTGGATTATGAGTCCAAAGTTTGATTTGCAAGCATTGTTACTACCACTAGGAGAGTTCAACGTGATCTTTAGTATGGTCAGGCTCTCGGAGTAGCAGGCACACGTTGATCGAAGTTGCTAGTGGGTCAGTTGAGAGCTCGTCATGAGACGACATTTACGGGCATGAAAGGGGTCGTGTAAGACATTGATGTCTGCCCCTCATGTGGTTAAGGTGGTTCGGTGTAGTGCCAAACCGGTGTCATGCTCTCCGTATCATATAGCGCCAAAAGAGATGGCAGAGTTAAAGGTGCAACTGCAAGAGTTGTTGGAGCAAGGATATGTGCGTCCATGTTCGTCGCCTTGGAGCGCACCGGTTCTTTTCGTTAAGAAGAAAGATGGGAGCTTGCGGCTTTGAATCGACTATCGGGAGTTGAACAAGCTTATGGAGAAGAACAAATATCCAATACCGAGGATTGACGATCTATTTTATCAGTTGGTTGGGTCAATGGTGTATTCAAAGTTAGATTTGAAGTCCGGATTCTATCAGTTGAGGATAAGGGAGAACGACATCCCAAAGACAGCATTCAGTATGCGGGTTGGGCATTACGAGTTCACGGACCTGCCGTTTGGTTTGACTAATGCGCCATCCGTGTTTATGGATCTGATGAATAGGACGTTCAGAGAGTACCTGGATCGTTTCATGATAGTATTTATCGATGATATCCTGGTGTACTCGCAGTGCGAAGAGGATCACTACAAACATCTGCACGTGGTGTTGGAGACATTGAGGAGGAATCAGTTGTATGCTAAGTTCTCCAAGTGTGAATTCGGGTTATCCTTGATAGCGTTTCTTGATCATGTTGTTAGTGAAGAAGGGATAGATGTGGATCCGGCGAAGATAGTGGCAATACGGGAGTGGCTTACTTTGACTACGGTGGCAGAAGTCCTGAGCTTTCTGGGGCTTGCCGGCTACTATAGGCGCTTCGTAGAGAACTTTTCACGGATAGAACTTCTACTCATGATGTTGACAAGGAAGGATCAAAAGTTTGTGTGGTCGCTGGAGTGCGAACAGGCTTTTGAAAAGTTGAAGAGGCGCTTGACTATGACGCCTATTTTATGTTCGCCAGTTGGAACCGAAGGGTTCGAGATCTATAGTGATGCGTCGGATAGTGGTTTGGGCTGTGTTCTGCTACAGCATGGGAGAGTGATAGTCTATGGTTCACGACAATTGAAGGCTCACGAGAGAATTTATCTGGTCCACGACTTTGAGTTAGCTGCCGTGATATTTGCTCTAAAGCTTTGGAGGCACTACCTGTACGGTGTGAAGGTCGATAGTTACACCGATCATAAGAGCTTGAAGTACCTGTTGGACCAAAAGGATCTGAATATGAGGCAGTGGAGGTGGATGGATTTCTTAGGGGACTACACCTTCAAGATACATTATGTGCCTGGGAAGGGAAATGCAGTGGCGGATGCGTTGAGTCGCATGACTCTGGCACATGCCAACTGGTTATCGGTACATGATGAGAGATTGGTCTATGAGTTGGAGGCTTTGGAGATATCCTGCATCGACAAGAAATCTAGTGCTGAGGCGAAACTATTTTGGACAGAGGTGCAGTGTAACCTAGCTGATAGAGTTCGGCGGGCTTTGGTTCAGGATAACAGCAAGAAGCAGATCTTGGATGAATCATTGGATGGGTCAAATTTCCAGTTTGTGTTGAGGATGGTTTGCTAAGGAAGGACGGTCGCCTATGCGTTCCTAGTGCGGATAATCTTCGGGAGGAGTTGATGTATGAGGCTCATCATACCAAGTACTCAATCCAGCCGGGGAGCACGAAGATGTATAAAGACATGAAGAAATTATTCTGGTGGCCAGGATTGAAGAAGGATATAGCACTATATGTGACCAAGTGTCGTACTTGTGCATTGGTGAAGGTGGAATGTCAAAAGCCCGGAGGTTTCTTGAAACCCCTACATATCCCAGAATGAAAATTCGATGACATAACTATGGATTTTGTGCATGGTTTGCCGAAGTCGCAGAAGGGAAACGACGCCATTTGGCTGGTTGTAGATAGGTTGACAAAGGTGTCACACTTTATTCCGAATAGGAAGGAAGATCCGGTGGAAAAGTTAGCCAAACTCTACGTGGAGAATATTGTACGATTGAATGGTGTGTCCCGCAGTATTGTTAGTGACCGAGATGGACGCTTTGTGTCGAAGGATTGGAGATTGGTGCATAGTATGTTGGGAACAAAGCTGAGTTTTAGCACAACCTTTCATCCACGGACGGATGGTCAGACCGAGGGGGTCAACAGGACTATGGAGGATATGCTTCGCATGTGCGTCCTAGATTTCGGAAAGCATAGGGAGGATCACCTGTACATGGTGGAGTTTGCGTACAACAACAGCTTTCAGACAAGTATTGGAATGGCGCCTTTCGAGGCCTTGTACGGGAGGAAGTGTCGTACGCCGTTGTCTTGGTTGGAGGCAGGCGAATCAAAGTTGTATAAACGTCAAGCGGTGGAAGACACCACTTCAATGGTGCGTACAATTCAGGAAAGGTTGAAGATCGCTCAGGATAGACAATCAAAGCACTATAACGCCAAGCATAGGAACGTGGAGTTTAATGTTGGCGACATGGTGTATCTAAAAATCAAGCCGTTCAAGGGTGTATCTCGGGTTCGACGCTTGAAGAAGTGGAGTCTAAGATACCTTGGACCATTTGAAATCTTGGAGCGTGTTGGCGAGGCGGCGTATAGATTGAAGCTGTCAGCGGAATTGAGTGGGCTGCATGACGTGTTCCACGTATCGGTGTTGCGTAACGTGGTGCAAGAGCCTTCGCAGATCATTGCGGATAATCAAGTATCAGTTGATTATGAGTTGACCACAAGGGTCAAGCCAGTATATATTGAAGATGTTGCAGTCAAGCGACTCTGCAACAAGGATATCTGTATGGTTAAAATCCAATGGGATAATTGCGGAAGTGAGGAGTTTTCTTGGGAGCGTGAGCAAGCTATATTGGAGGAATACCCCGAGTTATTCCACTCAGGTATTTTTTTAGATTTGTGTACCTTTACCTAATTTCGGGATGAAATTCCTTAAGTGGGGGAGGTTTGTAACGCCCCAAAAATTGTATTTGAGTCGGTCGCGAAAAAGGGGATTTTTGATGCCTGTATAGGGGTACACGGCCTAGGACACGAGCGTGTCCAAGGCCGTGTCTGGCTGGTGTTTTTGGTCGTTTTCATCCCGAGAAGGACACGGCTAGAAATACGGCTAAGTGACACGGGCGTGTCATTTGACAGGGGAGTGTGCCTACCCGTGTTCCTTTGGGTCGTGTCCGTTGCTGTGGCGGTTATGCGTGACACGCCCCCGAACACGGGCGTGTCGAGGAACCCGACACGGGCGTGTCAGGTGAGACACGGGCATGTCTCTGCCCGTGTGTCTTTCCTCCGTTCGACGATCGTGCCTGGAGCGAGGCACACGACCTGGGACACGGCCGTGTGCCAAGCCGTGTTCGGCCCAGGTTTGGAGATTTTTGAACGGATCTGAGGCGTTCGTTTTCTTTAATTAAGATCCAACGACCCAGATGGTTTCCTGCTCTGTTAAGGCCGGGAATAGGGGAGTTAATCGTCCATTTCTCTCCAACCATTCTCTCTCTCAAGGAGTTGGAAAGAGGAGGAAGAAGGAAGGGATTTCGGCCGCCGGCGGAGCATCGGAGCACCGTTTCGAAATCTGAGAGCGGATCTGTGTAGGAAAGTTCATTGCGAAGAGTTCCATCCGTGTAGTTTTTCCATGGTGCTAAAGCGGACTACAAGGGTAACGATTCTCTACTTGAGCATGTGAAACTCTTTCTTTCTGCATGGGGAATCCCGCTCCCACGAGTGTGCGGTGAGTGCATGGTGTTCCTTGGGGTTGATGTGAATAGTCCCCCTTGTATTGCATATAGAGTCCAGAATTGTAAGTACGGGCATAAGCATTGTGTGTGAAGCCTACCCGGACGTGTATTGTCTGGATCGGTGATGTTGCATTTGATATGTTTTGCCGGAGAAGACTCCGTGCTTTGGGTTTTTCGGGTTTCTACGCGGTAGATTGCAGCAGGGATCCTTGGAGGTTAGCTTCAAGGCGCACCCGGAAAACTGAACGGAAACGTGTTCTGCTAACTTGGCGGTCTGGGAACCAGCCTTGATCATAACTGGTTATGAGATTGTTTGGAAAATTTTGGGATCTGAGAGAAGCTTGGCCCGCACGTAGGACTTAAATTGTATATGCGGTGTGAGCAACGGGCAAGTGGAATTGGACCTAGGCTATGTGGAACGGTGCGAGAAATCCGAAAAGGGCACTGGCCGTTGACATAGTCGGGAGCCTTAGACTAGACAGGGTCAGAAAGGCTAAAATGCTCACTTGGTTGCCATCTTTGGGATGGTGGTGAAGACACTAATATGTCAAGATTCACCATTAATGTGCCCTGAGTGCACGGGGTGTTTGGCCGTGCGAGCCTACACCTGCGGCATAGTATAGTTGCGCTTTATTATTTTATTGGGCTAATGTTATGCAGGGAAAGAGCACCGCCGTCCCGAGTTAGGGGCGGGGTCGTTATAATTTGGTCGACTTTTGGCTGACCGTTGCTTTGTTTGCCACCGTGCGGTGGATTGTGCTTGCAGGTGCTGCGGAGCCGAGTACCAAATAGCGGGCTGGAGCCCATGTTGCTGTGCTGGCCCTAGAAGGCCAAAGCAAATAGTTGTTTTTATTTTTATCATGTGTGGCCGGCCTGCGAGCCGATGTATGTAAGACATGTTTTTATTAAGTGAACATTTGTAAGGCCATAAGGACATGTACCCTTTCAGTGTATTTGGGTTTCATTCCAGTAGTGTGGTTGTGGACATTCATGTTTATTGGATTTAAGTTTTGGGTTCTTTCAACTTTAAAAGCTTCCGCTAAAATGCTCTGTATAGGACATGTAGTCTTAATTGGATAGTTTGAATATTATTATGTAACGTTTTCGACTGTCTGTGGTATATGGCGTCGGGTTCCAGCTGGACCTTCTGTTATATGCCATGCAACGGATGGGGGTGTTACAATTAACTACAAGGCGCACTCGAAAAACTGAGCGAAAATGTAGTTCTGCTAACTTGGCGGCCGGGGAGCCAGCTTTGTACATAACTGGGTTATGTGATGTTTGGGAATGTTTTGGGATCCGAGAGAAGCTTGTCCCGCACGTACGTCTTAAAGTGACTAGGCAGAGTGAGCAACGAGCAAGTGGAATCGGACCTGGGCTATGTGGTTCGGTGCTAGAGACCCAAAAGATTGACTAGCCGTTGGCATAGTCGGGAGTCTTAGACTGTGGCCAGAAAGACTAAAATACTCACGATGTTGCCATCCCGGGGATGGTGGTGAAGCCACGGAATTGACCGGATTCACCGATAATGTGCCCTGAGTGCACGAGGTGTTTGGCCGTATGAGCTTACACCTGTGGAGAAGTATGTTTGCACTTTATTGTTTAGCTGGGCTAATGAAATGCAGGGAAGGAGCACCGCCGTCCCGAGTAAGGGGCGGGGTCGTTATAATTTGGTCAGCTTTAGCTGACCGTTGCTTTGTTTGCCACCATGCGGTGGAATGTTGCTTGCAGGTACTGTGGAGCCAAGTACCAAATAGCGGGCTGAAGCCCATGTTGCTGAGCTAGCCCTCGAATGCCAAAGAAAATTGTTGTTTTATTTTTGTCATGTGTGGCCGGCCTGCGAGCCGATGTATGTAAAACATTACTTTGTTAAGTGAACTCTTGTAAGGCCAAGTACTTTTCAGTGTATTTGTTATTTCATTCCTTTGGTAGTAAGTGGACATTCATGATAGTTGTTATTCAATTATGGGTTCATTCAAACTATTTAAAAGCTTCCGCTAGAATGCTCTGAGTTAGGGCGAGTAGTTATAGTTAAATTTTGATATTCTTATGTATCCCTTCTGACTGTCTGTGGTATATGGCGTCGGGTTCCAGCTGGACCTTTTGTTATATGCCATACGATGGATGGGGGTGTTACAATTTGGTATCATAGCCAGGTTTAGGTCTTCTTTATTTGAATTCGTGGGCGAATTCTTTTAAGGGGTGGCGAGCACATGTATGTGCGTCATCGTTATAATATAAAAGAACCCATGAATGTCCAATATGGAATGAAAAATACACTTGTTTTGAGGAACCGAAGTGTTCCAATGATTGCTTTTAGCAATCTATTTGTTGCATAATCAAGGGTCTATGCTATTACAGGCAGCTAGGAGTGGTGCTGGGCAATTGGAATGTCCGTGATTGGCGGAATGTAGTGCACCGAGTGACATGCCTACAACACCCCCTTTTGTAGAAACCATCAGATTGGTGGCTGAAGCAGTTTTTGCTATGATAAATGCCCAACTTGCAAGGCAAAGTCACCACGCACCACCTATTAATGAGCAAGAACCGATTAGGGTGGTAGAGCCGGGAGTGGTAGAACATGTGACAGTTGATCAAGTAGCACCAAGGAGAGCTACAGAGAAGCAGCTCAAGCATGTAATGAGATTTAATCCTCCGGTGTTCGACGGTATTGGAATGCCAACTCAAGTTGAGGATTGTCTCTCTACGATAAAGAGAGTCTTGACGACCATAGAAACTGAGGAGTGGCAGAAGACCCCCATATCGACCTTCCTTTTGGCTGGTGAGGCGAGGCTGTAGTGGGACGAGTTGGGGGATCACCTCTTAGTGGGAAGGTAACTTGCGGATGTGCCTATGGAGGAATTCTCAAGGTTGTTCTTGGCCAGATATCTATCCTTTGCTCAGAAGCTTGAGATGGAGAATCAGTACTTTGGTTTGACTCGGGGAGGTAGAAGCGTGGATGAGTATCTCCACGAGTTTACACGGTTGGGTCGTTATGCTGGTGCTACGTTTACTGAGGAGGAGCGGAAGACCAACCGATTCTATGAGGGTCTACGTGGTGACCTATAGCTACTCCTTGCTGGGCCTAAGGTGCAGAGCTGCCTAGCCTTGGTCAATTCGGCCCGGTCATTGGAAAATGTCGTGAAGAAAGTGCAAGAGAAGAAGGACCTAGGGGAAAAGAAGTCAGAGTTCAAAGTGCCAAATACAAAGTCTGGTTTCCGCTAATGGAATAAGAAGCTGAAGACTTCGAGCTCAACCCCTTCGTCTGGTGCGACGGGGCAACCACAAGTCGAGTCCCAGGAGCTTGCTACAACTGTGGAAAGATGGGGCATTTTGCTCGTGAATGTTGGAGCGGACATGCAAAGTCCGAGAGAAAGCTTGGAGCAACATATGAAGAAAACGGGAAGGCAGTGGAGTCAACCGCGTCCCACCATGCTCCAGCCCAGCCTAGAGTATATAATCTTGGTCTGCAAGAGGCCATAAAACAAGCTGACGTGGTGACAGGTATGAGTTAAATTATAACATTTTAACTTTACATAGTAGTTACCTTTTTATATGTTAGCATATAAATGTTGGTGCTAGACTTTGTGTTGATTTTCGATTGTCCGGCGAGAGCCCTGTTTGATACAGGAGCTTCGCATTCCTTCTTGTCCGAAAGATTCGTAACGCGCATCGGAGTCCCTTCCTCGATGAAAAAAGACAAGCTGGATGTGTTATTGCCCAATGGGTGCTCAATGCGTGCAGATAGAATCTGTGTGGCAAAGATACAAATTGGGGATCAGGAGTTTGACTTGCAAGCATCGGTACTGCCGTTGGTGGAGTTTGACGTAATCTTTGATATGGATTGGATCTCGGAGCAGCGTGCATGCATTGATTGAAACCAAAAGGAGGTTAAGTTGTGACTGAATACTGATCGGGAGACTACGTTTGCAGGCATGAATGGGCCGAGTAAGATTTTGATGTCGGCCCTTCAGGTGATTAAGGCTGTTCGGTCTGGGGCAGAGCTGTTTGTCGCATTAGTGCAGGCTTCAACGCATAAACCAAGTCTGGGAAGTATTCTAGTTGTGTCCGAGTATCCTGATATGTTCCCAGATGATCTCCCAGGAGCCCCTCCTCAGTGGGAGATTGAGTTTACAATTGAGCTGGTGCCGGGTGCCAAACCAGTGTCACGCTCTCCGTATCGGATAGCGCCTAGGGAGATGGCAGAGCTGAAGGTGCAACTCCAAGCGTTGTTTGAACAAGAGTATGTGCATCCAAGTTCGTCGCCTTGGAGCGCACCGGTCCTCTTCGTTAAGAAGAAGGATGGAAGCTTGCGACTCTGTATCGACTATCGGGAGTTGAACAAGCTTACGGAAAAGAATAAGTATCTGATCCCAAGGATTGACGATCTATTTGATCAGTTGGTTGAGTCAACAGTATATTCAAAGTTAGATCTGAAATCCGGCTACTACCAATTAAAGATAAGGGAAAGCGACATCCCAAAGACAGCGTTCAGCACACGGTTTGGGCATTAAGAGTTCACGGTCTTGCCATTTGGGTTGACCAATGCGCCATCCATGTTTATGGATCTGATGAACAAAACATTCAGAGAGTACCTGGACCGTTTCGTGATAGTATTTATCGACGACATCTTGTTGTACTCGCAGTGTAAGGATGATCACTAAAAGCATTTGCATATGGTGTTGGAGGCGCTGAGAAGAAATAAGTTGTATGCTAAGTTCTCCAAGTGTGAGTTATGGTTATCCTCGGTAGCGTTCCTTGGTCATATTGTTAGTGGAGAAGGGATAGCGGTGGATCCGGTGAAGATAGTGGCGATACAGGAGTGGCCTGTATTGACTACAATGGCGGAAGATCAGAGCTTTCTGGGGCTTGTCGACTACTACAGGTACATCGTAGAGAACTTCTCGCGGATAGCGCTACCACTCATGACATTGACAAGGAAGGATCAAAAGTTTGTGTGGTCGCTGGAGTGCGAGCAGGCTTTTGAAGAATTGAAGAGGCAGTTGACCACGACGCCTATTTTGCATTCGCCGATTGGGACCGAAGGGTTTGAAATCTATAGTGATGTTTCAGGCAGTGGTTTGGGCTGTGTTCTGCTACAACGTGGGAGCGTGATAGCCTATGGTTCACGACAATTGAAGGTTCACGAGAGGAATTATTCGGTCCATGAATTAGAGTTAGCGGCCGTGATATTTGCTCTAAAGCTGTGGAGGCACTACCTATACGGTGTGAAGGTCGATATCTATACTGATCATAAGAGCCTGAAGTATTTGTTAGATCAGAAGGACCTGAACATGAGGCAGCGGAGGTGGATGGAGTTCCTGGGGGACTACACCTTCGAGATACATTATGTGCCTGGGAAAGGAAATGCTGTGGCGGATGCATTGAGTCGCAGGGCTCCTACGAGGGCTAGCTGGTTGTCGGTACATGATGAGAGTTTGGTCCGTGATTTGGAGGCATTAGAGATCTCTTGCGCCGACAAACTGACTCGTACCGAGGCAAAATTGTATTGGATAGAGGTGTAGTATGACCTAGCTGATAGGGTTCGGCGGGCTTTGGTTCAGGATAGCAGCATGAAGCAGATCTTAGATAAATCTTTGGATGGGTCAAATTCCCAATTTGCTGTTGAGGATGGACTGCTAAGGAGGGATGGTAGCCTATGCATCCCTAATGCGGATAACCTTCGGGAGGAGTTGATGTACGAGGCTCATCATACCAAGTACTCAATCCACCTGTGGAGCATGAAGGTGTATAAAGACATAAAGAAGTTGTTCTGGTGGCCAGGATTAAAGAAAGATGTTGCACTTTATGTGGCCAAGTGCTAAACATGTGCCTTGGTGAAGGTGGAGTGCCAGAAGCCCGGAGGTTTCTTGAAGTCCTTACCTATCCCGGAGTGGAAGTTCGACGACATTTCTATGGATTTTGTGCATGGTGTGCCAAAGTCGCAGAGGGGAAACGACGCCATCTCGGTGGTCGTAGATAGATTGAAAAAAGTGTCGCACTTCATCCCGAACAGGAAGGAAGTTCCGGTGGAAACGTTAGCCAAACTCTATGTAGATAATATTGTACGATTGCATGGTGTGCCCCGCACTATTGTTATTGACCGAGATGGATGCTTCACGTCGAATGACTGGAGGCTGGTGCATAGTCTGTTGGAAACTAAGCTAAGTTTCAGCACAGCTTTTCATCCACAGACGGATGGTCAGACCGAGAGGGTCAACAGGACGATGGAGGACATGCTTCACATGTGCGTCTTGGATTTCGGAAAGCAGTGGGAAGACCACCTGTACATGTTGGAGATTGCATATAACAACAACTATCAAGCGAGTTTTGGAATGGCGCCTTTCGAGGCCTTGTATGGGAGAAAGTTTCGCACGCCGCTGTCTTGGTTGGAGACAGGCGAGTCGAAGTTATACAAATGTCAAGCGGTGGAAGATGCCACTTCAATGATACATATAATTCAGGAACGGTTGAAGATCGCTCAGGATAGGCAGGCAAAATACTATAATGCCAGGCATAGGAACGTGGGGTTCGGTGTTGGTGACTGGGTGTATTTGAAAATCAAGCTGTTCAACGGTGTCTCTCGTGTTCGACGCTTGAAGAAGCTGATTCCGAGATACCTTGAACTGTTTAAAATCCTGGAGCTGGTTGGCGAAGCAGCGTATTGATTGAAGCTGTCAGTGGAGTTGAGTGGGCTTCACGATGTGTTCCACATATCGGTGTTGCGGAAGGCAGTGCAACAACCTTCGCAGGTCGTTGCGGTCGATCAAGTGCTGGTTGATTATGAGTTGACAACAAAGGTAAAGCCAGTACGCATTGAAGACTTTGAAGTCCAACGACTCCACAACAAGGAAATCTGAATGGTTAAAGTCCGTTGGGATAACTGCGGACGTGAGGAGCTTTCATGGGAGTGAGAGCAGACTATGTTGGAGGAATACCCCGAGTTATTCCACTCAGGTAACATTTAAATTTTATGTACCTTACATAATTTTGGGACGAAATGTTTCAAGGGGGGAGATTTGTAACGCCCCGAAAATCGTAGTCGAACCGGTCGAGTCCTAAGGAATTTGTGGTGCCTACATAGGGGTACACGGCCTGGAACATGGGCGTGTCCAAGGCCGTGTCTTTCTCTGTGTTGGCCAGCTGTGTCCAGAAAAGGACACGACAGGAAACACGGCTTTGAGTAGTAGCGACACGGGCGTATCAAGCGTGATACGGGCGTGTTCATACCCATGTCCCCACCCGTGTTCACCAAGGGACGTGGTGGTTGGCGTGGCGGTTATTTGGGACACGCCCCTAAGTCACGGCCGTGTCGGGACCCGAGACGTGCATGTCAGGTTGAGATAGGGGCGTGCCTCAACCTGTGTCCTTTTCTGTGCTCGACGATCGTGGCTGGATCGGAGCATACGACCTAAGACATGGCCATGCGGAAGGCCATGTTCGGCCCAGGATTGAGAAATTTTGGGCGGATCTGAGCCGTTCATTTTCTTTAATCAAGATCTGACAGCCCAGATGTGGTCCTGTTTTTTTTGAGGCTGGGTATTGAGGATTAATTCCTCATTATCTCTTAAAGCATTCTCTTTCTAAGGAGTTAGAGAGAGGAGAGAGAAAGGAGGAAGGAATAGGAGGAATCCGGCCACCGACGGAGCATCGGAGCACCGAATCGAGAATCGAGACCGGATCTGCGGAGGAAATTCCCTTGCGAAGATTTCCATCCGGATAGATTCCCATGGCACAAAAGCGAACTACAAGGGTAACGATTCTCTACTTGAGCATTTAAAGCTCTCTTTCTTTTGCATAAGTAAACCCGCTCCCGCGAGTGTGCGGTGTTCCTTGGGGTAGATGTGAATAGTCCCCCTTGTGTTGCATATAGAGTCCGGAATCGAAGTACGGACATAGGCACTGTGTGTGAAGCCTACCCGGATGTGTTGGTCTAGATCGGTGATGTTGCATATTGTATGGATTGCTGGAGAATACTCCGTGCTTTGTGTTTTCGGGTTTCTACACGGTAGATTGCAGCAGGGATCCTTGAGGATTAACTCTAAGGCGCACCCGAAAAACTGAGCGGAAATGTAGTTCTGCTAACTTGGCGGCCGGGGAGCCAGCCTTGTACATAACTGGGTTATGTGATGTTTGGGAATGTTTTGGGATCCGAGAGAAGCTTGCCCCGCGAGTACGTCTTAAAGTGACTAGGCGGAGTGAGCAGCGCGTAAGTGGAATCAGACCTGGGCTATGTAGTTCGGTGCTAGAGACCCAAAAGAGGGACTGGCCGTTGGCATAATCGGGAGTCTTAGACTGTGGTCAAAAGACTAAAATGCTCACGATGTTGCAATCCAGGGGATGGTGGTGAAGCCATGGAATTGACCGGATTCACCGATAATGTGCCCTGAGTGCACGGGGTGTTTGGCCACGTGAGCCTACACCTGAGTGAAGTATGTTTGCACTTAATTGTTTGCTGGGCTAATGAAATGCAGGGAAGGAGCACCGCCGTCCCGAGTAAGGGGCAGGGTCGTTATAATTTGGTCAACTTTAGCTGACCGTTGCTTTGTTTGCCACCATGCGGTGGAATGTTGCTTGTAGGTGTTGCGGAGCCAAGTACCAAATAGCGGGCTGAAGCCCATGTTGCTGAGCTGACCCTCGAAGGCCAAAGCGAATTGTTGTTTTATTTTTGTCATGTGTGGTGTAAGACCACCCTCCCAGATCCCAAAACACGGCACGAAGGTGGTCTTATGCCCAGAACAGCCGCCTTGCAGTAGCATTAGCACACGGGCTAACCTGTACCACAAGACGCCTATTCTGCCGGCTACAACCAATATCAATATATACCAACCCAACCAAAATATAGACTAGAAGTCAAATCCACACATAAGCATAAAAAGTCCAAAGTACACAAAATAGAGAAGCTATAACAAGCTTCTACAAAGTATCAGAGTACAACTAACATATGCCCAAAAGGGCTACATCAAATCGCTCAACAAAACTCACATCAATAACTGACGGTAGCAGCGGCACCGTCCCCTTCAGGCCCTGTCGTCCTGGCCTGGCTGTCCTGCTGTAAAGTCTGCGGCTCCTCTACCTGCGGGGTGACCTCCTAAAAAGAAAGACGTAGCAACCGTTAGTCAAAAAGATTAAGTTGCTATCACATCCGCTCCCCCGGCGACTCCTCGGTACCGGGCGGAGAAAGGAACAGGAGTACAATATATAATAAGTGATATAAGCAGGTACAAGAAGGTGGTAATAGTACAACAAGATTAACAACATTATAATCTAGCAGTTCTACATGAGCAATAACAACCATCAAATATAAGTATCAATAACAGGAAAGTAACTTAACTTGTAAGGATGCCCATACAAGCTTATAAGTTAAGGATCAGTTTAATATAAAGTAACTCATCGTATAGGAGTGCCCATACAAACTTATACGATGAGGATCTTGTTTGTGCAATGTAATGAAATGGTATGTATGCTATGCAATAACTCACCCATGATCACACACATGCAACCGCTATGTCGACACAGACAAGTAGTTCCCACTTTTCGAGCAGGTAGCTGCTAACCTCTCAGGCATCAACCGCCGTGGCCAGGCGGTGACAGTAGAGCGGGCTTCTATACTACTAAGCAGGCATCCACACTGCTTCACTTAGGCCTCCATATGCCTCAACGCTAAGAACACAACAACGGAGCCCCCCCTCGCATACTATGGCCCAGCGGGAGTCTCGGGTAGATGTGCACCAAGAACCAAGCCCCAAACTGGCCTTGTATGACCCGGAAGGAGACTCGGAAGAAAGCACGAGGACCAAGCCCAACCGTTCCCTTATCACGGAAGGATCCCCGGGACATGAACACCGAGGACTAAGCCCAACCGCCCAAAGTCTAACTGTCAACTCCCGTCGGTGTGATGACTGGCGAGTCCGTAGACCTGCCACACTGTCCTTAACCCAGGATTACGACACCGCGTGTCGACTCACACCGCATGCAATTCCACTTCACCGTGGCACGGAAGGAGCCTCGGAGAGAGCACGAGGACCAAGCCCAACCGTCCACTCAGCACGGAAGGAGCCCCGGGAAATGAGCACCGAGGACCAAGCCCAACCGTCCATTTATAACTCATCTCAACACTAACCAACTCAGTTCGGTCAACACTCGCACTTACACCCTTTCACAATGCTACCCATAGGGAGATGCCACTCTATGCATTGGACTACTAAATTCATTCAGTTAACCAATCATTCACATGGCCATAGAGTATCATCCTACATTTCATTTCCAAATGATTTTGACACATTATTAACATGATGCGCATTTCTATTGATTTACCAATTTCTACCAAATCGTTTCGTTCGAGTACGCTTCATTTCACAAATCAATTACGTGGGATTCAATTATTAATTTCATCATTCATAGAACTATGATGGTTAACATAAAAGAGTTCACCCAACCTCAAGTTAATTTACTACATTGTCCCCACCGAGTCCAAACCCGACTCTACTCCAACCCAGAATTTCAAGTACAGAATAAATCTGGGCAGCAAATTCGACCGGAGATTCCCAAAGCTACATGAATCCGGTGAAGGCGTGTAATCCATCGATGGAAAGGTCTTTCCATATGTTACAACTTTCATGTTCAGGCCACAAACCAGATCCTAAAGTATCATATTTGAAATCGGCTTCAAACTCCGCTGCATACAGAACACCGTTTCTGCATGCTTGATTTGTCAGCCGTCAAATTAGTTCAGACTTTCCTGTAGCTACAGACTTCGCCCAAAGTTGTGCAATAACTCTTTGGAAAGGTATTTTTAAGGACTTCAACTTTCTTGTTTAGTCGAAAGCCGAGTTCCGAACATATCAAACCTGAAAATGGCCAAGAAAGTCGCTGCGTGCAGAACACAGATTCTGCACGCATCTTAAGGCGGAATGAACGACATTAGTTCATCTTCCTCCTCAAGTCGATCTTCCAAAATCACATCCAGAAATTCCTCCTCCCTTACCCTCATGAGGCCATTACTCTTCACGAAACCGTCCCCCATCTTCACATAGAAGGTTGGAGAGGTTGAAGACACCACTATCCTTAGAGCACATGCCCTAGAACGGCCTCTTCCTAGAGAAATCATCATCTCGCAAGTCTGGACTATTTTGAGTCGACATCTCGCCTAGATATAACTACAGATCTAGCACTAAGGGAGAGGGGAGGAAGCTCACCTCATTTCCGGCATTTTCACCATTTCCGGGCAAGGATCTTGTAACTCTTCGCGGCGACATCTTCTTCTCCTCGACGGCGGCAGTTCTTCTCCTCTTGGACTTGCTCCTGCAGCTTCTCCCTCTCTACAGCAGTTTCTCCAGGAAGAAGGGTTGGAATGAGGAGAGAAAAATGGCTAGAGTTTTCACATCCCTTATAAGTGAAAAGTGACATGGGTAGGGACACGCCCATGTCCGTACCCGTGTCCTGCTCGGGCGAAGCGTTACATGCGGTTACCTGACGTTTCGATACACGTGCACATATGACAAGGCCGTGTTCTCTGGCCGTGTCCTCCTCTGGACACGCCTCGTCGAGCTCAACTAGACACACACGAGTTAGGACATGCCTGCGTCTCTACCCATCTCCTTCTCGGGGCACACTTCGTCGATCTCAACTCGACGCACACGGGTAGGGACACGACCGTGTCTCTACCCGTATCATCTTCACATGGGTAGTGACACGCCCGTGTCACTACCCGTGTCCTTCTTTGGACATACTCGAGCCATCGACTCGAGAGCTGGCCTCTCCCACACGGGTAGGGACAAGTGCAGCCCTGTTGCCAGCACTTCCATGAACCCAAGTCATCTCTCCTGACTCAAAAACGCGCACGAGGGGCCTAGTGCGAATCAGGATGTTACAAATCCTATAAAAAAAATAAAAGATTTCGCCCCCGAAATCAGGCTAAGACTATGGGGAGAAAAAGCATAACAGAAAATAAAATATGCTTTTAAGAATTACCTTGAGCAAACAACTCTGGGTATCATTATTGCATCAAGTCCACTGGCTCTAATGTATACTCCTCCTTCCCATGATTAGACCACAACACCTTCACCAAAGGAACACTTTTGCAGCGCAAAATCCTTGTCTCGTTGTCTACGATCCGCACCAGCTCTAGTCGCACAGACCTATCAGTTGCCACTGCACCATCAATGGTGGAGATATATTGATCGGGCCGCAATAGCGCCTTTTGAAGCAACGACACATGGAACACGTCATGGAGATTCTCTAGCTCTGGCGTTAAATCCAACCGATAGGCCAACGGACCAATCCTTTCCATTATAGTATAAGGCCCAACGTATCTTGGGCTGAGCGTTTTCACACCACGCACCCGTGACACTCCATGCATCAGCCGGATTTTTAGAAACGCTTTATCGCCCACTTGAAACTCCACCATCCGGTGCTTTGCATTATAATAATTCGCCTGTCGACTTTGAGCCTCCAACATTCGGTCCCATATTAGTCTAACCACCGCATCAGTATCATCAATATACTCAATTCCCAAAGCCTTCGGGTCTTCATCTTGCACCCAAGACAAGGGGGTTCTACACCTCCTTCCATAAAGGGCTTCATGGGGCGCCATGCCGATGCTCGCCTGATGGCTGTTGTTGTAAGAGAATTCTACCAGCAGTAAGTGCCTTTCCTACGACTCTCCTCTATCCAACACACACAACCTCAATAGGTACTCCAGTGTTCTGATGGTCCTCTCAGACTGCCCGTCCGTCTGAGGATGAAACGCGGTGCTAAAGGTAAGGCACGAACCCAAATAGTCATGTACCGCCTTCTATTCCTTAGAGGTGAAACGACCATCCCGGTTAGAAATGATTGTCTTTGGCAAGCCATGGTACCGTACAAACTGCTCCATAAAGAGGCGTACCAAAACATCCACGTGAGCCTCTAGGGATGAACTGGGCTACCTTTATCAGGCGATCAACAATCACCCACACTGAATCATTCCCTGAGTGTGAGCGAGGTAACCCATGAACGAAGTCCATGGAGATATCCTCAAACTTCCACTCGGGGATGGGCAACGACTGTAATAAACAACTGCGGCTCTTGCATTCCGCCTTCACCCTTTGACAGGCCGTGCAATGTGTAACAAAGTATCTGACATCTTTCTTCATTCCCAGCCAACACATGGTCTTCCGCAAGTCGGCGTACATCTTGACAATACTCGAGTGCACTGAATACTGAGAGCAATGTGCCTCTCTCAGTATATCCTCTCGGATTTTACTGCCCTTGGGAATGTAGATCCGGCCGCGGAAATAAATGAGGCCGTCTTTTAATGTATACTCGTTAGTGGTCCCATCTTCGATTGACTTGATTGCCGGGGCCAGCGCTACATCCCTTCCTTGCTCCGCCCTTATTCAGTCCTGGATATCGCAAACTATGCTCATGGTTGCCAAGTAATCCGTGTACTCCTCTGAAGGAACCTTATATACCAACGTAATATCCATCTCCTCGAGCACCCGAGCTAACTCCATGCGCATCAACCGAGACTCTGAGCTCGAGTCCGGTACTTTTCTGCTCAATGCATCAGCCACTGAGTTCACCTTTCCGGGGTGGTAGTTCAAGATGAACTCATAATCACACAGAAACTCGAACCACTGCCGTTGTCTCAAGTTCAATTCCTTCTGTGTATGAACGTACTTTAAGTTTTTGTGGTCTGAAAAGATCTCGTAGTGGATGCCATATAGATAGTGCCTCCAAACCTTCAAGGCGAATACCACTGCTCCCAATTCCAAATCATGAACTGGGTAATTGATTTTTGTTGGGTACATTGGAATATATGTACCTGATTTGAAGAAGCCTCACCCTACTCAATGATATACATCAAGGTGTATTTGATGTGCTTTGAGTTTATTTGTGCAGGTTAAGTAACTGTAGGTTTGCAGGAAAAGTTTCTAAGTCCATGTGTCGACACCCATAATAAAAGTGTCGACACTTAAGGAGGCTTGTGTCGACACTTAGAGAAGCTGTGTCGACACTTGGAGTAATTGTGTCGACACCAGGAAGGCAGAGTCGACACCAGAAGAAAAGTGTCGACACATACAGGCAGTGTCGACACACAATGAAGAAATGTCTACATAATCAGTGTCGACACTTAGAAGCAGTGTCGACACTCAGAGAAATTTTGTCGACAGCAAAAGTGTCGACACTAGGAGGCTGTGTCGACACTCAGCAAACTTCAACGAAGTTCAAGTACAAGTGTCGACACTAGGAGGCTGTGTCGACACTCAGCAAACATCAACAAAGTTCAAGTACAAGTGTCGACACAAAGGAGATGTGTCGACACTCAGCAAAGTCTCAACACATGAAGAATGTGTCGACACAAAGGAGATGTGTCGACACTCAGCAAAAGTTTCAACACAGAAGGCATGTGTCGACACAAAGAAGATGTGTCGACACTTAGCAAGTTTCAACACAAGAAGATGTGTCGACACAAAGGAGTTGTGTCGACACTTAGCAGAAATCAACTAAGTTTTGAAGAAGGAGGACTTGTGTCGACACACAGGATCAGTGTCGACACATTCTGAAGAAGCAGTGTCGAGGAGCTGTTTACAACAACATAAGGAGTTGTGTCGACACCATAAAGGCTAGTGTCGACACTTAGTCTACTTGTGTCGACACTTAGTCTATTTGTGTCGACACATAAAGACTATCTGTCTCGACACTTTCAGACAGTGACAGAGATTTCAAGAAGTGACTGGATGACTTGACAGCTGCCATTTCAACCGGTCAACTGCTACTGTCAGTGCTGTCAGAAGGTTGTTAGAAACCGGATCAGCCGGTCACCGTGAAGAAAGCTTATTTAAAGACCTTTCTCCTTCACCAGAGACAATGAACAAGAATCGATCAATGAAGTGAAAAATAACACAACAAGAAGTAGACCTTTAAGAGAAGATCTAAGAAGTTGGAGAGAGAGAGCTCCATCTAAGAAGACCAGCTGTTGAACCAGGCTGATAAGGAAGATTCAGATTGAAATCAGAATGTCAAGTCAGCAGTTGATTGAAGATCATCTTCATAGAGATACAACCCTACTGTGTTCTAATTCAAGAAGCTTTGAAGAAAGCCAAGGGAGGTTGATCTCAGCCAAGTTCTTTCAAGAACTCATCAAGAAACCAGTCAACTCATCTCTCTCTATCAGAGTTGTGGTTATATACTTTGTATTTTCTAATTTATGTAGGATCTTGTATAGATCTGAGTTGTAAGCCTATTCTATAAAGGCTGAGTGTAGAAGACAGTGTGCTCTGAGTGTAGGTCTTGTTGAAGACTGAGGTAGGGCCTAGTGCCTGAGTTGTAGCAGACTTTGTTCTCTGAGTGTAAGTCTTGGTGAAGACTGAGTGGTATGGCTTTTATGCCTGAGTTGTAGGAGTGGGATCACTCTGAGTTGTAGGAACCTGTTTGGGGTTCTGAGTTGTAAGATCTGTGGATCTGAGGAGAAGTGGAGAAGTTAGGCCAAATCTAGTACACTACTAGATAGGCGAAGGGGGAAAGTTGATGTACCCAGACCTTGGGGAACCACTATAAATCATGTGTGCTCTCTGTGATTGTATGTTTGTATGGTTGCTGTGCTGTGATACTTGTAGAATTGCAATTACTGTACTGTATTTCTGCCTTTAAAGTTTAAAAAGATATAGGTCACCTATTCACCCCCCCTCTAGGTGATTAGGCACCGTTTCTTTCAAGTGGTATCAGAGGGAGGTTACTCACAAAGGACATAACAATCTGAGTAAAGATCCTGTAGGTAGAATCAAGAATCAAGAAAATGGGTTCAACTGAGAATCAAAAAGAGCTAGGATCCATAAAATTGCCAATCTGCAGAAAAGAGATTTTTGGCATATGAAAAGAGAGTGTTAGACTCTTTATGGAAGCATCTGACCCAAGAATATACATCACAGTCAAAGAAGGGCCATATATGCCAATGAAAGTATCTGTTCTGGATGCAAATCAGAGAACTCCCAAAGACTATTCAGAAATGAGTAAAGATGAAATAATTCTGGCCACTATGGACAAGAGGGCCCAGAATATTATTGTAAGTGCAATTGATGATGCCACATTTCAGAACCTAATACATTGTAAAACCTCAAAAGAAATGTGGGACACTCTAATAGTTTACATGGAGGGATCTGAAGAGATAAGACAAGACAGGAAGTCTTTGTTAAATCAGGAATATGAAAGCTTCAGACAAGGCAAGTCTGATAGCATTACTGAATGCTACAAGAAATTCTATAGGATTGTTAATGAGTTGATGTCCTATAGAAGAGAATTCAGCAACTATGAGCTGAATGATAAGTTTTTAAGATCCCTGACTAAGGACTGGGATACCAAGATTTGTGCCATTAGGGAAATGGCCAAATTAGCTGATATACCTCCTCCAACCTTGTTTGTAAAACTGCTATCTTATGAAATGCAGTTAACGGTTAGAAAGGAGGAAGAGAAGACTACTAGAGTGGAGCACAAGGAAAGATCTGTGGCCTTCAAAACTGAAGCCACTAGGAAGTACAGAAGCAAGTCTCCATCTTCACCACAAACAGTTGCTGAGACTGCTTCAGAGAATTCAGAGAACCAGGACTCAGACAGCAGTGAAAGTGATGAGATTTTTACTGCCTTTACAAGGCAGTTTCAGAAGTTTCTGAAGAAGAAGCAGTGGAGGTCTAAGCCATCCACTTCATAGTCTAAAGATGACTATTATCAAAACAGGAAGTCATCAAGGAATGACAAAAGAAAGTCCAAGCCAAGTAAAAATACATCCTCAAAGATAGTTTGCTATTATTGCAATAGATAATGACATATAGTAGCTGACTGTCCAAAAAAGAGGAAAAGTCAACTGATAAGAAGAAGACTCAGTTCAAGGGCAAAAAGGAAAGGTCCTTTGTTGACAAGAAGGACAAAAGTCTGACTGATCAATCATCATCAGAAACAGATTCAGAAGCTGAAGCCTATATAGACTTGTTTGTTGAAGAGGAGGGAGATGAGTTCTTGTAGCTAATGAACTCAATTTATGAGCATGAGGACAATCAGTGCAATGAACTAATGGCCTTAACAGAAGGAGACAAGATCCATGATCAGCCTGGACCAAGTAAGGTACAATGTTTTTCAGATTATAGTACTGATTCAGAATCAGATACATCTACATCAAGTGATGTGGGTGGGTCTGAATCTGAGGGAGATATTCATCAGTTGATGGATGAATATAGAGATGTATTGCAGGCACTTAAGAAGAGCAAAAATCTGGTCAAAACACTGTCTAAGCAAATTGCTAATCTTAAGTTGGCAGCTGCTGATTCAGATAAAATGTTAGATCAAAAACTAAATGAAATAGCCAGGCTGAAGAACATTACAGTTATTCAGATGTGAACTATTACATTTAAGAATGATCAAATTAGGAATCTGGAGGTTAAACTTTAGAAGGAGAGAGAGATTGTTGCAAGTTTTTCTAAACCAAAATCAGTTTTACCTTTGATAGATGAGTTTATCCCTCAAAAGGGTAAGACTGGATTTGGGTTTACAAAACCTGCCAGGACAGTTAGGTCCAAGTCTAAGGGCAAAGCCCCAGTACTCAACAAGAAGCCTGCTGTAGATAAAATAGCCAGGGTTGTAACTAAACAAAGGTACAACAGATTTGAGTCCTGGTGTTGTGGCAAGGTAGGCCACTTTGCCATAGAATGTTGGCACAATTCTAGTGTCAAGGAGATTAGCAAACTATCTGCTAGAAGAGCTACAGGTAGTCTTGTTAAAAGTCAAACTAACCTGCACCAAGGACCCAAGAATTATTTGGGTTCTAAGGTTAAGTAATCTGTTTTGCAGGTGAGTCCAAGTGGCCATGGCCCTATATGGTACTTGGACAGTGGATGTTACAGGCACATGACTGGAACTAGGGGATTGCTGAAGGACTATACAACAATCAAGATGGTCCTAAAGTTACCTTTGGTGGTTCAGAAAAAGGAATCATCAAAGGATTTGGTAACATTTCTAGCAACCTAATTACAATTACTCAAGTGGCTTATGTAAAGGGTTTGAAACATAACCTCATTAGCATAAGTCAGCTGAGTGATTTAGGATATGACATCTCATTTGTCAAGGATGGTTGTCATATCAGTAGGTCAAGTGATCAAAAGATCATTCTGACAGGATATAGGAAGAGAAATGTCTATTGTATAGACATTATGTGTGAGAACATTGTTTCTCCTATTTGTTTTGTAGCTGATGAGAAAGTCTCACATTGTGTTAAATGGCGCAAGAGGCTGGCTCATCTTAACTATAAGACAATTGGCCAACTCTTTAGCAAAGAGTTAGTGAGGAATGGTCCTCAGGTTAAGTGTATAAAGGTTGGGATATGCTCAGCTTGTCAAAAGGGCAAGCAGACCAAATCCACCTTTCATAGCCTTGAGAACAAAGATGCTGTGAGGTGTCTATACCTCTTGCATATGGATCTTTTTGGTCCTATGCCAGTTCACAGCCTAGGTAGGAAGGTCTATACATTTGTGGTAGTTGATGACTACTCAAGGTATTCCTGGGTGTTCTTCCTAAGGCAAAAATCTGAAACACCAAGCATCTTGTATAGTTTTGTTAAACAAATTCAGAATGAATTGAACAGTACAGTGGTCAAAATCAGAAGTGACCATGGTACTGAATTTCAGTCTGAAAGTATGACAAAACTGTGTGAAGAGTTTGGAATTTTTCAAGAATTTTCCTCACCAAGAACACCTCAGCAAAATGGCATTGCTGAAAGGAAAAATAAAACCTTGATAGAGGCTGGTAGAACCCTATTGAGTGACACTTCTCTCCCAGAATATTTCTGGGCTGAGGCAGTCAATACTGCATGTCATGTAATCAATAGGGCTACTATCACCAAGAGCCACAAGAAGACCCCCTATGAGATTGTGAAGGGCAGAAAACCAAATCTATCCTATTTCAGGTCTTTGGTTGCAAGTGCTATATCCTTAACAATGGTAAGTCTTATCTAACCAAGTTTGCTGCCAAATCCCAAGAGGGGATCTTTGTTGGGTACAATAACAATAGTAAGGCTTATAGGGTCTACAACTTGATTACTCAAGTTGTAGAAGAGTCAGTACATGTAGTGTTTGATGAAGCTAGACTCATTAACAATGAATTGCCTAGAAGTGTTTGCAGCTTCACAGGTGTAACTGAGAAGATGGACAAGCTTACTATAGCAGAAGGTCCTACTACAAGTCAGCAAGTAGAAGAAGGTGGCTGCTGTCCAGGGGGAGTACAAGATACTCCTGAAGCTGAAGGGGATCAAGAAGTGTAGCTAAATGAATAGAATGAAGGTGTACAACCTGAAGACAGGCTGCCTCCAGCAAATAGACATTTAAAAGATCATCCAGCCAATCAAATTATTGGAGATCTCAGTTAAGGGGTACAAACAAGGAGCAGGAATCTAAGTTCAGTTCTCTACTCCAGCTTTTTATCCCAAGTAGAGCCAAAGAAATTTGAAGAAGAAATCCTAGACCCTCATTGGATTGAGGCCATGCAAGAGGAGTTGAACCAGTTCAAAAGATGCAAGGTCTGTGAGCTAGTTCCTAAACCAAAAGACCACAATAGTATTGGAACTAAGTGGATCTTTAGGAACAAGTTGGATGAGAATGGAATTATTATAAAGAATAAAGCTAGACTAGTTGCAAAAGGATATAGGCAGGAAGAAGGTATTGATTTTGATCAAACCTTTGCTCCAGTAGCAAGACTGGAAGCAATAAGGATGTTCCTTGCCTATGCAACTTATCAAGGATTTAAGGTATATCAAATGGATGTTAAGTCAGCTTTTCTGAATGGAAACCTGAAGGAAGAAGTCTATGTAGAGCATCCATCAGGTTTTGTAGATTCTCTTAAACCTGATTATGTATATAGACTTAAGAAGGCTTTGTATGGGTTAAAACAAGCCCCTAGGGCTTGGTATGAAACTCTGTCTAGTTTCCTCATTGAGAATAAATTCTCAAGGGGAAAATAGACAAGACTCTATTCCTTAGGGAATCCAGAGGCAAGATTATCTTAGTCCAAATATATGTAGATGACATAATATTTGGGTCTACAGAAAATAGTCTTTGCAGAAAGTTTGCAAAACTTATGCAAGGACAATTTGAAATGAGCAGTATGGGGGAACTTAAGTTCTTCTTGGGTCTCCAAGTTAGACAGACTGAAGATGGATTATCCATATGCCAGTCTAAGTTCACCCTAGAATTAATAAGGAAGTATGGTATGGAATCATCCACTACCATGAAAACTCCTATGGGGTCAAGCATGTCTCTAAGCAAAGATGATGCAGGGAAACCTATAGATGAAACTTTGTATAGAGGGATAGTTGGCTCACTACTGTATTTGACTGCTAGTAGACCAGATATCATGTATGCTACATGTGTCTGTGCTAGGTAGCAAGCTTGCCCTAAAGAATCTCATTTGACAGCAGTCAAAAGAATTTTGAGATATCTTAAGGGCACTCCTCATCTAGGCCTTTGGTACCCTAGGAATGGAGATTTTGAACTGAGAGGTTATTCAGATACAGATTTTGCAGGCTGCAAGGAAGATAGAAAGAGTACCACAGGAACCTGTCAATTCCTAGGTGGAAGGCTGGTGTCTTGGAGTAGCAAGAAGCAGACCAGTGTGGCTATCTCCACAGCTGAGTCAGAGTATGTTGCTGCAGGAAGCTGCTGTGCACAACTACTATGGATACAACACCAGCTAGAAGATTATGGTATTCAAGTAAGTAGAACACCTTTATTTTGTGATTCTACTAGTGCCATTTCTATTGCAAATAATCCTGTCTCTCATAGTAGGACTAAGCACATAGAAATAAAATACCATTTTCTAAGAGAACATGTGAAAAAAGAAGATATTTCCCTAGAGTATGTTAAGACAGAAAATCAGTTAGCTGATATGTATACTAAGCCCTTAGATGAAACCAAATTCAATAAATTTAAAATTGAATTAGGGATGATAAACTTCGAATAGTTTACAAAATATTAGCTAAGTAAAATGGTGTCGACACACAGAGTTGTCTGTGTCGACACATAGAAGTGGTGTCGCCATTTCAGAGAAATGGTGTCGACACATCTAGGAAGTCTGTGTCGACACTTCAGAGAATTTGTGTCGACACATGCAGTGTAGGTGTAGACACATACAGGGTGGTGTCGATACTTAGGATTTACACAGAATTAGTCTAGTAGTGTCTCGACTAAGTGTCAAGCTGAGATATATAAGTGTCGACACATATATTCTGTCGACTATATTTGTGTCGACACATAGTTGTAGAGACATTATAAGTAAGTGTCGACACTTTTCAACAGTGTCGACACAATTCAAGTATTTTGACGCGCTTTTTCACCTTCGATTCTAGAAAGGTATAAATAGGTTTTCCCCAGTGTTTGTCGACACGCTCACCTTAGTCTTGAGACCAAACTTGTGTGTCGACATCTCTCTTCTCTAAATTCAAAATTTCTTCAAAGCCTAATAGCGCCCAAGCTAGAAGAGAACATTAATGAAGGATATGAGCTCGTGCGACACGCCTTTCATGACGCGGAACCCGAAATCAAAGGTGTGGTAACCCTAATTGCTGAGACTGGATTGGAATACCTTGTATCAGAACCAATCAAGATCTGGAAGAAGGAGGTCCTTGAATTTTTGAGTGCAGCTTCACTTGATGACACTGGACTCAAGATTAAGTCCAGAGTTCATGGGACCAAAGTCAAGGTCACACAGAAAAGTCTAAGGAAGATACTTCAACTACCAAGAACAAAAGAGGAAGAAGATGTATCTGCTTCTAAGACTAGAGAGGCATTGAGATGGTGTGGACTGGATTCAAACCTGAAAATTTGATCAGTTTTCAACACAAAAGGGATGAACATCCAAGGAAAGTTTCTGTCTGAAATAGTTGGCATGGTCATCCTGAGCAAGCCTGGAGGACATGACAGAATTTCAGCTCATATGTTCAGTTTGATGACAAGGATTATCTTCAAACTTAAGACTGACTGGTCAGTAGTTCTGTTTGATAAGATAAAAGAGAGCCTGAAGAAGCCCAATCTGGGTAGAATTCTGAGTCTATACCTAGCTGGAAGTATTCCTGATGTGATGAACCAAGCTGCAGGTTCCAAGATAAACCACATGAGGAGAATGGATTTGAGAATTTTCTCTAGGTGGGATAGAGTATTGACAAAAGGAATTCCAGCTCCAGTAAAGGACACAACTCAGAAGAAGAAGAAGAAGACAGCCATTGTGGCTCAAGAATCCTCTAGCAGCTCTGAAGAGCAAGTGGTGTTTAGTTCTGATGATGATCATGGTAGAAATGCTGAACAATCTCCAGCTAGACTAGAAGATGCACAGAGGCAGGGGGAGCTACCACCAGCTAGCCCAATTCACCTGGATCCACTCTAGGGGGAGCCTCTACATGTGGAAGAGCCAACTCCACTAGAGAGTGAAAGGGCTACTCAAACCATACTAGAGGTAATCACTGAAATTAATCAATTAGATTTCACTATTGAGGATGAAGTTTTGACTGATTCATTACCTGATGTTCATCAGCACACACAGATACAATCTCAACCACAAGATGTTGTCATGGAGGACACATCTGTTGCTGATTAAGTGGTTGATGAGATCAGAGATTCTCCAGCCCTTCCTCAACAGGAATTTACATTAGAAGAGCTATTCCCTGATCTTATACAGACAGACCTTAAGAGAGAAATAGCTGCTGTCGAGGGGGAGAAGGCCAATATTGAGGGGGAGCATGTGGAGAATGTAGAAACTGCAAGCAAGGAGGCTGTGGAGCCAAAGGATGCTGAGGAACCACAAAGGACTGAGAAGGAGTTACCTCCTAGTCCTAAGGATAGAGTGGACATAGTCAACACTTCTACTTCAGAAGATGAAGAGACTGCTAGAGCCAAGAAGAGGAAGTTTCAGGTCTTCAAAAGAAGGAGCCAGAACTACAAGAAAGCACTACAGACCATTGCTCCACAGCCTGCCCCATCTACTGATTATAGTTCACTGATGGTGGCTTTACAGATTAAGCTGGATGAGCAAAGGCAAGCTCTAGAAAAATATATGGATGAAGGGCATAAATCCCTGCAATTTGATCTGGCACAAGACATCAAATCAATCAGATTTGAAGTGAATCTCAACAAGAAAGAAATGACTGATTGTTTCCATAAAGGAGGCAAAGCAGTGGTCTATCTGGCTACACATCAAGAGAAGATAAAGATAAAACTTGATGACCTAGCAGTAAAGCAAGGATATGTTCTAGAAAATCAAATAAGAATGAATGAAAACTTGACTGCTTCTCATAATGCTATAGTCACTGAAATGAAGAATATAGCTACTGCCCAGACTGCACACAGTGCTGCTGCCAAAGCTGAGTTTGATAGGCAACTCCAAGAAAGCCTACTTGCAGTTCACACTGCTATTGCAGATTCTCAAAAGGTTATTACTGACAGGCTACACAAGTTAAAACCTTTCTATAAAGATGGAGTCAACTATTTGAATGCACATATAAGATTCCAAAAGGATGATCTTAGAGATCACATAGAGAGGGAAGTCATAAAGGGGGAGAGGGTATTAGTCAAGGCAGGCTCTGATCATGCCAAATGGATTTGAAATTCCATCAGAGCCACCCTTGGATATCCACTTTTATGTGATGATGACAATGTGGCAGAGTCTGGAATCAATCCTGCATACTTTGGAGGAGAGCAAGCTGAAGTGGCTCAAGTGATATATCCTCCTGTAGATTTTGATATGATACATCAGGAGGTACAGTCTATGTATAGTCTTCCTGAGGGTAATCAGAATATCATTCTTGAGAAATTTGTCCAGCCTGTGCCAGAGGCAATCTTAAAAGAGCAAGAGGCTTTGTTAAAAGAACAAGAGGCCCAATTATCTAAGAAAAGATTCAGAGAACAAGCTGAATTAAGGCCAGATTTTGAACAATGGAGCCCCACATCCAGGAATATCATCTTGACTGCTTGGAAGGCTGCTAAGGACAATGTCCTGGATAGAGGCAAGTGGTATTCTGACCTGGAGTGGAGAAAACATGAGAATAGGCAAGATGCCATAGTACAATATAGAAGAAAGGCTAAACTGGGAAAGCTACCTCCTAATGCACATTAGCCTAGCAAGTATTTCCCTAAGCCTTATCACTATTTTGAAAGGCAGAAGATAAAGGCTGAAGAGCTGAAAAAGAAAGATCTCAAAGGGAAGAAGCTTGCTGTCACAACCAGCATTTCCTCAACGAGTATATCGTATCAGAGTAAGAGGAACTACGTGTTATGATGCCACATCGTGCAGGGGATAACTGCACACGCTCAGGCAAATGCTCGACGCTTCGTTTAGTAGTTGAAAACCATCAGTTGTATGCAAGAAAACTGTTTACGTTAATGGCTGTATCCTTCGGCGTTATGGATCAAAACGTAGGTTTGTACGCGGCGAAAAATATTTTAGTTTACTTATGACGCTCCTATGCATCCTAGATATATAATCATATACGAAATCATCTTGTTTTTACGTTGTTTGGAAAATACGTCTTAGTTTCTCAAAACATGTATGCATGATCTAGGATAATAGGTTTGTTTTATCTTGAAAATATCTAATGCAACCTAGCATAAATCCTTCCCTTGAGCAAAGAGACATCATTGCATCCAAATGAGTCACATTAGCAGTTTAGCATTCATATATCACAAGTAAAGGAAACCACCAATGGGCGCCAACAAGCTAACACGAACCCATTGGGGTGCAAGTATGTATGTACAACAGAGGAAAGAACTACCTCGCTAAGTAAGCTCGGCTAGCTCCAAAGGAACTCGACCCAAGCACTAGCCGCTCAACCAGCTACAACCTGCACCTGAGGCATTCAAGAAAGAACACCTCAGCAATCATCAAAGCTACACAACAGAGTATGAAGTTCAGAAAATATAACGAAGGGGCTTACCAACCCCGTAGCAATGTTTCATGTAAGTAAACTGAGTGAAAAGAACAGGTGGAAAACAAGTGTTAAACACTGTCAATCCAAAGTGTAAAACGCACCAAGTGCGTGCAATTCTCATCAAGTCCTGCTCAACCTGCAGGAGCAAAAAGGCAATACACATGCCCATTCCATCCTCTTTAGACCAAGAAACAACTATACTAGTGAAACATAAGCAGCGGTTAAATGCGATTCTGCAAGGGTCTTTTGGTGGCAGCCGTAAAGTGGAACGCACCAATAAAAGCCAGCCCAAATTGGGGCCAAAACGGTGCTCTACACCACAAATCAAAACCCGGTGGCCACCAAGGCAGAAACCACACTACCCCTTACCAAATCCTCACACCAACGCTCCTGCCATGGTTCACAATTCGCCTCGCAAAACTCACCATAATCCAAGCGAAACCCGTTTCAGTTCATCGTCCCCACTCATGCTTACAAATTGTCCAAGTGATGTCAAGCTTGAGAGACTTTGGGTCTCTACTTCACCATAAGCGAACCCCACAAGGAATAACGCCGGTTAAACACAACAAGATCGCTAATTGTCTAAACAAAAAATAGAGGAACACAAGGTAAATCATGGCAAAATTAGATGAACAAGAGGTAAGTACAAAGATTGGGAAATTCTTGAAAGACAAGATTATTCATGGGTGTCTAATAGGTGAAAGTCAAGACAAGATGAACAAAGCTAGCATCTTAGACAAAGTGCAATTTTAATTAAGAAAAGGAACAAAAACCAAGAGTGGTAAGAAAACTAGCTACACTTGCAAGAATCAAAGAACAAAAACAAGATTGGCAAGGGTGAAGAACACCGCTTGCCTGAACCGAGATAACACCACGACGGCTGCTCCTCTCTTTCCTTCCCTTGTCTTAGCTTTTCTCCCTTGATGTCCTTTTGGAATGAGGAAGAAGATGAAGAAGAAGGTGAAATGAGGAGGAGAAATCTCTGTTTCGGCCTTATTTACTCAAGAACAGAGCTGGACCGTTAGATCCAGAATCAGGGAAATGAACGGCACAAAAAAACTGGAAAAAGTCGATTTTCGGCCCTGTCACGCCCGTGTCACAGGGCGTGTACCTTAAGCGGCGCAGACGCCAATAATTTCCAGCTTATCCACAAGGTACACGGCCGGGTACACGCCCGTGATGGGTCGGTCACGCCCATGACCTAGGGCGTGTAGCCCGTGTCTCGACATCTCGTTGACCCAAAGTGACGACACTCGACAAAGCTGGACATGCCCTGTGACACGCCCGTATCACAGGCCGTGTTCCCTCTCTCGACACCCGACACTCGTCACTCGACACTCGACACTCGACATAGCAGGATACGGCCCGTGACACGCCCGTGTCACGGGGCGTGTACCCCATTCGTCGAGCTCAACTCGACGCAAGAAAATTCGTCGAGTCAAGGAGGTCACGCCCCAGGTCACGCCCTGGGTCACGCCCCGATATGCCCGTGTCGGGGGGCGTGTCACGCACAAAAACGACCATTTTTCCCTTTTTTGAAAAATGTTTCTGGGTCGTCCTAGACCATTTTTTCCTTCAGGACTTTTTACCCCTTTTTTATTTTCTATAAACATTTTCCATACCATCAACCCGTTTTGAGCAACCTTACCCGGGCTTGAAAAAGTGCAGGAATTCCCTAAGAGGCCTCACCGAGTCCCCAAGTTGGACTCCGGCTTGCTGGGGAATCGTGCAACTCGGCTACCAAAATAGCCACTCGCAGGCCCGCGGGAAAACCATGCTCGAACAACGGTCAAAGCCAACGTAACGCCCATCATTCAACGAAAAAAAAATGGGGCGTTACAATCACTCCCCCTAACAAAAAGTTTCACCTCGAAACTTTTCAATCATTTTTATATAAATCAAATAAGGAACCAAACGGAAACACTAATTTACATACCAGGTTGTTTACGGGAATAAATGAGGGTGAGCCGCCCTCATCGTTGACTCGAGCTCCCACGTCGCGCTTTCCACATTCTGATTTTTCCATAGCACCTTGACCATCGGAATCTTCTTTTTCCACAACACGCGCTCTTGGGAGTCCAAAATACGGATGGGCATCTCCACATAGGAAAGGTTCGGCGCCAACTGCGGCACAAAGTCCAAAACTTGCTTATCATTCCGCACACACTTGAGAAGTTGGCTGACATGAAACACGTCGTGAACACCAGGAAAGTTCACGGGTAATTCTACTTTGTAAGCAGATGCACCAACTCGCGCAAGAATCTTGAAGGGACCCACAAATCTTGGGTCTAATTTGCGCTCTTTTCCAAACCTTTTAATTCCAACCATTGGGGTGACGTTCAAGAAGACGAAATCCCCCACTGCAAACTCTAACTCCGACCTTCATCGGTTGGCGTACTTTTCATATCGCTCTTGGGCGATCTGGAGCTTCTCCCGAATAAGTCGTACGACAACTTCCATGTCCTCGAGCGCCTCTGGACCCAATAAAGGCCGCTCGCCAACCTCAACCCAAAATAGGGGAGTCCGACATCGACGCCCATATAAAACTTCGAACGGAGCCATTTGCAAGCTTTCTTGATAGCTGTTATTATATGCGAATTCCATAAGCCGCAAACGTTCATCCCATGCTCCGCCATACTCAAGAATATAGCATCGAATCATATCTTCCACGATTTGGTTTACTCGTTCTGTTTGGCCATTCGTCTGAGGGTGGTAAGCAGTGGAATATCGCAAATCCGTTCCCAAACCCTCTTGTAGACTCTTCCAAAAACGAGAAGTAAATCGGGAATCCCGATCGGAAATGATAATGACGGGCACACCATACAGTCGGATGATCTCGTTCAAATATAACTCCGCTATTGTCTTCATCGGGTAGTTGACTTTAAATGGTATGAAGTGAGCACACTTGGTCAACCTATCCACGATTAACCATACAGAGTCATGTCCTCGTGGAGATCTTGGTAGGCCTGTAATAAAATCCATTGAGATGCTTTCCCACTTCCATGTTGGAATCTCCAATGGCGTCAACTTGCCACCATGCCTCCCATGATCAGCTTTCACCCGCTTGCAGGTATGACATTCAGATACAAATTGCGCTATATCTTTTTTCATTCCATACCACCAGACAATTTGTTTCAAATCACGGTACATTTTTGTTGAGCCTGGATGGTAGGCCATACTTGAGCCATGTGCTTCCCGACACACCATCTCGCAAATGTCTCCAACTGCGGGGATACAAAATCGACCGCGATACTTTAACGTGCCCCTATCATCAATAGTAAAATCCGGTAAGTCACCCTTTGCAGTCCGAAGAAATAAATGTAAAAGATCAGGATCCTCCTTTTGATGTTGTCTTGCACGCACCATCCATGAAGGTTCTTCTACTGCCGAATGACTTTGTGGTTCATATCTTCCCACGGAAATATCCATCAATAGAAATGCCTCCACAAGACGGTCGACTGAAAGATGAAGTAATTTCCCCGTCTTCCGACTCAAAGCATCGGCCACAACATTAGCTTTCCCGGGATGATACTGAATCTCCACATCATAATCAGCGACATATTCAAGCCATCGCCGTTGGCGCAGATTAAGTTCATTTTGCGTGAAGATGTACTTTAAACTGTTATGATCTGTAAAGATTTTACACTGTACGTCGTAAAGTAAGTGTCTCCACAACTTCAATGCAAATATCACCGCTGCGAACTCCAAATCATGCGTTGGGTAGTTCTTTTCATGACTTTTCAACTGCCGAGACCCATACGCAATCACCTTTTTGTCTTGCATTAAAACACATCCAACTCCAACGTGCGATGCATCCACAAAGACGTCATAATCTATCCCTTCTGTCGGTAAGATTAACACAGGAGCGATACATAACCTGTTCTTGAGTTCAAGAAATGAGGCCTCACACTTGTCATTCCACTCAAACGCCACATTATTCTAGGTTAAGTGAGTCAAAGGTGCAGCCAACGTAGCAAAACCTCCTACAAATCGGCGATAATTGCCGGCCAAGCCCAAGAAGCTCCGTATCTCCTTGGGTGTCTCCGGTCTCCTACACTCCATGACTGCAGCAATCTTTTCGGGATCCACTGAAATTCCATGTTGATTAATAACATGACCCAGGAATACAACCTACGGTAACTAAAACTCACATTTGCTTAACTTGGCGAACAACTTTTGGTCACGCAAAGTGGCCAACACCAATCGCAGATGCTGTTCATGATCCTCAGCACTGCGGGAGTAGACATGAACGTCGTCAATAAAAACCACCACAAACCGATCCAAGTAGTCCTTGAACACCCAGTTAATCATATCCATGAAGGATGATGGTGTGTTGGTCAAACCAAACGACATCACAAGAAATTCAAAATGGCCATGCCTTGATCGAAATGCAGTCTGCGGAATATCAGACTCACGAACCTTTAGCTGATGATAGCCCGAGAGGAGATCAATCTTCGAAAATACTGAACTGCCACGCAGTTGATCAAAAAATCATCAATTCTTGGCAGTGGGTACTTGTTTTTAATCGTCACCTTGTTCAACTCCCGATAATCGATGCAAAGCCGCATCGACCCATCTTTCTTCTTCACAAATAACACCGGTGCACCCCAAGGTGATGAACTCGTCCTGATAAACCCCTTTGCCAATAAGTCATCCAGCTGTGTACGCAACTCTGCTAGCTCACGCGGGGCCATTCTGTACGGCGCTTTCGCAATAGGCCGCGTACCCGGCTCCAAATCAATGACAAACTCGACATCACGATCAGGGGGAAGACCAGGAAGATCAGTAGGAAAAACATCTGGAAATTCACGCACAACAGGAATCTCCTCTAAATGCGGCAAAACATCACTAGTCCCCACAACTGAGACGAGACAAGCAAAATAGTCGGAAACAAACAACGTCCGAACACATACCGCTGAAATCCCTGGAGAATCCTGGCATGAATCACCATAAACACTTCCCGGCTGACCATTGTCTTTGATAAAATCCAAGCGCTTTCCTTTGCATTGGATGACGACATCATAGCGGGATAACCAGTCCATGCCCAGAATGACGTCAAAATCTTCCAGATCGATCACCTTGAAATCAGCTTTCGCTACGAAATCCCCCAACAAAATGGGACAATCAAGAAGACCCCAGTCTGCTACCACAGAAGCACCGGAAGGAAACCGCACCAAAAGGCATTCCCCACTCGATCTGGTGTCAAATGATACCGATCCAGAAAGGTTCCAGCCACAAATGAATGGTTCGCGCCAGAATCTAAAAGAACACGCGCCCAACGGTTCTTTACCTTAAAGTTTCCTATAAGGGAACATATGTAGCTAAGAACTACGCGTAAAATGCATAAACAAAACGTGAACCAGAGGAAGGAATCGAACCTGAGATAACCTGAGGTGACATCTGAGCTTCCTCTGCAGATATCACATTTAACTTCCCTTTTCCTTTGTCCAAACGCGGAGGTGGAGGCAAAGCCTGGAGTGGCCTTGGCTGCAGCACAGGCTGGTTTTGTGGGCACCTTTTCTTAAGATGTCCCTGTTTGCCACACTAAAAGCACACCTTGTCTTTGACCCAGCAGCGGCCCACATCATGACCTCTTCCCCCACAACCTGTACACTCCAAGTCTCTGGTTGGCGCACCCTGAATGGCGTGCACCTGCTCCTTCTTCTGCATCCCCAACCGCTTGAAACATTTCTCAAACGGGTGACCTGATCGGCCACAGAAGCTACATGTCTCCTTCTTCTTCTTCCTTACGTCTGATTCGTGGGGGCTTTTCTCTCCCGCCAGCTATCTCTTGCCCTGCCGCATCAGCTACCCTCTTTGTTTTGTCGTTTCTATAGCTTCCACCTTTAAAGCAGCCTCAACTACAGTGGTGTAACTTGTCGCTCCATAAGCGCTTGCAAACTGCTGAACATCGCTCCGGTGTCCGCCAAGAAATCTCTTCACTCAGTCAGCTTCCGTAGTCACCAAGCTCGAAGCGAACCGACTTAACTTGCTAAACTCAATTTCATACTCACTAACTGTGAGTTTCCTCTGCTTCAGGTACAAGAAGTCATTCATCAGGCGATCCCTTTCCACTTACGACAGAAACTTGCGCCTTAACATTTCTTTGAAGGCTTCCCACGAACATCCCGCACCTAGACTTTCCTTTTCTCGCAACCACCAACCTTTAGCTAACCCTTTGAGTTGATAGGCGGCAAGCATCACCTTTTGGTCCTCGGTAATGCCAGAATAGACAAACATTTCTTCCAACGTGATCACCCAATCATCCAAGATCACAAAGTCCGCTTTTCTATCATAGATAGGTGGTCCAAGTCGCTGAAACTGCGAGATAAAAGTCATTGCAGGCGGAACCACAACTGGGGGTAGCAATGCCACGGAAGGAGTAGAACTCGTGGGGCCTCTGACAGTCTCTTGCACTCTTGGTGATAGCCCAGACATCGCTGATGACATAGCTTGGAGCTGGGACTGCACTTCCTGCACCTGCCTCGTCAAAGCCTCATTACTTTGGCGTAGACTATCCATTAGGGCATTATTCTGCGCGCCCGAAGATTCACCCTCAGATTGGAGAGTCTGCCTTGTCACTGGATGCTTCGACATCCTATAAACACGTTCACACTTAGCAAGCTCCAACCCAACAAAACACACAACTACTATGTACAGACAATACATGTAGAGATATGAACATCCACTGCTAACTTGCTCTGGGAATATGAAAATGATGTTATGCCTAGCCTAGATGACTGCACCGTCATCCCCCTAACTTGTGCCGAAACGATGAATGCATGACTTTCTTTGACCCAAAATCATGTGTGTACAGGTGTCATCATGTAAATCTTTAGCTTGGCACGTTGTGCCCATGCAATGTTATGGAATGCGTGCTGTGCTATGCAATCTAGAAAGGGCCTTAATGCGTGCCATGAGCGGTCGTACGCATCACAATGCTATGCATCCCATACTACATAGCATTGCATGCAACTAATAAAAGAAAACGTGCTAGTCGCATCCATGTGGTGAGGTTATGCATCCCATACTACATAACCCTCACTTGTTGCCCCTATGGTGGATCCATATACAACCACATATTATGCATCCCATACTACATAATATGCCCCGTATACTTCTGTTCATGCCATGAGTGTAGTGTTCGTGCTTCGGCCAAGACGTACTGATGGCACCTCGGTGTGTGTATGATATGATGATGCCTAATAATGACTAAAAGGAAAGTTTGCCCGACCAATTGTCAAGCAAACCTCGCTTTGATACCAACTGTCACAACCCGCATTTCCTCAACGAGTATATCGTATCAGAGTAAGAGGAACTACGTGTTATGATGCCACGTCGTGCAGGGGATAACTGCACACGCTCAGGCAAACGCTCGACGCTTCATTTAGTAGTTGAAAACCATCAGTTGTATGCAAGAAAACTGTTTACGTTAATGGCCGTATCCCTCGGCGTTATGGATCAAAACGTAGGTTTGTACGCGGCGGAAAATATTTTAGTTTACTTATGATGCTCCTATGCATCCTAGATATATAATCATATACGAAATCATCTTGTTTTTACGTTGTTTGGAAAATACGTCTTAGTTTCTCAAAACATATATGCATGATCTAGGATAATAGGTTTATTTTATCTTGAAAATATCTAATGCAACCTAGCATAAATCCTTCCCAAGAGCAAAGAGACATCATCGCATCCAAATGAGTCACATTAGCAGTTTAGCATTCATATATCACAAGTAAAGGAAACCACCAATGGGCGCCAACAAGCTAACACGAACCCATTGGGGTGCAAGTATGTCTGTACAACAGAGGAAAGAACTACCTCGCTAAGTAAGCTCGGCTAGCTCCAAAGACACTCGACCCAAGCACTAGCCGCTCAACCGGCTACAACCTGCACCCGAGGCATTCAAGAAAGAACACCTCAGCAATCATCAAAGCTACACAACAGAGTATGAAGTTCAGAAAATATAACGAAAGGGCTTACCGACCCCGTAGCAATGTTTCATGTAAGTAAACTGAGTGAAAAGAACAGGTGGAAAACAAGTGTTAAACACTGTCAATCAAAAATGTAAAACGCACCAAGTGCGTACCATTCTCATCAAGTCTTGCTCAACCCGCAGGAGCAAAAAGGCAATACACATGCCCATTCCATCCTCTTTAGACCAAGAAACAACTATACTAGTGAAACATAAGCAGTGGTTAAATGCGATTCTGCAATGGTCTTTTGGTGGCAACCGTAAAGTGGAACGCACCAATAAAAGCCAGCCCAAATTGGGGCCAAAAAGGTGCTCTACACCACAAATCAAAACCCGGTGGCCACCAAGGCGGAAACCACACTACCCCTTACCGAATCCTCACACCAACGCTCCTGCCATGGTTCACAATTCGCCTCGCAAAACTCACCATAATCCAAGCGAAACCCGTTTCAGTTCATCGTCCCCACTCATGCTTACAAATTGTCCAAGTGATGTCAAACTTGAGAGACTTTGGGTCTCTACTTCACCATAAGCGAACCCCATAAGGAATAACGCCGATTAAACACAACAAGATCGCTAATTGTCTAAACAAAAAATAGAGGAACACAAGGTAAATCATGGCAAAATTAGATGAACAAGAGGTAAGTACAAAGATTGGGAAATTCTTGAAAGACAAGATTATTCATGGGTGTCTAATAGGTGAAAGTCAAGACAAGATGAACAAATCTAGCATCTTAAACAAAGTGCAATTTTAATTAAGAAAAGGAACAAAAACCAAGAGTGGTAAGAAAACTAGCTACACTTGCAAGAATCAAAGAACAAAAATAAGATTGGCAAGGGTGAAAAACACCGCTTGCCTGAACCGAGATGACACCGCGACGGCTGCTCCTCTCTTTCCTTCCCTTATCTTAGCTTTTCTCCCTTGATGTCCTTTTGGAATGAGGAAGAAGATGAAGAGGAAGGTGAAATGAGGAGGAGAAATCTCTGTTTCGTCCTTATTTCCTCCAGAACAGAGCTGGACCGTTAGATCCAGAATCAGGGAAATGAACGGCACAAAAAAACTGGAAAAAGTCGATTTTCGGCCCTGTCATGCCCTGTGTCATGCCCGTGTCACAGGGCGTGTACCTTAAGCAGCGCAGACGCCAATAATTTCCAGCTTATCCACAAGGTACACGGCCGGGTACATGCCCGTGACGGGTCGGTCACGCCCGTGACCTAGGGCATATAGCCCGTGTCTCGACATCTCGTCGACTCAAAGTGTCGACACTCGACAAAGCTGGACACGCCCTGTGACACACCCATGTCACAGGCCGTGTCCCCACTCTCGACACCCGACACTCGCCACTCACCACTCGACACTCGACACAGCGGGACACGGCCCGTGACACGCCCGTGTCACGGGGCGTGTACCCCATTCGTCGAGCTCAACTTGACGCAAGAAAATTCGTCGAGTCAAGGAGGTCATGCCCCAGGTCACGCCCTAGGTCACGCCCCGACACGCCCATGTCGGGGGGGCGTGTCACGCACAAAAACGACCATTTTTCCCTGTTTTGAAAAATGTTTCTGTGTCGTCCTAGACCATTTTTTCCTTCAGGACTTTTTACCCTTTTTTGTTTTCTGTACACATTTTCCATACCATCAACCCGTTTTGAGCAACCTTACCCGGGCTCGAAAAAGTGCAAGAATTCCCTAAGAGGCCTCACCGAGTCCCCAGGTTGGACTCCGCCTTGCTGGGGAATCGTGCAACTCGGCTACCAAAACAGCCACTCGCAAGCCCGCGGGAAAACCATGCTCGAACAACGGTCAAAGCCAACGTAACGCCCATCATTCAACGAAAAAAATACGGGGGGTTACACCTGCTGCTGCTGATGACAATGAAGCTCCAGTTCAAGCAAAGATTCAATCTAGAAAGGGGATTGTAATCAAGGAACTAGAGCAGCCATAGGATAGCATTTTCTTAAGTTTACAATTTGTAATCATTTGTATTAAACTCTATGTAAACTTTTGATTAATGAAAATGTTGGAATTTGTAAGAACAAAGTTATGTGTTCAATCTATTACATTAATTGTTCTGAGATAATTGTTTATACATGTTCTGTTTATACATGTTTAAGTTCTTACCCTGTCATATATTACTGTTTTACATCATACTGAGAATTTGTTATGTATGGTGTATATCATTGACTAAGGGTTATGACTTCTCCAAATAGGGGGAGATTGTTGGGTACATTGGAATATATGTACCTGATTTGAAGAAGCCTCACCCTACTCAATGATATACATCAAGGTGTATTTGATGTGCTTTGAGTTTATTTGTGCAGGTTAAGTAACTGCAGGTTTGCAGGAAAAGTTTCTAAGTCCATGTGTCGACACCCAAAATAAAAGTGTCGACACTTAAGGAGGCTTGTGTTGACACCTAGAGAAGCTGTGTCGATACTTGGAGTAATTGTGTCGACACCAGGAAGGCAGAGTCGACACCAAAAGAAAAGTGTCGACACATACAGGCAGTGTCGACACACAATGAAGAAATGTCTACATAATCAGTGTCGACACTTAGAAGCAGTGTCGACACTCAGAGAAATTTTGTCGACAGCAAAAGTGTCGACACTAGGAAGCTGTGTCGACACTCAGTAAACTTCAACGAAGTTCAAGTACAAGTGTCGACACTAGGAGGCTGTATCGACACTCAGCAAACATCAACAAAGTTCAAGTACAAGTGTCGACACAAAGGAGATGTGTCGACACTCAGCAAAGTCTCAACACATGAAGAATGTGTCGACACAAAGGAGATGTGTCGACACTCAACAAAAATTTCAACACAGAAGGCATATGTCGACACAAAGAAGATGTGTCGACACTTAGCAAGTTTCAACACAAGAAGATGTTTCGACACAAAGGAGTTGTGTCAACACTTAGCAGAAATCAATTAAGTTTTGAAGAAGGACTTGTGTCGACACACAGGATCAGTGTCGACACATTCTAAAGAAGCAGTGTCGAGAAGCTGTTACAACAACACAAGCAGTTGTGTCGACACCATAAAGGCTAGTGTCGACACTTAGTCTACTTGTGTCGACACTTAGTCTATTTATATCGACACATAAAGACTATCTGTCTCGACACTTTCAGACAGTGACAGAGATTTCAAGAAGTGACTGGATGACTTGACAGCTGCCATTTCAACCGGTCAACTGCTACTGTCAGAGCTGTCAGAAGGTTGTTAGAAACCGGATCAGCCGGTCACCGTGAAGAAAGCTTATTTAAAGACCTTTCTCCTTCACCAGAGACAATGAACAAGAATCGATCAATGAAGTGAAAAATAACACAACAAGAAGTAGACCTTCAAGAGAAGATCTAAGAAGTTGGAGAGAGAGAGCTCCATCTAAGAAGACCAGCTGTTGAACCAGGCTGATAAGGAAGATTCAGATTGAAATTAGAATCTCAAGTCAGCAGTTGATTGAAGATCATCTGCATAGAGATACAACCCTACTGTGTTCTAATTCAAGAAGCTTTGAAGAAAGCCAAGGGAGGTTGATCTCAGCCAAGTTCTTTCAAGAACTCATCAAGAAACCAGTCAACTCATCTCTCTCTATTAGAGTTGTGGTTAAATACTTTGTATTTTCTAATTTCTGTAGGATCTTGTATAGATCTGAGTTGTAAGCCTATTCTATAAAGGCTGAGTGTAGGAGACAGTGTGCTCTGAGTGTAGGTCTTGTTGAAGACTGAGGTAGGGCCTAGTGCCTGAGTTGTAGGAGACTTTATTCTCTGAGTGTAAGTCTTGGTGAAGACTGAGTGGTAGGGCTTTTATGCCTGAGTTGTAGGAGTGAGATCACTCTGAGTTGTAGGAACCTGTTTGGGGTTCTGAGTTGTAAGATCTGTGGATCTGAGGAGAAGTGGAGAAGTTAGGCCGAATCTAGTACACTACTAGATAGGAGAAGGGGGAAAGTGGATGTACCCAGACCTTGGGGAACCACTATAAATCCTGTGTGCTCTCTGTGATTGTATGCTTGTATGGTTGCTGTGCTGTGATACTTGTAGAATTGCAATTACTGTGCTGTATTTCTGCCTTTAAAGTTTTAAAAGATATAGGTCACCTATTCACCCCCCTCTAGGTGATTAGGCACTGTTTCTTTCAATTTCATGCTTCTTTAACTGTCTTGAGGCGTAGGCAATTATATGGTCGTGCTGCATCAGTACCGCTCCCAACCCTTGATAAGATGTATCGGTGTAAACTTGAAATCCTTCCTTCCCAGAAGGAAGTGCTAGGATGGGACGGAGGTAAGTCTATCCTTCAGCTCTTGGAATGCAGCTTCACATTGGGGTGTCCACTCATATGGCACACTTTTCTTTGTCAAGGAAGTAAGAGGGAGGATAATCTTTGAGAATCCTTTTATGAACTTGCGGTAGTACCCGACAAGTCCAAGGAAGCTCCGCACATCTACCGCTGACTTCAAGGGTGACCACTCCTTCACGGCATGCACCTTGGCCGGATCCACAGCTAATCCAACCCCGCTGATCACATGGCCCAAGAAAATAACCTCTTTAAGCCAAAATTCGCACTTGCTGAACTTGGCGAACATGGCGTGCTCTTTTAGCTTCTTCAATGCCATGGTCAGGTGTTCGATATGATCCTCATCCGTCTTTGAGTAGAATAGGATGTCGTCGATGAAAATAATGATGAAGATGTCCAAATAAGGCTCAAACACCATGTTCATCAGACTCAAGAAAGCCGAAGGGGCATTTGTGAGCCCAAACGACATTACGGTGAACTCGTACAGTACGTATCTTGAGCTAAAGGCCATTTTCTGGATGTCCTCCTCTCATATCCTTAACTAATAATACCCCGAGCGCAACTCCAACTTCAAAAACCAATGCGCTCCTACCAGTTGATCGAATAGCTCGTCGATCCGGGGTAGCAGATAAGTGTTCCGCACCGTCAGTCGATTGAGCTCCCTGTAGTCTATGCAAAATCGCAAAGTTCCATCCTTCTTCTTGACGAATAGAACAGGGGCTCCCCAGGGTGACGAGCTGGGGCGAACAAACCCTGACTCCACCAACTCCTGTAACTGAACTCTAAATTTCGCGAGTTCCTTCGGGGCCATTCGGTAAGGGGCCCTGGATATAGGCTTGGCACCCGGTACTAGATTAATTTGAAAATCAACTTCTCTATGCGGGGGTAATCCTTGCAGTTTCTCAGGAAATACCTCAGGGAAGTCCCGCACTACCCGTATGTCTTTCATCTCCAATGCTATTTCCTTCAACTCAAAACAGATCATGAAGACTTCATCCCCCCTCATATGAGCTTTTATAGTCTGAATCGAAGATAATAACATACGAGGTACGCTTCCGATACCTTGAAAGATGACATCGGTGTCTCCATGTCTCAAGTAGATTTGTTTCTCCGCGCAATCAATCCTTGCGAAGTGCCAATCCAACCACGCCATGCCCAGAATGAGGTCAAATTCTAGCATTCTTAAGACCGTGGCAGCCATATCAAAGGCCTTTTCCCCAATAAGTATCTCAAATTCGCACTTGGCGGTTGCGATCATCTCAGAGCCATTCGGGAGGCGTACTCATCGGGCTATACCTGTGAAGTAATGTACACCCACCACGTCTTTAATGAAGTCCTCGGACACAAAAGAGTGTGAGGCACCGGTATCGAACAACGCATAGGCCATCTTCCCGCCGACTACCAAGGTGCCTAAGTACCAATAACCAAAACTCAACAATAGGTATCTAGTATGTCTTAAGCAACTTAAGTTAAATAATGAAAATGTGAAAGCTAACTGCAATATACCTGCAATCACATCCTGGGGATTCTATTCTTGTGCCATGTCCAGCGCCTACACTTGATCCCGGGCAGGTTCGGGGTTTCCTCCTCGCGGTCCTCGTCCTCGACCACGCATGTGTCCCCGTCCCCGTGGAGCTGTCGGAGGGAGAGCAAGAGGAACATTCCCAAACAACTGCGGGCAATAACGTCGAATGTGGCCCGGTTGGTTTCATTCGAAGCACACCCGCCCATAACGCCCCTCTGGTTGCTGAAATTGTTGAGGTCGTGGCGGTGGAGGCAACGCGGGCGGATGCGGAACTGGATGCTCCACTCTATAATTTTGGTGGAAACGTCCGCCACCCCTTTGATGTCCTATTTCTCCTCTATAGTCCTGTCTCCTTCTATTGCTTGGGCCATCTTCCATCATGCCCTCCACAGGCCTCTAACACTCCCCAACTGGTCTGCCACCAATCTCTTCGCCATGTCAATTATCTCCGCCAAGCTATAGTCCACTATAAATAAAAGGACCTGCCTCAGGGGATCCCACAACTCTTTGTAGAAGTGCTTGGCATATCCCCTATCATCCAAATCATATGAGTCCGCGAATCTTGCGAGATGTTGGAACTCTCGCTGATATTCCGTAACTGATTTTGATCCTTGCTTCAGCAGTAGAAACCTCTATTTGAGTTCATCTCGAGTAGCCGAGGGAATGAAGTGCTCTAAGAACACTCCTTATAACTCGCTCTAGCTTATCTCCTTGTAAACTCATCCTTGAAAGGTGGAGCCTATGAGGGACTTCCACCACCTCTTAGCATGTAGTTCCAAGACAGACACCGCCAAAGTTATAGCCATGTTGGCTGAGCAACGGATCCACGCCAATAACTCCTGCACCGTGTAAAGCCATTCCTCCGTGCGTACGGTCGAGTCCATCCCGAGGCAGGTGGGAGGGGAGAGAGCCCGAAAGGTGCTCAGCCAGTTAGATCCCGGAGCCTGTTGTTGCACTGGAGGCTACTGCGCCCTAAAGGCATCCAGGATGGCGGTGAGTGTCTTTCCCAACTCGGATTGTTGGAACTGAGTGGGTATGGAAGGGGCAGGAGTGCCCCCCATCGGCTCATAGTGGATTGGAATCTACACGTAGAATACAAACGTATGGTCAGGTTGGCTAATCTTAAGGTCAAAGTTGGACATACTTAGTTTGAATTACATATGGGCACACCACCACTTCCGCTAATTCAGTTTGTCCCCAAACTGGCTAATCGAACGGGGGTGGTACCATTGTTGAATGACTTCTTTAGTTGGGGTTCATGGCAAGCTGATACCATTTGTAAGACCCCCCTCCCGGATCCTAAAACATGGCACGATGGTGGCGACGACGGCCCCCAAGTTAACGACGGCCCCCAAGTTGACGACGACCCCCCAAGTTGTTGATGACGACATGCTAACGGAAGACCCTCCTTCGTCTCCAACAAAGGACTCGCGTCGCCGTGGTGTTCGTATGGAGCGGCGCTACAATTTCCGCCCTCGGCGCAAGACAAATAACTAGTTGAATTTATCTTATTATTAGTATGATATTTTATTTGGAATATGTTATTGAGGGCTGCATGTAGCCATTTAGTGTGTTTTTTTTATTTTTATTTTGGGCTACATATAGCCAAGACTTGTTGTTAAGCCTATATATAGGCATGTATGGTTTGTTTAAATTAAGTTGAATGAGAAGAAACCCTAAGATTTCCTTTCTTACTAAGCCTCCTCTCTCTCTCTACCTCTCCTAGCCGCCACCCTCCTCTCCCCCTCTCTCTAAAATTTCGGCAAGCCCCTCCTTCATCCCCCTCTTCCAAAATCCGCCACCCTCCTCTCCCTCTCTCCCTCTAAAGGTTTCGGCCAGCCCCCATTCATCTCCCTTATCCAAGCCGCCACCACCTCTCACCTTCTTCAACCCGACCACCACCCTCCATAGCCGGTCGGCCACCTACCTCCTCCACCCGAGCAGCGCCTTTGAAGAGAACCCGTCAGCCCCTCTTCACGTGAAGCTTTATCCGGAAGGGTCTCCTTCTACGGCGAGGAATCTGGACTTTGGTGTGAAGCGGACAAGGCGGACGATCTATCTCTCCATTCGGCGCAACTCCGGTGGAACCGTGGAAGAGCGATCCTTCAAAAGGTAGTCGGAATCATCTATTCCGACTGGGGTAACGATCCTCTCCACTCACGTGTGATTCCCTCTTGATATTCTAGTGGCCGGAAAGATTTTTGCATTGGATTTGAATCGTTAGATTCTTTGTGGTTTTCCTTTTGATTTGCATCTATCTTAATCGCGTTAATTTTCGAAGGGTTTGGCGAGCCCTGCATTTTTGTTGGGGGAGAGCTACCATTTTTCGATCACACTTTGGGTAGACCTCTTTGGTACAACTTTCGCTCGGTCGGACCCAATATTGGTCCTCTTAGCTTGGGAGAACGTCGGCCTATTGCCGTTCGTTTGACCTTCCCGCGGAGTAGCTACCGTACGTTGGTGAACTGTGATAAAACGTTGGCGAGTGCGCTGCGGTTAAAGCTAGTGCGAGTGTGTTTGTGGAATGAGAGTGACGTCCGTTTTATTCCCGTAACCCATATTGTGTCCGCGGTAGAGGGCTACATCAACTTTGGTATCAAAGTGAGGTTCTTGTCAATTTTTTAATTGGCACCCTCCCCTCTTTTTAGCACGTTAACCTGGACTTGTGTTTGCGCGTTAGTTGTCACAAAAAAATCTCAAAAAAAAATTATTTTTGGTCTGCCAATAGCGGCTTAGTTTTCTTATTTTTCAACCAAAAAAATCAAAATAAATTTTTTAATAATCATCTTTTTATTTCCTGTAAGAAAATAAAAAAAATTACTTTCCTATAGTCTTTAAGCGGGATTAATTCCTTCTTTGGTCTGTCTGAATCTGTTGTCTTCCTTTTTGCATGCGCACTAGACTCGGTACGGAATATCCTCCATCGTCGTCTAATATGGATGATGATCGGGGTGAGGGTCGTCCCCTCACTGAGATTAAGGAGCTCCGTCAGGATTTCATGGAGCAGTTGACGGCTATTAGGGAGGCACTTCACGGACCTGGGTTACCACAAGGGGCACCCCGTAATCAACCCACTCACCCACGGGTGGGAGAACATCACAATCCTTACCCCCACCCTCCTAATGAGAACGCCCCTCGAGCACCGTACGAATTCGACCTTACTCGGGACGTCTGAGTCAAGCCACCATCCTACGATGGATTAGGAGATCCCCAAGTCTTCCAGGACTGGATAATGGAGATCGAATGTTATTTCGAGTGGTATACCCTGAACGACGCGGATAAAGTGCGAGTAGCGAGGATGAAGTCGCTAGGGCGCGCTAAAATATTTTGGCTGAATGAGGAGCGGCGTTTGAGAGTCGAGAACGGAGCGTTGCCCATAGGCTGGGATGCAATGAAGGCTAGGCTGACAGAACAGTACGTCCCTACTTACCATCGAATGCAGATGTTCGATGATTTAGCTACCCTTAAGCAAGGGACTATGTCCGTGTCTGAGTATATGAGTTTGCTGAAGGACATGATGGTTAGGTGTGACGTGAAAGAGATGCCCGACGTCACCCTCTCTAGGTTCCGCAAGGGACTAATCCCCGACATCCAAGGAAAGCTTCTGCGTTATGGTCACACTGACTTGCACACCACTTTCAACGCTGCCTTAGATATTGAGCAGCACAACGCGCTTAAGGGCAAGTCTCACTCGTTCCAAAAGGGCAAGTCCATTTTAGTACCGCCTCCTACTTCCACCTATAAGGCTAAAGGAAAGTATCAGTCCCCCGATTCGACCTCCATAGTCGTAACGACTAGGAATGATAGAAACCCCTCTGGTGAGAGAGTCCCGGTGGGTCGGGTCAACAGAACGAATGTCACCTGTTACGCTTGCGGGGTCCAAGGGCACTATGCTAGTGATTGTCCTACTACACCCAGACCATTAGCCCTGTTAGATTCTACCGGTGGGACAGACAACATTACTTACGAGGCGGGCGAAGAGAGCGAGTCGGACGGAGTGCCTAGTGATATGGAGGATGACTCCCATATGATGGTTATGAGGTGTATTCTGGCGACCCCTCGAGCGTTAGACGATTGGAATAGGACGAACATTTTCACGTTGAATTTTAAGAGTGGTGAAAAATGGTGTAGGTTGATCATTGATAGCGGTAGTTGCATGAACGTAATTTCTGAAACTGCGGTGAGACGAATGTCTCTTGATGCCGAGCCGCACCCTCACCCTTATAAGGTGGCATGGGTAGACAAGTCGTCCCTCCCTGTGACGAAGCGATGCTTGGTACCCCTTACCATCAAAGCTTATTTTGAGCAAATTTGGTGTGACGTCATCCCTATGGATGCTTGTCACGTCTTGTTGGGTCGCCCTTGGTTGTATGATCACGACGTCACCCACTTTGGTCGGGCCAATACTTACGAGTTTAAATTTAATGGCAGAACCATACTCTTAAAACCCGCCCCACCAAAGGATCCTTCGGCCCCCATCAAGGATACGATCGTCCCGGTCGAGAAGAAGACGTTGAGCCTGATAGGAAGGAAAGAATTGAAGCGTACTACTTTTTAGATGGTGTCCTCTATGCCTTAGTGTGTATACAAGTTAAGGAAGATGTAGCACCTTTTGAGAACTTGTCGTCGGCATTGAGAAAACTCTTAGAAGAGTTTGTGGACGTGTACCCGGACGAGCTACCGGCTGAGTTACCCCCGTTGCGGGAAATCCAACATGCCATTGATTTCATTCCGGGCTCCTCATTGCCCAACCTCCCACATTATAGGCTAAACCCCTCCGCGCACTTAGAGTTGCAAACCCAGATCTCGGATTTATTGCAAAAGGGTTTTATCCGCCATAACAAGAGCCCGTGTTGTAACGCCCCCGGTTTTTCTGTGTTTTTTTTGATCTTTGGCTGACGTTACGATGATGTATTTCCGGCTTTTTGCCGTTGTAGAGCGTGGTCTTAGCTCTTAGGGTTCCCTGTGTAGCCTGTTTGTAGCCTGTTAGCAAGATTCCCCAGCAAGCCGGAGTCCGTTTGATGACGCGGCTGGGCATCTTGGGGAATGCTTGTGTTTTGGCTTCGGGTGGTCTTATCCTGGGATTTGTTCGTCAAATGCTAATTTCGACTTCGCAGTTGTGTTCGTAGCGTGGGTTTTTAGCTTCGACGTGAATTTCATCATTTTCCGAGATGTTTCGGGTCTCGTGTTGTTTTGATATGGAGTGTAAGTAATTATTATGTATTGATTGTTTATTATTAAAACTGATATATATATATATATATATATATATATATATATATATATATATATATATATATATATATATATATATATATATATATAGCCTTGGGTTAGAATTAGGCCTCGGTTCATTTGTTTCTTTTCTTTTTCTCTGCTTGGAAGAAGCCACCGCCTGTGCGAGAGGGAGAGAACCGCCGGACTACCCTAGCCTTCGGACGCCGATTTCCTGGAGATTTAACGGTCGAAATTCGATTTCGAGAGTGGATCTGGACTGCCCTCGCCTGGATCTGCATTCTTCCTGCTCCTCAGCTGGTGCTCTGCGGCTAGATCCGAGAGTGGGGGATGCCGCCGACCAAGCTTTTCTGGTATTAAGGCAAGTGATGTCCCCTCATCCTTGCCAAAGTTGATCTTTGTCTTTCTTTTGATTTAATTTTATCTCTTTCCTGCTTAGATCCTAGGTGTACGCTAGGGTTCGTTCCCGATCATACCGTGGTTAGTGTAGAAAGTTCCAGTTAAATATCAGTTTTCCTGAGGGATTGTGTCTATTAGGGACAGATTTGGTTCGGTTTAGGTCGAGTAGTTGCTATTGTCGATGGATGTTGTACCCTAGGGAGAGACCTTGTTCTCGTTTCTGGTCGTTTGCTGGGTCTGGCGTCTGTAGCCAGTCAGGGTGTCGACACCCTTGTGTCGACACCGGCCAGTCGGGGTGTCGACACTTGGTGTCGACACCAGCAGCGGTAGTGTCGACTCCTTGTATCGACACCGGCCGCAGTGGTGTCGACACTTGGTGTCGACACCCGCAGCGGCAGTGTCGACAACTTGTGTCGACACCGGCCACAGTGGTGTCGACACTTGGTGTCGACACCAGCAGCGGCAGTGTCGACACCTTGTGTCGACACCGACCGCAGTGGTGTCGACACTTGGTGTCGACACCAGCAGCGGCAGTGTCGACACCTTGTGTCGACACCGAGTGGTGTCGACACCGACACCAGCAGCGGCAGTTGACACCTCGACACCGACCGCAGTGGTGTCGACACTTGGTGTCGACACCAGCAGCGGCAGTGTCGACACCTTGTATCGACACCGGCTTGTCGTGGTGTCGACACATCGTGTCGACACCGGGTGCTGCGCTTGTTTTGGGGTCAGGTAGACTCAGGGTTGGTTCTGGTTAGGCGTGCAAGGCCGCGTCGGTTGGACCCGACGTTTTTGCCTTGGGTTCGTGTGTTTCTTAGGATTGTTTGTGTGACTTTTCCCTAGGGGGGGCATTGGGTGTTCGGCTATTTTCTGCATGCTGACTCTTGGGTTGTGACAGGTGGTGGAGTTTTGGTGGCCTCTGGAGGGGTGGTTTTATGTGGAGAGCTGTGGCCACCGCCTTTTGCCCCGGTTTGGGTTGGTGTGTGTGGGACCCTAAAGCTGCCACTGTTTGACTCCTTAGCCCTTTTTGGGTCTGATTTTGGTTATGTATTCAGATCCATGTTTGACCACTGCCACTCGACGAAACTAGTCTGGTTCGTCGTGCAGAGATCGGCGATATTGGTGCCTTGAGAGTGAATACTTTCATTCTTCGAGTAGAGATCAAAGATCTTATCCCAATTCGTCGAACTTTGGTCGACGAACGTACCAGAGTTCGTTGATCCCAGATCAATCTTACAGAAACTTCAACTATCATAGAAAGTATTATAAACACCTCAATCAACCTAGGGCAAATATCAACCCATTCACCCAATGGATAATTCCTCCCAGAAGATTTCACCCCTTAGGGTATAAAAGCCAGCCTGAATATTCTTTCATTTCATGTTTTTCTTATGAAAAGAAATAATGACCCAAGGTGACCTGGGTCAAGAACATCTAAATTATTTCCTTGCAGGTGAAGAACTATCCTATCACTCAAAACAATTGGTATCTGGATAGTGGGTGCTCAAAGCACATGACTGGATGCAAGGATAGCCTAATCAATTTCAAGTCAAAGCTGGGTCCAAGAGTGATCTTTGGAGATTCCAGCTTTGGACAAACTGAAGGCTATGGAGACTTCAACAGTGGAGCTATCACTTTCAGAAAAGTGGCATATGTAAATGATCTCAAACATAACCTAATATCCATAAGTCAGTTATGTGATGCAGGTTATCAGGTTTGCTTTACTAATTCCAAATGTATTATTTCCTCAAATAACCAAACTGTTTTAACAGGTTGTAGACAAGGGAATATATACCTAGTAAACCTTAACTCTGCTAATTCAGAACAATGCTTATTCAATCAAGTTAGTAATAATAATATTCTTTGGCAAAAGAGACTAGGTCATGTTAACCTTAAGAACATCTCTAAGCTATCTAGGGACAATCTTGTCAGGGGATTGCCTTCTGGCCCCTACAAGAAGGAAAGCCTATGCAAGGCTTGTCAAGAAGGCAAGCAAACTAAAAATAGCTTTAAGTAAATTAGTAAGAGTGATTCACCTAAGATTCTGTACTTGCTACATATGGATCTCTTTGGACCCATTGTTGTACAAAGCTTAGGAGGGAAGTCTTACACTCTAGTTATTGTAGATGACTTCTCTAGATTCTCTTGGGTGTTCTTCTTGAGAAACAAGTCAGATAACTTTAAAGTCCTTACAGTCTTTCTTAAGAGCATAAGGATTGAGTATTCTACTCCAGTTGCATTGATCAGATGTGATCATGGTACTGAGTTTGAATCTCTTCCCAAGCAAAGGTTCTGTGAGGAGGAAGGTATCAGGCGTTGTTTCTCTGCTCCTAGAACTACTCAACAAAATGGGGTATGTTGGAACACCCTATTACTAATTTGGGTCAGGATCACTATGTCTCTAGTAAACCTATTTTTGACCTCCTGTATAGATCTAAAGGTCAATTAGAATTGAGTCTAAGAGTTAGTAGTTAAGTTTGGAAGCTGCCCTCAAGACCAAGGTTTTTCAGTTTGTAGACTAAGTCATTTCGTCGAGCTCAGTACGACGAGTCGTCGAACTCCAATCGACGATCATCTAGCTCAACTTCGACGGATCGTCGAACTCCATTCGACGATCGCTGAGCTCAACTTCAACAAATCGTCGAACTCCATTCGACGATCTTCTAGCTCAGTTCGACGATCTTGACTCCAGTGTTGATTCTCTATCTCTAAGCTCAGTTCGACAATAGTTGAGCTCAGATCGACGATCTCTGTTGTTGTATAAGTCTAAATCGCTGAGCTCAGTTCGACGATAGCAGAGCTCAGTTCGACGTTTTTCTGAAGAGTTAAAGGATTTTCAAGATTCAAATTCAGAACAGTTAAGGAGTTATTCAGCTATTAATTCAGAAGATTTTCTAGCCATTTTCATTTATTCTGGACCAAGTTTCAAGGGATTATCAAGGAATGTTTTTTTTGGACTTTCCCCCAGAGGACAAATGCAATTAAGGAAGTCATTTAATGACAGGCCAACGACTATTCTTGACAGAGGATCATTTTCTATTCAGAACCAGGGAATAAAACTCAAGATTTTTGAATCACACATAAGAGAATTCTGATAGCATCTGCAGAAAGTGCACAAGAAAAAGAAGAACTAAAAACATTCTCTGGAACAACATCTTTCTCAACACCAACTGTTCACAAGAGAAAAAGAGAAAGAGCTGTAGACATTCTCTATCTAAAAGAATTCATACAAGAACACACATCCAAGGAGATCAACCATCTGAAATCTTCAGATCTCTTATGATTCAAGTGTTCAAGGCCAACATCATTCAAAGACTCCAGACACATAACATTTCAGCTATTGCTGAAATCATCAATTGCTGGAGATCAATTTCTGAAGGCCTATCACCCTACAGCAAAGCTTCATTTCCTGAACATCCCAAGAACTCAGGGGGAGCTTTGACAATATCAAATCCACATAGTCTTCTCAGCTGCTCTGAGAAAGAGAAGACTTCCATCACTCTCTCATCCCCATCTCTGTAAAGGGTTTCTCAAACTCCCTTCAAAAGTTTGTGCTTGGTTTTTGAGCACCTTGTCAAAAGCTCATTGGTGGCAAGACACCTGATCAAAAAATCTGTTTTGGTTTTTGAGCACCTTATCAAAAGCTCATTGGTTCCCAGGACACCTGATCAACTCATCCTGCAGTGGATTCCTACCTAGGGTGGTAGAAGAGTGGATGTACCCAAGTTTAGGGGAACCACTATAGCTCCTTGTGTCTTCTGGCTTGCTTGTCTTTATTTTTGTTTCTGGCTGTGATTGTGCTGTGATTAGTTAGGATCTGTGATTAGTTTCTTTTGTAGGTTGCTTTGTGATTAGATAGTTTCTGTAATTAGATTTAATATTTGCTTCCCTGTTCACTCAGATTGCAACAATTGTTGCAAAAAGTTTTTAAGCACCATACTCTATTCACCCCCCTCTAGAGTATATCAGATCTAGCTGCACTTTCAATTGGTATCAAAGCGAGGTTGGTTAAATATAGCACATCTTGGTGGTTGCACAGGCTAACACCTGAACCCAAAGATTCCTAGTTAGATCTGTTTTCTTTTGATTTTATTGTTAGATTATTTTTTCACAAATCATGGCCCAAAACAAAGATTATGCTAGCACCAGACCTCTAATGTGCAATCTGTCCAAGTTTGCACTTTGGAAAGCAAGGATTAGATTATACATGAATTCTATTGACGAGGATATTTTTAACTCTATTTTGACAGTTTGTCCAAGACCTCCAGAGAACACAAGCACAAATGCTGTTCCACCTCCATTAGGAACAGATGCTGATATCAAGAAGTGGAAGGTAGCTAATGCAAAGGCTATGATATCTTAGCCCAGACCATGTCTGATGACATCTTTCAAAAGGTGGTTGAATGTAATTCAGCAAAGGAAATCTGGGATAAACTCTCTGAAATAGTCTCAGGCTCAGCTGATGAAAGAAAGGACAGGAGATCCCACCTCATATCCCAATATGAGAACTTCAAGAAGGGAGAAGCTGAGTCAGTTGGAGATATGTACAATAGACTAAGTATGATAGTAAGTGAACTCAGGACCTTGGATAAGGAGATATCACTGACTGAACTAAATGATAAAATCCTAATGTGCTTCCCAAGCACTTGGGATTCAAGGATCTAGCCAATCAAGGATGCCAGAAGTTTGAATGAGATTACAACAGAAGCTATTTTGGGCAAGCTCAAATCTTATGAGCAACTGCTCATTAAGAACAAGAAGAAGAGCAGAAGGCTGCCTCACCAGCCACAAGGAAAGAAAAGACAATAGCTTTCAAAGCAACTGAAGATCAGCCTGAAGATAAAATCACAGGCAATGATGAGCTTCTCAGTCTATTGGCCAAAAGATTTTACAAGATGGCCAGAAAGGACTTCAGAAAGAGATCATACAAGGAGCATGATAAGCCAAGGCATGATAAGTCAAATAATAAACATAATTCAGATGCAGAAGAGTCAGAGTCAGACTCAGAGACTCAACTTTAAGAGGACCAGGTAATCAATTCTTTTGATTTCAATTCAGAGGACTTTAAATCTGAGTTTAAAACATTATGTTTAGACTTACTAAAATCTGAGAAGGAAATTATTTCTCTTAGAAATCAATTGTCTAAACATAGTTCCTTAAAGTCAGAAAACCTCAATCTCTCTGAAGAGTTGGAGTGCTATAGGGAGCAGATAGCTTCACTGAAAGGTGAGCTATCAGAGGCCAAGAAGCTTGAAGAATCCCTTAATGGGAGAAGTATCAAGCTGATGGACATCACAAGCACAGTGAACTCCAGATTCAATAGTACACTGGGCTTGGGTGCTTCATCCAGCCAACCTATAGTTCTAACAACCCCAATCAAGTTTATTTCTGATAAAGGGAAAGGAGTTATAGAGGTAGCTAGGAAACATTCTAATCTGCCTAAGAAAACTAAGTTCCAGCAGAAATCGTCGAACGGAGCTCGACGATTGCCGAACGCAGATCGACGATCTCAGGCAAAATCGTCGAATTCAGGTCGATGATCTCTAATTCCTGAACTCCACCACAGTCGACCGTCGAACGGAGCTCGACGATCTGACCCAAGATCGTCGAACGTAGCTCCACGATCGTCGAACAGAGATCAGAGCTCAGGAAATTCCTTTAAGGGCAAATCAAAATCCAATCCTAGGGGTCCTTCATCCCAAAGCTTTAACCCTTATACTGAATGGATAATACCTCCAAGGATATATCATCCTAAAGGTTATAAGAGTCAACCTGGGATGTCTTTTATTTCTGAGTTTAAATGTTATCAACCTAGGCCCAAGGTAAACTAGGTCAAAAATAAGTGAATTGTTTTATGTGCAGGTGAAGACCTATCCAACATCAAACCAGCAATGGTACTTGGATAGTGGGTGCTCTAAGCACATGACAGGAAACAAGGACAACCTCACATCCTTTAAAGCCAAGCTTGGACCCAAAGTCATATTTGGTGATTCAAACTTTGGACAAACTAAAGGATATGGTGCAGTCCAGATTGGGACAGTGACATTTAAGAAGGTAGCCTATGTGGAAGGACTGAAGCACAATTTGATCAACATCAGTCAGCTATGTGATGAAGGCTAACAGGTGACTTTCAGCAAAGCTTTATGCAAGATCAAGTCAGAGGACAACACAACTGTGTTGACAGGTAAAAGGAAAGGTAACATCTATCTAGTAGATTTTCTTTCAACAGATGTAGACATTTACCTGTTTAATTCTGTCTGTAGACCAAATGTTTTATGGCATAAGAGACTAGGACACTTAAACCTTAGAACTATTGCTAGGCTATACAAGGACAACCTTGTTAGAGGACTACCTTCTGGCCCCTACAAGAAGGAAGGACTCTGCAGGGCTTGTCAATTAGGCAAGCAAACTAAAAACAGTTTCAAGTCACTTAATAAGAGTGATTCACCTAGGATCTTGTATCTGTTACACATGGATCTTTTTGGACCCATTACAGTACAAAGCCTAGGAGGGAAATCTTACACTTTAGTAGTTGTAGATGACTTCTCTAGATTCACATGGGTGTTCTTTCTGAGGAAGAAGTCTGATAACTTTAAGTGTTTGACAGAGTTTCTCAAATGTATACAGATTGAGTTCAATACTCACATTGCCCTGATCAGAAGTGATCATGGGACAGAGTTTGATTCTCTTCTTATGCAAGAGTTCTGTCAGAGTGAAGGGATCAGGCATACTTTCTCAGCTCCTAGAACTCCTCAACAAAATGGGGTAGCTGAAAGGAAAAATAGAACCCTTATTGAATCTGCCACTACATTGTTGTCAGATGCTCACCTTCCTCTATCTTTTTGGGCAGAGGCAGTGAACACCTCCAACTATGTGCTGAATAGAAGTTTAATACATAAACTAAAGGGAAAGACTCCCTATGAATTACTCAAAGGGAAGAAACCTAAAGTTGATTATTTTAGAATTTTTGGCTGCAATTATTATATACATAATAATGACAAGAGATATTTAGCAAAATTTCAAGCTAAAGCTGATGAAGGAGTGTTTCTGGGATACTCCATGATCAGTAAGGCTTATATGGTTTATAATAAATCATCTCTTAAAATTGAAAAATCTGTTCACATATCATTTGATGAATCTAACATGTCTTTCAAGGAGAAGAACACTTCTACCATAGAACCTTTGCAGGTACATTCTCTTGCTGAAGATTTGAACAAGTTACAGGTTACTCAAAAAGAGGAAAGCAGTGAAGATGAAGAAAGCATTAAATATATTGAAGAGAAATAACTTGAAGAACCAGTTGTTGTACCACAAGAGGAAACAACAACACAGGTTGGTGAACAATCAACACGCCCTGTTGATTTAGTAACATCAAGAGACCATCCAATTTCCCAAATAATTGGAGACATCTCAGCTGGTGTGCAAACCAGAAATCAGGTCAACCAAAACCTGTTGCACACTTGCTTCCTATCTCAAATTGAACCTCAATCCATTCAAGATGTAGAGCAAGATCCACACTGGATCATTATAATGCAAGAAGAGTTGCATCAATTTGAAAGGAACAAAGTTTGGGAACTTGTACCAAAGCCTAAGGATCACTCCATTGTTGGAACAAAGTGGGTGTTCAGAAACAAATTGGATGATCAAGGAGTAATTGTAAGGAACAAGGCAAGGCTAGTTGCTCAAGGATACTCTCAAGAAGAAGGAATAGACTATGACCAGACTTTTGCACCAGTTGCAAGATTGGAAGCCATCAGAATCTTCTTAGCTTATGCAGCACACAAAGGCTTCAATGTATATCAGATGGATGTAAAGAGTGCATTTCTCAATGGAGACATCAAAGAAGAAGTCTATGTCAGACAACCTCCAGTTTTTATCTCTCCAACTTATCCTGATTATGTTTTCAAGTTGAACAAAGCATTATATGGTCTCAAGCAAGCTCCTAGAGCATGGTATGAGACCCTAGCATGCTTCCTTCTGGAAAATGAAATTATAAGGGGTAGAGTGGACCAAACTCTTTTCATTAGAACCCATAAGTCTCATACCCTACTAGTACAGATTTATGTAGATGATATTATTTTTGGCTCTACTGATTCAAAATTGTGCAGAAGGTTCTCCAACCTAATGCATTCTAAATTTGAAATGAGTAGCATGGGTGAGCTATCCTGCTTCCTAGGATTGCAAGTCAAACAACATGCTGAAGGCATCTTCATTTCTCAAACCAAGTATGCAAATGAATTGGTCAAGAAATTTGGTATGTCTGAAGCATCTTGCATGAAAACACCCATGCCTACTAATGTTGTATTGGATGCTGATGAACATGGGAAACCTATTGATCAGACAACATATAGAGCAATGATTGGCTCTTTACTGTACCTTATAGCTAGTAGACCAGATATAATGTTTGCTACATGTATATGTGCTAGATTCCAAGTAAGCCCTAGAGAGTCACACCTAATATTAGTAAAAAGGATTCTCAGGTATGTTAAAAGTTGTCCAAATCTAGGCCTCTGGTATCCAAAAGATTCAGCATTTGAATTAACTGGATTTTCTGATGTTGATTATGCTGGATGCAGAATTGACAGGAAAAGCACCAGTGGAACTTGTCAGTTCCTTGGTGACAGACTTGTCTCTTGATTTTGCAAGAAACAAACTTCTGTGTCAACTTCAACTGCTGAAGCTGAATATATGGCTGCAGGAAGTTGTTGTTCACAAATATTGTGGATTCAAAACCAACTCCTACACTATGGCTACAACTTAGAGAAGTCTAAAATCTTCTGTGATAACACCAGTGCTATTTCTATAGCTCAAAATCCAGTCCTCCATAGTAGGACAAAACACATAGAAATTAGGCATCACTTCTTAAGAGATAATGTTGAGAAGAATAAAATTGAACTTCAATATATCCCCACCGATTTACAAAGGGGAGATATTTTCACCAAACCCTTGGATGAAAAGAAACACACCTTCTTCCTAAATCAGTTAGGAATGTTAGATGGAGGAAGTCTATAATAATATCCAAGATTTTAAAACTTTAAAATTGACCAAGACTAGGCAAACATCTTGATTTTTCTAAGTGTCTAGAGTGTCTTTCTGGTCTCTGAACTGCGCTCGACGATTTTCCCCCAGATCGCCGAACGGAGATCGACGATTTCCGAAATCATCGACCTGAGTTCAGCGCTTCTCAGATAGTATGAACTATCTCTTCCGGTCAACGATCATCGAACGGCGCTCGACGATTTTGTTCCCTGAACTATCGTCGAACGGAGCTCGACGCTCTCCAATATCGTCGAACGGAGATCGACGATATTGAAGACCTTTCAGATTCCTTTAGAAGCCCCGATCGTCGAACTGAGTTCAACGATCTTTCCTTTTCTGCGTCGAACCCTAATATAAAATTCATTTTTCGGCCGTCGTTCTCCTTTTGCGCTTTCAATCTCTCTGCAAAAATCTCTCTTTCCCTCCAAACACCTCTACACTTGGTCATTTTGTTTGTTGATTTTTGCAGGTAACCATGGCCGTCTCTGTTGCTGTTCTAGCCGCAATGAAATTCGATGCCGGATTTGATATTGACATGGAGTCCTTCAGCACTACTGATCAGGTTTTTCAGGACATTCTGGAACTGTTCAAGGAGCAGAAGCTTGTTACCATCATGTCGACAAGAATCAAATTAGCTGCTGATGAGATTATGGAGTGGGTGTACACTGCCCACAACCAGGACCAAAACACAGTGGTTGGTTCAATTTCTGGAACCCAGGTACCCTTGACTCCTGCTATTCTGACAGAGGTTTTTGAATTAAGTTCTGGAAGATATTCTGCTGAGTTATCTGGAGAGGAATTTTCTGAGTTACTTGCAAGAATGGGTCACTCTGATGCTAACCCTAGCAAGCTGCTGAAGAAGAACCTAACTGTGGAATATAGATTTTTGGCTCATGTCGTGGGAAAGGTTCTGCTGGCCAAGCATTCAGCATATAATACTATCTCTAGGTATCAGCTGTGCTTGATGGGAGCCATTGTGGATAAGAAGCAATTGAACTGGGGAGAGGTCTTCTTTGACCTGATTAAGAAGAAGATAAACAAGAACTTTGTGAACTATGGGAGGATCCTAGGGATCTTTCTTCACAACAGATGCCCTGCATTGCTAATCTCTTCTGGGATGCATATTAATGCTTCAAAAAGGCTGTCTTGTGCCCTCTTTGGCAAATGGGACAGGCAGATAGTGAAGCCTAGCAGGCCTTCTACAAGCACAACTTCAGGCACAAGGACTGTAACAGTCATTTCCCCTCAAGTCTCTGCCCCTGCATATGACTTGCCTGCTGATGCTTCTCCTCCTCATCCTATTCCATCCCTTCCAGTTCCATCCACCATTCCAATTTCATCCACTATCATCATCTCCAGCCCATCTCCAACATTTATTCCATCTCCAATTCCTACTCTTCCAATACTAGAAGAAATCTTCCACCCATTACACCACTACCCTCAACCAGACATTGACACATCATCCAACATTCCCTCTTTCAATCTTCTAGATGATTCCTTCATGAATGATTCACCTTCATCTCCTCCTGATCTACCCTCCTCCTCTACTTCATATCAACAGCTTCTACAAGACATTATTGATCAACCCTCATTCACACCCTCTATCTCCATTCCACTGTCTTCCATCTCCACAATCCCCACACCTCAACCTTAAATTCTACCATCCACCAGCTCTCCATCACCATCACCAGTTGCTCCACCATCTCTCTCTACCTCTGCTCCAGTCCCTACTGAGCAAGTAGATATTCCAGCCCTAGCTCACCAACTGTATGAACTGATAGCTCCCATGCTCTCACTTCTACTGGAGACCTCCTTGGCTCCATTACTTCAGTCAGTTGCAGAACTTTCTGCCAGGCTATCTTCTCTCATTCCTCAGGCAATCCCTTCATCAGTGTGCCTTGATCCAGCATTCTCTGAATCTAGGCAGGGGGAGATGCCTAATGAAGTGGTGAGATTGCCTGCTGCTGCTATTTCTTCAGCTCCTGCTGCTACTGCTGTTACTCTGGCTCCAGTTTCAACTCCTCAAGTTGTTGTCTTTTCAGTAGACCTCAGGTCCCTGCTCTCAGATTTTGATTCCATTTATTTCAGTTGTCTTCTAGAGAAAGTTGTAGTCCAGCCATCAGAGGATCTTTCCAAGGCCATTGTGCCCTTCTCCAGCTGTGATTCCAGCTTAGTTAGCTCCTATATATCCTCCATATATACTGCTGAGCCTTCTGGTTCTAGTGATGCTGCTGCTACTCCTGCTGAAAATATTGTTGCTGAATCTGTTGCTGCTGCTGTCAGTGATGATGCTGCTGATGTTCCAGTTTCTGATGATATACATATGACAGAGGCATATGATTTTGAGCCTGCTGCTATTGCTGATGCTGAAAATATTATATCAGAAAGTAGTGTATCTGAAAAAGTTTTATCTGAATCTGTTGCTGCTCCAGTTACTGCTGATATTACTGCTGCTATATCTTCTGCAAGTATTGCTCTAGAAAGCTCTGTATCTGTTGTTGCTACTGCTACTGCTACAACTTCTGTTGCTACTAGTGCTGTATCTGCTGCTGTCACCACTGCTACTTCATCTGCTCCAACCCAACTTCAGAAAGATTATTTGAAAAAGATTGATGCCTTATATGATGAGCAAAGCTCTGAAAGTGATGAATTCAGGACTGATTCTGATGATTCTTCTGCCACCATAGCCAGGAAAAGAAAGACAAGGAGCAAAGCTATGAAAAGGGTGCCTCCAGCCAAAGTCAAGGACACTAATGATATTCCCTACTACATTCTTCATGACTGCCCCATTACTGAGCATTGGATGCAGTATTCCAAGAACCAATTGAAAGCCATGAAGAAGAAGAGGAAATATGAGAAAGGATCTTCTCAGTTTCATCATCCTCATCCTCCTCCACCACCTCCTCCTGATGCAGGTGCAGGTGGAAGCTCAGCTACTCAACCCTCTGCTAGAAGCCAAACCCCCTACCAGCCTCATGCCAGATCTCAATATAGGGGAAGCCAGTCCAGAGGTTCTCAATCTAGAAGAGGAAGTTACAGAGGAAGCCAAAGGGAATTCCAAGTCTACTCAAAAGGCTATTCAAGGAAACATCCATACTCTAGGGAAGGACAAGCTTCATCGGATACAACTTCGGGTCCTTTTCCCTACAAGTTAAAAGAAGTAGTCTCATCCAGAGCTCCTCAAGATAATCCATCCAATAGATATGAGCCTCTAGTGCCCTTTGAAGATCCAGAAAATAACCCTACTTCTTGGACTGCCAGGATGAAAGAGTTAGCTGCCCTGGATCAGATCAAGAAAGCCAAAGAGCAAGGCAAGGACACCTCAAGCTTTACTACCCTATCTGAACAAATAAAGAAAGAACTGGAAAGATATGCTTCAAGCAAATTCTTTGATTCTGAAAGATATATGGAGCTACATCCTGAAGCTGTGGTCCCCAGGCCCAAACAACAAACTTCCTTAGGTGCAGCTGATGACAGAAGGTCAAAGAAGGAAGCTCTTAATCCTAATAGAGAAATTAAACTTATAAAGAGCAAGGAGAAAGAATAATTCTGTAAGCTGACAATTGTTCTGACTTCTGATTTCTGTCTGGGATAATATATCTGTGATTCTGCTTGTTGATTGTTTATTGTTGATGTATATTGTTGTTCTTTTAATTTTTCCAAGTTCTGTAAATAGTAATCCTAACCCAAATAGGGGGAGATTGTTGGAACACCCTATTACTAATTTGGGTCAGGATCACTATGTCTCTAGGAAACCTATTTTTGACCTCTTATATAGATCTAAAGGTCAATTAGAATTGAGTCTAAGGGTTAGTAGTTAAGTTTGGAAGCTGCCCTCAAGACCAAGGTTTTTCAGTTTGTAGACTAAGTCATTTCGTCGAGCTCAGTACGACTAGTCGTCGAACTCCAATCGACGATCGTCTAGCTTAACTTCGACGGATCGTCGAACTCCATTCGACGATCGCTGAGCTCAACTTCAACAAATCGTCGAACTCCATTCGACGATCTTCGAGCTCAGTTCGACGATCTTGACTCCAGTGTTGATTCTCTATCTCTGAGCTCAGTTCGACGATAGTTGAGCTCAGATCGACGATCTCTGTTGTTGTATAAGTCCAAATCGCTGAGCTCAGTTCGACGATAGCAGAGCTCAGTTCGACGTTTTTCTGAAGAGTTAAAGGATTTTCAAGATTCAAATTCAGAACAGTTAAGGAGTTATTCAGCAATTAATTCAGAAGATTTTCTAGCCGTTTTCATTTATTCTGGACCAAGTTTCAAGGGATTATCAAGGAATGTTTCTTTGGACTTTCCCCCAGAATACAATTGCAATTAAGGAAGTCATTTAATGACAGGCCAATGACTATTCTTGACAGAGGATCATTTTCTATTCAGAACCAGGGAATAAAACTCAAGATTTTTGAATCACACATAAGAGAATTCTGATAGCATCTGCAGAAAGTGCACAAGAAAAAGAAGAACTAAAACATTCTCTAGAACAACATCTTTCTTAACACCAACTGTTCACAAGAGAAAAAAGAGAAAGAGCTGTAGACATTCTCTGTCTAAAAGAATTCATACAAGAACACACATCCAAGGAGATCAACCATCTGAAATCTTCAGATCTCTTGTGATTCAAGTGTTCAAGGCCAACATCATTCAAAGACTCCAGACACCTAACATTTCAGCTGTTGCTGAAATCATCAATTGCTGGAGATCAATTTCTGAAGGTCTATCACCCTACAACAAAGCTTCATTTCCTGAACATCTCAAGAACTCAGGGGGAGCTTTGACAACATCAAATCCACATAGTCTTTTCAACTGCTCTGAGAAAGAGAAGACTTCCATCACTCTCTCATCCCCATCTCTGTAAAGGGTTTCTCAAACTCCCTTCAAAAGTTTGTGCTTGGTTTTTGAGCACCTTGTCAAAAGCTCATTGGTGGCAAGACACCTGATCAAAAAATCTGATTTGGTTTTTGAGCACCTTATCAAAAGCTCATTGGTTCCCAGGACACCTGATCAACTCATCCTGCAGTGGATTCCTACCTAGGGTGGTAGAAGAGTGGATGTACCCAAGTTTAGGGGAACCACTATAGCTCCTTGTGTCTTCTGGCTTGCTTGTCTTTATTTTTGTTTCTGGCTATGATTGTTCTGTGATTAGTTAGGATCTGTGATTAGTTTCTTTTGTAGGTTGCTTTGTGATTAGATAGTTTCTGTAATTAGATTTAATATTTGCTTCCCTGTTCACTCAGATTGCAACAATTGTTGCAAAAAGTTTTTAAGCACCATACTCTATTCACCCCCCATCTAGAGTATATCAGATCTAGCTGCACTTTCAGGGTAGCAGAAAAGAAAAACAGAACCCTCATTGAATCTGCAGGAACATTACTTGCAGATGCACACATGCCTCTATACTTTTGGGCAGAGTCTATGAGCACAACAAACTATGTGTTGAATAGAAGTTTGATACACAAACTTAAGCGTAAGACCCCCTATGAATTACTCAAAGGGAAGAAACCTAAAATTGATTACTTTAGAATTTTTGGGTGTAGATGTTTCATTCATAATAATAATAAGAAACACATTAGAAAATTTGAACATAAAGCTACAGAGGGAATTTTTCTTGGATATTCCCAAGTTAGCAAGGCTTATAGGGTTTTCAATAAATCATCCCTAAGAATGGAAGAATCTGTATGTATTTCTTTTGATGAAGCTAACATGTATTATAAGGAGAAGGATTCTTCTACCTCAGATATTTTGTAGGTACCTCACTTGTGTGAGAAATTGGGTGAGTTAAACCCTACACAAGAGGTTATATCACATCCTCCTCCACAAGTTGATGAAGACAGTGAAGAAGAATATTTGGAAGTGGAACTTCCTTCAACAGCAGACATTATTCCACAAGAGGAATTAACTCCAAATATTATTGCTGAACTAACTCCACCCACTGACCTTGTCACACTAAGGGATCTCCCTAGATCTTAAGTGATTGGGGACATGTGAGTAGGTGTACATACAAGACATCAACTCAACCAAGATGTGATGCGTGCCTATTTTATCTCTCAAGTTGAGCCTCAATCCATAAATTATGCTAAGCAAGATCCCCACTAGATTATTACAATGAAAGATGAGCTCAATCAATTTTAGAGATGCAGAGTTTGGGACTTTATTCCAAGGCTCAAAGTCTATCCAGTAATTGGAACCAAGTGGGTATTCAGAAACAAACTTGATGTCCATGGTGTAATTGTGAGAAACAAGGCTAGGCTTTTTGCTCAAGACTATAGGAAAGAAGAAGGCATTGACTATGATCAAACCTTTGCTCCTATTATAAGGCTAGAAGCAATCAGGATTTTTCGTGCATATGTTGCCTACAAGAAGTTTAAAGTCTATCAAATGGATGTCAAGAGTGCCTTTCTGAATGGAGAACTTAAAGAAGAGGTTTATGTTGAACAACCTCCAAGTTTCATCTCTCCAACTTATCCTTCATATGTCTTTAGATTGCATAAAGCTCTTTATGGTTTAAAGCAAGCTCCAAGAGCTTGGTATGAGACCTTAGCTAGCTTCTTGATAGAGCATAAATTTACTAGATGCATTGTAGATAGGACATTATTCACTAGGCACCATAAGGATCAAATATTATTAGTACAAATTTATGTAGATGATATTAAATTTGGGACTATAGATTCCAAACTATGCAAAAGGTTCTCTGAACTCGTGCATTCAAAGTTTGAAATGAGTAGCATGTGTGAGCTCTCCTACTTCCTTGGTCTCCAAGTGAAGTAGCTACCTGATGGCATCTTCATATCCTAGGCTAAGTATGATAAAGAGCTTCTCAAAAAGTTTGGGATGGCTGATGCCTCAACAAAGAAAACATTCATGGCCATTAATGCTATAATAGACTCTGATGAACATGGGAAACCTGTTGATTAAAAATTATATAGGGGCATTGTTGGATGCCTACTATACCTTACAGCAAGCAGACCTGACATAATGTTTACTACATGTCTTTATGCTAGGTTCCAAGTGAACCCTAAATAATATCATCTAGTTTTTCTTAAAAAAAATTTGAGATATATAAAGAGTTGTCCTAGTCTAGGACTCTGGTATCCTACTGAGTCAGAGTTTGAGTTAATTGGATACTCAGATGCTGACTTTACTGGATGCAGAGTAGACAGAAAAAGTACCTTAGGAACATGTCAGTTCCTTCGTATGTGATTAGTTTCATGGTTTAGTAAGAAGCAGTCATCTATGTCTACATCAACTGCTGAAGCAGAATATATAGCTGCTGGCAGTTGCTGTTCCCAGATGTTGTGGATTCAGAACCAAATCCTGGACTATGAGTTCAACTTAAATAATTCAACTCTATTATATGACAACACAAGTGCTATATCCATAGCACAAAATCCAGTCCATCACAGTAGGACCAAGCATATAGACATTAGGCATCATTTCATAAGAGAGTGTGTAGACAAAAATAAAATTAATCTTGTCTATATCTATACAAATTTACAAAGGGCGGATATCTTCACCAAACCTTTGGATAAGAGGCATCATCTGTTCTTCATAAATCAGCTTGGTATGATAAATGGAGAAGACTTAATTTGATTTCTGTCTATGGTCGACAAATTTTTCAAAGATCGTCAAACGGAGATCGACGAACAGAGAAAAGTTTTAGAGAAATCATCGAACAGAGTTCGACGAACTCACTGTCCTATTTTTTTCGAATGGAGATCGCCGAATTTGCTTCAGAAAACTTTCGTCAAACGAAGCTCTACGAAATGTTTTCACATCTTCTGACAGAGATTGACGAATTCTTTTGGCCATCAAATATTTCGTCGACCTCAGCTCGAAGAATTATCAATTTCTCGCCGAACGGAGTTTGTTGATTCATATTCTGAAATAAACCTTATATCTAGGTTTTTCTTCAACCTCTGTCTCGCGCTTTCAGTTCCCTTTGCACTTGATCTCTATTTTTCTCTTGCAGGTGCATTTATGGCGATCCCAGCAAGCGCTCTCTCTTCCATGAAATTTGATATGGGTTTTGACATCAACTTCTAGTCGTTCCAACATTCTGATCCCATCTTCCTGGAAATTCTGAAATTATTTGAAGATCAACATTTGAAGTATCTGATGACCACAAGAATAAAGATAGCTGGAACAAAAATAAGAGAATGGGTTTACACCTCCTCCTCCCCAGATGATAACACCATGACAGGAACTATATCGGGTAATGAAATATCTCTTACCACCACCGTCTTAATAGATATTTTCAGATTAGTTAATGGTGAAGAAGATTTAGAGATTGATAGTGATGAATTTGATGAGATGTTGAATAAGATGGGTTATTCTGGAGCCACACCCAACAAACTGCTAAAGAAACATTTGTCTGTTGAATACACGTTTCTAGTAGATGTCATTGGCAAGGTACTACTGGAAAAACACACTGTTGGATCTTTCGGCGCCCTTAGAGGGGGGGGGGGAGGGGGGAATAAGGGTTCTTTTAATTTTTCTTAAAAATTAAGCAAAATTTACTAGATGAAAAACAATAATATAATTGAAGAGTGCAAATGTGTACTAGCTAAAAACAATAATGATATATTTCAAAAGAGATAAAATGAATACAAAGTGTCTCCATAGAGCTAGAGACAAAGGCTCATGAAATAATTAATTTGCTAGTGTTTTTGCTGGTTCTTCTACCAAGAACCGACAGTCTAAACCGTATCTCTTCCTAGATCTTGCTACTAGCCTCCCCCTAGATCTAACCACGATCTAGATGCTGTGCACAAGGTAATGATTTCTCCCTAAGTCACACAAGGACTTGGACGCCACTCACAAGGTGACGATTCTCTCCTAAGCCACACAAGTACCTAGACGCCACGCAAAAGGCGACAAATTCTCTACCAATTACAATGAGAAAATAATTAAAATAAGGACAAAAACAAAATGAACAATTTAGGCTAGACATTCCCTTCAAACAATGTGCTAAAGATGCCGACGAATCCTTGATTGAGTTGCTTCAAATGCTGCGAACGTGCAGTCAATATTTCGTGCTTTTGTCCTTCTTGAGAGTATGGAGTATCTCTGAATTCTGGAGCTCTCTGAATCATCTATGCAAGAAAGTACACTCCAGATAATGAAATTCGTGATTTCCTCAAGAAATGAAAGGTTTTTATAATCTGGCGATATCGCTGGGCGATACTGGGTATCGCCACCTAGCGATATCGGTAACCGCTTCCACGTGTCCCACGAACTCCTCATTTTCGCATCGCACAAATGTTCAGCGCCGAATCGTGCACTATCGCCGAGCAATACCGGATATTGACGTCTGGCGATAGCGAAATAATGGAAGCTACGTTTTCATCGAGCGTCGAGCGGAAATGCGTCGAGTGGCGCTATCGCCTGTCGGCGATACTCAATATCGCCTGGTGATATCTCCCGAGCTCAATTCTGATCCGATTCAGCACCAAAATGATATTAGATATAGCCCTGTGTTATCTGCACACCAAAAACACCCAAATATCAAATACAAACAAGATTTGTTGTTAGCAAACCAGGAAGCGTGGAATGCATGATCCAACAATCTCCCCCTTTTGATAATAACAAATCCATTAAGAAAGAAATCATGAATGTTAAAAAGGGCCACCGAATTTGAGTATCAAGACGAAGCATGTGTATGTGCACAAATTACTCCTTTATGAAACACTCCCCCTACATGTGATCTCCTCTTAAATGGAAGCATAGTTAAATTCGTTAAGTTTAATGAAATATGTGAAATTTAATGTTTCCATGTTTTCATATGTGAAAAGGCTTCGGTGAATGATTTCCTTTGTAAATTTTCTCCCCCTTTGGTATTGTCAAAAGATAGCGAAGAGTGTGGCGGAAACGAAAGATGGAAAAACACAAAAGAGAGACTCACAGAGGATAGGTGAGCAATGTAGACTAAAGGAAGAAATGAGTAAACACTAACTTTGGCAACGTTCAGCTAACTATATCACAAACACATAAACTAGTGAATAATAGTTGGGAAAAAGTTCTTAGTCCAATTCTCATAAGAAGAACATTTAGAGAGGATAATCTTGTGTACATGTGATATGGTGTCAGAAATACTGATGCCGAGTGTTACAAATACATGAACACGAGAATGTTAAAAAATAACATAACATAGAGTTGGACATGCGGAGCTATACTCATACCCAAGAGGTTAGAGCACACAATAAGGAAATTATCCATGTAAAGATTTGCACAAGACACTTTACAATTCTTGCCAAGGTGCTCAACCTCACAATGCTTATGAAGACTTATCAGGAGGGTAAGTAGTGTTTGGTGGAGGTTCCTTGTCAGTCCTTTATTATTTAATTTTTTTTGTGTGAAACATATCACCAAAGGTTTGTACTTTTGGGATTATACACTTTGGTTAATCACATGTTTTTTTCTTTGGCTAAACAAAGGAGTCTGAATTTACTTGTAAGTGCATACAGAATAATTTAATATTAGGGTGCACTGTACCAATCTCGGATAAAGCAGGAGCAGAAAACATGCAACACTAGCGGTTATGGTAGAACATTCACAATTCACATGTTGTAAGATGGATGCATACGATGATTTGCACAACCGTGAGTGAAATAACATTATCATAACTAAAAGATTTATCATACTTAGAGGCATGCGAAAACAATTTCACGAGTTTAAAAATACTAGTAAGTAAGTATGTAGAACGGATATAAGAATGGTGAACTAGAGAACCAAGTTATTAGAAAACTCAAAAAAAAACATTACACCTAGCCTAAATCTGAGTCAGGAAGATAATTTGAAGAAATAGCAAAACGTCACTATCGCCGGGTGATACCGGGTATCGTCGGTCGGCGATAGTGTAAAAAAGGATAAAACAGGCTCAGTCAGTTAAAGGCAGCAAACCAAACATTTTTCCTGAAGCCAGGTTTTGTTATCCTTTTTTTGGCTTGCGATGGTAATCTATTAATTTGAAAGGTCTAGAATTCCTAGTTCTAATCATAATAATGAAAACGGGAATCTGGAAGTGGTTTCATGAAAATATCCGCAAGCTGTGAATCAGTGCTTATAAAATTGACATTGATCGTATTTTGTTTTATGTGGTCTCTTATGAAATGGTGACGTACATCAATGTGTTTAGACCTAGAATGATGAACTGGATTATATGTTAAGTCAAATGCACTTTTATTATCACACTTCAATTCAATTATTTCATGAACTATTCCAAAATTTTCTAAAGTTTGCTTCATCCATAAAGCTTGTGCACAACAACTGCCTAGTGTCATGTACTCGACCTCAGTGGTGGATAGGGCAACAGAATTTTGTTTCCTACTCAACCACAAGATAAGTGAAAGGCCAAGAAAGTGACAGGTTCAACTGGTGCTTTTACGATCTAAGGAACAACCAGCATAATCAGAATTAGAAAAGCCATATAATATAAATGTATCGTTATGAGGATACTACAAACCTAATTTAGATGTGCCAATAAGATATCTAAAAATGCGTTTAACTATTTTTAAATGAGACTCTTTGGGATTAGCTTGAAATCTAGCGCATAAACATATAGCAAACATAATGTCAGTCCTAGAGCCAGTCAAATACAATAGTGATCCTATCATTCCTCTATAAAGTGTTTGACCTATGGATATTCCACTTTCATCTTTTCCTAACTTTAATGAGACACTCATGGGGGTATTTGCTTGTTTTAGATTTTCAAACCCAAATCTTTTTAAAATATCATGAATATATTTAGATTGATAAATAAAAATTCCATCATGCTTTTGAGTAATTTGAAAACCAAGAAAATAAGTGAGTTCGCCTACCATGCTCATTTCAAATTAATTCTTCATAATTTCAATAACACTATCACATAATTTTTCATTTGTGGATCGAAAAAAAATATCATCAACATATATTTGTAAAACGATAAGATCATCATTGATATGTTTAACAAATAAAGTACAATCAACACTACCCATTTTGTAATAATTCTTTAGTAAATAAATAGTCAATCTATTATACCATGCTCGGGGTGCTTGTTTCAAACCATAAAGGGTTTTTTCTAATTTAAAAACATGATCAGGAAATCTAACATCAACAAAGCCTAGAGGTTGTTCTACATAAACCTCCTCCTTAATATACCCGTTAAGAAAAGCAATTTTAACATCCATTTGAAATAATTTAAACTTCTTAAAACTAGCAAATGCAAGAAATATTCGAACTTCTTCTAAACGTGCTACGGGTGCAAAAGTTTCATCAAAATCTATTCCTTCTATTTGTGAATAATATTTTGCTATAATTCTAGCTTTGTTCCTAGTGACCCTAGATTCACTATCTAGTTTATTTTTAAAAATCCACGTGACCCCTACAATAGGATGATTTGATAGTTTTTCTACTAACTTCCAAATCTTATTGTGTTCAAATTGATTAAGCTCATCATTCATAGCTGAAAACCAAGAATTATCATTTAAAGTAGCTTCAATGCTTTTAGGTTCTATATCAAAAATAAAGCACATATTCGAAAATAACTCACGTACGGATGAACAAGTACTTACCCCTCTTGATGGTTCTCCAATAACCAAATCTTGGGGATAATCTTTAAAGAATTTTAGTTCGCTTGGAGGCATATATCCTTGCACTTCTTCTTCTTCTTCTTCTTGTTCGACTCCTTTTTCTTCATCTTTGTCTCCAAGGTTTTCATCATCATCCACCCTTTGTAGAGGGGAGAACTCTTCATCTTTCCTGTATTATTAGCTTCTACACAAGGGAAAAACTCATCAAATTTAACATGTATCGATTCTTCAACCATTTTAGTCCTCTTATTGTAAACTATATAAGCTTTACTTGTTGAAGAATAATCAGTAAAAATGCCTTCATCACACTTTTCATCAAATTTGCCTAAATTATCCTTAGTGTTCAAAACAAAACATTTACAACCCAAAACTTTAAAATAAGACACATTTAGTTTCTTCTGAAAATATAACTCATAAGGTGTTAATTTTAAAAGAGGTCGAAGCATAACACGATTAATAACATAACAAGCAGTACTAACAGCTTCGGCCCAAAATGATTGAGGTAATTTGTATTCAGATAGCATAGTGCGAGCTTGTTCTTGCAAAGTTCTATTTTTCCTTTCTACCGCACCATTTTGTTGAGGCGTACGAGGAGCGGAAAATTCATGTTTAATTCCTAACTCATTGCAAAAAAGAAACAAATTTTTCATTATCAAATTCACTTCCATAATCTGAATGAATGCATTTTATTTTTAACTCTATTTTGTTTTGAACACGTAAATATAATTTCGAAAATTATAAAAACGCATCAGATTTAGATGATAAGAAAATTGTCTAACTAAAGCGAGAGAAATCATCAATCAAAAGAAAAGTATACTCTCTACCACCAAGACTTAGTGTATTAATAGGACCAAACAAATCCATATGTATCAATTCTAGAGGCCTAGTGCTGGAAACGACACTTTTGCTTTTAAAAGAAGACTTAATAAATTTTCCTTTTTGACATGGTGAACATAAAGATGATAAATTTCCATGCAAAAAGGTAAACATTTAACAAGTTTATTTTGAGACAATTTTATGATTAGCTAGGAACTAGAATGTCCAAAAAGTGTATGCCACAAATCTAACTCCTCATTTTTAGAAATAAAATACTTTAATGAAGAATGTGACAAATCATTAAATCTAATCATGTAAACATTCTGAAATCTAGGAGCTATAATAATAATATCATTTGTTTTAGAGTTAATAATTTTGCATAAGTTTGAAGATGAGTCAAACAAGATGTTTAAACCAATATCACATAACTGACATATCAAAATTAAATTATGCTTCAAACCTTTAACATACAAAACATTTGAAATAGTAAATGATTTGTTACCTACTACTCCAATGCAGATGATTTTCCTTTCCCATTGTCGCCAAAAGTAACCACTCCTCCTTTCTTCATCTCCATGTTAACAAACTTTGATTTATTGCCCGTCATGTGCTTGGAACACCTTGAGTCCAAGTACCACAAGTCTTCTTTGTCCTTAGCTTGCCAACACACCTAGAAAGAGGATGAGAGTAAAGATCCGGCTACCCAAGTGGTTCCTCCCATAGAATAGGTGGAAGCCTTAGGCACCCAGATTTGTTTGACTGAGCAGTATCCCGTCTTCTTTCAAGTATGTGTCGTGTGACCAAACTTATAACATTTGGCACACTTGATGAAAGAAGTTGACGGGCTTTTTAAAGTAATTTTTGACCCTTTGCTGGAAGCTACAGGTACAGGAGGTTTATTGTATTTAATCTGAAAATTAGATTACCTGGAATTTTTCATATCGCCGGCGACAGTGGATGTCGCCGGGAGATAGTGTTCAGGAGAGTATCCAAGTCCGAATTTTTCAGAACCATAGTACTGGTTTCCCAAAATCATATTTAGAGATTTTTGGCCCACTCCAAATTTATTAGTGTCCATTTCTAAATTACGGACTTGTCCCCTTAATACATTATTTTCGGTAACTATGGTGCCACAACGATTTGCGAAGGAAATTCCTGCTGCCTTCCACTTGATATTGAGAAAACTTTAGAGATCTCTCTAAGGCCTCTTTCTCTTTTGTAAGAGTTTCAACCCCAGTCTGAGTCTTAGAGAGATCTTTCTCAAGCTTTACTATCTTTGTCAAGGAGGGAAAATCCTCTTGACAAGTCTCTTTCTCCTTTCAAAGTATTTTTACTTCATTTTTTAGTTTTTTATTTTCAGATTTAAGCAATTCATTTTCATGCAGTTTTTTGTCTAAATACTTGCAAGTTCTCAAAAATTCAGAATACAAATCATCATAGGTTTTAGGAGTTACCTCAGTATTGCTCTGGACACTACTTCCTTCATCATAAGATGAAGCGCTCTTTCCCATCAAGCACATGTTGGCCTCCTCTTCAGTTTCTGACCCTGAACTACTTGATTCCTTAGAAGGGGCTTTATCCCATGTTTCAGCCTTTAGAACTTTCTTCTTATCTTTCTTTCTGTGTCGCTTCTCCTTCAGCTCTTTCAGATACTTTGGGCACTTGCTCTTTATGTGGCCAATCTTCCTGCAATGATAGCACTCAGGTGGTGGTCTATCTTCATCATCCTCTCCTTTAGCTTGGGCTTTTCCTTTCCTATTCCCAGGTTCTTGCCTCTTGAAAGAATTTCTTCTTTCAGGATTTCTCATGAATCTCCTAAATTTCTTCACAAACAAGCTCTCTTCATCTTCATCATCACTTTCATCAGACTCGCTTTCCTTTTCCTTCTTGGACTTCAATGCCAAAGCTTTATTTCTTGGCTCCAAGTTATACTCTTGTTGTTGAATCCTCAACTCTACTTCATGGGTTTTTAAGTTGCTTATCAGATTCTCAATTTGGAGAGACTTTAGATCGTGTGAATCCGAGATGGCAGTCACTTTTGGATTAAAATTCAGGGGAAGAGATCAAGTATTTTCCACACCAAATCTCAATTTGAGAAATTCTTCCCTAGAATTCTTGAGTCATTTACTATCTTGCTAAACCTTGTGTACATGGAGTCTACGTCCTCATCAACCTCCATTTTGAACTTCTCAAACTCTGATTCTAGCTGGAAAAGCTTTGAGTCCTTTACCTGCGATATTCCTTCATGAGTAACTTCAAGTAGATTCCAAATACCATATACAGTATCACATGCAGAAACACGGTTAAATTCAGTCCTATCTAATGCACAAAATAAGGCGTTCATTGCGTTAGCATTTTTTTTTACATCGAAGCTTATCTGCTTCATCCCATTTATCCTTGGGTTTTTCCATAGATAAACTTCCTACAATAGTTATAGGAGCAGTGTAGCATGTTTCTACCATGCCCCAAACATTGATATTTAGTGCTATTAGAAAGCATCGCATTCGAGCTTTCCAATAGTTGTAGTCAGTGCCCGTGAATAAGGGAGGTCTACAAATACCTTGCCCCTCAGAAAACATGTGAGTGTTTTGCACCATTACTCCCGGTGGTGAAACCGATTTTGGAGTAACCTGGCTCTGATACCAAGTGTTGGATCTTGGTATCAGAGCTAGAGACAAAGGCTCATTAAATAATTAATTTTCTAGTGTTTTCATCGTTTCTTCTACCAAGAACTAGCAGGCTGAAGCGTATCTCTTCCTAGATCTTGCTACTAGCCTCCCCCTAGATCTAACCACGATCTAGACGCTATGCAGAAGGAAAAAATTTCTCCCTAAGTTACACAAGGACTTGGACGCCACTCACAAGGCGGCGATTCTCTCCTAAGTCACACAAGGACCTAGACGCCATGCACAAGGCGGCAATTTCTCTACCAATTACAATGATAAAATAATTGAAATAAGAACAAAAACAAAATGAGCACTTTAGGCTAGACACTCCCTTCAAACAATGCGCTAAAGATGCTGACAAATCCTTGCTTGAGTTGCTTCGAATGCTGCGAATGTGCCGTCAATCTTTCGCGCTTTTGGCCTTCTTGAGAGTTTGGAGTATCTCTGAATTCTGGAGCTCTATGAATCGTCTATGCAGGAAAGTACACTCCAGGTAATGAAATTCGTGATTTCCTTAAGAATTGAAAGGTTTTTATATTCTGGCGATATCACCGGGCGATACTGGGTATCGCCACCTAGCGATATCGGTAACCGCTGCCACGTGTCCCACGAACTCCTCATTTTCGTATCGCACAAACGTTGAGCGCCGAATCGTGCACTATCACCAAGAAATACCGGATATTGCCGTCTGGTGATAGCAAAATAACGGAAGCCATGTTTTCGTTGAGCATGGAGCGGAAATGCGTCGAGTGGCGCTATCGCTTGTCAACAATACTCAAGATTTCCTGGTGATATCTCCCGAGCTCAATTCTGATCCAATTTAGCACCAAAAAGATATTAGATATAGACATGTGTTATCTGCACACCAAAAATACCCAAATATCCAATACAAACAAGATTTGTTATTAGCAAACCAGGAAGCATGGAATGCATGCTCCAACATACACAACCCATGACTACATCACTAGGCATCAATTCCTTGTGATGTGTGCTGTTGTAAACAAGAATCCTGTGAACTGGACTAGGATCCTGTCTGAGATGATCAGGAAGAAAAAAACCAAGAAAGAATTGTGTTTTGGAAGGATTCTGGGCATCTTCATTCAAGCCAAGGCTACTGAATCCCTAGTCACACCGATCATATTCATTAATGCCTCTAAGAGGATTACTTGTGCCCTCTTTGGCAGGTGGCAGAGGAATATCACCAAGCCATCCAAGTCTCCCTCCTCTTCCTCCAGACCTTCTGAGAGTACAAGGGCTATTCCAGCCACTCCCCACCCTGCTGAAGATGTTCCACCTCCACCTCCTCCAGCCTCCCCAATTCATCTTACTTCACCAGTTCACACCACAGTCCATACTCCTACACCTCCATCATCTCCAGTGCATCATCCATAAACTCAGATTCACTCTCATACACCAACTCCATCACACCATGGTATACCAACTCCATCACAACATGGTACACCAACTCCATCACACCCTGGTACCCCACCCTCATCTCCTCTACCAACATATCTAGACAACATAGCCCTTTCCAACCTCCTCTCATTCCCTTCTTTTGCCCTACTATCATCCCCCCTTCATACTCCATCACCTTCAGATGAGCAAATGCCAGATTCTCTACCTTCCCCTCCACCATCATCTTCCATCCGTACTTCTGTATCCACTCAGACACCTTCTGAGTTCATGCAATTGGACTCTCTTTCCATTCCACATATTCTGGCAATTCTCACTCCACTCATCGAAAACCTCATAGCATAGGATATTTCGCCTCTTGCTTCTTCCATCTCCTCCCTTGCTGCCCAACTCTCTGCCCTCTCTGTCCCTCCTTCTTCAGTCAGGGGCCTGGCTCCAGTGCCTACTGAAACTATGCAGGGGGAGATACTCCATGAAGAAGTAGCTCCAGCAGTAGTAGCAGCAATAGAAGCAGCAGAAGCAGCAGCAGACTCAGCTATTCCTGCTAAGTTAATTGCTTTTATTGAATCTGATATGGATGTGGATGAGATAGTTATAGATAAAATAAATATTGTTGGTGATTACATTATAAATCCCACAGTAAATATTTTAAGTCTGTCAAATTCTTTTGATACAGTTCGTCTGAACTACCTTCCTTCTGTCTGCATATAGCCATCTTTGGCTATTGTTCCCTACACTACACCTATCAGCCCCTCAGTTGCTAAGCAACTCAAGGACAGTTTTGTAGTTTCAGAGACACTAACTACATCTGCTCCCAAAGATATTCATTATCCAGAGGTTGTCTCTGCTCCAACATATATAATGGATGACAGCCCCATTCCTGATCTAGATGAGTTGATCATGGCAGATATTGAAGAAGAAAATAAATCAGTTACTGAAAGCACTGCTGTACATAGTCCTCCAACTCCAGCTCCAGCTCCTCCTCAAGCTGAAAAGTTGTTGATATCTGCAGAAGCTCTAAAGTAAATTAATGCTTTATATGATAATCCCCAAGGATATTCAGAAGATGATGATGAAGATGATTTAGATGACAGTCCTTCTGCAAAGAAAAAAAAATCTCTAAGAAAAGGAAAGCCCCTCCAGCAGCTGCTCCTAAACCTAATCCCACTCATGGTACCCCATACTACATTCTTCAAAAAAATACTCCTTATAGTACAACCCCGTAGCCGGGCGAGTGGGACCCTCCCCAAATGTCAGCCTAGGGGCGTGTTATGGGCGATGAGTTGGTGCGACCCCGTTCGGAGACGTGCGGATCCTCGTGCTTACGTGCGGAGGTTTTATGTGCGCGTGCTTAGAATTTTTATATATATATATATATTATATAATATATATATTATTATATTATATAATATTGATGATATTGTATATAGGAGGGATGAGATGAGATCAGCAGGAGTGGGCATCGGGTGGAGCAGGGGGAATAAAAAAGAAATAAAAAGAGAAAGAAAAGAGAAAGGGGAGAGGAAGGTCTCGGGTACAGCGGGAATGAAAAAGAAAATAGAAGCAGGGTGGGGCTCGGGGTACAGCGGGAGGGAAAAGGAGAAATAGAAGGAGGGGGAATCGGGATTTTTCCCCAGCTAGGGCACGGCCGCCCCTTCCTCTCTCTCTCTCTCCCGTCGCCGGCGAAGCTAGGGCACGACCGCCCCTTCCTCTCTCTCTCTCCCGTCGCCGGCGAGGCTAGGGCACGGCCACCCCTTCCTCTCTCTCTCTCTCCCGTCGCTGACAAAGCAGCAGAGCCCCGTCTCCTCCCTCTCTCTCTCGGCCAACAACAGAACCCCGCCCCTCTCCCTCTTTTTCCCGACCTGGAGCAGCAACCACAACCCCGACCTCCCTATTTTTCCAGCCGCCTGGAGCAACCCGGCCCCCCTCCCTTTTTCCCGGCCTGGACCAGCACACCTCGACCTCCCCCTCTCCCAGTAGCAAGCTTGGCCTGGAGCGAGGCTCGACCTGGAGTAAGGCTCGGCCTGGAGTGAGGCTCGGCCTGGAGCGAGGCTCGGCCTGGAGTAAGGCTCGGCCTAGAGTGGAGATCGAACGCCGACGCGGCCGCATGCGGTAGGATCGTCTCAGAGCTCCTCTCCCGTCCCCGCCGCCAAGCACGCGATAAGGGTAACGATGTTTCAACTTGGGCAGGTGAAGCCTTCAGTTTCCATATTTGCACGGAAGCCCCTCTCCACCAACATGTGGGGGGAAGGGAGCTCCCTGACGGGTTGACGTGTACGTCCCTGCAGTTAATTGCATTAGTACCTGGAAGCGTGAGTAAGGGTTTAGACATGCTGTGTGAAGCCAATCCGGACGTGTGAGCCGGATTGGTGATGTCCTGGGGTTCCCGGAGAAGACTCTAAGGAAAGTCTTTATTAGACGCTTGCATGGAATGCGCACCATAGCCCCAAAAAAGGGGGTGTGCGCAATATGTTTGGCCCGCTTATATTAGCCGACCGATGACTAGTTGGCCGCCGCTCGTCGAGACGTTGGCGTACAGGTGTTGTAGTACCAGGCAGGGAATGGCGGGCTTAAGCCCGAGCTCGTGCCGGCCCTCGAAGGCCTTTTTTGTTTATATTGCCGGCCTGCGTGCTGAGTATAGAATTTATATTCCTGTAATATTTTTTCATATCTGTGATGCTCTGTGATTATAGATTACTCCTCCTATCTTGGGCGAGCGGTGTGTTCGTGAACCGCTCCCCCCGTGTGGGCCCCGAGGTATAGATGCCGGTAAGCTCCTGATGGCCCGTTGCCATCCTTTCAGAGTAGCGGAGTTCCGCTATTAGCGGCCTAATTGGGGCTGCGTAGAGTAGGGCTGCTGGACGGTTTTGCGCCAATAGTAAGGTGGGCGGGGAATATTTTCCTTAGACCCGAGGTGGCACCTCTAGTTTGGGAGTGGATCTCGAGATCCTCCTTGGATGTTCCGGTCGGCCAAGAGAGCCCTCCAAAGGTGCCTTAGCTCAACCCTTGGCTTGGGAGGGGAAGAGTTTGTTAGTCTTCCGGGTATGCGGCGGGTCCTCCACGCTGAGACCTTGGGTCTGTCCCTTGTGTTCCTAGTCTTGTGCCTAGATCGTTCGCTTGAGGGTAGTAGGTGCGCGGTCACCCCTTCCCCAAGGGTCGAACACCACATGAGACCGATTTTTGATTTCAACATTTTGGTGCGGTGAGCGTGGAGAGTGACCAGCACAGAAGAACTCAGGCGAACATCATGGCAATAGAAGTGGAACCAGGTGACAACCAGGGTCGTGCGCTGACACTTTGTGTGGAAGGTCTTCATACCCGGAGTCGGCCCGTCCTATAGATGCTGTTGGAATCCCATAGCACTCGTGGTAGGATTTGCACCTATTTGAAGCGCTCTTTTCTTTAAGGTATATAAGTGGTGCTCTGATTTTTAATAAGAGTTCTTTAAACACGCCAATACTATTGCAATGAGCTCGCATGAAGAAGTGAAGTGAATTTGGACCCCGAACATATCCCGCTGTCAGGCTCTCACCTAGCTAGCAGGGCTGGAAGTCACTCAGTGTCATCCTTGGGCCTCGAGCAGATCCCGCTGTCAGGCTCTCACCCAGCTGGCAGGGCTGGAAGTCACTCAATGGTGGTAGTAGTGGACCGCGACCAGAATCCGCTGTCAGGCTCTCACTTAGCTGGCAGGGCTGGAAGTCACTCGGTGTCATCATTGGGCCTCGAGCAGATCCCGCTGTCATGCTCTCACTAGCTGGCAGGGCTGGAAGTCACTCGATGGTGGTAGTAGTGGACCCCGAGTAGATCCCGCTGTCAGGCTCTCACCTAGCTGGCAGGGCTGGAAGTCACTCGGTGTCATCCTTGGGCCTCGAGCAGATCCCGCTGTCAGGCTCTCACCTAGCTGGCAGTGCTGGAAGTCACTCGATGGTGGTAGTAGTGGACCCCGAGCAGATCCCGCTGTCAGGCTCTCACCTAGCTTGCAGGGCTGGAAGTCACTCGGTATCATCCTTGGGCCTCGAGCAGATCCCGTTGTCAGGCTCTCACTAGCTGGCAGGGCTGGAAGTCACTCGATGGTGGTAGTAGTAGACCCCGAGCAGATCCTGCTGTCAGGCTCTCACCTAACTGGCAGGGCTGGAAGTCACTCGGTGTCATCCTTGGGCTCGAGCAGATCCCGCTGTCAGGTTCTCACCTAGATGGCAGGGCTGTAAGTCACTCGATGGTGGTAGTAGTGGACCCCGAGCAGATCCCGCTGTCAGGCTCTCACCAAGCTGGCAGGGCTGGAAGTGACTCGGTGTCATCCTTGGGCCTCGAGCAGATCCCACTGTCAGGCTCTCACCTAGCTGGCAGGGCTGGAAGTCACTCGATGGTGGTAGTAGTGGACCCCGAGCAGATCCCGCTGTCAGGCTCTCATTAGCTGGCAGGGCTATAGGCACACCTGGGGTGAAAGGATTGGTTCTTGGAGGTTTTTGCAGGACCCCGAGTGATGCTCGGCCCCTGGTAGACTCGCTGTCAGGCTCCCACTAGCTGGCAGGGTTGTAGGCACACCTGGGGGGTAAGGGAGAGAGTTTGGAGTTTGGAGAGAGAGTTTGGATATTTTGCAGGACCCCGAGTGATGCTCGGCCCCGGGTAGACTCGCTGTCAGGCTCCCACTAGCTGGCAGGGCTGTAGGCACACCTGGGGGGGGTAAGGGAGAGAGTTTGGAGTTTGGAAAGAGAGTTTGGATATTTTGCAGGACCTCGAGTGATGCTCGGCCCCGGGTAGACTCGCTGTCAGGCTCCCACTAGCTGGCAGGGCTGTAGGCGCACCTGGGGGGTAAGGGAGAGAGTTTGGAGTTTGGAGAGAGAGTTTGGATATTTTGCAGGACCCCGAGTGATGCTCGGACCCAGGTAGACTCGCTGTTAGGCTCCCACTAGCTGGCAGGGCTATAGGCACACCTGGGGGGTAAGGGAGAGAGTTTGGAGTTTGGAGAGAGAGTTTGGATATTTTGTAGGACCCCGAGTGATGCTCGGCCCCGGGTAGACCCGCTGTCAGGCTCCCAATAGCTGGTGGGGCTGAAGGCACACCTGGGGGGTAAGGGAGAGAGTTTGGAGTTTGGAGAGAGAGTTTGGATATTTTGCAGGACCCCGAGTGATGCTCGGCCCCGGGTAGACTCGCTGTCAGGCTCCCACTAGCTGGCGGGGCTGAAGGCACACCTGGGGGGTAAGGGACCCCGAGTGCTTCTCGGCCCCGGCTAGACTCGCTGTCAGGCTCTCATTAGCTGGCAGGGTTGTAGGCACACCTGGGGGGAAAGGATTAGCTCCACGTGCACAATGAGATACAAAATATATGGCTTTGTTGTTTCACGATATCACGAGAAATTGTATACTTGTTGTAAGTAATGGTATGAGGGCAATTCAATAGCAGTGAGCCAAAGGGTATCGAGTGATTCAAAAGGTTCAGAAAGGTCATGGAGATATTGATGCTCCAAGCGCAGATTTCAGTTTCCCTCAAAAAAAGTTTTTGGGTCGGCTCCCACTCGCCGGATACGTTGGGTTGGATGATTCTTTCTGAGCTTGTGCCAAGCTCGAAAAGAGCGGGGATTGTGTACAACCCCGTAGCCGGGCGAGTGGGACCCTCCCCAAATGTCAGCCTAGGGGCGTGTTATGGGCGACAAGTTGGTGCGACCCCGTTCGGAGACGTGCGGATCCTCGTGCGTGCGTGCGGAGGTTTTATGTGCGCGTGCTTAGAATTTATATATATATATATATAATATTATATAATATATATATTATTATATTATATAATATAGATGATATTGTATATAGGAGGGATGAGATGAGATCAGCAGGAGAGGGCATCGGGTGGAGCAGGGGGAATAAAAAAGAAATAAAAAGAGAAAGAAAAGAGAAAGGGGAGAGGAAGGGCTCGGGTACAGCGGGAATGAAAAAGAAAATAGAAGCAGGGTGGGGCTCGGGGTACAGCGGGAGGGAAAAGGAGAAATAGAAGCAGGGGGAATCAGGATTTTTCCCTAGCTAGGGCACGGCCACCCCTTCCTCTCTCTCTCTCTCCCGTCGCCGGCGAAGCTAGGGCACGGCCGCCCCTTCCTCTCTCTCTCTCTCTCTCTCCCGTCGCCGGCGAGGCTAGGGCACGGCCACCCCTTCCTCTCTCTTTCTCTCCCGTCGCCGGCAAAGCAGCAGAGCCCCGTCTCCTCCCTATCTCTCTCGGCCAACAACAGAACCCCGCCCCTCTCCCTCTTTTTCCCGACCTGGAGCAGCAACCACAACCCCGACCTCCCTCTTTTTTCCAGCCGCCTGGAGCAACCCGGCCCCCCTCCCTTTTTCCCGGCCTGGAGCAGCACACCTCGACCTCCCCCTCTCCCGGCAGCAAGCTCGGCCTGGAGCGAGGCTCGGCCCGGAGCGAGGCTCGGCCTGGAGCGAGGCTCGGCCTGGAGCAAGGCTCGGCCTAGAGTGGAGATGGAATGCCGACGCGGCCGCATGCAGTAGGATCGACTCGGAGCTCCTCTCCTATCCCCGCCGCAAAGCACGCGACAAGGATAACGATGTTTCAACTTGGGCTGGTGAAGCCTTCAGTTTCCATATTTGCACGGAAGCCCCTCTCCACCAACGGGTGGGGGGAAGGGAGCTCCCCGATGGGTTGACGTGTACGTCCCCGCAGTTAATTGCATTAGTACCCGGAAGCGTGAGTACGGGTTTAGGCATGCTGTGTGAAGCCCATCCGGATGTGTGAGCTGGATTGGTGATGTCCTGGGGTTCCCGGAGAAGACTCCGAGGAAGGTGTTTATTAACCGCTTGCAGGGAATGCGCACCATAGCCCCAAAAAGGTAGTGTGCGCAATATGTTTGGCCCGCTTATATTAGCCGACCGATGACTAGTTGGCCTCCGCTCGTCGAGACGTTGGCGTATAGGTGTTGCAGTACCAGGCGGGGAATGTCGGGCTTAAGCCCGAGCTCGTGCCGGCCCTCGAAGGCCTTTTTTGTTTATATTGCTGGCCTGCATGCTGAGTATGGAATTTATATTCCTGTAATATTTTTTCATATCTGTGATGCTCTGTGATTATAGTTTACTCCTCCTGTCTTGGACGAGCGGTGTGTTCGTGAACCGCTCCCCCCGTGTGGGCCCTGAGGTATAGATGCCGGGAAGCCCATGATGGCCCGTTGCCATCCTTTCAGAGTAGCGGAGTTCCGCTATTAGCGGCCCAATTGGGGCTGCATAGAGTAGGGCTGCTGGACGGTTTTGCTCCAATAGTAAGGTGGGCGGGGAATATTTTGCTTAGACCCGAGGTGGCACCTCTAGTTTGCGAGTGGATCTCGAGATCCTCCTTGGATGTTTCGGTCAGCCAAGAGAGCCCTCCGAAGGTGCCTTAGCTCAGCCCTTGGCTTGGGAGGGGAAGAGTTTGTTAGTCTTCCGGGTATGCGGCGGGTCCTCCACGATGAGACCTTGGGTCTGTCCCTCGTGTTCCTAGTCTTGTGCCTAGATCGTTCGCTTGAGGGTAGTAGGTGCGCGGTCACCCCTTCCCCACGGGTCGAACTCCACATGAGACCGATTTTCGGTTTCAACACTTATAATGTCATGTCAGCTTGGATGTGGCTGTCCAAAAATCAACAAATGGACATAAAGAAAAGCAGGAGATACTCTCCACATCCACCTTCTCAAAGATACAGGAAAGACCCTCCTCCTCCTCCTCCACCTGTTGTTGGTGCTTCAGGAATTTCTTCTCAGAGATCTACCCAATTTCAAACCAATCAGAGACAACAGGGTAGATCCTCTTTTCATTCTAGAAGCAGCCAACACAGGTACTCCTCAAGAAGGCAACATTAACAACATCAACATCAACAACCTCAGCAACATCTACAACAAGCTCTAGAATCCCAGAAAGCTGACAGTCCAAAGAAGCCTGAATCTCCTTCTGTTCCATTTGAGGATCCTGAAATAGCTACTACTGCTAGAATGGTCAGGTTTCAAGAACTGGTTGGATTAGCTATGTTAAACTAGGCTAAAGCTGAAGGAAAGGATCCCTCACAGTACTCAATAATGTCAAAATACAGGAAAGAAGAATTAAACATGTATGCAAAAGTAAATAAGTTCTTTAATGTAGATGATTATATGCAGTTACATCCAAAGGCTGTTGTGTCAAGGGCTACATCTCTCAACATCATTGGAGCTACTGATATGACCATGACCAAAACTCAAGCAGCAAATCCCAACAGAGAGATCAAATTCACTCAGCCTGCTGACAAGAAAAAGGAGGATAAGTAAAAGGAGATAATGAAGAAAAAAATGAGTATAAACTGTTCAATTTTTCTGTATGTCTTAAATTGTTTATATCCTATCACAAAGCTACACTGTATAAATATCTACTGCATGTTTCCAATTTTTCTGCCAGATATATTTTCATGCTTTGTGATTGTTTTTATTTGTGTTTGTATTAGTGACCTCACCCAAATAGGGCGAGATTGTTGGATCCCTAGTTTGATTTAGGCTAGGTTCACTAACTAGGATTATTGACCCGACATGTATAGCCAGGGTCATGTTTGTGTCCTAGAGTTTAGACTATGTCCTTTAAGTCAACATTGTATGGACCAGCCAACAAAAGACTGCAGAAGACTCCAGACTTAGAGAAAAATCAAGATTCAGGAAAGTGAGTTCGACGTTCGTCGAACTCAGCTCGACGAAAGTCCGACTCTGCTCGATGAACTCAGAGATAATTCTCTGAGTTGAGCTCAATGATATTTTAGCTCAGGTCGACGATTTCTGGAAGCTAAACTTCAACATTCTAAGTCCAGAATCCTTTCTATGAACTCCATTCAATGAAGTTTTGTTATCAACTTGACGAACTTAGAGCATAGAATTGGCAAGTTTTATCAGAAAGCAGTTAGTTGTTCTCAGGACGACGAACTCTGGACACAGATTGACGAAATTTGTTCTTCGTTCGATGAATTCTGTGCAGATCCAGACTTGGATTTTTTCATCTTTTATCCTTATTCTATTGCAGTAGATCCTGAATAATTAATGTCTAATATTCTCTGAATATAACCGTTAGAAGCAACATTGATTATGATATCCATCAGGATTATTACTTACCGCTTTTCAATAAGACAGTTGGGGAAATCCATTAATGCAGATATTATATCCAGTCGTATTTCATTCTTCAGACCGTCAGCAATTAATGCATAGGAATTAAAAATTCAGAGGAGAAATTCGACTGATCATATAAAAGAGATTTTTCTTTTCTTCTCCACGCACAAGAGAAGTGAACAAGATAGTCCAGACCAGAAAGAGAATACAAGGCACACAGAGAAGATCAATAGCCATAACATTCTAATCCTTCTCTGTGCAGAAAACAATCTTGTTTTCACCTTGACATTGCTGAAGAAGAACATTCATTCCAAATCAAGAGTCTTCTTCAATCTTCACTCCATGATTCTTCAAAGACAACAAACTTCTATCAGTCAAGGAGTTCCTGGATCTATTCAAATCAAGGATGAAGATAGAAGACCTACACCCTAAAGCAAAGCTCAAATCTTCCTGAATAATTCAATATCTCAGGGGGAGTTTTGACAACATCAAGATCCACTAGTCTTCTCAGTTGTTTTGAGAAAGAGAAGACACCATAAATCTCTCACCCCCCTCTCTGTACAAAGGGTTCTTTAACTTCCTTCAAAAGTTATTCTTTGGTTGCAAGTCTCCTGATTAAAAGAATTGAGTTGGTTTTTGAGCACCTGATCAAAAGCTCATTGGTGGCAGTCACCTGATCAAAACCTGCTAGTGGATTCCTACCAGGGTGGTTGAAGAGTGGATGTACCCAGGTTGGGGAACCACTATAAAAGTTCTTGTGTTGTCTGGTTGCCCTCTTTCTTTTTGTTTTTGTTGTGGCTATGTTAGTTTAGTCTTGTTGTGGTTGTATTAGATTAAATTATCTTAGGTTGCTCTTTTGCTTACTGTTAATATTAGTTGCTCTAATCTGATAATTTTATTAACAGCAAAAAGTTTTCAAGATACTCTATTCACGCCCCCCCCCCCTTTAGAGTATATCAGGTATAACCCTCCCTTTCACAGTTCAAAAGATGCAATGTCTGGAAGCTGGTTCTCGGACCTCATGGACATAATGTAATTGGAGTCAAGTGTATTTACAGAAACAAACTTGATGAAAATGACATTATAATTAAGAACAAAACACGATTAATAGCTAATGGATATAGCAGGAATAAGACATTGATTTTGATCAAACCTTTGCCACTGTAGCAAGGTTGGAGGCCATAAGATTGTTCCTTGCATTCATTGTACACAAGGGATTCAAGGTATACCAGATGGATGTGAAGTCAGCCTTTCTGAATGGTGACTTAAAAGAGGAAGACTATTTTGAGCAGCCTCCAGGTTTTGTAGTTTCTAACTCTCCTGATTTTATTTATAGACTTAGGAAAGCTATATACGGGCTAAAGCAAGCCCCTAGAGCATGGTATGAAACTTTGTCTAGCTTCCTCATTGAGAACAAATTCTTAAGGGGGAAGATAGACAAGATCCTATTCCTAAGGGAATCTAAGGGTAAGATCATCCAAATTCAGATCTATGTAAATGACATCATCTTTGGATCTACTGATGACAATCTATGCAAGAAGTTTTCCAAACTTATGCAGGGGAAGTTTGAGATGAGCAGTATGGGTGAACTTAAGTTCTTCTTGGGCCTCCAAGTAAGACAGATTGATGATGGCATGTCCATATCCCAGTCTAAGTTCACTAGGGAGTTAATAAAGAAATTTGGTATGGAAAATTCATCCACCATGAGAACTCCCATGGTGTCATGTATGCCCATATACAAAGATGAGGTAGGGAACCCTGTTGATGAAACTTTGTATATGGGGGTTATTGGTTCCCTACTCTACCTAACTGTAAGTAGGTCATACATCATGTATGCTACATGTGTTTATACAAGGTATCAGGCTTGCCTCAAAGAATCTCATTACTCTGTTGCAAAGAGAATTCTGAGGTATCTTAATGGCACACAAGATCTTGGCCAATGGTACCCTAGGAATGGGTAGTTTAAACTAAATGCCTATTCAAATGCAGAATTTCCAGGCTGCAAAGAGGACAGGAAGAGCACTAAGGGCACTTGTCAACTCCTGGGTGGAAGACTGGTCTCATGAAGCAGCAAGAAACAAACTAGTGTTGCAATTTCAACTACAGAGTCGGAGTACATCTTAAGAGGTAGTTGTTGTACTCAGTTGCTATGGATCTAGCATCAGCTTTAGGACTACAACCTTCAGATAAGTAGAAGTCCCTTATTTTGTGATTCTACTAGTACTATTTCAATTACTAGGAATCCAGTCTCCCATAGCAGGCCTAAGCACATTGAAATTATATGTCATTTCATTAGAGAGCATATGGAATGTGAAGATATCAACCTTAAGTTTGTCCCAACCGACAAGCAAGTGGTTGACATCTTCACCAAGCCACTAGATGAAGCAAAGTTTAACACCTTCAAGTTTGAGCTAGGTATGTTAAACCTGAATAGCTTCTATTTCTCCTCATTTAGTTGCAAATTATTTTGTATTTTGCAGATGGAATTGTTCTTCAGAAAAATGAAGACTCTTCAAGAAATGGACTTTTAGTGGCATCATGATCATTTGTTATCCAGACTAGTATAGACTAAATTATCTAGCACAAATTATGACAGATGATGCATCAGTTGAGGCGGAGTATGTCCAGCACTATTCCAACAATTCACTACAGCCTATTTGAGGTGGAGCATATCATAAGAACCCTGCTAGCTATTTGTTGAAGTCAAAAAGTGGGAGGAAAATATGATCAGGCGATCAGATGCATGATCAAGAATGGTAGCAGCAATTCATGGGGAGCAGGTGTAGTAATGTTCACCCTGCAAAAAGGAGGTGTGGTAATTATAGATTATTCTCCAGTTATATTTTTTTCTTATTGCTGCATAGTGCTATGTATGTCATTGACTCATTATTGACTCATTTTGCTTAAGGGTTTTGACTTCATCAAATAGGGGGAGATTTTTGGGTCCATTGCCCATAATGTCCAAGATTTGAGTGAAGTCAATCTTGTCAATGATATACATAAAGTTGTATTTGATGTGTGCCTGAGTTCATGCATGCAGGGATGTCCTAGGAATAATGACAGGACAGGTAACCTAAGTGGCTAGGTCAGGTAAATAATTACCTATGGTGTGGATAGATAAAAAATTGTCTATGTCCATAAGCATTGAGTGAAGGTCACTCACTCAACGCCAGATAATTATAGCTCTGAGTGAAGGTTATTCAGTCAAAGCCAAGTAGTGGTAATCTAAGAAAGTGGCTAAGTCCACAGGCATTGTGTGAAGTCAACTCACTCAACGCCATGCAGCAAATGACTGTAAGTCAGGCTAATGCAGTAAAAGCCTAAGGAGAAATGGGCAGAAAAGTGGCTAAGTCCACATGCGTTGAGTGATTATCACTCACTCAACACCATACTCTATATTCGTCGAGTATTGCCTTGTAAGTCAAAGCCACAGAAAATATGTGTTGATATTTGACTAAGTTCATAAGCGTTGAGAGAGGCAAGCTCACTCAACGCCATATAATAAAGCGTTGACTGTATCTCACCTAGTCAGTGTCTGTATTTTTAGATATAGAAACTTGGCTAAGTCTCAATGCGTTGAGTGGAGTTTACTCACTCAACGCCAAGGAGCAGAAAAATCTAGCTAAGGCAGAAATCGTTGAGTGAGGCATGCTCACTCAACGGTCTCAACACCATGAGTAAGAAAATCTGGCTAAAGCAAAAGTGTTAAGTGAGGCGTGATCACTCAACACTCTCAACACTTAAGATGTTGAAGAAGCAGAAAATTGGTTAAGGCAGAAAGAGTTGAGTGAGGTGAGCTTACTCAATGCTCTCAATGCCTAAAGTACAGATAACATGGCTAAGGGATAAGGCGTTGAGTGAGGCATGGTCACTCAATGCTCTCAATGCTAAGCACGCAGAAAAGGTTTAAAAATAGGCTAAGGGAAAAAGTGTTGAGTGAGGCTTGCTCACTCGACGCTGTCAACGCCTAGATAGACAGAATTCTGTCTAAGTACTTTGGCATTGAGTGAAGTTCATTCACTTAACGCCTATTCTATTGATGCTTGATTTTGGTTAAGTCCACAGGTGCTGACATTAGCAATTCTACAAAATTGACAAAGTCAAATAATTCCAAATCATGTACGGAGAGGCTACAGAACACGACAAACTCTGTTGCGAAGCTACTATATGTCTTCTTCCATTAAAGCAAGGTGCAGACGGATGTAGCAAGTCGGCCTTATTGATCTCTTAAGTGCTGTTGATCGACGAACTACAAAAGGAAGAGTGGGGCCAAGACGACAAAAACTTTCAGGGCTTTATCAATTTCAAAAGGTTGCGGCCGGACTTCATCTCTCTCGCCATTATCGCCGAGAAAGAGCTTGAAGTCTTCCTACATGAACAAAAATTTCAGTGTGTTGCTGCTTATTCATCTGCTATAACATAATCATAAAGATCTCTGATAGAAGAAGAAAGTAGAGCCATCATACTGCAGTGGGCTCAGTTAGCTGATTGAAGAACACAAGTTCATCTTCTTCTTCAGCAAGATCAAAATATTCATACTGAGTTTCTTCCAGTAGAGGGATAACTTATTCCTGCTGTTGTGAAGCAAGATAGTGTTGAGATTACTCAGCCCTAGCTTTTGTCAGAGAGAAATTTCTCTGTGTCAAAACATTCAAATCTTCACTTTTTTGTAGGATCCAACTGGATCTGAGTTGTAGGGACACTAGTTTGAGGTAGGGCAATATTGTCTAAGTTGTAGGAGAGTAAAGCTCTTTGAATTGTAGGATCCAATTGGATCTGAGCTGTAGGGCCACGAGCCTGAGGTAGGGTAATTTGCCTGAACTATAGGAGAGTGTAACTCTTTGAGGTAGGATCTTTTGGATCTGAGGTAGGGCTGTCCTCCTAGCCTGAGTGTAGGGACATTAGCCTGAGGTAGGGCAATATTGCCTGAGTTGTAGGATATTAAAGCTCTCTGAATTGTAGGATCCAACTGGATCTGAGCTTTAGGGCCACTGGCCTGAGGTAGGGCAATTTGCCTGAGCTGTAGGAGAGTGTATCTCTCTATGGTAGGATCCTTTAGATCTGAGGTAGGGCTGTCCTCCAAGCCTAAGTGTAGAACCTTTGGCCTGAGGTTGGTGATCTGCTGATCGCTGGGTTGTAGGCCCTTGTGGCTGAGTTGTAGGTCTTGGAGGAGACTGAGAGATCCTGAGGGATCTGAGGTATAAGTTCCTTGGAGCAGTGTTTTGGAGAAGTGCCTTGACTAACAGGAAGTTGGTAATGTGGGAGGAGAGTGGATGTACCCACAAGTTGGGGAACCATAATAAATCTATGTGATTTTTATATTATTTTCTTTGTGCAGGTTCTTAAAAGTAAACTACTACCAACACACTTAGTGCTAAAGGAAAAACAAAAAAGAGAATAATAATAGTTCGACAACATATTCACCCCTAGGTTGTAAGCTATCTTGAAAATAAATACTTTCACTAAGGCATTGTATCGTATGGCCCTGCGCGAGCTGGAGGAGTTGTATACCTAGCGGGATGAGTTGCTGTAGAATGGATTCATTAGACCAAGTTCTTCACCATGTGGTGCTCCTGTGCTATTCGTAAAGAAAAAGGATAGATCGATGAGGCTGTGCATTGACTACAAAGAATTGAATAAGGTAACTATCAAGAATAGGTATCCCTTGCCTAGAATAGACGACCTGTTTAATCAGTTGCGTGGTAGCACTGTGTTTTCGAAGATTAAATTTTGTTCAGACTACCACCAGTTGAGGATTCGTGAGATGAATATTTCACGGACTGCTTTTCGTTCTCGGCATGGACATTTTGAGTTCTTGGTTATGTCATTTGGATTGATTAAGGCACCCCATGCCTTTATGGACATGATAAATAGAGTGCTCAAGGATTTTTCTGGACCGTTTTGTGGTCGTGTTTATAGATGATGTTTTGGGTTATTCCCGCAGTGCTGAGGAGCATGCCTAACACTTATGTTTGGTTTTGTCTGCTTTGAGAGAGCATAAGTTGTTTGCTAAATTGAGTAAATGTGAATTTTGTTTACCTCGGGTTTCTTTTCTGGGTCATGTGGTTAATAAGGATGGAATTTTTGTAGATCCCAAGAAGATAGCTGTTGTGATGGATTGGAACAGACCTACCACACCCAAAGAGATAAGAAGTTTCCTAGGGTTGGCGGGATATTATAGGAGGTTTGTTGAAGGATTTTCTATGTTATCTGCGCCGCTGACTAAGCTTATGCAGAAGAACGAAACTTTTGTGTGGAGCGATAAGTGCGAGGAGGCTTTTCAGGAATTGAAAAGGAGATTGTTCACTGCTCCGGTATTGAACTTGCCTTCCAAAGAGATAGAGTATGTTGTATATGTGGACGCATCGCATGTGAGACTTGTTTGCGTGTTGATGCAAGAAGGCAAAGTGATTGCATATTGGTCAAGACAGTTAAAGATACATGAGAGGAATTACCCTACATATGATTTGGAATTTGCGGCTGTGATTTAATCCTTGAAGCTTTGGATACATCTGTTGTATGGCGCTCTATGCAAAATTTACACGGATCATAAGAGTTTGAAGTATATCTTGTAACACCCCAAAGTTGACAATAGAATTTTTGTCACTATTGTCGGTCGATAGTGGGTATCGCCTGATGGCATTAGCGGCGTTCGTCGATCTGCACTCGACAAACTCAACGCTTTCAACGAAGTCAAAAGATATCGTTGAGTGTCGACAGTGGGTATTGTCGGATTGCAATAGCGATAAGCATTGAGTCGGCACTCGACGCACTCGACGCACTCGACACACTCACTTCCTGAAAGAGTTGAGTGGCTTGATATTGTCGGGCGACAGTGAATATCACCGGGCCAAAGTGCCACGTAGCGTATGACGTGACATACGGTAGTCAAAGCGGTCAAAGTGGTATAAGCGGTTCAGTAGATGTCGCCGAGTGGCGACAGTCGATATCGCCAGGCGATAGCGCCAAATTTGACCAATCAACCCAAATCTTGTCATTTGCTTTGTTTTGATGGAGAGATCGCGTTGTTGTGGTTACTCCCGAGTCCACTTAACTAGAGAAGAATAGGAATAAGAAGTCATTCTCTTTTCATCTCTCTCTCTCTCTCTTAATTTAATCCATGTTCTTGATAAGAGAACTAAGGCTGAAGCTAAGAGTTTGGGGTGATCTTGTTGAAGGTGCTGAAGGAGATTTCCACATCGGAAGCAGGATTCGAGGCTAGATCCGAAAAAGGGAAAGTGAGGCGCTCACTTCCATCCACGTAGAAAAAGAGTTGCCATGTCTCCGAAGAGAACGACAAGGGTAACGATCTTTCTTCTTCGACATGTGAAGTCCTTATTTTGTCATATGCATGGAATCCCCCACCAAAAGGTGGAGTGTCGAGGGATTTCCGTTGGGTTGATTCATGAAATCCCCAACAAGTCTTGATATAGATCCGGAAATGTGTAGTATGGAATAAGCATGTTGTGTGAAGCATATTTGGACAGGTTGGTCTGGATTGGTGATGTTTATTTTGCGAATTGGAGAAGACTCTGAGTATAAACGAGTAATTTACGGGGTCTGCGGGACTGTACCTGTGAACTGGAAGTAGCAGGAAGTACTGGAGCTGCACTTCAGGAAAATACCCATGAAATTCCACAGTTTGGATAACTGTTGGCTGTCGTCGGGCGACAGTGAGTATCGCCAACGGCGATAGCTCTTGGTGAGCTATTTGAGTTGTGAAAGTCCAGTGTTTTTGGCACTGCAGGTGGTTGCATGGTTTTCTAGATAGAAGGTCCAGTTATGGTTGGGGCTGGGTACAGAATGGGTGTTCTATCGCTAATGCCAGGCGATAGTGGTTTTCACTAGAGATAGCTCCCAACTAACCTGTAATTGTGAAAGCCTGTCTCTGGGAGACTTTGAGGCTATTTTGTGAGCTACGAGCTCCTAAAGGCCAGTGAGCCGAACGGACAAGGGGAAGCCGACCCGCGTTAGACTAGCCTTAGATTTGATGATTTGAGCAACGGGCGAAGGCTGAACTGTATCCGCATTATGGATGTCTAATCGGAATGCCTACGTTATTGGTGTTCGTTAGTATCACATAATGAGAGTCTTAGGTTGTATGCCGTAAAGACTGGGAATGCTCAATGTTTACCATTAGGTCTGGGACCTTTGAGCGGTGGTGGAACCCTGGCTTTTTCGGATCACCGATAATGTGCCCTAAGTTCACGGAGCGTCGGGTCGTGCGGCTGACGTTTGTGATATATTGAAATGTGTGCGAGTTCACGTTTTGTGATATATCTGCTTGTGAAAATGTTATTCATGTAGGGAAGGAATACGACTGCCCCGGGAAAGGGGTAGGGTCGTTATAAATTGGTCAGCTGAATGCTGACCGTTGCCTTTTTTGCCACCATTGATGTGGACTGTCCTCGTGCAAGTGCTGGAGAGCCGAGCGGGAAATAGCAGGCTGATGCCATTGCTGCTACTATGTTGGCCCTCGAAGGGCGAATGAAGAATTTTGATATTTTCATGTGTGGTCAGTCTGCGTGCCGAAGTTTGTACTCCACACTGCTAAAATGTAACTATAAGGCCTTTAGGCCATAACCTTTTTGTATTTGTAAGTCACATTCCTATGATTTTATATATTCCGGACATTCACATGGTTTATGCTTCTGATAGAATGCTCTAAGTTGTGATGCAAGTAGTCTTTGATATTAAACCGTAACCTCGCCGCCTGTTTGTGGAATATGGTGTGGGCCCCCGGCCAGACCCTCTATTATATTTCATGTAATGGATGAGGTGATACAATTTGGTATCAGCTTTTCTTGGTCTTCCTCCTTCTAATTCATGGTCAAATTCTTTTGAGGGGTTGTGAGCACGTGTAAGTGTGTACCGTTATAACATAAATGAACTCAAGAATGTCCACTAAGGTATGCAAATACTCAGGTTTGAGGAACCTGCGTGTTCCTACAATATTGTTGTTGCTTTTTCAAAGTCTCTAAAGTGTGTATTTTACACGTATAGGTGACTCGAAGTGTTGTGGGGCAGTCTGAGCCCAAGCGTTCTAATGAGAGTCCGGCAGCAGCTGAGGTGCCTACACCTCCTCTATCTGTGGAGACAGTACTCTTAGTTGCCGAGGCATTATTTACAATGATCCAGGCACAGCCTACTGGGCAGGTGTAGCCTGCGGTGGTACCAGGACAGGTTGGTGTGAGGCCCGTACCTATTGAGGCTATTGTAGATCCACGAGTAGTGGAACGATAACTGAATTAGTTTATGAGCTTCAGTCCTCCTACGTTCGCAGGGGCAGGATCATCGATGCAGGCAGAGGATTGGCTTGCGCGAGTCATGAGGATTTTGACGGCAGTAAGAACTGAGGAGGAACAGAAAGTCACCTTGGACACTTTCCTATTGGAACGAGAGGCTCGACATTGGTGGGATGAAATGGAGCTGCACCACTTAACGGGCAGACAACTAACGAAAGTCTCGATAGAGGAGTTTTCGAGATTGTTCTTGGCAAAGCACTTGTCATCGACACAACACATAGCCATGAAAAATGAATTTCAGCGTCTAACTCAGGGAGAAAGTAGTGTTGATACCTACTTACATGAGTTTACAAGGTTGGGACGTTATTTGGGGTCTATCTTTGCTGATAACGAGTGCAAAACCAATCGGTTCTACGAAGGGTTGCGGGATGAGCTGAGATACTTGCTCTCGAGTTTAGTGAACTAGGGGTTTCAAGCATTGGTTGATATGGCTCATATGTTGGAGAAAGGTATGAAACAGGTACAGGACAAAATGGACTTGGTTGTGACAAATCCTGAGTTGAAAGTGTCGCACCCGGGAAAATCAAACTACCGAAGGAATTGGGGTAAGAGATCCAAGTATGCTGGATATGCTCCCTCAACTATTGCTTCTGGGGTAACTTCTGGGCAAGGCCCGCGTACATGTTATACCTGCGGCAAACCAGGACACTTTTCGTGTGATTGTCGGAGTGATCCTCCAAAGGGTGAGAAGAAGACAGGAGCATCATATGCTGAAAATGGAAAGGCATTGGTGGAGTCCTCTGTATCCCAGGCACAGCCCTGAGTGTATAATCTTGGCCAACAAGAGGCCATAAAGCAAAGTGATGTCATCACAGGCACGAGTTAAGATATTGTTTAATGCTTTTTATACTTCATACCTTGTGTGTAGCTTGTGTATGATGTGTTTGTCTTAGGCTTTGTCCTGATTCGGGATTGTCCGACGAGAGTAATGTTTGATATGGGTGCTTCTCATTCGTTTCTATCTGTGGACTTCGTGTCACCGATCGGAGTGCCAATTCATATGATGGAAGATGGTGTGATGGTGGTATTATAGAACGGATGTGTGATGTATGCAGATAGGACTTGCTATGTGGAGGTATGGATAGGAAGTCGGGGTTTCAGATTGGAAGCATCTGTGCTGCCGATATCGGAATTTGATGTGATCTTTGATATGGACTGGCTCTCGGAGCAGCGTGCCTTTATCGATTGTAATTCAAAGGAGATCACACTGGGACAGCATACCGAGCTAGAGACGAAATTTGCAGGTATGCGAGGATCGAGCAATTTTTTGATGTCTGCTCTCCAAGTCGTCAAAGCTGTTCAGAAGGGCGCAGAATTATTCTTCATGCTTATAAAGGCTATTGAGCCAAAATCCAGTGAGAGTGATGTTTTGATTGTTTTGGAGTATGTTGATGTGTTTCCTAAGGAGCTTCTGGGGCTACCGCCCCAGCTGGAGATTGACTTCTCTATTGAGTTAGTTCTAGGAGCAAAACCTGTGGCTCGCTCGCCATATCGTGTAGTGCCAAAGAAAATGGCAGAACTGAAAGTTCAACTACAAGAGTTGCTGGAACAGGGATATATACGCCCAAGTATGTCACCTTGGAGCGCACATGTTCTCTTTTTGAAAAAGAAGGATGGCAGTCTGCACTTGTGCATCGACTATCGAGAATTGAATAAGTTGACAAAGAAGAACAAGTATCTGATACAATGAATTGCTGACTCTTTTGACCAGCTAGTGGCATCAACTGTCTATTCTAAGCTGTACTTAAAGTCTGGTTACTACCAGTTGAGGATTCGAGAATGTGACATTCCCAAGACAGCATTTGGAACACGCTATTGTCATTATGAGTTCACAGTAATGCTGTTTGGGCTAACAAATGCGTCATCAGTGTTCATGGAACTAATGCACTGAACATTTTGAGAGTACTTAGACCTATTTGTAATTGTATTTATTGACAACATTCTATTGTACTCTTATTCTGAAGAAGATCATGTGAATCATTTACAGATGGTGTTGCATACCCTGAGAAGAAACAAGCTCTACGCAAAGTTCTCAAAGTGTAAGTTCTGGCTGTCGTCAGTGGCTTTTCTTAGCCATGTGGTGAGTGGAGAAGGCATTGCGGTGGATCGACGATTCGTTGAGTCAATTATTGATTCGTCGAATGATAGCGTTGAGTACGTCGAGACCACTCGACGCCTTTGTCGAGTCAAATGTTGACTTGTCAAATTAGGCATTGAGAGCGTCGAGACCATTCGATGCCTTCGTTGAGTCAAATGTTGATTGGTAGAGTTAGGCGTTGAGTGCACTAGATGCTTCGTTGAGTCAAATGTTGATTCCTCGATCCAAGTGCTGAGACCACTCCCAGGTGTTGAGTGTGTTATGATCACTCGACGATTCGTCGAGTCAAGTATTGACTCGTCGAATTATATATTCCAAGTGTTACGGGTATGCCGATATCAATGTCCTTCTACAATCTATCCCTTTGGGTATAAATAGGAGATGCTTTAGGGTTTTGTCAAAGACGACACCAAGCGACAAGTACGGGATTGCCGCACTGTTCTAAACCCGAGAGAATAGGTCTGACGAAAAGTATTTTCTGTAAGTGCCGATCTCGTCGCCGTCGCTGAGCCTGCTTTCGGAGAGTGTCGTTGTCGCCTCTTCTCGAGCTGACCTAGCAGTCTGTGAAGACGCAATGTGATTTTTTCCAACCTAGACCTTGTGTGACAAGAGTCTAAAGGTTCTTCCGTCAATCTGAATAATCTGTAGAGGCGTGAACATTATTCTGCGTTCAAAACTCTAGTCACTAGTGATCGACAGATTTCTTGGAGAACCTTGGATGAGTAGTGACTCAATCCCGCAAAGGTAAATTTTATTTACAGCGATTTTACTTCTTGATCAATATTCATCGCAAGAACTATTTCTTTTGGGCTTTTCTTGTTTCTCTATTCTACTGCGCACAAGTGTTGTGATGTATAGAAAAACCCAACATCATCCCCCATCCCGCCTGATTACGCCACCATCCTTCACACAGCGGTGACCGGCGGCTGCAGGCCTGCCAACCATCGGCCTCACTGGGCTCGTCGACGTCCATGCTGACTGTCACAACACGCATTTTCACCGCATTTAATGATATATCATAGTAAGGGAAAATGTGCGTCATGATGCCTTCAGACGCTCAGGCAAAACTCCTACTTAACGCATAAAGAAAGATCTTTGAGTTATTTAGAGAAAAATCTAGTTTAAGTTAAGCAATTAGCCGCATCCCTCAGCTAGTGGCTCATCTAGTCCACAAGAAAAGTAGTTATACGCTGCGAAAAATACTCTTTTTATAAGATTAGACACCCTACAAGAGTATAAATGTTCCCAGAGGACAACTCTTGTTATGTGAGACTCTAGGTTTATAATAGTAGTAAAAATAGCCTTTTATGGTCGCTGAATATATTGATTTAGAATTTTGAAACGTGCAATGCATGAAGTAATGATAGTAGTTTTTTATACTTGAAAATACCTAACATGCGATCCTAAAATAAAACATCCCAGAGAGCAAATATTCCAAATAATCAGAAGGGAAACAAACTAGCAGCTAGCAAAGTGTCCAAAATCAACTAACCTGTGGGTGTCAACAATCTGACACGAACCCACATAATTCAAAAGTATGTTTGAACTAGGTAAAGTAAACTGAAATAACAAACTACCTCACAACGGCAAGGTGGGAACCACAGCCAATAGTGCAACTCAGGAACTCCAAAATCAGCTCTGCTACCTGCTAGAGCTCTGAAACTGAGGCATTCCAAAGACAGAACACCTCAGCAAAAGGGTACAAGTGATGGCAGAAAAGTAAGCCAAAAAATAAATAAAGGGTCAAAAGGAGTACCAACACAAGACCAAAGGTACTGAAGTAGACTAGAAAAGTAAAGTACCAAATCAGAAAATAGAACTTACGTGAATCATCATGCACATCAAACTACATCGGATTCCCAAGGATAAAAGAGTGGAAAGCATGATTAAATCATAAGAAAGAATTCACAAAATTTTATTAGCCAAATGTGGTCAACTCTACCCCAAACAAAAAGAGGCAAGGTGGCCACTCATCCAGACACACTCTCACAGATATAATATCCGTCTAACTGCAGGGGAGACTCAAACAATCCACCATTTACCGCAGATGCCAAAACACCCGGTAGAGTTCCACAAGTACTAATAAAGGGAACAACCATTGCGGCCGTGGTTTCATCCACTAACACCCACAATAAAGAAAACCATGATATAAATTTAAAGACTTGGCACATCGGATTCTACTAGACATCGCTAGATTTAGGGATCGGTTGATCAACCTTTAGGAAAGATACATGACCTTAAATAAATTCTATCACGTCCTACATGGTAGTTAAGAGACGATTAAAAGATAAAGATTCAACTGCAAGTAAATCACTAACAACTCTACAAGGTAGGATTAGCATAATCATGAACATAAAAATATAAGTGGATCTTAAGTAAAAGATCAAAATAGGACCACTAATCAGCAAGTCAGTCATGATAACAGCACTAGATAAAGGGGTTAGAGATTTCATCTAGATCGGAACAAAAAGAAGGAAGAGGCAAAAAACAAACCACCACTTGCCTTGGTTTTGCCGGAGGAGACCTCCATATTGCACCTCGGCGTAGATCGGTACTATGGAAGATGGGGGTAGTCGAAATCTGAACGAAATGGCCGAAAAAGAAGTTAGGGATAAAAACCCTAATGAGAAAAACTCAAGAAATGGGGAAAACGTTACCCTCGATGACGTACCCTCGTTGAGAGCTTTCCGGATCTACGTTCGGTTCAAGATTTCGAGCACCGGAGCACCATCGGCGGCCACTGGAAGAATCATGGAAGAACTTTCTCTCTCTCGCTCACGTCTCTCTGGTTCGGGAAATGAACAGAAGTTCGGTCGGCTTAAAGAGGAAGAAGTGTATTTATGTATATATATTTATATATATAATAAATATAATATAAAAATCATTACACTTAAGAGAATGAACAGGGGTCGGCTGAACCAGTTTTATCGAGATGAAGTATGTATTTCTCGTGTACTGAAGAGGGATTCTCGGGAAAGGAGGAAAACTTATCGAGTAAATGGATAAGGACTTCTCAAGAAAGGCTAAGGATTTCTCGAGGAAGGTTAAGGACGGATTTCTCGAGAGTAATGTGGACCTCTTGAGAACAAGAAAGGACATCTCGAGAATTGAGAATGGATTTCTCGAGAACTTCAGGACGGATTTCTCGAGGACAACGTAGACTTCTCAAGAACTAGGCAATATTTCCCGAAAAAGAAGAAAGGCTTCCTGGGAACAAATCCACATCTCTCGAGAAAGAATGTAAGATTTCCCGGGAACAACAAGACATGACTTCTCAAGAATGAAGGACAGATATCGAGTACTATGTATGAAGTATTCATAATACAGATAAGGACTTCTCGAGAACAAGGAGAGGCTTCTCGAGATCGGGTAAAGGTTTCCCGAGAATAAGGAAGGGACACCTCGAGAATAAGCAGGTCATTAGCAAAGTTTCAGCTTTGTCTAATTATAAAACAATCAGTCAACAATACAGACTAAACGCCCTATGAATTGGGTGAAAAAAATGTACCGTAGACGAATGTCAGCGCTACGAATCTAGCGGTGGAGACAAAAAAACTAGAATCTGATGCACCATTGTCGAGACACAATCTCCACATACTCACAACAAGCATAAATATCACAAAACCTCAAATATGCGCCGAGACTCCAAAAAATGCCCGGACCGCAACAAAACTTGACAAGCAAATCCCAGAAAAACACAAACGCAATTCTTCTATCATGAAAACCTTCAATCACAAAAAATCCCAAAATCTGGTCAAACAGACCCAAGGGATGCGAAAACGCACTAACGGTTCAACGTCGTCAACATGACGTAAAAAGATAACGCTCTGACGTCACAAATATTACGATACCAAATCAAATAATATCAAAAAGTCGAGGGTGTTACAGTCACTTCCCCTAAAAAGAAGTTTCATCCCGAAACATAACACAACTCCAAAACCAAACCAAAACGAGAAGATCAAATACATCCAAAAGCATAGAGACATACCAGAAACTAAGGGAAGAGATGTGGATGAGATTCCCTCATTGTTGACACCAATTCTCACGTCGCGCTCTCGACGCCTTGATTTCGCCAGAGAACCTTAATCATGGGAATGGTATTTCGCCAGTGAACCTTAACGTTTGGGCAGAATCTGGGGCACCGAGTCAAGGACTTGACGATCATTACGAACGCACTTCCACAACTGGCTCACATGAAACACATCATAGACACCAGGGAAGGTAGCAGGCAAATCCAGCCTATAAGCTAACACTCCAATGCGCTCAAGAATCTAAAAAGGTCACACATATCGGGGGTCTAACTTGTGGTTGCTCCACCACCTTCATGAGCGCTTTCTCCACTCATTATTGTGGACGAATTCTTGGGATCTGGGTAACGATTTCTAAATCATCTCTCGAGTGTTTCTTCTTATTATTGTGAGATTTTGGTTGAATAGAAGGCTAGTAAGTTGTCATGATTTATATTGAAATTTGTGCTTAATTAAATCTGATTTTTAAGGCGTGTTTATTCCGAATATTTTCATATAATTTGGATCGGGTAGATCTCGTGAACGCTTGTAGAAATCAGATTCATTATCCTTGATTTCCGCTTAAGTTCAAGTGATTTAGTTAACCTCTATTTAAATTAATTTGGGATTGGTTTTGGACTTCTTTTAAATCACTATTTTATTTTGGATCCTCTCGTGTTGGTTTTGTGAATGCTTGCGTGTAAATCTAATTTGAATTGCTAATTTTCCGGATCGGGTAGGTCCTACTTGCTTGAGTGAACATTGGCCTTTATCCCTTGTTCAATCTATAAAAGGGGTAGCGTCCCTTTGTGTGTGCGTTGTTAAATTTTGTGCCACTAGTTGGATAAATCACCGGTTTTATATATTTTTTAGAAATATTGCTCGCTACGCCTCCTCGTTTAATTATCGAACTCAAGTGTGCGTAGTTTAATCCGTCGGAATCCATTGGCCTGCATCAATTTGGTAACAGAGGGAGGTTTACAACAATTTGCTAATTAGCAGCCTCCCTGTTTTCCTTAGAATGCCGTCACGCACTAGTCTGGCATGTTTATTTGTCAAAATTACAAAAAATAATTTTCCCTGGTCTGCCAATAGCGGTTTAAAATATTTATTTTTCTGCAAAAAAAATCAATTTTTTTAATAATCTCTTTATTATTTTCTGTAAGAAAATCAAAAAAATATTTTTCTACCCAAGATATTAAGCGGGAACAATTCCATCTGTTGTATTTTTATTGGGTCAGAATCCTTATTTCATTGCATGTGCACCAGATTTGAGTAGAATGTTTTGTCCCGTCACCACTAGAAAATGGCCTATGACGGGTATGCTTCCCGTTTAGACTATTTGGATGCTAAAGTTATGGCTCATCACATCTCAGTTGTGCCTACATACCGTAGGAATTCCAACCGTCCCCACACTTATCCTAATTGTGACGGTTTAGGTTGTCCCCAAATTTTTAGAGACTGGCTTAAGGGGATAGAAATTTATTTTGATTGCCATATATGAGATGACCACCAAAAGGTTAACATCACTCGAGAGCGGTTAGTAGGTCAAGCCCGCGTGTTTTGGTTAAATGAAGAGCGTTTTGTAGGAAGCTATCAATATGCTTTGCCGCACATGCAAAGCTTACTCTCGGATCAATTTGATCCCGACTACCTTCATACTAATAGCACCACACCCGTTAGCAAGAATTATTATGGCACTAGACCCGTAGCTTCTTATAGGAGTGACATATTCCCTCAGGATAGACCATTTCATTAGGTTGGTAGAGCTAGCCATAGTATACCTACACCCACCTATGAAGGAAAGGAAAAGGTGAGGTCCCCTATCTCGAGTTCTGTACAAGTGACTGCTAGTACTGCCATGAGCCCGCGGGGTGAGAGTAGTCCTATCTGTAGGGGCAGACATATGATTACGACACACGAGTCTAGTGGCGTATCTGATCTTCTTTCTATTGTGCGTCCAATTCTGATTACACCTGTAGTCCATTTTGAGTCTCCCCCTGAACTGCCTGATCTAGTCATTGACTCTCATGATGAGTCTGAGGTAGTGTCTAGGACTGAACCCGCCACTGATGGCGAGGCCGATTTAACTGATGATTTTAGTGACGATGAGGAGTTTGGATATCCTAGTGATTTGGAAGATGATGTATGAGATGAAGATATTCTGATCTGTGAGAGTATCCAGTTGCCTATTACTTCTCATGCTAGTGTTGTGAATGCTCGCCCTAGTATTGAGTGCACTCTCCAGGCTACGACTCCCATCGTGATAGAACCTACGATTACACCCACTAAGAATGTATCTGAGTCATCTAAGGAGCCTGAGAGTGAGGATGTCTCTAGTGTTATTGTGGACGAGTTACCATTTGAGGGAAGGGTGCTTTTGCATGATTCTCTTATTGTATATCCGGATGAGAGTTCCTTGATGTTGTCACCGTTAGGTGAAATTTATACTGATTTTGATTTTATCTCGGGATTGATTTTACAGACCCTTCCCCATGTTTATTTGTCTGCATTAGATAACTTCTTAGGACGTTGTACCAATTCTGATTCCTTCGCTATTGTGCCTTTGGATGCAGTGTCTCCAACACATCCTTTGTACCACACCCGGTTGCACGCATCTACCCACCACATTTTGATGAAACTCATGTCCATACGTTAGTGATTATAGTTGGGCCCCTTGAGTTGTATTGTTCGCACATCCTTTTACATCCGGGAGCATCAAACTCCATTATTTGTGATGAGCGGTTCTCCTTGGAATATCTTCATTCCAAGCGTGCGTATATTAGAGTTAAAATTAAAACTACTTATTGGGAGCCCATTGAAATCATTTTTGATTATATGGCTCCCGTTCCACCTGACTTACCCCCCTTATCCTCTGCATTTGGTTCAAGTCATGTAGCACATGGTTTCACTCCTCTCGGTCTTAAGTTACTTAGGCGCACTTTTACAAAATTACTCCATCATTTTGCGTCTTATTACTTATATGCCTTACATTTATCTAGGACGTTAGCATCTCATTTTAGTTTATGTCGCACGCACTTCCGCTCCCTTCCGAGACCGTCCTATGCTAAAATTAGTGATTTAGGTTTATACTGGTCAGTCCCCGAGCGAATGCCTTCTAGCTCCATTAATAATTTAATGCGTAGGAACGCCGACCCATCCATGGATATGAAGAACTTCGGATTTCATGCTTTTATTTCAGATTTTTATAAAGCACAGGGTGTTTCACTTTATTTCAAGTTTTTGGACTTTTTACTGTACGTCTCTTTTCCACCTGAGTGGCTTTCTCCGTCATTTCTTCCTTCCACTAAATGTTCTCTTCATTTGGGGATTGTTAGTTCTGTCATGTCTATTTTCCACGTGGACTCCGTGGATCCTGAACAAGATGTTAAGATTCAAGTTACGTTTATTTTGCTTGACACCCTTTCGAGTTTCCTCAAAAGTCTTGATGTTTCTATGTCTGCCAGGTGCTCAATGTTATGTGATGTTCATGCTACTACAACATGGATAGCGGGGCTAGATTTCAGATAGATCTCTTCACTGATGTGAGCTTATTTATCAGTTCTTGAATAAACTGATCTTCAGATCCAACCCGACTTAGCCGTTTCAAAGCTTCTTGATAGAACAAAATAAGGTTGATCTTCACTTGATGTAGAATTTGATCTTCAGATATCTTCATCTGAGTGGCTTTCTCCGTCGTTTCTTCCTTCCACTAAATGTTCTCTTCATTTGGGGAGTGTTAGTTCTGTCATGTCTATTTTCCACGTGGACTCCGTGGATCCTGAACCAGATGTTAAGATTCAAGTTACGTTTATTTTGCTTGACATCCTTTCGAGTTTCCTCGAAATTCTTGATGTTTCTATGTCTGTCAGGTGCTCAATGCTATGTGATGTTCATGCTACTACGACATGGATAGTGGGGCCAGATTTCAGATAGATCTCTTCACTGATGTGAGCTTCTTGATCAGTTCTTGAATAAACTGATCTTCAGATCCAACCCGACTTAGCCGTTTCAAAGCTTCTTGATAGAACAAAAAAAGGTTGATCTTCACTTGATGTAGAAGTTGATCTTCAGATATCTTCCTCCTTGAATTCAGAATGAGATCTGAATCTTCCTTGCAGACTGATCTGGATCTGCCTTTGTAAGGGTTTCCCCTTTTCTTGTTGTAGAAAACTCTCTCTGAAGGATTCACTTCTTAGTGTTGTGTGTTCTCTCTTCCTTTTCCATTATTGTATCGAACCAGTCTTTTATATAGAGTTTCCTCCTAATTACCGGCTGATCCGGTTTGTAACAGTCTTCTGACAGTTCTGACAAAGGTGTCAGACCGGTTGGTTATGACAGCTGATTCTTCAAAGACTTTCCAACTCACCACTCAGCAAACTGCTTCACATGTGTCTACACAAATGGACTAAGTGTTGATACAAGTCTTGATGATGTCGACACAACACTCTATGTGTCGACATAGTCATTCTTCTGGTACTCGACACAGCATCTGTTAAATGTGTTGAAACAAGTCCTGTGTGTCGATACAATTCTGCTTCCAGTGTCGACATAACTCCTGGGTGTCGACACAGTTTCTTCTTTCAGTGTCGACATAAGTCCTGGGTGTCGACACAGCTTCTGCTTTCAGTGTCGACATAACTCCTGGCTCAGGTGTCGACACAACTCTGAGTGTCGACTCAGCTTCTTCTTTAGGTGTCGACACAATTCTTCACAAGTGTCAACACAAGTCTAGGTGTCAACACAGCTTCTTCTTTTAGTGTCGACACAGTGCCTGGGTGTTGACACAATTCCTCACAAGTGTCGACATAATTCTTCACAAGTGTCGACATAATTCTTCACAAGTGTCGACACTTATACTTAGATAATTTTCTTCCAATTCTTAAACCTACACAATGAAACTCAATCATACATCAAATACAAATTGATGTATATCATTGATTAAGATGAGGCTTCTCCAAATCTGATACATTTTAACAGTGTACCCAATAGATCCAACACTTGGTATCAGAGCGAGGTTATTCCAAAATGGTTTCACCACCGGGAGTAATGGCGCAAAACACGCACGTGTTTTCTGAGGGCAAGGTATAAGTTGACCTCCCTTATTCACGGGCACTGACTACAATTATTGGAATGCTCGAATGTGATGCTTTCTAATAGCACTAGATATCGATGTTTTGGGTATGGTAGAAACATTCTACACTGCTCCTATAACTGTTGTAGGAAGTGTCTCTATGGAGAAACCTAAGGACAAATGGGATGAAGCGGATAAGATTCGATGTTAGAATAACGCTAAGGCAATGAACGCTTTATTTTGTGCATTAGATAGGACTAAGTTTAACCGTGTTTGTTCATGTGATAATACATATGATATTTGGAATCTTCTTGAAGTCACTCATGAAGGAACATTACAGGTAAAGGACTCAAAGCTTTTCCAGGTAGAATCAGAGTTTGAAAAGTTCAAAATGGAGGTTGATGAAGATATAGACTCCATGTACACGAGGTTTAGCAAGATAGTCAACGACTCGAGGATTCTAGGGAAGAATTTCTCATATGGAGATTTGGTGAGGAAAATACTTAGATCGCTTCCCCCAAAGTTTAATCCTAAAGTGACTGCCATTTCGGAGTCACACGATCTAAAGTCTCTCCAAATTGAGAATCTCATAGGCAACTTGAAAACTCATGAAGTAGAGTTGAGGATTCAACAACAAGAGTATAACTTGGAGCCAAGAAAGAAAGCTTTGGCGTTGAAGTCCAAGAAGGAGAAGGAAGGTGAGTCTGATGAAAGTGATGATGAGGATGAAGAGAGTTTGTTTGTGAAGAAATTCAGGAGATTTGAAAGAAGAAATTCTTTCAAGAGATTTTTGAAGAGGAAAGAAACTGGGAATAGGAAAGGAAAATCCCAAGCTGAAGGAGAGGATGATGAAGATAGACCACCACCTGAATGATATCATTGCAGGAAGATTGGTCACATAAAGAGCAAGTGCCCAAAGTATCTAAAAGAGCTGAAGGAGAAGCGGCATGGAAAGAAAGATAAGAGGAAAGTTCTAAAGGCTGAAACATGGGATGAAGCCACTTCTGAGGAGTCAAGCAGTTCAGGGTCAGAAACTGAAGAGGAGTCCAAATGTGCTTGATGGGAAAGAGCGCTTCATCTTATGATTAAGGAAGCAGTGTCCAGAGCGACACTGAGGTAACTCCTGAAACTTTTGATGATTTATATTCAGAATTTTTGAGTACTTGTGAGTATTTAGATAAAACACTGCGTGAAATTAAGTTGATCAAATCTGAAAATAAAGTTTTAGTTAAATAAAATAAAAAACTAAAAAATGAAGTAAAAGTTCTTGGAAAGGAGAAAGCATCTTGTCAAGAGGATTGTCCCTCTTTGACAAAGATAGTGGAACTTGAGAAAGATCTCTCTAAGACTCAGACTCGGGTTGAGACTCTTACAAAAGAGAAAGAGGCCTTAGAGAGATCTCTAAACGTTTCTCAATCTCAAGTGGAAGGCAGTAGGAAGTCCTTCGCTAATCGTTGTGGCACTATAGTTGCCGAAAATAATGTATTAAGAGGACAAGTCCATAATTTATAAATGGCCACTAACAAATTTGGAGTGGGCCAAAAATCTCTAAATATGATTTTTGGAAACCAGTACTATGGTTCTGGAAAATTCGGACTTGGATACTCTCCTGAGCACTATCGCCCGGCGATATCCACTGTCGCCGGCGATAAGAAAAATTCCAGGAAATCAAATTTTCAGATTAAAAATAATAAACCCCATGTCCCTGTAGCTTCCAGCAAAGGGTCAAAATTTACTTTAAAAAACTCGTCGACTTCTTTTATCAAGTATGCCAAATGTTATATGTTTGGTCACACAACTCATACTTGTAAGAAGACGGGATACTGCTCAGTCAAACAAATCTGGGTGCCTAAGGCTTCCACCTATTCTATGGGAGGAACCACTTGGGTAGCCGGATCTTTACTCTCATCCTCTTTCTAGGTGTGTTGGCAGGCAAAGGACAAAGAAGACATGTGGTAGTTGGACTCAGGGTGTTCCAAGCACATGACGGGCAATAAATCAAAGTTCCTTAGCCTGGACATGAAGAAAGGAGGAGTAGTTACTTTTGGAGACAACGAAAAGGGGAAAATCATCGGCATTGGAGTAGTAGATAACAAATCATTTACTATCTCAAATGTTTTATATGTTAAAGGTTTGAAGCATAATTTAATTTCAATAAGTCAATTGTGTGATATTGGCCTAAACGTCTTGTTTGACTCATCTTCATACCTATGCAAAATTACTAATTCGAAAACAAATGATATTGTTATTACTGCTCCTAGATTACAAAATGTTTACATGATTAGATTTAATGATTTATCACATTCTTCATTAAAGTGTTTTATTTCTAAAAATGAGGAATTAGATTTGTGGCATAGACGTCTTGGACATTCTAGTTCCAAACTTATCATAAAATTGTCTCAAAATAAACTTGTTAAAGGTTTACCTTCTTTGCATGGAAGTTTATCATCTTTATGTTCACCATGTCAAAAAGAAAATTTACAAAGTCTTCTTTTAAAAGCAAAAATGTCATTTCCACCACTAGGCCTTTAGAATTGATACATATGGATTTGTTTGGTACTGTTAATACATTAAGTCTAGGTGGTAGAAAGTATACTTTTGTTTTGATTGATCATTTCTCTCGCTTTACATGGACAACTTTCTTATCGTCTAAATCTGATGCGTTTTTATAATTTTCCAAATTATGTTTACGTGTTAAAAATGAAATTAAATTAAAAATAAAATGCATTCGTTCAGATCATGGAGGTGAATTTGATAATGAGAAATTTGTTTCTTTTTGCAATGAGTTAGGAATTAAACATGAATTTTCTGCTACTCGTACACCTCAACAAAATGGTGTGGTGGAAAGGGAAAATAGAATTTTGCAAGAACTAGCTCGCACTATGCTATCTAAATACAAATTACCTCGATCATTTTGGGTCGATACTGTTAATACTTCTTGTTATGTCATTAATCATGTTATGCTTCGACCCATCTTAAAATTAACACTTTATGAGTTATATTTTCAAAAGAAACCAAATGTGTCTTATTTTAAAGTTTTTGGATGTAAATGTTTTGTTTTGAACACTAAGGATAATTTAGGAAAATTTGATGAGAAGTGTGATGAAGGCATTTTTATTGGTTATTCTACTACAAGTAAAGCTTATAGAGTTTACAATAAGAGGACTAAAGTGGTTGGAGTCAATACATGTTAAATTTGATGAGTTTTCTCCTTGTGTAGAAGCTAATAATATAGGTAAAAATGAAGAGCCCTCCCCTCTACAAAGGCTGGATGATGATGAAAACCTTGGAGACAAAGATGAAGAAAAAGGAGTTGAAGCACAACAAGAAGAAGAGCAAGGATACGTGCCTCCAAGCGAACTAAGATTTTCAAAAGATCATCCCCAAGATTTGGTTATTGGAGAACCATCAAGAGGGGTAAGTACTATTTCATCCGTACGAGAATTATTTTCAAATATGTGCTTTATTTCTGATATAGAACCTAAAAGCGTTGAAGATGCTTTAAATGATAATTCTTGGTTTTTAGCTATGAATGACGAGCTTAATCAATTTGAACGTAATAAAGTTTGGAAGATAGTAGAAAGACCGTCAGATCATTCTGTTGTAGGGGTTAAATGGATTTTTAAAAATAAACTAGATAGTGAATCTAGGGTCACTAGGAACAAAGCTAGACTCATAGCAAAAGATTATTCACAAATAGAAGGAATAAATTTTGATGAAACTTTTGCACCCGTAGCACGTTTAGAAGTAGTTAGAATATTTCTTGCATTTGCTAGTTTTAAGAAGTTTAAGTTATTTCAAATGGATGTTAAAACTGCTTTTCTTAACGGGTATATTAAGGAGGAGGTTTATGTAGAGCAACCTCCAGGCTTTGTTGATGTTAGATTTCCTGATAATGTTTATAAATTAGAAAAAGCCCTTTATGGTTTGAAACAAGCACCCCGAGCATGGTATGATAGATTGACTATCTATTTACTAAAAAATAATTACAAAACGGGCAGTGCTGATTGTACTTTATTTGTTAATCATATCCATGATGATCTTATCGTTTTACAAATATATGTTGATGATATTATTTTTGGATCCACAAATGAAAAATTATGTGATAGTGTTATTGAAATTATGAAGAATGAATTTGAAATGAGCATGGTAGGCAAACTTACTTATTTTCTTGGGTTTCAAGTCACTCAAAAGCATGATGGAATTTTTATTTGTCAATCTAAATATATTCATGATGTTTTAAAAAGATTTGGGTTTGAAAATCTAAAACAAGCAAATACCCCCATGAGTGTCTCATTAAAGTTAGGAAAAGATGAAAGTGGAATATTCATAGATCAAACACTTTATAGAGGAATGATAGGATCACTATTGTATTTGACTGCCTCTAGGCTTGATATTATGTTCGATGTTTGTTTATGTGCTAGATTTCAAGCTAATCCTAGAGAGTCTCATTTAAAATCAGTTAAACGCATTTTTAGATATCTTATTGGCACATTTAAATTAGGATTGTGGTATCCTCATAACGATACATTTATATTACATAGCTTCTCAGATTCTGATTATGCTGAATGTTCATTAGATCGTAAAAGCACCAGTGGCAACTGTCATTTTCTTGGCCCTTCACTTATCTCTTGGTCGAGTAGGAAACAGAATTCTATTGCCTTATCTACCACTGAGGCCAAGTACATAGCACTAGGAAGTTGTTGTGCACAAGATTAATGGATGAAGCAAACTTTAGAAGATTTTGGAATAGTTCATGAAAACATTGAATTAAAATGTGATAATAAAAGTGAAATTGACTTAACATATAATCCATTTCATCATTCTAGGTCCAAACACATTGATGTACGTCACCATTTCATAAGAGATCACATAAAACAAAACACGATCAAAGTCAATTTTATAAGCACTGATTCTGTAACACCCCCTATCCGTCGCATAGCATATAGCAGTAGGTCCGGCCGGGGCCCGACGCCATATACCACAGACAGACCGGGTGGTTACGTATGGAAACCATCCAACCAATCTCAACGTCCTACACAGAGCATTCTAGTGGAAGCAGATTATAAAAGTTGTAAATAAAGAACCCAGCATACAAGCACGAATGTCCACCAGTACGAATTAGGAATGTTATTACAAAATACTCAAAACAAGCCTTAAGGCCTTACAAAATGTTTCACTTGAATATTACATGATTTACAAACCACGGCACACAGGCCGGTCATACATGAATAAAGCAGTAAACACTTCTACTTGGGCCTTCGAGGGCCAGCTTCGCAAAAAGGGCTTTAGCCCGCTATTGACCGCTTGGTCCAGCTGCACCTGCAAGCAACAAACCACCGCACGGTGGCAAAACAAGGCAACGGTCAGCAATGCTGACCAAATTATAACGATCCCACCCCCAACTCGGGGCGGCGATGCTCCTTCCCTGCATTTCATTAGCATAAGCGAGCAATGTATATATCCATAGCCATTTCATCACAGACGTTGGCTCGCACGGCCACACGCCCCGTGCACTCAGGGCACATTCTCGGTGAACCGGTCGATGTCATGTCAATTAAAGCCATTAACATTCCGGACTCACCACCGCCACTTAGACGGCCAAACCTATGAGCAATTTGTCTTCCTGGCCTGGGTCACGACAATTTAAGCCATTGACCGCCGAAGACTCACATCTATGCCAACGGCGAGTGCCACGTAACCTTAGGTCTCTCTAACCCGAACGACATAGAGCGGGTACGGTTCCATCTAACCCGTGCTCACATCGCAACGACAATTTAAGCCATTTGCGCGGGTCAAACTTTCGCCGAGTCTCATTCTACCGCAAGTCACATAACCACGTTATGTTCAAGTTGGCTCTCAGGCCACCAGGTTGGCAAGATCTCGTATCCGCCCAGTTTTCCGGGTGCACCTTTGGGTTAGTCCCCAAGGCTCCCTGCTGCAATCTACCGCGTAGAAAACCCGAAAAACAACCAATAGCACGGAGTCTTCTCCGGCCTTATGCAATGCAACATCACCGATCCAGACCAACATGTCCGGGTAGGCTTCACACATCATGCCTACGTCTGTTCTCGCATACGGACTCTAAACAACGATGACTTTACATATCTACCCGAAGGAACGCCTCCAACTCTCCGCAAATTCGCGAGAGCGGGCTTCCTATGCTAGGAAAGAGAGCTATTCGTGCTCAAGATGAGGATCGTTACCCTTGAGTTCCTCTTTGGCGCCATCGAAAAGTAATCGGATAGAAATCACCGCACTTGCGTTGCCTCCGTGGATCCGGAGTCGGCTTGCGATTCGGAGCTCCGAAGCTCCTCCAATGGCGGATCTAGCTCTTCTTCTTCTTGCCTTAGCTCTCCTCTCTCCAAGGGTTTAGAAAGAGAACAAGTGAAGAAAGTGATGGATTTTCTAAGTCAAAACCCGGGTATATCCTCTCAGGAACAACCCCCAGCCGTTGGATCTCAACCTAAGAAAACGAACGGCTTTGATTCGGGGCTGAAATGCCCAATCTGGACCGAACACGGCCTGGCACACGCCCGTGTCCAGGGCCGTGTGCCGCATTCGCCGTCAAAATCGAATCTCCTGGGCCCTCACACGGGTATCGAACACGCCCGTGTTCGAGCTGACACGCCCGTGTTCCAGCTGACACGGCCGTGACGCCGGCCATGTACCCCATGATTTTCCCCCGTTTTCAACCCGAGCACTGCACGGGTCCTAGGACACGCCCGTGTCCTTGCCCGTGTCACCTTGACATGCCTGGGCCCCAGGCCGTGTACAAGGTCTCGACATTTCGTCGCATGCAGATCGACGACTCGATGACACGGCCTTGGACACGCCCGTGTCCTAGGCCGTGTGCCTTGTCTCGACGATCGTCGAGCGAATCTCGACGAATTCCCCGGGACGATCGTCGACACGGGTCGACACGCCCGGCGACACGCCCGTGTCGCGGGCCGTGTGCCCAATCTCGACGAATCGTCGAGTATATCTCGACGATTTCACGGTTAAGTGTCGACACGGGTCGACACGCCCTGCGACACGCCCGTGTCGCAGGCCGTGTGCCCACTCTCGACGAATCGTCGAGTATAACTCGACGACTTCGCGGCTAAGTGTCGACACATGCTTGACACGCCCTGGGACACGCCCGTGTCCCAGGCCGTGTGCCTTCTGCCAGAACCCAAACTGGCCCAAAACGTCCCCCTTTGCTCCTTTGAGTTTCGGGGCGTTACACGAGTTGTAGGAACTTTATTCCGAGTGGTAGGATTATTTTCAATCCGAGAATAGTGGAGTAGCCGAGTCTAGTGCGTTGTTAGATCGGTGAGGTGGAAAGTGGATGTACCCAAGGTTGGGAAACCACTATAATTCTTGGTGTCGTCTGTGTATGCTTGTTTATTTTTTTTGCATCACTCGCTCAAATTTTTATTCCTCAAAAAGACGCAGAACTCACCTTGTAAGACCCCCCCCCCCCTTTTTCTTTTCAGAACCACAGGGTCTTGGGCCCAGAAACACCGCTTTGCGGTGATACCTTCATGCCCGGGAAGGTCATCACTACAAAACGTCGATCCTGCCGGCCAAATCGATCACAGAAAAGATAGTAAATAAACAAGTCCACAAAAATCACATATATAGTAAATAATCTCCACGAAGGGAGAGTCCCCAGAAATAATAATAAAGGTACTAAAAATAGGGCTCATGTCTGGTACATCAATATCCTCACTATATATCACTCAGCGCGGAAGCAAAAAAACTAAACATCTACTAACGATCGGGACTCACAGTCCCAACTGTCTGAACTTCAGTGCTAGACTGTCCCATCTCCAAGCGTGCCGACCTCCGGGGCTGCTCCTCCATTTTGGGCTCCACGATCCCCTAAAATGATGTGATTCGAAAACCGTTAGTCTAAAAGACTAAGTCCTATCATCCCCCACCCCTTCCCTAATGGCTCCTAGGAACTGAGCGGGGAGGAGGAAAGGAGGGGTAGTGAGGGTGGAGAATGAACAAGAAGCAGGTGACGGCGGAACTAATCTAACAGTTCTATAAGTATATATGGCAGTAATAAAGGTATGAAAAACTGAACAAGAAATAAGTAACCTTAACTTATATGAAAACACATAAGCTAAGGGATCTTTTGGAAGTATCCTATCATATAAAGAGTCTCATACCAATTTATACGATAGGGTGTCGGTTTTCTAGCAAGCATGTATATATCTATAGAATAAAAATCTTAACTTATAAGCACGCTCACGCGAGCTTATAAACCATGAGGTCATTTTGCAGGGCCTATTGTATAAAAAGTCACATACCAACTATATAATAGGTGTCAAGGGTTAAATGCAATGGTTATGCTATGACATGCAAATATGATATGATGTCAATCATGCAACTTCAACACACCCATTTGACTCTGTGCACACAGACCTTTAGTTTCCCCTTTCTGGAGCCTAACCTCCCAGGATACCTCCGTACTGGCAAACAGAAGCGGTGGGTTGGGCCTTGCCCACCTCTAAATCGGTAATAACACTACCATTCAGACCTATCGTATGCCTCTACGTGGTGCACTAAGCGTAGCTCCTGCGTACTTTTTGTCGGCAAGTCCACCGGACTTAACTTGGCGAAGTGCAAAACCATACTTGCCGAGTCAACGTATTGGTGTCGGTGCATCAACCCTCCAATACCGAAGACCCACCACCTTATAATTTATGCACATGCAACCTTATGTATCAGCTACTGAGCCAAAGCTCCTCCGACCATCCCGTCTGTCACAAACAACAATCAAGCCAAAGCTCGTCGGGCCAACCTGCCCATCACCAAATCCACCGAGCCTACTGCCCGAGTGACCCAACCTAACATCCCGAGACATCGAGGTGAGTGAAAGTGAATCCCTAGTTATCCTAGTTACTCTTGCAGTTTATTTTGCCTATAGTTTAGGTTAGCCCAGGACTACCCACAGTATTCCCCGTGAAGAGCTCTCAAAGGGCACTAGGAACTATGATGGTAGCTGAAGTCCATCGTTCCCTTTCGCAAGGCACATATTATTATTGGTTAATACCTGATTCCTGATCCCTTTAGTATTACACTGGTTTTAACCCAAATGTGTTTTGACCCTCTCTCTCTCTCCCTCAATAGGAAAGATGATCTTTCGTCGATTCCGAGCACCACCTAATCTTAAACAACTCTACAACCTACTCATCCCAGCTTCCAATGGTATACTCCAATCCACTTCACTAAAATCAGTAAACAACAATCCCACCTCCCTACGACCATTCCTTATGTTAACACGATTTTCGCAGTTTTACCGAATGCAGACCAACCCATGCTATTTGATGTACATGAGAGGAAGTACTCCAAATTTTCATCCAAATGCCCTAAGATATTTATTGAGGGTCTACCCTTATATATTCAGTCTAAATCCAGAAATTTATATTTTTCCAATTAAATTTGATATTTAATTAATGTTTTCCAAAATTAATCCATGGGTGATTTGAACATGAAGCACTAGATTTATTTAAGGTATGACCATACAAAAATTATGAACATTGTATAATAACAAGATATCAGTGAATACTAAATATCATAAACTTTCACAAATCATCTAACCTCTAATTATTTAATCCAATATAATTCATATAAATAGGGGTATTGAAGAACGTACCAAAAATACTTGTCCAAAATTTTTTCAAAAATTAACAGAGCTACATTATGATCATAAAACTTCACTGCCTAAGTTTCATGAAATTGCCAAGTCAGCAAACCAGGTAAAAGATTATCCTAAGGAAAACCATCATAAGGTACTTTATGAAGACACACTCCTGTAATCTCGATTAAACAACATTTAACAATTTTTCCATGCTTCTATATGCCCTAAAATGTTCTCTGGCTAAGTATCACAATATTCCAGCAAGCCATTGTATTTATTTCCTATTTATCAAGGTAAGATGCACTAATTTCTTTACAAATGAAGTACTTCAAAAAAGCTTCAACCACCACAAATATATTACTAGTGCAACTATATGAGATCTTATTAGTTTTTCCATAGTTTCAAACCATTCTAAGACACATAAATCATAAATACATCATTATCATCAAAAAGGGCATTATGAAAGCTATAACTTACAAGGGTGAGCTACTGATATCTAAACAACCTAAGATAAATCCCAGAGGCTAATAATACTATGAAATTGACCTTACCAAAGTACCACCAAGATTCAAGGTCATATGACCCATTAAATAATTTCTAGGATTTAAGAACCTAAAAACTTACTAAGGGGTTTAAGTGGTGTGCATGTGTCCAATTACCACCATATCTCTCCCTAGGGCATCTCACCACCCTAGGAAATCACCGCACTAGCGTTGCCTCCGTGGATCCGGAGTCGGCTTGCGATTCGGAGCTCCGAAGCACCTCCAATGGCGGATCTAGCTCCTTCTTCTTCCCTTAGCTCTCCTCTCTCTCCAAGTATTTAGAAAGAGAACAAGGTATGAAAAGTGATGGATTTCTAAGTCAACCCACGGGTATATCCCTTCAGGAACATCCCCCAGCCGTTGGATCTCAAAACAAGGAAACGAACGGCTTTGATTCGGGGCTGAAATGCCCAATCTGGACCGAACACGGCCTGGCACACGCCCGTGTCCAGGGCCGTGTGCCGCATTCGCCGTCAAAATCGAATCTCCTGGAACCTCACACGGGTATCGACCACGCCCGTGTTTGAGCTAACACGCTCGTGTTTCACTTCACACGGTCCGTGTAGCCGGCCGTGTACCCCATGATTTTTCCCCATTTTCAACCCGAGCACTGCACGGGTTCTAGGACACGCCCGTGTCCTTGCCCGTGTCACATTGACATGCCTGGACCCCAGGCCGTGTACACGGGACACTTCGTCGAGGGAAGATCGACGACTTGATGACACGACCTTGGACACGCCCATGTCCTAGGCCGTGTGCCTTGTCTCGACGATCGTCAAGTGAATCTCGATGACTCCCCGGGACGATCGTCGACACGGGTCGACACGCCCTGCGACACACCCGTGTCGCAGGCCGTGTGCTCCTTCTCGACGAATCGTCGAGTATATCTCGACGACTCATGGCTAAGTGTCGACACGGGTCGACACGCCCTGCGACACGCCCGTGTCGCAGGCCGTGTGCCCATTCTCGACAAATCGTCGAGACAATCTCGATGACTTTGCGGCTAAGTGTCAACACGGCTCGACACGCCCTGGGACACGCCCGTGTCCCAGGCCGTGTGCCTGTAGCCAGAACCCAAACTGGCCCAAAACATCCCCCTTCGCTCCTTTGAGTTTCGGGGCGTTACAACTCTACCCCTCTTAAAAGAATTTCGCCCACGAAATTACATAAAGGAAAGGCATACATAAACAAAATTTGTACCTGAGCGGAACAACTCCGGATACTCGTCAAGCATAGTCTGCTCTCGCTCCCAAGAGAGCTCCTCACGACCGCAATTGTCCCACCGGACCTTGACCATCCTGATCTCTTTATTGCGTAGCCGCTTGACCTCCGAGTCCTCAATCCGCACGGGCTTGACCTTTGTCGTTAGCCCACTTTCCACCGGCACTTGATCGACCGCGATTACTTGCGTAGGCTCTTGCACCGCCTTCCGAAGCACCGAAATATGGAATACATCATGTAAACCACTTAGCTCCACTGAAAGCTTCAGCCGATAGGCCGCTTCCCCAACTCGCTCCAGAACCTCAAATGGTCCAAGGTATCTTGGGCTTAGCTTTTTCAATCGCCGCACCCGCGAGACACCCTTGAACGGCTTGATCTTCAAGTATACATAATCGCCCACAGCGAACTCCACGTTCCTGTGCTTGGCATTATAATACTTTGCTTGCCGGTCCTGAGCGATAAGCAACCTCTCCCAAATGGTTCTCACCAAAGAAGTAGCACCCTCTACTTCCGATCGCTTATACAACTTTGACTCACCCATTTCTATCCAAGACAACGGCGTGCGACATCTTCTACCATATAGGGCCTCGAAAGGCGCCATCTGAATACTCGCTTGGTAGCTGTTGTTGTATGCGAACTCCACCAAATAAAGGTGGTCTTCCCATTGCTTTCCGAAATCCAAGACACACATGCGAAGCATGTCTTCCATGGTTCTATTGACCCTCTCGGTCTTCCCATCCGTTTGTGGATGGAAGGCTGTGCTAAACTTCAGCTTTGTTCCCAACATTTGCTGCACCAGCCTCCAATCATTGGACGTGAACCGCCCATCTCGGTCACTCACGATGCTGCGGGGCACACCATGAAGCCGCACTATGTTATCCACATAAAGCTTTGCCAACTTCTCCACCGGATCATCCTTCCTATGCGGAATAAAATGCGACACCTTCATTAATCGATCAACAACCACCCATATGGCGTCGTTTCCCTTTTGCGACCTTGGCAAACCGTGCACAAAGTCCATAGAGATGTCGTCGAATTTCCACTCCGGAATAGGCAAGGACTTAAGAAATCCTCCCGGCTTTTGGCACTCCGTCTTTACCAAGGCGCAAGTTTGGCACTTCGCTACGTATAGCGCCACATCCTTCTTTAAACCCGGCCACCAAAACAGTTTCTTCACATCACGGTACATCTTTGTGCTCCCCGGGTGAATCGAGTACTTGGTATGGTGCGCCTCGTACAACAACTCCACCCGTAAATTGCCCACACTTGGGACGCACAAACGACCGTCTTTCCACAGCAATCCGTCCTCCACGACGAATTGGGAATTTGACCCATCCAGAGCCTCTATCATGAACTGCTTCATATGAGCATCCATATCCAAAGCCTGTCGAATCCGATCAGCCAGGTCATATTGGACTTCAGTCCAATTAAGAACTGCTTCAGCACTTGATTGCCTGTCCACACAAACAATCTCCAACGCCTCCAACTCCTGCACCAACCGCTCATCGTGCACCGATAGCCAATTAGCTTGAGCTAGGGCTCGGTGACTCAACGCGTCCGCAACCGCATTCCCTTTGCCAGGCACGTAGTGTATCTTGAATGTATAGTCCCCCAGGAACTCCATCCATCTACGCTGTCGCATATTCAGATCCTTCTGATCAATCAGGTACTTTAGGATCTTGTGATCGGTGTAGATATCAATCTTCACACCGTACAAATAGTGTCTCCACAGCTTCAAGGCGAAAATCACGGCCGCTAACTCCAAGTCATGGACCGGATAGTTCCTCTCATGCACTTTTAGCTGTCTCGAGCCATAAGCTATCACGCTTCCGTGCTGCAGTAGCACGCAACCCAAACCGCTTCCTGAAGCATCACTATATATCTCATAGCCTTCGGTCCCACATGGCGAACTCAGTACAGGCGCCGTGGTCAACCGACACTTCAACTCCTCAAAAGCTCGCGCGCACTCCGGCGTCCAAACGAACTTATGCTCCTTCCTCGTCAAAGTAGTGAGAGGTAACGCTATCCGCGAGAAGTTCTCTATGAAGCGCCTATAATAGCCGGCAAGCCCCCAAAAGCTCCGGACTTCTGCTATCGTAGCAAGCTCACTGAGGATAGCCAAAACTCGCACTTCGAGAACTTGGCATACAACTGATTTCTATTTAGCGTCTCCAACACCAAATGAAGATGCTTGAAGTGATCTTCCTCACTTTGCGAGTACACCAAAATATCGTCGATGAAGACGATCACGAAATGGTCCAAGTACTCCCTGAACGTCCTGTTCATCAAATCCATGAATACTGACGGCGCATTAGTCAGCCCAAACGGCATGACCGTAAACTCATAATGCCCGTATCTCGTACTAAACGCTGTCTTCGGGATATCACTCTCCCTTATACGCAGCTGATAGTACCCAGCCTTGAGATCTAACTTCGAGTACACCGTCGACCCGACTAACTGATCAAAGAGATCATCAATCCGAGGGATCGGGTACTTGTTCTTCTCAGTCAGCTTGTTGAGCTCCCGGTAATCAATACATAGCCTCAAGCTTCCATCCTTCTTCTTAACAAAGAGGACCGGTGCGCTCCAAGGCGAAGAACTCGGGCGCACATACCCTTGCTCCAACAACTCTTGCAGTTGAACTTTCAGCTCCGTCATTTCCTTAGGCGCTAGCCGATACGGAGATCGTGACACAGGCTTTGCACCTGGCACTAGCTCGATCGTAAAATCTATCTCCCGCTGAGGCGGGGCTCCAAGAAGATCTACGGGGAACACATCAGGGTATTCCGATACCACTGAAATACAATCCAACACGGGCTTCGGCTTTGCAACCTCCACTAGTGTAAAGAACAGTTCTGCTCCAGCACGAACCGCCTTCACCACCTGAAGAGCAGACATCAACGTCTTGCTCGACCCTTTAAGCCCGTAAACGTCGTCTCACGACTCGCTCCAAGCTTAACTTCCTTGCTACCGCAATCTATATGGGCCTGCTGCTCCGAGAGCCAGTCCATGCCAAATATGACGTCGAACTCCACTAACGGAAGTAAAGACGCCCGCAGGTTGAACTCCTGCTCCCCAATACAAGTCTTAACATCGCAGATCCTATCCGCTCGCATCGAATACCCATTGGGCAACAACACATCCAACTTATCCTTCGCCATCGAAGAAGGGACTCCGATGCGTGATATAAATCCTTCGGACAAGAAGGAGTGTGAAGCTCCCGTATCGAAGAGTGCTCGTGCCGGATTTTCACAAATCAATACAAATCCTAACAAGCAGTGGTAAGGTAACATGTGTATAACAAGTATTTAAATAAATTGACTTGCTATAAATTAACCTGTACCTGTCACCACATCAGCTTGTTTAATGGCCTCCTGTTGGCCAAGATTGTAGACCCTTGGTTGGGTCGGAGCATAATGGGATGCGGTCGACTCCACCGCCTTTCCCTTTTCTTCATAAGTAGCTCCCGGCTTTCTCTCGGACTTAGGACGTCCGCTCCAACAGTCACGGGTGAAATGCCCCGTCTTTCCACATGTAAAGCACGCGCCCGGGGTCCGACTCGTAGTCGCCCCAGAAGCTCCAGAAGGAGCTGGACCCGAAGTCCTATGCTTTTTGAAAGCCCTCCGATAGCCGGACTTTGAAGTAGTCGGCACTTTAAATTCAGATTTTCTATCAACCAAGCCTTCGCTTGCACGCTCTTCATGTCCTTCTCCAAGGACCGGGCAGTATTGACCAAGGTTAAGAAACCCTGCGTCATCGGCCCCGAGAGTAGTAATCTCAACTCATCCCTCAGGCCTTCATAGAAGCGATTTGTCTTGCGCTCCTCATCCATGATGGTGGAACTAGCATAACGACTCAGACGAGTAAACTCGTGGAGATATTCATTCACGCTCCTCTCACCCTGAACCAACCTCAGAAATTCATTCTCCATCGAAATCCTCTGAGTAGAAGGGAGGTATCTTGCTAAGAACAATCTCGAGAACTCTTCCATCGGAACGTCTATCAGTTGTCTACCTCTCAAATGATGCAACTCCAATCCTTCCCACCACATCCTCGCTTCTCCGTCCAAAAGGAACGTAGCGATGGTGGTCATTTGCCACTCCTCCGTCTCCGTCGCTGTCATGACTCTCTTCACCCTGGAGAGCCAGTCTTCAGCCTGAGATGGGGTTCCCAACCCCGAGAATAACGGAGGGTTAAAGCTCATTACATGCTTTAGCTGCCTCTCAGTTGCCCTCCTTGGCACTACCGGTTCTACAACCACTTGCTCCACCCTCCTCGGCTCAGCCTCTTGCAGAGGTTATTGCTCCATCACGAGAGCGGGCTGCTGCGCTTGCCTTCCAGGCTGCGCATTTATCACGGCCAACACCACTTCAGCCACCAATCGTATATTTTCAGCCGACAGAGGTGTTGCAGGAGCAACATCCGGTGCACTACTAGCCTCAAAAACTCGGCATTCTGACGGCCCAACACCACTTCTGGTCACCTATAGTGGTACAAAACACCGTTAAGCGACCAAATAAATTGCAAACAGCAATTATAGGAACACGCAGGTTCCTCAAACACGAGTATTTTCATTCCTAAGTGGACATTCATGGGTTCTTTTACCATTATAACGATGACGCACACAATGTGCTCACCACCCCTTAAAAAGAATTCGCCCACGAATTCAGTTTAAGCCCAACCAAAACCAGTAGTCTGATACCAAATTGTAACACCCCCTATCCGTCGCATAGCATATAGCAGTAGGTCTGGCCGGGGCCCGACGCCATATACCACAGACAGACCGGGTGGTTACGTATGGAAACCATCCAACCAATCTCAACGTCCTACACAGAGCATTCTAGCGGAAGCAGATTATAAAAGTTGTAAATAAAGAACCCAGCATACAAGCACGAATGTCCACTAGTACGAATTAGGAATGTTATTACAAAATACTCAAAACAAGCCTTAAGGCCTTACAAAATGTTTCACTTGAATATTCCATGATTTACAAACCACGGCACGCAGGCCAGTCATACATGAATAAAGCAGTAAACACTTCTACTTGGGCCTTCGAGGGCCAGCTTCGCAAAAAGGGCTTTAGCCCGCTATTGACCGCTTGGTCCAGCTGCACCTGCAAGCAACAAACCACCGCACGGTGGCAAAACAAGGCAACTGTCAGCAATGCTGACCAAATTATAACGATCCCGCCCCCAACTCAGGGCGACGATGCTCCTTCCCTGCATTTCATTAGCATAAGCGAGCAATGTATATATTCATAGCCATTTCATCACAGACGTTGGCTCGCACGGCCACACGCCCCGTGCACTCAGGGCACATTCTCGGTGAACCGGTCGATGTCACGTCAATTAAAGCCATTAACATTCCGGACTCACCACCGCCACTTAGACGACCAAACCTATGAGCAATTTGTCTTCCTGGCCTGGGTCATGACAATTTAAGCCATTGACCGCCGAAGACCCTAATCTATGCCAACGGTAAGTGCCACGTGCCTTTAGGTCTCTTTAACCGAACGACATAGAACGGGTACGGTTCCATCTAACCCGTGCTCACATCGCAACGACAATTTAAGCCATTTGCGCGGGTCAAACTTCCACCGAGTCCCATTTCCATCACAAGTCACATAACCCCGTTATGTTCAAGTTGGCTCTCAAGCCACCAAGTTGGCAAGATCTCGTATCCGCCCAGTTTTTCGGGTGCACCTTTGGGTTAGTCCCCAAGGCTCCCTGCTACAATCTACCGCATAGAAAACCCGAAAAACAACCAATAGCACGGAGTCTTCTCCGGCCTTATGCAATGCAACATCACCGATCCAGACTAACATGTCTGGGTAGGCTTCACACATCATGCCTACGTCCGTTCTCGCATACGGACTCTAAACAACGGGGACTTTACATATCTACCCGAAGGAACGCCTCCAACTCTCCGCAAACTCGCGAGAGCGGGCTTCCTATGTTAGGAAAGAGAGCTATTCGTGCTCAAGATGAGGATCGTTACCCTTGAGTTCCTCTTTGGCGCCATTGAAAAGTAATCGGATGGAAATCACCGCACTAGCGTTGCCTCCGTGGATCCGGAGTCGGCTTGCGATTCAGAGCTCCGAAGCTCCTCCAATGGCGGATCTAGCTCCTTCTTCTTCCCTTAGCTCTCCTCTCTCTCTCCAAGTATTTAGAAAGAGAACAAGGTATGAAAAGTGATGGATTTCTAAGTCAACCCACGGGTATATCCCTTCAGGAACATCCCCCAGCCGTTGGATCTCAAAACAAGGAAACGAACGGCTTTGATTCGGGGCTAAAATGCCCAATCTGGACCGAACACGGCCTGGCACACGCCCGTGTCCAGGGCCGTGTGCCGCATTCGCCGTCAAAATCAAATCTCCTGGAACCTCACACGGGTATCGACCACGCCCGTGTTCGAGCTGACACGCCCGTGTTTCACTTCACACGGCCGTGTAGCCGGCCGTGTACCCCATGATTTTTCCCCATTTTCAACCCGAGCACTGCACGGGTTCTAGGACACGCCCGTGTCCTTGCCCGTGTCACATTGACACGCCTGGACCCCAGGCCGTGTACACAGGACACTTCGTCGAGGGAAGATCGACGACTTGATGACACGGCCTTGGACACGCCCGTGTCCTAGGCCGTGTGCCTTATCTCGACGATCGTCGAGTGAATCTCGACGACTCCCCGGGACGATCATCGACACAGGTCGACACGCCCTGCGACACGCTCGTGTCACAGGCCGTGTGCCCCTTCTCGACGAATCGTCGAGTATATCTCGACGACTCACGGCTAAGTGTCGACACGGGTCGACACGCCCTGCGACACGCCCGTGTCGCAGGCCGTGTGCCCATTATCGACGAATCGTCGAGACAATCTCGACGACTTCGCGGCTAAGTGTCGACACGGCTCGACATGCCCTGGGACACGCCCGTGTCCCAGGCCGTGTGCCTGCAGCCAGAACCCAAACTGGCCCAAAACGTCCCCCTTCGCTCCTTTGAGTTTCGGGGCGTTACAGATTCACAGCTTGCGGATATTTTCACTAAACCACTTCCAGATTCCTGTTTTTCGTTATTACGATTGGAACTAGGAATTCTAGAGTTTTCAAATTAATAAATTACCATCGCAAGCCACACAAAAAAAAAATTAACATAATTACATTATTAACATCATGAACATTAAACCAAAATAACCATTCCATAAATCATAAATGGAAACACCACAATTTAAATATTCCATATCAAGTCTTATATTCTTCCAGAAGAAATACCACACACCATTACAGAATAGATCATATTACAGCATGAAATCAAAATTTAGGGAAATTGACGAAAAATCATTGTCGCCGGCGACAGTGACTGTCGCCCGACGATAGTGGCAAAATGTCCATCCATCCCAAAATCTTCAAAAATTTCTGCTGTAACCTCCACTGGTCTCTCCTTGATCATCTGTCGAATTGTGCTCGCTGCTTCGCGTCTGACGTGCTCGGCAGGTCGATGTACGGGGCGGCTCCATGACCGGATCTTCCCATTCTGCTGCCTCTGCTGGAGTGGGCATCAACTTCAAACTTTTGGTTAGAAATTTAAAAATCTCTGAATTCCCAAAAAGTTTTTCTTCACATCCCTCTTATGTTCTTCGAACGACTCTCGCAAGTCGTCCAACCCTTCTCGCACCGATTCACCTCTAGGAATTGGCGGGTTTCGGATAGTGGACACCGGTTCACTCCTCCTTGATGACCCTCCTCGTGTTGATCGCCCGATGGAAGGTGTTCCACTCGTTGAATATATAGATGGGATACAATCATTGAAGTACAACTCGGGGTCGATCCACGTATATTTCTTATATAGAATACGTTGGATGATGACTCAAAGTGGTAATGTGTTCAATTTCTTCCAACTAGGACTTTTCAATCTAAATGCCTAGCGAACTATCGAAAGGACAAAATCTGCCATGTCAAACGGCTGTCCCTCCAAAATCATGTATGTCACATAACTCAGCTGAGCCGTTATTTTCCGTGTATCTCTGGATTTCAGTAGGACGGTATGCCTCAGTATATCTTGCACTAGTCATGCATCCTCCGTAAGCGTGTCCGTCGATTAAATTAGTGTTTTCATGGAATTTCCATGCAAAACCATATTCAATAACGTCCAATCCCTATCCTTCCGGTAGTTCTCTACTACATCTATAGTGTTTTCATGCTCGATTAATCCAAACTCATCTCTCAGGTCATAGTGTGATATTTCTACCGCCTGTCCTTGAATTTTTGATCGAACTCCGCCATTCAATTCCGTGAACCACGGATCTTTGAGAGAGTTATAAAATTCTCGAATCAGTATGAAGGAGAATGTGTCTGGAATAATAGTCGACATTATTCCAGCCATTGCTAACAAGTCATGGATATGTTCATGTCGGGCTGGGTCCAAATCAATCACCCGTCCGATTCCTATGTTAGCGTTCTCTATTCCCGGAAATATTTGATATGCTGAATATGAGTCAATCCATGTGCTTCTTCGAGCTTTGGAACTGAAAGCCATTTCTGCATATCAAATTGTTTTTTTTTCAGAAACATAAAAAAATGTTTTTTCCTGGCTATCGCCATCCGGCGACACCCACTATCACCGGGCGATAGTGGTAATTAGTGTTTCTCCATTTCCGACTTCAGATCTAGTTTCCCCCTTTATCCAACGTACCAGATCTGCAAGTTTGTGTTCTCCAAATCCTTTTCCAACAACTTAAATTCAAGAAACTATTCACATATTTCACTAAAACAACCATAGTTTCTTAAGATCCACAAACCCAATTTTAACACTTTAAAACCTAGAAATTTCTCATCTAAACTAACATGCCACACTATCCTAACACTTAGATCCATAAAAAACCAAAGAATTAAAGCCAAAATCCAAGTTTTCATACCTAGGTTTAGGGTTTCGCCGACTTCTACTCCGCCTTCCGCACTGTGTCTTAAGGAAAAAACGCTTCACTTTGATTCCTTTGACTGAATGAGCCATTTTTATACTTTTTACCACTATCGCCGACCGGTGATACCCGGTATGGCCCGGTGATAGTGAACTTTTGCTGATTCTTCAAATTGTTTTGTTGACTCGGATTTAGGCCAGGTGTAATGTTTTTTTTGAGTTTTATACTAACTTGGTTCTCTAGTTCATCACTCTTATATTCGTTCTACATATTTCAGTACTAGTGTTCTTAAACTCGTGAAATTGTTTTTGCATGCCTCTAAGTATGAGAAATTTTTAGTTATGATAATGTTATTTCACTCACGGTTGTGCAAATCTTCGTATGCATCCATCTTACAAAATGTGAATTGTGAATGTTTTTACCATAACCACTTGTGATGCATGTTTTCGGCTTCTGCTTTATCCGAGTTTAGTACCATGCACCATAATATTAAATTATTCTGTATACTCTCACAAGTGAATTCGGACTCCTTTGTTCAGCTAAAGAAAAAAATGTGAGTAATAAAAGTGTATCATCCCAAAAGTATAAACCTTTAGTGATTGTTTCACACAACTAAAAAGAAAACACTCAAATAATATAGGGCTGACAAGGAACTTCCACCAAGCACTACTTACCCTCCTGATAAGTCTTTATGAGCATTGTGAGGTTAAGCACCTTGACAAGAATTGTAAAGTGTATTGTGCAAATCTTTACATGAATAATTTCTTTCTTATGTGCGCTGAACTCTTGGGTACGAGTATAGCTCTGCATGTATATCTCTATGTTATGTTATTTTTTAACATTCGCATGTTCATGTTTTTTTGTAAGCCTACGCATACGTTTCGCCACACCATCTCACATGTACACAACATTATCATCTCTAAACGTTCTTCTTATGAGAATTGGACTGAGAACTGTTTCACCAAAACTTTTCACTAGTGTATGTGTTTGTGATATAGTTTGTTGAACGTTGCTACAGTTATTGTGTACTCATTTTATTTATTCTACCTTGCTCACCTGCATCTTTAAGTCTCTATTTTCTGTTTTTTCCTTCTTTCGCTTTCGCCGCATTTTTAGATCTCTTTTGACAATACCAAAGGGGGAGAAAACTTTACAAAAGAAATCCTTCACCGCAGTCTGTTTGCATATCTTTGTGCACACATGGAAGAAACATTATTTTAAATTTATTTTTCACATCTTTCATTAAAATACCCGACTTTTCCTATGCTTAATGCTTCCATTTAGGGGGAGATCACATGTAGGGGGAGTGTTTCTGTTGGGTACATTGGTTTAAATGTACCTGATTTGAAGAAGTCTCACCCAACTCAATGATATACATCAAAATGTATTTGATGTGTTTTGAGTTTAAATGTGCAGGTTAAGTATTTGCAGGAAAGATGGAAAAGTTTCTAAGTCCATGTGTCGACACCCAGAGGGAAAGTGTCGACACTTAAGAAGACTAGTGTCGACACCCAGGCAAGCAGTGTCGACACTTGGAGTACTTGTGTCGACACCAGGGGTGCAGAGTCGACACCAGACAGAAAGTGTCGACACAAGGAGCTGTTTCGACACTCAGTGAAGAGAAGTCCAGTAAAGCAGTGTCGACACTTAGCAGTTGTGTCGACACCCAGTGAAACTGTGTCTACATCAACAAGTGTCAACACTTGGAGGCTGTGTCGACACTCAACAAAAGTCAGTAGAGACTAAGTATAAGTGTCGACACTCAGAACAATGTGTCGACACACAACAGAAGAGTCAACACTTGAAGAAAGTGTCGACACAAGAAAGAATGTGTCGACACTCAGCTGAAGACTCAACACTTGAAGAAAGTGTCGACACAAGGAGCTGTGTCGACACTTAGTAAAGATCAGCAAAGTTCAACAAAAATATTCTAAGTACAAGTGTCGACACTAAGGGGATGTGTCGACACTCAGCCAAAGACTCGACAGAAGAAGAATGTGTCGACACAAGGAGCTGTGTCGACACTCAGCAAGTATCAACACTGAAGACATGTGTCGACATCAAAACGATGTGTCGACACTTAACAGATTCAACACATGAAGATGTGTCGACACTTAGAAGAATTCAGCAAAATACTGAAGTACAAGTACTTGTGTCAACACTCAATTTCAGTGTCGACACAAAAAGAAGAAGCAGTGTCGAGATGTAAAATCTACAACATAAGGAGTTGTGTCGACACCTTGTAGGCTAGTGTCGACACTTAGACAACATGTGTCGACACTTGGTCTATAAGTGTCGACACTTAAAGACAGACAGTCTCGACACTTGCAGACAGTTACAGAATTTTCAAGAACTGACTGGATGACTTGACAGCTGCCATTCCAGCCGGTCTACTGCGCCTGTCAGAGTTGTTAGAATTCAGTTATGGACCGGACCAGCCGGTTACCATGAAGAAGGCCTATAAATAGGCTTATGCTGTCTACAGAAAGTGGTTGTTCAGATTTTTGTTCAAGTAATTCAAAGAAGATCTAGTTATCAAGTGAAGATCTAAGAAGTTGGAGAGAGAGAGCTCCATCCAAGAAATCAGTCATTGGAACCAGACTGAGAAGAAGGGTTCAGATTTATTCTGAATCTTAAGTAGTAGAGATCAAGGATATTTTATTGAGTTCTACATTCAAGAAGCTTTGAAAAAAGCCAAGTCAGATTGATTTCAGCTGAGTTCTTCCAAAAACTCATCAAGAAACTCACAACTCTCCTCTCTTGTCTCTGAGTTGCTGAGTTAATATTATTATATTCATATTTTCTTGTAGGATCCTTTGGATCTGAGTCTTGTAAGCCTGTAATTATAAAGGCTGAGTGTAGGAGATATAAATCTCTGAGTGTAGGCCTTGGTAGCTGAGTGTAGGCCTTGGTGGCTGAGTGTAGGCCTTGGTGGCTGAGTGTAGGCCTTGGTGGCTGAGTGTAAGCTTTGTGAAGAAGCTGAGTTGTAGGGTCTTGGGCCTGAGGTGTAGGAACCTGTTTTGGGTTCTGTGATAGTGGAGGAGTTTGGCCGAATCTAGTACATTACTAGATAGGCGAAGGGGGAAAGTGGATGTACCCAAACCTTGGGGAACCACTATAAAACTGTGTGTCTACTGTGTGCTGTGATTGCTGTGTGATTGTTGTGTACAAATAGATATAACTCTGAGATAAAAACTGATTGCTGCCATAAAAAGTTAAAAAGAATCAAGTCACCTATTCACCCCCCCCCCCTTCTAGGTGTTTAGGTACAATATCTTTCAAGTGGTATCAGAGCCAGGTTACTCAAAAAGGGACATAACTGTCTGAGTAGATCCTGTTGGCAGATTCAGTCTAAGTCAAAGTACAGAATCAAGAAAATCAAGAACCATGGGTTCCACTGAGAATCACAAGGAATTGGGATCCATGAAGTTACCCATATGTAGAAAAGAGATCTTTGGTATCTGGAAGGAAAGGGTGAGACTTTTTATGGAAGCCTCAAACCCTAGGATTTATATCACAGTAAAGGAAGGGCCATATGTGCCCATGAAGGTATCAGTCTTAGATGCAAATCAGAGAACACCAAAGGATTTCTCTGAAATGACAAAGGATGAAATTGTTCTAGCCACTATGGACAAAAGGGCTCAAAACATCATTGTGAGTGCTATAGATGATGCCACTTTTCAGAATCTAATACAATGTAAGACAGCTAAAGAGATGTGGGATACTCTTATTGTGTATATGGAGGGTTCTGAAGAAGTAAGGCAAGACAGAAAATCCTTGCTAAACCAAGAATATGAAAGTTTTAGACAAGGTAAGGCTGATAGCATAACTGAGTGCTATAAAAAGTTTTACAGAATTGTGAATGAGCTCATGTCCTATGGCAGAGAGTTCAGTAATTATGAACTCAATGATAAGTTTCTAAGGTCTCTAACAAAAGATTGGGACACCAAGATCTGTGTCATTAGGGAAATGGCAAAGTTGGCAGAAATTCCTCCACCAACACTGTTTGGCAAACTGCTGTCCTATGAAATGCAGTTAATGGTGAGGAAAGAAGAGGAGAAATATACAAGAAGTGAACACAAAGAAAGGACAGTGGCCTTCAAGACAGAAGCCCCTAGAAAGTATAGAAGTAAGTCACCTTCTCCACCACCAAAAGTAGCTGAAACTGAATCAGATGAGTCAGCAAGTAGAAAGTCTAAAAGCAGTGAAAGTGATGAGGACTTTGCTGCCTTCACAAGACATTTCCAGAAGTTCTTAAAGAAGAAACAGTGGAGGACAAGGCCATCTACTTCACAGGGAAAGGAAGATTATTATCAGAATAAAAAGTCTTCAAAGAAAGACAGGAAAAAGTCCAAGTCTAGCAAAGCAACACTATCAAAAACTGTATGCTATTGCTGTAATAGACAAGGACATGTCATTGCAGACTGTACAGAGAAGTGGAAGGAGTCTAGTGACAAGAAAAGGACTCAATACAAGGGCAAGAAAGAAAAGTCTTTTGTTGCCAAAAAGGACAAGAGCCTGTCAGATTTATCTTCATCAGAAACTGAGTCAGATGCTGAGGCATATATAGGACTGTTTGCTGAGGAAGAAGAAGAAGAGTTCATGCAGATTATGAATTCTATATATGAACAAGAGGACAGTCAATGCCAAGGGCTAATGACATTGACAGAAAGTGACAAAATCCTGGAGCAGCCAGGACCTAGTAAGGTACAACATTGTTCTTTTAGTTCAATTTCTTGTGCCAGTACAGAATCAGATTCATCATCATCAAATGATGAGAGTGCATCTGAGTCTGAAGAGGATATTCATCAGTTGATAGATGAATATAAAGTTCTGTTGCAAGCTTATAAGAAGAGCAAGTCCCTAGCTAAAAGTCAGGCAAAGGAAATTGCTAATCTCAAAGCTGCTGCAACTGATTTTGAGAAGGTATTTGATCAAAAGCTTAATGAGATAGCCAGACTGAAGCACATAACTGTGATTCAGATGGGGACTATATCATTTAAGAATGATCAAATCAAGAGTCTGGAGATTAATCTTCAGAAGGAGAAAGACTTAGTTGCTAGGTTTTCTAAACCTAAGTCAGTTCTACCCTTAATTGATGAATTTGTTCATCACAAAAGTAGAGCTGGACTGGGATTTACTAGACCTGCAAGGACTGTTCAGTACAAGTACAAGTCCAAGGGCAAAGCCCCAACTCTCAACAAGTCTGCTGTAGATAAAATAGCAAAGACAGTACCTAAGCAAATGTACAATAAGTTTGAGTGTTGGTGCTGTGGCAAGGTAGGCCACTATGCAATGGACTGTTGGCACAATGCTAGTGCCAAAGTGAGTAGCAAACTGCCTTTTGGAAAACCTGCAGGTAGCTTTGTTAGGATGCAAACTAACCAGTACCAAGGACCCAAGAATTCTTTGGGTTCTAAGGTTCACTAATCTGTTTTGCAGGTGAGTCCAAGTGGCCATGCCCCAATATGGTACTTGGACAGTGGATATTCCAGACATATGACTGGAACAAGAAGTTTACTAAAGGACTACACACCTATAAAGGATGGTCCAAAAGTCACCTTTGGTGGATCTGAAAAAGGGATCATCAAGGGTTTTGGTAACATATCTAACTCCTTTATTACAATTACTCAAGTGGCCTATGTTAAAGGTTTGAAACATAACCTTATTAGTATAAGTCAATTGAGTGATGTAGGATATGACATCTCTTTTGTGAGAGATGGTTGTCATATCAGGAGGTCAAATGATCAAGAGATCATTTTGACTGGTTATAGAAAAAGAAATGTCTACTGCTTAGACATTATGGTTGAGAACAATGGTTCTCCAGTATGTCTTGTAGCTGATGAGACAGTCTCTCATTGTGTCAAATGGCACAAGAGGCTAGCCTATCTAAACTACAAGACAATTGACAAACTCTTTAGCAAAGAGTTAGTGAGGAATGATCCTCAAGTTAAGTGTATTAAAGATGGTATTTGCTCAGCTTGTCAAAAGGGCAAGCAGACTAGATCCACCTTTAGAAGCATTGAAAACAAAGATGTTGTGAGGTGCTTATACCTCTTGCATATGGATCTCTTTGGTCCAATGCCTGTTCACAGCCTAGGTAGGAAGGTCTATACCTTTGTAGTTGTAGATGACTACTCAAGGTTTTCCTGGGTGTTCTTCCTAAGACAGAAATCTGAAACACCTAGTGTCTTCTATAGCTTTGTCAAGCAAATTCAGAATGAAATAGACAGTACAGTGGTCAAGATAAGAAGTGACCATGGTACTGAATTTCAGTCTGATAGCATGACAAAACTATGTGAAGAATTTGGGATATTTCAAGAGTTTTCTTCACCAAGAACACCTCAGCAAAATGGCATTGCTGAAAGGAAGAATAGAACCTTGATTGAGGCTGGTAGGACCCTATTAAGTGATACATCTCTACCAGAATATTTCTGGGCTGAGGCAGTCAATACTGCATGCCATGTTATTAATAGGGCTACCATTACTAAAAGCCTCAACAAGACCCCCTATGAGGTTGTGAAAGGCAGGAAACCAAACCTATCCTACTTCAGGATCTTTGGTTGTAAGTGCTTTATACTTAACAATGGAAAGTCTTACTTGACTAAGTTTACTGCCAAGTCCCAAGAGGGAATTTTTGTTGGGTACAACAACAATAGTAAGGCTTATAGAGTCTACAACTTGTCTACTCAAGTTGTAGAAGAGACTGTACATGTAGTATTTGATGAAACTAGACTTATTAACAATGAGATGTCTAGTAGTCTTTGCAGCCCCACAGGTATAACTGAGAAGTTGGACAAGCTAACTATAGAAGAAAGATCTACTGCAAGACAGCAAGTAGAAGACAATGGCTGTTGTCTAGGGGGAGTACTACATGTACCTAATGTAGAAGAAGTACAAGGAGTACAGCAAGATGAAGAAGTTGAAGAAGTTCAACCTGAAGCCAGGATGCCTCCAGCCAATAGGCATCTTAGAGATCATCCAGTAGAACAAATCATTGGTGATCCAAGACAAGGGGTACAGACAAGGAGCAGAAACCTGAATGCAGCAATCTACTCTAGTTTCCTATCCCAAGTTGAACCAAAGAAGTTTAAAGAAGCCATCCTAGACCCTCATTGGATTGAGGCAATGCAAGAAGAGCTGAATCAGTTCAAGAGGTGTAAGGTCTGGGAGCTTGTTCCTAAACCAAAAGACCACAATATAATTGGGACAAAGTGGATCTATAGGAACAAAATGGATGAACAAGGAGTCATCATTAAGAACAAAGCAAGATTGGTTGCTAAAGGATATAGGTAGGAAGAGGGTATTGATTTTGATCAAACCTTTGCTCCAGTAGCCAGACTAAAAGCCATAAGGATGTTCCTGGCCTATGCAACCTTTCAAGGATTTAAAGTTTACCAAATGGATGTCAAGTCAGCATTTCTGAATGGTAATCTTAAAGAGGAAGTCTATGTGGAACAACCATCAGGTTTTGTTGATTCAACTCTACCTAATCATGTCTATAGACTTAGGAAAGCATTATATGGGTTAAAGCAAGCCCCTAGGGCTTGGTATGAAACCCTGTCTAGTTTCCTCATTGAGAATAAGTTCACAAGGGGGAAAATAGACAAGACTCTATTCCTTAGGGAATCCAGAGGCAAAGTAATACTAGTCCAAATATATGTAGATGACATTATATTTGGGTCTACTGAAAGTAGGCTTTGCAAAAAGTTTGCAAAACTAATGCAAGGTCAATTTGAGATGAGTAGTATGGGAGAGCTAAAGTTCTTCTTGGGTCTCCAAGTAAGACAAACTGAGAATGGTTTATCTATATGCCAGTCTAAGTTCACCCTAGAACTCATAAGGAAGTATGGTATGGATTCATCCAGTACCATGAAGACTCCTATGGGGTCAAGTATGTCTCTTAGCAAGGATGATGCAGGGAAACCTGTGGATAAGTCTTTGTATAGAGGGATAGTTGGCTCCCTATTATACTTGACTGCAAGTAGACCAGATATCATGTATGCTACATGTGTCTGTGCAAGGTATCAAGCCTGCCCTAAAGAGTCTCATTTGACAGTAGACAAAAGAATTTTGAGATATCTAAAGGGCACTCCTTATCTAGGCCTCTGGTACTCTAGGAATGGGGATTTTGAACTAACAGGTTATTCAGATGCAGACTTTGCAGGATGCAAAGAAGACAGAAAAAGCACTACTGGAACCTGTCAATTCCTAGGTGGATGACTGATTTCATGGAGTAGCAAAAAGCAAACAAGTGTGGCTATCTCCACTGCAGAATCAGAATATGTGGCTGCAGGAAGTTGCTGTGCTCAACTTCTATGGATACAACATCAGCTTGAGGACTATGGAATTCAGGTAAGTAGAACTCCACTCTTTTGTGATTCTACAAGTGCTATATCAATTGCACATAATCCTGTTTCTCATAGTAAAACTAAACATATTGAAATAAAATATCATTTTCTTAGGGAGCATGTAGAGAAAGAAGATATTTTACTAGAATATGTTAAAACAGATAATGAACTAGCTGATATGTATACTAAGCCCTTAGAAGAAACTAAGTTCAATAGGTTTAAAATTGAACTAGGTATGATAAACTTAGAATAAGTTTATAGAAATGGCTAAGTCAAAAGGTGTCGACACACAGAGATATCTGTGTCGACACAGAATAGTGGTGTCGACACTTCAGGAAAAAGGTGTCTACACATCTAGGAAATTGGTGTCGACACTTCAGAAAATTAGTGTCGACACATGACAAGTAGGTGTCGACACATCCAAGGTGGTGTCGACACTTAGGTTTTACTCAGAATTATCTAAGTAAAGTCTCGACTAAATGTCGAGTTAAGTGGTGTCGACACATAGACAAGTGTCGACACATATAATCTGGTGACTAAACTTGTGTCGACACTTATGTGTCGAGACATTATAAGTCAGTGTCGACACTTATCGCCAGTGTCGACACAAATTTAAGTTAGCTGTCCGCCTTTTCATCTTCAAACCTAGAAAGGTATAAATAGGATTTTGCCTTAGTCTATCGACACGCTTTCAAAAGTTTCGAGACCAAAACTTGTGTGTCGACACCTCTCTTCTCTCTGTTCAAATTCTTCAAACCCTAATGACGCCAAAGCTTGAGGAGAACGTCAACGAAGGCTACGAACTGGTGCGACAAGCGTTTGAGGATGTAGACCCAGAAATCAAGAATGTAATAACCCTAGTTGCAGACTCGGGGTTGGAATTTCTTATTTCAGAGCCTACTAAAATCTGGAAGAAAGAGGTACTAGAATTCCTCAATGGAGATGAAGTGGACGATTCTGGATACAAGATCAAATCCAGAGTTCATGGTGCAAAGGTTAAAGTTTCACCAAAAAGTCTGAGAAAGGTACTTCAGTTGCCAAAAACTAAAGAAGAAGATGAAGTTACTGCTTCAAAGACCAGAGAAGCTCTAACTTGGTGTGGACTAGATTCTAAAATGAAAATTGGATCTGTTTTCAATAGAAAAGGCATGAACAGACAAGGGAAATTCATGTCAGAAATTGTTGGCAAAGTGATTTTAAGCAAACCTGGAGGGCATGATAGGGTATCTGCCCATATGTTCAGCATTATGACCAGGATAATCTTCAATCTGAAAACTGACTGGTCTATAGTGATCTTTGAGAAGATCAAGGAAAGCCTGAAGAAGCCCAACTTGGGTAGGATCTTAAGTCTATACCTTGCTGGAAGTATTCCAGAGGTAATAAGTCAAGCTGCTGGAACAAAAATAAATCATATGAGGAAAATGGATATGAGGATATTCTCTAGATGGGACAGGGTATTGTCTAAGGAGATGCCAACCCCTGAGAAGATAATTCCTGAGAAAGTATCACCTCAAAAGAAGAAGAGGAAAACTGCTCCAGTGGCTCAGGTTTCCACTAGCAGCTCTGGTAGTGAAGAGCAAGTGGTCTTCACACCTGATGAGAATGAAGAAGGAACTGCTGTAAAGTCTCCAGCTCCACAAGTGGCTGCAGAAAGGCAAGGGGAGCTACCATCAGCTAGACCCTTACACCAGGATCAAATCCAGGGGGAGCCTCTAGTTGTGGAAGAACCAACTACCCTGGAGAGTGAGCAAGCAACCAACATCATCCTTGAGGTAATCACTGAGCTTAATGCTTTAAATTTTCCTATAATGGATAATGTATTGTCTGATTCCCTAAATTATGACAATCAGCAAACTCAGATTCATGGTCAAGTCCCAGATGTTGTCATGGAGGACACATCTGTTACAGTTGAAGTTGTATCTGATCAAGTGGTAGATGAGCAAAGAATTTCTCCTGCCCATTCTCCACAAGAATACACAATGGAAGATATATTCCTTAACCTGGATCAAACTGATTTTGACAAAGAAACTTCTGCTGAAGAGGAGAATGCTCCAGTTGAGGGGGAGCAAGTAGTAAATGTTGAAGAGCCTGCAAGGCAAGAGACTGAGAAGGCACCAGAAGTGCAGAAGGAGTTACCTCAAAGCCCTAAGGAGAGGGTAGATATTGCCAGCACCTCAGCTTCTGAAGATGAGGAGGCTACAAGGGCAAAGAAAAAGAAATTTCAAGTATTCAGAAGAAGGAGCCAGAATTACAAAAAGGCTCTCCAAACTGTTGCTCTACAGTCTATATCACAGCCAACTCCAAATGTTGATTATAGTGCTTTAATTGTTGCAATGCAAATTAAACTTGATGAGCACAGGCAGGCAATTGAGAAGTATGTGGATGAAGGACAGAAGTCTCTTCAATTTGATCTGGCACAGGATATAAAGTCAATAAGATTTGAGATGAATCTTAATAAGAAGGAGATGACAGACTGCTTCCACAAGGGAGGGAATGCAGTGGTGTACTTGGCTACTCATCAAGAAAAGATCAAAGCTCAAGTAGATGACATTGCAGAGAAGCAAGGATATGTTCTTGAGAACCAAATCAGAATGAATGATAACTTAACTGCTTCCCATAATGCAATTGTTACAGAGATGAAGAACATAGCTGTTGGCTTGCCTACTTCTACTACTGCTGCTAAAACAGAATTTGACAAAATATTCCAAGAAGAAATAATTGCTGTTAAGACTGCCATTCAAGACTCTCAAAAGTTGATAACTGGCAAACTCCAAAGGTTAAAAAATTTCTTTAAAGATGGAGTTAATTATTTGGATAATCAAGTGAGATTTCAAAAAGATGATGTCAGAGATCATATAGAAAGAGAAGTCATAAAGGGGGAGAGGGTTTTAGTCAAAGCTAGCTCTGATCATGCTAAGTGGATTTATAATTCCATCAGAGCCACTCTTGGTTATCCTCCTCTTTGTGATGATGATAATGGTGCAGAATCTGGAATACATCCTGCATATCTTGGAGGTGAGCAACCTGAAGTAGCTCAAGTTATCTATCCTCCACCAGATTTTGACATGATACATGCTGACATACAGTCCATGTATAGCCCACCTGTGGGTAAGGACAATGTCATTATAGAGAAAGTTGTTCAGCCAATATCTGAAGCTATGCAAGAAGCTCTGCAGAAAGAAGAAGAGACCAGATTGTCTAAAAAGAGGTTTAGGGAGCAAGCTGAACAGAGACCTGACTTTGAGCAGTGGAGCCCCACCTCTAGGAACATTATTTTGACTGTCTGGAAAGCTGCAAAAGATAATGTGCATGACAGGAACAAGTGGTTTTCTGAGGCTGAATGGAGGAAACATGAGTCAAGGCAAGAAGCAATAGTCCAGTATAGAAGAAAGGCCAAGATGGGAAAGCTACCTCCTACTGCCCAGGAGCCTAGCAAGTACTTTCCCAAGCCTTATCACTACTTTGAGAGGCAAAAGATCAAAGCAAAAGAACTTAAGAAGAAGGAGATGAAAGGGAAGAAGCCTGCTGAAACTGAAGATGCTGAAGCCCCTGTGCAAGCAAGGATAAAATCTGGAAAATGGATAGTGATTAAAGATGCTGATCAAGAATAACATAGAAATTTTCTTAAAGTTTACTATGTACTCTTTTGTTTTAAAGCATTCTGTAAACTTTAGAATTATGAATATGACAAGCTATTAGAACAATATCTGTATGATAAATTTGTTGTGTAATAAATTTGTTTCATAATTGTTCTGTGATGATGTCTATGTATACATGTGTGATTGATACATGTTTATGTTTGCCCTGCTATATATAATCCTGCTTTACATCATTTTGTAATTTTATTATGAATGGTGTATATCATTGACTAAGGGTTATGACTTCTCCAAATAGGGGGAGATTGTTGGGTACATTGGTTTAAATGTATCTGATTTGAAGAAGCCTCACCCAACTCAATGATATACATCAAAATGTATTTGATGTGTTTTGAGTTTAAATGTGCAGGTTAAGTATTTGCAGGAAAGATGGAAAAGTTTCTAAGTCCATGTGTCGACACCCAGAGGGAAAGTGTCGACACATAAGAAGACTAGTGTCGACACTTGGAGTACTTGTGTCGACACCAGGGGTGCAGAGTCGACACCAGACAGAAAGTGTCGACACAAGGAGCTGTGTCGACACTCAGTGAAGAGAAGTCCAGTAAAGCAGTGTCGACACTTAGCAGTTGTGTCGACACCCAGTGAAACTTTGTCTACATCAACAAGTGTCGACACTTGGAGGCTGTGTCGACACTCAGCAAAAGTCAGCAGAGACTAAGTATAAGTGTCGACACTCAGAACAATGTGTCGACACACAACAGAAGAGTCAACACTTGAAGAAAGTGTCGACACAAGAAAGAATGTGTCGACACTCAGCTGAAGACTCAACACTTGAAGAAAGTGTCGACACAAGGAGCTGTGTCGACACTTAGTAAAGATCAGCAAAGTTCAACAAAAATATTCTAAGTACAAGTGTCGACACTAAGGGGATGTGTCGACACTCAGCCAGAGACTCGACAGAAGAAGAATGTGTCGACACAAGGAGCTGTGTCGACACTCAGCAAGTATCAACACTGAAGACATGTGTCGACATCAAAAAGATGTGTCGACACTTAACAGATTCAACACATGAAGATGTGTCGACACTTAGAAGAATTCAGCAAAATACAGAAGTACAAGTACTTGTGTCGACACTCAATTTCAGTGTCGACACATAAAGAAGAAGAAGTGTCGAGATGTAAAATCTACAAAACAAGGAGTTGTGTCGACACCTTGTAGGCTAGTGTCGACACTTAGACAACATGTGTCGACACTTGGTCTATAAGTGTCGACACTTAAAGACAGACAGTCTCGACACTTGCAGACAGTTACAGAATTTTCAAGAACTGGCTGGATGACTTGACAGCTATCATTCCAGCCGGTCTACTGCACCTGACAGAGTTGTCAGAATTCAGTTATGGACCGGACCAGCCGGTTACCATGAAGAAGGCCTATAAATAGGCTTATGCTGTCTACAGAAAGTGGTTGTTCAGATTGTTGTTCAAGTAATTCAAAGAAGATCTAGCTATCAAGTGAAGATCTAAGAAGTTGGAGAGAGAGAGCTCCATCTAAGAAATCAGTCATTGGAACCAGACTGAGAAGAAGGGTTCAGATTTATTCTGAATCTTAAGTAGCAAAGATCAAGGATCAACTGCAGAAGGGGTCAATCTTATTGAGTTCTACATTCAAGAAGCTTTGAAGAAAGCCAAGTCAGATTGATTTCAGCTGAGTTCTTCCAAGAACTCATCAAGAAACTCACAACTCTCCTCTCTTGTCTCTGAGTTGCTGAGTTAATATTATTGTATTCATATTTTCTTGTAGGATCCTTTGGATCTGAGTCTTGTAAGCCTGTAATTATAAAGGCTGAGTGTAGGAGATATAAATCTCTGAGTGTAGGCCTTGGTGGCTGAGTGTAGGCCTTGGTGGCTGAGTGTAGGCCTTGGTGGCTGAGTGTAGGCCTTGGTGGCTGAGTGTAAGCTTTGTGAAGAAGCTGAGTTGTAGGGCCTTGGGCCTGAGGTGTAGGAACCTGTTTTGGGTTCTGAGATAGTGGAGGAGTTTGGCTGAATCTAGTACATTGCTAGATAGGCGAAGGGGGAAAGTGGATGTACCCAAACCTTGGGGAACCACTATAAAACTGTGTGTCTACTGTGTGCTGTGATTGCTGTGTGATTGCTGTGTACAAATAAATATAACTCTGAGATAAAAACTGATTGCTGCCATAAAAAGTTAAAAAGAATCAAGTCACCTATTCACCCCCCCCCCTCTAGGTGTTTAGGTACAATATCTTTCAGTTTCATCCAGGAGCAATTTGTGCATATACACTTGTTTTGTCTTGATACTCAAATTGGGTGGACCTTTTTAACATTCATGATTTCTTTCTTAATGGATTTGTTATTATCAAAAGGGGGAGATTGTTGGAGCATGCATTCCACGCTTCCTAGTTTGCTAATAACAAATCTTGTTTGTATTTGATATTTGGATGTTTTTGGTGTGTAGATACCACAGGTTAATATATAATATCTTATTGGTGCTGAAACGGATCAGATTTGAGCTCAGGAGATATCTCCAGGCGATATTGGGTATCGCCACCAGACGATAGCGCCACTCGACACATTTCCACTCGACACTCGACGCTCGACACTCGACGCTCGACACTCGACACTCCGAAATCAGAAGCTATCGCCAGGCGGTAGTGGGTATCGCCAACAGGCGATAGCGCCACTCGACACATTTCCACTCGACACTCGACACTAGACGAAATCAGAAGATATCATCAGGTGATAGTGGGTATTGCCAATAGGCGATATCGCCACTCGACACATTTCCACTCGATGCTCGACGAAATCATGGTTATCGTTATTTCGCTATCGCTAGATGGCGATATCCAGTATCGCTCGGCGGTAGTGCACGATTCGGCGCTCAACGTTCATGCGATGCGAAAATGAGGAGTTCGTGGGACACGTGGCAGCGGTTACCGCTATTGCTAGATGGCGATACCCAGTATCGCCCGGCGATAGTGCCAGAATATAAAAGCCTCTCATTTTCTGAGAAAGTGATGAATTTCATTATCTGGACTGTACTCTCCTGCATAGATAATTCAGAGAGCTCCAGAACTCAGAGATATTGGGTATCGCCACCAGACGATAGCGCCACTCGACACATTTCCACTCGACACTCGACGCTCGACACTCGACGCTCGACACTCGACACTCCGAAATCAGAAGCTATCGCCAGGCGGTAGTGGGTATCGCCAACAGGCGATAGCGCCACTCGACACATTTCCACTCGACACTCGACACTAGACGAAATCAGAAGATATCAACAGGTGATAGTGGGTATTGCCAACAGGCGATATCGCCACTCGACACATTTCCACTCGATGCTCGACGAAATCATGGTTATCGTTATTTCGCTATCGCTAGATGGCGATATCCAGTATCGCTCGGCGGTAGTGCACGATTCGGCGCTCAACGTTCATGCGATGCAAAAATGAGGAGTTCGTGGGACACGTGGCAGCGGTTACCGCTATTGCTATATGGCGATACCCAGTATCGCCCGGCGATAGTGCCAGAATATAAAAGCCTCTCATTTTCTGAGAAAGTGATGAATTTCATTATCTGGACTGTACTCTCCTGCATAGACAATTCAGAGAGCTCCAGAACTCAGAGATACTCCATACTCTCAAGAAGGCCAAAAGCGCGAAAGATTGATGGCACGTACGAAGCATTCGAAGCATCTCTAGCAAGGATTCGTCGGCATCTTCAGCGCATTGTTTGAAGGGAGTGTCTAGTCTAAAGTGTTCAATTAGTTTTTGTTCTTTCTTTTACTTTCTCATTGTAATCGGTAGAGAAATCGCCGCCTTATGTGTGGCGTCTAGGTCCTTGTGTGGCTTAGGAGAGAATCGCCACCTTGTGAGTGGCGTCCAAGTCCTTGTGTGGCTTAGGGAGAAATCGTTGCCTTGCGTGCAGCATCTAAATCGAGGTGAGATCTAGGGAGAGGCTAGTAGCAAGATCTAGGAGGATATATGCTTTAGCCTGCCGGTTCTTGATAGAAGAACCGGCGAAAACACTAGCAAATTATTTATTTCATGAGCCTTTGTCTCTAGCTCTATAGAGATACTTTGTATTCAATTTAACTCTTTTGAAATATATCATTATTGTTTCTAGCTAGTATCCATTAGCACTCTTCTATTATTTTATTGTTATTCATTTTGTAAAGGTTGTTTAAATTGTTTAAGAAAAATTAGAAGAACCCTTATTAACCCCCCCCCCCCTCTAAGGGCGTCATAAGATCCAATAGAAACTCCTTGGCTCCTTCAGGTAAAGGGTGGAACTGACTCCTTGGAGTCCAGTGAAGCTTTTAAGAAGAAGAAATGGGGTGTTAGGTGGTTGTAGGATGCATTGCCATTATTGGTCCTTAGTCAAAGTTGGCGGCCATGGTAGGTGGGGGATGAGGCATGGCTCAAACCAGTCAAAACCAACTGGTTGAACTCCCCTTGTCCTGGTGAAATGAATGGGAGGTTGGGGAAGGGGAAGGATGAGCCCAAGGTCTTCCCCCCCATTACTCTATTCTCTTTCTCTCTCTTTCCTTTGGAGATTTTTCTCTCTCCTACTCACCAAGCTAAAATTTGACTCCTACCTAACCCAATGGCAGCCCGCATGTTCATTTCATCCATCAAAGCAGGGTTAGCCCAAGTGAATTGGGCTTGAGCTTGAGTTAGCCCATTTGGGCTAACTTGACCTAAACCTTGACTAGGGTTGACCTTGGTCAATTTGGTCTTTGAGGTTGCCCCTAATGGGTCCTTGGTGACCCATTGGCCTCTCACTAGAGTTAGGAAGGTATGTGTGGGGTCCACTTGGCTAAGGAAACTTCAATTGACCCTAAGTAGGCTAGTTTGACCCATTTAGGGTTAGAGTTGACTTTGGTCAACCTAGCCCCTTGGGTGGACCCCAATGGGTCCTAGGTGACCCATTGACCTCACTCTAGGGTTAGGTGGGCTTGGGTGGGGTCCACTTGGCTAGGGGATGGTCAGTTGACCCTATGTAGGTCAGGTTTGACCCATTTAGGGTTAGAGTTGGCTTTGGTCAACTTAACCCTTTGGACTACCCTCCATGGGTCCTTAATGACCCATTTATCCAACTTTAGGTCTAAAAGGGCCCTGGTAGGGCTAATTGGGCTTTACTAGGGCACACCGCCCTTAGTTAGGGCACCTTACCCATTTTAGGCCTATGGTGGTTCTAGGTCTACTAGGCCACCCTGGGTTGACTCCAATGGACCCTTTGGGCTCTAATGAACTTCACAATGGATTAGTGAGACCATGGTGGGGTCTTGAAGTCTTGGTGAAGCCCCATGATCATCTTAAACAAGGGTTCAGAAATCTACTATGTGCAGACCATAGTGGTCTCACCCACATTCCTAGGTTTACTTGGCCTTCTTAGGCTTCCTAGGGTTTTGTCATGACCTGGTCATGGCAAAATCACTGCTAGGGATCTAGTTGTTTGAGGGATGTTACAAATCCCAATATATAAATAAAAAAATTTCGTCCTCGAAATTCTAGTTACGCCTACAGGGTTTCAAATATGGAAAGTAAATTGTAACATCCCGAGAGGTTGTGAGTAATACCTGATCGAAAAGCTCTGGGTACCTCTGTCGCATCAAGTCCTGAGGCTCCCATGTATGCTCCTCTCGCCCATGATTCCTCCACAGGATCTTGACCAATGGTACCTTCTTGCAGTGCAAGACTCGTATTACCCTGTCGTCAATCCGGACCGGTTCTAGGTGAACTGACCTATCAGATGCTACCGGCCCATCCGTGGCCGTAATATGCTGCTCCGGTTGTAGTAGAGCCCTCCTAAGAGACAATACATAGAACACGTCGTGTAGACTCGCCAGCTCCGGTGGTAGCTCCAGTCTGTATGTCAAGGGACCAATCTGCTCCTGGATCCTATAAGGCCCCATATGTCTTGGGCTGAGCTTCTTCTTCTGACCACGTACCCGTGAAACCCCATGCATTGGTCGGATCTTCAAGAACACCTGGTCCCCCACCTGGAACTCCACCTGACGATGCAGAGCGTCATAATACTTAGCTTGTCGACTCTGTGCCTCTAGCATCCTGTCCCGTATCAATCTTACCTGAGCCTCGGTGTCCTCGACAAAATTCGAACCCAAAGCCTTTGGATCCTCGTCCTATATCCATGACAGCAGAGTCCTACACCTCCGTCCGTATAGGGCCTCATAAGGAGCCATCCTTTTGTTGGACTGGTAGTTGTTATTATATGAGAACTCGATTAGTGGCAACAACTTCTCCCAAGGCTCACCGCGATCCAATATGCAAAGTCACAGAAGATCTTCTAGAGTCTGATTGGTGTGTTTTGTCTGCCCGTTGGTCTGGGGATGAAACGCTGTACTGAGTGTTAGCCGAGTGCCCAAGTAAGTCAGCACTGATCTCCACTCCCTGGACGTAAATCATCCATCCCGGTCTGATACAATCGACCTGGGTACGCCATGATAACAGACAAACTGATCCACGAACTTCCGAACTAACACACCAACTGAGTCCTCCTTCCTGATCGGAATAAATCTATCTACCTTCATTAGTCGGTCGACGATCACCCAGATCGAATCGTTTCTCGTCCGCGATCGGGGAAGCCCATGTATAAAGTCCATCGCTAGATCATCGAACTTCCACTCCGGCACTAGGAGTGGCTATAATAATCCTGCGGGGTTTCTGCACTCTGTCTTCACCAACTGGCATGCCTTGCAGTGGGTCACAAAGTAGGTGATATCCTTCTTCATGCCTGGGCAGTACATGGTCTTCTTCAGGTCCCCAGTCATCTTTGTAACTCCCGGGTGTACTGAATACCGACTGCAATGAGCCTCTACCATAATATCCTCCCGGACCTGGCCACCATCTGGTATGTAAATCCGTCCTCTGAAACACACGAGACCATCCCTCAGTGAGTAATCTCCAGCAGTGCCTGTTTCTAAGGCCCGGAATATCGGCTCTAGCTGGGCAATCTGCCTCTGCCCATCTCTAACTCGGTCTCGAATGTCATCTGGGGAAATCAACGAGGTTAGGTACTCCCGGTACAGCTTAGGGTGATCCTCAGACACAAAGGATATCTGCATCTTTTCTAACATCTGGACCAACTCTAAGGCCATCAAATGTGTTCCTACTCCAGGGTTTGCGGCCTTCCGGCTCAGCACATCTGCCACCACATTCACCTTCCCTGGGTGGTAGTGCATCTTGTACTGGTAATCTGCTAGAAACTCCACCCATCGTCTCTGCCTGATGTTTAGCTCTTTCTGCGTGTCTACATATCTCAAATTCTTGTGATCAGATTAAATGTCGCAGTGGACTCCGTACATATAGTGTCGCCAGACTTTCAGAGCAAATATGACCGCTCCCATCTCTAAGTCATGAACTGGGTAGTTCTGCTCATGCTTCTTCAGCTGCCAAGAAGCGTATACTATCATATGACCATTCTGCATCTGCACCGTACCCATGCCCTGGTAGGAAGCGTCGATGTAGACCTGGAATATTTCTTTCCCCGAAGGAAGGGCAAGTATAGGAGCCGAGGTGAGCCGACCCTTCAGCTCCTGAAAATCCACCTCACACTGAGTGGTCCAGACAAAGGGCACGCACTTCTTTGTCAGGGATGTGAGTGGAAGGGCAATACGAGAAAATCCCTCCACGAACTTCCGGTAGTAACCGGCAAGTCCTAGGAAACTCTGCACATCTAGGTTCGCCATCAGCTGCGGCCAATCCCGAACTGCCTGAATCTTAGCCGGATCCACTGCCAACCCAGCACCACTGATGATATGGCCTAGAAAATCCACCTCCCTCAACCAGAACTGGCATTTGCTGATCTTTGCATAAAGCTGGTGCTCCCGCAGTCTCTGTACGGTCAGCGTCAGGTGTCGTGTGTGCTCCTCCTCTTTCCTCGAGTAAATGAGGATGTCATCAATGAATATAATGACGAACACATCCAGATATGCCTCAAACACCCGATTCATGAGGCTCATGAACACTGACGGTGCATTCGTGAGCCCGAAAGGCATCACGGTGAACTCGAATAGCCCATATCTGCTACTAAAGGCAGTCTTCGGAATGTCCTCCTCCTGGATCCGCAGTTGATATTAGCCCGACCTCATATCTAATTTTGAAAAGAAATGCGCCCCCTCTAGCTGATCAAACAGCTCATCTATCCTTGGCAATGGATAGGTATTCTGGACCGTCAGTCGGTTCAGTACTCGGTAGTCGATGCACAACCTAAGTGTCCAGTCCTTCTTCTTGACGAACAACACTGGGGCTCCCCATGGTGAAGAGCTTGGCCTGACAAATCCGGCCTCCACTAGTTCCTGGAGATGGCTTTGAAACCCTGTCAACTCCTTCGGGGCCATCTGATAAGAGGCTCTAGATGCCGGCTTAGCCCCCGTCACTAGCTGTATCCGGAAATCCTGCTCCCCGTGTGGGGGTAGCCCTGGCAGCTTCCCTGGGAATACGACGGCAAAATCTCGTACCATCGGGATATCCGAGATGGAACCCTTAGCCTCAGCCATTTCAAACAGCACTTCATAGACTTCCTCCCCCTGCAAGTGGGCCTTGACGGCCTGCACGGATGACAGCAATAGAGGGGGAATAGATCTAATACCTTTGATTACGATGTAGGAATCCCCATGCCTCACAGTAATCCTCTTGGACATGCAAGTCAATCTGAGCATGGTTCCAATGCAACCATGTCATTCCCAGGATCAAATCAAAGACTGGTATCTTCATGATCGTCGTTGGTGCTTCAAATATCTTTTCGCCGATCTCCGACTCCATGTTGCAGCGGGTGGTGGTAAATAACTCTGATCTGTCTGGTAGTCGTATCCTCATCATCAAGCCAGTGAACCGCTCTACGCCTTCCATCCCTTCCACGAAGGCTTCTAACACGAACGAGTGTGAAGCACCCGTATCAAACAGCATATAGGCGGGCTTGTCGCTGATGAAGACTCTGCCTGTGGTAGTTTAAAGTCTTAGAACTCTAATTGTGGTTTCCTTTCCTAGTTTATCAGTTCTATATCCGTAACTTTAATTACCTAGGAAAGAGAAAACTTGAAATTAACCAGCGTACTTGTGATCACTTGCTCCAGATTCCGTTGCTGAGTGAGATCCAGTGCATACACTTGCTCCCTCTCCTGTCTGTGGTCTCTGTCATGGTATCCATGACCTCGGCCACGTCCTCGGCCAATTGATAAGAATCCGCAAAACCGGGCTAGGTGGTTGAACTCCCGATGATACTCCACCACTGTCTTGCTGCCCTGTCTCAACTGTAGAAATCTATCCTCTAGCTCATCTCAGGCCGACTGCGGAACAAAATGCTCCAACAGTGCAGCCCTGAACTCGCCCCAAGCAATCTCTGCAACCTCTCTGTCAGCAAACGTCATGTCCAGCGATGTCTTCCACCATCTCTTGGCATGGGACTCCAAGCAAGAGACTACCATAGGCACCCTCTCATCCCACGGGCACCGAATCCCAGTCAGCATCTCATACATAATGTCCAGCCACTCTTCCGTCTGAATGGTCGACTCTGTCCCCAAGTAGGATGGGGGAGAAAGTCCTCAGAAAATACTCAGCCAGTTGGCCCCCGGGTTTAGTTGCAGAGCCGGAACCTGTTGAGCCTTAAAAGCCTCCAGGATAGCTGTCAGAGTCTGTCCCATCTCTGACTGTAAGAATGGAGTGGGGACCTGGGGAGGTGGTGCAACATCCAAAATCTGCTGGACTCTGCCCTGTGGTGTAGGCTGTGCTGGGGGTTGCGTAACAAAATCCATTTATAAGTAGTCAATTTAATCCTAATTAAAAGTGGATGATTTACATGTGATCCCCCCATATGGGCACACCACTGTTTCCGCTGCTTAGTTTGTCCCCAAACTAAACTCGCGCGGGGGTGACCAAGGGATTGTGGACTGTTACTTTTCGATCGAGGTTCCCTCTAATACCACTTGTAAGATCCCCCCTTTTTCTAAATCACCGGGGTCTTAGGCCCAGAACCGCCGCATTGCGGTGACACCTTCGCACCCGGGAAGGTCATCACTACAAAATGTCGATCCTGCCAGCCAAATCAATCACAACTGTAGCAAATAGTGAGAAGCAAGACCAAAAAAATCACATATATATAGTAAATAATCTCCACAAAGGAGTGTCCACAGATGTAATATAAGTACTAAAAACATGGGCCTATGCCCAGTACATCAACTCCTCACTACATATCTCTCATCGCGAAAGAAAAATACTATAACTACTAATGATCAGGACTCACAGTCCCTGTCATCTGAACTCTGGTACTAGACTGCCCCATCTCCAAGCGTACCGGCCTCCGGGGCTGCTCCTCCAAGCTGGGCTCCACGGTCCCCAAAATGATGTGGTTCGAAAACCGTTAGTATAAAATAATAAGTCCTATCATCCCCACCTCTTCCCCCATGGCTCCTAGGCACCGAGCAGGGAGAAAGAAAGGAGAGGACATTAAAGTGGAGAATAACAAATAAGCAGATGGCAGCGGAACTAACCTAGCAGTTCTATATTATATATGGCAGTAATAGAGGTATAAAAAACTTAACAAGAAAAACAACCTTAACTTATATGAAAACACATAAGCCAAGGGATCTTTTGTAGGGCTCCTATCGTATAAAAAGTCTCATACCAATTTATACGATAGGGTGTAAGTTTTCTAACAAGCATATATATATATATATATATATTTACTAAATAAAAACCTTAACTTATAAGCACGCTCGCGCGAATTTATAAACCAAGGGGTCATGTTGCATGGCCTATTGTATAAGCGTCCCATACCACTTATACAATATGTGTCGATGTTATATGTAATGATTATGCTATGAAACACAATTATGCCATGATGTGAGCATGCAAGTGCAACTCACCCACTCGACTCTGTGTACACAGACTTTTAGTTCCCCCTTTCTAGAGTCGAACCTCCCAGGATACCTCTGTAGTGGCAAACGGAAGTTGTGGGTTGGGCCTCGCCCACCTCTAAACCGGTAATTGCACTACCAGTCAGACCTATCGTACACCTCAACGCTGGTGCACTAAGAGAAGCTCCTGCGTACTCTTGCCGGCTGGCGCACCAGACTTATTTGGCCAAGTGCTAACCACACTCGCCGAGTCAACGTGTTGGCGTCGGTGCATCGACCCTCCAACACCGAAGACCCACCACCTTATACTTTATGCACATGCAACCATATGTATTAGCACCGAGCTAAAGCTCCCCGGACCAACCCGTCCGTCACAACAACAACCGAGCCAAAGCTCGCCGGGCCAACCTGCCCATCACAAACAACAACCGAGCCAAAGCACGTCGGGAAAACCTGCCCATCACCAAAACCACTGGACCTACTGCCCGAGTGACCCAACCTATCTCCCCGAAACATCGAGGTGTGTGAAGGTGAAACCGTAGATTTACTAGTTACTCTTGCATTCCAGTTTTGCCTACAGTTTAGGTTTAGCCCAGGACTGCCCAAGGTATTCCCCGTGAAGGGCTCTCGAGGGCACTAGGAGCTACGATGGCATTACACCCAAAGCACCCTTTCGCATGGCACTTACTTTTATTGGTTTCTAACCATCTCCCACCCCTTAAATGTTATACTGGATATAACCCTAGTGTATTTTACATTTCCTCTCCTACGGGAAAGACGATCTTTCGTCGATCCCGAGCACTACCTAACTATAGCCAATCCAACCCTCTACTCATCGTACTTCCAATGATGAACTCATTTTTTATTTATCCAAACCAGCAAACCACTAATCCCAACTTATGTACCCAAATTTATACTCCAACAAAATTTCTGCACTTTTTACTGTACGCAGACAACTTAAGCTATATGACTCGTAAAATGGGAAGTACATCAAATAGTCACCCAGAACTCCTATAATAATTATTGGAGAGCTATTAAGAGCTTTGTGGCCTAACTCCAGAATTTCACAATTTTCCTATTTATCTGATAATTTATTTAATTATTCCAGCAACCAAAAATCCCAAGTTTGAACATGAAGTACCAATTTCAGATAAGATAATATTCCACCAAATTTATGTTAAATACTATATGAATATTGAAACTTAAAATCCAAGGTTTCCCAATTTTTCAGCAAGGTTAAGCCCCTAATTTAAATTTTAAGTATATCCCACAATAAATCATTTTAAGAGATAAGTACAGCAATAATACTTCCAAAAATTCAGAGAAAATTCAGGATGATTGTAAGGACATATAAATACTCTATATCAAGTTTCATAATTTATCATTGAAAAATAAACTAAATACTTGATTTTCTCATAATATTCCAAGTTAATGTGTTAATGAACAAAGTATAACAATTATCCATCTAACAATTCCAAATAATTTCCCATATGAGCATAATGAACTACGAACACTACTTATCTTTCATAATTTTTCAACAAGTATTGAGCTCTGTAAGAATTATTTAGCAAGTTCCCAAATTTATGAGCTTGTGAAGTAGGTACCCTAATTATCTATTCAAAACTTCTATTAAAATTCATAAATGATCAATATTGTCTAAAACTCCCTCTGCCAAATTTTCATGACCTTATAGTGGGCAGTGAGATCATAATGACCAAATGATTAATTAGGGCAATCCCATGAGTTACAAAGGAAGTGCTAAGAACATTGTTCCATAATTCCCAATTAAATTACCAGAGGCTCAATCTATCCTTATGAACACACAACACAAATTTCATTATTGTTAAAGGAGTTTTACTAATCTATTTTAGCACTACGATATTTGTATCCTAGACTAGGGTTAGGGTTTTGTTGGCCCTACCCATTCCAAAATCCCCTAAGATTTTTACCAGAAGGTTTTATCTACCCTAGCACCCTCCCTTCAAAATTTCAAGTTCATTCAAGGTGTTTTGGCCTCATGCCCTTCACAAGGCACAAAAGTCCTTCCTTAGAGTTTGGTCTTAGATCTTAGGGCAAATTAATTCCAATCTACACCATCTTTCATGGGAAGGTGCAAAAAGCCATGCCAAGCCAGTGGCCCCAATTTCAACCTCTGTTGAGGTGATTTGGTCACTCAAAACCCAAAGTGCACGTTTGACCAAAATACCCTTTTTAGGGCAAGGCTAGGGTTTGCATGATGTTAGTTCAAATCACTACCAAATGTGATGAAATTTTAACCAGAGCTTTATAATGACCCCAAGCACTACTAATAAAAATTTGGGTGCGTTTGGAAGTCATTTGGCCCTTAAATTAATTTACCCTAGAGAAATTAAATAATTTCCAAAACTATAGAAAAATTTTCCCCAAAAATTCTCATTTTTGGGTAGGCCTAGATATGTTCTAGGGTGACTCCCTTCCAAAATTTCAAATCATTTGGACCAAAGATGAAGTGTGGGCACACATTTCAATTTCTTCCTAGCCCTAGGTGTAGACCCCACCAAAATTAGTACCCTGGTCAAATCAGGCACTCAAATTGGTTCAAATCAATTTTTCTATACACTGGACTCTCCAGGCTACAATTTTCATGTTGACCATATTCTGTGAAATAGCCTCTAAGTATTTTTAAAAATTAAAAACATTAATTACATAAAGTGTGATAGAAATCATTAAAATGCATATATAAACCTATAGTTTAAAATCAAATCTGCACGACTCTTAGCGCGCCTCGGACGACATACCGTCGTCTTCCAACTCCAGCCGATGGCCTGGATTTATCCCGCCTGGAGCTCCTTCCAGCTGCTGCCACCGGCGATCCAGCCACCTCCTCGGCCGGCCACTGTTACCACCACCTCCGTTGAGGTGGTGGTTGTTGCTAGGCGGCGGCACAGCAGCTGGAGAGCCCTATTCCGGCGAACCTGACAGTTGCATTTTAGCGGAAAAACCAGGAAAATTTCACATTGGATCGGGATCAATTGAGCCCGAACCTTGGCCCTAATGATTGCTATGAACTACACATGGAAGAAGGAGTGGAGGAGGACCTGTGTGGGTGGCAGTAGCCTTACTGATCGCCGGTTTGTCATGGTGGTGGTGGTGGTGGTGGTGGTCAAATTTCAGCAACAACATAGTGAAACTCCTTGGCTCCTTCAGGTAAAGGGTGGAACTGACTCCTTGGAGTCCAGTGAAGCTTTTAAGAAGAAGAAATGGGATGTTAGGTGGTTGTAGGATGCATTGTCATTATTGGTCCTTAGTCAGAGTTGGCGGCCATGGTAGGTGGGGGATGAGGCATGGCTCAAACCAGTCAAAACCAGCTGGTTGGACTTCCCTTGTCCTTGTGAAATGAATGGGAGGTTGGGGAAGGGGAAGGATGAGCCCAAGGTCTTCCCCCCATTACTCTCTTCTCTTTCTATCTCTTTTCTTTGGAGATTTTTCTCTCTCCTACTCACCAAGCTAAAATTTGAATCCTACCTAACCCAATGGAAGCCCACATGTTCATTTCATCCATCAAAGAAGGGTTAGCCCAAGTGAATTGGGCTTGAGCTTGAGTTAGCCCATTTGGGCTAGCTTGACCTAAACCTTGACTAGGGTTGACCTTAGTTAATTTGGTCTTTGAGGTTACCCCTAATGGGTCCTTGGTGACTCATTGGCCTCTCACTAGAGTTTGGAAGGAATGTGTGGGGTCCACTTGGCTAAGGAAACTTCAATTGACCCTAAGTAGGCTAGTTTAACCCATTTAGGATTAGAGTTGACTTTGGTCAACCTAGACCCTTGGGTGGACCTCAATGGGTCCTAGGTGACCCATTGACCTCACTCTAGGGTTAGGTGGGCTTGGGTGGGGTCCACTTGGCTAGCGGATGGTCAGTTGACCCTATGTAGGTCAGGTTTGACCCACTTAGGGTTAGAGTTGACTTTGGTCAACTTAACCCTTTGGACTGCCCTCCATGGGTCCTTAGTGACCCATTGCTCCAACTTTAGGTCTAGAAAGGCCCTGGTATGGTTAATTAGGCTTTACTAGGGCACACTGCCCTTAGTTAGGGCACCTTGCCCATTTTACGCATATGGTGGTTCTAGGTCAACTGGGCCACCATGGGTTGACTCCAATGGACCCTCTGGGCTCTAATGAACTTCACAATGGATTGGTGAGACCATGGTGGGGTCTTGGAGTCTTGGTGAAGCCCCATCATCATCTTAAACAAGGGTTCAGAAATCTACTATGTGCAGACCATAGTGGTCTCGCCCACATTCCTAGGTTTACTTGGCCTTCTTGGGCTTCCTAGGGTTTTGTCATGACCTGGTCATGGCAAAACCACTCCTAGGGGTCTAGTTGTTTGAGGGATGTTACAGTTGAGGCGGGGCTTCGATCCCCGACCTCCTTGATAAGGTGCCTTAAACAGCAACCCCATCAACAACTGAGCTGCACTTTTTATGTAACACCCCGGCCCACGGCACGCTCGCCGACCCCAAGCGTTGTTATAGGGTTGCAGCCCATGACACCCCAACCCATCTTCGGCCAGTTTATCAGCACGGTAGTTTGTTGAGGCGGGGGTTCGATCCCACGACCTCCTTGATAAGGTGCCTTAAACCACAACCCCATCACCGACTGAGCTGCGGCTCAGTCGGTGATGGGGTTGCAGTTTAAGACACCTTATCAAGGAGGTCGTGGGATCAAAGCCCCGCCTCAATAACCTACCGTGCTGAGAAACAGGCCGGAGATGGGTTGGGGTGTCATGGGCTGCAACCCTGTAACAACTCTTGGGGTCGATGAGCATGCTGTGGGCCGGGTTGTTACATCAACAATCTGACACGAACCCACATAATTCAAAAGTATGTCTGAACTAGGTAAAGTAAACAGAAATAACAAACTATCTCGTAATGGCGAGGTGAGAACCACAGCCAACACTACAACTCAGGAACTCCAAAACCAGCTCCGCTACCTGCTAGAGCTCCGAACTTGAGGTATTACAAAGACAGAACACCTCGGCAAGAGTGTACAAGTGGTGGCAGAAAAGTAAGCCAAGAGATAAACAAAGTGTCAAAAGTGGTACCAACTCAAGACCAAAGGTACTGAAGTAGAGTACAAAAGTAAAGTACCAAATCAGAAAATAGCACTTACGTGAATCATGACACACATCAAACTACATCGGATGTCTAAGGATATGAAAGTCCACCTAGTGTCAACTAGCTTCACCTATGGGGGGGGGGGGAATAGGTGACGTGCAGTGTTTTTGCGGAATTATAATTATACCTGCACACGAAAATAAAACAACACAGCAAAGAAGGTACACAAGCTATTTATAGTGGTTCCCCGATTTGGGTACATCCACTTTCCCCCTTCGACCTATCTCCCAACAAGGGACGACTCGGTCTCTTCACCAACAGGATTGAAATCCAATGCTTGCACTATCGGAAGGAACCCTTCCACACGTAGGAGTCAACACTCCCACAACAGGGGTTGCACCCAACCCTTACAACTCGGAACCAACGTTCCTTTACAACAAAAATGAACTAGAATGTACAAGAAATACAAACTACTTTTGGAGACTAAGGTGTCCCTCTTCGTTGACGACATGTTCTTGAAGTCCACGAAGAGTCCACAACCCTAGATCTCTCTTGGAGAGAATCTCCCCGGAACCGGCGGCGGCAAGATGGGCGGCGGCTTGGTTCACGGGATCGGCGGCGACAACGGTGTGCGGCTGCTGTACTTTGGAGATCCAAACTTCGTAGCAAAGCTAGCTAGGTCTTCCAACGGTCACACTAGGATCGATCGTCTCAATCGATTCGGACGGGGAAGGTTTTCCCGATCAACAAATCAAGAGACAAAGGATCTCTGGTTAGACACGTGAGACGCTATGCTTGGCTAAGCTTCTGTCGACGGGAGATCTGGAAGAAACCACGATCAAGACCGGCGATCAACTTGCTCGTGCGGCGACGGCGGTGGCAGCGGAAATCGCGATCTAGGTCACGTCACGGCTCGTCTTTTTCAAATCTTCTTCGCTGCTTTACTGTTCAACAATACGCGTGTATTTATACAGTAAGATACTCTTTTATGACCGTTATGGGTCCCACCTGAAGAAACCCTAAAAGTGGTTCAAAATAGAGCCTTAACATGTGATCTGGTTCAGTGGGATCCAGAAAATTATCTAAGGCAAAATCGGCGAGAATCGAAGGTGATTCTCGTCGAATCGGCGAGAATCGAAGGTGATTCTCGTCAATTTTGACTTGATGACACGCTCTGATAAAGCCGGAAAGAAACAGCGAGAATCAGCCAGTGATTCTCGACGATTCGGCGAGAATCACTAGTGATTCTCGCCGATTCGGCGAGAATCACTTGGTGATTCTCATCGATTATTACTTAGCATCATAGTAGCTCACTTTGAAGTAGCTGGATCGAGTCGGCGAGAATCAGCCAATGATTCTCGACGATTTGGCGAGAATCACTAGTGATTCTCGCCGAATCGGCGAGAATCACTTGGTGATTCTCGTCGATTTACACTTAGATGATTTTTCGTCTTTCCACCCATGATGTGCTCCTTGACCCATCCTTGCTCCTTGTCTGCTCTTGCAAGATCACAGTCCTGTACTTGAAAGTAAGTGCACTCCAATAGAGAGAGTACACGTAGGCCAACACACTGATCTGCTCAACGAGGGATTACGTCGTGCAGACCCGTGTATATTGACCTACTGCACCCTGACATTGGTGTGCACTTAGCGTGGAATAACTGCAAGCACAACTTAAGAGGTTTCATCAAATACATTGTGAATTCATCTTAGCTTGACAGGAGGCTTCGTCAAATCCGGGTAATTGTCGATACATTACCCAACAATCTCCCCCTATTTGACGAAGCCAAAATCCTACTAGCTAAGATGAATACCACCAACCAGATAATATATACAACATAGAGAATATAAAGATGCGGCACAAGAAAATATAGGCAAACAGATCAAGGCTTGAGTCAATCATAAATTCATATATATATATATATATATATATATATATATATATATATATATATATATATATATATATATATATATATATATATATATATATATATATATATATATATATATATATATATATAATCAGGATTGTTCATATAACAAAAAGAAAAGATAAAAGTGTTCATGAGACAATGACAAGCTATAAATTTCTTCCTATTGATTTTTGGCTAGGTCATCCTTATGTTTTTGAGCCAAAAACTTCTTTCTTTGCCTCTCAACATACTCCTTGGGCTTTGGATAGTATCTGGGTGGAGGAGCTTTATCTGCCGCAGTGTTGGTCCTGAAGAATATGTTCCGTTTAGCTTCATACGTCTTGTGCAGCTCCCACTCATGCTGGCTGTATACGTCGTCCCGATTGATTTCTCCTTTTTCTTGTAGCCAGAATGTGTCCAAGATGATACTTTTGATATCGGACTCCACTTTTCGTTTCTTACTTCCTCCTCCTTCAATCTGATTCTATTTTCAGCTTGTGTTTCCTTGGATGTCCCTTCTTGAGATTTTCTCTTGTCCCTGGCTTTTGCTAGGGCTCCTTGGTCAAACATTGCCATTAGTTTTGCCTTGGAGGTGGCCCTAGCAGCCCTATGAGCATCAGCTTCACTTAAAGGAGCTTCTTCAGCATTGGCTCCCTCATCTGCCGCAGTATAAATTTCAGGAGCAGGAGTACCCTCGGGATTTTCAGGGATATTAACGCCTAACGCTTGTTGGAGCATCCACCAGCAACTGTCATAAACATATTTGTTTGACTGCTCAAAGTTTTTGATGATGATTTCTTTAAGCTCGGCCATCTTAGCTATATATTCTTTCTCCCCCTTTTTGGCTTCGACTGCAATGGAGTTTGCATAAGAATGCAGTGACTCATCAATGTGCTTGGTAGTCCTGAAGAATTCAGTGACCAAGGCTTGTTGATTGGTATAAAGAGTTACCATATTGCCATCAAACTTTTGAATGTTATTTGCTACGACATGAGCATTCTGATTTACGATTGCGAGAGTATCGGTGTTCCTTTTTAATCCGTCCATAAGAAGAGTGACAGCTTGGCCGGCCGCTGCATATTTATCTTCAAACTTCTTTTCCATCACGTCCAGTTTGTGATTGATCTCCACCATGTTCTTGAGCATGAGATTCTCCGATTTCTTAATTCTTTTTAACATTTTATTTTGAGCTTTCTCAAAAGATGCTTTGAGCTCATCCACGATACCCTGAATAACATTCATGTTGTGATTAGCTAGATCAGCTCGTAGTGGATGATCCTGAGGCACTCCCTGGCCTTGCCCTTCAGCAGATGCACCTGTAGAGCTGGACACGAGCACAGTCTCTAAGGGGGGAATACTTGCTGCCTCTATAGATTTCTCGGAAGTACTAGGCAGCCTCTGCTGAGAGGACTCCCCCTCCACCGTTGCACCAATTGTCTCAGGAACAATCTCAGGAGAGTGCTTGTCAGATGGAAATTCAGTGATGTCCTGAGGCTCCAATGCTTCCTGTCCCACATTTCCTTCTTCCTCGTCTTCATCGTCCATGAAATCATTCTCAGCGGCATCGTCTTCCAAACCTTCGTCAGCAGTCTCCTCTACAGCACCTCCGGCTCCTAGATCGTTCAGGTGCAGGGCCGCCTCATTCTCCAGCACAGCTTCACTTTCTTCTTGTATATCCGCCACTGCATCTCTGGCTATCTCAGAGATGTCAGATACGATATTAGCATAAGCGGGTAGAGGCTCCCCCTCAATTCCTGCAGTCAGTCCATCAGGAATTTCACTGGGGATTACTAAGGAATCAACCACAGTTCCGTCCTCGGCTGGAGATACTTCTTGTTGTTCTACCACGGCAGCCTGCCCAATGCGTCTCTCCCATCTGTCAAAGACACTCGAGTCCATTTTCTTCAAGTAATGTAGAGGAACGCCTTTACTCATGTCAAACTTATCTCCGTTTAACTGATTGAGATATAGACTGATGATTCGGCCAAAGCTAGGAGATCTGATAGTGTCCTTTATCTTCTCAAAAAGCAATGCCCCCCAGTTGAGTCTTTTTCTGCAGACAATTGCCACAAGTATCTTGAACATGTCCGCAGAGATGTGGTCATGTGAACCCGGTTTGCATATGAGTACCTTCCCAATGATGTCTGACAGAAGTTTCCCCTCCTCATTCATATCCTTTCGCTTTATCGACCTAGTTCCTCGAGCGAGTCCACAGAATAATAAAGTCCTGGTTTTGTCCTGTTCATCCAGATAATCCTCATGCGCCGAGCTAGTGAGCTGCAAGAAGTGGGTCAGCTTGCTGGCAGACATCTTGATCTTTGCCCCTGCAACCTTGCTCTTGATGAGAGAGTCGTCATTTCGGAGTTTTGCGGTTGCAAAGAACTCCATCACTTCCTTGTCCAGGATTTTACAGGGGTGCTCCAGTATGAATGAGAGTCCAGCCTCTTCAAGCATAAGGATGATGTTTCTGAATTCATCCGATGCATGTGAGAACCCTGTTCGAACCAGCTCACATCCAGTGATCAGTCCAGCGGTTGTACTTGGAGCCATTGCAATCCTAGGGAGAGAATCCCTACTCTATGCTTAATCAAAAGTCAAAAGGGAAGCGACACTAGTAATAAAGTCCTTGTAAGGATGAGGATGTGGTTACCCAAAAGCGTAGAAGGTGAGTTAGTTTGACAAAGACGACGGACACCCGGGAGGTGCACGCGACTGGGATTGATCGAAACTGCGGAGAAATCCCTGGACGAGAGAGAGGAGAGATCCACGGAAGGCAATCGGCGAGATCGATGGGATTCTTCACGAGTTGCGGGAATCTTGCACGTCGAGATCGACGGAATTCTTCACGAGTTGCGGGAATCTAGCGGGATGTCGACGGAAGGGGAAGAATCGGCGAGAGTCCTTCGGTGAGCTACCTGCGGAATATGAAGGGTCGGCGGGATACTGTGCGATATCGCGGTTTAAAGGGATACTGTGGGATATCAAGACGAAAAAAAAATAATCTTCTAAATATATATATATATTTCTTAAAGCCAATATATTTAGGGTTTGAACCGTGCTTTTCCATACATTTCTTGATGTCAAGATTGCCAATGACGTATCTTCGTTGTCGAGATTTCCAATGACGTATCTTCGTTAGTTTTCAGTGAACTGATTTACGCTTGTAGATGTTAGTTCTCGAATCTACCAGTGGCATTTCCGATAAATCTTCATTGATGTGTCTAAGGTTTATGTTTACCGCGTTAACCTATCCTTAGGTGTACACACATATATGTGTATATATATATATATAAATATATGTATATGTAAATGTCGATACAATACGACTCAAGTCTTGGGGCTGATCAAAAGTACCTGGGATTACGAGAGTTATCATTTAGCCCCTCTAGTTAAAACATACCAGGTGCTCAATGTGAGTATGCCCATGTACATATCACTTCTGTTATTCCAGATGCTTGTTCCAATTCAGTCTTGAAACATCTACTGTCTAGCTCCCATTATATTTACGGGAACCTAGACTACCCTGTAAAAGAGAGTTACTTTACCTTAGGAACCCAATACATATTGGGTCCTAGGTTCTTGTTAACATAAACACTCGAATGCCTTCCCTCAGAAATCCTGTCAAGAAGACTACCTCTGCCCAGGAGATGTGGATAGGCCCTTGCCCTTGACATAGAGGGGTTGTGCCAACAGTCTATGGCAAAGTGTTGCACCTTGCCACAGCACCAACACGTGTGAATGTTGTATCTCCGTTTCTGACCTGATCTAGTGACTGAGGTAGTCATGAGCCTAGGTCCAAACGGGATAGATCTGGATCCACTCCCAAAACTGCCTCTTCCACCGTGACATGTGGAAGGGTGGAAGGAATGCATGCAGCGAGCGTCACGAGGCCTGGGATGTGGTGCCTTCCTTTCAGTTAGCCCCCTTCCTGAGGCCCCATGAGAACTTACAACATGACTTCTAACCTCCCTTTCCTGTGTCCTCGGGTGGTGAGACGCGTTCTGAGAGCTGATACCAGCAGATTCACGCCGAGTTGGGGCAGTGGCCGAGAATACAAAGGGCTCAGAATGAGTCTTAGGTATTCTCTTATGGGTGGCCATGACAGCCCTTGCACTATGGGTGTCTCCACATGAGGACAGATCACCCTTGCAGTGACCATGATTGTTCTTGTGATCATACCTGAAGGCATGATGAGTACCCTTCCTGCTCGGAGTGGGGGGTCGGAATACCGTTTCCCCATTTCTCCATGAATTTATAATTCGGGAGATCCACTCATTTTCTTCCTTTCTCTTCATAGCATCAACCTTGGAAAAGTTAGAGACTATCCTTTTCTCATTCTCTAGACTACTCTCTAGATCTGAGATTTTAGAATCCTTGACCTTGTTGGATGCCAATTGGAGAACCAACAAGATCTTCAGCCGAGCAATCTCCTGCGCTTGTTCCTCAACAAGTAGGTTGCTTGTCTGAAGGGCTCTCTTCAGGGAATCAGGATTTTCTGAAGGGAAACAGTTCATGTCTTCAGGAACTTCAAGAGAGACAGGGCAAGATGAAGAATTTACCTGCTCTTCAGTGTTATTGTCACTAGCATCAGTGACCGTTGTGTCATCCTCATCAGAACTGCTTTCCTCACTGGTTTCTTCAGTCTCTGACACGAACACTGGAGCTCTGATGCTGTCCGATTGATCCTTGCCTTCATCTTCAGAGGTGAGGACCCCCACATAGGCTTCATCCTCTAGTTGATAGCAGATTCCGGCTTTCTTTGATCCCCCCATCAGCTCTGAGATCATCACCCACATAGATTTGGCCGTCCCACATTTTTCCAATCTAGAGCGAGAAGGTCCAGACCAGATATCCATGATAATCTGACGAATCATCTTGTCCAGATTAAATAATGAGAGTTCCGTCTCCGACATCTCAGCAATACACTTGGGCACTTGGATATTCTTTCCAGAGCCGGAGGTCTTCATAGGAATAAAGGGACCCTCTTCCAGGATGAAAGATGCTCGAGGATCGATAGCCTCCAAGTGATACGACACTCTCATCTTCCAGACGGGATAATACTCCTTTGTGCATGTGGGAAGTCTTAGTGGCGAGATCTCATGATCCAGCTCCATGCTTCTGACACTGGTGGCAGGATTCTACTCAAGGTGTAAACCTTTTTGATGAGAAACCTCGCTTTGATACCACTTGAAAGTCCACCTAGTGTCAACTAGCTTCACCTATGGGGGGGAATAGGTGACGTGCAGTGTTTTTGCGGAATTATAATTATACCTGCACACGAAAATAAAACAACACAGCAAAGAAGGTACACAAGCTATTTATAGTGGTTCCCCGATTTGGGTACATCCACTTTCCCCCTTCGACCTATCTCCCAACAAGGGACGACTCGGTCTCTTCACCAATAGGATTGAAATCCAATCCTTGCACTATCGGAAGGAACCCTTCCACACGTAGGAGTCAACACTCCCACAACACGGGTTGCACCCAACCCTTACAACTCGGAACCAACGTTCCTTTACAACAAAAATGAACTAGAATGTACAAGAAATACAAACTACTTTTGGAGACAAAGTTGTCCCTCTTCGTTGACGACGTGTTCTTGAAGTCCACGAAGAGTCCACAACCCTAGATCTCTCTTGGAGAGAATCTCCCCGGAACCGGCGGCGGCAAGATGGGCGGCGGCTTGGTTCACGGGATCGGCGGCGACAACGGTGTGCGGCTGCTGTACTTTGGAGATCCAAATTTCGTAGCAAAGCTAGCTAGGTCTTCCAACGGTCACACTAGGATCGATCGTCTCAATCGATTCGGACGGGGAAGGTTTTCCCGATCAACAAATCAAGAGACAAAGGATCTCCAGTTAGACACGTGAGACGCTATGCTTGGCTAAGCTTCTGTCGATGGGAGATCTGGAAGAAACCACGATCAAGACCGGCGATCAACTTGCTCGTGCGGCGACGGCGGCGGCGGCGGAAATCACGATCTAGGTCACGGCGCGGCTCGTCTTTTTCAAATCTTCTTCGCTGCTTTACTGTTCAACAATACGCGTGTACTTATACAGTAAGATACTCTTTTATGACCGTTATGGGTCCCACCTGAAGAAACCCTAAAAGTGGTTCAAAATAGAGCCTTAACATGTGATCTGGTTCAGTGGGATCCAGAAAATTGTCTAAGGCAAAATCGGCGAGAATCGAAGGCGATTCTCGTCGAATCGGCGAGAATCGAAGGTGATTCTCGTCGATTCGGCGAGAATCAACGGTGATTCTCGTCGATTTTGACTTGATGACACGCTCTGATAAAGCCGGAAAGAAACGGCGAGAATCAGCCAGTGATTCTCGACGATTCGGCGAGAATCACTAGTGATTCTCGTCGATTATTACTTAGCATCAGAGTAGATCGCTTTGAAGTAGCTGGATCGAGTCGGCGAGAATCAGCCAATGATTCTCGACGATTCGGCGAGAATCACTAGTGATTCTCGCCGAATCGGCGAGAATCACTTGGTGATTCTCGTCGATTTACACTTAGACGATTTTTCGTCTTTCCACCCATGATGTGCTCCTTGACCCATCCTTGCTCCTTGTCTGCTCTTGCAAGATCACAGCCCTGTACTTGAAAGTAAGTGCACTCCAATAGAGAGAGTACACGTAGGCCAACACACTGATCTGCTCAACGAGGGATTACGTCGTGCAGACCCGTGTATATTGACCTACTGCACCCTGACATTGGTGTGCACTTAGCGTGGAATAACTGCAAGCACAACTTAAGAGGTTTCATCAAATACATTATGAATTCATCTTAGCTTGACAGGAGGCTTCGTCAAATCCGGGTAATTGTGGATACATTACCCAACAGGATAAAAGAGTGAAAACATGATTAAATCATAAGAAAGAATTCACAAACCTTTATTAGACACATGTGGTCAACTCTACCCCAAACAAAAACGGGCGAGGTGGCCACTCATCCGGACACAATCTCATAGATATAATATCCGTCTAACTGCGGGGGATACTCAAACACTCCACCAATCACCGCAGATGCCCAAACACCTGGTAGAGTTCCACAAGTACTAATAACGGGAGCAACCATTGCGGTGGTGGTTTCGTCCACTAACACATACAATAAAGAAAACCATGATATAAATCTCAATACTTGCCACATCAGATTCTACTAGATATCCCTAGATTTAGAGATCGGTTGATCAACCTTTAGGAAAGATACATGACCTTAAACAAATTCTTTCACGTCCTACACGGTAGTTAAGAGACGATTAAAAGATAAAGATTCAACCGCAAGTAAATCACTAACAACTCTACAATATAGGATTAGCATAATCATGAACATAAAAATATAAGTGGATCATTAAGTAAAAGATCAAAACAGTACCACTAATCAGCAAGTCAATCATGATAACATCACTAGATAAAGAGGTTAGAGATTTCATCAAGATCGGAACAAAAAGAAGGAAGAGGGGAAAAACAAACCACCACTTGCCTTGGTTTTGCCTGAGGAGACCTCCAAATCGCACCTCGGAGTAGATCGGGACTAAGGAAGATGGGGGAAGTCGAAATCTGAACGAAATGGTCGAAAAAGAAGTTAGGGCCAAAAATTCTAACAAGAAAAACTCAAGAAATGGGGAAAACTTTACCACGATGACGTATCCCTCATTGATAGCTTTCTGGATCTACGTTCGGTTCAAGATTTCGAGCACCGGAGCACCGTCGACGGCCACCGGAAGAATCATGGAAGAACTTTCTCTCTCTCGCTCATGCCGCTCTAGTTCGGGAAATGAACAGAAGTTCGGTCAACTTAAAGGGGAAGAAGTGTATTTATATACATATATTTATATATATAATAAATATAATATAAAAATCATTACACTTAGGAGATTGAACAGGGGTCGGCTGAATCGGTTTTCTCGAGATGAAGTATGAATTTCTCGAGTACTGAAGAGGGCTTCTCGTGAAATGAGGAAAACTTCTCGAGTAAAAGGATAAGGACTTCTCGAGAAAGGGTAAGGATTTCTCGAGAAAGGTTGAGGACAGATTTCTCGAGAGCAATGTGGACCTCTCGAGAACAAGCAAGGACATCTCGAGAACTGAGAATAGATTTCTCGAGGACATCGTGGACTTCTCAAGAACTAGACAAGATTTCCCCAGAAAGAAGATAGGCTTCCCGGGAACAAATCCACACCTCTCGAGAAAGAATGTAAGATTTCTCGGAAACAACAAGACAGGACTTCTCGAGAATGAAGGACAGATCTCGAGTACTATGTATGAAGCTTTCTCGAGTAAAGATAAGGACTTCTAGAGAACAAGGAGAGGCTTCTCGAGATCAGGTCAAGGTTTCTCGAGAACAAGGGCCACCTCGAGAATAAGCAGGTCATTAGCAGAGTTTCAGCTTTATCTAATTATACAACAATCATTCAACAATACAGACTAAATGCCCTCTGAATTAGGTGAAAAAAATGAACCATAGACGAATTCCAGCTCTACGAATCTAACGATGGAGACAAAAACACTAGAATCTGATGCACCATTCTCGAGACACAATCTCCACATGCTCACAACAAGCATAAATATCACAAAACCTCAAATATGCGCTGAGACTTCAAAAAACACCCGGACAGCAACAAAACTCGACAAGCAAATCCAAGAAAAACACAAACATAATTCTTCCATCATGAAAACCTTCAATCACATCAAAAACCCCAAAATCTGGTCAAACAGACCCAACGGAAGTGAAAACGCATTAACGGTGCAGCGTCGTCAATATGACGTAAAAAGGTAATGCCATGACGTCATAAAAATGACGATACCAAATCAAATAATATCAAAAAGTCGGGGTCGTTACACCGACGGCCCAAGGCGGACAGTGAGCCTGCACTTGTCTGTCGGCGCTCTGTGAATCATTTTCTTCACAGAGTAGGGGCCGACGTATGCAGGTTCGTCGGCCACCGGCCCCCGGCCACCCTGGGCTCATCGGCTTGGACGTGCCCAGGGCGGCAGACCTAACAGACATGAAAACGCATTAACGGTGCAGCGTCGTCAACATGACGTAAAAAAGGTAACGCCCTGACGTCATAAATATGACGATATCAAATCAAATAATATCAAAAAATCGGGGGCGTTACACCGATGACCCAGGGCTGCCAGTGAGCCCGCACTTCCTACACGGTAGTTAAGAGACGATTAAAAGATAAAGATTCAACCACAAGTAAATCACTAACAACTCTACAATGTAGGATTATCATAATCATGAACATAAAAATATAAGTGGATCTTAAGTAAAAGATCAAAATAGTACCACTAATCAGTAAGTCAATCATGATAACATCACTAGATAAAGAGGTTAGAGATTTCATCAAGATCGGAACAAAAAGAAGGAAGAGGGGAAAAACAAACCACCACTTGCCTTGATTTTGCCGGAGGAGAGCTCCAAATCACACCTCGGAGTAGATCGGGACTAAGGAAGATGGGGGAAGTCGAAATCTGAACGAAATGGTCGAAAAAGAAGTTAGGACCAAAAATCCTAATAAGAAAAACTCAAGAAATGGGGAAAACTTTACCACGATGATGTATCCTCGTTGATAGCTTTCCGGATCTACGTTCGTTTGGTTCAAGATTTCGAGCACCGGAGCACCGTCGGCGGCCACCGGAAGAATCACAGAAGAACTTTCTCTCTCTCGCTCATGCCGCTCTAGTTCGGGAAATGAACAGAAGTTCGGTCAACTTAAAGAGGAAGAAGTGTATTTATATACATATATTTATATATATAATAAATGTAATATAAAAATCATTACACTTAAGAGATTGAACAGGGGTCGGTTGAACCGATTTTCTCGAGATGAAGTATGGATTTCTCGAGTACTGAAGAGGGCTTCTCGAGAAATGAGGAAAACTTCTCGAGTAAAAGGATAAGGACTTCTCGAGAAAGGGTAAGGATTTCTCGAGAAGGGTTGAGGACAGATTTCTCAAGAGCAACGTGGACCTCTTCAGAACAAGCAAGGACATCTCGAGAACTGATAATAGATTTCTCGAGGACATCGTGGACTTCTCAAGAACTAGGCAAGATTTCCCGAGAAAGAAGAAAGGCTTCCCGGAAACAAATCCACACCTCTCCAGAAAGACTGTAAGATTTCTCGGGAACAACAAGACAGGACTTCTCGAGAATGAAAGGCATATCTCGAGTACTATGTATGAAGCTTTCTCGAGTAAAGATAAGGACTTCTCGAGAACAAGGAGAGGCTTCTCGAGATCGGGTCATGGTTTCTCGAGAACAAGGGCCACCTCGAGAATAAGCAGGTCATTAGCAGAGTTTTAGCTTTATCTAATTATACAATAATCAGTCAACAATACGGACTAAACGCCCTCTGAATTGGGTGAAAAAAATGAACCGTAGACGAATGCCAGCGCTACGAATCTAACGACGGAGACAAAAATAATAGAATCTGACGCACCATTCTCGAGACACAATCTCCACATGCTCACAACAAGCATAAATATCACAAAACCTAAAATATGTGCTGAGACTTCAAAAAACGCCCGGACAGCAACAAAACTGGACAAGCAAATCCAAGAAAAACACAAACACAATTCTTCCATCATGAAAACCTTCAATCACATCAAAAACCCCAAAATCTGGTCAAACAGACCCAACAGATGTGAAAACGCATTAACGGTGCAGCGTCGTCAACATGACATAAAAAGGTAACACCATGACGTCATAAATATGACGATATCAAATCAAATAATATCAAAAAGTCGGGGGCGTTACACCGACGGCCCAAGGCTGACGGTGAGCCCGCACTTGTCGGTCGGCGTTCTGTGAACCATTTTCTTCACAGAGTAGGGGCCGACGCATGCAGGTTCGTCGGCCACCGGCCCCCGGCCACCCTGGGCTCATCGGCTTGGACGTGCCCAGGGCGGCAGACCCAACAGACACGAAAACGCACTAACGGTGCAGCGTCGTCAACATAACGTAAAAAAGGTAACGCCCTGACGTCATAAATATGACGATATCAAATCAAATAATATCAAAAAGTCGGGGGCGTTACACCCATGACCCAGGGCTGCCAGTGAGCCCGCACTTGTCGGCCGCCGCGTTGCACATTAATATAAAATGTGCACTGCAGCTTTGCAGGGGCGGCCACAGGCAGCACTAGGCTCATATGCATCTGCGCTGAGATTAACTCCTAGGGTATTGGAGGAGCGAGCTGGAATCCGAGGGATCGGTTTTTTTCGTCCTTTTTTAATAATTTCGATCCGGGCCGTCAGATGAGATCGGACCGACCGTTAATGTGAAAACGCATTAACGGTGCAACGTCGTCAACATGACGTAAAAAGGTAACGCCATGACGTCATAAATTTGACGATACCAAATCAAATAATATCAAAAAGTCGGGGGCGTTACACCGACGGCCCAACGCTGACGGTGAGCCTACACTTGTCGGTCGGCGCTCTGTGAATCATTTTCTTCATAGAGTAGGGGCCGACATATGCAGGTTCGTCGGCCACCGGCCCCCGGCCACCCTGGGCTCATCGGCTTGGACGTGCCCAGGGCGGCAGACCCAACAGACACGAAAATGCACTAACGGTGCAGCGTCGTCAACATGACGTAAAAAAGGTAACGCCCTGACGTCATAAATATGACGATATCAAATCAAATAATATCAAAAAGTCGGGGGCGTTACACCCATGACCCAGGGCTGCCAGTGATCCCGCACTTGTCGGCCGCCGCGTTGCACATTAATATAAAATGTGCACTGCAGCTTTGCAGGGGGCGGCCACAGGCAGCACTAGGCTCATATGCATCTGCGCTGAGATTAACTCCGAGGGTATTGGAGGAGCGAGCGGGAATCCGAGGGATCCGTTTTTTTCGCCTTTTTTTAATAATTTCGATCCGGGCCGTCAGATGAGATCGGACCGACCGTTAATGTGAAAACGCATTAACGGTGCAGCGTCGTCAACATGACGTAAAAAGGTAACGTCATGACGTCATAAATTTGACGATACCAAATCAAATAATATCAAAAAGTCGGGGGCGTTACACCGACGGCCCAACGCTGACGGTGAGCCTGCACCTGTCGGCCAGCACTCTGTGAATCATTTTCTTCATAGAGTAGGGGCCGACATATGCAGGTTCGTCGGCCACCGGCCCCCGGCCACCCTGGGCTCATCGGCTTGGACGTGCCCAGGGCGGCAGACCCAACAAACACGAAAACGCACTAACAGTGCAGCGTCGTCAACATGACGTAAAAAAGGTAACGCCCTGACGTCATAAATATGATAATATCAAATCAAATAATATCAAAAAGTAGGGGGCGTTACACCTATGACCCAGGGCTGCCAGTGAGCCCGCACTTGTCGGTCGCCGCGTTGCACATTAATATAAAATGTGCACTGCAACTTTGCAGGGGGCGGCCACAGGCAGCACTAAGCTCATATGCATCTGTGCTGAGATTAACTCCTAGGGTATTGCAGGAGCGAGCTGGAATCCGAGGGATCGGTTTTTTTCGCCTTTTTTTAATAATTTCGATCCGGGCCGTCAGATGAGATCGGACCGACCGTTAATGTGAAAACGCATTAACGGTGCAACGTCTTCAACATGACGTAAAAAGGTAACGCCATGACTTCATAAATATGACGATACGAAATCAAATAATATCAAAAAGTCGGGGGCGTTACACCGACGGCCCAAGGCTGACGGTGAACCCGCACTTGTCGGCCGACGCTCTTTGAATCATTTTCTTCATAGAGTAGGGTCCGACGTATGCAGGTTCGTCGGCCACCGGCCCCCGGCCACCCTGGGCTCATCGGCTTGTACGTGCCCAGGGCAGCAGACCCAACAGACACGAAAACGTACTAACGGTGGAGCGTCTTCAACATGACGTAAAAAAGTCAATGCCCTGACGTCATAAATATGATGATATCAAATCAAATAATATCAAAAAGTCAGAGGCATTACACCTATGACCCAGAACTGCCAGTGAGCCCGCACTTGTCGTGTGCACTGCAGCTTTGCAGGGGGCGGCCATAGGCAGCACTAGGCTCATATGCATCTGCGCTGAGATTCTCCTAGGGAATTGCAGGAGCGAGCTGGAATCCGAGGGATGGGGTTTTTTCGCCTTTTTTTAATAATTTCGATCCGGGCCGTCAGATGAGATAGGACCGACCATTGGGATTGCGGTGTTACGGAAACACCTGAGCCCTGGCCAAATCCGAGGGATGGGGTTTTTTCGCCTATTTTTAATAATTTCGATCCGGGCCGTCAGATGAGATAGGACCGACCGTTGGGATTGTGGTGTTACTGAAACACCTGAGCCCTAGCCAAATCAATCTAAACTACCTGTTCCCAATTACGGAGGAAGAAGTCCTTTTATCCTGATGGTAGGCCGCTGCCGAACTGAGGAACAGACCGCCTAGTCTGCCGAGTATATCAGACAGGTTATTGAACTTGGAAATGCTGAAGCAGAGAAACGGACAAGCCGCACGCGACCTGCTGAAACTGCTGATTGAAACCGCAACTTCACTGATGCTGACCACAGTCAAAGTCAAACCCCTGGCTCCTCAATGTTAGTCGTATAACCTGTAATAGCAAACAGTTAACTCCGCTCAACCCGCGCGGACAGAAAAAACCAGACATCAACAATTAACCAATCCCTCACTTACTGTTCACTCAGTTACTGTAGATGTGTCGGGGGATCTATTTATAGGTGAGGTGAGGAGTGTGGTCACCACCCCTAATAAATAGAGTCACTTCCTCAGCCCGCGCGCTAACACAAACAGTCTGCCAAGTGTGCAAGGACTTAGCCAAACTCCAAACCTCCAGGAGCCATGTCAAAGACAGTTCGCCCACTATGCGGACACATTGCCAGCTCGCACAACACAGGCACTGCACTATCCCGCCCAACGCAAGCATAACGCCAGTACGCCACTCAACACAGCATGCAGACACACTCGTAACTCATGCTGCATCAGTCCGCATATTGTACGCAGACAAAGAAGCAGCCCGCACAGCTCGCCAACAACACACCATAGCCCACCACGAATCGACGACCAACAGGCAGTCTGCCCGGTCAACAGCGGACTCGGTGGACTCTGCAGACACCATGGACTTGTCACAGAGTATGATCAAGTCCAGCAGCCCACCAAGCAACTGGCGCGAGCACGGCGGACACAGAAGATCCAGACCGCCAAGCATCAGGTCAGTCCGCCACATGGATGTGAAACATCCATCCCAACATGGTGAGCTCGGCAAGGACCAAAGCCCATCTTCAAAGCCAGTCCACAAATGCGGACTCCGCGGACACAAAAACACAAGTCCGCCAATAACCCGCGGATACAACTTCCAATCCGCTTGGTTACTCAAGAACTGGTTGACTGCTAGGCCGTAGAACAAGCTGAGCACCGCCAACAGTCTGCCAAACATAGTCCACTCAGGCCGCTCCACTAGATGCCCAAGTCGCTAAGACTTCCTTGGCCATGGATCATCCAGGCCGCACACCTAGTCCGCCCAGACCGCAAACAAGGCCTCACAGGCCGCACACCAGGCCGCACTGGCCGCTCCTCAAGAACAGCCAAGCCACCAAGTCAATTCACCCAGGCCACAAACACAGGCCGCACAGGCCGCTCCACAAGAACAGCCAAGCCACCAAGCCTGGTCACCCAGGCCGCAACCAGCAGTCCGCCCAGGCCGCGGACTCAGACCGCACGGCCTGCCCATCACCCACTTTCACTTCACAAATTTCAACACTCCCCCTTGAAGTGAGAAGTGTTGATCAAGCCCAGCAAGCTTCATAACCGCTGAAATGACCACTTCTACAGCGGCTTGGTGAAGATGTCAGCAAGATTATCTTCACTCCGAACATGCCCGACCAGAAGAGATCCCTCTAACACCTTCTCCCTTATGAAGTGGTGCTCGATCTCAATATGTTTGATCCTTGTGTGACACACTGAATTATTCACCAGTTTGAGAGCACTCTCATTGTCACCTCGAAGCAAAGTAGGTCCTCGCACTTCTTCATGAACATCCTCTATCAGCCTCCTCAACTAGATGGCTTCCCGAGCAGCCAAGGCCGAAGCCTTGTACTCTGCTTCTGTAGTAGATAGTGACACTGAGTCCTGCTTCTTGCTACACCACGAGATACAAGCTAATCCACAAGTGAACACATAACCCAAAGTTGATCTTCGATCATCCGAGTCACCACCATAATCAGCATCCGTGTATCCAAGCAAAGAAAACACTGTGTCCCTACTATAGAGGAGTCCCATATCAGAAGTCACCTTGACATACTTCAAGATGTTCTTTGTCACTACAAGATGAGACTTCCTTGGTTCAACCATAAACCGACTTACTCGGCCAACAGCGTAAACAATGTCTGGCCTTGTAATCATTAAGTAGATCAAACTCCCAACTAGAGCTCTGAACACCAAAGGATCAAGAAGAATCCTTCATTCATTTCGTCAATGCTTTAGACCAAGATCCAGAGGAATAGAGCTACTCTTCCCTTCGCCCGTGCCAAATCGACTCATAATGCGATCCGCATAACCTTTCTGACAAATGAGTATCTCTCTCTCCTTCCTCGCCACATCAAGACCAAGAAAGTGATGAAGTTCTCTCAAGTCTTTCATTTCAAAGCGTATAGCAAGCTCAGCCCTGAGCCTAGCTACCTCCTCTTCTGAATTCCTTGTGATGATCATGTCATCAACATATAGCAGGACCAAGACTTACAGCTCTCCCTTCTTCTTGATGAACAAGCTGGAATCCGAGTTGGAAGCAAGATAACCGCAGAATTGAAGATACTCTGCTATCTTCCCATACCAAGCTTTGGGAGCTTGCTTCAACCAGTAGAGAGCCTTCCTGAGTTTGCAAACATAGTCCGGATGAACTTTAGAAACAAATCCAAGTGGCTGATCCGTGAAGATGTTCTTATCAATTTCTCCATAAAGAAAAGCATTCTTCACATCAAGCTGCCACATCCTCAATCTCTTGCAAGCAGCCAAGGCGATCACCACCCTAACCGAAGTCATCTTTGCAACTGGACTAAATGTCTCCTCATAGTCTTCTCCATACTGTTGGGAGAATCCTCGAGCAACCAAGCGAGCTTTGTATCTATCAATGCTCTCATTAGCCTTCTTCTTCAACTTAAACACCCACTTGCAAGACACTGGAGTAATGTAATCAACCTTGGGCACAAGATCCCAGATTTCATTCTTTTTGAGAGCAGCAATCTCTTCCTTCATGGCATCATCCCACTCCTTGACTCCAGTGGTCTCATTGAAGTTTGCAGACTCTCGATCATCCAGAGGACCTGCAAAGAAGTAGGAGACAAAACTCACTGCATTCTCATCACAGTATCGGGTTGGTGGCTTAATAACCCTCTTTGATCTCTGAAGGGTCTGCTCCTTCCTCACCACCTCTGTTGCTTCTTCAAGCATAACTCCAACTTCGGGCAAGCTTTGAGCAATGCTCCCCCTGCTTGATAAGAAGTTGAAGGCTCATTTTCAGCAACAGTATTCTTCTTCTTCCCTTCCCATCTCTTTTTATTCTTGCCTGTGAACAACGCGTCACTACCTCCTTTAGAGATAGTCACTCCTGTCATCTGCCTAGCCAAACTTTCCTGCGACGCAAGCAGATTCTCAAGCTCCAGCAGAGATGGCTGAGTTGCCCAGCCTTGCACCGAGGTTACAAAGCCAACATACTCCTTCCGCAAGCCGCGGATAATGTGCCTCTTTAACTTGGCCTCAGAAATAGGCTCATCAGGATCAAACGCTGATATCTCTGCACACAGACTCTTTATCTTCAAGAAGTACTTAGAGATAGTCAGGTCTCCTTGAGTTGTCCTGGCCAACTCATTCTCCAAGAACTGTAGCCTTGCTATATTCTTCATGTTGAACAACTCATCAATGGTTGTCCAGATATCAGCAGCTGACTCACACCCAATGATGTGATCAAACAACTCCGGTGAAATAGCCCTCTTGAGAACAAACTCCGCCTTTGCATTAGTTTTTCTCTAGAGCCTCACCTGCTCAGCAGTCACAAAAGAAGCAGTAACCTCCTGCATGTCGTCACCACCGACGACCTCCCATAGCTCCTCGCCAAGAAGAAAACTCTTCATGCACGACTTCCAATTCATAAAGTTAGTCGTGGTCAAGAGTCCAATACCCAGACCTCTTGCATAGCTTCGTTCCATTGCAGCAAACTTTGGTTAAGCTTATCAGAAGCACAGAGCAACACCACCAGTTGATCACTGCTCACGCAACTGAACCTGGCTCTAATAGCATGTTGAATTTTCTTAAAGTGGTCACCAAGATAGTCTAATGCCAAATTAATATTCTCAGAACTATCAAGATCACACCTTGATCGTGCGAAAATTAGGAAAGCAAGCTTAATCAACCAAAGCAATCACAAGGGGCAAGTAGATCATATATTCTTTTATTCTTCTTTACAATGCGAGGTATACATGACAAGACATGATTTTGCCAGTACACAGGAAAATAGGAAACAACACAACTCAAACAGATCTCGCGGACAGAACTGCAGACCGCCGAGACTGCCTAGTCCGCCAAGTCGTCGAAGCCGCCCGAACTGCTGCTGCTAGAAATCGAATAAAACACGGTGTCCGCCGAAACCGCGAGATCGCGCGGACACACCGTTATTCGCCTACTGCTACAAGCCACTGCCGAACTGAAGAACAGACCGCCTAGTCCGCCGAGTATAGCGGACAGGTAATTGAACTTAGAAATGCTGAAGCAGTGAAACTGACAAGCCGCACACGACCTGCTGAAACTGCTGATTGAAACCACAACTTCACTGATGCTGACCGCAGTCAAGCCAAACCCCTGGCTCCTTAGTGTTAGCCGCACAACCTGCAACATCAAACAATTAACTCTGCTCAACCCGCGCGGACAGAAAAAACCAAACCGCAACAATTAACCAAGCCCACACTTACTGTTCACTCAGTTACAGTAGATGTGCCGGGGGGTCTATTTATAGGTGAGGTGAGTAGTGTGGTTACCACCCTAACGAATAGAGTCACCACCTCAGCCCGCGCGCTAACACAAACAATCTGCCAAGTCCGCAAGGACTTAGCCAAACTCCAAACCTACAGGAGCCAGGTCAAAGACAGTTCGCCCACTATGCGGACACATTGCCAGCTCGCACAACACAGGCACTGCGCCAGGCCGCCGAACACAAGCATAGCGCCAGTCCGCTACTCAACACAGCATGCAGACACACTCGCAAGTCATGCTGCATCTGTCCGCATACTGTACGCGAATAAAGAAGCAGCCCGCACAGCTTGCCAACAACACGACATAGCCCGCCACAAGTCCACGACCAACAGGTAGTCCGCCTGATCAACAACGGACTCAGCGGACTCTACGGACACCACGGGCTTGTCACAGAGTATGACCAAGTCCAGCAGCCCACCAAACAACTGGCGCGAGCACGGCAGACACAGAAGATCCAGACCGCCAATCATCAGGTCAGTCCGCCACATGGATGTGAAACATCCATCCCAACATGGAGAGCTCAGCAAGGACCAAAGCCCATCTTCAAAGCCAGTCCACAAATGCGAACTTTGCGGACAAAAAAACACATGTCCGCCATTAACCCGCGGATACAACTTCCAATCCGTTTGGTTACTCAAGAACTGGTTGACTGCTAGGCGCAGAACAAGCTGAGCACCGCCAACAGTCTGCCAAACACAATCCGCTCAGGCCGCTCCACTAAATGCCCAACTCGCTAAGACTTCCTTGGCCATGGATCATCAAGGCCGCACACCTAATCCGCCCAGGCCGCATACCAGTTCGCACAGGTCGCACACCAGGCCGCACAGGCCGCTCCTCAAGAACAGCCAAACCACCAAGTCAAGTCACCCAGGCCGCAAACACAGGATGCACAGGCCGCTCCACAAGAATAGCCAAGCCACCAAACCTGTTCACCCAGGCCGCAACCAGCAGTCCGCCCAAGCCGCGGACTCAGACCGCACAGGCCGCTCAGACCGCCAGGCCCGCCCATCACCCACTTTCACTTTACAAATTTCAACAACTGTCGCACTGAGCACGGAGGGCCCCACATGCATTGTCACTTGGATATAATAATAATAGGTAAGAAAACACGAAATTGATTGTGCCTATCCAGAGATTATCAGGCATTGTAGCAACACATTCCTTTGCCTAATTATTTACATTCATATTTTAAGCTTTATTTTGTAATATATATATATATATATATATATATATATATATATAATAAAATTTTAAAAAACATATGATATATATTTATTAATATAAAAAGTAATATAAATACAACAAACACTCAAGCTTTTATCCCACTACAGTTGGATCGACAATAATAATCTTTCGTCACCATTGTACCGACATGATCTCAATAATGCCTACGTAAATAAAAATAATATAAATAAATGTTAAAAAATATTAATCTAATATTATACGAGCATCTTGGCGTACACACACACGAGCTCGCACTCGCCACTGACATGCCACCCCGCCCAAACAAAGCCGTGCTCACCTCTCGCACCCCACGATTTCGTGTGGCTAGAGACCAGTAGGATGTGAGCAAAGCCTACCAGAGAACATCAAGCACATGAGAAGCCCATGTGTGTGTGCCAGCAGCAAGCAAGACTTCATGCCGGTGGATATAAAGCCAGGATGTGAACAAAAGCCAACCAAGAGCATCAAACATGGACAAGCAATTCATCCAATGAACATTTATTTTAAACTGCACATTCGGGTTTCATTTGGCACTGTGGTGATGGGAGCAAATGAAGGTCTCAAACTAAAGGGAGGGAGGTGAGGATCAAACAGAGCTTTTTTGCTCCATTTCTCATGGCGCAGCGAGAGCAAACACGACAAACGCTGCCGCCATCCATTTGTTTACTTGCCTTGCAGCAACGGCGGGTGAAAATGCAGCTTATGATTTTCTTGATTATAAAATAAACTCAAGCAAAATTATATGCAAATTTTAAAACAATTACATATCAATACGTATAGAAAAAATAAATGTTCACCGGCTGATGATTTTCTTGATTATTTATATAATACAACATTTACATATGGATACGTAGAGACAATTGTTTCAACAAAATATACTAAACTTAATCAAGTACAAATGGGAAAGAAAAAAATGAAAACTAATTAAAAAAAAATAAATCAATTAAACCTTACTAGAGTCATTATTGACCACTATTTTTTGACTTGCAAATAATCAAAATTTTTGGAATGGCCTGGCCCCAGGCCCCCCTTTAAGACCCCGCCCTTCTGTATCAATAAAGATAAATTTCTTTCTCATTATATAAAATTGTTCACTAAAATGATTTTTTTTCCAAATTCATGCGCTAATTGTTCTTGTTAGAAGATTTCCCCACAGGCAGCCTTTTACCTTCCATGATTCTAACTAGAGGAACCTGAAGACTTATCAGTTATCACATTGTATTAAGACATGCATTCTTAAATAATAATAGAAATAATAAAAATAATAATAATAACTAGGAAAAAACTGTATAGGATAAATGGAAAATAAGCACAGGGAGGCAAGACAATAGCTACGGGATGCTAATCACAGGGTCGGGGTTTCGCCGCTGCTTCCGCCGTGCCTCAAGCTCAGCAGAGAGGCGAGCACATTTCCGTTTCACTCTATCAAGCTCCCGTTCCAGTCCATCAACCTTCAAAAAACACGGAATCTTAGAATCAGAGGCTAATCATGCACAGGAGGCTGATAAATAAGGAAGACATACTGTTTGCTTCAGCTCTGTTTGTCTAAACAGCAGCTGCTCACACCTGGCAGAGAGAATCCGGTCAGGTTTGATGAATGTTTGAAGAAATTTACTTCAAAAAATATTGCCCATCTAGCCATCATAAATCATGCAGAATTAAAGCATATGTTTTAGAGGAAGTGGTGTAAAGAACCATGTCTGCATTAAAAGAGGGAAAGAGAGAGAATATTTGTGGAGAAAGAGAGAAAGGCTTGCAGGCAAAAGAAGGAAAGCAGCACTGAAACTTAAGTTTGAATATACTTCTGGGTTAACCAAGTAGCATACATAAACACACTAAAAACTGATCATATTGTATTTCAAAGAAGATCAACTTTTTAGAATTTTTTAAGACACTGGTTTTGTTTTAATGAGATAATTTGCAATAAAAAATGCAATCATTTTCCTATTAAAAATTATCATGATTGTTATCCGTACTGTAGTTTTGGCTATCCACAAAGTATTGATATCCGCAAAGAAGTTTTTGTTAAATTTATTGTTGGGAATAATGCCCTCAACCTTTCAAGATTTGAAATGACATCACTACCAATGTTAAGAACATATTGTATTTGATGCATATCCACTTTATGAACATACATGGTACTTGATATTTACTCCATGATATTAGTTAAAGCAAAGCTGAGCTATACAGCTGAGACAACTTATAGTTCTCAGCTATATCTATAAAACTATGGTCTATACCGCTGAGAAGAATGCAAAAACCGTTGAAAGTCACAGATCTCAGCGCCAAGACAAATATTGCTGAGAATGAAGGATCTTCTCAGCAGCACAGTTGAGAAGATTCAAATATGGTCGTTGAAAGACGTAGGTCTCAACACCAAGTCTAATGCCCCTGAGGATGAAGTCATTCTCAGCGGTACAGCTGACAAGACTCAAATAATGTCGTTGAGCCAGTACAGATTGACGGAAGTAAAAATTGGCGCTGACGCCGAAAGCAGAGATAAACTATTCTATTCCTGCCCATGCTTTGACAAAATGTTTCCTGAGGCCGCTGCAGATTGTCAAAAAGTATAAAGAGAAACTTCTATGACAATGGAACAGTATCGTTACACAGAAACCTAAACACAAGAAAGAGCTTGACGACGTTCAAAGTGAAAGAAGATGGTTTTTGCTGAAGGCTTTCAGAAGAACAAGTGTAGTCAATTCTTTGACTCAAAGTTGATCTTCTTCCATCTGCAAGAAGAAGAAGATCAAGGTGAAGCTTGCCCTAACCTATGCAAAACTTGAAAATCATTCAGTCAGGTACCAGCTCCAAATCTTGCCATCAAAGTAAGAACAACAGAAGTTCAATCATCAAGGTCTAACTATAAATTAGACTTCTGTTATAATCTCTTTCATTACATTTTCTGTAGAGACTTTGTTCCTGAGTTATAGGATCCTTGTGTCTGAATTGTAGGGCCCTTGTGCCTGAGCTGTAGGGATGTACTCCCAGCATGAGTGGTAGGATTTCAATGGAAATTTGAGGTAGGACTTAAGTCAAGTCTGAGATAGGAAACCTGGAAGATTTCTGAGCTATAGGAGTTGGAGAACTCTGAGGTAGAGTTTCTTGATAAGCTTATGTGTAGGGCTTGTGAGCCTGAGGTAGGGTCTTGGAGGAGACCAAAGAAATCCTGAGAGATATGTGTTGTAAGATCTATTGAGTCGAGTTTTTGAGGAGGTTGCCTAGTCTAGCACATAGCTAGACAGGTGTAGAGGGAAAGTGAATGTACCTAGATCTTGGGAAACCACTATAAATCTTTGTGTGTTTTTTGTGTGTTTTTTGTGTGCTTACTTTCTTCCTTAACTGTTGAAACTAAAAAGAACCCACTAAAACTGTAAGACAGCTATTCACTCCCCCTCTAGATGAGTTAAACTACCACTAACTATAATCTATCAAGTGGTATCAGAGGGAGGTTGGTCAAAAGATAATTAACAGTCTGACCAGATCCTAAGAAGGTAGTCTAAAACATTCACCATGTCTTCAAGTGAGTCTCATAAGGAGATGGGCTCTATAAAGTTGCCCATATGAAAAAAGAAAACTTTTGGCATATTGAAGCAAAAAGTTATGCTGTTCATGGAAGTTTCAGAACCTAGGATCTACATCACTGTAGAGGAAGGACTTTTCATTCCCACGAAGGCCTCCACCATTGATCCAAATCTGCAAGTTCCCAAGAAGTATGCAGACATGACAAATGATGAGATTGCACTGGTCACAATGGACAAGATAACAAAGAATATAATTGTCAGTGCCATTGATGACTCCACCTTTATGAACTTGGTCCACTGCCAAACTGCAATGGAAATGTGGGACACCCTCATTGTCTACATGAAAGAAACAAAAGAGGTAAGGAATGACAGGAAATCCCTCCTCAACCAGGAATATGAGGCCTTCAGGCAGGGAAGCAAGGAGCCAAGGATTGCATAGCTGATTACTATGAAATTTTTTTTCAAGATAGTGAATGAGCTGAGGACCTATGAGAGAGTATTCACAGATTATGAGCTAAATGATAAGTTCTTTAGGTCTCTAACTAAAAACTGGGACAACAAGATCCGTGTCATCAGAGAAATGAGGACCATTTCCAACATTCCTCCTCACACCCTATATGGAAAGTTGCTCTCTTATGAGATGCAACTGAATTTCAGAAAAGAGGAGGACAATGTTGCCAAGTCCCATACGAAAGAGAAGACAGTGGCCCTCAAGGCCAATGAGAAGAACAAGGAGAGAGCTTCCTCTCCTCCCAGAAGGCCTGCTGACTCGGAATCCTCTGAAACCAGTACATCTTATGTTGTGATGTCAGATGTGGAGTTTGCTTCCTTCTCTAGGCAGTTCAAGAAAATGATGTCCAAGAAAAAGCACTGGACAAGCAAGTCTTCTTCCTCATCCCATCACAAGAAAAATCCCAAGGGAGAAAGGTATGATTCTAACTCTAATAAACATGTTTCTGCTAATGTTGTTTGTTATTGTTGTAGCAAATCTGGGCATGTCATTACTGACTGCCCAGTTAAAAAAAAGGCAGTTGCTAGAGAAAAGAAGCATGGAGGTGACAAGAGGCATCACCACAAGGGCAACAAGTCTGAGAAGTATTTTATTGCTAAGGAGGAGAAGAGCTGGAGTCAAAGTGACTCAGATTCTTCAGATTCTGAGGAAGAATAAGGTTATATTGGGTTGTTTGTTGCTGCTGAAGAAGATACCTATCCTGCTGCCAGGATAGGGATCAGAGCTTCATTGTCAAGTCCTGAATGTAATTGTGAAGCAGAAGAAGACGAGGATAGCTGTGGCCTGATGGCCATAACAGAAGACATCGGCCACGATGACTCTGAAATTGATGAGGTAATCATTCTTCTCAACTCTCCTTCTGATTCTGATTATGCAACAGGCTCAAAATCTGAAACATCCTTCTCTTCTGGAGTTGAGGATGGTTCAGATTCAGAAAATGATATCAATCAATTGATTGATAATATGGGGCACTCCTTCCTTGGGTAAATACAGAAAGCTTGCTAAGAAACAAACTGAAGAGCTTAAGGTTCTTAGATCCCTTAAGGCTGAGTTAGAGGAAAAAATGGAAGCATTCCATCAAATGACATCTAACTCAATTGAGCTCAAGGGGATCATTGATAAGCACACTGAAATAAGATTTCAGAATGGAAAACTTATTAAGAAGCTTAAAAATGATTTTCTCTAGGAGAAAAGTTTAGTGGTTCAATTCTCTATGCCAAAATCTGTGTTTTACATCGTTGACTCTTTCACCTCCCAAACAAATAAGAGGGGACTGAGATTCAATGGAAGGGCAGCAGGTGCATGGAATAGAGGAAAGGACAAGGCTCCAGCTAAGCCTCAGACCACCTTTTAGAAGGTGTTGCTTCCTTCCAACAGGTATGACCAAGATAACATCTATGGTCATTTGAAGAATATAAGCTCATATAGTAAGGGCAAAAATGCTCCTCACTATGGAGGAAGAAAGTGCATGAGGTTGAGTAATTTGAAAGCTCCCCATGAAGAAATTCAAATGGTTCATCATAGAACATTTGTGTTTGGTGATCTAGCGCCCACACTCAAGGGTAAGGAAGTGACATCCTTCGAAAAACCTCTAGCAAAGAAGATGGATGATGGCAAGACAATAAGCAACACTCATAAGACTTTATCTGATGTCATCAACACCATGTCAGCTGCAAAGTAGACATCTGTTGCAGACAAACAGATACCGTAGAGTAAGCCTATTTACCGTCGATCCTTCTCCCAAATTGTAGCTGAGAGAAACAAGAAGAATGTTGCTATCTTCTCTGCTGAACAGAAAAAATTTGATGCTCCATCTACCTCAAAGAATGTTCAGAAGAGAAGAAACAACATTCATGAGTGCTGGTGCTGTGACAAGGTGAGAAACTTTGTTATAGATTGTTGATACAACTCTAATGCGCCTAGTGCAAAGAAGATCTTTCCAGCTAAGACTGTTGTTGGCAAAAATGTTCCTTATTATGCTAACAAGAATCTAGGACCCAAGTTCAATTGGGCTCCAAAGGAAAAATGAATCAGATTTTGCAGGATAGTTCAAATACCAATCTCAAATAAATATGATACTTGGATAGTGAATGCTCAAAACCAAAGGATACTAAAGAACTACGCTCCTGTGAAGAATGGTCAAAAGTCATCTTTGAAGGCTCTGATAGAGGAGTCACCAAAGGATATATTATGATCTTCATTGACATAATCTCTATCACAAGGAGAGCTTATGTTGAAGGTTTGCAACACAACCTTATAAGCATAAGCCAACAATGTGACTTGGGTTATGTCATTGAATTCCATAATGATAAGTGTCAAATTAAGAAGTCTATTGACTTAGAGGTTATCCTCTAAGGCACTAGAAGTGAGAATGTATATTGCTTAGATTTCATTTGTAATAATTATTCTACTCATCTATGTCTTGTAGCTAATGATAAAGAATCTCTTTGTGTTCAATGACACAAAAGACTTGCTCACATTAACTATAAGACAATTAATTTACTATTTTTTTGAAAAATTAGTTAGAGACACTCGTAAGTTAAAATGTGTTAAAGAAGTTCCATGTCATGCAAGCCGAATGAGCAAGCAAACAAGTACCACCTTTAAAAGCTTAGCTCCCAAAGACTCTATAAGATGTCTATATTTATTGAAAATGGATCTGTTTCGTCCTTTGCCCATTCAGTGTTTAAGAGCGAAGTTGTACACCTATGTGATTGTTGATGATCACTCTAGATTTACATGGATATTCTTCTTGAGCAAGAAGTCAGATACCCTAGGTGTCTTCATGACTTTTGTAAAGACTGTTTAGAATGAAATGGAAGGTTTTGTGGTCAAAGTGACAAGTGACTATGACACGGAATTTCAGTATGGTGTCATGACAAAGTTCTTTGAAGAACTTGGTATCACCCAGGAAATCTCGTCTCTCAGAACCCCACAATAAAATGGGGTGACTGAGAGAAAGAATAGGACATTAATTGAGGCTGCCAGGACTTTGCTAAGTGACTCCTCACTGCCAGAGTATTTCTGGGCTGAGGCAGTTTACACTGCATGTTATGTCCTGAATAGTGCCTCTATCACTAATGTCCATAAAAAGACTCCCTATAAACTCAAGAAAGACAAAAAATCAACTATATCCTACTTCAGAATTTTTGGTTGCAAATACTTCATATTAAACAATGGGATTATCAATTAACTATATTTGCTGAAAAATGCAATGTGAGGATTCTTGTTGGATATAACTCTCATAGTAGAGCTTATAGAGTATTCAACAAGAATACCCAAGTAGTAGAAGAATCAATGCATGTTATATTTGATGAGACTAGCCTTCTATACAAAGGTCGGTCTAGTGTGACTAATGATGCAAGTTCTGAGCTCAACATACAAGATCTATCTATCCATGAGAAGACAAGCACAAGCAGGAGTTCATCTCAAGTTGAAGTGTTCTGTGAAGACATTCAACCAGCTGACAACACACTGGAAATTGCTGAAGAGGAACTGCCAGCTGAAATAATTCCAGCTGGTCAGCAAGGTGGTGTAAGGATGCCTGCAGCAACAAGGTATACGAGGGACCATCCCAACACCCTCATTATTGGAGATTGAAGTCATGGTGTCACCACCAGAAGCATACTTCAGAATGAAGCTCTATTCCCGAACTTCTTGTCTCAGGTAGAGCCAAAAAAATTGAAGATGCCAATCAAGATGCATTTTGGATCAATGTAATACAAGAACTTCAATAGTTCAAGAGATATAAAGTTTGGAAGTAGTTGCCAAGGCCATAAGGAAACAACATCATTGACACCAAATTGATATACAAAAAAAAGATGGATGATAATTGTGTCATTGTGAAGAACAAGGCTAATTCTAGCTAAGGGCTACATAAAAGAGAAAGGGATTGACTTTGATCAAACTTTTGCCCCTGTTGCAAGGTTGGAAGTCATTAGGATGTTCTTGCTCTATGCAACATTCAGGTGATTCAAAGTTTACCAGATGAATTTCAAGTCTGCATTCCTAAATGACAATCTTAAGGAAGAGGTGTATGTAGAACAAATCTCAGGTTTTGTTCATCCAACTCTTAAGTCTCATGTCAATTTTCTTAAGAAAGTCTTTTATGGGTTAAAGAAAGCTCATAGGGCTAGGTATGAAACCCTGTCTAGCTTTCTCATTAAAAACAAGTTCTTAAGGGGGGAGATAGACAACATATTATTTCTAAGGGAAACAAAGGACAAGTGTCTCTTAGTCCAAATTTATGTTAATAACATAATATTTGGGGCAACTGATGACAAACATTGCAAAAGATTTGCCAACCTTATGCAAGGGGAGTTTGAAATGAGCAGTATGAGGGAGCTCAAGTACTTTCTCGGTCTTCAAATGAAATTTTGATGAGGGGATATTCATCTCTCAGAGCAAGTACACTAGGAAACTTATTAAGAATTTTGAGATGAAATCAGTCTCCACCATGAATACTTTCATTTAGTCAAATGTATCCCGAGACAAGGATGAGAAGGGGAAGCCCTTTGATGAATCCATGTATAGGTGTATCATTGGATCCCTATTATATTTAACTGTTAGTATACCATACATTATGTATGCAACTTGTGTTTGTGCTAGGTACCAAGCATGCCCTAAAAAATCCATTACTCAGCAGCAAAAAGAATTTTGAGATACCTCAAGGGCAGCCAACATCTTGGCCTGTGCTACCCTAGGAACAATGGTTTTGAACTAACTGGATTTGCAAATGCAGATTTTACAGGTTGCAAAGAGAACAGGAAAAGTATAAGTGGTACTTGTCAATTCCTATGAAGGAGATTGAATTCCTGGAGCAGTAAGCAGCAGACCAGTGTAGTCATATCCACTGCTGAGTCTGAATGCATATCTGCAGGGAGTTGTTGTGCACAATTACTGTGGATTCAACATCAATTGGAGGACTATAACCTCAAGGTGAGTAAAACCCCCTTATTTTGTGACTCACCCAGTGTTATTTTCATTGCTAAGCATCATGCCTCACATAGCAGGACTAAAAACATAAAAATTAAGTATCATGTCATTAGAGAACATGTTGCGAGTGAAGATATCTGGCTTGAATTTGCCCCCACTAACAAGCAAGTAACAAATATTTTTACAAAGCCACTCGAATAAGCTAAGTTTAATTCAATTAAAATTGAGTTAGTCATGTTAAACATGGAGTAATTTGTCTCACACATCATTTCTTCTATCAGTTTTAAACTTCTATTATTTGAATATATTCATGTTTTTGATTCAGATACATCAATATATGATTAGCTAGTAGAACATTATTCCGTTCAATATTTCTATTTCTGTTAGCTGCTAGAAAACTCATGTTCAATAGCAAAATAGATAGTCAACCTTAACTGATACCTCTCACTAGGCAATATTGGCTAGCTGAGAACACTGGCTAAGAAATCTAGCTGAGAAATCTAGATAAATAGCCAAACTAAGATGGCTAGCTGAGACAAACTTAGCTATATCATGGTAACCGCTGAGAAAATACTCAGCCGTATATCTCCCCGTATCAACGATACCGCTGAGATGGGATGCTATGTTAAAAGATGATCAATCTTAGTTGTTAGATCAACCTTTTATGTTCAGTCAAATAGATGACGCTTCAATACCCATTTAAATCAATTAAATAAATATGAAATTAAAAGACTATATAAAGCAAAGTAAACTAAGAACTTAAACACTACACCCTAGAAAGTCGTCGACAACCTTCCATCTTTCTCATCTTTTCAGCGTCTAGGTTCTCTGATCAAATGGCTCTAAAATCAGTTAAGATACTTCACGATGGGTATGAAGTCGTTTGGGATGGATTCCAACATGCTCCTGAGATACAAGAAGTAATCAAACTATTAGAGGCCGTCGATCTGGAGTTTCTGCAGTTTGAACCAACATCAATTCTGAAAGATGATGTGTTAGAGTTTCATTCCAATGCTAAACTCTTCACATCAAGGACTAAAATCAAGAGCAAAGTAGAGGAAGTGAGGATAAAGATAAACCCTAAAAGGTTGGCCAAAGCCCTAAACGTGCCTTCTGTAGTCAGTGAAGGAGTAGATGAAGTATCTGCCTAGGACATAGAACAAGCCCTCGTATGGTGTGGATATAATAGAGAAAGTCATAACCTCGTGTGGTGTGGATATAATCGAGAAAGATATGACTCATTGAACTGAAAATGCTTCAAACAGAGAAGCAAACTTCTAGCTGATATTATTGGGAAAAAAATCTTGTGTAATACAGGTTCCCATGATAGCATTTCCAAGCCAATGTTTGAAATAATTATAAGAGTAATTCTGCAGAAAAAGACTGATAGGGTTCTGATAGTCTTTCAAAGAGTGATTGCTAGCCTACAGGTTCCCAACCTAGACAAAATCATGTCCCTGTTTCTGGTCAATGCTTATCCAGAGCATTTCAACAAGACTCAAGGAGTAAAAATTCACTATATGAAGAAGATGGATGTAAAGACTTTGGAAATGTTCACCAGAGTTCTGCCAAAGAGTCAAGCTGTGCAGACAAAGGACAAGACAAAGAGAAAGAAAAAACTAAAGAAAGTTCTTCTGGTTCTGATTCTGAAAGTCAGAATGATGTTAACAACACACCATCTTTGAAAATGATCTATCTTCATCTGAAGAAGAAGACTATGCTATTGAAAATCAAGGAATTGAAGTGGATGACAATGTCGCTACTCAAGAGGAGTTAGAGAGGTATGCAGAAGAATTTAGAGAAGTTCCGAAAGATCTAGATTTGGAAGATGCCCCAGCTGAGGGGGAGATGAACCAATCACCTGAGAATCTGCAAGGAGAAATTGACATGATAATTGATGATCTCCAAAAAAGAATTGATCAAATCCCAGATGATTCATAAGTCCTGATTCAAGAAAAGATTGATACTCCAGTTAAGGGGGAGCAAGAAGTGCTGATCATTGATGATAACCTGAAAAATCCTCTTGAACAATTTCTAAACACAAATGATCAAGTTAAGAGGGAGCTTCACACTGAAGTCCCTTCTCAGGAAGAAGTACCTATCACCCAAGTGGCTGATATATCCACTCCAGTTGAGTTAGATGGTCAAGAAGATCAAGGGAAAAGTACTGATCCTGTTGATGTTCAACCAACACAGATGGCCCAACATCTAACTTATACCAACAATGTTGAATGCTCCATCATTGCTTCACTCAAAGCTCTACTGGATGAGCAAGCTATATCACTAAAAAGCTACATTGATGAATCTGTTCAAGCACTGGAGGCTGAACTTATGTAAGAGGTGCAGAAGATTAAAACTAAGATAATTAGTGATCTCAAGATTCTAAGAGATGATACTGCACAAATCAACCAGCAGATCACAAGATAGTTTGACCTGGTTGTAAGAACTATCAAGCAGAATGTTACTATTCTAAGGTCAATGGATGAAAGTCTGAAGGACTCTGTATTTGACCTTCATAGTGTGAAAAAATATGTTAGTCAAACAGATGAAGTCATAAGACATGGTGTGAATCATGTAAAAGATAATGTTTTCTCCACTCAGATAAGGGTAACCGAACTGGCCATTGAGAACGGGGACACTATTATGGCAGATTTGGGAAGTGTTTCCGGACAGTGTCCAGTAGACTTGAAGCCAACACTCTCCTTTTAGAAAATAAAATTAATGAAGAAGCCAGAAAGGGGGAGAAGGACAATGCAGTGCAAGCCCTTAAGGTTCTTTAGGGAAAAAGGGTTGTCTTACATTAACCCCTGCTAGATCCTAAAAGGCCTGAAGACTTTGATTTCCAGGGACAAGTCAGAGTGGCTCACGTTGCTCGGTTGACTGAGAGAAGAAGAAGAGATGGTCAGATGCTTCATGAGGAGTTCATGGCTAAAAGAAGGGCAGAAATTGCTGATGATCCTGATTATGAATACTGGAGTGAAGACTGATAAAATCATCATAAATGCTTGGTTCAATCATGAGCAACTCTTGAACAACATTGACAGTATCTATCCCAGTGAAGAGTGGATCAAACACTTGAAGAAGAATTCTCTAATGAAAATGGTAAACAAAGAAAACATGGTACACAGGAACAATCCAAGAAGGATACCCTCCAAATACCTTCTCAAGTCATTCTTGTTCTTCAAGAGACAGGAAAACAAAGCTAAACAGGCTGAAAGGTTAGCTGTTCCAAAAGGAGAAGTCTCATGCTCTGCTTTCAAAAAGAGGAGAACTCATACAACAAGCTAGACAGTGGACTAACACTATGAATTCTGCAATTTTATTTGATTGTAATCCTAATTAAAACTGAAATAAAATTATGTATCTTGTCTGAACTCTTATGATTACATGACTAAATCTATAATGCCTTCATGATTTGTTGTTCACTGAGTTTGATATGCATGATAGTTACCTATGATAACAAGTTCTGGTGCAGAATAAAGTGTTTTGATTTGTTTTTCACATACATGTATGTGGTGACATGATTCTATTTTATTGTCAAAAGATTGATTTATTGGTTAATGTTACTTAGTATTGTAAGGTGTTCTCCCTTATTCAAATATGGGGAGATTGTTGGAAAGATTGCCCTCAATCTTCCAAGATTTGAAGTGACATCACTACCAATGATAAGAATATATTGTATTTGATGCATATCCACTTTATGAGCATGTAGGGTACTTGGTATTTACTCTAAGATATTGGTTAAATCAAAGTTGAGCTATACAACTGAGACAACTTATAGTTCTCTGCAATATCTATGAGATTATGGTCTATACCGTCGAGAAATATGCAGAAACCGCTGAAAGTCACAGATCTCAGTGCCAAGACAAATATTGCTGAGAATGAAGGATCTTCTCAGCGATCTAGTTGAGAAGATTCAATTATAGCCGCTGAAAGCCGTAGGTCACAACACACATTCTAATTCCATTGAGAATGAAGTCAATACTCAGCGGTACAGCTGACAAGACTAAAATAATGCCGTTGAGCCAGTACAGATTGGAGAAAGTCAAAATTGGCGCTGGCGCCGAAAGCAGGGATAAACTATTCTATTCCTGTCCATGTTTTGACAAAACATTTCCTGAGGCCGTTGCAGATTGTCAAAGGGTATAAAAAGTAACTTCTAGGACAATGGAACCGTGTCGATACACAAAAAACTAAACTCAAGAAAGAGCTTGACGACGATCAAAGTGAAAGAAGATAGTTCTTGTTGAAGGCGTTCAGAAGAATAAATGGAGTCGATTCTTTGACACAAGGTTGATCTTGGTCCATCTGCAAGAAGAAGAAGATCAAGGTGGAGGTTGTCCTAACCTGTGCAAAACCTGAAGATCATTCAGTTAGGGACCAACTCCAGATCTTGCCATCAAAGCAGGAACAACAGAAGTTCTCAATCTTAAAGATTTAACTATAAATTAGACTTCTGTTGTACTCGCAGATTGAGTGGTAGGATTTCAGTGGAAATCCGAGGTAGGACTTGAGTCAAGTCTGAGGTAGGAAACCTGAAATGTTTCTGAGCTGTAGGAGTTAGAGAACTCTGAGGTAGGGCTTTTTGATAAGCCTGAGTGTACGACATGTGAGCCCGAGGTAGGGTCTTGGAGGAGACCTGAGAAATCCTGAGTGATTTGTGCTGTAAGCTCTATTGAGCCGAGTTTTGGAGGAGGTTGCCGAGTCTAGCACATAGCTAGATAAGTGTAGAGGGAAAGTGGATGCACACAGATCCTAAGGAACCACTATAAATCTCTGTGTGTTTTCTGTGTGTTTGTTTTCTTTCTTACTTAACTACTGAAACTGAAAAGAACCCACTAAAACTGCAAGACACATATTGACCCCTTGTAGGTGAGTTAGACTACCACAATTATAATCTACTATTTTTATCAACAAATCAAATTTTTATCCGCAAATCAATTTTTAATATCCGCAAATAAAAATTTTAAAAAATTATAACAAAAAGTTTTTATTCTCAAATATTCTAACAATCCATAATATCATCTAAAGTTGGCAAAACTGAATATTTTTAGTAAACATAAAAATAAAATAATAAAATTTAACAATCAAAAGATATCAATGTTGTCTTCTTTATAGTGATCGCTTCATTTTAATTTTTAAACCTGAAATTAATTTGTAAAAAATGTTAAAAAAATTTAAACTTGTAAATTGAATATCTATATGCAAACAAAAACATACAATTAAATATTTTGTATCTCAAATAGTTAACAAAATTTGACAATCAAAATTCCTTCAAAATTGTTTTATCTATAGTCATAACCTTTAAACCTGCATCTCCAATATTGCTCTCTCCTTTTGTTGTCTGCTCTGCATCATATTCGTTGCTCCGTCGCCATTAATACCCTGCGTGTCATGATATTTCATGGAGAATCAAAAATGACATTGGGTTGATCATTTTCCTCCAATGTCTTCTTTGTCTTCCAGTAGGACGCTTCAATCTACTCTTTCATCAGTGATTTGTTTCTATGAAGTTTTTCGGCAGGAAATTAACAGCAGGTTGGAATATGAAATTTTAATCACATGGAACGATCACAGATTTTTCATAATAAATGAAATCGATCAATAGTTTGTGGATAGCCAAAAGTTCTTTGTGATTATCTACCTTCAGGGAGAAATAACACCTAAAATAAAGTGCGGATAGCCAAAACTGCTTTGCGGATAACAATCGCCAAAATTAAACATCGAACCTATTTTTTAAGGTCAGAGTAACGGACCAAATAATTACTCTCATTAAGAAACACTAACGCACTTAGAGACCAACTACACTGACCCACTAACCATTTAATTGACACAATTTACTATAAACTAATAACTAACCACTTACACGAGTAGAATTGCAAAAGCCAACAGTTTCCTGAGAGTAATTTGTCCATTGACTATGAACATATCAGCAATTTGCGGGCTGATGTTGCAAAACTCAAGAAAAAAGGCTTCCTTTTGTACCTACAAACATTATGAAATGATGGTTGGTCGCTATGTGCCCTGTATGAACTTGATGAACTGATTTTTCTTAAATTGTGAGATTTGACATAGCTCATGGTTATGAAATCATGGGGGAGTCTCTTGTTTGCCACCTAAACCCTCAAACCCCTGCAACCCCACACTCTGTGTTATGAAATCACAGAGGAGTTTCTTGTCTGCCACCTCAAGAAACCTCTCTATGATCTCACAGTTCTCTCGGGTTTGGTTTAATAAGTTCAATTAGGTCGTTCAAGATTTTAGCTTTACTCGAAGCTCAGCCGACTTCTCCTTATTTACTCGTCGTCGCTTTGCAGGCACGATGATACTTCTTGTATATGATGATGATCTTCTCATCACAGGCGATGATCTAAATGGTATATCTATGATCAAGAAGAACTTGACCTCACATTTTTAGACCAAAGATCTGGGCCGCCTCCGATACTTCCGGAGTATTGAAGTAGTTTGTCGATCTGATGTACTTGTTTTGTCACAAAGGAGGTACTTCATCGATCACCTATAAGATGCTGACTACTTAGGTTGCAAACATGTTGACATTCCAATGGATGTCAATCACAAGCTGTGTACTCATAAGTCCGACTCTAATTCATTTCTCCCGAATTCGGAGTACTATCACCTTCTAGTTGGCAAGTTTATCTACCTGGCTGTCACATGACCAAATATTTCAATTATCGTTGGCATTGTCAGCCAATTCATGCATGCTCCGCAGACATCCCACCTTCAAGCAGTCGAGCGACTACTCCAGTATATGAAAAATGCTCTGGGAGAATGGCTTGTGTATAAGCCCTCCTCTTCCTTATCTTTAACTGCTTACTCTGATGGGATTAGGATGGCTCTCTCGATGACCGTCAGTCTACAAGTGGTTATTTCCCATATCTTTAACTGCTTACTCTGATGGGATTAGGTGTGGCACGTTCCTCTTCAGAAACTGAGTATCGTGCCATGACATCTTCCATTTCAGAACTCAAGCAGATGAAAAGCCTGCTTATTGATCCTGGTGTCGAGCTCCCCTCTCCGGCCATCCTCTGCCGTGATAGCCAAGCTGTCATCCATATTGCCGAGAATCCAATTTTTTGAGAATCCAATTTTCTATGAACGCAACAAGCACATTGAAGTCGATTGTCACTTCATCTAAGAGAAAGTTCAACTCTATAAAATTGCTCTCCGACATGCATCTGTTGCTGAGCAAATCTCTTTTATCCTCACAAAGGCCTAGCCTCAGCCATTATATCGACAACTTGTGTCCAAGCTTGACACCTACAATTTGTATGCTCCAATTTGCGGGGGAGTGTAAAAGAATATGCAAAAGCGCACTTATTTAGCCATTAAGTAGTTCCTTTCTCTCTTGTATAGATTAGTCTCACAACGTGGTTTAGAGTTAGGGTGTCACTCCTCCAATCTATATATATCTGTGTACATGACTTCTAGAAATATATGAGAAAATTAATTAAAATTATTGATGACATGATTATTTATAAGGAAGATTTTTGTTATCTACGTGAAAAGCACTTGTGGACACTTTTGTTTGAGATGAATAATCTTATTCATTTTCGTTATTTCTTTAAATTATAAACCTTCACGTGGACACCTTCATTCCCATCTGAAGTTGATTAGTGACACTTGGAAGATTAGACAATTAGACATTACTGATTCTTACATAGAACCTTCTCCACTTAAGTTGAATATCAAAATGCACTATAAGAATGATGATGCTCTTATAGATCCCTCTAGATACAAACAACTAGTTGATATACTTCCAAACATCTCACATTCAGTTTATATTGTCGATTAGTTTGTCTTTGCGCCAGATACTACTTACTAAGGCTCCGTTTGGCACGGTGGTAGCGGTCGTGAATGCGGTGGTTATGAACAGTCGTCCGTGAACACCCGACTACACCTAGGGAACTTCATTCGCTTTTAGGTTCAAAACTGGTTTTCCTTTCTTGGTGGCGGTCATAACCGTTGTCATGACAAACACACATTCTATGTCGGTGGCATTTTTGTCCAAACTCACTGGTGCAAAATGCCATGTCAAATGGAGTCTAAGTTGTATTGCTAAGGAACATTTGCTACATAAATTGCATCTAACTAATCCCATTTTTCAAGAACGATCAAAACACATTGATTATCACTATGTTTGCCAAACACATGTGGGAGCATTACACTACCACATGTTTAATCACAATTGTAGATGGCCAATTTGTTCACCAAAGCCCATACCATTCAGTGTCACTCTTTCATAGTGGGAGAATTCTCATTGGTCAATCCAGACGTGTTAGCCTTCTCTTCGTTTTCTTTTAAACTTGTCATTGTTTTCCTCAAGAGTTTGAGAGCGCCACCAAATCTTATCCATCTCTTTGTTTTCTTTCAATTGTTTTCCTCATGAGTTTGAGAGCGGGTGCTAAATCACGTTGTATAGGCTCTTTTTCTTGTGTTACGTTTTTCTTTATATTACCTCATGAGATAAATAAGATATACGTGATTTTACCTTTATCCAAACCAAACTTTTCAGTGAAGATACAACTGCTTTAGGAGGAACAATGCTTTTGATGTAGAGGAGTTACCAAGTGGCGCTTTAATGCAATTAAAAAAAGTTTCTCAAGCTTGCTTTTAATTAAAAAATATAAGTAAATGGCGCTCCATCCATTAAAAGCTAAAAAGGAAAAAAATAGGGTTGCGCAAGCCCCTTTTGGAATTTTGAGGGACCAACTAGCATTGGGTTCACAAGAAGGGTTGGCGACTTTCTTGATCACACGCTCCGACATAAGCTCGGATTGCGCAAGTCCATCCCGAAACCCGTGTGATGGAATGGGTCAAGGTGGCCCGACAATTTTTTAAGGGTTCACCGACCAATCTCAAAAAGGTTTGGGTTGGTTTCTTCTTGATCTTTTAACTCATTTCCTTTGTTATTATTGTTGCACCTTTATGCTTCTTCCAAGACAATATTATCTTACATGTCTACGAGATCTTTGTATTCCCCTAGCATTTGATTTCCTAGTTAGCGTGTCAAGATTATTAAGAATATCATGGAAACTCAAGTCTCAAAAACTGCAATTAGGACATGCATTTGGTACGGGACCAAGTGGAAGCCGCAAAGTTAACAATAACATTGATGGGAAATGAAGAGAGATTCAAGAAAAAACAGAAAGTATAGGTAGGGCAATGGTTACGATAGAGAGCTGGTGAGAGTAGCATTTACAGAAGACAATAGTGTAGAATAAATCTCAAAGGTTATATATTTTTGAGAATAGTCTCACGTTAGGAGACTTGGCTCACTGGTTGAGGTGTCGCCGTGTGATTTTGATGTCACGGGTTTGAGTAGTAAAAGTAGCCTCTTGTAAAAATGCAGGATAAGATTTGCCTACATTTCACACTTATGGTGGGACCCTTCCCCGGACCCTTGCAACGCGGGGATGTTTTTTGCACTGTGCTGCCCTTTTTCTCGCATTACGAAACTAATATATCATGGTGCAGTTCACATAGTTGACGAGCCCCTTCGCCAACAATCAATTGACTTTAGGTTTGATGCTTCGATTCTATCATGGTATAAGAGCAATTTAGATCTAACAACTCACTCTCACGTTAGCGAATAAAAATGTTGTTGACGTTAAAGAGGCTAAAAGATCCTATATGTGAGGGTGCATGCTGAGAAGAGTCCAAAATTGAAAAAAAAAAAAAACAAAGCCTTGTGCACTTAGCCCCTCCACCCACAAATAATGGGTTTTAAGTCAAGAGAATGGGAAAAAGAAAGACCAAACAAAACAGGCATAGAATTTATACTAAAATATTTGCATTGACTAGTTTTAATATCTCACCGAATGTATGGACAGACTAATGAAAAACAAGGATGCATAAAGCAGACCACAAAGAGTTGGAATAAAACTATTGATGAAGATGACGATGTGACCAAATGACACAGGGTACATGCATTCCAAGGACTATTTTTTTACACAACTAATTTGATCAGCACCCAATAGATCCTATGCTCACAGTAAAACAATAGAATTCATGAATACACCATATAAAACAACCACAGTTCACACGTGCTAATAAATAATCAGCACAGTGGAAAGGAACACATAAGGAGAAGCCAGAAAATCCTGCTGAAATATTAATTAATACTATATTGAAATTTGATATTATACTACGTATCAGTAGTTATTGAGTTTGCAAATCTAGTTGAAATCCGCCACAATATGAAACAAGCATAGTAGTTGCACAATCTTTTATTTCAATGAAGATGCAGAAAAATATAGATTATACTTTGTATGAGGTCTGGTAGCTACCTATTGAAGAGTTGCAGGTTTTCTTCACTCAAATTTTCATCAAAATTCTGATCGTCAGCATCCATACCATTGAACGCTGCATGATCCTGAGAAGATATGGACATAAATATGAGCCAGAGAAATGTTAGGAATTGTTAAAATATGTATTTTACAATATGTCATATGTATTATTTTATTATGTCTTGTGTCCGCCTCCATATATAGAGGGGACAAACTCAATAGAATTCATTATCGATTCCTCTAACATGGTATCAAAGCGAGATTTGACCTAGCCGCTCCGCCTCTCCCCCGATCCGTTCGCCCGCTCGTGTTCTCTCTGCTCTCCCGCATCCGATCTCGACACCCTTCCGCGTCTCGCCCGCGACAGACCGCGACAGCCCCGCATCTCGCCACCAACCTGCGCAGGCCACGACTGCCGTGTCGCGCCCGCGACAACCCGCGACTGACCTTCCCGCTCTTCCAGCGCCACTTCCAGCGCCGGTTCTAGCGCTTCCTTCTCAGACCTAGTCAGGTTTCCTAGGGCATGTAGCCCTTCCTCTTCCGGCGCCGGATATGTGGTGAAGTCAGCCTTCCTTCCGGCGCCTCCTCCTAGGGTTTGTTGCCCTGTTATCGGATGAAGTTGATTTTTATTCCTCCAATCTCCTAATTGGATTGTTGCTTGGTGAAATTGGTTGCCCTTTGTGGCCTTGTGTGGCGTGTGATCTCCGGATTTCTTTTCTGGAGACACTATGTCAGTGCTTAGCGATTCTACCTCAATGCCGCTTCTCTCTCTGGTTCCTCCTCCTGCAAGTCATCTGCGTGGAGTCTTGATCACAATACTGCGCAGATTACCACTATCCGATTAGATTATTCAAATTATCTGTCCAGGTCGCGCTCTATCACTCTTGTTCTTAAGAGCCGTCGCCTCTTTGGATATGTCACTGGGCAAACTAAGGAACTAGAGAAGACTGCCCTGATTGGCCTCAATGAGATTCCGAAAATACCGTAGTCATGTCTTGGCTAACGAATTCCATGCAGGAATCCCTCGCTCTACACTACTTATTTCTGGACACTGCTGTTGATATTTGGCAGCGTGCAGAGACTATTTATTCTCGCAAGAGAAATGCTGCCCAGATCTTCCAGTTGAGACGTAAGATATCCTTCCTCCGCCAGGGCGATCTCCCCCGTCTGCTTACTATTTGGAGTTCACTCAGTTGTATCAGGAATACGATCATTTCGATTCTGTCACCTTTGTTAGCCCTGTTGATGAGGCTATGCTCTGTGCTCGGGTGGATCGTAACCAGACCTTTGAGTTTCTTCATGATCTTCATCAGGACTTTGATCAGATTAGTGTTTAGATTTTGGGGCGTGTGTCGTTACCGTCTCTTCCAGAGGTTTATAACATTATCCAACAGGAGTTTGATCGTCGTCAGTCTCTTCTTCTCGACCCTGCTCCTGAGAGTTTTGCTTTGACTGCTGGTGCACTTCCTTGTCGGGGGCTCGTCTTGCCCGTGATTCTAAGCTGAAGGGTACTGATAAAGATCACCTCCTCTGTGGTTATTGTGGGAAGACCCGTCATACCAGAGACACCTGCTTTTGACTCCATTTGTTTTCCTCCACCGAGAGGTGGTGCTCCTCGTGGTGGTCGTGGCTTCGGCTGCTCCACTGGTCGCACACCACCCCGTTCGTCCCATCTCACTGATGTTGTTGCAGATACTTCTCCTGCTCTATCGGGTGCTGATTCTTCTGTCCTCCCTGGTGCTTTCTCGGCAGATGAAGTCCTTGCCCTTCGCCGTATGATGCAAGGTCTTTCTATAGAGACTTCTGCGTTATCTTCATATACCCACACAGGGACTCCAGGTGCTCACTCTGCTTCTTCTCACCCTTCCGCTCATTGGATTATTGCCTCAGAATCCATCAATCATATGACTGGCTCCGCCTCAGGTTTTATCCCCTATACTCATCTTTCTGGTCGTGATAAGGTGAGCATTGCGGATGGTTCTCTTTCCCTTATTGCTGGGAAGGGCTCCATCTCCTGTTGTTCTCTCACCTTATCGTCAGTTTTGCATGTTTCAAATTTCACACGTAATTTGCTATATAGTAACCATTTGACTAATTCCATGAACTGCTCAGTAACCTTTCACCATTCCTCTTGTGTATTTCAGGATCTGAAGACGGGGACGGTGATTGACTTTGGTAGCCTGGTCAATGGTCTATACGTGCTCGACTCCAGCACGGTGGCACCACTCTGGCCCTTCACTCCAGCACGCCTGACCTCTATTCCTGGAAATGTCGTTTAGGACACCCATAAATCCCTGTTATGAGTCTTTTGTTACATGATATGTCTGTTGTTGCTTTTACTTTTTTGTTTGTGATGTCTGTGTTATTAACTAACATTGTCGTACTACCTTTAATCATGTTTCATTGTCAAGTTCAGTTCCTTTAATGTAATTCACTCTGATGTTTGGGGACCTTATCCCGTCCCTTCTTCTGGTTGTACTTGTTTTGTTACTTTTATTGACTGTTTTTCTCGCACTCATTCTTGTCACGACGACAAGGCGAACCAAGACGAGTGTCGGGCGCCTTGACGCATAGGCGTCAAGGCGGACGCCTAGGCGACAATAAGGCGACCAATTGTCAAGGCGCCAAATTTTTTTTTAAAAAGGAAGGCTATACACAGCGGTTATTATAATAACCGCTGTCTATAGACTGAACACTATAGACAGCGGTTATTACAATAACCGCTGTCTATAGCCTGCAGACTATAGACAGCGGTTATTGTAATAGCCGCTATCTATAGTCGATTATAGACGGCGGTTATTGTAATAGTCGCTGTCTATAGTCGACTATAGACAGCGGTTATTGTAATAGCCGCGGTCTATAGTCGACTATAGACAACGGTTATTGTAATAGTTGTTGTCTTTACTCGACCATAGACAGCGGTTATTGTAATAGCCGCTGTATATAGTCGACCATAGACAGCGGTTATTGTAATAGCCGCCGTCTATAGTCGACCATAGACATCGGTTATTGTAATAGCCGCTGTCTATAGTCGATCATAGACAGTGATTATTATAATAGCCGTTGTCTATTGTCAACTATAGACAACATTTATTGTAATAACTGCTGTCTATATTATTCGTGTCATACTTTAAATAGTGGTTATTATAATAACCGCTGTATAAAACTCCATTTTTTTAACTTCACATAATGTTTACTAACACACTGTCATTTGTCAGTAATCAGTAAACAATCAAGCATTGCTTCTGATATCATGATGACATGATATCTCAAATTCTTAAATCTCTATATTTATATCATTAGTTAGTAAGCAAGTAAAGCAATTAAGGACACAGGTTCTAAATCCTCTGATATCATGAATTCATGATATTTTCATATCTCAATTCTCAACACATTCATACCAAGAAGTAGCAAGCACAAATTTCCGGATATCATGAATTCACAATATCTTAAATTCTTAGCTCTCAATACATTCATACCTATCTCAATTCACAAATATCATGAAGCAGTAAAAAAAATAATGTCAATCAATACAGACTTCAGAGAAAGAAATAACAGAAAAGTGAACACAAAAATATCATAGTATAGAATTATGGTCAAATCCAAAATGTTTTCATCTATTACACAAACACACAAACAAAAGCATATTAGCATGAAAAATATTTTTAACATAAATTTTAAATAATCACAATTCATAAAAGATCAACTAGAATCATCATCTAGTAAGTCGTCATTGACACTGCATGTGCTTGATTGGTTTGAGGTACTTGTCTTTTGCCCATAATTACCTTCAATAATTTCATCATCATTGGCAAAGAAAAAATGATTTAAATCTTCATCTCTTGCATCTAATAGTTGAGGATTAGCTCCATCTCCACTTCGTAAATTTCGAGCACCCGTTTCAATAGCTCTTTCTATAGCTTCCCATGTGAGATTATCATCTTTAAAAACTAGTGCATCCTCTGGTTTGTTCATCATTCACTGACTACTCCAATTTAGCTCATCAAACACTAAAGAGTTGTAATTTCTGATTGTTGCGTATTGTATCCACAATAACCTAGATTTGTGTGAAGTCACACTTGAACTAAGATGAATTAAGTTTGTATTTGATGTTGTACTTTAGTTGAGTGCTATCAGGTCATTATTGCTAAGTGTAGATCAATGTCAGTTTACAATGAGTCACTAAACACAAGACCATGCAATGTAATTTCTCATTGTGTGATCCATGGTGTTGACTCATGTGTAACCTCTCTATTGGGATGCACTTCATTTTCAAGCACTAGAACAATAGAAAAAAGGAAGTGTTGTTTGTTTTCAACAAAAAAGAAAAGAATTTTTCTGAAAAATCTGTCTATTTCTCGAGAAATGAAATATGTTGCTCGAGAAGTCTAAGTGTATTTCTCGAGAAAACAAAGTTGTTCTCGAGAAACCATAAGACTTCTCGGGAAATTGTCTGAAAATATCTTAAGTCCTTTTCTCGAGAAAAACCCTGAAGATTTCTCGAGAAGCCAAGTTAATTCTCGAGAAAAACAAAGCAGTTCTCAAGAAGTTGAAATCATTTCTCGAGAAGCTAAGTCTTTTTCTAGAGAAATCAATCCTTCTGTTCTAAAATTATTTTTCTCGAGAAGACTAGGTCATTTCTCGAGAAAGCAATTCTTTTCTCGAGAAATCATATCCTTCTAGAGAAATCAGTACTTCAGTTCAAAATTGGCGCCAAGTATTTTTCTCGAGAAATCACATCTTTCTCGAGAAATCTATTCCTCTATTCAAAGATTTTGCGTAAAGTATTTTTCTTGAGAAGGTTAAGCCATTTCTCGAGAAACCAAATCATTTCTCGAGAATCAACTTCTTCTCGAGAAATGGACTTGCCGAAAATTCTTCTTAATTCTGTCTGACGGGATTTTGAAATATTCTAAGCTATTCATGATTGGTCCACGTGGATCATTCCTTAATGATTTCAGACTGTTAGACAATCTTCTAAATAAAGTCTTTTCAGAGAAATTGTTAACCCTAATTATTACAGAAATCAGAATCGCACCGCTATCTAAAATTCCGGAGAAGTCGCACCGTCTTCATCGTCGTTCTTTTCTGCCGCTCATCTCTCGATTCAGGGATTCAAAAGGAGAAAAGATTCGACAAATCACAGATTCAAGATTCTTCAAACATCCATTTGATCGTGTCGGATCCTAAGTTTTCAGATCAAGTTTTCTCGAGATTTCATCCTCAACCTTCTTCACCGAGAATTTCAGTTTCAAGAAGGAAGAACCTTGAAGAATTCAGATCTGGAAGTATACAGTTTTTATTATTGTTGTAAAAATTGTTTTTACTCTTGTAGGAGCTGTCTCCGAGATTTGTAGATCCTTTTGTGGATCAAGAGTTGTAGATCCGTTAGTGAATCGAGTCGTAGATCTGGTTGTGTATCGAGGTGTAGGAGTGTGTTATCTTTGAGGTGTAGGAGCGTTGCTCCGAGTTTTAAGATTGTGATAATCGGAGAAAGGTGAAGTAGTCGAATCTTACCATTCGTGGTAGATAGGCGAGGCGGGACAGTGGACGTACCCAATATGGGGAACCACTATAAATCTCTATGTTTGTGTGTTTGAATTTTTAGATAACTTTTATTCCGCAAAAAGACACAAACATCACTTATTCACCCCCCTCTAGCTGATTTAGGTAAATGCAAGATACTTTCACTTCCATTTTCACGGCTTTCTTGGAATCGTGCTTGTAGATGACGATTATATTGGATATATACAAGATCACTAAGCCTTTAATGCTCCAATCTATTTCTTTTCTTTGTGTGAATTTGAATGAAAATAATTGCAAACTTATTAGTTAATATAAAAAATATTATTTTTTATATTAAATATTTGAATACTTACAAACTCAAAAGTACTCCAGTTGCGCTCACAACTAAAAGAAGAACAACATAAGTCAAGTAAGCGCAATGCAACCTTTGTAAGGTCAACATTCGGTCCTCCATGTGCACCCCACAAATCCACTATTCATTTAAGACAAATATAAATTATTTGACATATAAATAATTTAAGAAAAAAAAAATAAAAATTAATCAATACTTACTTGGATTTAAGGTGCTTCGTTGCATAATAGTCATAGACTTTCCAAAACTATTTCGAGATGCTTTGTAGTTAGTACCTTACTCTGCAATCTTATCTTCCAATTCTTGATCGGACACTAATCTTGCAATAACATCATTGAAAGCAACTTGAAATTTTCAGGCATCATCATTATGTTTTTCATCGTATTCAAAATATTTGTCTGTATTTAAAAACAAAGCCGCCATGTACAACTTTTGCACTATTTGATTTGTACACATATTTTCAATAATGTTAATAATCTTTTTAAATAATCTTTCTTTATTATCAAAATGATCTTTGATTTTTTATTTAGCTTCTTCCATTGTCACATATATTTCAGGCACAACCGGCCTTTCATCTTCATCTACTAATCGCAAAACAGCAATCATTGACTTTACTCATTTTAAACAATCTCTTACTCCATTCCAAAAAACGGTTGAAAGTTTTATTTCAACAACTTGTTTTCCGACTTCAGTTCTTGCCAAATTAGCGGTGACAAAAAATTTGGATTTCCAACACCACCAACTTTCACCAATGCTTTTCATTAATGCATTGCGAACACCATCTATATTATCAAAATAAATCTGAAAATAATAGACAATATCAATTAAAAATTAACTAAAACACTACAGATATGTAATCACTGATAACAAAGTTACTTACATTTAATTCTATCATATTTGATCTTTAATTTGTTTATCAATTTCCTTTCATGCAATATATGTAAATGACACATAAGACCTCACAAGAGATCTCATAAAACACATCAATTTATTTATTACAGGCCCGAGAATACTTCGGGCATCATCACTCATAGAAATAACAAGTTTCTTTCCCTCTAGTCTAAGTTTATTCAATTCATTTATTTTAGTGAACCCTCTTGTGGTTTTGATGAAGATCCTTTATCAGCAATTTTCCTGTAATAAGAAATCTCTAAAGAAAACCCTAAACCTCCAAAAACCCTAAACAAAATTCATAAAAAATCATAATGATATTTGAGCTACTATGTTAGTGACTTAATGCTAAATAGTAATATGGAACTATACAGTCAGGTGGTTTATACATGCACAATAAGGGTTAAAAACAATAATTAAGCTAATATATAGAGTTACTGTGTTTTTTAGGCTATCAAAAATAAAAATACACATTGTTTTGTTTACTTGTTTATATATATTTAGCATAGGCTGCATAGCCAATACATGAGATATGAAGATTCAGTGGATGTCTGCACGACTGCAACACAAAAAACACAATGTACTACAGTCTACAATACTACAACTAATAATAAAGACATTATAACATAGAGCTCAAAACTGAGAGAGGTCTTAAGAAATAATATACCTAAGTGATAATAAAAAATTTGTCGAAGAAGAATCGAAGCAAAGGAAAGTCGAAAGCCATGACAATATTTAAAGACCCATAACATCTAGTATCAAAGCCAAAAAAAACCGCCGCCACCTCCGGCAGTTGCCACTGTTCCACGACTTCCACAAGCCAAGTACGAGTTTTTGAGTTCACTGCTCTGTCGAACTAGTGGTTTCATTGGCCGCGGCTTAAACCCATAAGATCCTCGGCGAACACGCTCTTATCTGCTCTTCCGCAGATTTCAGGAAGCTGAAATCTCTTCATGTAGAAGCCATCCATCGCACACCAGTCGAGACCTACCGCAGCCACCCCTACAGGATCGTCTCCTTCCTCTACAATTGACGCCAATCCGTGATCGAACAGACTCTCAAGTCCTCTTCCGCTCCCGCTCCCGCTCCGCGCTCTGTTGCGTCCGCTTCGTCGAGCCCTCTATCAATTTTTTTTCTTGATCTCGAGAAGGCTTATGATAGAGTTCTAAGAGAGATCTTATGGAGAGTATTAGAAAAGAAATGTGTAAGTGTAACATATAATGACATAATCAAAGATATGTATACAAATTCAGTGACAAGGGTGAGGACATCTGGAGGATTAACACGGGAATTCCATGTCACTGTTGGCTTACATCAAGGTTCAGCTTTAAGCCCTTATCTCTTTACCCTTATCTTAGATGAGCTCACCACACATCCAACAAGTAACACCTTGGTGTTTATTGTTTGCGGATGATATCGTTTTGGTTGATGAGGCGCGCGCGGGTGTAAACGAAAAACTTGAATCTTGAAGAGATACTTTAGAAAAGAAGAGTTTTAGGTTGAGCAGGGCAAAGGCGAGGAATATGGAACTTAAATTTAGCAGTACAAGAAGGACGGATGACTTCGTTATTAAGTTGGGTGATCAAAATATTTCCCGTAGTGAGCGTTTTAAATATCTTGGATCGATAGTTCAAAAAGACTGAGGTATTTATAAAGATGTGACACATAGAATCCAAGCGTGTTGGTTGAAGTGGAGAGGCGTGCCAGGGATATTATGTGATCGTAAAGTACCACAAACACTTAAGGGCAAGTTTTACCGTACTGCAATTAAACCTGCGATGCTCTATGGTTCTGAGTGTTGGGCAATGAATTGTGTACATGAGCAAAAAATGGGAGTTGCGGAGATGAGAATGCTTAGGTGGATGTGTGGACACACGAGAATGTATAAAATTATAAATGAATGTATCAGGGATAAGACAAGAGTAGCACCAATTGCAGAGAAGATGCGAAAAGCTCGACTAAGATGGTTTGGAGACGTACAAAGGAGACCATTAGAGGCACTTGTTAGGCGTTGTGAGAGTCTAGTCACTAGGCATGTTAAACAAGGGAGGGTTAAACCAATAAAAACATGGAATGAAACTATAAGGAAAGACATGATGTACTTAGGCATTAGTAAGTTTATGACAAAAGATAGGGCACAATGGAGACAAAGGATTCACATAGCCGACCCCACTATAATGGGATAAAGGATTGAGTGTTGTTGTTGTTGTTTTTCGCTTCGCCGAATCGTGCCCGCAACGTTGCTTCTATACCTCGAGCCCTGCTATCCTCGAGCCGTGCGACTTATTTTGGATCGAGCCCAGCTCCATTTTTTTTCTCTCGATCCCAACCCACAGCATACCCCTGCCGTCTATTTTATTAATACCCTGCTAGTCGGTTCTAGCAAACCAACGCCTATTTAAACACCACACAACCTTCAACGCTTTTTTGCCACCACCCGGTGTCCTTTCATTATGATGTCTCGACCACAAAGGAGCACTAACACTTGAAGCATTCTTTTTGAGGCAAAATTAGACGAAGACGCGGCTCCCGTAGAAACTCTCAATCAGCCGCATCTGGGGATTTTATTCGGCCCATCACCCGCTCTCTCGTGTGCGACTTCCGCCCGCATGATGACTAACACTACAAATTCCTTGGTCGATCTCCAAGATTTCAGGACCGTCATCGAGAACCGCTTTCGGGACGCTGAAATATGTCATCGGGACGATATTGCCTCACTCACCCTCAAGTTTAATGAGCTGACCGCCGCACTTCCCGTGATCACCACTCCACTTACGGATCACACCAACAGCAGTCAGGCGCTCCTGCCTCCGCCTCTTATCCGCCATGAGCCACCGACCTTCCTCTGACAAGACGTGGCTATACAGTTGCGCTACAGCAGGTTGGACTTCCCAACCTATGACGACAAAACAGATCCATTGGCCTGACTCAATAGGTGCGAGCAATTCTTCGACCACCAACAAATTCTGGCCATTGATCGACTTTCTCTAGCCTCTTTTCATCAACTCGACTCAGCTCTGCTTTGCGTCACTCCCCTCCTCACCGACCAACTAGGCCTGACATGGGACGACTTCAAGCGGTATTGTAACCTCCGTTTCGGCCCTCCCATCCGCAGCAACCCCCTCGGTGTTCTTACAACAATTAGTCAAACATGCACCATGGCTGATTACTTGGAGCAGTTCCAATTTCTCCTGGCACAGGTCCCACTCCCTCCAGCAATGCAAGGAAACATCTTCACAACCGGACTACAAGAACGCCTACGGCTGGATGTCGAATTTGAGGCCCCGCCAGACTTAGTGATTCTTATGAGTCTAGTCAGACTACGCGACCGCGGCCTCTAGTTGGTCCGGGAGGCCTACTTACCCACCGACATCGACACTCAACAGGGACGCCACAAGGGTCCTCCCGCCCCACTGGTCTGTCACCTATCTCGGACCAAGATGTAGGACCACCGTGCCCAGAGTTTATGTTTTAATTGCGATGAACAATACAATAGTGAACACAGATGCAAGAAGCTTTTCTACATTGACGTTGAGGACTCGGGCGAGGAAGGCATCGGGTGACGCTCGCCTTAGCGTGATCTCCCTCGAGCTTGGGGACAAGCTCTTTTTGGATGGTGGGAGTAATGTCAGGGTCAACGTCTTATTATATCGAGTCGTGTGATGATATTATTAGGTGTCGCATCGCGAGTCAAATAATGTCTTTAATATTTTAATTTTTTTCTTGTATTTACGAGTGTGCTACCTGGGGTTCTATAAATAGACCCTTAGTCTTTGTATCAAGCATGAATAAATGAAGTTCTAGTCTTATCTCCCCTTGTGTGAGATCTTGCTAGCTCTCTCCTCCAACGAGCAATCCCGCTTAGGCAGTCGCGGTTCCGGCTCCACGGTATCCTCCACCACCGCTATATTGTCCACCTCAGGCCTCTTCCCCGACAACATTCAAAGACCCATAACAGAATCCTTTTTTTGTACCATCTTACTTCTCCAGTAGGCAATCAGGCAGCCCCCGCAAAGCCTCTCCATTCCCAAAGTCCCACAACACCCCCAAATCAGCAGACCACCCCCAGCATCCATTTCCTCTCGTGGATCCAGCCTTACCACACTGCTGTCCTTGCATTCCAGCAGCGTGATTCCCTTCCAGCAGCCCTCCTGTTGCGGCCATCGTCATGCATAGCAACCACATACATATGTGAGTCATAGTTTGGTGTTCATTGTTTTCTATTATTGACTATTTGGATTATATTTTGTTGGATATGAAACTATATGTTTTTGTTTACATAAAATTACTTGATTTGCAAGACTTATTCGACGCACACATAAAATTATTTGTGCCTCAAATATTTATGAATTCACGTTTGTTATTTCAATGAAATTTGTTGTGACCAAATGTGCTCATGCAGTATTAATTTTAATTAATTGTTTATTGCCAGCTAAATCAGACTATCTTTTGTATTTATATATGCATTAAATTGACATTTTATTGGATTGCATGTCTGCTTGTATGTCATTTAGGGTCGTCGTAGGTCTTTTGCATTCATCACGTGATTGCTTGCATTGCATCTAGGGCTAGGGCATCGGTCTTCAGCCATCTATAGATTTGGCTTGCGTCAAATGTTATCAAAGTAAGTTTCGCGAACTCTTTCGATACGCAGTCACCGAGATTATATGTAGTATCAGATGACGTATTATCACGACAATTATTGTAGGTCGCAGTACACTCCTAGATATCGTGTCGACCCTTCGTCACAATATGCTAGAGACGATCACCACGATGATAGATCCCCAGATTATCATCATTACACTTCGACGTGACTTTAAAATGGTAGGGTTGAGTATCATTCAGCTCATCGTTGCTACACATATCCTCTAGTGGAGGGACCCGAGCCTGTATATACGTGACCACTACCGCACGTTCATAGGGCTAACGTCTACCAACGAGCACAACCTGATTATGTTAGAAACCACCATCTAGAAGGCCCTCAAGATCCCTATTGAGGTCTCCATCGCCGGGTTCACTTCATATGTCAAGACCCTACTAGTGTTCCGCAAATAGAGATACCTAAGGCAAAATTTCAACGATTAGTTCTTGATCAATTTGATTGCTTGAATGAATTAGATGAGAGGAAATGAATTATTATTCATCCTCATAGAGGGGAACCATATATATATATATATATATATATATATATATATATATATATATATATATATATATATATATATATATATATATATATATATATATGGATTATACTCAAATGCGGGTGGATTTCCTGTACGGGCATGCGGGCGGATTTCCCGAGCCGTCGGATCACTGTGTTGTTCAGTGATCCGACGGCGTGGGAGCTTGCAGGGGCAGTGGCCGGCGGGCCCGCAGCCGCCGGCCACCGCCCCTGTAAAAAGATTTGACTGCGGTTCAATTTTTTTAAAGGGCCGGTGGCCGGCGGTGCGGACTCGCCGGCCACCGGCCGCCGTGGATTCGCCGGCGAGCACGTCGGCGAATCCAGGGCGGCCGGTGGCCGGCGAGCCCGCACCGCCGGCCGCCGGCCCTTTAAAAAAATTGAACTGCCGAGAATATAGGGCGGCGGCTTGCGGCTTCCGGCTCGCCGTCCATCGGCCGACCTAAATTTGCCGGAGAGCACGCCGACGAACACGGGGCGGTCGGTGGCCGGCGAGCCCGCCTCCGCCGGCCGCCGCCCCTGTAAAAAAATTTGCACCGATGCAAATTTTTTTACAGGGGCGGCCGGCGGATGCGGGCTTGCCGGCCACCGGCCGCCCCGGGTTCGCCGGCACGAAGCCGCCGGTCGCCGCTGAGTGTGCCGCCGGCGTTGCTCTGCTTAATGCCCGCATGCCCGCATATTAACCGCCCGTACAGGAGGACCCCCTATATATATATATATATATATATATATATATATATATATATATATATATATATATTATACTGTAAGGAAGGAGCAATGTTACACCATGTGTAACATTTAAATCACGAATTATCCTCGTAAAAACATTTTTCAGGGCTTAATTTTTTGACCTTTTGGTCTTTTCAGGCGCTAAGGCTGCTCGCTTTTAATTAATCCAGCAATCCCATCTTTTGCATGCACACACCAGTCTCCTATCAGACGAAAGAAGCAAATTTCATCTTCTCCTCCCACACGCCAGCCTTCCGCTTTCATCTTCTTATCAAATCTCTTCCTCGCTTTCATCTTTTTATCAAATCCCTCGTGTTCCTCGACTGCCGCCCTCCGAAAGAGGTTGTACCTCCCCTCAACAGAACCCCCGCCTCAAGAGTGCCCTCCTTCAACTCTCCTCCTCCACAGAGTCATTCCCTTGCTTTCGGCCCTCCTCCTCAAGAGCTCCTCTGCCACTGTTGTCGCTCAAATCGCCAGCTTTGGGCCCTCCAAAGGTGATTCCGCCAAGCTCCTCCTGAATCGTTATCGCGATCACCCATCCACGGTCATCGAAGGTGTTCCCTCCTTCCGATTTTTTCCAATTTTCCCGAAGTTGTACCTCCGCTCAAAGGACCGTCGTGGAGGAGGGTTGTTTGGATTTGTTCACTTCCTCCATCGTTGCAGCTTCTATTTCTCAATTCTCATATTTCATTTTTTTCAACCATCCAGATTTTTTTAGTTCTCTATGTATTGTGTTTACAGTTTCTCAGTTTTTTTTTGCTTTTTCTACCATTTTCAGTTATCTTCAAGCACTTAATTGCTGTGAGCTCACAATTTTCAATGTCAACGTGTCAAAACATATTTCTTAGGGGCTAACTCACAACAGTGAGCTCACAATTTTCTAGCACTTAATTAAGAGCTCGCAGACTATCAGTTTATGATGTGAGCTCACAACATTTCAATTTATGTAGTCCAGTTCGCTTTGTTCAAGAGAAAATTGGTCAAGTGCTGGTTCAGCACTTTCCTCATGTTCATCAACTGATTTGTTCAAGTGATTATTGCTCTTTCTTCATTCAAGATTTTAGGCAAATTGATTTTTCCCGTGTTCTTGCTTTGTTCAAGTGGGGGTTCCAGTTCTTTTCGTGTTTTTTATGGTTCAGCACTTGCCTCATGTTTTTTTATTTCTCTTTCTCCATTCTATATCACTAAAATGTTTGTATTCTTTCATGTTGATTTTTTATGGTTCAACTTAAATGTTCACCGAAATGTCAAGTGGGGGTTCAGCAAGGAGCAAAAGAGCCATGGTGTAATATTTGATTGCCCAAAATACCCCCAGTCATGGTGTAACATTTATATGGCATAATACCCCCATTTCTCCTACCTCATTCCAAAAATTAGTGGACTTTTTAGTCATTAGGCATTGCTGAAACATCATAGCTGATCACAGGCTTTTTGGTCATTAGGCATTGTTGGCATTAAAACAAATATAATAAAGATATTGCTGGCATTACACAGGCTCATCACGCCATCCCTGCTCTCCCGCAAGCACGCTTTATCGCGCCCCCATGCTCTCGCGCCAAACATTGCTGGCTTTATCCTCTACTACACGCTACCGCAACCAAACTCCTGCTTTCTCCTCTTTGCCTGCATTCCCATTATGCCAGGCCACGTGCAGTTTGCAGTGTTTATTTCAAAAATTGCGAGTAATTAGTTAATTGCTCCCAACTTCATCAAGCAACTACGAGGAGCACCTTCATGCAGCAAGCATTTGTATATATATATATATATGTTGGAATGAAAAACATTGATTTTACAGTGAATGCACTTTTTCAGTTTTAATTCATGCTTTTATATATTCAGTTTCCTGTTGTTTTCAGTTATACAATATAGAAATCATTGCCTTACTTATAATATTCTCGAGCTATTTCACTTATCATGTGAATTTTTACTCATGTTGTTCGCAGTTCTAAATAAAAGGATTTGGGGTCATATTATTCTTCTCTTGGAGAAGCTAAATCATCAAGGTAATCTCATATATAGGAAACAATTCACAATGATTTGTGTAATTCAATCATTAAAGGTTTACATTTAATCAAGTTTTAAATTCTATATCAATCTCGGGGCTGTTCTACTATGATTTTACTTTGATATAATCATTTACAGGAAGGGTTTTTTTAAAAAAAATCCAAACAATGGTTCAATTTGATAAAGTTATTCAAATATAAGAGTGAAAGGACGCCCAACTATCACCACTGAAATGCTATTACAAATTGGCACCATTTCTTAATTTGTCCAATTTTTTTAGCTACCATGACTTGCACAGATCTACACCACGCTGATCTTTGGGTATCATTTCTTGATTTGTCCAATTTATTTAGGTACTAAAACTTGCACAGATCCACAGTTTCTTGACCAAACATGATATGAATATTTTTGCTTCCCCTTCATATATTTTACATTACTTTATGCACTTATACCTTTTTCAGCTTTAGATTCATAATTTCTTGAGCACAATTTATTGTTTCTGTATCTTTTATTCCATGAAACTATTAAATGATTCAAAACTGATTTGAGTATCTTTATACTATAAGCAAGCAGGATTTGAGTACCTTTGAGGCTTTTAAGTTAGAGGTAAGCATAAAATAAGACAAATATAGTTTAGTAATTTCCCTCGCGTGCCTGGTACAGCCGTGTTTGGCGTAGGGGCGTTGCCCCGTGTACCCTCTATGCAAATAAATTAGTTTACTTTTAATCAAGTGGTACTTCATCAAACACAAAAAACGATTACATGTCTGGACGAAAACAGATAATTCATGAGTTAATTACATCGCATCGCAGACACTTGGAGATGGCCAACCAAAATCATGCTGAGGCGTCGTCGTCGTTGCCACGATCAATGTCGTTGTCCACGATCAATGTCGTCGTTGTCACGATCACTCCCCAGGACCAATGTCGCCGTCCATGATCCATGTTGTCCCCACGATCAATGTCGCCTCCAACGGCCAATGTCGTCTTCCACGTCCAATGTCAGTGCCCAAGACCAATGTAGCCGCCCAGGACCAATGTCGCCGCCCCCCCGACCAATGTCCCCTCCCTCGATTAATGTCTCCCCCACGACCAATGTCAGCCCCCAACAAGTGACGCCCCCACGACAAGTGACGCCCCCACGACAAGTGACGCCCCCACAACAAATGTCGCCCGCACGACAAAGGTAGCCTCGCACGACGAATGTTGTCCCCACGACGAATGTCGCCACCACGAAGAATGTAGCCACCACGACGAATGTAGCCCCCACGACGAATGTAGCCCCCACGACAAATGTCTCCCCCACGACGAATGTCGCCCCCACGACGAATGTCGCCCCCACAACAAATATCTCTCTCACGACAAATGTCGCCCGCATGACAAATGTCGCACTCACGACGAATGTTGCCCGCACGGGATCCCCCGTGCACGACTGCTTGTATATATATATATATATATATATATATATATATATATATATATATATATATATATATATATATACGTATATATATATATATACGTATATATATATATACGTATATATATATATACGTATATATATATATATATATATATATATATATATATATATATATATATATATATATATACGTATATATATACGTATATATATACGTATATACGTATATACATATATATACGTATACATACATATGTACAGATATATACACACACATATATACAGATATATATATATATCTTTATACTATAAGGAAGGAGCAATGTTACACCATGTGTAACATTTAAATCCCGAAATACCCTCATAAAAACATTTTTCAGGGCTTAATTTTTGGACCTTTTGGTCGTTTCAGGCGCTAAGGCTGCCAACTTTTATTTAATCCAGCAATCCCATCTTTTGCCTGCACACACCTGTCTCCTATCAGCCGAAAGAAGTAAATCCCATCTTCTCCTCCCACACGTCAGCCTCCCGCTTTCATCTTCTTATCAAATCTCTTCCCCGCTTTCATCTTTTTATCAAATCTCCCGTGTTCCTCGACTGCCGCCAGCCGAAAGAAGCTGTACCTCCCCTCAACAGAACCCCCTCCTCAAGAGTGCCCTCCTTCAACTCTCCTCCTCCATAGAGCCATTCCCTTGCTTTCGGCCCACCTCCTCAAGAGCTCGTCTGCCACTGTTGTCGTTCAAAACGCCAACTTTGGGCCCTCTAAAGGTGATTCGGACAAGCTCCACCTCCATCATTGCCGCGATCTCCCATCCACGGTCATCAAAGGTGTTCCCTCCTTCTGATTTTTTCCAATTTTCCCGAAGCTGTACCTCCGCTCAAAGGACCGTCGTGGAGGAGTGTTGTTTGGATTTGCTCACTTCCTCCATCGTTGCAGCTTCTATTTCTCCATTCTTGGATTTCATTTTTTTACAACCATCCAGTTTTTTTTGTTCTCTATGTATTGTGTTTACAGTTTCTCAATTTTTTTTTGCTTTCTCTACAATTTTTAGTTATCTTCAAGCACTTCATTGCTGTGAGCTCACAATTTTCAATGTCAAGGTGTCAAAACATATTTCATAGGCGCTAACCTTCACAACTGTGAGCTCACAATTTTCTAGCACTTAATTAAGAGCTCGCAGACTATCAGTTTATGCTGTGAGCTCACAACATTTCAGTTTATGTTGTCCAGTTCGCTTTGTTCAAGTGAAAATTGGTCGAGTGGTGGTTCAGCACTTTCCTCATGTTCATCAAGTGCTTTATTCAAGTGATTATTGCTCTTTCTTCATTCTAGATTTTACGCAAATTGATTTTTTCCCGTGTTCTTGCTTTGTTCAAGTGGGGGTTCCAGTTCTTTTCGTGTTTTTTATGGTTCAGCACTTGCCTCATGTTGTTTTATTTCTCTTTCGCCATTCTATATCACTGAAATGTTTGTATTCTTTCCAGTTGATTTTTTATGGTTCAACTTAAATGTTCACCGAAATGTCAAGTGGGGGTTCAACAAGGCGCAAAAGAGTCATGGTGTAACATTTGGTTGCCCAAAATACCCCCCAGCCATGGTGTAACATTTATATGCCATAATACTCACATTTCTCCTACCTCATTCCAAAAATTAGTGGACTTTTTGGTCATTAGGCATTGCTGAAACATCATAGCCGATCACAGGCTTTTGGTCATTAGGCATTGCTGGCATTAAAACAAATATAATAAAGATATTGCTGGCATTACACAGGCTCATCACACCATCCTTGGTCTCCCGCAAGCACGCTTTCCGGCGCCCCCATGCTCTCGCGCCAGACATTGCTGGCTTTCTCCTCTACTACACGCCACCGCAACCAAACTCCTGCTTTCTCCTCTTTGCCTGCATTCCCATGATGCCAGGCCACGTGCAGTTTGCAGTGTTTATTTCAAAAATTGTGAGTAATTAGTTAATTGCTCCCAACTTTATCAAGCAGCTACGATGAGCACCTTCCCGCAGCAAGCATTTGTATATATATATGTTGGAATGGAAACAATTGATTTTACAGTGAATGCACTTTTTCAGTTTTAATTCATTCTTATATTTATTCAGTTTCCTGTTGTTTTCAGTTATACAATATAGAAATCATTGCCTTGCTTATAATATTCTCGAGATATTTCACTTATCACGTGAATTTTTACTCATGTTGTTTGCAGTTCTAAATACAAGGATATGGGGCCATATTATTCTTCTCTTGGAGAAGCTAAATCATCAAGGTAATCTCATATTGCTCTTTATTTTTGCATTAGTTCTCACATTATTTATAGGAAACAATTCACAATGATTTGTGTAATTCAATCATTAAAGGTTTACATTTAATCAAGTTTTAAATTCTATATCAATCTCGGGACTGTTCTACTATGATTTTACTTTGATATGATCATTTACAGGAAGGGATTTTTAAAAAAAATCCAAACAATGGTTCAATTTGATAAAGTTATTCAATATAACAGTGAAAGGATGGAAACTATCACCACTGAAATGTTATTACAAATTAGCACCATTTCTTAATTTGTCCAATTTTTTTAGCTACTAAGACTTGCACAGATCTACACCACGCTGATCTTTGGGTATCATTTCTCGATTTGTCCAATTTTTTTAGGTACTAAAACTTGCACAGATCCACAGTTTCTTGACCAAACATGATATGAATATTTTTGCTTCCCCTTCATATATTTTACATTACTTTATGCACTTATACCTTTTTCAGCTTTACATTCACAATTTCTTTAGCACAATTTGTTGTTTCTGTATCTTTCGTTCCATGAAACTTGTTAGAAAAGCCCATTTAAGGGCCCATGTTGTTTCTTATTTTTCTCTCCTTGTATTAGTCCCACATCATGTATTAGGATTTCTCCATTCCTTCTTCTCCTATATAAGTGTGTGTATACTTGTAACTATTACCAAGTGGACATATATACAAGGTTGGCTTTCTCCATTTCTACATGGTATCAGAGCCAGGTTCCGTCTCCTGCGGACTCCGATTTCTGTCCGCCCAGCGGCCTGCGGTCTCCTGCGGACTCACATTCCTATCCGCCCAGCGGCCTGCGGTTTCCGCGGCCTGAGTGTGTGTGTCCGCGACTCCTAGTCGCATAGCCCCTGCGGTCTGCCTTTGTCCAAACCGCTCCCTCTCCTCCCGTGCAACCACTCTTCTTCCCTCCTCTTCTGGTCCTTCTTTATAGCCCTCTCTCTCTGCTCTGTGGGGTCCACTGCTTCCCATAGTCCGTTGCGGCTTCTTCTTGTCCGACGCGAGCTCGTCGAACTCGCTCCTCTGTCTGCGGTCTCCTTCTGTCCGCTGCGAGCTCAGTATTCACCTCCTCTTCTTGCTCTCTTTTGTCCGCCGTGAGCTCGGCGGCCTCCTTCTGTCCGCGCTTCTCTCCTGCCTGCGGCTGCTCTCCTTCCTCTTCTGGCGGACAAGTTTTTTTTCCCTGTCCGCCGCGGGCTCACTTCTCTCTGCAATTTCCGCCTTGCGGACTGGTCCAGCCCGCTGCGGTCGCCCTCTAGTCGCCGCGGCTTGCCAAGTTCCCGCGACTTGCCGAGCTCCCCCAGCTTGCCCTCTCTTCTCGGCCAGCTGTTGTGCTCTACTTGCCACGGCCGGCACCAGTCCGCTGCGGTCTGATCCAGTCCGCCTCGGCCTAATCCAGTCCGCCGCGGCCTCCCATAGCCCGCTCCTTGCTGAGCGTGTCTGTACTCGCCGCGGCCTGCTCCAGCTCGCCGCGACCTCATCCAGTCCGCTGTCTCTGCTCGCTGCGGCCTGTCTCTGTCCGGGCGGACTCTCTTCCCGCTGCGGCCTCTTTCTGTTTGCGTGGTCTCTCTCTGCAGCTGCGGTCTGCCCTACTCGCCTCGACCGGCTCCAGTCCGCCGCGGGCTGTTCCTGCTTGTCGCCGGCCTCCCCTCTGCTAGTCGCCGGCCTCCTCTCTGCTCTCCGCATGGCACCTGCTGCTTCAGCTGTCACCTCTGTTGTGTCCTTCTCTACGGAGGGTATCACCTGCCTCTCTCATCATCCTTGTTGGATCGTTGATTCCGGCGCTACTCACCATATCTCCTCCCAGAAGCCCCCAGCATATCTCCAAATGCCTCATCCTGCTCGCATCACTGTGGCCAACGGTGACACCATCCCCGTCTTTGGCTCCGCTGATCTTCAGCTTACGCCAACCCTTTCTCTTTCCTCGGTTCTTCACGTTCCGGGGTCCCCCTTCAATTTATTATCAGTTAGTCGTCTCACACACGACCTTGACGGTTGTATTACCTTTTCACGCACTTCTTTTCTTATGCAGGATCGCCGCACCCGGAGTACCATTGGTCAGGGGCAGCTGGTGAATGGGTTGTACATCTTGGATCTCCCACCAACTCTTCTCTCCACCATCTCTACTGTTGATTGGCATTGCCGCCTTGGACATGCTCCTCTTTCGATTCTCAAGCGAGCTCTTCCTGATATCTCTTTACAGGAGTTCTCCTGTGAATCTTGTGTCTACGACAAACAACACCGTTCCTCTTTCCCCCCTGCCTGTACCAGGAGTACTACTCCCTTGTCGTTAGTTCATTCTGATATTTGGGGTCCTTATCGGCTCCCTAGTATTTTTGGCTTTCGGTATTTTGTCACGTTCATTGACGATTACTCCCATACCACGTGGCTCTATTTCCTACATGATCACACTGAACTTCCCTCCGTCTTTCGCGCATTTTTACTTGAGATGCGTAAGCAGTTCGCCACTGCTCTCAAAGTCATTCGCACTGATAATGCTCGGGAGTATACGGGTCGTGCCTTCTCCAATCTCTGCACTGACTTTGGTGTGATCCATCAAACTTCATGTGCGTATACCCCTCAGCAAAACGGGGTGGCAGAACGCAAAAATCGTCATCTTCTCGATGTTGCCCGCTCACTTATGTTCCAAATGCACGTTCCCACCGAATATTGGAACTTTGTTGTTTCCACCGCCTGTCATCTCATCAACCGCCTTCCCTCCTCTGTCCTTGATTTTGCCTCGCCTATCCAACTCCTCTATCCCTCCATCCCCCTCACCTCTCTCACACCACGGATCTTCGGGTGTGTTTGTTATGTCCACCTTCTTGGCCCTCCTTCCGACAAACTTACTCCATGGGTTGCCAAGTATATGTTTGTTGGCTACTCCCGCACTCAAAAGGGGTACGTCTGCTACTCTCCTACTACCGGCAAAATGGTCGTTTCTGCAGATGTCACCTTCTGCGAAGACCAGCCCTTCCACTTACCCGGCACCACCTCGTCTTCTGCTCCCTCGTCTTCTGCTCCCTCTCTTCCCCGGCACGTTGTCCCGGTCACGCCATCTGTGCCGTCTTCTTCCTCCTCTCCCCCCGTTCCTCCTCGGGTTCCTCCACCGCTAATCCGTGTCTACTCTCGTCGCCCATCCAAGGATGCTCCCGTGACCCAGCTCCCTGCTGCCAGCAATAGCTCGGTTGCGGTCGATCACTCTCCCGTCTCGACAGCTCATCCCTTGACCAACTACGTCTCTCTACATCGGCTCACACCGCCTCTCTACGCATTTGTCCACCTCCCTTTCCTCTATTTCTCTTCCTAACAATGTGCAGGAGGCGCTTCACCACCAAGGATGGCGGGCTGCTATTCAAGATGAAATGCAGGCTCTCTGGGCTAACCAAACCTGGGATCTGGTTCCTCTTCCTGCTGGCCACACCCCTGTTAGCTGCAAATGGGTCTTTGTCATTAAACATGCGGCGGATGGCACTATCGACCGTCTGAAGGCACGTCTTGTGGCACGGGGGTTTACTCAGCAACATGACCTTGATTACGAGGAACCTTCTCTCCCGTGGTCAAATTGAACACGGTCCGCGTTCTTCTCTCCTTGGCTGTTCATCGTCATTGGCCACTTTATCAGCTGGATATCAAGAATGCCTTCCTCAACGGCGATCTCCAGGAGACAGTTTATATGCAGCAGCATCCCGGGTTTGAGACCACGGGGGAGTCTTTGGTATGTCATCTTCGGAAATCCATTTATGGTCTCAAACAGTCCCCGCGTGCATGGTTTGAAAAGTTCAGTAAGATGGTCTGTGCTAGTGGCTTCACTCGGAGCTCGGCTGATTTTTCTCTCTTCACCCGACATCGGTCAACCGGGACTGTGATTCTTCTGGTCTACGTTGATGATATCCTGATTACTGGCGACGACACGGCAGGAATACAACAGATCAAGGCACAGTTGAATTCTGCCTTTCAAACCAAAGATCTGGGCAACCTTCGGTACTTTCTTGGGCTCGAGGTCGCCCGACGCCCTGATGGTCTTGTGTTATCTCAAAGGAAGTACTGTATGGACCTCCTTCGTGATGCAGGTTATTCTGGGTGCAAACCTGCGGAGACTCCTATGGACGCAAATCACAAGTTCTCGGCCCGTAGCTCTGACTCTGACAAGGTACTTACAAATCCGGAATATTACAGACGCTTGGTTGGGAAGCTGATCTACCTTACGGTGACTCGACCAGACATCTCATTTACTGTGGGAGTTGTGAGTCGTTTCATGCACGCTCCTCGAACATCTCATCTTCAAGCTGTCGAGCGCATCCTTCGATATCTCAAGATCGCCCCCGGACAAGGACTCGTGTACAAGCCATCCACATCTCTATCTCTTGTCGCGCATTCTGACGCTGACTACGCAGGATCTATTGATGATAGGCGCTCCACAACTGGATTCTGTACTTACTTTGGTGGACACCTCATAACTTGGCGTAGCAAGAAACAGAATGTGGTTGCGCGTTCTTCTGCCGAAGCCGAGTACCGAGCTATGGCTGCTGTTGTCTCTGAGCTAACCTGGCTTGAAGGCCTTCTGAGAGACTTAGGTGTTCGTCTCTCATCTCCGGCAACCTTATTTTGCGACAGTCAGACAACAATTCATATTGCCAAGAATCCGGTTTTTCACGAACGAACAAAGCATATCGAAGTTGACTGTCACTTTATCCGGGAAAAGGTACAGTCAAAGAAGATAGATTTGGCGCATGTTCATGCTACCGACCAAGTTGCGGACATCCTGACGAAAGCTCTCTCCAGGCCGCTATACTATCAGTTCTTATTCAAGCTTGGCGCCTACGACTTGTACGCTCCAGCTTGCGGGGGAGTGTTAGAAAATCCCATTTAAGGGCCCATGTTGTTTCTTATTTTTCTCTCTTCTTGTATTAGTCCCACATCATGTATTAGGATTTCTCCCTTCCTTCTTCTCCTATATAAGTGTGTGTATACTTGTAACTATTACCAAGTGGACATATATACAAGGTTGACTTTCTCCATTTCTCCAAAACTATTAAATGATTCAAAACTGATTTGAGTATCTTTATACTATAAGCAAGCAGGATTTGAGTACCTTTGAGCTTTTAAGTTAGAGGTAAGCATAAAATAAGACAAATATAGGTTAGTAATTTCCCTCGCGGGCCGGGTATAGTCGCGCTTGGCCGTAGGGGCGTTGCCCCGTGTACCCTCTATGCAAATAAATTAGTTTACTTTTAATCAAGTGGTACTTCATCAAATACAAAAAAAGATTACATGTCTGGAAGAAAATAGATAATTCATGAGTTAATTACATCGCATCGCAGACATTTGGAGATGGCCAACCAAAATCATGCTGAGGCATCGTCGTTGCCACGATCAATGTCGTCGTCCACAATCAATGTCGTCGTTGTCACGATCACTCCCCAGGACCAATGTCGCCGTCCACGATCAATGTTGTCCTCCACGACCAAAGTTGCCCCCACGGCTAATGTTGCCCCCCACGACCAATGTCGTCCCAACGACCAATGTCGCCTACAACGACCAATGTCGTCTTCCACGTCCAATGTCAGTGCCCAAGACCAACTTAGCCTCCCACGACCAATGTCGCCGCCCCCGACCAATATCCCCTCCCCCGACCAAAGTCGCCCCCACCGACAAATGTCGACACCATGAAAGTGCCGCCCCCACGACGAGTGACGCCCGCACGACGAGTGACGCCCGCACGACGAGTGACGCCCCTACGACGAGTGACGCCCCCACGACGAGTGTCGCCCCAACGACGAGTGTCTCCCCCACGACGAATGTCGCCCGCACGACGAATGTCGCCCCGACGACGAATGTTGTCACCACGACGAATGTCGCACCGACGACAAATGTTGCCCGCACGGGGTCCACCGTGCATGATTGCTTGTACATACATAAACCTGAATCTCATCCACACACATAAACCTGAAATAAAATAAGGAGATATAAAAATAACACGCCAATACTCCCCCTTAACCTGGCGCGAAGAGGTCAAGCAAGCCCAGCTTGCCACAAGTAGAGATAAGTCTGGAAGACCCGACCTCCTTGGTGAAGGCATCTGCAATCTGCTCTGCGGAGGGAACATAGGATGCTTTAAGAGTCCCTGAACGAATGTGCTCCCTGAGAAAGTGAATATCAACCTCTATATGCTTAGTCCGGTCGTGCAGAACCGAGTCGGAGGCAAGCATGAGAGCAGACTGATTGTCGCACACAAGAGTCAAAGAACCAGAGGGAGCAGAGCCAAGCCCGGTCAAGAGAGAACACATCCAAAGGAGCTCAGTAGCGCCATGGGCCATAGCCCGGTACTTAGCCTCAGCAGACGAGCGGGAGACAACACTCTGCTTCTTGCTCTTATAGGAAATAAGATTGTCATCATAGAAAGTGCACATCCCCGAAGTAGAACCTCGATCAGTGAGGGAACCAGCATAGTCAAAATCCGTGTAACAAGTGAGGCCAGGAGCCGGAGATGAATGGTAGAAGAGCCCTAAGCCAGGAGATCCCTTCAAGTAGTGGAGGATACGAAATGTTGCATCTAGGTGAGAAGTCTAGGGAGCATGCATGAACTGACTGACCACACTCACAGCAAAGCTAATGTCAGGGCGAGTGTTGGTCAAGTAGATAAGTCTGCTAACAAGACGCTGATATCTGCCCGGTTCAGGGAGAGGATCGCCAGACTCGGCGTGAAGGCGGTGGTTTGTATCCATGGGTGTAGGCACAGGAGAGCACCCAAGAAGGCCAGTATCACTTAAGAGCTCGAGTGTACACTTCCGCTGAGATAAGGATTCCCCTGCTGAGATCTTGGAACCTCAATCCCGAGAAAATACTTCAGAGGCCCCAAATCTTTTACTTCAAATGCCTTCTGAAGAACCCCCTTGATCTTAAGTATTCTCGAGTTATCGTCACTGGTAAGGATGATATCATCCACATAGACAAGAATAATGGCCCTACGACCATCCACAGCAGTTCGAACAAAGCACGTATGGTCGGCATGACATCTGGTGAACCCACTCTGAAGCACAACAGTACCGAACCGCTCAAACCACGCATGAGGAGGCTTCTTCAGCCCATACAAGGACTTCTGCAAAAAGGCAAACATGACCCAAATACTCCCCTGAAGCTTGTAACCGGGGAGAAGATCCATATAAACTTGCTCAGCAAGATCGCCATTGAGGAAGGCATTCTTCACGTCCATCTGATGAAGGGGCCACCCATGGCAGGCAGTGAGAGAGATAAGTAGACGAATAGTAGAAAGCTTGGCCATCGGTGCAAAGGTCAAGCCATAATCCCCAGGAGTCTGAGTGAAGCCCTTCGCAACAAGAAAGGCCTTGTAACGGTCAAGATAACTATCAGCATTATATTTGACAGTGTAAATCCAATGACATTCAACAGTTTTCCGACCTGCAGGAAGAGAGACCAAATCCCAGGTGCCCGCCTTCTGTAGTGCGGACATCTCATCCTCCATGGCCGCCACCCACTCTGAGTACTGGAATGTCTCAGTCGTCGAACTCGGAGCTCTGACCTAGTCGGTATCAGTCAGGAAAGCCTGGTAACCCTGAGAAAGAAGCTGGTAGGAGACAGCTTGCAACAGGATGGTCAGTAACACAAGAGCGCTTACCCTTACGAAGTGCAACGGGTAAGTAAGAGGAGGGAAGAGCATCACTTGCCAGAGGATGTGGCACAAGGTCTTGCGAGCTGGGCGTAACCAGTGGATCCCGAAGAATGGGGTGGACATGGGAGGGCCCGCGTAAGCCACGAGTGTAGGTCTGCAACAGCAGAGAGTCGTGCAGCGGAGCAAGGGCAACCAGAGCCGGCTGTGGCGGAGCAGGAGCAACATGGAAAGGGGAGGTACCATAGAAGGGGACATCCTCAAAGAACGTAACATCTAGGGAGTGAAAAGTTCTGCGGGAAGAGCGGTCAAAACACCGATAGCCCTAGGAAGAGGAGGAATATCCCAAAAATAGGCACCAGATAGCTTTGTCATCAAGCTTTGTCCGAGTCGGACGACAGTCCTAGACAAAACACACAACCAAACACCCGGAGAGGGACGGGAAACAGAGGGCGGCGGGGAGATAGATGACTAAGGGGTACCCGACCTGCTAAAGGCTGACAAGGCAGACGGTTGTCCAAGAAGGTCCCCGTAAGAAGAGCGACACTCCAAAACGACTTGGGAACGTGAGATCCACGAAGAAGAGACCGGGTCACATTCAAGAGATGACGATTCTTGTGTTCAGCCAAGCCATTTTGTTCTGTTGTATAGGGACAAGAGAATTGATGAAGGGTTCATTGGCTAGCAAGGAAAGCAGTGAAAGAGGAAGAGGTGTATTCTCCCCCGTTGTCGGAGCGAAGGACCTGAATATGAGAGAAAAACCGAGTCTTAACCATACTAGTAAATTGTGTATATAAATCAAAGACATCAGATTTGACACGTATAAGATAGATCCAACAGCAACGGGTAAAATCATCTATAAAAGTAACAAAATACCAAAAACCATCATAAGAAACAACCGGGGCAGACCCCCAAACATCTGAATGAATAATATCAAACGGTGCAGAACTACGAGAAACAGAAACAGGATAAGAAGTACGTGTATGTTTGCTAAGCTGATACACATCATACTGAAAAGAGTTCTCAAACGAGACACTCGGAAAAAGAGACGACTCAATCTGGGGACTCGCATTCCCCAGTCTAGCATGCCAAAGAGCAGGTGAAGTATTAGCAGCAGCGATGGATGAAGGTGAGAGACAGGGCGAAGGAGGTTGAAGATCCAGCTGGTATAGCCCGTCGCACTCACGGCCGCAGCCAAAAATCATGCTCGTGGTCAGGTCCTGAAAAACACAGCCAGAAGGAAAAAAATGTCACCTAGCAGTGCATCGAACGAGTCAATTGACAAACAGAAAGAAGATTTAAAGCAAGTTTGGTAACATGAAAAACTGAACCCAAGGAGAAGGAGGGAGACAGAGGAAATGTGCCCCGGTGAAGGATGGGGGTCACAGATCCATCGGCAAGGCGAACCTGCCAATGGACGCTCGGAAACTCAAGAGAAGAGAACAAGCATGTCTCACCAGTCATGTGATCAGTGGCCCCAAAGTCAATCACTCAGGGAGAAGAAGACCCCTCTTGAGTGACATGAAAGGCCATCAGGGCACCTGACGCAGACACTGAAGTCGACGAGAACGACGAGAAGGCGGGCAAAGGCTGAGCAGGAAGAGGCTAGTGCGGAGTCTAAAACGGAGATTGTAGCTAAAGCTGAGACAGGAGTTGCTGCACTTGAGCCATAAGCTGACTTCAGTCGGCCGAAGGAGCCCTGGAAGAGGCACTGGAATCAGGTTGGCCCCCAAAGTCGGAAGAAGTAACAGCGGCAGCACGCGTGGCGGGGAACTGCTAGCGTAGGTGAGGAAAGAGCAGTCAGCATCGGGCCTTATGACCAATTTGGAGGCAGTGCTGACACTGAACAGAGGCAAATAGGCTGTCGCGGCCACCCCCGCGTCCTTTAGAGGTAGAAGTATACCCCCCGCGCACAAAAGAAGTACGACCTAAAGCCGGGGCAATTGATCTGGAAGAGGAACAAAAGCGGGAAAGGGCGAAACAACAGTCAGGCGGGCACGGCGCTCATGCTCCTCTACCATGGAATAAGCATCCAAGATATCAGGAAGAGCGTTCATGCTGACAATCTGAAACCTACCCTGCTCAAACTCGGGCCTCAAGCCCATCATGAACTGATAGATTTCCCGCTTCTCTTGTCGTCGCTTGGCAACAAGCAGATCCTTTGGATGTGGAAAAACACTAAGAGGCTCAAGGTCAGAAAGCTCATGGAATCTCCCTGAGAGAAAGGTAAAGTACTCATGCATAGAACGGTCCCGCTGACGAGCAGTAGAAATCTCCGGGAAGACAAAATAAATCTGTCTATCAACGCGTGCGTGACCGTAGGTAAGAGTCAAGGCAGCCCAAATAGACGACACTGAATCGAATCGCATGAACTGCTCGTAAATCCGGGGCTCCATGGAGCACTGAAGCCACCCGAGAATCTTAAAATTTTCCGTGCGCCATTGAAGGATTGCCTTTTCATCGGAAGGCTTGGGAACACCATTACCTTCAAGCCAATCAAGCTTGTCATGTCCGGCAAGATGGACTCGCACGGAGTTGGACCAAGCGATAAAATTTTTTTCAATGAGAAGGGCGGTAGTAATGCGCTGCGCAAAGCCATCATTCGAACCGAAGAGGGAGTAATCCATGGGATGAGAACAAGGGAACGCAAAAAAAAAATCTCCAAGGGAGGATAACAGGGAAACCCTTAAACAGAAGAACCCATCACAAAAAAAGGAAGAACGTAGATCACAGATCTAGATCATGAGAAGAAAAGAAGTGAGGGAAGGGGCGGTAAACACCAACCAAATCAACGGAGGAAAGGGATGATCAAAGGGAAGAAAGGATCGACTACAACATGGATCGGGTATCGCACAGGAGAGGCACGCACGATAGCCGATCGGCTACAGCACGATGCGGAAGCGAAAGACGCGGGATAAGCGGAAGATGCACGAGCGTGAAGCGGAAGACGCAGGAGAGGCACGATGCGGGAAGCAGGAGGGGCGAGGGCCTCACATCAACGCGGGATCGACACGATGCGGGATCGGCCGATCAGCTACAACACGATGCAGAAGCGGAAGACAGCAGGGATCGGGGCACGCCTCCTCTGATACCAAATTAGATGAGAGGAAATGAATTATTATTCATCCTCATAGAGGGGAAACATATATATATATATATAAGAGATACAAGGAGAATCTCATCCACACACAAACCTGAAATAAAATAAGGAGATATAAAAATAACACGCCAATAGAATGCTCATTTTGATCACCTGAGGTCTGCCATAAAAAGAATCAATAGGAGAAAGCCTAGAAATTTAGGTGAAGCTACCAACGTGTCTACTAGTGATCTAACTGATATGAGAGGCCCGGCATCTGATTTTGATTTTTTTATGTATGAGACTCGGTTCCAACTTGATGTTGAAGTCAAGTCCGATCATGACCTTTTCATACATGTAGAGAGTGATTTAAGTTCGCGACAGTCTAATCACCTAGCGGGGGGGGGGGGGGGGGGGAATTGGTGTTCCTGATTTTTTAGTTCGCTTTATGATCTTACAACTAATCTAGCACAGTAAATCAAAACACACAGAGATTTATAGTGGTTACACAATTATGGGTACAACCACTGCCCCCTCCACCTATCTAACAGTGTGCTAGACTCAAACAACTTCTTCAATAACTCAGATGAAAATATATCTTACAACTCAGAGTCCAAGACTCCTACAACTCAAAAATAACAGATTGTTCCCTACTTCAGATCCACAATTTGGATCCTACCTCAGAGTATGGAAACTCCTACATCAAAGGAATATCAGCTGATTCCCTACCTAAGGTTTATCTCAACCCTACCTTAGGTTCACCCTTGAACCCTACCTCAAGCCTTCATCACAGGCCCTACACTCAGATCCAACAGATGGATCCTACCTCAAGTCCCCAGCCAAATCCTACATCAGGCCAAAGAAAGCCCTACACCTAGATCCCAGTGATGCCTTACAATAACAGTAATTTTGATAGTTTATTACAACACAAATAGACTGTGAAAGATTAGATCTCTTATGCAAAAAGTCTTCTTGGGCTTAATGCAAACAACCCCTTCTTGAATCAGCAACAACCCTTGAATTGATATTCTGTTGTAGACTAGATTGTGCTTAAACTTGAAGACCAGAAGTTTTGTTTCCTCTTGAATGGTAGAATTTATTGATTCTTGAGCAAAACTATGAGGACTTGAAGATTTTCTAGTAAGTTTCCTTCTCCTTGAGATGGTCTTCTTTCTTGGCGTTTCAGTTTATCCGACCGTTACTGTTATTTTTAACTTTTTCTGCGAGCTTGTCAAGGTTAGGGTTTTCTCTTGATCCCCTCTCCTTATATATGTCTCACACCTTTAAGGACCAGAAAGAAACATAGCGTGCCTTACGCCTTTTCAGAAGAGAGTGACTTGACATACGCTCTCAGCGCGGTGGGCAATTTGAAAATCTTGTAATTTGAGTTTGATATAATACTAAGTTCTCCTCACACGACGCATTCTGACTTAAACATTCTTTATGTCTTGAATGCAGCAGGAACACAACGCTACTAAACTTAGTACCTTTTCTTCTTCTTAGGCAGTGTGTGTTGAGCTTTAACAAAGCGCTAGCGTCATGTGATTCACGACGCTTCTGTACTTGGAATAATTCTGGGAGCTAGTTGAGATCTCTTTCTGAACTGTGAAAAGATGTAGTATTGTGTAATAACTATTAACACAACACAACTTGCCTTGGAACTTTTCTCCTACTTCTATGATATGAGGCATTGAGTAATGTTCATTAACACAACGCTTATGTACTTAGAACTTTTCTTGACATGACAGTCAAGCTGATCCTACGTGTCTTCACAACGCTTATCATGACTGAAATCTTTGCTTTTGTATCTCACACGGCGCTTCTGCACTTAGACCAATTATGTAAAGTGATTTGAGTGTTCTGTTTGTCTATACTGATCTCTTGACTTTTTCAAGGTGATTTATATGCATTTATGTTTTACCTACACAAATAAACTCAGATATTGATCAAATACAAAATGTATTTATCATTGACGAGCATTTCATCAAATATGGAATATTGTGGGTAATATTCTCAACAATCTCATCATATTTGAAGAAGTAAGAACTTTCAGTCAATGATAAAATACATACATGGAATAGTAGTAGTGATCATCACATAGATTAAGCTTAGATAAGTAATCACAACAATTATAACTTTATGCTAGCATTCACTATAGTGCATTCACAATATATATGATTAGAATAAAGTGGTCAACCCCGTTCCAGCATAAGCAAATATATATATATATATATATATATATATATATATATATATATATATATTATATAAATCAATATACATATCTCAAAGTCACACCAAACTTCTAATTTTAGCCAATAGATCTCAAAAATATTACTTTCCAACTGTTCGATCTCATCCTCTCCAATATATCGATGCTTTCCCGTAATCTCAACCCCGATAGAAGCATAACTCATTCCCGCAGACCCCGCATCTCACTCATTCCCCGCTCCGGAATCGCGCCCCAGCCCAATTTCCCCCGATACTTTCCGTCTCCAGTCAGGAAGATCTCGACCTATCCGCAAGGTACTTCCGCGCCGCATATCACGACCGAGGCCATCTTCTTTGTATGTTTTCATCGCTCTCGCCTTAACCTATGGCGCGGCCGAATCTCATTTTCGACATCCGGAGCCTCCTCCATCGACCTTCCAGAAAACCACGCCACGTCTTCCTCTCCATTCAAGACAGGATTCAGAGGTAAACCCTAATGCGTTTTTGCTTCGCCTACAGGTTTCAGAGGTAAACGCTAATGCGTTTTTGCTTCGCCATCAGGTTTCAGATGTAAATCCTAATGCGTTTCTGCTCCACCTACAACCACACACCTATGGATAACTTTTAAGTTCATTTTTAGTTGTTTTTAAATCACTTTTCTTGCTATTTTTTGACTCAAATCATTTACACGCACTCACAGGCGTCAGTTTTTTTTCAAAAGGCATAACAAATTACATACTAATGCAATCTTGATTTTTTGGTCTATGATTCTTCAACTTGGTGGCCATCTGCAAAAGGTAATCAGGTTTCTTTATCATTGCGTATTTCTCAATTGTGTTGAGGAAATTGTAAGATCTGTAGCTTGACAGAGTGCAAAAATCGCAGTTTAACTGTTCTATCTCAAGTGTTTAGCAATTATGTGAATCATATTAATGTTTATTTTAAATTAGACTGTAGGCTCCTCCACTGTTTGGAATCTTGTTAAATCTTCAACCTCAAAACTCGCAGCGACCTTCGACGGTAACGTCATCACAGCAAATTGTTGCCACATCGATCAAGTTATTTGCACAATCAATCTAGGTATGGCACATTCACATCGATCCATTATGATATTCTTCAGGTGGGCACATTTAGGTAAGAATGGTATCAAGTAGGAGATGATAAATCTTAATGTTGAACCTCATTTTTCATAGTGTACCAAATACATATTTTTAATCAAAATCGATCCATTGTGATATTCTTCAAGTGAGCACATTTAGGTAAGAATGGTATCAAGTAGGAGATGATAAATCTTATTGTTGAACCTCATTTTTCATAGTGTACCAAATACATATTTTTAATCAAAATTTGGAATGGACCCTCTAAATATACATTTTTAAAAATTTACAGAAAGTTGTACCATTATGAATCTCACTTTTCTTATAAGCTCTTTTTATAAATATAGACTACTAGCTTTCTTCTTCAATGCAGATATTTTGCCATCCTGTTCTTGCTACAATTATGTGGAAACAGGTCAAGCCTATACATCTGAAGGATAAATCAGCAATAACATCTTTTAGCATGTTAGTATAGAAGTTAATAGCATCTGCAATAACATCTTTTATATATATCTCATTGATTTTATATAAGTTAGTACGGCAGAGTGCGGGAGGAGACCATGGCGGGGAAGCATGGGGTCAATTGAAGCTTTTGCGGGATTTGCTTCTGTGGGAGAGATTTTGAGGGATTTTTGCAATCTAACATCTACCTAGGTTTCATTTGCATCATTACCATGAGGTGGACATTTTATTTGATCCTTCTGTTTGAGTGTTAAAATTTCAAAGTTTTCATTGGATTTAGGGGTTGAAGTTCGCTTGATTTGATTGCATTTTTTTAATGTCAGCTAGATACACGTAAACCAAATTGAGATGAAAATGAAGAGTTTGTCAATTCTCGACTTCTAATGCCATCCCGGTAATGATTTCAAAACTCTAACATAATGCATTTCAATTGTTAAAACCAAATTGTGAATTCTCTCGAGTACACCGCATATTTTATATAATTTTTTATAAAAAATTGTAAATAAACCAAGTTGCAAACTATTTTTATGGAGTTGAGAAAGAAGTTGGAGTCGGCACAGATCACAATCTCAGTCATGAAAGATTGCAAGGTATTCTTCTTCATGCCTCAATGTTAAAAACATTGTTCTCTATTATGTTCGATTACTATTTGACAATGCATTAACTAATTCATCCAAAGAAAACCATCAATTTTGCAAATTTAAATGATTTTCTTGATTGAGATCAATTGCATGAGCTCACAATCTATTATTTGATTTTCACTTTAATATGTTCTCAAATATTTTAAGAAATCCATTTGTTTGGCTTATTTGATTACTAAAAAAGTTTTTTGAATTTGGAGACGGGGATAAAATCAATGATCAGGGTTTCTTACTTATGGTGCTTGGAGAAGACATAAGCTAATAAAGAAGCCCTTTCCTAAAATTTCACAACAACAGAGCCAAGGAATTTGATCCTTCCATCTCAATATCCTCCATCCATGTATTTTTTTCTGAGTTTTGGTAAAATATCTAACTTTTACATAATCTTCATTCAATGATACTCTGCACAAAGTACTCATCATGCAGTACCCCACTTAGGAGGGGGTTTAATTCATCAATTTTGAATGCTATATTTTTAGAGATTATGTTCATTTTGGTAGTATTTCTAAAATTTTTGATGAATTTTAGTCAATTACAAACATGATATTTGTTTTTGTAAATTTTCAATTATGCTATTTTGACTTGCTAGCTTTAGCTACAAGTTGTCATTTTTGTGCTTTGTTGCCCGCTTCTATTTTTTTCACTCTGGGCATGCATGTCAATGCAAATAAAAATCGATATGTGAGATTACAAATCTAAACAATCAAGATGAGTTTAGAGATATGTTCATCATAAGATATATAAATCTACAATCAGTGACATATATACATAAAAATCATTAGAACGATGTAAAGGGATCGCACCGAATGTCGTCGCCTCACGCCGAATGTCGCCGCCTCACAGTCCCATGACGAATGTCCCCTCCGCATGCCGAATGTCAACCCCCACGACAAATGTCGCCCCCACGCCGTTGCCCCCACGACCAATGTCGCAGTCACGACCAATATCTTCTCCCACGACACATGTTGCCGCCACCACCAATATCGTTGGTTTGCGGGCCAAGTCCACTTGGTTGCAGGCGAAGCCCGCAGCGCCGCATAGAGAACGAGCGAAGCCCGCTTGAATGCCAAGGGGCGAAGCCCTCTTGATTGCGGGAGAAGCCAGCATCGCCGCATCGAGAACGGGAGAAGCCCGTTCGAAAATGCTAGTGTGTGTGTCTATATATATATATATATATATATATATATATATATATATATATATATATATATATATATATATATATATATATATATCACCAGAATGTATATATGTAATCATCCAAAAACATTCATACTATTGGTCCATCACCATTCTAGCGAATAGAGATAACAAAATAACAACAACACTCAAACCTTTATCCCACAATAGTGGGGTAGGCTATATGGTTCCTTTGTCGCCATTGTGCCCTATCTTTGTCACAATCTCACTAATGCCTAAGTACATCATGTCTTTCCTTATAGTTTCATTCCAAGTCTTTATTGGTCTACCCCTCCCTCGTTTAACATGTCTATTGACTAGACTCTCACAACGCCTAACAGGTACCTCTAATGGTCTCCTTTGTACGTGTCCAAACCATCTTAGCTTCTCACATCTTCTCTATCATTGGTGCTACTCTGCCTTATTCATGATACATTCATTCTTAATTTTATCCAATCTCATGTGTCCACGCATTCACCTGAGCATTTTCCTCTCCACCACTCCCATTTTTTCTCATGTAACAATTCACTGCCCAACACTCAAAACCATAGAGCATCGCTGACCGTCTACCTAACACAACTCTTACCATTTTTGATCCAGGAATGAGACCGGCATAGGCTGATTTAATATATATATATATATATACACACACGAAAAGTATATACGTATATACGTATATATATATATATATTTCTAGTAGTTCATTAGATTAAGGTGCTCTTCTCTTATTCTTTTCACACTAGCATCACCCTCGTCTTGCTGCTCCTTTCCACCTGTTCCTACTGATGCTGCAGATCCAACATCCTTTTCCATTTCCAAGATTCTTGTTCCATGATCCGACGAATCACAGAAGCTCCTCCTGTAGGCGATCCTCCTCCAGCCGCTCCTCCTTCTTGGTTGAGTTAGTGTACCAGCCAGGAGGCAGAGTTACGCGTCTCACTCTCCCCCTTTCTGGCTTCTTCAAATATCTACCTCATTATATCTTCTTTGTAGTGTTCAATCCCATGCGTAAGAGTTTGCATACATAAGTTGCGTGTTCCCTCCATTTCTATTCCGAACTCTGTGCAGGAGACTCTTCAACATCTGCGGTGGAGAGCGGCCATTGATGACGAAATGATTGCCCTCTGGGCTAACCAGACCTGGGATCTGGTTCATATTCCTCCCGGCCAGTCATGTGCCAGTTGCAAGAGGGTCTTTGTTATCAAACATGCTCCAGATGAGACTGTTGACCGCCTAAAAGCTTGTCTCGTGGCCCGGGGTTTCACTCTGCAATAAAGCCTTGATTATGATGAAACCTTCTCACCGATCACCAAGCTAAATATCGTTCGAGTCCTGATCTCTTTGGTCGTGCACCGTTAATGACCCTTACATCAGTTAGATATTAAAAACGACATTCTCAATGGAGACCTCCAAGAAACTATTTATATTCACCAATATCCCGGGTTTGAGACCACGGGAGAGTCTCGTGTATGACATCTCCAAAAATCTATATATGATCTCAAACATTTTCCTCGAGCTTGGTTTGAAAAATTCAATAAAGTTGGTTTTACAAGGAGCTCAACTAACTTCTCCCTTTTACTCGTCATCAACCAACAGACATTGTAATTCTCCTTGTGTAAGTTGATGAAATTCTAATTATGGGTGATGACTCCACGGAGATTCAACAAATCAAGCAGCATTTAAACTCAACATTTCAGACAAAAGACCTAGGGAATCTTCAATACTTCCTTGGGCTTGAGGTAGCAAGGCGACCTGATGACCTTGTTCTATCCCAACGGAAGTACTGTATTAATCTTCTTCAAGATGCCAGTTACTCAGAGTGCAAACCTGCGGATACCCCTATGGATGTAAATCACAAGCTCTCTGCACATGATTCTAACTCCGACCCACTGCTTACAAATACAGAGTACTATCGACGCTTGCTGGGGAAACTGATTTATCATACGTTTACACGATCTGACATCTCATTTGTTGTTGGGGTTGTGAGTCGATTTATGCATGCTCCTCAGACATCTTATCTCCAAGCTACTGAGCGCATTCTCAAATATTTGAAGATTGCTACGGGACAAGAACTTGTTTACAAGTCATCTTCCTCTCTATCTCTTGTTGCATACTTTGACGCTGACTATGCAGGTTCTCTTGATGATAGACATTCCAACACTAGTTTTTGTACATACTTCGGTGGACATCTTATTACCCGGCGTAGCAAGAAACAGTCTGTTGTTGCTCGCTCGTCTGCTGAGCCTGAGTACCGTATTATGGCAGCTGTTGTATCTGAGTTATCCTGTCTTGAAAGTCTTCTTAAGGATTTGGAACTTACACTCTCATCTTTGGCGACCCTATTTGGTGACAGTCAGACAGTTATACAAATTGACAATAATCTCGTATTTCATGAGCGAATCAAGCATATTGAAGTTGACTGTCACTTCATTCGGGAAAAAGTTCAATCAAAGAAGTTAGAATTAAAGCATGTTCCTGCTATAGGGCAAGTTGCTGACATCTTAACTAAAACCCTTTCCCGACCGTTATATAGTCAGTTCTCAATCTTGGTGCTTACGACTAAAGCCCAATATGAAAAGCCCATTCTTAGAGCCCATATACATTTCCTTTAGTCCCACATCATAGGATTGGAGTTCTCTCCTCCTCTCTCCTCCTATATAAATGTATGCAGTATGCACGCATGTACCAATGATTATTGAAGTATTATAAATTAATAAAATCTAGATTATTTTTCTCTCTTCTGCACTTCTTTACAAAGACGAACTGATGAATGACCAAAACATTGATATCACTAAATAGAAGAGAGCTTAGTAGGAATACCAAAGAAAGAGATGCCAACTAAGTAATATAGTCCACACATAACATTCCAAAACTAATGAACCTAGTCGGGAATCAGGAGGCATTGAAAAGCCCTATCAGTGGCAAAAAGGTAAATCATATCACAAGAGCAGGCATAGTACCACATTACTTGTACTAAAGTTAAAAGATTATCTATATCTATATTATTATATAAAGAATTTAAGGTATGATTAGTGATAAGGTAATTCTAGAATTTATAGAAAGGTGGTGTGCTAACAGCCTACCCCTCATGATCCCAACTAATTTAGTGAGATCATTGGGGTAACTACCGCGCACGTGATCGCCACACTCGATCCCCCGCACGGCCCACACACGGATCCCACTACGCGTACCTTCCATGCAAGCACTGCGACCGGACGCCGGCACCGCCGTCCCGACGTCGAACGGTCCATGCCCAGTCAGTCCATGCCTCCAACGACCGCGGGGCTTTTCCCACGGCAGCCCACCGGCGGCTGCTACTTGTGGTCGTAGAGCCGCTCACGCTAAGGGCGATCACACCCCGCGGCTTCCCTCCCGCGGCCGCGGGGCTGTTCCCGCAAGGGCGGCCACGCACCGCGGCAGCCCTCCCGCGGCCTCCTCAGGCGGCCGCGGGACAGCGCCCAAGTGGGGAGGTCGCATCCCGTGAGCGCCCTACCGTGGCTGCGAGGGCAAAGACAGAAGGGGCGGCCGCATCCCGCGTTCGTCCCCCCACGGTTGCGGGAGGGCGGTGCGCTTCGAAACCTGAAAGATAAAAAAAACATCACCAAAAACAATCACCCATGACTAAGAATTAACGTCATCCCAAGAGCGTAACTAACGCTCCTTGGAACCCACTGTACACAAGAATATGTAATACGGTAAAATGCACGAAAAACCACGCAAACACCCAAAAGAGTGCAAGCGCGAGCACACAAAAACGTGCAAGGGTGCATGCCCAAGCATGCATGCGCCCGAGAAAACGCAGACACACGCCCAGAGGGGCACAAACACGCGCGCCCGGAGTATGCGCGCGCAGGAGCGCGCGGCCGGATACGCGCGCAACCGAAAGCTCGTGCGTCCGGCTCCGCGTGCGCCCAGGTCGAGCGTCCGGATATGAGCGCGCCTGACTCATGCGTCCCCGCCTCCGCGTGCCTCCGAACGCCTATGTCTCCGCGCGCCCTTGCCTCAGCATGCCTCAGCCTCTGCGCTACTCCACCCCCGAACGGCTCCGCCTTCGCGCATTCCTGCCACCGCACATCGTTTTCCCGTTCAGACACTTTGCAACATACCTTGGCACGCGCATTGTAGCGAGACAATCCCGTCAACACCTTTCCGTTCATCCCCATTATTATTGTCGCAGAAGATTTGAAAAAATCCTCGCTCTTCTCACGCTCCGGCTCCAAGCACCGAGAATTTTGGGGGCATATGATAAGGCTATGCTAGAATTTATAGAAAGGTTGGGTGTTAATAGACTACCCATCATGATCACCACAAACTTATTTGGATCATGGGGAATGTACTGTGCACGCAATCGACGCTCTTGATCCCCTGCATGGCCAACAAATGGATCCCACTACGCGCACCTTCCACGCAACCACCGCGACCGGGCGTCGGCACCGCCGTCCTGGCATCGAACGATCCATGCCCAGTCGGACCTGCGAATACCGGCACCGCCATCCCGCGGCCGCCACTGCACCCGCTAAGGGCGGCCGCACACGGCGTTCGCCCTCCCGCGACGGCCTCCCGCGGATGCAAGGCTGCTCCCGCAAGGGGCAGGCAGGCCTTGTCACCGCCCTCTTACGACTGCCGCCCACGGCCGCGGATCAACTCCCGCTAAAGGCAGCAGCGGCCTCCCTCCCGCGGCCGCCTCGGCGGCCGCGGGGCTGTTCCCGCAAGGGAAGCCGCCCGCCCGCGGACGCCTCCCGCGGCCGTGGGACTGACCCCAAGTATTGTGCCCGCACCCCACGGCCGCCCTCCCGTTGTCGGGGGAGCAAGGCCGCAAGGGGCGGCCGCATCCCACATTCGCCTCCAACGGCCGCCTCCCGTGACCACGAACTCGCCCGCCACGGCCGGCCAATCCGCTGGCCGGGTCTCCTCCGTCGGTGGCCGATCGTCGTCGAGTTGGCCGCCCGTCGTGGCAGACGTTAACCACCGTCCGATCATCCCAACACGATCATCACCGTTCGTTACAAGAGTAATCACCCGCGTAACTACCACTAACCTCCATCGTTAGTGGAGAATATTATTTATTTAATTAATGATATGCATGTAGCCAAAATCACGAAAATAATATACCCAAGAAACTATAATGAACGTGGTCTTCAATTAGTGATTTTTGGAGATTACGGTGTGCGGATAGCCGCATAACCACCATAACCACCGCCTGAAATCTATAAAAACGCCTCAGGATCCCTCTCATTTCTAACTTTTTCTCCACCCAGTCTTCTTCTTCCTCAGGTCGGAGTTCTATCAAAATCCTCCTACGTGCCACCTCCACCAGTCGGGCCACCCGAAAATTTTCTTAAGTCCACGACGCTCCTGAGAAGGTGTTATGTTCGCCATTCTGTGAAGCCTACTACATGTGTGATGTTCCTCAAGTCATCGTCGACGGATCTCCATGAATCCCGCCACGAAGTTTGTCAGCCAAGCAGCGTCCTAGAACGCTCGTCCCCATCAAAAAATAGAAAGGAACAAGCTTCGTGTGAGGTGGCATGTCGCCAACTAAGCATAATACCGTATCTCATCTCAAAGCTGTAACGAGGAGCGGCCTGTCGCCCTTAATTCTCAAGACACTCTGTAAACTACCTCCAATAGTGAAGTTTGACTGGCGCGGTACCGGTCACGTGATTTTTTACCCAGTTGAGGGGTTTTTCCATGTTAAAATTGTCTTGGGTACTTCTGCTTATTCTGTGACTGTGTGCGTGCACAACCGCTCCACGGGTTTAAGGCGACCTAGTTTAGTCCGGTCTACCAAAAGGGTTGAGTTGACTGCAATAATTAGTATTTCTGTCTGTGAGCTGTAAGGCTGCATCAATTTTTTTTGGGTGTTTAACCTAAACTTGGGAGCCGAACAGTGAAGCAGGCCATTGTTCACCGCTCTATTTTGTAATGCGCTCCAGTGGGCTGCAAATGAGGGGGCGCAATTGCTCCACGACATTGTCGTGGACGACATACTGTCGCAGCGACACGGGGGGCAATGACGGTCTCTCGTTATGCATATTTATTATATGATTGGAAAAGAAAATCTTATGAACATCAACCAAATACATGATTATATGGAAAATATTTTTCATATATTTGATTGATTATAAAGGAGTCATTGGAAGACCTAATAATAGGCTATTACAAAAAAAACATACGTGATATATTGTCCCTGTGATAACGAAAGCACAACAATAATATAGAACAGTCCAAATATGTTAATGTAAATAATACAAAAAATTAGTACATAAAATGCCCCCATAAACTCAAGGGTAAATTATGAGTGGAATTTGGACATGCAAATAACAAAAATGGTAGGACAGGCAATGAGGAGATTTGGGGCCAAAATTTACAGAAATATCATGAAAAAATAAATTCAATCGATCAATATCATTACCTCGCCAAACTTTGATGCATCCTCCATTAAAGAACGAGAAACACGATCTTGAACAAAAGGCATAGCAGAACCTTTAAAGAAACAATATAGGTACACCAATCAGCATCAATACAAGGTTTGTTAAGATCTAATAAGAGCAGTAATTGACAATCCACAACTTCCAAATTCCAGCTTAATATCCAACAGTATATAACTCTTATCATCGTTGGCATTATGTATCAGTAGGGGTAGGTTGAAAATGAAGGATGCCATAAGATGCGACTAATAGTGAAATTTGGTGCACTTACCGACGAACCTTAATGTAAGTGTAAATGCAATAACCAACCCGATTCAATTAGTAATGAGTAATTTAATTAATATAAAACTTAAGAGGTGTGCAGTAGTTCAGAATAAATTAAATTTAAAAAGAGCAAATGACAAAGCTCAAATAATTGAGACGCAAGTATTGAAACACACACCAAATAACCCCTGCAAATAAATTGATTTCACGGAAACAAAAGCAAATAATTTTGCATCCAATAAAATATAGTCTCAGCACAATAGTAGAAAACAAGATACTAAACTATGACTCACATGCACACGGGAACAAAATGGAGTATTATAGGCGCCTTTGGACTGCTGGCTCCTCCTAGAAGCAGGTACAGTAGGATAATAACTAGGGAGGGGATGAGATGTAGACAATTGGGCTGCTACAGATATGTCTAGGAATGGGGAAAGGAAATTCAGGTCTGAGAGCGACGACAATGTGCTGCAGAATGGAATTATTGCTGGATGGGAGCGTCGAGGGGCTGAGAAACTCTGCTCGGCGTCAGGTATTATTGGGAAGAGGCTGGTGGTTGCCGGAAAGGAGTGGAAAATGGCTGGTGATGTCTGGCTGTAGGAGAACAAGAGGAAATGGAGGGGGGAAGTTATGGAGGATAACGCCACAGAGTAGAATCAGGCTTTGCAGGTTCGAAAATCTGGAATCAAACCTCGATGCCCTGACTGCTGCCGCGCACGCCATATATAGTACATAACTGAATGGTATCAAGATCGGACAGCTCATAATGTTCGGCCTGATAGGGTGTCAAATACAACTCAAAACATAAAAATAAATACATGAAAAAGAGGTGGGTTGACCATCCAGACACATCCGTGTAGTCGGATCATACGAGTGGGTAGAGGATCACCCCCTCTTCGAGAATACATGAATGTTGGCCGGCGATCTCCATCATTATGGATTTACAAATCCTTGTGTTTCATCTGTTTTTGATGAGCGTTATGGCATATTAAACATGTTCTTCTCAAATCACTTTGAACCCCATTTGTCCATATTCTCTTAGGTGAAACTCCTTCCAAATACTGGGTGCCCAATTTATATGTTCATCTAATATTGAATTTTCTTTCTTTCACGTGTCCAAACAACTATTCAATGAAATCCTTAAAGTTATTTTATTCCTTAAAAGTGAACAGCTTTAAATGTACACGAGTGGAAAAGAAGAATAATACTTGATAATCAAAGAGAGCCCTTACTCATACATATACTTGAGTAAGGGAAGAACCTAGAAAGGGAAAAAGACCAAATTACCTTAACGGTAAATACATAAAAAGACGACTTGAAATAAACTAATTATATTACAACTATCTCGCTTAAGTCGGACGGAAGATGTCGGTCATCCCAAGTCTTTGGATATCGTCGGTAAACACATCACACCCCAAGCTTTTGGTAAACACATCGGCCAGCTGATCTTTGGAATGAACAAAAGTAGTGACAACTGTCTTTTTATCCAAGTGATCTTTGATAAAGTGTCGATCAACTCCAACATGTTTTGTTCTGTCATGTTGGACATGGTTATGAGCAATGTTAATCGATGTCTTATTGTCACAAAACAAGGAGAAAGGGGTTGTTACAGAGAAACTCGGATCTTGTAACACAGTACGTAGCCATAGCCCATCACATAGGCCTTGGGACATGACACAATATTCTGCCTCTGCACTCGATCTAGCAACAACATTCCTTTTTCCTACGCCACGTCGCAAAATTTCCACCAACAAAGGAGCAGTATCTTGTTGTGGACTTCCTGTCATCACGACATCCAGCCCAATCAGCATCAGTAAAATCTCAATCTTCAAGTTCTTTTTGGAAAATAAGAGACCACGACCAGGGCCTTTCTTCAAATATCCCAACAAGCGATACACAGCTTCTTGATGTCAGATTATTGGAGAATGCATATATCTGCTAAGGAAACCGAGTGCATATGTAATGTCAGGGCGTGTGTGTGATAGATATATAAGTTTTCCAACCAATCTTTGATAACGTGATACATCTGTGTGATCACCATCACTATCTCCATCAATCCTGTGAATTTCCTCCATAGGGGTGTTGGCAGGAACACAACCAAGCATACCAGTTTCCTTTAGGAGATCCAATATGTACTTTCGTTGGGATATAAAGAAACCCTACTCAGATCTGACCACTTCTATACCTAGGAAGTACCGTAATCTTCCCAATTCTTTCACTTCAAATTCAGCAGATAGGAGGGTCTTAAGATTGACAATCTCCTGTGTCATTTCTAATAATCACGATGTCATACATATAGACAATGAGAACCACAACATGTTGCTCATGTCTTCGGATAAACATGGTATGATCAGATTGGGCTTGCTTGTACCCAAACTTAAGCATTGTAATGAGAAATCTCCCGAACTATCCCCTAGGTGATTACTTCAGGCCATATAAGGATTTCCTTAGACGACAGACAAGCCCTTCAACTCCTTTATTCACAAAATCAAGAGGAAATTTTATGTACACCTCCTCCTCAAGCACACCATGGAAGAACACATTTTTCTCGACCAGTTGATGGAGGTCCCAGTCCAAGCAAACAACACACGATAGCAAAACCTGAATAGAGTTCATCTTTACTACATGAGCAAAAGTCTTCTGATAATCAACTAAATGAGTCCGCATGTATCCTTGAGCGACCAGACGTGCTTTGTATTGTTCCACCTTATCATCTTGGTTCTGCTTAACAGAGAAGACCCACCGGGAACCTATAGCTTTCTTTCCTGAAGGGAGAGCGGAGATATCCCACGTGTGATTTTTGTCCAAGGAAGACATCTCATCTTGCATAGCCTGTATCCAAGCAGGTATCTCCAAAGCTTCCTGCGATATCTTAGGAATAACAACTAGAGAAAGAAATGAAACAAAAGTCTTATGAATTGGAGTAAATTGATGGTAAGCCACATGATTAGAAATAAAATGTTGCGTACAAGTAGCTTTACCCTTCTTTAACAATGCAAGACGAATATGCAGATCAGCAACATCAGAATCTGAGTCTGAAGTCGGCACTGGTAGAGGTGGAGCTGTGGTGGCCTGTGTACCTGAACAACGGTGGTATATATGGGGAAAAGGAGAAATCGTAGTAGACGAGTTCGATACCAGGATAGGAGCTATGGGTACCAGAGTGGAATGAGTGGAAGGAATGAAGGAGATGGAAGGGAGAATAGGAAGAAGAACAAAAGTAACATCTGTATCACTACTGATGCGCGTTCGACAAGCGCACTGGTCATATAAGTAATATAATATGGGAGATTATCCCAAAGTATCGATCTCTCAAGTAACGCAGAGTGAGTGTGTGATTCGATTGTTTATAGAATTAGTTATAAGGCAAAAAGAAAATATGAGGGCTTGATTTTTGGAGGTGGTTTGAACAAGAGAAACTAAATTAAAAGTGTGGGTCGCCTTCACCGCCTCGCTAGGGTGGATAGAATCGTAGGCTGCTGGAGGGAAATGGACGCGGGTCGCAAACACCATCTCACAACGCACACAACTAGCAATTGCTAGTGCAGCACAAAAACAATGACGGTGATGACGAGATGAAATGGGGGTTCTCCTCACATGCATAAACCGTAGAACACACACATAGACATGTAATTTAGCATTAAACTAATTAGGGTTTAAGCAATCCCCAACAAAACATCCAAGTACACCAAGAGAAGTTTGCTACAAGCGAACAAGGGGTAGAATACAACTTATTCACGAAGACTCATCAACGGTTCGTGGTCAGAGTTGAAAGTTGTCAATCCTCTTCCGAGCTCGGGCTTTGACAGTCGTACGGGGTCCAGAAGAGTTCTCACCTTCTTCCACGCTACCCATCTTCTTCGCCAATAGTCTCTGGTCACGTTCTTCACCAGACAACTCTCAGGGTGCAGCGAGAAATCCCACAAAACAAAGCTTGGATGCTTGCGAATGATGGAGGAAGCCGAGAGGAGACTCTAGCTTGAGATTTGCGAAGAAAATGTGGCCAGAGCACCTCGGGATGATGGGCAGTGGTGGAGCGGTGGATTGGTGAAAATGGAGCTCGGGAGCGGCTGAAAATGAAATCCACCTTCACATAGGGCAAATCTTGCGGCTTAAATAGTAACCAGTCAGAAAATAGAGAACGCACGGTCGAACGCACGACCATGCGTTCATCATGCCTTAATAACAGCGCAGAAACACCCAGCCTGGAAGAAGAAGCAGACCGTGTGATTTTGAACACGCACGGGCAAAACAGCCCGCGCTAGAAAAAAACGCACGGTCGGTGACAGAAAACTGAAAACCCAGGCAAACATGGAAGTCGTGCGCTTCCCTTCGCGCACGGTTGATTCCAACTATGCATGAAGAAAACGCATGGGCAATAATTTCATAAAAATTTAGACAAAAAGAGGAGGTCGTTCAATTTGGTCACGCACTGGCAAAACAGCCCGTGCGGGAGCAAATCGCACGGCCCGGGGCAGAGCACCAGAAAACAACATTATAGGCATCGCACGATCGCGCCGATCGTCTGAGAACATAAATGCACGACCGTGCGATTCCTACAGCAAAGAACTGAATCTTTTCTTCCTTCACTCTCTTCATTTTACCTATCTTTTTTGTTATTCAGTTGTGTACCAAGTGTCATGTACATTTTTATTTCTTTCACAAAGAATTATTTTTCGAGCATAATGACATTCATAATTATATTAGTATTGTAAGAAAGAACAACAACACTCAAGCCTTTATCCTACTACAGTGGGGTTGGCAATATGGATCCCATATCTTTTTCAACGTATTGTAAAGCAGGACATTGAAAAAAATAGCAAAGACAATAATGCAGTACCATTAAGAGCAGGAAGGGCTATTAATTGTTCTCCTTCCCTTTCATCCACTCGTAATCCATGCTTTGCAGGAGGAGAAAAATTAGGGTGATGGACACTGGATTTCTGTTGTGAAGTTTTTCGGAGTCCATGAGAATTCTTGGTAGCATCTTTGGACTGACCGGACTGTGGAGTAGGAGCCTGATAACCAATTAGATGACAATGATTTTTCCTGCAAAGAATACATAAGTTTTCACACCGAAGAAATAATTGGTTCCTGATTCATAATTTTCTAGGAGCAATAAGTTCAAGCATCTTTATGAGCCAATTCAAAGTATAAAAACACACGTATATCAGTTAGAATGGAAATGCCAGTTGATTCTTACAAGCTGCCAAATTAATTTTTTACAAGCATGTATGCCTAGTTAATTGTAATGAAAAATGAACTTTCAAATCATTTTAGTCTTCACAATAATAGTATGTTGAAGTTAGTCATTCAATTCCTCAACTGCTATACATCACAACAGAGAAATTATTCCTTCTTCAAATTCGGCATGCATAACTTTCCACCGCTTTTTGCATTAAAACGTTTAATTTTAATGGGTGAAAGTAACACGACTGCAAAATTTTGCAAGACGTAGTTGCTTGGATCTTTCTCAGTCTTTGTTTCAGCAGATGAAGATAAGAATATCACATGGAATGTATGGGTTTGTTTCTGTTGATGCAGGTCAGAATATCACGAGGTCTTCCAAAGTTGCAGAAAAGAAAAGTATCTCCTTTGATCCTTTGATCTCCCACCATGAGATGAAGGATAATAGAAGGGTTCAAGTTTAATGAAGGTTTCCATGGAGACAAGCACACGACGGGAGATTGAGTCATAACATCTATATCCATTCTGAGGGAGTGTTGTCAAATAAAAAATATTTAGTTGTCCGGCCATCAAGTTTTCCATGGTTATGAGGGTGAATGTGAGTGTATACGGTGCATTCAATGTTTTAGATGGTATGCCATATTTGGTGGAATAAATGAAAAGTGAGATTGCAGAATTGTATAAGAGGATTCTTATTTAGGGACATTCATTTAAAAGAAGATGAGGGGAGGGAGGGGGGGATTCTTTTGGACCTGTACTACTGTGGATTTTGACTTCTATTTATTGTCTTTATGTTGGGTTGGCATGGATGATATTTGTGAGAGCCGACAGAATAGGCGTCTTGTAGTATCGGTCAACCCGTGTGTTGACGATACCGCAAGGCGGCTGTTCTGAGCATAAGACAACCTTTGGCCATGTGTTGTGTTCCGGGAGGGGGGTCTTATAAATGGTATCAGCTTACAACAATCTTGCACTAAAGAAGTCATTGAACAATGGTGCCACCCCAGCTCGATTGGTCAGTTTGCAGACAAACTGACAAAACGGAAGCAGTGGTGTGCCCATGTGTAATTAAAACTAAGTATGTCCGGTTGTTATCCTACGATTAGCCAACCTGACCTTGGGTTTGTACCTTTATACGTAGATCCCGGCGCGCACAGAACCAGTAGTGGGCACTCCCGCCCCTTCCGTCCCTACTCAGTTTCAGCAGTCGGAGCTGGGACAGACCATAACAACAATTTTAGATGTGTTTAGATCCCAGCAGGCCCCGGTGCAGCAACAAGCCCCGGGTTTCAATTGGCTGAGTACCTTTCGAGCCCTCTCCCTGCCTGTTTACCATTGGACGGAGTCGGCTGTTCGTACTGAGGAGTGGCTAGATACTGTGAAAGAGTTGATGGCCGGAATCAGATGCTCAACCAGTATGGTTGTCACCTTAGTTGTATCCGTCCTAGAGTCGCATGCAAGAAGGTGGTGGAAGTATGGGCTCCACTTTTCAAGGACGTGTATACACCGACATCAACTGGAATGAATTTTCTGATGCCTTCTTAAAGCATTTCATTCCTTCCACGGCTTGTGATGAGCTCGAAGAAAGGTTTCTGCAATTAAAACAAGGATCCAAGTCAGGGACAGAATATCAACGAGAGTTTCAGCATCTTGCAAGATTTGCTGACTCCTATGATCTGGATGACCGCGGGTACGCAAAACGGTTATACAAAGGCTTGCGAGAACCCCTAAGACAAGCACTATTATTTATAGCGGACGCGAGCTTGGCGGAGATAATTGATATGGCAAAAAGGCTGTAGGCGGATCACTTGGGAGTCTAGGCTAGTAGTAAGAGACCCGCAGAGGTTGTGATGGAAGCAGGTCCCAGCTATAGGAGGAGACAAAATAGTAGAGGTGGAAAAATAAACCAAAGAGGTGGCGGACGTTTCCACTAGAATTTTAGGATGGAACGTCCGGGCACGCAGTTAACACTACCTCTACCCCCGCAGTTCCAACCTCACCAACAACCAGAAGGACCATTCGGGCGAGTCTGTTTTCAGTGTAACCAGCCGGGCCACATCCGACGTTATTGCCCGCAGTTAGGAGGAGATGCTCCCCCGGTTTTTCCACAGGTAGCTCCGCGAGGACGAGGGTAAGGTCGTGGTCGACGACGAGGACCTCGAGGAAGGAATACTGGGCCTGTTAGAGAGCAAATGTTTGCTCTGGACATGACTCAGGAGCGGAATCCTCAGGATGTGATTGCTGGTATGTCTTAATTTGATTAATATATTTATGAGCACTCATCCTTAGCTTGCCTGAGTTGCGTTAGGAATTTAGCATTGAGGTTGTTATAATTTGGTACTTAGGCACCGTGACTGTTAGTGGGAAACCAACCCACACCTTATTCGATACCGGTGCCACTGAGTCGTTTGTTTCGGCGGACTTCGTAAAAGATTTAGATGGTGTGCAATATTTCATCGGTGTCACTCGGAGAGTACGCCTCCCAGGAGGCTCCGAGATGACGTCGCCCGCAAAATGCGACTTGGAAGTATACATTGGAGGAAAACTTTTTGAAACCCCTGTAACGGTGATGAGGATGTCAGAATTCGATATTATTCTAGGCATGGATTTGTTGGATTGGCACCATGCCAGAATTCATTGTGCGGCGAAGAAAATCACCTTGAGGCACGGAGATTCTGAGATAAAATTTCAAAGTATTACACTTATGCCCCGAATGTTGTAATCTTCAATTCATGCCCTTAAGGGCCATATGAAAGGGTAAGAGGTGTATATGATATGTTTTGAATTAAAAGAGATGTCGACAAGTATGAAAAATGTGCTGGTAGTGGGGGATTTTCCCAAAATATTTCCTGAGAAGCTGTCGGGATTATCCCCACATAGAGAAGTGAAATTTCAGATTTAGTACCACGGGTCAAGCCCATCTCTCGAACTCCCTATAAGAAGGCTCCAAATGAACACGCTAAGTTTAGAATTCAGTTGCAGGAGTTGGTGGAATCATGGTTTGTTCGTCCCAGTTCATCACCATGGGGAGCCCCTGTTTTGTTTGTTAAGAAGAAAGATGGATCCCTATGGTTGTGCATAGACTGTCGGGAACTCAGCCGACTGATGGTGCGGAACACCTATCCGTTACCCCGGATCGACGAGTTATTCGATCAGTTGGTATGAGCGCATTGGTTTTCCAAATTGGATCTGCACTCGGGGTATTATCAACTGAGGATTCGAGAGAAAGATATTCAGAAGACAGTGTTGAGCTCGAGATACAGTTTATACGAGTTCACCGTGATGTCGTTTGGGCTCACGAACGCCCCTTCCACGTTCATGAGTTTGATGAACAGGGTGTTTGAGCCATATTTGGAAGTCTTTGTCATCATCTTCATCGATGACATTCTGGTCTACTCGAAGACAGAAAAGGAGCATGCTGAGCACTTGGCCTTAGTTTTGAAGAAACTGAGGGAGCATTCAATGTTTGCTAAGTTCAACAAGTGTGAATTTTGGCTCCGAGAAGTTGCATTCTTGGTCCATGTGATTAGTGGTGTTGGATTAGCAGTAGACCCGACCAAGGTGCGTGCCATCAAGGAATGGTCGTATTTAAAGAAATCGACCGATGTACGAAGCTTTCTTGGACTTGCTGAATATTATCGCAAGTTTGTGAATGGATTTTCGAAGATAGCCCTTCCTCTCACCGCTCTGACAAAGAAAGGTGTATCATATGAGTGGACACCCAAGTGCGAGGCAGCATTTCAAGAACTAAAGGATCAAATTACCTCCGCACCGATCCTAGCTCTTCCATCAGGGAAAAATGATTTCAAATTTACACTGATGTCTCCTATCAAGGGATGAGAGCAGTGTTGATGCAACATGGATATGTGATTGCTTACGCTTCGAGACAGTTGAAGAAACATGAGGTAAATTACCCAGTGCATAATTTGGAGTTGGGGCAGTGATGTTCGCCTTGAAGGTCTGGAGACACTATTTATATGCCGTCCACTGCGAGATCTTTTCGGAACATAAAAATTTGAAGTATGTTCATACTTAGAGGGAGTTGAACTTGAGGCAGCGTCGGTGGTTAGAATTTATGTGTGATTATGAATTTACTTTGAACTACCACCCCGGGAAAGCAAACTTCGTAGTTGATGCATTGAGAAAAACGTTACCAGAGTCGAGCCCCGAGTCTCGGATGATGAGTATGGAATTGGCTCGAGTGCTCGAGTAGATGGAGATCATGTTGGTATGTAAAGATCATTATGAGACGTATACAGAATACCTAGCTGCCATGAACATAATTTGTGACATTCGAGATCGAATTCGGGCTGAGCAAGGGTAGGATGCTGCTTTGGCCCCGATGTTTCAAGCATGGAGAGAGGATCAGTGGAAGGATATATGCTAAAAGAATACCTAATTTATTTCCATGGCAAACTTTACATTCCTGCAGGCGGCGGGATGCGGGAAGATATTTTGAGAGAGGCTCATTGCACCAAGTATTCGGTGCACCCTGAAATTGCCAAAATGTATACTGACTTGAGAAGGACCATGTTTTGGCCAGGGATGAAGAAGGATGTCACGTACTATGTTACACACTATGAGACTTGTCAGATGGTGAAGGTGGAGTGCAAGAGTCCTGGTGGATTGTTATAATCATTGTCTATTCCGGAGTGGAAATTTGAAATATCTCCAAGGATTTTGTTCACGGTCTTCCCCCATCACGATCAGGGAATGACTCAGTTTGGGTGATTGTGGATCGCTTGGCCAAGGACGTCAGGTTTATCTCAATGAGAAAAGAGACGCGTGTAGATGTATTGGTACGTCTCTTTGTGGAACAGTTTGTACAGTACCATGGGGTGTCTAAGACGATAGTCTCAGACCGCAACAGTCGTTTTACCTCCAAGGAATAGAAAAAAGTTCAAGCATATCTGGTTTCTCGCCTTACCTTTAACATGGTCTTCCATCCTCAGACGGATGACCAGTCTGAGAGGACCATTCGAACCATGGAAGACCTGTTGAGATTATGCATATTGGATAAAGGAGAATCATGAGAAAGGCTCTTACCACTGGTGAAATTCTCATACAACAACAGTTATCAAGCCAGCATCGGAATGACACCCCACAAAGCGCTTTATGGGAGGATGTGTAGAACACCTTTATCGTGGGTGCAGGATGAAGACCCGAGGGTGTTGGTAGTAGAGTATATTGATGAAACCGATGTTATGGTTAGATTGATACGAGAACGCATGTTGTAGGCTCAGACTCGACAAGCAAAGTATTATAATGTCAAACATAGGATGATGGAGTTTCAAGTGGGTGACAAGGTGTTCTTGAAGATCCGGCCAATGCACGGAGTGTCACGAGTGCGTGGTAGGAAGAAGCTCAGCCCGAGATATGTAGGGCCCTATGCTATATTGGAAAGGATTGGTCCTTTGGCCTATCGGTTGGAGTTACCACCCGAGCTACAAAATTTGCACGACGTCATTGTTGATGCGCGAGGGAGAAAAACAAGCACCACCAGCTAACGCTTCGAGCACGGGGGAATGGAAGGGAAAAGAGGCGACTGTAAGCAGCTATCTACTAGCGGATGAGAGAAAGAAAGCAGAGCCGTAAACCACGGCAACACCAGACTTCGCCCGTCGCGGCTTAAATGCCTCACTTGCGACGAGATTTCCTTTGATTGCAAATGAGTTGATTACAAGTAGAGGAAAGGAAAAGTGCAGGAGCAGAGCAAGCTAGAGACCGCAAAGCCTCAGATTCGAGCCTGCAGCCTTTAACAAGTAGGCACCAGGGCTCGAGTCAGCGTGCTTTGGGTGCACTACATCCCCCTATTTATAGGTCTGGGGGTCTGCCCAAACGGGCAGGGCTAAAATAACCGGCTGCCCGGGTTGCAGGAGAACCGGGCAGCGGTGACGGGAAACAAAAAAGAAAAGACACGCCAGTCCGCGCAAGAGGGGCGGACTGGGCTCGCGGGCTGGAGCTTCTGTCTGTTGCTGCAAGGCGTGATCATGGATGGAGGGCCGCGACCTGTGCGGACTGATGACTGAGTCCGCCTAAAGAGGAAGTAGGCAATCCAGGTAGCTGATCCCCTGAGGCAGAACGACCTGGGCGTACTGGAACCTGAGTCCGCTACTTAAGCAGCATGTGACCTTGTACCCTTGTACATGTTGCGGACTTTGGGGTTAACACAATCCCCGCACATTTTTATGTTTCTGGAAACTTCGAAAATGTTAGCTTAACCGCCGAGTCCGCAACCCTCATTAATGTTGTCAACGCTATAAATATCGCTGGAAGTTCTGTATTTGTCAAAAGCTGTCATCGCCACGGGTCGCTTCTCACCCCTTGTGGTCTACGCTTTGCAGTCCGCCATGACAAGACTAGGAGCATTCTTCGACAGCCTTACTTCTAAGGATGAGAAGCCCAGGCCGCCAATGAAGACCTAGAAGGTAGTGAAAAGGGCTTGAGCGGTCGTCCACACTACAGGAGAAACTTCCCGAAGGGAAAAGCCATCAGTTGAAGCGGCCCGCCATGTGGATTTGCCTGTTCGCGAGAAGTCTAAGGACGCCGCCGCTTCTCATCCATCAAAAAGGGTGGACAAAGCACTGAATCCGCCTGAGATTACTGAACAGAACCCCGCGGACGCGACAGACATGGATGTGTACCCGTCTGCTTCGGGAACACTCATGTTGCGCATAGACACGGAAAATGAGGTTTCCTCATTAGCTGCCCAGCAGCTCATCGTCGATCTGGATCAAGATAAGCGATCTGCTGGACAAGGAGCTGTGGAAGAGGTGCCTTCACAGGCCTTGGTCGTTGTTAATCCAGAGGCAGTCCGCGAGAGTCTTCCGGACTTAGATCAGGTCGCTAAGGACTTTACAGAGAAAGAAGGCTCCTCCGAAAAGAAGAAAAGGAAGAGGGACAAGTCTTCCGTTGCTGAACGGGTAGAGAAGAAGCTGCGGGCTAGGAAGGAGAAGAATATCTCCGTGCGGACTGGGGCTGCGAGATTGCAGCACAAGCCGCGAGAAAAGGATGTTTCAGAGGCTGGCTTCGTTACACCAGAGGCCCCAATCCCGGGAAGTGATTCCCTTTCAACGGTCAGTTTGTCAATTGATGAAATTCTCAACTCCATAGATACCGACCATCTTGATATCATTAATCAATCCTTGTTGGAGGTATCGCCGAACGGAAGGAAAAGATCGCTGCCCAGAAGGCGAAAGTGGAGGCGGCCTCGAAGAAAATCGCCGCGGACAAGCAAGCAGAGGATCTGCGAGTTGCTACTGAGCGGTTGCGGTCAGGTAAACTACAACCGGCGCCTAAGCACTTTAAGCGTCAGTGGCTTTATAAGTCGCCCTAGAGGAAGTTGAGGCCAATAAAGATAATCACCGAAACTGATGACATAAGTCGTTTCAACGAGCACAGCGGCTGAGAAAAGAGCCAAAGTCCATCGCGAATGGAGAAAGCGACTAAGCGTCTTTGACATGGAGCGGATAAGGCAGCCTGTATTCGATAGTCGACATCCCGCCGCGGCGTTTGCCAAAAGTTTGATTTTTTATCTTTGCACTTTGAGTCCGCCGCAGCCTGGATTTGAATTTTGTTGCAGGACGGAAGTCGCCACCTGGCTCCGTTGAGACTGGCGAGATCGTGCCCACTCCAGATGCAGCTACTTCAGAGCGACCTGGCGCGATCTCCGTTGGTGAGTCCGCTCATGGCGAGCAGTCCGGCCTGGACAATTTGGCAGTGTTAAGAGAGAAAAAAGATTGAAGATGAAATCAAAGAAATTCGAGCTGAGTTAAAGAAGAGGGTAGAGCGAGAGAAAGCTCTGGAGGATCAGGTCGTCAGCATCTCAATGGCGCTGGAGAAGAGTGACAAGGAGAGGAGGCAGCTTGGCGACGATGCCCGCTTCTACAAGGGAAAGTACTTGGCGTTGGTGCGGGAAGGAAAGGGCAAGCGAGCTACCGAAGTCCCGGTGGAAAGACAGTGATTGTCAGATCGCACTGCTCCATCGGAGGCTCCGGCTCCTGCAGAAGGCAATCAGCCCGCCGCGGACGAGGTATCGAGGTCGGCAACCGAGCCCACGGTTCCTCTGAGTCGGGTGGACCGGAAGGCCGCGCACATGCATAGAACTATCAACTCCATGCACCGCCTCATCTACCAGTTGTATGGCGAAGTACTTCAAGTAAGCGATCAAGCGGCGCATCTGTGCGGGGACAGGCAGGAGCGGCCTGCGCGACCTGACCATAGAGATCGCTAAGTCCGCTTCTGCTGCGAACGATTTGATATTTGATGTATAATTTGTCTGCTCGAACAATGCTTTGTTTCAACTGTTATGTGATCTGTGATATTGCATCGTTATTTGAATAATGTTGCGGTCTGCACGACTTCAAATCTTTTTGCAGGATAATGGATTGAATGCGAACTGTGCGGACTGATGTTATGTCCGCTACTTTGATTGGAAATGTGTTTGAGAATTGCTTAGGAAGAGGTAGGAATCACAACGAGCTGGGCGTACTTGATTTTGTGTCCGCGATATTTTATTTTAACTTGAAAGTTGATTGTTGGATTTACTGAGCTTAGGCAGACTGACTGATCAAAGTGTGCGGCCTGGCTGAAAAGTTGTCAGACCCCAATTGCTATAAATATATCTTCATTGTTTCTTCAATGCAGAAAATGCGATCGAAGCAGAAGTCCCTGCGATCTCAGAAGATGGTGTCCGTCCGAACTAATGCTGCGGTTGCTTTCCATGCTGCCGACCACAAAAAGTGCAAGTTGACAGAGGCCGATCTCGAGGCGTTTGTTGAGAAATATATGGCGGACTCGCCCGTACATGTCCGCCTACCAGCAGATCAAGAAAGAATTAACTTCTCCACTGCGAGCCAGATCGCAGTGCCTATTGACCACTTTGACTGCGGGTTCAAGTTCCCTTTGCTGTGGGAAATTGCTGAAATCTTCGAACACTACGACATGGTGCCTGGCCAGCTCGCGCCGAACACCCTGGTCGCCATATATAGTTTCATCTCTTACTTGCAATCATAGAAGATCACATTCTCCTAAAACATTTTCAGGAAAATCTTCTCAATCCGCTCGATAACTCCAACTGGAGGCCGCCCATATAAGGGCGTGATTTACTTCTACTGCCGAGGTATGAAGGTTATGGGTCTGTCAAACAAGATCCATAACTGGACCTCGAGGTATTTAATCTTTGAAGGCGACCTGGGGTTTGTGCACACTCATCCCCAGGAGCGCGCGGACTCCGCCTGCAGAAGTGTAAAGCTTGATGAGGTGGAGGTCGCCCATTGTTGATTTTCTGGCGGGAGCAAAGCTCGACATAGAGCACTACATCCCGCTTTTAACGAGCTTGGACAATGTAGCTCGTCAAGACAGTAAGCTTTGCGACCTGCAGTTGGAGACAGTAAGCCTTTGTTAACTGTTGATGTCATTGCGACCTGCCGAACAATAGCTCGTCAAGACAGTAAGACTTTGTTAACTGTTGATGCGCGAAGGAGAAAAACGAGCACCGCCAGCTAACAGGTTCGAGCACGGGGGAATGGAAGGGAAAAGAGGCGACTGCAAGCAACTATCTACTAGCGGATGAGAGAAAGAAAGCAGAGCCGTGAACCACGACAACACCAGACTTCGCCCTTTGCGGCTTAAATGTCTCTCTTGCGACGGGCTTTCCTTTAATTGCAAATCAGTTGATTACAAGTAGAGGAAAGGAAAAGTGCAGGAGCAGAGCAAGCTGGAGACCGCAAAGCCTGAGATTCGAGTCCGCAGCCTTTAAAAAGTAGGCTCAAGGGCTCGAGTCAGCGTGCTTTGGGTGCACAACATCCCCCTATTTATAGGTCTGGGGGCCTGCCCAAACGGGCAGGGCTAAAATAACCGGCTGCTCGGGTTACAAGAGAACCGGGCAGCGGTGACGAGAAACAAAAAAGAAAAGACACTCCAGTCCGCGCAAGAGGGGCAGACTGGGCTCGCGGGCTGGAGCTTCCGTCTGTTGCTGCAAGGCGCGATCCTGGCTGGAGGGGCGCGACCTATGCAGACTGATGACTGAGTCCGCCTGAAGAGGAAGCAGGCAATCCAGGTAGCTGATCCCCTGAGGCAGAACGACCTGGGCGGACTGGAACTTGAGTCCGCCGCCGGAGAGCTGGATCTTGCTGAACATGCCGAGGCTTGATGATCTGGGCGGACTGGAGAATCGAGTCTGCCGCTTAAGCAGCATGTGACCTTGGAACCTTGTTGTACATGTTGCGGACTTTGGGGTTAACAGTTTTCAATGTGTCGTCGCTTCGTAAAACACTACTATGGCCAGATCAGCATGTCCCCGCCACAGATGGAACAGTGACCACAGATACGTCTATTTGACTAGAGCTAGTGCGGATAGTGGACACCGAGACAAGACGCTTGCGGCGAAAGAGCGTCCCTTTGGTGAAGGTCCAGTGGTCTAATCACAGAAAAGAGGAATATACTTGGGAGCCGGTGGACTTGATGAGGAAGCTCTACTCGGAGCTGTTTCCCCAAGGTACATTTAAAAGCATACTTTACTTTTCATGTTTTACCTTCCTCATAGACTTAGTCTGATTTCGGGGACGAAATCTTTTATTTTTTTTATAGGATTTGTAACGTCCCGATTCACACAAAACACCTCGTGTGCATTTTCAGGTCAGGAGAGTGGACTTGGGCTCGGGGTGTGCTGGTGGAAACTATTGCTCCTGAGCCGGGGGAAGTGGTGACACTACTGCATGGCGGTAGTAGCTACCGCGCGGAGGTAGTCATCATCGAGTATACTCGACGAATACGCAGAGTAGTCAAAGGAGATGTGTGATCGTCGAGTGGACTCAACGATCGTCGAGTACTGCCGCGCGGGGGTAGAGGGATACCGCGCAGCGGTAGTAGTCATGGAGTATATACTACGAATACCCGGAGGAGTCGAGAGCGTTGAGTAGACAAAAGATCGTCGAGTGTTATCGCGCGGCCGTAGCAGGATACAGAGCGGCGGTAGTCGACTGATTTATAGGCGTACGGCTCGGGAAGTTATCGCCTGGCATTAAAGATACTGCGGGCGATAACCCCACTGAATTATTTGTCATGGCGCACAGTAAGGTACCGCGCGGCGGTAGGAAGAGTACCGCGGGGCGATAGCCTACAGATGGCGGCACCTGAGCGGGCAGTTTGGACGATGGCTTGCAGAGGAAGTCGATTTCGAAGTTACCGCGCGGCGGTAACTCCCGGATCGGGAAACCCTAAATCTATTTGGCCGCTTACTTTATATACGGTTGTCGCGCGGTGTCATAATCCTGGGTTAAGGACAGTGTGGCAGGTCTACGGACTCGCCAGTCGTCACACTGACGGGAGTTGACAGATAGACCTTGGGCGGTTGGGATTGGTCCTCGGTGCTCACTCCCGAGGCTCCTTCCGTGTCAAGTGGACGGTTGGGTTTGGTCCTTTGGTGATACGCTCCCAGAGGCTCCTTCCGTGCCACACCGGTAGGCCAGTTTGGGTTGTGTTATTGGTGCACATCTACCTGAGACCGCTCTGAGCAGTAGTACGCATGGGCTCCGTTGTTGTGTTCTTAGCGTTGAGACGTACGAAGGCCTAGGTCAGGTAGTGTGGATACATGCCTAGTAGTGGAGATGTCCGCTCTACTGTCACTGTCTGGCCACGACGGATGATGCCCGAGAGATTAGCTACCTGCTTGAAAAGTGGGAACTAAAAGATTGTGTCGACATAATAATGTGTGTGTGTGCATGGGTGATTCATCATGTTGCTTTCATAACATTGCATTATATTACACAACATGCTTATCATATAAGATTGTATGTGCACTCTTATATGATAAGTTACTTACTGTTAAGTCAATTCTTAACTTATAAATCTGTATGGACATTTTTATAAGTTAAGTTACTTTTCCGTATTAGAAATAGATATGTTGTGGTTGAATGATGTTACACACTTACTTAATTGTTATATAGAATGATGTTATTGCTGTTATACACCACTACTGTTACAACTCATGATATGTAATGATATATCATCTGCTTGTACTTACTCCTTATATATATATATATACACGAGTGCTCGACACGTGGCTCCGCCCATATGGTCAGGCGCGACAATACCCGGCCGGCGACGGCGGGCTTCGCCCTCCCCGGCTCGATGCTCTCGGGCGGCCTTCGGCCGCTTCCAAGAAATGGATGAGGGCGAAACCTGACCGACGACGACGGGTTTTGCGCGGCCCATCAAGGCGGGTTTCGCCCGCAACATATACATATGAGTACTCAAAATGACCGTAAAAAATATACATAAATTTTACAATTTTTATTTTGTAAAACAATATACGTTTTGACCTAAAAATATTAATTTTGACTTTAATAAATTTGATTGATTTAATGTCATCATCTCGAAAATACCACTGATATGTCTAATGACAACCCTACTTGAATAGACCGCTGACATGCCTAATGACAACCTACCATAGTAAGTGTAGGAGCTCTATTAAAAACTTTTTGAATTTAAATGGATTTTCATCATTACTTCTAATTTTTTTGATAGTGTAATTACTTGAATGGACATTGTATTTTAATTTCTTTGAAATAGATTATAATATATGTCAAGTGATTAAAATATAAAAATGAGGGCATAATTGGTATTTTTGAATGTTTCATCAAAAACAACTTCTCCCTAATAATAGTAAAAGATATATATATATATATATATATATATATATATATATATATATATATATATATATATATACATAGTACCGTTGTTCCTTCCGTCCGGTGCCTAAGGGCCGCCGGGGTGAGCGGATGTGATAGCCACTTAATCTTTATGACTAACGGTTGCTACGTCTTCTATTTTAGGAGGAAACCCAGCAGATAGTGCAGTAGCAACAAGTCATACAGGAGGGCATCCAGGCCAGGATAACGGGGCCTGATACGACGATACCTTTGCTGCCGTTGGTGACTGATGTGAGTTTTGAGAGACTCATGTTGTAGCCCTTTTGGGCAATCTTGTGTACTCTGAGCTCAATTGGTAATGAACAGTGGTTTGAAGGGTCCTTATCAAGGAGGTTTGCGAGTTTGAGACCCGGCCTGAGCTCAATTGGTGATGAGGAATGGTTTGAAGGCTCTTTATCAAGGAGTTTGCGGGTTCGAGACCCGGCCTCAACAATGTGCTGCGACCGAGAAACAAGCGCGAAGAGGCTTTGGGGTGATCGGGCGGCAGCCCTGTAACATGCTTGCTAAGAGGCCACTATGGTTGAGTGGAGAGATGTTACAATGAGGTAGGTTATGCTAGACAAAAAAATAGACAAGCCATCTGAGGGAAATTCCAAATTGAGGAATCATGTCGGGGACATAACCACACACGACATAGACCCACACGATGCAGGTCCAACACATAACGACCTACTCCCACACAATACAACCAACTGGATATAATGGTCAACAGACAAAAACCATACCACACCTTAACAATGAATAAAAATTGGGGAGACAAACAACCCACAAAATAATCCTAGAGGCCGTGTATGACTAAAGCAAGAGTCGGGAAAATGTGATACGAGTCGCCTTCATCATAAAAAATCCCCTTCACGTGGAACACATACAAAAAGGCATATAACACAATAGACTAAAATGACTAAGGGAAAAAACGACAAAAACTACCACAAAACTACAACAAAGACGAGAGAACAGTGCCCAGAAAGGGGTGAGGGGACAACAACTGGAAGCGTTAGAAACCCGAGGGCCAGCGGCTGGAGTCATCGGTAATCAGCAAAAAGGTGAGGGCAGTGGCAGATCCGGAGAGCTAGCATAAGAAAATGGAGCGCAGGAGACAACCAAAACAACAGAGGAATCAATGGCAAGAACGACCAAGGATCAACGACTCGAAGTAGAGGGAGCCACATCATCCACTGGAGAGCAGCAACAAATATCTTTTGTGGGGGAAGAAGCTCCATGGACAGCAGGAGAAGAAACTCAACATGATTTGCGACGCAATAATCAAAGAGATCAACTGACGTCGTCGATCATAGGAGGGATGTCTTTGACAGAAGCAGCACAGCAGCACGATGACGGGAGGGTGTTCTTCGACTGAAGCAGAAAAGAAGCACGATGACGAACGGGAAGGAGCGGCAAGTACACCGTCGTCGTAAATCAGAGGCAACTGGGCACTTCGTCGGCGGGATCGTCGAGGGGAGAGGCTGCTCCTGTTGACGAAATCAAAAAAGATCTCCTGTGAGTGGAAGCGTGACCGCACAATGGGATCGAGAGTAGAATGAGAATGAGATATGAGAAAGAGATGGAATCGAGAGAGGAAGCCACCGAGAAATTTAGGTCACCACCATTTAAAGATGCCAAAATTTTAGGGAGTCAATTCCTACTCTGATATCATGTTAAAATAAGAGAAAGAAAATGTTTCGTGCATTATATTCTTCAACAATGGAATAACAAATAGGATTTGCATGGAAACACAAAACTACGGTGCGAGACTAAGGCTCTATTTGTTTGGGCGTTTCGCAACTTCGTTTTGGGCAAACGCCGCCGGAAGGAGGGTAAACAAATGAACCTCTGGCGGCGTTTGCTCCATTTCCACCCGCCCGCCTTGAGAAACGCCCCAAAAAGCTCCGTTTGGAGCAGCCACCTCCCACCTCCGGTTCGAACTCTCCGTTTCCACCCGCCGGATCGATCCGCCACCGCTAAAACAAATGAAGTCTAAATCCCAAAAGCTCCTAAAGACTATTACATGAAATAAAATTAATATAAAACTAATACTTCAACAGTAGAAATACAGGAGATTGATTCATGATCCCTTTCTCAATTTTTGCAAACACACGCCATTAACAAATGTACCGTTTGGATGCCAAATTAGCTAATTCCCTCTGAACGGAATAATGACTAATTCTTTAAGGTGGAATAAACTTAAATTCCAGTTAAACTCTCAGTTTGAATGAAATTACAGCAGACCACTAGTGGACTGTTTTTTTTCTTCTTTTTGTATAACAATTTTTCACATTATAGTAATAAATTAAATAAAAATAAAAAAATTTTAATAAATTTTAGATTTTATGGAAATTTATATAAGATGAAATATATATCTATACATATATACAATGATTTATCGTTGTCCAATAGGTTTGCGCGGTGTAACACCTGAGGCCCTTGAAAACAATATCAGCCGTCCGATCTAAAACATCCGGTGTGCAAATAATTTTTTTCCCAAAACTTTCCTCCCTCAGTTCCCGCAAAATCCCGATGCCCGGTTTCTCCCAACGCACAGCCCGGGGTCCCGGCCGCCGCCGGCCTGCCTGGAGGCCGCCGGCGGGATCGCCGGGGTCCGGCGAACCCGTCAGCGGCTCCGCCGACGGCGGCGGCGTGATTCCCGGCCTCTGCGGCTGTTTTATTAATTTATTTAATTTAATATATTAGAAATATATATATATATATATATTTATTATATATTACTAAGAACATATATATAAATATGTATATATATACGAGCGCCCGACACGGGGCTTCACCAGCCCCCCGGCGGACTTCGCCCTCCCCTGGTTTTTAATATTTTTTTTAAATTAAACAAATTAAAACAAAATGAAGAAAAATAAGAAAATTTAATGAGAAAAAAAAATTTTAATGAGCAACACATGCACTGTGAAGCATCTTGGTTTTTAATAGGGAATTAAGGATGAGTGCAGCATGTTTGAAAGGTAAGCTTAATGGGCGACTTAAGCTGCGGGTAGAATATTGCGGGCTGAAACTTGCAGGCTTTAAGCTTAATGGGCCACTTAAGCTGGCATGTTGAAACATGCGGGCTATTCTAGAATTTGTTTTTATCCTAGTTTTACATAGGTTTAGGATACCCTAGTTGTAGGTTTAGGAGACCTAGTAAAATGTGGAGAAAGGGTACGATTTGATTGAGCTTGATTGGACGGCAGCTGGATTATCAATCCATGATCAGACAGCTATTATAATTTCGAACTCATGAGTTTATACTTTTTTATAATGGTAGATATATATATATAGATACATACATACATAATTTATTTATATATATTATATAAGACAATATACATGTCTTGTCGCTCTTACCGTACGCTCATTTCAAACGTTGGATGCCTTTAAATAAATCAAAGCCACAGGACATCCGGGATCAACGAGAAATCCACAGATCCACGGGAAATCCACGATTTTCCAGCTTTCGACTCTAAACTGTGCCTAAAACAATTCTTATAACCGAACAGAACTCACAATCCCTACACATCCACGCTTCCGCAAAAAAACAACGCAACTCCCTACGAATCTCAGGACGCCCTGGATCCCGCTTGGCAGAGCTTCTACCCACACCCCGAAGCCCCCGCTGTTTCCGCTCCTCTTTCTTCTCCATAACAACATACAAACCACTGTAAGCCCCCGCCGCCGCCTCCCCTTTCACAGAAAACCCTCGCACTTGCATCTCTCTTGCATCCGACGGCCCGGATCTGGCTTCCAAGCGATTTTAGACACCACTCAAAGCCCCCCACGCTGCCCCACCTCGTGCTCTTCTGAAACAAGGTATCCACCACTCGAACCTCTTGCCATTGTTGCTCCTCCAAAAATAATGCCGCTCCATAATACCAGAAGATGATAGAAGCGAGATTTCCGTGAACACCAGACAGAAATCAACTTTTCACCAAGGAGAAAGTTCAACATCAGCGTGTCTTCCCATAATCACAACGGGTATATTAATTATGTTAACTTCCTAAATAATTACTAAATCAACCATTTTTACCTCAGTCGCCCCTCCATTAATCAATAATAGCTCTAGGTCAGAAACAGATAATGAAGATGAAGATAGTGAAGACAATATTGATGCAACCACTAGGTCGTATATTCAGTGTAACACCGCATGAAATTTATAACCAACGCATTTTAATTGCGCTATGAATTATCCTCACCAACAAACTACCCCAATTGTCATGCTAAATTATTCCATTACGAGAAACACAATGTGTTGCAATCGATGAAAAATATCCCTTCCTGCCGAACGCATTTTGAATTGCGCTATGAATTATCCTCACCAACAAACAACCCCAATTGTCACCCTAAATTATTCCATTGCGAGAAACACAATGTGTTGCAATTGAGGAAAAATATCGCTTCCTGAAATCCTAACAGCTACTGAACTTCTCAATCTCTACACTGATCAAAAAGAGGAAGGTGAACATTTCAGGAAAAAATTGCGTGCATACAACCACGTGTCCTTCACTATAATTTGGTGTTACAATGTAAGATATCGTACCCTCATTCCACCAAGGAATTTATAGTTTCCGGGTAAATGGAGTCACATATCATCGAATTGGCAACCTTACCCTTATTGATGGCTCAAGACCATGATTTCATCAATCATTTATTAATGACACCGAACAAGAAACATCAAATCGCTTGCAAGAAAATAATAAGCTGTGTTAGATTTTATGGAGCCTTGGCAGACTCACAGTCTGGTCAGGCGGCCTGACAGTTAGGCGGTATGCCGAATTAATCCAGACGGTCTGGAGGTTTGGTGGACTAACAGCAGTACAAACGGACTAGCCGAATAGTCTTGGCGGTCTGGTTCCTGCAGTATTGCGGACTATCTCTGGCGGTCTGGTCAGGAGACTAACAAGTTGTGGTGGTCTGGTTCGTATCTCGCTGGAGCGGACATGGCGAACAGGGTTGTAGTCGCGGCAGATAGAGGCAGTTGAAGCTGTGGTTTGGAGAGTAGCTGAAGCTGCGGGTACCGGCAGTTGTTGCGGCTTGGAGATCAAGCGAGCTGGTCTTGAGTCCTGCGGATACCATAATGAAGCGAGTTGGTCAGAGGACGCGGACTGCTACTGGATTCCGACGGATACCTGTATGAAGAGAACTGATGTTCTTGATCAGAGGCCGCAGACTGCTACTGGAGTACGGCGGATACATGTATGAAGCGGACTACTGTTCTCGATTAGAGGCCGCAGACTGCTACTGGAGTCCGACGGATACCTATATGAAGCAGACTTCTTCTGTGTTCGGCGGATACTAGTTGGGGCGGTCAGAGCCTAACCATTTGATTGTTTTGCGGTCAAAAATTTTTATCCGCCCTGTAAGCGGGTTGTCGTTTAGTCCCACATTGGCTGTTGTATTTTTTTTTCTTCTTTCCTTTTTCCCCCTATAAATAGGGGGTCATACTAATGTAAATTAACTTTTTATGCAATGCAAAACTTGTTATTTAGATTTTTTTCACATGATATCAGAAGACACTCGGTCCTTGCTGTTTCCGATTTTCTAACCGCCTGGTTTGCACGTGTTATTTGCGGCTTCCGGTTTTCTAATCGCGCCCCTTCTTCTGTCCGCTCGAACTTCTTTTTCTACCTGCCCGAGCTTTCTTTTATCCTATCCGCGCGGTTTCTTTTTCTAGCCGCCTTCCTCATGGCAGATACTGAGTATTCTTTTACAACCTTATCCGCATCCTCTACTCAAACCCGCTATCTGTTTCTTCTCCGTTTGGGAATCTTTGCACTGCTTCTAAGTTGGTTGGTCAAAATTATCCAGATTGGAGTGTCTTGTTTGAGTTATTGCTTAGGTCTCAACGCAAACGCAATCATCTCACTGATAATCCTCCAGCTCGTGACACTACTGTTTTTGATGACTGGGATGCCAGTGATGTTTTAGTTAGGACGTGGCTTGCAAATAATCTCTCTGATGAGTGTCTACCTGTTATTCGGCATGATGAGACTATTAAGGCTGCTTGAAATCATCTTGCGGCTTTATATTCCTGAGTTGCTCAGACCTCCCGCATTTATACGTCATATGCTGATCTGTTTGCCCGACCTACTTTGAATCCTGCTGCTGCATATCAAGAGGTGCAAGAGTTTGGCGCTGAAATTCTTCAACATCGTATGTTCTTTGCTGATCTAGCTAAGCAGCACAAACACTTTAAAGAGCTTCTAGTTGTGTGTTACCTTTTTCGTCTTCTGGAATCTTATGACATGATACAGCAACAAATTCTTGATGAAACTGATTCACCCACTCTTGATGCTACTGCTGTCTGTATTGCAGCAGTTACCACTCTTCTTCAGTTACCACTCTTCTTCAGTTACCACTCTGCTTACCTCACCATCCTCTAATGACATGTTTGTTCATCCAGCTCGCTTTGGTAATTTTAGTGGTCGTGGAGGTCATACTAGTGGGCGTGGAACGTCTCGTCATGTCTGCTCTCAATGTGCCAAGACAGACCATCTTGTTGACCTTTATTGGGCTAAGTATACTCATCTTTGCCCGTCTGCAGGCAAAAACACTAAGAAGTCCACGTCTCTTACCTCCGCCTCTTCTACGTGTGTTAATGTTGTCACTCAGGGTATGTGGCTGATTGATTCCGGCGCTACTAATCACTTGACCAGAAATTCTGGTTTGTTCTCTTGCTTGAACAAACATAACCGGTCCCCTCCTGTTTTTGTTGTGAATGGTACTCTGTCTCCTGTCTGCGGGACTGATACAGTCTGTGTTACTCCAACTTTGCAGCTTGAGGACACGATCTACGTCCCTCTTTTTCGTGCAATTTAATATTTGTTCATGTTCTTTGTAAACAATTGAACTACACGGTTACCTTTACTTCTACTACTTATTCTTTTCAGCATCCGCACTCTAAGGAGAAGATTGCTACTGGGACTGAAATCAACGAGCTCTTCTTCCTCGACAATGTCACAGCTTTCTCTGCTTCTCTTCTACAGTGACATCTTCGCATTGGTCATCCTCCGTCCAGTCTCATCTATCAACTCCTGCTAGATTTACCCAGGGAGGACTCCTCCCCCAACTGTGAGACCTGCCAACTTGGCAAGCATCATCGTTCTTCCTTTCCCGCAAGACAAGGACGTAGCTCTTCTCGTCCGTTTGAACATGTTCATTCCAATATTTGGGGTCTTGTCCCTGTTCGGACAGTTGGTAGAGGAAGTTTATATTTTTTTACATTTGTTGATGAATTTTCTCGTCCGTTTGAACTTGTTCATTCCAATATTTGGATCCCACTTGACGGCGATTATATTTTTTATACATTTGTTCGTACAATTTTATAATACGATGAAAACTCAGTTTGATGTTTCTCTTAAAATTCTTCGTACTGATAATTCTCGAGAATATCTTTGTTGGAACCGAGATTCGGTTCCACCTACAGTTCGGACCTAGGGGTGCAGCTCACACCTACTTCTCTCAAGCCGCCCCTTGGTGAGAGACCTGAATTTGGGGAACAACCCTTGGCTCTACCGTGGCGGTCTCACCTCACACCCGGAAGACCTTTGAGATCTCCCCCTCCCTAACCAATGCCGAGCTAGGTGCCTTGGAGGATGACGGAAAGAAGAGGATGAGGAGTGATGAAAAACTGTATCTCCTCTCCAAGGCACCCCAAGGGTCTATTTATAGGTTTTTGTGGATGGCCTGCCAATAGCGTAATCTCGCTGCTTTGAAAATACTGAAATACCCCGGGGCTGGTCTGCCAACAGCCAAACTCCGCTGTTCTGAACAGCTATTCGCAGCACACCAGGGGCAAAATAGCAGACCCTCATGCCGGGCGAGCTGCTCAAGCCGGGCCAGACCCTCAAGCTGGGCGAGAACCCTCAAGCCGGGGGAGAACCCTCAAGCCGGGCGAGAACCCTCCAGCCGGGCAGGAACCCTCCAGCCGGGCGAGAACCCTCATGTCGGGCGAGAACCCTCAAACCGGGCTAGAACCCTCAAGCCGGGGGAGAACCCTCAAGCCGAGCGAGAACCCTCAAGCCGGGGGAGACCCTCAAGGGGCCGGGGCGGGTGCCGGCTTCCCGCCACACCCGCCCCCTGAAGGGTACACCAAGCACTAGCAAGGTAGGCAAATTTTTCTTCCTTATACTAGTATTTATGCAGATCAAGAATAAATTGGCCCCCAGGAGTGCAAAACTCTCAAAAAGCTTAAAAAAGTATGGCAAGTCTTACGCCCTCTTTGGGGACCCCGCTTCGCGAATACGGGGTTGTACACAATCCCCGCTCTTTTTGAGCGAGTTCCACGCTCGGAAAGAAACATCCAACCCAACGTATTCGCTGAGCGTAGCACTCTTGGAGCCGAAAATACCTGCCCTCTCTGAGGGGTCAACCTGCCATGCCAACTAACGGGAGCCTGGGTGGCGAGATCCCCTCCGGGGGTGGAACTTACTCTCCACCGAGGAACATTCGACTCATCCAGCTAGTGGGAGCCTGAATGAGGAGATCCTCTCGGGGTTGGAACCTTCTGGCCACCGAGGCACATTCGATCCATCCAACTAGTCGGAGCCTAGATGAGGAGATCCTTTGGGACAAGAGCTTCCTACCGAGGCACATTCGACCCATCCAGCTAGTGGGAGCCTGGATGAGGAGATCCTCTCGGGTTTGAAACCTTCTCGCCACCGAGGCACATTCGACTCATCCAGCTAGTGGGAGCCTGGATGAGGAGATCCTCTCGGGACAAGAGCTTACTACCGAGGCACATTCGACCCATCCAGCTAGTGGGAGCCTGAATGAGGAGATCCTCTCGGGGTTGGAACCTTCTCTTCGCTGAGGTACATTCGACCCATCCAGCTAGTGGGAGCCTGGATAAGGAGATCCTCTCGGGGGTGGGGCTAGACATGTCATTCGAATCATACTAAATTCAACATCCTCAAACGGGGAAAATTTTAAGATACATGACCTCCTGACTCTTCCGGTCAGGGGTAGACTCATTACAAAAATGACATGAAAGGTAAAAAGTACTCACCAAAGCAAGGCTTCTTCAAGCTGCTTGTGCATGATGGTCGTCATTCGCCTCCTTCTCTGATACCTCTATCCTTCCCAAGCTCTCCATGATCTTCTTCATCTCCTCTGCCCTGACTAACCAGGAGATGGTGTTGACGGTCGTGACGTAGCACTGTCTTGCCATCCTGGGGTCTCCTCTGACCCTGACTTGGATCCCTCCAGTGTTAAACTTGAGGCACTGGTGGAAATACAACGACACACAACGGAAGGCGCTGATGAGGGGTCTTCTGAAGATGGCATTGTAACTGCTCAGAGCATCAACAATAATGAACCGGCAGTTCCATGAGGTCCCCCCACCCCAACTTCACCTGGAGTCTGACTCCACCTTCTACCTCCTTCCTTTCTCATGAAAATCCAAACAGGGGTCCGTCTGAGGCCAATACCCTCATTGGTTCTACCTTCATCCCGTCAAACGCCTTCTTGAAAATGACGTTGACGGAGCTCCCGTTGTCAACCAAGATCCGGGAGACGGTGTAGCCTTCGATGACTGCCTGGATGACCAGCGCATCGCAGAACGGATCCTCATGATCCGGCATGTCCTTCATTAAGAAGGTGATCCTCTCCTCTGGGGGTAGGGACTGGGATGTCAAAGCAAAGCTCCGACGGTACATGACATGGAGGCTTGCCTTCCAAGTGGCCTCAATCCTCACTCCACCGTGGATCACTCTTATACCTCCCCGCGTTCCTACATCGACCGGTCCTCACATACGTCATCCCCCCCCTCTCTGGGTAGAACTTCTTCAATCCGCACTAGCGGATGCTGCTGGGCTGGGTCTCTCGCCTCTCTCACTTCCAGGAATTCGGGGCAGGTATCTATGGAGTGACCCTCTACCTGGTGGAAGTCACAGTACGACAACACTCTTCCTTCCTTTCTTCGACGGGCTGGGTGATTTCTCTCATTACCTCTTCCACTTCTTCCTATCTTCATGGCTTGCTGTGGTGGGGGTAGGAGCTGCCTAGGGGCTTGTCTCTAGAAGTTGAACCTCCCTTGGCATCCATGAAAGTTCCCCCCACCCTGGACGGGACCTCTTCCTGGACCCTGAACGGGCCCTCCCTGCTGTCTCCAACCTGGCTCCTGACCTTCCTAAGGTCCCTAGAACCCCTGAGCTCTCTGTTTTTCTCTCCTTTTTCCCTCCTGATGTCTCAAGCCACCTTGCTCCTTTGACTCTGCCTCTGTTAACCTTGCCAACTTCTTGACAAACGTCGTGTTGATCGCCTCAGTTGCTATCTCCTCTGCCGCTCTTTCCATCAGCTCCTCAAAGGATAGGGGGGCCTTTCGGGTCAGACTCATCTTGAAGAACCCTTCATGCAACCCTACCGTAAACGTCATTTGGAGGGCATACCCCGGCATCTCCTGGATGTCCAGGATCTCTTCTTGGAACCTGTCCACATATTGGGCCAACGACTCCTCCGCCCTCTGACTTATCGGGAAAATGGACTCGGGACTATTTTTCCTCTTTTTTGAAGTGGACAAGCGAAGCTGAAAGCTCCGGCTCAAGTCTTCGAACCTGTAGATCGATCTCGCTGGGAGTTGATGGAACCAATCCCTTGCCTTGTCTTTCAACGTGATCGCGAAGAGGCGACACTTGAATGCATCCGTCATCGGCCTGATAGAGACCGCATCTTCGAACCACTGCAGGTGCTGAACGGGGTCATCCTTCCCGGTATAGTAAGTCATGTCAGGTTCTCTGAACCGCTCGGGAACGGGAGCTGAGACAATCAGCTCGCTGAAGGGTGACCCCCTACTTGGTTGTCTCGCATGCTCCACTCCCGCGACCTGCTCTCCTGAGAGGCTAGCACTCGCCGAGCTGGGGAATAACTCCCGGCCGGTAAGGTCTCGCTCGACCCCCTCTCCCATCCTTTCCTTCCCGAGCCGTCTTTCTGGTGCACTTTCTTCTACCCCTCCTGGGGTCATCTCGCCTAAACCCCTGGAAGCTAGTTCGCTGAGACCCCTGGAGGCTGTCTCGCAAAGACCCCTGGGAACTAGATCCTGGGGGGTGGGAGTTGGGCAGTCACCCCGATGGGCAAATACTTCGCAGCATCTCCCTGATGTCTTGGATGGACGCCATGAACTCTTCCCTCCCTACAAAGGGTGTTGGGTTGGGGAGCTGGTTGGAGTCATCACCACCTCCATTATCTCCCGCCATGGAACCTGCTTGGAAACTTATGTATGAGCCGCGGTCCACACTCACCGCAACAAAAAGTTGGAACCAAAATTCAGTTCAACTTAGAGTTCGGACTTAGGGGTGCAGCTAACACCTACTTCTCTCAAGCCGTCCCTTGGTGAGAGACCTGAATTTGGGGAACGACCCTTGGCTCTAGCGTGGAGTTCCTACCTCACACCCGAAAGACCTTTGAGATCTCCCTCTCCCTAGCCAATGCCGTGTTAGGTGTCTTGGAGGATGAAGGAAAGAAGAGGATGAGGAGTGATGAAAAACTGAATCTCCTCTCCAAGGCACCTCAAGGGTCTATTTATAGGTTTTTGGGGATGGCCTGCCAATAGCGTAATCTGGCTGCTCTGAAATTACTAAAATACCCCAGGGCTAGTCTGCCAACAGCCAAACTCCGATGTTCTGAACAGCTATTCGCAACCCATCAGGGGAAAAATAGCAGACCCTCAAGACGGGCGAGCTGCTCAAGCCGGGCAAGACCCTCAAGCCGGGCGAGAACCCTCAAATAGGGGGAGAACCCTCCAGCAGGGCGAGAACCCTCCAGGCGGGCGAGAACCCTCAAGGAGGGCGAGAACCCTCAAGCCGGGCGAGAACCCTCAAACTGGGCTAGAACCCTCAAGCCGGGCGAGACCCTCAAGGGACCGGGGCAGGTGCCGGCTTCCCGCCGCACCCGACCCCTGAAGGGTACACCAAGCACTAGCAAGTTAGGCAAATTTTTCCTCCCCTAGTAGTATATAATGCAGATCAAGAATAAATTGGCCGCCAGGAGTGCAAAACTCCCAAAAAGCTTAAAAAATTGTAGCAAGTCTTACGCCCTTTTTGGGGACCCCGCTCCACGAATACGGGGTTGTACAATCTTAGTCACCAGTTTTCCAATTTTTGTATGCATCGCGGCATAGTTCATCAAACGAGTTGTCCTTATTGAGATTATCGTCGTTTTATGTTATTTGGTTTTTAAATAGCCTGTATAGGTTATATTGTATTTTTCCAGTTAGGGATATATATATATATATATGTTTGATCTCCTAATTGGAGAATTTAGGCTTTCATTTTACATCATGATATCAGAGGACGCCTAGGTTTTTAGTCGTTATATATATATATGTTTGATCTCCTAATTGGAGAATTTAGGTTTTCATTTTACATCATGATATCAGAGGACGCCTAGGTTTTTAGTCGTTCCCGCTCCAGCTGCCGCTCCCGCTGTCGTTGCCGCTCCAGCTGCCGCCCGATCCCGCTGCCGCCCGCTGCCGCTCTAGCGCGAACCCGCTGCCGCCGATTGTTCCGGAAAGCCCTGTTGCCGCAGATTTCGCCTGATCCTGTTGTTGCTGATCTCTCCCGATTCCGCATCCGCTGCCGCCCGTTCCTGCTCTCACTTGTCCCGCTGCCGCCGCCTACTCTTGCTGCCGCCGGAGCTTCCGCTCCCTCTAGTCCTTTCCATGGAGCATGTATGATTCTTCCAGCGAGTTCTTTATGCTGGTGAGAAGGGTTTGTGTGTGAGACCCTCGTTCTCTTTATTCTCTCGATCCTCGATCTCCGTTGCGGGAGGGATCTTGTTGATTTTTGTTCCATGGATTCCAAAGACTCCTATGGATCCTCCACGGGACGAATTACTAGCATTCTCCTCGATGAGAAAAATTGTTTTTCATGGGCCACATCGATGAAAGTGATCCTTGCTGGCCGTAATAAGCTTTCATGGCTAACCGGTGGCCCCTCTATGCCTCAATCGATTGACACAAATGAGAAAAAGGAGTTTGTCAAGTGGTCGACGGAAAAGTACATGGTTCTTGGATGGATTCAGTGCTCGATGGAGTCTCGCATCTTTAGTCAGTTCATGCGCTTTGAGGACATCTCTGAGCTTTGGTCCACTCTCCAGCGCACCTTCGGGCACATGCGTGTTGATGCCTAGATTTTCGACATCTTTCAGAATATTACCTCTGCTACTCAGGGAGAGCGTTCCGTTCAGCAGTACTTCACTTACCTTCAGGATCGTTTCCTTGAGCTTAACGATCTTGAGCATCTTAGTGCCCGGGAGTCTCTTGTCGATATTGTTCTTATTCATAAACAGTGACAGCGGCGAGAGACATACCAGTTCTTGATGGGGCTTCACCTCGAATACGAGTCTACCTGTGCTCAGATTGTGGGAATGTCACCTTTGTCAGATCTTCTTGAGGCCTACTCCATTATTGCGGAGCATGAGAGACGTATGCAGCGACACCCTGGTCTTTCTGCCACACGTGCAACCTCCTCTCTGCCTACTGAGCAGATGACCATTGTTGCTTGTTACGGACCTCCCACTCCCAGCACTCGTGGACAATCAAGACAATCAAGGTTCCTCTACCCAGTCTGGCGGTCGTGGACATTCTGGTGGACGTGGCTCTACGGGTCCTCCTGGCCCTTGCTCTCATTGTGGTCATCTGTATCATGACTACAGTTGCTGCTATCATCTATACCCACAACTACGGGGCTTTGAGCGTACTGCTTCTGTTACTGTACCCAGGCACACTGTTGCATCAGCTGAGTCTTCTGAATCCGTCGAGCGCACTTTGGGTGTCAACTCCTCTGCTTCTGTCACATGATGGCCCAGTTTCAACAGTTCCAGCAGTCTCAGCCTTCCACTACTGCCTTTGCTTCCACTGTCTCTTCTTCCTCAGGTACTCTGTTTGCTTGCTCCGCGACCACAGTTGACCAGGATTCGTCACCATGGGTGATTGATTCTGGTGCAACCGACCACATAACTGGTACGTCTTCCCGCCTGCTTCAAGTTGTCCCCTGCTCTTCCCGGGACGTGCGCCTCACTGATGGCTCGGTTACCTCTGTCCTCAGCATGGCACCGTCCCGCTCTCGTCTTCTTTATCTCTTGACTCTATTCTTCTTGTACCTCGATTGGCCCTCAACATATTATCTGTTAGTATTATTACTGGCTCTTTGAACTGCTCAGTAACTTTCTTCTCTGATCGTTGTGTTTTTCAGGACCTGAGATCTGGGAGGACTATTGGTACGGGATATGAGAGAAGTGGGATGTACTACCTGGAGCTACCTTCTCCCACAGCTGCTACCACCACCACTGACACCTGCCTTCCTACCTCTTCCGCTGCTTACCCTGTTATGTCGTCGAGTTTGCTTTGGGACGCACGTCTCAGCTATGCTAGTACTCAGCGGATGTTGTCTGTTTGTACTGATGTGTCTTTTGTTTTTCCTTTTCGCAGTGATGTATGTGAGCAATCAAAATAAATACGCAACACGTATGTTGCTTCTGTTAGTCGTGCTACTTCTTGTTTTTAGTTGGTGCATTCTGTTGTGTGTGTCCCTGCCCCTGTAGTGTCATTTAATGGATTCTTGTACTTCGTAACTTTTATTGATGACTACTCTTGTTGCTTATGGGTTTATCTTCTAAAAAATAAATCTGAGATCTTTTCTATCTACTCTTATTTTTTAGGTATGATACGGACCCCGCATGGTACTTCTGTTCATATCCTCCACTCTGACAATGGAGGTGAGTATATTTCTCGTCCTTTTGATCACTTTCTCCGCAATGAGGGCACTCTACACCAATTTTCGTGTCCAGGTACCCCCGAGCAGAATGGGGTGGTCGAACGCAAAAATCGCCACCTCTTAGACTTTGTTCGTTGCCTTCTTCCGAGAATGAATATCCATAAGTCTTATTGGAGTGTTGCTCTCATACAATAGCTTTCCTTATTAATAGGACTCCTCATTTTCTTGGTGACATTACCCCCTTAAGTCTCATCCATCCTCCAGTCTCTGCCTTCCCGATCCCTCCCCGCGTCTTTGGTTATGTGCTTTGTCCAGGATCGATGTCCTTCTCGGGCCAACCTCGACGACAAGGTCATTCGCTGCATCTTCCTCGGCTACTCGACTACCACAAAGGGTTATCACTGTTATGACCCCCAATTGCATTGTATCATTTATTTTATGGATGTTACATTCCATGAGGAGGTTCCTTTTTATCCCGCACATTTGACCCCCCTGCGCTTCCTACTGTTGTGCAACCTCTCCCGGTCTTTTCCTCACCACCAGCCGCTGCCCCCCTGCTGCTCCTCCTGTCCTACTGACATACTCTCGCCGCCAGCCGCCCCCTTCACCTGCTTCACTCACTTCTCCGCCAGTCCCAAATCAGCAGCCTCTTTCGGACGCAGGTAACTCTCTTGAGCCTCTCTCCTCTACTTCTTCTGTTGACTTACTTATTTCCCTCTGCAAGAGTAGACGTACTTGTGTTCGTTCCTCTGTTACTGAGCATCCACTGGCTAGTGTTGTTTCCTATCAGAGTTTCTCACCTCTTACTAGGCTTTTGCGGCTACTGCTGATTCTGTTCGCCTGCCTGCTTCGACCGCTGAGGCTCTTCGTGACCCGCGGTGGGTTCGGGCATTGGAGGAAGAGATGTCTGCTCTCCGTCGTACTGGGACATGGTCTTTGATTCCTCTTCCTCCTGGGAAACGTACAGTTGGGTGTAAATGGGTCTATACAGTGAAATACTTTGTTGATGGTATCATTGATCGGTACAAGGCTCGTTTGGTGTCCAAGGGATTTACTCAAACTCCGGTCGAGTTTGGTGTCACCTTTGCTCTTGTGGCTAAGTTGACCAGTGTTCGTCTTTTGCTCTCGCTTGCGGCTTCTCGCGTGTGGCCGCTCTCCCAGTTCAACGTCAAAAATGCTTTCCTGCATGTTCATTTACAGGAGGAAGTCTATACGGCTCCTGTAACGTCCCGAATCGCACTAGTCCCCCATGCGTGTCTTTTGAGTCAGGAGAGCTGACTGGGGTTCAGGGGAGTGCTAACAACTGGGCAGCACTTGTGGGGAGTGCAGAAATCAGTGCAGACAAGGACACGGGTAGAGACACGGGCGTGTCCCTACCCGTGTGTGTGAGCCCGTCTCTCGAGTCAAGGACTCGAGTGTGTCCAGAGAAGGACACGGGTAGTGACACGGGCGTGTCACAACCCGTGTGAATGTGACACGGGTAGGGCACGGGCGTGTCCCTACCCGTGTGATTGCGTGTGCGTCGAGTTGACTCGACACAGCGTGGCGAGATCGTCGAACTGCGTGTCGAGATCGACGAGTTATATGACACGGGTAGAGACACGGGTGTGTCCCTACCCGTTTGTCATTGTGTCGCGTTGACCTCGACGAGGCGTATCAAGATCGACGAACTGCGTGTCGACATCGACGAATCATATGACACGTGCAGCGACACGGGCGTGTCCCTACCCGTGTGGCATTATGTCGAGCTGAACTCGACGAGATGTGTCGAAATCGACGAATTATATGACACGGGCAGAGACACGGGTGTGTCCCTACCCGTGTGTCAGTGTGTCGAGTTAAGCTCGACATAGCGTGTCGAGATCGGCGATCGTGGTGTCGAGATCGACGAATTTCCTCCGTTCGACGATTGTGGGTGAGTTCGACGGATCCTAGAGTAGTTGATAGGGGTCACGCCCGGTGTCACGGGCGTGACCATGGGCGTGACCGGGGAGTGTTCTCCGGTCAACGATTTTGGTTGAGTTCGACGAATCCTCGAGTAGTTGATAGGGGTCACGCCCGGTATCACGGGCGTGACCATGGGCGTGACCGGGGCGTGTTCTCTGGTCGACAATTTTGGTTGAGTTCGACGAATCCTCGACTAGTTGATAGGGGTCACGCCCGGTGTCTCGGGCGTGACCATGGGCGTGACCGGGGCGTGTTCTCCGGTCGACGATTTTGGTTGAGTTTGACGAATCCTCGAGTGGTTGATACGGGTCACGCCCGGTGTCACGGGCGTGACCATGGGCGTGACCGGGGGCGTGTTCTCCGGTCGACAATTTTGGTTGAGTTCGACGAATCCTCGAGTAGTTGATAGGGGTCACGCCCGGTGTCACGGGCGTGACCATGGGCGTGACCGGGGCGTGTTCTCCGGTCGACGATTTTGGTTGGGTTTGACGATCGAAGTGCTGAGATCGACGAATTCCCCCGGTGCTACGACTTGCGCTCGACGATCGTCGAGTGTCAAGTAAAGGGGGTAACACGGGCGTGTCACGGGCGTCACGGGATGGGACACGGGCGTGTCCCCACCCGTGTCGAATATTGAATCGACATTGTAATCGTCTGTAACGCTTCACCCGAGCAGGACACGGGTAAGGACACGGGCGTGTCCCTACCCGTGTCAGTGAATTGAATTGACGTTGTAACCGCCGGTAACGCTCCGCTCTTGTTATATATATGGACTGTGGAAACCCTAGCCGTTTTCACTCTTCATTCCGGCCCTATTTTCTGAGAGAGACTCCTGTTGAGAGAGGAGGTTGCGGGAGCAAGTTCTAGAGGAGGAGATCCGCCGCCGCCGAAAAGGAGAAGATGCCGCCAAGGAGAATTACGAGATCCATGGCTGGAAATGGAGGAACCGCTGGAATCGAGGTGAGCTTCCTACCCTCTCCCTTTGTGCTAGATCTGTAGATATCTAGGCAAAACGTCGACTCAAAAGAGTCTAGGCATGTGAGAAGATGTTTTCTCTAGGGTGAGGCCAATCCAGGGCTTGTGCTCTTGGTTAGTGGTGTCTTCAACCTCTCCGATCTTCTATGTGGAGATGGGGGATGGTTTCGTGAAGAGCAAAGGCCTCATGAGGGTGAATAAGGGTGGAGGAATTTCTGGAGGTAATCCGAGAGGATCGACTTGAGGAGGAAGATGAACCGATGTCGTTCATTCCGCCTCAAGATGCGTGTTGAATCTGTATTCTGCGCGCAGCGATCTTCTAAGCCATTTTCATGAGGGATATGGCCAGATCTGGGCTTTCGACTAAACACGAAAGTTGAAGCCCTTGAAAATACCTTTCCAACGAGTGGCTGCACGACTTCAGGCGACGTCTGTAGACACGGGAAAGTCTGAACGAAAATGGTGTTCAATAAATCCTGCATGCAGAAATTGTGTTCTGTACGCAGCGTACCTCAAGGCTGGTTTCTAATAGGATACAGTCAAATCTGGCTTGAGGTCTGAATACGAAAGTTGTAGCCCATAGAAAGACCTTTCCATCGAGGGGTTACACGTCTTCACCGGATTCCTGTAACTTCGGGAATCACCGGTCGAAGTTGCTGCCCAGATTTACTCTGCACCTAAATTCCGTGCTTATATAATATGGATTTGGATTCGGTGGAATTAATATTGCAAGTTACTTGACTTGGATGAACTCTTTTATGATTAATCATTTTAGTTGCATGATTGATGGAGTTTATTAATCAGATTTCATATAATCCAATTGTGAATCAAGCTTACTTAAACGAATTGACTTGATAGAAATTGATAGATGGTTATTTATGCGCTTCATGTTTATAATATGTTGTTATCCTTTGGAAAGATTGATGAATCTTTATATGCGCATCATGTTTATAATATATTTGTACTTTTGGAAAGATTGATAGATCTTTATATGCGCATCATGTTTATATTATGTTGTCATCATTTGGAAAGTCATGTAGAAGAATAAATTATGGTCATGAGTATGTTTGATTAATGGAATGAGTTTAGTAGTCCAATACATAGAGCGTCGTCTCCCTACGGGTAGTATTGTGAGAGGATGTGAGTGCGGTGTTGATCATCACTTGTTTGGTTTGTGTTGAGATAAGATATGGATAGATGGTTGGGCTGTGTCCTCGTGCTTACTTCCGAGGCCCTTCCATGTTACGGCGAGGAGGCATTTGCATGCGGTGTGAGTCGACACGCGGTGTCGTAATCCTGGGTTAAGGATAGTGTGGCAGGTCTACGGGCTCGCCGATCGTCACACCGACGGGAGTTGACAGTTAAACTTTGGGCGGTTGGGCTGTGTCCTCGGTGTTCACGTCCCGGGGCCCCTTCCGTGCCAAATGAACGGTTGGGTTGTGTCCTCGTGCTTACTTACGAGGCCCCTTCCAGGTCACATAAGGCCAGTTCGGGCTGTGTTCTTGGTGCACATCTACCCAAGACCCCGTTGGGCCATAGTACGCATGTGCTCCGCTGTTGTGTTCTTAGCGTTGAGGCGTTCGGAGGCCTAGGTGAAGTAGTGTGGATACCCGCCTAGTAGTAGAAGTGCTCGTTCTACTATCACCGTCTGGCCACAGCGGCTGATGCCTGAGAGGTTAGCTACCTGCTCAAAAAGTGGGAACTACAGTGTGTGTCGACATGGCAATTGCATGTGTGATCATGGGTGAGTCATTGCATAGCATACATAACATTTCATAACATTACACAACAAGATCCTCATCGTATAAGTTTGTATAGGCACTCTAATACGATGAGTTACCTTTATGTAACCAGATTCTTAACTTATAAGCTTGTATGGGCATTCTTATAAGATAAGCTACTTTCTTGCTGTTACTTAAACTTGTTAGTTTGCTATAGCTCTTAAATATCTGCTAGATTATGATACTGTTACTCTTCACTATTGCCACCTGCTTGTACTTCTTTACTTGCATATATACATTACTCTTGTTCCTTCTCTCCGCCCGGTGTCGAGGAGTCGCTGGGGGAGCGGATGTGAAGTCTCTTAGTCGTTTCGACTAACGGTTGCTACGTCTTCCTTTTTAGGAGGTCACGCCACAGGTAGAGCAGCCGCAGACTACACAGCAGGACAGCCAGGCCAGGACGACAGGGCTTGAAGTGACAGTGTCGTCGATACCGTCGGTCACAGATGTGAGTATTAAGAGGTTTTGATGTAGCCCCTTTTTAGGCAATTTCTATAGCTGTACTATGATATGTAGAAGCATGTTTTAGCTTCTCTCTTTTGTGCTACTGATTTGGACATTATTACTTAGTGTGGATTTGACTTCTTTTGCTTATATTTTGGTTGGGTTGGCATGTGATATTGATATTGGTTGTATCCGGCGGAATAGGCGACTTGTGGTACAGGTTAGCCCGTGCGCTAATGCTTCCGCAAGGCGACTGTTCCGGGCATAAGACCCCCTTCGTGCCGCGTTTTGGGATCCGGGAGGGGGGTTCTTACAAATGGTATCAGTTTGCCACGATACTCAACTAAAAAGTCTTTCAACAATGGAACCACCCCCGTTCGATTAGTCAATTTGCGGACAAACTGACTTAACGGAAGCAGTGGTGTGCCCATATGTAATTCACACTAGGTATGTCCAACTTTGACCCTACGATTAGCCAACCTGACCTTAGGTACATACCTTTATACGTCGATCTTCCAAGTTTGGATGACCCCAAGTATGTAAAACTATCGTATAAAGTCTTGCGAGATCCCCTAGGGCAAGCACTTTTGTTTATAGCGGTACCGATGCAGCACGGGCACGTGAACGCGTATGCTTCAAGACAGTTAAAGAAACATGTAATTAATTACCCGGTCCATGATTTGGAGTTGGGAGCAGTGGTGTTCGCTTTGAAGGTCTGGAGGCATTATCTATATGGCGTCCACTGCGAGATCTTTTTCGATCACAAAAACTTGAAGTATGTCCACACTCAGGAGTTAAACCTGAGACAACGGCGGTGGTTGGAATTTCTATGCGACTACGAGTTCACCATGAACTACCACCTCGGGAAAGCGAACTCGGTAGCCGATGCATTGAGTAGAAAAGTGTCAGGCTCTAGCCGAGAGTCTCGGTTGATGAGTATGGAGTTGGCTCGGATGATTGAGGAGATGGATATTACTTTAGTATTCAATGCTCCTTCGACAGAGTATGCGGAGTATTTGACAAGCATGAGCATAGTTTGTGATATCCGGGACCAGATTCGGGTGGAGCAAGGAATGGATGCGGCCTTGGCCCCGGCAATCAAGGCAATTGAAGATGGGACCACCGATGAGTACACACTAAAAGACGGTCTCGTTTATTTTCGTGGTCGGCTCTATATTCCCAAGGGCGGCAAAATCCGGGAGGATATCTTGAGAGAGGCACATTGCTCTCAATATTCTGTAAACCCGGGTATTGCCAAGATGTACGCCGGCTTACGGAAGACCATGTGCTGGCCGGCAATGAAGAAGGATGATCGTCACTATGTTACACATTGTGAAGCTTGTCAAAGGGTGAAGGCCGAATATAAGAGTCCCGGTGGTTTGTTGTAGTCGTTGCCCATCCCCGAGTGGAAGTTTGAGGATATCTCAATGGACTTCGTCCATGGACTGCCTCGCTCCCGCTCCGGGAATGATTCAGTGTGGGTTATTGTTGATAGACTGACAAAGGTGGCCCGGTTCATTCCAACGAAGAAGGAAGCACACGTAGACGTTTTGGTATGCCTTTTTGTGGAGCAATTCGTGCAGTATCATGGCGTGCCCAAGACAATTGTTTCGGATCGGGATGGTTGGTTTACTTCCAAGGAGTGGAAGGCGGTACAGGCATATTTGGGCTCACGCCTAACCTTTAGTACTGCATTTCACCCTCAGACGGACGGGCAGTCTGAGCGGACCATCAGAACACTGGAGGATTTATTGAGCTTGTGTGTGCTGGACAGAGGAGAGCCGTGGGAAAGACTCTTGCCCCTAGTGGAATTCTCCTACAATAATATCCATCAGGCGAGCATCGGTATGGCGCCCCATGAAGCCCTTTACGGAAGAAGGTGCAGGACTCCCTTGTCTTGGGTGCAGGATGAAGATCCGAAGGCATTGGGAAATGAATATATAGATGATACTGATGCGGCGGTCAGATTGATACGGGATTGCATGTTGGAGGCTCAAAGTCGGCAGGCGAAGTATTACAATGCAAAGCACCGTATGGTGGAGTTCCAAGTGGGTGATAAAGTGTTCCTCAAGATTCGGCCGATGCATGGAGTGTCGCGGGTGCGTGGAGTGAAAAAGCTCAGCCCAAGGTATGTTGGGCCTTATACTATACTGGAAAGGATTGGCCCGTTGGCCTATCGGTTGGATTTACCGCCAGAGCTGGAGAACCTCCACGACGTGTTCCATGTGTCGTCACTTCGAAAGGCGTTGTTACGGCTCGATCAATATACCCCCACTACTGATGGTGTTGTGGCGTCCGATAGGTCTGTGCGACTAGAGCCGGTGCGGATCGTAGATAACGAGACGAGAATATTGCGCCGCAAAAGTGTTCCCTTGGTGAAGGTGCTATGGTCTAACCATGGGAAGGAGTACACATGAGAGCCAATGGATTTGATGCAACAACGCTACCCGGAGTTGTTTGCTCAAGGTAATTTTATTTAAAAGCATATGTTAATTTTCCTGTTATGCTTTTCTCCCCGAGCCCATGCCTGATTTCGGGGAAGAAATCTTTTATTTTGTTTATAGGATTTGTAACGTCCCGAATCGCACTAGGCCCCCATGCTTGTCTTTTGAGTCAGGAGAGCTGACTGGGGTTCAGGGGAGTGCTAACAACTGGGCAGCACTTGTGGGAAGTGCAGAAATCAGTGCAGACAAGGACACGGGTAGAGACACGGGAGTGTCCCTACCCGTGTGTGTGAGCCCGTCTCTCGAGTCAAGGACTCGAGTGTGTCCAGAGAAGGACATGGGTAGTGACACGGGCGTGTCACAACCCGTGTGAATGTGACACGGGTAGGGACACGGGCGTGTCCCTACCCTTGTGATTGCGTGTGCGTCGAGTTGACTCAACACAGCGTGTCGAGATCGTCGAACTGCGTGTCGAGATCGACGAGTTATATGGCACGGGTAGAGACACGGGCGTGTCCCTACCCGTGTGTCATTGTGTCGAGTTGACCTCGACGAGGCGTGTCGAGATCGACGAACTGAGTGTCAACATCGACGAATTATGACACGGGCAGCGACACGGGCGTGTCCCTACCCGTGTGGCATTGTGTCGAGCTGAACTCAACGAGATGTGTCGAGATCGACGAATTATATGACACGGGCAGAGACACGAGGAGAGACACAGGTGTGTCCCTACCCGTGTGTCAGTGTGTCGAGTTAAGATCGACATAGCGTGTCGAGATCGGCGATCTTGGAGTCGAGATCGACGAATTTCCTCCGTTCGACGATTGTGGGTGAGTTCGACGGATCCTAGAGTAGTTGATAGGGGTCACGCCCGGTGTCACGGGCGTGACCATGGGCGTGACAGGGGCGTGTTCTCGGGTCGACGATTTTGGTCGAGTTCGACGAATTCTCGAGTAGTTGATAGGGGTCACGCCCGGTGTCACGGGCATGACCATGGGCGTGACCGGGGCGTGTTCTTCGGTCGACGATTTTGGTTGAGTTCGACGAATCCTCGAGTATTTGATAGGGGTCACGGGCGGTGTCACGGGGGTGACCATGGGGTGACCGGGGCGTGTTCTCCGGTCGACGATTTTGGTTGAGTTCGACGAATCCTCGAGTAGTTGATACGGGTCACGCCCGGTGTCACGGGCGTGACCATGGGCGTGACCGGGGGCGTGTTCTCCGGTCGACAATTTTGGTTGAGTTCGACGAATCCTCGAGTAGTTGATAGGGGTCACGCCCGGTGTCACGGGCGTGACCATGGGCGTGACCGGGGCGTGTTCTCCGGTCGACGATTTTGGTTGGGTTCGACGATTGAAGTGCTGAGATCGACGAATTCCCCCTGTGCTACGACTTGCGATCGACGATCGTCGAGTGTCAAGTAAAGGGGGTAACACGGGCGTGTCACGGGCGTCACGGGATGGGACACGGGCGTGTCCCTACCCGCGTCGAATATTGAATCGACATTGTAACCGTCTGTAACGCTTCACCCGAGCAGGACACGGGTAAGGACACGGGCGTGTCCCTACCCGTGTCAGTGAATTGAATTGATGTTGTAACCGCCGGTAACGCTTCGCTCTTGTTATATATATGGACTGTGAAAACCCTAGCTGTTTTCACTCTTCATTCCGGCCCTATTTTCTGACAGAGACTCCTGTTGACAGAGGAGGTTGCGGGAGCGAGTTCTAGAGGAGGAGATCCGCCGCCGCCGAAAAGGAGAAGATGCCGCCAAGGAGAATTACGAGATTCATGGCTGGAAATGGAGGAACCGCTGGAATCGAGGTGAGCTTCCTACCCTCTCCCTTGGTGCTAGATCTGTAGATATCTAGGCGAGACGTCGACTCAAAAGAGTCTAGGCATGTGAGAAGATGTTTTCTCTAGGGTGAGGCCAATTCAGGGATTGTGCTCTTGGTTAGTGGTGTCTTCAACCTCTCCGATCTTCTATGTGGAGATGGGGGATGGTTTCGTGAAGAGCCAAGGCCTCATGAGGGTGAATAAGGGTGGAGGAATTTCTGGAGGTAATCCGAGAGGATCGACTTGAGGAGGAAGATGAACCGATGTCGTTCATTCCGCCTCAAGATGCGTGCTGAATCTGGATTCTGCGCGCAGCGATCTTCTAAGCCATTTTCATGAGGGATATGGCCAGATCTGGGCTTTCGACTAAACACGAAAGTTGAAGCCCTTGAAAATACCTTTCCAACGAGTGGTTGCACGACTTCAGGCGACGTCTGTAGCCACGGGAAAGTCTGAACGAAAATGGTGTTCAATAAATCATGCATGCAGAAATTGTGTTCTGTACGCAGCGGACCTCAAGGATGGTTTCTAATAGGATACAATCAAATCTGGGTTGAGGACTGAATACGAAAGTTGTAGCCCATGGAAAGACCTTTCCATCGAGGGGTTACACGTCTTCACCGGATTCCTGTAGCTTCGGGAATCTCCGGTCGAAGTTGTTGCCCAGATTTTCTCTGCACCTAAATTCTGGGCTTATATAATATGGATTTGGATTCGGTGGAATTAATATTGCAAGTTACTTGACTTTGGTGAACTCTTTTATGATTAATCATTTTAGTTGCACGATTGATGGAGTTTATTAATCAGTTTTCATATAATCCAATTGTGAAGCAAGCTTACTTAAACGAAGTGACTTGATAGAAATTGATAGATGGTTATTTATGCGTTTCATGTTTATAATATGTTGTTATCCTTTGAAAAGATTAATGGATCTTTATACGCGCATCATGTTTATAATATGTTTGTACTTTTGGAAATATTGATAGATCTTTATATGCGCATCATGTTTATATTATGTTGTCATCATTTGAAAAGTCATGTAAAAGAATAAATTATGGTCATGAGTATGTTTGATTAATGGAATGAGTTTATTAGTCCAATACTTAGAGCGTCGTCTCCCTACGGGTAGTATTGTGAGAGGATGTGAGTGCGGTGTTGACCGTCACTTGTTTGGTTTGTGTTGAGATAAGGTATGGATGGATGGTTGGGTTGTGTCCTCGTGCTTACTTCCGAGGCCACTTCCATGTTATGGCGAGGAGGCATTTACATGTGTTGTGAGTCGACACGCGGTGTCGTAATCCTGGGTTAAGGATAGTGTGGCAGGTCTACGGCTCGCCGATCGTCACACCGACGGGAGTTGACAGTTAGACTTTGGGAGGTTGGGCTGTGTCCTCGGTGTTCACGTCCCGGGGCCCCTTCCGTGCCAAGTGAACGGTTGGGCTCTGTCCTCGTGCTTACTTCCGAGGCCCCTTCTGGGTCACACAATGCCAGTTCGGGCTGTGTTCTTGGTGCACATCTACCCAAGACCCCGCTGGGCCATAGTACGCATGGGCTCCGCTGTTGTGTTCTTAGCATTGAGCCGTACGGAGGCCTAGGTGTAGTAGTGTGGATACTCGCCTAGTAATAGAAGTGTCTGTTCTACTGTCACCGCCTGGCCACGGCGGTTGATGCCTGAGAGGTTAGCTACCTGCTCGAAAAGTGAGAACTACAGTCTGTGTCGACATGGCAATTGCATGTGTGTGATCATGGGTAAGTCATTGCATAGCATACATAGCATTTCATAACATTGCACAACAAGATCCTCATCGTATAAGTTTGTATGGGCACTCTTATACGATGAGTTACCTTTATGTAACCCGATACTTAACTTATAAGCTTGTATGAGCATTCTTATAAGTTTCGTTACTTTCTTGTTGTTACTTATACTTGTTACTTTGTTATAGCTCTTAAATATCTGCTAGATTATGATATTGTTACTCTCCACTATTGTCACCTGCTTGTACTTCTTTACTTGCATATATATATTACTCTTGTTCCTTCTCTCCGCCCGGCGTCGAGGAGTCGTCGGGGGAGCGGATGTGAAGGCACTTAGTCGTTTTGACTAACGGTTGCTACGTCTTCCTTTTTAGGAGGTCACACCACAGGTAGAGCAGCCGCAGACTACGCAGCAGGACAGCCAGGCCAGGACGACAGGGCCTGAAGTGACAGTGTCGTCGATACCGTCGGTCACAGATGTGAGTGTTGAGAGGTTTTGATGTAGCCCCTTTTTGGGCAATTTCTATAGCTGTACTATGATATGTAGAAGCATGTTTTAGCTTCTCTCTTTTGTGGTACTGATTTGGACATTATTACTTAGTGTGGATTTGACTTCTCTTGCTTATATTTTGGTTGGGTTGGCATGTGATATTGATATTGGTTGTAGCCGGCGGAATAGGCGTCTTGTGGTACAGGTTAGCCCGTGCGCTAATGCTACCACAAGGCGACTGTTCGGGGCATAAGACCAACTTCGTGCCGTGTTTTGGGATCCGGGAGGGGGGGCTTACAGCTCCTCTCCCCGGGTTTGCACTTCAGGGGAAGTATTCAGGGAAAGTTTGCTGACTGCTCAAGTCTCTGTACGGCTTAAAGAAATCCCCGCGGGCCTTGTTCGAACGGTTCAACTCGGTTATTCTTCAGTCAGGTTTCACTCAGTGTTGTGCGGACCGCACTTGCTTCATTCGTGCGACTCCCAAGGGCCGTCGGGTTATTGTCTTGGTCTACGTGGATGATATTATTCTCACGGGGGATGACCCTTGTGGCACCTCCGAGGTGAAAGCTAAACTTCGCTCAGCCTTCGACCTCTCCATCATTTTCTCGGGATTGAACTTGCTCGCTCACGATAGGGCATCTCGATATCCCAGCGCAAGTACACCTTAGACCTTCGCGACACGAGCCTACTTGGGTGTCGCCTTGCGAGTACTCCTATGGATACCAACCATCGTCTTCATGCTGAATCTGGTGATCCTCTACCAGACCCCTCTCATTACCAGCGTCTGGTTGGCCGATTGATAACTTGACCAATACTAGGCCTGACATCAGCTTCTCAGTGGGCGTTTTGAGCCAGTTTATGCATTCTCCCAGGACATCTCGCCTAGAAGCTGCTCGATCTATTATTCGTTATCTTAAGCGCGCCCCTGGAATTGGGTTGTTCTATAGGGATGATAGTGCCTCCAATCTCTCATGCTTCACTGATGCAGAGTTTGTTGGCTCTTTGACTGATCGATGGACTACGGCATGTCTTTGTATCCCGCTCTTCTGCTGAGTCGGAGTACCGCGCTATGCCACTCGACGCACTGAGTTGGTTTGCCTTCAATCACTGCTGACTGAACTTGGCATTTCTCTTGCTAATGGCTCGACTCTCTACTGTGATAATAAGTCAGTTCTCCTACTTACTCAGGACTCAGTACTACATGAGCGCACCAAGCACATCGAGATGGATGTTCATTTTCGGCGTGACCACGTCCGTACTAGTACTATCCTTCCAGCTTCCGTCTGCTCGGCCGAAGAGCTTGCTGATGCTGTTGATATATATGCTCCATCTTGAGGGGGAATGTTAGATTTTATGAATCCTTGGCAGACTGACAGTTTAGTCGGGCGGCTTGACAGTTAGGTGGTCTGTCGGATTAATCCAGGCTGTCTGGAGGTTTGGTGGACTGACAGCAGTACAAGCGGAGTAGCCGGTTAGTCTTGGTGGTCTGGTTCCTGCAGTATTGCGGACTATATTTGGCGGTCTGGTCAGGAGACTAGCAAGCTGTGGTGGTCTAGTTCGTATCTCGCTGGAGCGAACTTGGCGAACAAGGTTGTAGTCGTGACGGATAGAGACAGCTGAAGCTGCGGTCTGGAGAGCAACTAAAGCTACGGGTACCGGCAGTTGTTGCGGCTTGGTGCTCAAGCGAGCTGGTCTCGAGTACTTGTATGAAGCGGACTGTTGTTCTCGATCAGAGGTCGCAGACTGCTACTGGAGTCCGGCGGATACCTGTATGAAGCGGACTGTTGTTCTCGATCAGAGGTCGCGGACTGCTACTGGAGTCCGGCGGATACCTATATGAAGCGAACTGCTTCTGTGTACGGCAGATACTAGTTGGAGCAGTCAGAGCCTAACCGCTTGGTTGTTTTGCAGTCTAAAATTTTTATTCGCCCTGTCTGCGGGTTGTAGTTTAGTCTCACATCGGCTGTTGTATTTTTTCTTCTTTCCTTTTCGCCTATAAATAAGGGATCATACTCATGTAAATTAACTTTTTGTGGAATGCAAAACTCATTATTTAGATTTTTTCACAATCTACAAGTTGAGCTACTTCAAAAAATAATACGCATATTATATATGTGCAACCCCTTGGTTAAAATGTTTCAACAACTATCACTTCGACCAGAAATACATGAATGCAGATTGGTTATAAAAGAGCCCCCATCTAATTTACTTCAATACAATTTATCTACGACGTCTCAAGTTGTTGCTATATTGGTTGGACAAGAAGATAACAATCAAATACAAGAAAGAGATATCATTATTCAAACAACTGGAGGTCAACTTTTGAATATCCTTGAATAGATTGACTTCTACGATCCACTTCAATATTCATTGTTGTTACTATACGGGACATTTGGATGGCCTTGTAACTTACATTCAATGACTAACTAAAAAATCACATGTTGTGATTACTATTCATATCTGTTGCACGTAATCACACCTTGCTATAATTTTTTAATAAGTGTTAGTTCAACTTCTTTGTGGTTGTTCTAAATATTTAATGATCTTTCTTCAGATTCGTAAGATATCTAATTCAATATTATTGCGCAACGGAAGGTTGCTTCAACAATATGTCGTCGATAACTACGTCAAAATTGAAACTCAAAAGCTACGCTTTATTAGATCACATCAAAGTGACTTACGCGCGGAACTAAATTTAAATTTACAAGATTGCTTGAATGCTGCATAAAATAATGCTGATAGAACAAAACAAAATCCTTAAAATAATAAAACTATTATTTTACTCATTAATACAATGAATTATCCATTAATCTTTCTGATTAGGTAATGTTAGGAAAAAGAGCAATACTGCCTTCTTCATTTACGGGCAGACAAGCGACATGTATCAACAATATTAAGACACTACGACAATTGTTCAACACAGCAGCAAAAAAGATTTGTTTATAACAATGGCATGCAATCCGGGATGGATGGAGATTAAGGATGAGCTAATGGAAGGACAAACTTCACAAGAACGTCCAGATCTCTTAACTTGGATATTTCATTCAAAATATGAAAAGCACAAAAAATATATATTTAAAAGAGGAGTCTTAGGGAAGGTAGCCTGACATGTTCACGTCATTGAAATAAGAATTTATGTTAACGATAGATGACTATGCCCTCCCGAATCATTATGGAGAATGTTCAATATTCAAATGAGTTGAATATGTCCATCAGTAGAATGGTTGCAAATACATCTACCCAATACACATCAGATACAATTCCATAACGAACCGTCAATTTCATCGATATTAAGGGATAATAGAAACTCCAAAACAATGGTAACCGAGTTTTTCAGTGTATATAACTAACAAAGAGAGCAAAAAACTATATTTATATAGAGATTCTCCAAAATATTAACGTTGCTTCAAACAACAAAAATATTGGAGGAAAAAGATCAGAAAACGAAGGGTAATTAGTAGGATTTATTCTGTTCTGTTTCCTGATAGTGAAAGATATTATTTGTGTATGTTATTGAATCATGTTCTGGATCCCATATCATTCGATAGTTTATTATCTGACAAGGGAATTCACCGTATCACTTTTAAGAATACTGCAGAGAAGAATGGGCTGCTTGAGCAAGATAACAGTATTCGAGAATGTCTAATCGAGGCTCGAGTTTTCAGAATGTCATCTGAGTTGAGAAGATTGTACGCTATTATATTGATATTTTGTGAATAAGTTGATGTCAAAAGTATTTGGGATGAAAATTATTCAAGCATAATAGAAGATTACCCAAGTTCTATCACCACTAATGAATTCTACATCATGAATAAGCTTCTTCATGACCTCAATGATATCCTTTAACAAAATAAAGGTTTGATTAGAGAGTTCAATTTACCACCGATAAATGAATCATTCAACCATTTCAACAACCTCTCCAGCTTTATTGAAACTGAGTTATGATTACCTATTACAAGAGATAATCTTAACACAATTACATTACTTAATAAAGGACAATTACATAATTACAATACGATAAGTGAGGCAATAAAAAACACGACACATGAGTTCTTTTTTATTGATGAACCAAACAAAACTGGAAAGACATATCTCTACCGTGCAATTCTTGCTATTTTTAGGAATACAAGGTGCATTATTTTAGCTACAGCTAATTTAATTATTGTTGCAACTCTTTTACCAGAAGGTGAAACTGCACACTCATAATTACAAATACCAATTAAATTAGATGCCAAATCAATTTGTGATTGTCAAAAACAATCAGATTTTGCAGCAGTTACCAGATGGTCATCGACAATAATTTGGGATAAAGCACTAAGACTGATAGAATGACGTTCAAGATGGTTGATCGTTCATTTCACGACATTACGAATGTAAATATGCCGTTTGGAGAAAAAAATATCATTATGGGTGGAGATTTCCACCGGGTATATGCGGTTGTCAATGGAACAAGAGCACAAATAATTAACGCAAGTATCGTTCAATCATATTTATGAAGTCATGCCATGATACTAACTCTAACATAAAATATGCAAGCAAAAAATGATAATAGCTTCTCTGAATATCTTCTACGAGTTGGAAATGGTACGGAAATGACTATACACGATATGATATGAATCCCAGATCCAATGGGTATGTCATGGGAGGGTGAAAAATTTATTGATGATTTAATAAATGTTACATTTCTCAATTTGCATTCGCGTGTAGGCGATAAAAACTATATTCAAGAAAGAGCTTTATTAACACCTCTAAATGAGCATGTGAACAAGTTGAACGATATCACTCTTCTACAGTTTCCGACAAATTAGTTATATATTAATCTTATAATTCTGCCGTTGATGACCAGAAAAATTTGTATCAGCCTGAATTTCTAAATTCATTGATGATGCGGAAACGGCAAGTGCAACGGTCGCTCAAATAATATAAAATGGGAATGTGTCTCCAAGTATCGATCTCGAAGAAATGCAGGTTAGGTCTTGTGATTCAATTGTTTAAAAGCTTATTACAAAGATTTGAAAACGAAGGTTTGGTTTGATTTGTTGGTGGTGATTAGCGCAAGAAAGAAATAAACTAAAATTATGTGGGCCGCAATCACTGCTTCGCAAGGCGTGAGGATTATGAGGGTCGTTAGCACCGCTTGGCAAGATGAATGGACGAGAAGACTTGCGGGTGGAATGGCAACAACGGCAGGTCGAATTCACCTCCTCGCACAACACACAACTAGCAATTGCATGAGTTGTAACAACCCAATTTTGAATAGGGACCCTCGAAGTATTGACAGTCTCAATAAGTGCACCAAAACACCTTAGAGACATGGTCTTAAAGGGGCAAAAGGTACACTTAACCAAATCAACCCCATTACCCCGACCCTTGATCCCTTGAACCACTCATGCCCGTCCCCTTACCTAAGTCCGGGCAAATCATCCACTGGGATCATAATTAGAGCTCTACCTCACCCTTGCGATAAGGTGAGACCCTTAAGAGGTAATAATTTGAACTTGCCAACTTTGGTCAAACCAAGTCAAATTGGCCTCACCCTTGGCCAATTGACTCCACCTTGCTCATGAATCATGATAGTCTACCCCACTATTAGCACCCCAATTAAAATGCTCCACCACCATAGGAACAAGATAGAATCATTAATTTAAGGATGGTGTGCAATTAGAAAATTTGGCTTAAAACACTTAATTAAGCCTTGTCCTTAGCCAATTAAGAAAACCACTCATGCAGAGCAGAGATGAGTACATGCAGTGGAGAATGAGTTTTGGGCTCGTTCGGGGCTGATTGGTGACTTTTCATATATGTCGTGTCCGGATCGACGATCGAACTTCACAGATGTGTTTGGATTCGCGTTGCAAATCGATTTGATATATTACTTCATTATTTTGCGTTATATTTTGATGTATTTGAGTGGCCCCGCATCCGACCAATTATAACCGTCAATGGTGGGATGCCCTAATCCTCCTTTTATTACATAAAGATGGTTTGTGGGTAGATTGGAGGCATTGCAGGTTTTGGAGAATTCTTTCCCAGAACTCCGCGATCACCTCACTCCATAGCCCCCTTTTTCCCACCTCGAATCGTCCCTCCACCGCCTGAAATCATCTGAAACAGCCGCACCTTGTTGGAAAATTCCTGCAACCAGCCAGCAACATTCCTCTTATCGTAAGTTACTGTAGAATAATGAAATTCACTATTCCCATTACATAGTTTTTTTCCTCCCCCTATTCAAGCTGTCGGCTTGAAACCCCTCACAACCGCCACCTGAAATCTCACATACCTTTCGCCTACCCTCAACCTGATTCCCCTCACAAAACCGACCACTCCTCGGTCTTATCCCACAGCCGCCACTTCCTCCAGATCTACAACCCCACCTCTCTCTACAGCCTCCTTCCCAAACCTCCTGTCCACCCACTCCCGTGGATCCACCCGTGTAGCCCGTCCCACACCCTAGAAGCCCGGATCTAGGCAAATCCAGTCAGGATCCGGCTTTCTCCCCATCCATCCCCTAGCCAAGATCCAGTACCAAATCATCGGATATATCTACCCCCGTCCGGATCTCTACACACGTGTTTGGATCCATCCATTTTCGGCCTGATTTCATCTTCCACCGCCAAGGACAGCCACCTCCATTATTTTCATGCCGCCGGTTCCACATTAGATCGCCGTCAAAACGAATCCGGCTCCAGAATCTTCAGTGTCCGGGTCAGCCCACTATTTGGTGAGATTTCGTTGTATTGGTGTATTATTTTCAGCATATTTATATTTGATTGGATCTTATTCTTGTTGTGGATCTTTTGTATGGTAGTTGTTTTTTAATAATTGTCATGATTTGCAGAATTTATTCACCGCGGGTTTTAGCTTTGGCCCTCCACGCGGAGGAAAGTCTTAACTTGTTTGCCCTAATAAATTATGGGTGTTTATATTGACAACCCTTATATGGCTATTGCCAGCCCAAAGATAATAGCAGCCCAAAAATGGCTATTGGCAGCCCGATGGATATTGGCAGCCCAAAAATTAAGTTTTTTAAACAAAATTTAGGAAAAGTGTTTAATATGAAAGTTATAGATCTCGACGAGATCTAAAACATTTAGGTTGAACACTTTTTTAAAATGTCATATTGCAGGCCAATTTTCAAAAGGCGAGAAATCCGGGCGGAACTCGCATAATTCCTCCCGGATTCCACGCTTTTTGAAAATAGGCCTGTTATATGGCATTTTTAGAAAAAGTGTTCAACATAAAAGTTGTAGATCTCGACTACAACTTTCATATTGAACACTTTTTTCTAAAAATGTCATATAGTGGACTTTTTTTCAAAAGGCGCGTGTTCCGTGTTTAGGGCTGCTATTAGCGGCCATTATATGCGTGTTTCTTATTATTTTGCCGGGTTGTCAATAGCCAAAGCTGGATGCCAATATAAATGCCCTAAATTATTTGTCTTGCTTTGAATTTATCTGCGTGAGATGTTTTAATTATTATCTATCTGTGTCTTAATCTGTTGGGCTTTGTGTTAACCCAGAAATCGGCGATCCCTCCCAAGATAGCTAGCTCGCAAGTCGCGAACTGCTCCAAGTTTCCCCCTGGAGGTCGTGGCCTGTCTCAGCCCTCTTTTTGGGTCAGGAGGATAGACTTCTCTATCCGCTCTGGCCACGCAGCTAGAGCAGTCTCGCTGGTCTGACCTCCTAGGTCACGCAGCAGCTGTGTGTTCTGCAGGGGTGTGAACTGCCTCCATAGTCCGTCCCTGCAGGTCGGGCGGTTAGTTTGGCTAACCGCGCAGTAGTTCTCTCTATTCCAACAGGTGCGGACTGCCCAGCTAGGCGGTGGACTCAGGCCTTCTCCGTGCGGTAACCGCGGACTCGTTTTCCAAGTATCTGCCCAGTCCGCATAGAGCCACCTCTCTGATCAATGGAGGTGAGCTTCAACTCGTCGTGTCCGCCCAGCAGCAAGCACGGCCTGCCCGTCTCTCTGTTCGACAGAGGCAGTTTCCAGTTCTCTGTGTCCTAGCAGAGGCGGACTGCTCCTTTATCTGCCCAACGGGAGGCGGATTGTTGTCTGGCCCAACCAGTGCGGACAGCCTTCCTTTGCGGGCGATGATTGTGGACTCGTCTTCACTGTATCCGCCTAGCCGGGGGCGGATTCTCTTCCGCGCAGCAGGCGCGGACTCCTGCTTTCTATATCCGTCCAGCATGGGGCATGCTCATCCTTTTTGCCCTGCAAAGGCGACCGCCTATCTTGTCCGCTTAGCCGACACGGACTCGGTGGATTCCTTATCTACTCGCACAACTCACCGACATACCGGGAGTAACGTTACCAAGACCGTCTCCGGCCCGAGCCTATAAATAGGCCCACATAGCTCTTCAAAGCGGAGGACGACCTCCGGGGACAACCATTGCATCAAACCATGCGGCTACAATCTCCTATCCGCCGGTCTTGACAAGCGGTCTAACCACCAGTCCGGGCGGACTCCGCAGACAGCCCGCGCGGACAGGCCTCCCGGCCTTCCACTGCCTCAGCGCCTCAGCGGTCTTCCCTGTTCGATCGCGCAGTCCGCTCGGGCTAAGGCAGCGCGCTGCGGGACCAGCAGCCCGTGCGGTCTGCCGATCTGTTTGTTCAATCGCACGGCCTCTGGCAACATCTTTCTTCTAGAATTCAGCTTCCCCTTGTACCCTTTATATCTTTTCCATGTAAATGAGCAACTCAAGCTGTAATATCGATTTATAATCAAAGGAAAGCTCGTCGCAAGAGTGGCATTTGAGCCGCGGCAGGCGAACTCTGGTGTTGTCGTTGCAAGCGGCCTTTCTTTTTCTCTCCCACACCCCCTCTTCACTCGCGACTCAAAGTAACCAGCTACTCATCAATTCCTCATCAACCTCTTTTTACCCCTGCATCCTCGGATCGAACGTGTTCTCTGTCACCTCTCTACCGTAGAGGCGTATTTCATTCATCAACATTTAACACACGACCTTCAGATTCTGAGCAGTTGATGAACAGCAGTTGCAGTGAAGATGTGGGATTGAATTCAAAATACACCCAAGCTTCAAGCAGCTATAACATTTGATCCTTTTTGCAACCTAAAGCAGAAGAATCACTCTTGCCTCATAGCTCCATCAAGTTAAATATGAATTCTTACTTTCACATGGCTGATGGACTAACATCTTTTGCAAGAGAAGAGCAAGTTCCATCTCCATTTACATCTCAAATTCGAAGCGAGGTGGTTCCATATGATTTCAAAGAACCTTGTCTCCCAGTCTATTCTGGAACAAGTGATCCAATATCTCACCTACAAGATTTTGAGTCGATTGTTTCATTAAAAGCTATATCAGGCGGGATCAAATGCAAGCTTTTTGTTACCTCTCTTAGAGCTCAAGTGCTGGATTGGTTTTACCATTTACCACCTCTATCAATCACTTGTTTTGGCGATTTTTAAAGACAATTTCTCTCAAGGATTGGAACCTTTAGGAAGAGAAAGAAAGACGTATCATCTATTTTTCAGATCAAGGAAGGAGACGACGAGTCTAATGCTCATTTCATCAACCGATTCCAAAAGGAAACTCTTGATGTTGTCAATGCTAATCAGGACTATTACAAATATGCTTTAATAAGCGGACTTCGAGAAGTCCCTCTAAAATTTGAAGTTATTATAAGGGAGTTAAAAACATATAGGGATCTTATTGATTATACAAATCTGTTTGTTGAAGGTGAAGCGATGAACCTGGCTATATATCTCATCTAAATCAGAAAGCTCAAGTGCAAGAAAAGATCTTATGTCGTCAGCAGGATGGTGGATGTCTTCATGATTATCTACCACATGATCAAAATCCTGACTTGCTACAATGTGACCGGGAGTCTAATCTCTTGCTATCTCAGAATGAAGTATCTTATGATCATGGGAATTTATCTACATGTCAATCAAAGTTTTCAGAGTCAAGTCTGGATTACTCTGATATATCAATTCGCACTTATGATAATGAACCTCATGCTTCACGCCAATACAAGCAGGCTGGATCAAAAAGAAGTATACAAACTTAACTATCTCAATGGAGGGAGTTCTTCCAATTATCAACAGAACCAGACTTCGTGTGGCCTTTCGTCACGCGACCTGGTCGAAGATGTCACAAGGATTTATTCTGTCAATATCATAGGTGTGTGAAACATGATACAGAAAAATGTCGAGCCCTTCATAAGCTCGTAGAGAAATTGCTGAAAGAAGGCAAATTGCGACAATATATTGCTTAAAAGCATCATTGTAATATCCTCTCCAGCAACATCGAGTACTCACACGTTACTAAAGCAACTTTCAAAAACTATTAGTGGTAAAGTTAGTCTTACCAAAACTCCTTCAATCATGCTCTTGCTACCTTATTCCTTCAATTGTTCGCATGATTGAATATGTTCTGGAAACTTTCGGCAATCAAACCCGCTTCGTGTGGTCGCCATATTTCCAAAGAGGCAATCAAACCCACTTTTTAAGTGGTCGCCTAAAAGCTTAACGAGGCAATCAAACCCACTCTGCATGGTAGCCCAAAAGCTTCTCCAGGCAATCATATACACTTAGCGTGGCTACCTGTGATTTCTTGATATTTTTTACCCACTTAGTGGATGTTTAGATTGAGCAATGCTCTTTCCTTCATATCGAATATGAACACTGTGATGTTATTTCCCTACACTATTCAAAGTGTGTGAACAAAATGAATATGAAGCTGTCGTCTTGGTTGAGGCCCGTAAGCCTCCTTTTTTCTACAAATGTCTGTATATACATATATATATATACCTGCAGTAACCAGCAGGAGTTTGCGAGTTCTCTTCAGGTACTCGCATTATGTTCTCTTTTACCTACTTCTTCTCTTTTGCAAAGATTAACAGGTGTTCACGAGTTCTCTTCGGGTACTACCGAATGTTTCTTCTTTACCTGCGCTAACTTCTCTATTGCAGAGATTAGCAGGTGTCAACGAGTGCTCTTCAGGTTCTCGCGATTGTTTCTTCTTTACCTGTTCTAACTTCTCTATTGCAGAGATTGACAGGTTCCGGCGAGTTCTCTTCGGGTACTCGCGATTGTTTCTTCTTTACCTGTTCTAAATTCTCTATTACAGAGATTACCAGGTGTCCGCGAGTTCTCTTCAGGTACTCGCGATTGTTTCTTCTTTACCTGTTCTAACTTCTCTATTGCAGAGATTAGCAGGTGCCCGCGAGTTTTCTTCAAGTACTCGCGATTGTTTTTTCTTTACCTGCTCTAACTTCTCTTTTGCAAAAATTAACAGATGTTCGCGAGTTCGATTCGGGTACTCGCGAATGTTTCTTCTTTACCAGCTCTAACTTCTCTATTGCAGAGATTAGCAGGCGCCTGCGAGTTCACTTCAGGTACTCGCGATTGTTTCTTCTTTACCTGCTCTAACTTCTTTATTGCAGAGATTAGCAGGTGTCCGCGAGTTCTCTTCAGGTACTCACGATTATTTCTTCTTTACCTGCTCTAACTTCTCTATTACAGAGATTAGCAGGTGCCCGGGAGTTCTCTTCAGGTACTTGCGTTGTTTCTTCTTTACCTGCTCTAACTTCTCGATTGCAGAGATTAGCAGGTGTCCGTGAGTTCTCTTCAGGTACTCACGATTGTTTCTTCTTTACCTGCTCTAACTTCACTTTGCAGAGATTCACAGGTGCCCGCGAATCCTTCCCAGGTACTCGCGCTTTATATTTTCCTTTTACCTGCATCTTACTTATCTTTTGCAGAGATTAACAGGTGCTCGTGAGTTCCTCTTCAGGTACACGCACTTCTTTTCTCTTTTACTTGTTCTAACTTCTCTGTTGCAGAGATTAGCAGATGTTCGGGAGTTGTTTTCACGTACTCGCACCTTTTTTCACTTGAACTTTCCCTAAGTTCTATTAGGCAGACTCCTGCAGAAGATACTCAAAAGTCTTCTTCGCTTCGCGGGGTTCTCTTTCAGGTACTTGCAAGCTTCGTTCTTTTTATGCTTACTTTAACTTTTCTTCCTTGCAGAAGAAAAAGTATGTGTTCTTAGACTCTCAGTAGGAGAGACATCAGGTACTTGCTCTCTCCTGTCTCTTTTTGGCTAGCTTTCGAGGGGTAGATCACGATTTTCGTGGGTCTCTTACTTTTTCGAAGTTCCCTTCGGGAATTGAAAAAGTGCGGGGATTATGCTAGCCCAGAAATCGGCGATCCCTCCCAAGGTATCTAGCTCGCAAGTCGCGGCCTGCTCCAAGTTTCCCCTTAGAGGTTGCGGCCTGTCTCAGCCCTTTTTTTGGGTTGGGCGGAAAGACATATCTATCTGCTCTGGATACGCAGCTAGAGCGGTCTCCTCGGTCTAACCGCCTTTGTCGCGCAACAGTTGTGTGTTCTGCAAGGGTGCGGACTGTTTTTATAGTTCCGTCCCTGCAGGCCGCGCGGTTAGTTTGGCTAACCGCACAGTAGTTCTCTCTATTCCAACAGTTGCGGACTGCCCAGCTAGGCGGTGGACTCAGACCTTCTCCGTGCGGTAACCGCGGACTCGTTTTTCAAGTATCCGCCCAGTCCGCATAGAGCCATCTCTCTGATCAATGGAGGTGAGCTTCAGCTCGCCGTGTCAGCCCAGCAACAGGCACGGCTTGCCCGTCTCTCTGTTCGACAGAGGTGGTTTCCAGTTCTCTGTGTCTGCCTAGCAGAGGCGGACTGCTCCTCTATCCGCCCAACGGGAGGCGGATTGTTCTCTGGCCCAACTAGTGCGGACAGACTTCCTCTCCGCGCGATGAGTGTGCACTCGTCTTCACTGTATCCTCCAAGCCTGGGGCGAACTCTCCTCCGCGCAGCAGGCGCGGACTCCTGCTTTCTATATCCGTCCAGCAAGGGGCATGCTCATCCTTCTTGCGCAGCAAAGTCGGCCTCCTATCTTGTCTGCTTAGCCGGCGCGGACTCGGCGGATTCATTATCTACTCGCACAACTCACCGACATACTGGGGGTAACGTTACCAAGACCGTCTCCAGCCCGAGCTTATAAATAGGCCCTCATAGCTCTTCAGAGAGGACGACGACCCTCGGGGACAGCCATTGCATCAAATCCTGAGGCTACAAATTCCCATCAGCCGGTCTTGACCAGCGGTCTAACCACTAGTCTGGGCGGACTCCACAGACAGCTTGTGCGGACAGGCCTGCCGGCTTTCCACTGCCACGACTTCAGCGGTCCTCCCTGCCCGATCGCGCAGTCCGCTCGGCCTAAGGCAACGAGCTGCGGGATCAGCAACCCGCGCGGTCTGCTGACCTGTTTGTTCAGTCCGCGCGGCCTCTGGCAACCTCATTCTTCTAGCCGCCAGCTTCCCCATGTACCATTTATATCTTTTCCATGTAAAGGAGCAACTCAAGTTGTAATATTGATTCATAATCAAAGGAAAGCTCATCGCAAGAGTGACATTTAAGACGCGACGGGTGAACACCGGTGTTGCCTCTGCAAGCGTTCTCTCTTTTTTCTCCCCCCTCACCCCCCTCACTCGCGACTTTAAGTAACCAGTTACTCAGTAGTTCCTCATCAACCTCCTTTTACCCCCCGCATCCTAGGATCGAACGTGTTCTTTGTCACCTCTCTACCGCAGAGGCGCATTTCGTGGATCAACACTTTGTATAGCATGTAAGGTTAAATCACTGATTTTCCATCGCCTATAGATTCGTCCTGAGTCAATTTGTATCAAAGCAGGTTGTGCACAATTTTCGATATAAAGTCAAAAAGTTTATAGGTTTTTTTAATTATGTATAGGTGTCTCAATTATTTCTTTCCTAACTTTGGAGTTCTCGAATCCACTTCCACACGCCCTCATAGATCCCCTTCATTAATAGCAGTGATCTTTCTCATGTAGTGCGTGTATATGCTGAATGAACGGCTCGGCAGACTCACTAGGTCGGACCTGTAACGAGATGTCAACCAGGTCGACGAGTTTCATAGGCTCAAAAAATAATATGACATGAAATGGACTCAGACCGGTGGTCCTATTTACCGAGCTATTGTACGCGAACTCTGCGACGGGCAGTACGGAATCCCATGTGCATGTACTGCCCAAACTAGACAACGCAAAAGGTCCCCAGACTACGGTTGACAACTTCTGTCTGTCCATCCTTATATAAGTGATAGGCGGCGGAGAACTTCTGTGTCGTACCGGACTTCTTCCAAAACTTCTTTCAGAAATAGCTCATGAAGCGGACGTCACGATCAGAGATAATGAACGTGGGCAACCCGTGATAATTGAAAACCTCCCTGAAGAACAGTGCAGCCACGTGGGGCGCATCAAAAGTCATATGACACGGGATAAAGTGGGTCATCTTCGAAAAATGGTCCACGACAAAGAAAATTGAGTCAAACTTCCGCAGCGTGCGGGGAAGCCCGAGTACAAAATCCAAGCTAATATTTGCATATGGTCCATGGGGAATAGGTAACAGTGTACAAACCTGTGGATTGTTGGGATCCCTTTGCCGTCTAACATATACGACAATGTCGAATGACACGAGTAACGTCGCTCTTCAGGTCCGGCTAGAACAAGCGGTCCTCGACTAATGCAATTGTCTTGTCACGCCCAAAGTGCCCCTCGGCCCCGTCCGCGTGCAGCTCCAAGATGAGGAAAGCCCGAAGGGAGGTCTGTGGCACGCAGAGGCGAGAACTGTGCAATAGATAGCCATCAGAAATGATGAAAGCCTCACGGGGTTCTGGAGGGTCCCCCGATAAGGTAGAGGAAATGTCGTTAAAATCTGGGCGCACTGGGTAGTCATGCCAGATACGGTCAAATCCATCTACGTGCGCACTCATGGTGTGGAGAATGTTGATCCGGCGACTCAACGCATCAGCCGGCTTATTCTCAAAACCAGCTCGGTACTTGAGAACGTAGTGATACTCCTGCATGAACTCCACGCATTTCACGTGGCGATGGCCTAACTTCTTCTGCGAATCCATATATCGCAGGGTCTGATGGTCAGAGTACAGGACAAACTCCGTATGTAGGAGATAATGATGTCAATATCAGAGCGCTTTTATGAGGGCGTAAAACTCACGATAATAATTGGAGTACTTCTGTCAGGCATCATTCAGCTTCTCACTAAAGTAAGAAACTGGATGACCCTCCAAGCTAAGCACTCACCTGATGCCCTTTCCAGATGCGTCACACGATACCTCGAAAGCCATGGAATAATCTGGCAGGAGCAATACTGGAGAAGTCGAAAGCTTTTCCTTAATATCCTTAAAAGCTCTGATGGCCGCAGCTGTACAGGCAAAATCCCCCTTGCGGAGGCAGCTCATAATGGGGGCCATGATAGAGCTAAATCCTCGAACAAACCTCTTGTAAAAGGTGGCGAGTACGTGGAAGCTTCGGTCCTCATGGATAGTAGACGGGATGGGTCACTCACGAATAGACTTTACTTTATCTAGGTCAACCGAGATACCGGACTCCGAGAAGATATATCCTAAGAAATAGACGGATATAATCAGGAACGAGTACATCTTCAAATTGACATGCAGATGCTCCTTCCGTAGGAGAACGAATACCAGACGAATGTAGCTCAAGTGCTCAGCGCGGTCCTGCCTGTAAATCTGGATATCGTTGAAGTAGACCACTAAGAATTTGCCCATGTAGGGTTGTAGAATTTGTGTCATCACTCCTATAAAAGTACTAGGCGTGTTCGACAGTCCGAACGGCATAACCAACCACTCATACAGGCAATCTTTTGTCTTGAAGGTCGTCTTCCACTCGTCCCATTCTCTGACCCTAATCTGATGACACCCACTCTGTAGGTCGGTCTTCGAAAAGATCTGGGCACTATCCATCGCATCGAGGTGGTCGTCGATGCGGGGAATGAGAAAACGATACTTCACCATGATCTTATTGATGACACGACTGTCGATAAACATGCGCCAGCTCCCATCCTTCTTTGGGGTAAGAAGGGCAGGGGCGGCGCACGGGATCAAACTCTCCGGAATAAAGATCTTTTGAAGAATATCATCGATCTGCCGCTTCAGCATGGCGTGCTCTGTCGGATTCAACCGATAGTGAGGCAAGTTGGGCAAAGATGCTCACGGGACTAAATCAATGGTGTGTAGATGTCTCGCAAAGGAGGAAGCTCATCAGGGAGCTCCTCAGGCATAATGTCTGAATATTCGCACAGCAGGCGTCGAATGTTTGGATCCACACACTCCAAGTCTATGGCGGCGTCAGAGGCCATAGTAGTGGTCATCACAAACATAACTCCCGAGTCTAAGCTCTCATGCAGAAAATCACCCTTCCTCGGGATGTACAGAGGCCTGCCTGACCCGACACTTATGGATAACTCGACCTGGCCCTTGGGGAATGCCGGGGCTGGGTCGGGGTGAGGGTGATCTTCCGACACTTATCAAAGAGGACACAAGTGTTGGAACGGCCGTAACATATGGCGTCGCGATCGTATAACCAGGGACGACCCAGAAGAACATGTGCAACGTCCATCGGAATGACGTCGCACCAAACCCTGTTCTCTACGGACGATGTGCGGGTCGACACAAGACATCTCTGAGTAATCTTAAAGGTCGACTTGTCTACCCAGAGGACCCGATACAGATGTAGATGAGGCTCAACAGACAGCTGCATCCTCTCTAAACCACTTTTCGTCATGATATTCACACAGCTGCCGCTATTGATGGCGAGTTTGCAGGGGCCGCCCACGCTCTGAAAATACGTGTAGAATATCGATGTGCTGCGCCAATCCTCCTTAGCTCGCGGGGTGTGTCGGAAGCGAAGTATGACTCCTAACTCTAAATATCTCTCAGCGTTGCTATCCCAACCATCCCCAACCTCAGTAGTAATCTTCTTCACCTTCGGATCGTCTACCTCAGTGCTTGCCACGCCCTCGCCCCCAATCAACAGGTTCTTCATAGGACATTGAGCGACAATGTGTCCTCTGCCCGAGCATCGATAACACTGGCCAGGCCCGGGTCTAGGGGCTCCTGGGACAATAGCCTTGCCCTTAGTATCCGAGGGGATGCGGGGAAGGGCATCAAATCAATGCGTAGTCTGCCTCGGCACTGCGAGGCGCGGGTAGTTCTCATACACTAGTGTGAGTTGGAACACCTAGTCGATCGTCTCCATGTCGTGAGGAATGAGCTCTCTCTGTATCTTAGCCTCAAGCCCATCTCTAAATCTGGAAGGGATCGTGATAGGTTCCTCTAGGATATCACTCCTCACTACCAAATCGCCGAATCGTGTCATGTACTCGGCAACGGAAAGTGATCTCTGTCGTAACACAAAGATTTGGTCGAGTAGCTGATATCGATAGGACGCGGGGAGGTATTTGTCCCTCAATCACTGTTTTATTTCTGCCGAACTGGTGACAGGATAGTACCCATCTCTCTCCAACGATCTATCCACGCTAATCCAAAATATCTTTGCCTGTCCCAACAACTTCATTTTGGCAAACCGAACTCGCCGCTCATCGTTCATTTCATACCAATCAAAAAGTGATTCATATCCAAGATTTAGTCGTTAAAAGCCTTCAAGTCTAGATGACCATCAAAGAATGGCGCAACAATACGAAGGCGCCAAATAAGTTCATCATCAGTCGGGGTGTTTTCCCGGCGAGGAGCTAGATAATCATCGTAGGACTCGTCAAGATCGTACTCGCGCCGTGCAGGGGGGCCACGACCTCTACGGGTCGGTCGTACTTGTGGTTCGTAAGTAGGAAAAGGGTAACTGATGTTAAAGATCACGGTAGTGAACCGGTCGCACAAGTAAAATAAAATGGGCGAGTTTTCTCAAGTATCGATCTCTCAAGGAACACGGTAAGGTGGAGTTAATTTCGAGGAGAACTTGAGATTAAAGTCCTTAGATCGGAGTTAACTAATGGGGTTTTGATTGTTGCGATAAAAAGAAAATAAAAATCTAACTACTACTCCTATGCAACGCCGCTATGCGATGCTTCGCCAGGCGGGATGGAAGACTAGTCGGGCCGTTATGCACCGAATCACTAGGCGGATGGGCGAGTAGGCTTGCGGATGAGGTGATGAGAATGGCGGAATGAGGGTCGTGAGCACCTCTTCGCTACGCATGCCACTAGCAATTGCTAGTGCGGCAAGGGCGGATGGATGGTGGATGAAATATAGCGCACCTCAAGCAACTAAAGTGTAAAACAATACAGAATCACATAGACATGAATCTAATAAAGTTTACATCTAAAGTGCAACAACATCAATATAAATGAAGTTTTAACACACATATACAACAATAAAGAAAGAACAAGTCAAGAGATCGACCGAATCTAAAGTCTTGCTGAGAATTCACGGTTGGAATCGTTGGGTTGTCAATCCGCGTCCAAGCTCGGTCCTCAACTGCGTCCGGGGTAGAGAAGGGCTGTCACCACCTTCCAATGGCCCGTCTTCTTTGTGTCACGATAGCAGACGAAAGTTGCAAGCTTCCCTTTGCTTGGTGGCTATGGCGTTGAAGCTTGAAATGAACCCAAGAGATGATGGAGGAGGCCGAGAGAAAGCTCTGGCTTGGATTTGGCGGTGAAAGCTTGCCCGGAGCACCTCCCTAGGGTGGAAGATGATGAAAAACGGCGAACAAGGCGGAAAACGGCGGAGAAATGTCGAGCGATCCCAGCGATTCCGAATTAGGGCGAGACCTGCGATAGTGTTTTATTTTCTTGGGAAAACTCGCCCAGGAAAAGAGGAATCAGTGCACACGATCAGTGGCGCACGACCGATGGTCGTACGCACTATGTCCAATGGTCGTGCGATTACCCCAGGCAGATTTTGAAAATCAGAGTACATTGCGCACGATCATCGGCGCACGACCAGTGGTCGTGCGCACGATCATCGGCGCACGACCAGTGGTCGTGCGCACGATATCCGATGATCGTGCGCAGTATTACTGCTTCTAAACGTCCCCGGAACACGCACACGACCCCTAAACCCAGCACTGATATGTGCAGACATTCCAGACGAGCACAAAAAAGGAGTACAAATATTAAATGTACAAAAATACACAACCACGGGCCTAAGTGTGCACTTCCTATAGAAATATAAACAAGATGAAATATGAACGATATAGAACTAAAAGTGAAGTGCAAACGCGTGAAAACTAGCCCGGATGAGTCCGAAAAACCCTATATAAATCGGACTCATCACACCCCCAGACTTAACTGTTTGCGCGTCCCGAGCAAACAAAATCTAAGCAGATAGGAAAAATGATTTAGCTAACAAGGAAATTGCGATACGGAGTACCAAGCGAAGTCGCATGCTCGCACGCGTAAAAATATAATAGAAGAAATTTCTAAGTATACAAAATAGTTTATACTTTTCACAATGCGTATCAACATTTTATTATTAAAAGTGATATGCAAACGCGTAAATCATCCGGTCACGCGTAGGGAGAAAGTAGACTAATCGCTAGACGAGCATTGTCAAAGATCGAGGCTCGGGATAACCTCCAAAGGAATCCACCAATGTCGGTGACCATATGCTTGCCCTTTCGCATTCTCTCCACGGCACTGGTTTGGTTCACACACGACTCAGTAGGACTTTAGGTGAAGAGATGGGGCTTGCGTTTCGGTGAGGTAAACAGAGATAAACAGGAAGGCTATGCACCTAACCCAAATGAGCTATCAAAGAAAGAATCCATCAGCTAACCAAAATATATGCGGGTACATCATACCCCCAGACTTAACTTTTAACATATGGGTGTGTGCACCGCCTACTCCAAAAATACTCACATCTTAAATAGGATTTTCAATTTTACTTTTACTTTTCACTTTTTCACAATTAACATCATTTTTTTTTAACTTTTCTTTTTTTTTTCAAATTACTTTTCTTTTAACAATTTCAGCAAATATAAGCTTTGCAGCACATCCACATATTCACATGTAACATCACCACATCACATCCCAAAATGAAAATGTAAAACTCTGAAGCTCAACTTGGGTGTGTGATTAGGATTGGCTATGAGGCTTTGGTGAAATCATGGTGGAGCTGAATCAAAAGGAGGGGTAGACACAACGGGGCTAGCAAGGATAAGACGTTAGGAATGGTACAAAGCTCAACCGGGCCAAAATGATGGCCTATATCACGCTCATGCGAGTGAACTAACCTATACCCATGCTTCAAGAATAGCTTGGGGCAAGTTCTTAGCCAACGAGAAAGATTATCCATCCTCCCGACTCGAGCAATACGAACCTAATGGTCGTCTACACACATCCCTAAGCTACCGTCGGATTCACACCGGATTCACCAATTTTTGAGTAGAATAAAAAGTATTTACGCAATTAGAAAAATATAAACTAAAAGCATACAGAAAAATTAAATCTACTATAATTTCTACACGAGACGAGAGCACTCGACTAGGAGCACAGCAGGGTCAACATTTTACTCTGTCTCACAATCCTAAGCCATCACAATAATTTTCTCAAATCATACAAAAGAAACGAGTTTAACTCGCAGCACGCAAAAACTAAGCACGCGCTCATGTGGGTGCAGTGGTGTGTGATGCAATGAATTAATCATAATAAATCTATAAAAACTTCTAGTATGCACATGAAATGTGCGCGTGCAAAAGGTAACAAAACTGGCTCTCCCCCAAACATAAACTAAACTACACAGTATATGATAGAGAAATTAAAATCATAAAGAGCTAAGGGAAGAGGTTACCCAATGCTCAGCCAGTGAGCATACCAGAAGACGCGTGAAAACCTGAAGCAGGCCCGCCATACGAAGAATCACAACCCCGCCAACACGAAGTTGTCAAGAATACCTGCAGGGGTGAGCTCCGCAAAAACAAAACAAAAATATACAAACTACAAAAAAATACTACAACTAAATAGACATGAAAAACAAATACAGAAAATGAAAGATAAGTACCGGGGTTATTGTCATCCCAGCACGACTTATTCAGCTACGAAAAGGTTCTAGCTAATGGGCCTATGAAAAGAAAAATGCACAGGAAACTGTTTCATTATCCGTTGCGGTAACGGGTACCGATACGGTGATAAAACAGTTACTCATCTGCCTAAATAATCATACCTGCTCCTCGCAGGCAGAGAAAATAAGAAATAAGAAGAGGAGGAGCACTGGTCCTCGCTCATCTTATCACAAAATAAATCCTTGTCTAGCAAGGTATCGTCTACAGGGAGACTGCAGGAGGAGAAAGCGATTAATGGAGCTTTCTCAACAGAGGAGGAATCAACCTTCTCGCAAAAGAGGATGCTATCATCCATGACTCGAGTTGAAAGCTCCAAGTCCTCCTGAAGCACCTGCGAAAACTCAACCCGCACAGGCTCAGATACAGAAATAGGATCAAGAAATAAAGGAGATGAATAACTAAAAGAATCAGAAATAGGGGGAGTGCTCCCGGTCTCACTCCCAGCAGGATCCCGACATAGATCATCGACGGCGTCACATGAGTCATGGCGAGGGGAATCCGCGAGCTCGAGGTCCTCGGTGGTGGTTTGGACCTCCTCATCCATCAAGGAAGTGGAAACTTCCTCAACAAAGAGGATCTCCTCATCAACACACCTCGGTGCGTCCACATGTTCCAAGACGTAATATTGTCCATTAATGAAAATAATATCCTCGTCAAACATGGGCACATCCTCAGGCTCAAAATCACAATCCGGCCGAGCATCATCAACCGACTCACTAAAAATAGGGATAGATAATTCTTGCAAAGAAGGCGGAGGAACAACAGCATCAGAGAAAATATGTGCGGGTTCCTCCGGGGGTGAATCAACAAGAGGGGAAGAGTGCATGGGGAGAGACGGCGCCACAATGTCATCACACCGATCAACATAAAGTCTGATGGGCATATCTGCAGCAGTCCCCCATAGACAAGGTGGTGCTGCGAATATATCATCAGAAACAGAAGGGGTGGCCATTTGAGAGGGTGATAGAGTGAATCGGATACCCGATTCATCATCCTCCTCCAACTGGCGCTGAAATTCTGCGCAATCTTTCAACACATGGTCGGTGCTACGACAACACAAACACCGTTTTCCATTACTCCTCGATCCAGGTGGGACCGGAGAGGAATAAGAAAAAATGAATGCGTAGAAGAGGAGTGACCATAAGACCTGGGTTGGGTGTATGAAGTACCATAGGAAGACGGTGCTCCATACACAGAACCACGAGAATTATGCTCGCAATCTTCAGTGGGGCACTCATCACTACCATGTCTATAATCCCCGCACCATCGGCAATGAACATTCATATAAGAATACATGGTGCAACAAGAAGAATTCACCAACAAAAAGTTTCTAAGCAATAATTAACTACACATCACAGATAAAAGAATAGGAAAATCTGCTACAGAAAAATTAAAACTAGAATAAGAACAAATAAAAACAAGAAACAGATTCTAAAAACTAAAGCAAAGAAGAAACATGAAATATACAAATGGAAAAGGGCTTCTATCTCCTATCTCCCTCTCCAAAAACTCACACGACTGTGTTCTCCGGCAACGGCGCCAAAAACTTGATGTTAAAGATCACGACAGTGAACCGGTCGCACAAGTAATATAAAATGGACGAGTTTTCTCAAGTATCGATCTCTCAAGGAACACAGTAAGTTGAAGTTAATTTCGAGTAGGACTTGAGATTGAAGTCCTTAGGTCGGAGTTAACTAACGGGGTTTTGATTGTTGCGATAAAAAGAAAGTAAAAATCAAACAACTACTCCTATGCAACGCCGCTATGCGATGCTACGCCAGGCGGGATGGAAGACTAGTCGGGCCGCTATGCACCGAATCACTAGGCGGATGAGCGAGTAGGCTTGCGGATGAGGTGATGAGAACGGCGGAATGAGGGTCGTGAGCACCTCTTCGCTACGCACGCCACTAGCAATTGCTAGTGCGGCAAGGGCGGATGGATGGTGGATGAAATATGGCGCACCTCGAGCAACTAAAGCGTAAAACAATACAGAATCACATAGACATGAATCTAATAAAGTTTACATCTAAAGTGCAACAACATCAATATAAATGAAGTTTTAACACACATATACAACAATAAAGGAAGAACAAGTCAAGAGATCGACCGAATCCGAAGTCTTGCAGAGGATTCACGGTTGGAATCGTCGTGTTGTCAATCCGCGTCCAAGCTCGGTCCTCAACTGCGTCCGGGGTAGAGAAGGGTTGTCACCACCTTCCAATGGCCCGTCTTCTTCGTGTCACGATAGCGAACGAAAGTTGCAAGCTTCCCTTTGCTTGGTGGCTATGACGTTGAAGCTTGAAATGAACCCAAGAGATGATAGAGGAGGACGAGAGGAAGCTCCGGCTTGGATTTGGCGGTGAAAGCTTGCCCGGAGCACCTCCCTAGGGTGGAAGATGATGAAAAACGGGGGAGAAGGCGGAAAACGGCGGAGAAATGTCGAGCGATCCCAGCGATTCCGAATTAGGGCGAGACCTGCCATAGTGTTTTATTTTCTTGGGAAAACTCGCCCAGGAAAAGAGGAATCAGTGCACACAATCAGTGGCGCACGACCGGTGGTCGTTTGCACTATGTCCAGTGGTCGTGCGATTACCTCAGGCAGATTTTGGAAATCAGGGTACATTGCGCACGATCATCGGCGCACGACCAGTGGTCGTGCGCACTATATCCGATGATCGTGCGCAGTATTCCTGCTTCTAAACGTCCCCGGAACATGCACACGACCACTAAACCCAGCACTGATATGTGCAGACATTGCAGAAGAGCACAAAAAGGGAGTACAGATATTAAATGTACAAAAATACACAACTACGGGCCTAAGTGTGCACTTCCTATGGAAATATAGACAAGATGAAATATGAACGATATAGAACTAAAAGTGAAGTGCAAACGCGTGAAAACTAGCCCAGATGAGTCCGAAAAACCCTATATAAATCGGACTCATCGGTAACCCATCGGTGCGGGCTCACATCGATAATCATATGGAGACTCAGGAGTACATCTCCGAGGAGCGGGGTCCCGACGTGGTAGCTCTCTCGCTCGTCTATCAAGCGGCGGTGGGGCGTCTCGTGGACCGTCCACAAACTCATCATACTGAGGCACTAGGGCTGGACCTCTAAGGTCTCTTAACTGGTCGACTCTAGTGTTGACCCTAGCAATGTCAATCTTAATGGTAGCAAATTATTCCAGGACTAGACGCTGAAACTCTGCAGCCGTCATGTCTGAATTCGGATAGGCAGCCCGATTGTCGGTGTCGTTCTAATTAGACATTGTGGTTCGAAACAACCTACAACTGTGTAGCATAAAACGTACTTCGAACCTCGCTCTGATACCAAATAATGCAGTGGTAGACGGACATATACTTTATTAAATGAAAATGCAGTCTAAATGTGATGCATGTGTGAACATGAGATAGCCGTCCAAATTACAATCATCCAAGGAGTAATTAAAATTTATAAGACATCTAAAAACAGATTGCACAACTAGTTAACAAGCAATAATAAGTAAAGAACAAATATAATCAATCAACGAATTGAGGTGCAATTTCGTTCAAGTACGTCGAACGCGCTCCGCAAATTACGTAACAAATAACGATAAAAAATGCCAATGAAAATTAATACCAAGAGCAAGTTTTAAATCAAAGCAATCAATGAAAAGAGATACAACATTCATACCTGTACAACCCCGTATCCGGCGAGTGAGGTCGTCAGGAACCAGACCGGTCGGTTCAGATCGTCCGAGCAACAGGCGAGCCCAGCAGAGGAATCTGAAGATAGTGGGCGAGCTCGGCATGGAGAAGCCGAACCCGAGCTCGGCATTCGTCGACCGCGAGCTCGGCATTTGCCGAGCTAAGTCATGACTCGTCGGGCTGAGATCGACTAATGGAGGCCGACGGATGGGCGAGCTCGCCGTCCCAGCTCGCGCTCTCGCAATGGAGCTCGGCAACAGTAGGCGAGCCGGATCTGCCGAGGTGGCCAGGCTCCCCAGCTCGCCTGGATCCACGAGTTACTTTTTACTGTTTTGCCCCCGCCGGTCTGCCCATAGCCCCTCAAAACAGCGGAGTTTGCCTGTTGGCAGACCCAACCAAGGGTATTTTGGTAACTTCAGGTCGGTTCAGTTTGGTTATTAGCAGTTCAGATTCTGAAAACTATAAATAGGACCCAAGTGGTACCCCAGAAGGCATGCTTCCTGTGCTCTCCTGCTCTAGTTTTCAAGTGCTTTCTGAGGGTACCTTAGCTCGGCCTTTGGCAAAGGAGGGGAAGCTCTCTCAGATCTTCCGGGTGTGTGGTGGGTCCTCCCCGCCGAGCCCTTGGGTCAGTTCTCTCATGTTTCTTTTGTTGTTTTGCTTGCAGGAGTGAAGTAGGCGCGCGATCACCCCTTCCCCATTTTGGTGCGGAAAGCGTGGAGTGTGGTCAACGCAGAAAAACTTCAGCGAGCTAGATGACAGGAGGACAGGGACCTGACAGGTCGAGCTCGCCCCCCCCCCCCCCCACATCTGGCCACGGTGTGGATGTTTGAAGATTTCAGGAACGAGGTGCTGGGCCTCGTCAAGTTCGCACTCGGTACGCGAGCCGAGTGCTCGACTCCAGCAGTCCAGATCGCAGCCGCCCCCTCTCTGGGCGAGGACGCCTCCGGCAGGCGAGTTGGGAAGGAAATTGCCAAGGAGGGACGGCGGTGCGAGCTCCCCGGGCGCGAGCTCTTCCCCGGCTCGGCAGGGCGAGGCCGGTTCGGCGAGCTGGGCTCGCGAGACTCGCCAGTAGGGGGAGGCAGCCCCTTCAGCGAGTTGGTCTCTTCAGCTCCAGTTCCAGAAGGGTTCAGGGAACCCGAGATTTCCTACTACACCGGGAAGGGAGACTCGGTCCAACACGTCCAGTGGTTTGAGTACGTGGTCTCGATCCGGTAAATGTCGGATGAGTTCAAGTACCGACTCTTCGCCATCACCTTCAAGGAGAAGGCGAGGGAGTGCTTCCATCAGCTGCCGGCCAGCTCCATCTACTGTTTCGAGGACCTGCGTCGGGGGTTCATGCTGAGGTTCACTACCTCGAAGAGGAGGAAGAAAGAGTCGGAGTCCCTGTTCCACATCAAGCAGAGAGTGAACGAGACGCTGGGGAGCTACGTGGACCGGTTCCAGGAGGAGGTCACCCAGGTCCAAGAGATGTCGGGCCATAGTTTGATGATGACTTTCACCCGGGGCCTGCGGCAGGGTTTCTCCAGGATAGAGTTGAAGAGGATACCCCCCCCCTCTCCTACGAGGAGTTGATGGAGAGGGCGGCGAGAGAAGTTGACGGGGAGGCGTCAAACCCGGAGTTCGCCCGGAAGCTGGCTAGGTGGGCCACGGAGGAGGAGAAGGAGCCAAGAGGAGGAAGAGGACGGGAGGAGAGCAGAGGAGAGCCCCGGCAGAGGGAGCAGAGGCAGCTCCAGGGGCAACGCAGCCCAGGTGGGGGCGTTAGGAGCCTGATCGTCGGCTAGGATGGAGGCCCGAGTGGCAAGGGCAGGGGCCACAGAGAGGGTACCAAGGAAGGGACCGCCACTAAGGGGGGCAAGATCAATTCCACCCTCCGGGTTTGAGGCGGGAGCAGAGGCCTCGACTCCCCAATCAAGAAGAGGCTATGGCCATAGCTATAGGGGAGAGGAGGAGAGCAGCCAGGAGGAGGAGAGAAGTTAGGGTGGAGTTGCCCTACTGCGACTTCCATCAGGAGGAAGGGCACGCCACAGCCACGTGCCCGAAGTTCCTCAAAATAAGGGGAAACAGGGAGCAGCAGCAGCAGCAGGGGCGCCAGGAAGTGAGGATCGAGGAGGTCCTGCCTCGGGCGGAGGAGGATCGTTGCGAAGACCGGGTGGATGTTGGGACCAGAGGAGGGATCAGAGTGATCCACCGGGGGGGGGTTGAGGCTTTCCGGAAGGTGAGCCTCCACACCATGTATCACCAGAGCGTTGGCTCCACATCTCAAACCCCACCCCCAGAAGAGAGGATCACCTTCTACAGGAGCGATATGGCGGATCATGAGGATCCTTTTTGCGATGCGCTGGTCAACCAGACAGCCATCAAAAACTCTACCGTCTCCAGGATCCTCGTTGACAACGGAAGCTCCATCAACGTCGTCTTTAAGAAGGCGTTTGACGCGATGAAGGTGGAGGCGAAGAGGGTATTGGCCTCGGATGGGCCTTTGTTCGGATTTTTGGGGGAGAGGAAGGAGGTCGAAGGAGGGGTGGGCCTACATGTCACCCTAGGGGGGAAGTTCAGGAACTGCAGGTTCGTCATCGTGGATGCCCCCAGCAGCTACAGCGCCATCTTCGGGAGGCCCCTTATCAGTGCCTTCCACTGCGTCCTCTCGTCGTTCCAACAATGCTTGAAGTTCAACGCAGAGAGAATTCAGGTCAGGGTCAGGGGGGACCCCAAAGTGGCGCGGGAATGCTACGTCACCGCCGTGAACTCCATTTCTTGGCAGGAGGGAGCCGAGGAGATGGAGCGAAGGATGGAGAAGGCGGAGCAGGAAGCTGGCAGGGAGGAGCTGGAGGCGGAGAGCTGCGTCCGGGTAGAGACAGCAGGAGGAGAACGGGAGGAGTTGGCTGAGGCGATGGCCGTGGAAGAAGAGGTGGAGGCGGAGGTCCTCATCCCAGAGGAGAGGGATGTTGAAGAGCAGTCCAGGTTGGAGGCTGCGGAAGAGGTGGTGGAGCTGGAGGTCCTCACCCGAGAAGGCAGGGTGGAGAAGATCCACGTCAGCGGAGGGCTGACCCCGGAGGCTCAGGGCAGGATGTTGGACTGCATCCAGAAGAGCGTGGACATCTTCGCATGGAGCGCCGCGGAGATGCCGGGGGTTGACGCGGATGTGGCTTGTCACCGCCTCAACTTGGACCCAGGAACACGCCCCGTCCAACAAAAGAAGAGGTCCACCGCGGACAAACTGGCAGAGCCCATCAGAGAGGAGGTGGCAAAGCTTCTCAAGGCCGGCTTCGTGTCCGAGATCCAATACCCCGGCTGGGTCTCCAATGTAGTCATGGTTAAAAAGGGAGACGGTCGGTGGTGTATGTGTATCGACTTCTCCTTGCTTAATAAATCTTGTCCTAAGAACTGTTATCCCTTGCCTCGGATCGACGCGCTAGTGGACTCGGCCGTTGGTTTTTTTGTAATGAGTTTTCTAGATACATTTTCATGTTATCATCAAATCAGGATGCACCCCCAGGACGTCAAGGATGTCTCGTTCATCACGGGGGATGGATGCTACTGTTACAAGATGATGTCCTTCAGGCTAAAGAATGCAGGGGCGACCTACGAGAAGATGATGGATAGGGTCTTCAAAGAGCAGAAGGGGAGGAACCTGCAGGTGTACGTAGATGACCTCATGGTCAAGAGTCAGGATGTGGACTCTCACCTCCAGGACCTAGAGGAGGCCTTTGCTACCCTGCGCAAGTACAAGATGTGGTTGAACCCCCTGAAGTGTGTCTTCGGGGCTAGCAGGGGGAAGTTCTTGGGGCACCTCCTCACCCACGCGGGGGTCGAGCCGAATCCTGATAAGTTCAAGGCTATAATGGAGCTAGGGTCGGCACAAAACACTAAGGAGGCGCAACGGCTGACGGGGAAGCTGGCAGGGCTGAGTAGGTTCCTCTCCCGGGCCGGGGAGAAGTGCTCCCCATTCTTCAAAACACTAAGGGGTAGTCAAAAGTTCGAATGGACCAAGAAGTGCGAGGAGGCATTCCAGGCCCTCAAGATGCAGTTGACTCAGGATCCGCTGCTCCAAGGGCCGAAAGAGGGGGAGGACCTATTTTTATATCTCGGGGTCGGGGTGGAGGCCGTGAGCTCAGTATTGGTTCGGGAAGAGGGGAAGACGCAGCTACCCATATATTACATGAGCCGAGTCTTGAGGAAGGCCGAGCTCCGGTATCCAATTTTGGAAAAGTTGGCCTTCGCCCAGGTCATCTCGGCCCGAAGGCTGCGGCCCTATTTCCAGGCACACTCAATCCGAGTGGTGACTGACCATCCTCTCCGCAACATCTTTGAGGGGGTGGAGCATTCTGGAAGGCTGGCCAAGTGGTCGGTGGAGTTAAGTGAATTCGACGTCTCCTTCGACCCCCGCCTCTCGATCAAAGCTCAAGCGATGACCGACTTCTTGGCCGATTATGTGATTGAGATGGCAGAGGGAGAGCTCACTCGTCCGATTCCTTGGAAAGTGAAGGTAGATGGCGCCTCGGGGAGGCATTCCCTAGGAGTGGGGGTGATCTTGGAGAATCCCCAGGGGACTAGAATTGAGCAGACGGTGGTGGTGCACTTTCCCATCACCAACAATCAGGCCGAGTATGAGGCCGTGATAGCAGGGCTGCGCCTGGCCAGAGAGCTGGGGGTGTTGGACGTGGAGGTCCTTACTGACTCCATGGTAGCGGCTTCCCAGATCAACGGGGAGTTCGAGGCGAGAGAACCTACCCTGCGGTTGTATTTAGCCAAAGTAAAGGGGGTCATTAGCACGTTCCAAACTTTTTCCATCCAACACGTGCCCCGGGAGGAGAATGAGCAGGTCGATCAGCTAGCGAAACATGGTCCCCGGGTGGGGGGTACCATCACCGACCTATTTCGCCCTTCCATCGAAGAGGGAGAGCTCATGAACATAGATCAGCGGCCCTCATGGATGGACTCGATCACAACTTTCCTTTCCACAGAAGAGCGGAGGGGGTGGACAAGAAGAAGCTCAGGTACAAATTGGCATACTACCTCCTCCAGGACGGGCAGTTGTACAGAAAGACACTCTCGGGGATGTTGGCTCGATGCGTGGCCGAGGGGGAAGTACAAAGAATCGTGGAAGAAGTCCACTCCGGGGAGTTTGGAAGTCACTCCGGAAGTCGGACCCTGGAAGGGAGGATTGTCAGGCAGGGGTACTTCTGGCCCACCCTGGGTCGTGATGCGATGGAGTTCGCCAGAAGGTGCCACAAATGACAGCTGTTTGCTCCCCTCCAGCTACAGCCGGCTCAGCGACTCAAAAGTATCACAGCCCCCTGACCCTTTGCCATTTGGGGAATGGATTTTGTTGGACCGTTCCCCCAGGCCAACGGGCAGAGGAGGTTCCTACTGGTAATGATCGATTATTTCTCCAAGTGGCTGGAGGTAAAGGCGCTGGCCAAGGTGACTTCCCAGGTCATCAGGAACTTCGTTTGGGGGGAGATCATCTGCCGCCACGGGTTGCCCCATGCAATCGTCACAGATAATGGGCCCCAGTTCGCCAGCGCGGAGTTTACCAGTTTCTGCGAGCAGCTTGGGATCGACCTCAGGTTCGCCTCGGTCCATCACCCCAGGAGCAACGGGCAGGTGGAGGCCGCGAACAAGATCATTGTCAACCTCCTAAAGAAGAAAGTGGAAAATCTGAAGGGGAGCTGGGTGGAGCAGCTTCCCGTGATGCTCTGGGCCATAAGGACCACCCCCAACACAGCTACAGGAGAGACACCCTTCAAGCTCTCCCATGGGTGCGAGGCAGTGCTCCCCGTGGAGTTCGAAGTTCAAACGCCTCGAGTTGTCGCAGCAAGGGAAGGCAGGGAAGAATGACAGGTTGAGAACGAGAAAGAACTACGGCTCTCCCTTGACATGGTGGAAGAATTGCGGGACCTTTTCGCCGTCCGACGGGAAGAGGTGAAGAGGAGGATGGCCAAGTACTTTGACAAGCACGTCAGAGTCAAGCAATTTGTGGAGGGGGACTCGGTACTGAAGAAGGTGGATGCAGCAGGTAGGTCGGCAACCGTGGGGAAGCTCAACCCCGGCTGGGAAGGTCCATTTATTGTAAAAGAAGTTTTGAGATCAGGGGGGTATCGACTCCAAAATGTGAAGGGCGAGACCCTAAGTCACACCTGTAGTGGTGACGACTTAAAACGCTTTTTCCCTTGAAACATGTAAGTGGTACTTTGATTTTTAATGAAAGTTCTTTACCACGCTAATGCTGTCGCAATGAGTTTGAATGGAGAAGTGAAGTGTATTTGGACCCCGAGCAGATCCCGCTGTCAGGCTCTCACCTAGCTGCTAAGGCTGAAAGTCACTCGGTGTCGTTCTTAGACCTCGAGCAGATCCCGCTGTCAGGCTCTCACCTAGCTGGCAGGGCTGAAAGTCACTCGATGGTATCAGCCTTGGACCTCGAGCAGATCCCGCTGTTAGGCTCTCACCTAGCTGGCAGGGCTGGAAGTCACTCGGTGTCATCCTTAGACCTCGAGCAGATCCCGCTGTCAGGCTCTCACCTAGCTGGCAGGGTTGGAAGTCACTCGATGGTATCATCCTTGGACCCCGAGGAGATCCCGCTGTCAGGCACTCACCTGGCTGGCAGGGCTGGAAGTCACTCGGTGTCATCCTTAGACCTCAAGCAGATCCCGCTGTCAGGCTATCACCAAGCTGGCAGGGCTGGAAGTCACTCGATGGTATCAGCTTTGGACCCCGAGCAGATCCCGTTGCCAGACTCTCACCTAGCTGGCAGGGCTGGAAGTCACTCGGTATCATCCTTAGACCTCGAGCAGATCCCGCTGTCAGGCTCTCACCTAGCTGGCAGGGCTGGAAGTCACTCGATGGTGTCAGCCTTGGACCCCGAGCAGATCCCGTTGTCAGGCTCTCATATAGCTGGCAGGGTTGGAAGTCACTCGGTGTCATCCTTAGACCTCGAGCAGATCCCGATGTCAGGCTCTCACCTAGCTGGCAGGGCTGCAAGTCACTCGATGGTGTCAGTCTTGGACCCCGAGCAGATCCCGCTGTCAGGCTCTCACCTAGCTGACAAGGCTGGAGGTCACCCAGGGAAGTCCTGCACCCCCCAGGTAGTGCCTAACAAACTTGGCCCTTCTAAGATTAAGAGAAGAGCTCGGCAGGGGCGAGTTCGGGCTCGCTAATTCAGCTCGGCCTCGGAAGAAGGGTGACAAGCCAGACCCTTGTACCTCGCTAAGGGGAGGTGGATCCCGCCGAGACGCCTCGCCCCCACTCTATTTTTTACTTGGAAAAATTTAGTGAATTTGGTTTCCAGATTGGTAAGATTATGGGATGCTCGCGAGCGAGCTGGGGTGAGTCCCGAGAATTGGCGAGCCAGGCCTTTGGACCTCGCTAAGGTTGATAAGATCATGGCCAGCTCGCGAGCGAGCTTTGGCGAGGCCTAAGAATTGCCGAACTCTTAATATATGCTCTCAGGGGCGAGTCCTAACGACTATCCTACTCGCAGTACCTATCTATGCGAGGTCGCTGGGAGAGTGCTCGCAGACAAACAAGGCACGACAGAGAAATCCAGCCCCCCCCCCCCCCCCCGCCAGTTTGGTGGTCCTCCCCTCCTTCGCCTGACAGATCCTGGAAGCCCTTCCCAAACAGCAGGTCCAGACTGTCTTCTTTCTCGCTGGGAGGCGTCGCCGGGAACAGGCTCGGCATCAGGTCCCGGTCCGAAATCTCCTCGCATCCCTCCACCAGCACTCCAGTGTCCATCATCTGGAGGGTGAATTCGGCGGCCCGGATGGAGTTGATCCGCAGCCTCTCGACGATATCGGCCTCGCCAAAGATCCTCGGCCTCTTGTAGGGGAGGGTAGGATCGGCGCCGCTGGGCGGGAAGAAAATCTCCGCCTGACGGCGGACCTCGCGGCTGAGGTTTTGGTTCTCATCCTTAGCTTCGCATTAGCCCCCTCAAGCTCGGCAAGCCGGGCGCGCAGCTGGCCGATCTCCTCCCCCTGCTCGACATTGAGGGCCCGCAACTCTCCAGCGGCCTTGGCATCCTGACAGAAGAAAAATTCATTAACAACGAAAAATATTTCAAGTAAAAGAGAGAAGAAGCCTGATACTCACCAGCCCGCCGGCGGCCTGGGCGAGAAGACCCTCGGCGATGCCGACCCGCCTCGCCTGATCAGCGTCCTTGTCTTTGGCGACGTCGCGGGCTTGCTCAGCTTCTTGGAGTTGGTTGCTGAGACCGAAGCTGCGGCGGACCAGCATGTGATGGAGCTCCATGGATCGCGGGTGGGCCTGCAGGCCGTCATGGCCGAGCTGCAGCAGGATCATGCCCCTGTAGGCCTCGGCGTCTTCCAGGCCATAGAGGCCGAAGCCGAGGGCGTAAGCGTGACCAGTGGCAGGCTCACAGTCATGCCACGAGGGATGAAGAGTGGAGATGGATACCCGGTGGGCCAGCTCGTCCCACTGCACCATGGGCTCGCCCGCCGAGTCTCTCCACCGCCCCCAAATTTGAAGAGGGGATGCTCTTTTGGCGCGCCGCGCTCGCGAGCCGTCCTCTTCGCCGAAGGAGGTGGCGAGATCGCTGCAGGGGGAGCGGAGGTCTCGCCGCCCTTCCGCCCCTTGCTGGTAACTTCCTTCAGCGGACTCTCCGGCGACGCGTCGGGGGCGACTTCAGGCGAGCTCATGTATCTGGGGTTGGATTGATGTTGTTGATGTTGTTTCCACCGCGGAGCCAGCAAGGCTCTCTTCATCTTTTTGTGTAGTTGTTGGCGATGGGGCGGGCTAGACCCCGCACCCTCAAGCAGCCTCTTACTGGAAGAAGGTTTGGAGAAGTCTGCCTTGTCTCGACAGGCCGCCGCCGCAGCCTTCTCGCGAGCGAGAGGGTCCGGGCACAGTCCCGAGTCCGCAAAAGGCGGGTTCACAGGAATTATACGCTCCCCTGCAAGAAAAAACTTGGAAAAGTTAGAAGATTTTCGACAGCAACAGCTCGGCAATCTGGCGAACTCAGCAATATGGAGAGGACAATACCTTCGCCGGTTAGGACGGGGAGAAGCTCGTCAAGGCCCCTTCGCAGGAAGTCGACCTCGAAGTCCTTGTGGAGGAAGTATCTGTGGAGGTCGGCATCGTTGTCGGACACGGCCGGGGGGCGGTAGACCTCCTCGCCCTTCTGCTGCGGCGAGTACGGGATGTTGCCGAGATCGCCCTTAATAAAGGCGATCTTGGTCATCCAGTTATGGTGCTTGTTCGCGATCTCGCGAACTTTGATCAGCGAGCCGCCAAAGTAGGCGAACCCATCCGGTGTCGCCTTATAAGAGAAGAGTTTCCTGAATACTGTCAGGTTGAACTCAATCCTCTCTCGCCGGAGATAGCTCGCGAACGCCACCATCATGGCGATGTCGTTGGAGTTCAGCTGCGCGGGCACCGCGCCATAAGACTTCAGAATCTTCCGGATCTCCGGCCAAAGGGGGAGGCGCAACCCCACCTCAAAGTGAGAGATGGGGAAGGCGAGCTCGTCATCATAGAAGGTATTGATGATCTCCCCCTGCCTCGGTCGGCGCGCCTCGAAGCCTGGCAGCACATGGTCGCGAACAAACTCCGCGAGCTCGGCCTCGCTTGTGTGCCCCTCAAAGAAACAATAGTCAGTAAAGTGTTGGGCGCAGTTGGAGCGGCCGTCGGCGTCAGTGTTGGTCTTGCCCATGCTCGCAAAAGGAGGGGTGGAGCGAGAACCGAAAAGAGAACAGCACAGGGAGAGAGAAAATCAACAGTTAATACAGCGTACGGGGTTGGTGGGGGGGGGGGGGGGGGGCTATTTATAGAAAAAGAAACCTGTGCCCAAGCTATCCAATCGGCCCAGCTCGCCGTCCCAGCTCCCCAACCCCCAGCTCGCCGACTTCCGGCACATTCCATCTCATGACATGCTAAAAAAAGCAACATATTATTTGAATACCACATACCTAAGAATGTTTAGTTATTTATTACAACAGTCAAGTGCAAAGAGTAAAAAAGCGCGGCGCGCGGGCAGGGAGAGAGCAGGGGGCGAGTACCGGTCGACTCAGCAAGGGAGCCGCCTTTCATCTACCCCGGCCTCGCATCCCCCGTCCCCCAGACTACCGCGCGCGGAGAAGCTCGCGAATCCTCCCCGAATTCCTCTGCGCCACCGAGAGGCCGTCGTCAATCTCATCCAGGAGCCGGGAAGGGGACGTCAGCTCGCCAGACTGGCCGCTCCGCACCTCGTCAGCAAGACGCGCGTAGTCGCGTTGTAACGCCTCGTCGACCCCCTGCACCTCGCGCAGCCCGCACACCAATTTCTTGAAAAGCTTAACCTCCCTCCTCGTCAGCTCACCTTGATCTACTTCGGGGCCCAGGTAAGAGTCCAGCGAGCTTGGGGAGGGAAGGGGAGAGTAATGGGCTGCCCGCGAAGATTCCTCGGCAGCGGATTGGCTGGGGGGAACTGTGGAGGCAAACATCAGCAAAAGGAGGTATGCTGGAAAATCGCATGAGGCAGGAATCCAGGCAAAGTTTACCTGACGAGCTCGGCAACTCAAAGGAGATGCGGGGAGGGATAAACCTCAGATCCTTCCCACGACCTGGGCCGCGCGATCCCGGTGAGAGAAGCTCGAATCCCGGGATGGGGATGGTTTCCAGACCCGCCCCCGTGGTCACGACAGCTTGCTGGGGAGAGCGGGCGCGCACCGACGAGCTCGGCCTCTGCGAGCTCACCCCCAAGGTCCCAAAGGGAGGGGACGGGTCCCGGGGACGATTCTCCGGAGTCGTGAACCGCGAGTCCCCAAGAGTGGTCTTGGCTCGCGGGGTGGTGTCTCGCGGCGCGGCGTCCTCCGCGTCATCAGGGTGACTGTCTGGGCCGTCGCAGATCTCAACAATATTCCTCCCCTTCTCAGGGGCAGGCAGAGTGGAGGAGCCGGTCCCGTGCTCCAAGGTGGTCCTCGGGTCGTCATACATGGGCTCAGCCGCCTGAGGGAATGTTTTCATCTTCTTGGAGTTAGGCTCGGCAGAGCCACCCTGCGGCACGACAGCTGTGACCGCAGTCAGGGCAGCTATGCGAGCAGCTGAGGCTTGGCGAGCTCGATTAAGGCGCTCTTGGATCTCCTTGGGAACCGGCATCTCGGCAGGGCTATAACAAAGGGAATGACAAAAGTCAGGCAGGTATACAGGTGTATATATATAGCCGCAGGTGGACCCCACCCGAAGATTCCCTCTGATCCCCCCCGCACTCGCCGAACACTTGGGGTTGGATGTTTCTTTCCGAGCTTTGTTAAGCTCAAAAAGAGCGGGGATTATGTACAACCACGTATCCGGCGAGTGAGGTCGCCAGGAACCAGACCGGTCGGTTCAGATCGTCCAAGCAACAGGCGAGCCCAGCAGAGGAATCTGAAGATAGTGGGCGAGCTCGGCATGGAGAAGCCGAACCCGAGCTCGGCATTCGTCGACCGCGAGCTCGGCATTTGCCGAGCTAAGTCAAGACTCGTCGGGCTGAGATCGACTAATGGAGGCCAACGGATGGGCGAGCCCGCCGTCCTAGCTCGCGCTCTCGCAATGGAGCTCGGCAACAGTAGGCGAGCCGGATCTGCCGAGGTGGCCAAGCTCCCCAACTCGCCTGGATCCACGAGATATTTTTTACTGTTTTGCCCCCGCCGGTCTGCCGATAGCCCCTCAAAACGGCGGAGTTTGGCTGTTGGCAGACCCAACCAAGGGTATTTTGGTAACTTCAGGTCAGTTCAGTTTGGTTATTAGCAGTTCAGATTCTGAAAACTATAAATATGACCCAAGGGGTACCCCAGAAGGCATACTTCCTGTGCTCTCCTGCTCCAGTTTTCAAGTGCTTTCTGAGGGTACCTTAGCTCGTCCTTTGGCTAAGGAGGTGAAGCGCTCTCAGATCTTTCGGGTGTGTGGTGGGTCCTCCCCGCCGAGCCCTTGGGTCAGTTCTCCCTTGTTTCTTTTATTGTTTTGCTTGCAGAAGTGAAGTAGGCGCGCGATCACCCCTTCCCCAAGGGTGAACTCCATAGGAGACCGCTTTTCGGTTTCAACAATACCATGATTCACTCGTGCATGATTATTACTTACGGATGGAGGACGGCGCCAACGTATTTGACCTTGGTACGCACTTGGCTCCACGACGGGGCTGAATGGGGGGAGGATATTTGTAGATATGGTGACGAAGGGTGAGGACTAAGTGGATTGGGGTAGGGTTATGGGGTTAGAAGGGGTTGCGGGAGCTGGAGGTAGCGTGGGGGTGTGCGGTCGCCTGTTTGGAGTCGGGTAGGATGTAGTGGTTGCAGGGGATTTAGATGGGGGGAAAGGTTTCTTCGGCCTAGTAGAGGAAGGAGCGGAGGGAGTCCAGCTTATTGGGTGGTTCCGGCTTGAATCACGGCGGAGCAGGGATGTTGGGGGAAGCGGGAGGCTAGGAGAGGAGGGAGTTTTCAAGTGCTTTCTGAGGGTACCTTAGCTCGTCCTTAGGCTAAGGAGGTGAAGCGCTCTCAGATCTTTCGGGTGTGTGGTGGGTCCTCCCCGCCGAGCCCTTGGGTCAGTTCTCCCTTGTTTCTTTTGTTGTTTTGCTTGCAGGAGTGAAGTAGGCGCGCGATCACCCCTTCCCCACGGGTGAACTCCATAGGAGACCGTTTTTCGGTTTCAACAATACCATGATTCACTCGTGCATGATGATTACTTACGGATGGAGGACCGCGCCAACGTATTTGACCTTGGTACGCACTTGGTTCCACGACGGGGCTGAATGGGGGGAGGATATTTGTAGATATGGTGACGAAGGGTGAGGACTAAGTGGATTAGGGTAGGGTTATGGGGTTAGAAGGGGTTGCGGGAGCTGGAGGTAGCGTGGGGGTGTGCGGTCGCCTGTTTGGTGTCGGGTAGGATGGAGTGGTTGCAGGGGATTTAGATGGGGGGAAAGGTTGCTTCGGCCTAGTAGAGGAAGGAGCGGAGGGAGTCCAGCTTATTGGGTGGTTCCGGCTTGAATCACGGCGGAGCAGGGATGTTGGGGGAAGCGGGAGGCTAGGAGAGGAGGGAGGTCGGCTGGAGTAAGCGGGGAGAAGGAGGCGGCAGGAATGTGGGGCGTTATTAGGGAGGCGGACGGGAGGAGTAGCGGGTTGGAGAAGGCTGAATTCTGGCGACGGTAGGCACAGTTGGCAGGGCAAAACCCGGAGTCCACCGGGAGACCAGCCGGTTGTAAGAGGAGCAACTACTGATATCTAGAATCAGCCACATGCGTAAGTATCTATAGGGGGTGAGGGAGATAAGAGTTAGGGCACCCTGATGGATGACAAATAATATTCGGGCCGATCGGGGCCAAATACAACACCGAATAAAAAAAATAACATAGTAAAAAACTCAGAACGATCATCCGGGCACATCCACAGATTCGGATTGCCCAAATGGGTCATCAATCACCGCCTCCTGCGGGAATAAACATGTGTGGGCCGTCGATCGTCATCACCAACATCTTGAATGAGATTTTTCCTCCTCTTTCTCTTCCTATATTATTGTGCATATACATGTATTCAAAGATATAGAGAAATGATTAATAATTTTTTTAATTTATTTCTTAAAATTCTGATATTTCTCTACAAATATGCAAAAAATAGTGAAATATGAGTCCTACTTTATTTAAATAATGACTATATAAAAATAAAATTTACCTCTATGTTTCTACTTGGGATTGCAAATACTCAGTTAAAATTTTAATTTATTTTATATAAATAAATAGTTTACTTGATTTCTTATAATACTGTACTTTATTTCTTAAAACCAAATATTCAGTATTTCAAATAAAATTAAGTCGACAAAAATTCAGTAGTTAGAAAGTTAAAACAACCTATTTCATGGAATAGATATTGTTACTACTTGTAGATCATGTGTGCTAGCATGAACTTTAACACTTAAATTTATCACAACAGTATGCTCTAGCTTGCGATGAATGTAGAGTGTTATTATTAATTTTTATTATTATGAATATTTATTTAGAAATCAACGGAGCACTATTTCTTCAAATACATTAAAATAGTTTTTCAAGCAAAATGGAGAAATTAAAAATAATAATAATAAAGAATGCATGAAACAACTAGGGAGTGGAACACACCAGCAAGCCCAAATGGGGTATGCATTGTACACTATATAGAGATTAAGCTAGAAATGACCTGACCATGCATGCATTACTGTAAAAAGTGAATGTCAACACTGATGGGGAGCAACATGCCCGACCTGTTCGGATCTACTCACGACGACCTCTGGCGCAATAACGATCAGAACCACTCATTTCGAGCGGCTCACCGATCATAGTATTTTTGTCACTTGCCGTTTTTTGTTTTGAGTTGTATTTTATGTATTTTTTGAGTCAAAAAGTTTGGTCAATCATAGCCGTCTGTTGCCCCTAGTAAACTATAAATAGAGGGTGAGCGCTCTCATTTTGGGCATTGAAGAATGGAGCCTAATAGCCCAATCCTTGATAATTTCGGTGTCGAACCCAACCCCCGGGTGCGAAGCTCAGATCTATCCCCCATTTCCCCCCTTGGCCGGCCAACACCCATCCCTCCACCAACCATATAGCCGAACACACCCATCTCCTCCTCTACCTCGCAGTGGATTCCCCCTCCTCGTCCATAGCAGTAGCGGGCCTAAGGCCCTCCTCCTCCACCAACATTACACTCCCCCCCCCCCCTCGAAACTCCCTTTCGTGCACTCTCATGTTCATACGCCTTTCTTTGTTTCCTTAAGTAAAATGCTTTTAATTCAATTGTGGTGAAATCAAATTATAGTTCTTATATGTTATTTTAAAAGATTGAATTAACCGGTCATTGCATTTGCATCTATCCTTAGTTCTCATTAGAGCCTTACCCTACCACAAACATGAACTAGGACAGGATGAAATAAAGTGGTACGGAGTGGAGTTTTCCCTGTAGAAGTGGACTTAAAAAAAGTCTGATTCAATCATTAAGAGAGTAGCTTCTAGTGTAAGTTAGCAGAGCCTCGATTTTCAGTAAAGCTGAAAAAACAAAAAAGAAAAACCTAGAGAGTTGACAGGAAAACCTGAACGACTGCATAAAGATTAAGATCTCACAGCATGCAGAAGCACATACCAGTACTCTAGTATCACTTGTCTAAGCTTTGTCTCCAATCTAATAAACAAAGGCGTTCTCTCAAAATCCTGTTTGTCATGAGCTGGCTCGATAAAGTTAGCTTCAATGACCCCTATATATTATCCAAAAAAATAATTTCATAGTTTATAAGAACTTCGAAAAAAAACAGTATTATGACTTCCATACCAACAACACATCTGCCACGACTAGAACCTTCTTGAAGCACTTTCCAAAATGGCTGAACAAACAAATGCAAAATATTAGAACGAGATCCTTATTTCTACTAGGACATTAAAACTCAAATATCCTTCACTGGCAATTTAGAATGTAAGCACATATATGTTCACAGTACAATTCTATATACAAAATTGTTGTTACGGAGTTACACGACGATGAGCCTCCTTGGAAAGTTTACACGCGGCGGGCGCGTATAACGGAGGGCCCCATCATTCTCGCGGAAGATAATTAATAATTTATTGGTTGTCTCGTTTGCTTGAGACGTTATTTGTTACTTTAACTGCTTGAGACATTTTAAGTAATTCCGTATTTACTAATTTCAGAATTTCCTTTTTTATTCGCTACTCATCGCTATAAGAGTACGCATAAGCCCTGTATTATGGTCACCCGGGAATGAATGTGTGTTTTATCTTTCTCCTCTAAACCCTAATCCCTCCTCTCTTACTCTCTCTCTCTCTCTCTCTCCCTCTCTCTCTCCTGTTCTCCTTCCACCTTGCCGACCAAATTTCCCGCCCACTCCCCGGGTTCGTACCAAACTGGTCCGACCTACCGGATCCGCCCGTCGTCAGCCGTCGGACAACCATCCCTGTGTTGTCCGCGTCTGCATCGTCCCGCTCATGCCGTCCGCGACGATCTGCACCACCGCGATTCACATCAACCTGTGCGGCCCGTTCGCGTTCCGCACCGCCCGTGCCGCGCCTTGCCAGGCCGTGCAGCCCTTCCACGCCCTTCGCTGCCACCGCCGCGCCGGGCCGTGCCTCTACTGCGCCGCACAAGACGTTGCCGCTTTGAAGCGCCCGTACAGCATGCACCGAGTCGCTGCTCCCGCCCCTCTTCTCGTGGCCATGGCGCCGACCACACGTTCCACGGTCGAGGCCCCATCGGAGGACGCCAATGAGGCGCTCCTACGTCGTGTCAGCACGTAGGAGTCCATCGTTGCCTCCCTGCAGGCCTCCTAGTTGGTCATCCACGCAAAACTTGATGTGTTACAACCTTCCATTGCATCTTCCGCCAGCGGACCCGCGTGCCCGACCACCAGCACGTCAACCCTAGGGATGGCACCACTTCCGCACGTCGGGGATGCCGAACCCCCTTGTCCCCCCGATTGCTCGGCCCTTGCGTTGGACCTCCCCGCCTTCACCGAAGTTGATCCAATTGGGTAGATCGCCAAGGCGGAACAGTACTTTGATCTCCACCACATACGCGAGCAGGACAAGGTCCCTATCGCTGTGGTGAGAGTTGACGGCTCCGCACTCCACTGGGACTGGTGGCTCCGCCAGTCCAACCCGACTATTTCTTGGCATGAAATAAAACAGAAGAAGATCCGCCGCTATGACAGCCGCTACTCCGGAACCGCCATCGAACTACTGTGTGGGGTACGGCAAACAGGCGCATTGGATGAGTACATCGACGAATTCGTGGCCCTTGTCACCCATGTTTCGAGCCTACCACCACATCATTATCTCGACTTCTTCATGCAAAGGCCTTCGGCCCAACATCCGGTCCCGGCTCCGCACCCACCACCCTCGGACGGTCTCCGAGGATTTCGACATGGCCTAACTCGCGAAGGTGGATTTGTCCCCTCGACCCCCGTCGGATCTAGACGGGCCTCTCCCAGGAGGCCGACCATGCCGGACCGGTACTCCAGAGCCACGGGCTCCTCAGCCCCCTCTAGCTGGTCGTCCTGGCCCTCCACAGCGATTCTCCAACCAAGAGTTTGACAACCTCCGTCGCAAGGGGTTATGCTTCGGCTGCAACCAACCCTACTCCCCTACACACATCTGCGCAGTCAAGAAAATTCCATGCCATCATCGGTGACTTCGAGCCGGGGATTCCTTTGCGGCTTTTGAAGACCTCGAGATCACGGGGGAGAACACCACAGAGGTGCCGCTGAAGCAGGCCTTCACCATTTGGAGCTTCCATGTTTTTTTGTGGGCGGCATTTCAGGCCCCCAAACCATGAAGTTGGCGGGCACATTGGGCGACCGCGACATTGTCATCATGGTGGACAGCGGGGCGAGTAATAATTTCATTTCACCTCATCTGGCCTAGCAGCTACGTCTTCTGATGGAACCTTCTCCAGATTTCACTGTTAGTTTGGGCAATGGTCGTCGCAGCTCGATCCATGGCCGTTGTTCGCCCGTCTCACTTTCAGTGGGACCTTACTCAGTGACGACGGACTTCTACGCCTTCAGACTTGGCGGGATTGACGCCATTTTGGGAATTGAGTGGCTCTGCATGCTGGGCGACGTGCGAGTTAACTGGGAGACTACGACAATGTGTTTCCTCCAGGACAATCGGGAGTGCTGCCTTGTGGGAGACGCTGTGCTACTTCGCTCCCCTGTCTCAGTCCGCACGATTCAGCGGACTGCGGACGTCGATTTTTCGGCTTGGCTCTGATCCATCTCAGACGTCGCACCACCGGCCCCAGCACCACCTCCGGACCTTCAAGCCTCCTATCCGAGTATGCAGATCTCTTTGCTGCACCATTCGGGTTGCCATCGGCTCGGCCGCACAATCATGTCATACTTCTTCAGCCCGGCGTGTCAGCAATCTCGGTCCGACCATACCGCTACGGGCACGTGCAAAAGGACGAGATCTAGATGCTAGTACGCGACATGTTGATGGGGGGGCCTCATCCGCCCCAGCGCCAGCCACTTTTCCAGCCAGGTCCTGTTGGTCAGGAAAACAGACGCCAGTTGGCGCTTCTGTGTGAACTATCGGGAACTCAGCAAAGCCACCGTCGCAGACAAGTACCCGATTCCAGTGATTCAGGAGCTTTTGGATGAGCTCCACTGCGCGACCGTCTTCACCAAGCTGGACCTCCGTGCCGGCTACCACCATTAGGCCAACCGACGTCGCCAAGACGGCTTTGTAGACCCTTGACGGCCACTATGAGTTCCTGGTTATGTCTTTCGGACTGACCAACGCACCAGCCACTTTTTAGGCCACGATGAACGACATTTTTCTTCTGTTACTTCGCCAACACGTACTTGTTTTTTTATGGCATATTGTTCTGCAGTTTTTCTTGGCAGGAGTACCTCCAGCACGTCTGCAAGACATTGGCCACTCTACAACGCCACCACCTAAGCTCCACCCAACAAAGTATTCCTTTGGGGTCCCTAGGACACACCATCTCTGTTGCGGGAGTCGTCATGGACAGCGACAAGACCGAGGAGGTCCTCCAATGGCCGACACCATCATCTCTCCGCGATGTCCGTGGATTCTTGGGACTGACAAGGTACTACCGCCAGTTCATTCAGGGGTACGGTACATTGGCCCGACCACTCACCCAGCTTCTGAAGAAGTCAGTCGAAGGCCCCTTCGAGTGGACGGTGGCGGCCTCCGCCGCTTTTACTGCTCTACAGCAGGACTTAGTTCGTGCCCCGGTGTTAGCCATACCAGATTTCTCCCAGCCCTTACTCGTGGAGTGTGACGCGTCGAGCGTCGTCGTGGGAGCCGCATTAATGCAGGTCGGCAGCCCTGTGGCCTACTTCAGCAGCGTCTTTTCGAGCACGATCCACAGTTGCTCCACTTACGAGAACGAGCTCATGGGTCTCGTCCTCGCTGTTCAGCATTGGCGACCTTACCTCCTGGGTCGACGGTTCGTGGTCCGCACCGACCACCACAACCTTCTCTACCTCCTACAGCAGAAGATTGTCACGCCCTCTCAACAAGTATGGGTGGCCAAGCTACAAAGCTATTACTTCAGCATCGAGTTCCAGTCGGGGAAGATGAATCGCGCGGGTGACGCCCTCTCGCGCAACCCCATACTCGCAGCCATATCCCGCCCGGTCTAGGAGGATGCGGATACACTCCAACGGGTAGTAGAAGCTGACTTGGTGATCTACGGGATACGGATAGCACTCCTCGCAGACGCCACGACACACCCACCGTATTCCTTGGTTAACGATAGCCTACTCTTCAAGGGACGCCTCGTACTCTCCCCTCCTACCCGAGCATTCCTCTGTTGTTGGCCGAGTTCCATACTTCACCCATGGGGGGACACGACGGAGCTTACCGGACGTACCGACAGCTATCCTCCATACGTTATTGGCCACACATGTTCCAACTGGTCACGGCCTTCGTTGTCACCTGCCAAAAGGCAAAGTACGAGACCAAGTTTCCGGCTGGCCTACTTCAGCCCCTCCCGATCCACGATTGCATAGGAACGACGTCGCCATGGATTTCATCACACGACTGTCCCAATCACATGGACACGACTACATCATGGTCGTGGTGGACGGACTCTCAAAGTATGCTCATTACATTCCCCTCTGCCGCCCATACACGGCTGTCACAGTCGCCGACAGCTTCATCCAGGGGGTCCTGCGCCTCAACGGATTTCCTCGGTCGATCGTGAGCGACCGCGATCCGCTCTTCCTGAGTACTTTTTGGACCACGTTGTTCCGCTTACAGGGCACCCGTCTCCACATGAGCACGACATACCATCCGCAGACAGACGGCCAATCAAGGTCCACAATCGGTGTCTGGATGCGTACCTCTGCTGCTTCGTGGGGGAGTAGCCTCGCAATTGGGCCAAGTGGCTCGGGTGGGGCGAATACTCGTACAATACCGCCCACCATCAGGCGGACGACACTACACCATTCAAGGCCGTTTACGGTCGCCCTCCTTCGTCTATTGTTCGCCACCTTCGAGGGAAGTGGCAGGTGGACAGCTTGGCCACCACTCTCTGTGGCAGGGACATAATCCTAGATCATTTGAAGCACCACTTACGTTGGGCCCAATAGAAGATGGTTTCCTTCGCCAACAGGAAACGCCGAGACCTCTCCTTCGAAGTAGGAGAGAAGGATATCGTCAAAGTCCACCCCTACCGACTGCTTTCGGTGGCCCGTCGACCATGTCCGAAACAGGCACCTCGTTTTTCGGGCTATTCGTGGTCCTCGGCTCCTCGCCCGCATATGGGCGGTCGCCTACCGCCTTCCAGCTGGGACCGCATTCTTTCAATCTTCCATGTCTCTCAACTACGACGCGTGTTGGGCGAACACACCCCCACAAATCACATTCTGGTCGACCTCGACCTCGCAGGAGAGGAACCCTACTACCTCTCCTCAATCCTCGATCAGAGATCCCGCACCCCAGGGGATCGTACCTCGGAGGAGGTCCTTGTGGCCAGGACAGGCCGACCCAACTCAGACGCGACGTGGCTGTCCCGGGATGATTTTCGCCTCCAGTTTCCCGACTATTGCCTTGAGGACAAGACACATTTTCAAGATGGAGGTATTGTTACAAAGCTACACAACGACGAGCCTCCATGGAAAGTTTACACGCGGCAGGAGGGTATATCAGAGGGCCCCACCATTCTCACGGAAGATAATTAATAATTTATTTGTTGCCTCGTTTTCTTGAGATGTTATTTGTTACTTTAATTGCTTGAGACATTTTAAGTAATTCCATATTTCATAATCTCAGAATTTCCTTTTGTATTTGCTTCTCATCGCTATAAGAGGACGCGTAAACACTGTATTATGGTCATACTGGAATGAATGTGTGTTTTCTCTTTCTTCTCTAAACCCTAATCCCTCCTCTCTTCCTCTCTCTCTCTCTCTCTCTCTCTCCCCTCTCTCCCGTTCTCCTTCCCCTTGCCGACCAAATTTTCCGCCCCCTCCCCGGATTCGTACCAATTGTCCTCTCTAAATATACTAATAACATTGTCACTCATCCTTTCCCCTACAGAAGAACAATAATTTGATAAACAAATGCTAATGAAGTATGCTGCAGACCATACTAAGCCTTCATTAACAAATATTATCTCATCACAACAACCTCGTGCTAGTAAAGATTGCCATTTTCCCGGTAAAAAGCATTTTGACATTCCTGTGCCACTGTTGACAAAACATACTACTTATCTAATTTCTACTTGCACTTTCAGCTGCATTGATTAAACTCTTTCAACAAAACACAGACGTGTAGGAAATTGGATTCTATGAACAATCTCCAATGACCCAGGGCAACATCTGCAGTTTGACAAACATATTGTACTCCAAAACCGGCTTTGTGGACCTAGATTCATCAAGTGGCAAAAAATATTTTGACATTCAATAAACAAGCCTATTTCTAGAAGGACAAAATAATAAATTTAATAATCAGAGGCATGAGCTACTTCACACTTGATATCTGCAACTAAAATACTGACCATGATCTATATCAAGCTTCTACTGACTAGCATAATATTAAGTGATTTATCACCACTTCACCACATACTCGGAAAAAAACTTGGTACATACTGTTGTGTAGATCCAGAAGATAATTTGCATTTTTATTATCAGAAACACGCAAACGTAGGAGCCTTTTGAGACTAGTTTTGGGTTGATATTGTTTGATTTGATGCGTACATGAGGCAAGAGTAAAATGAGAAGAATTTTTTCATTCATGAGCCAAGCATACAAATATGAAGGATACAACACACGTGACATATCACGTGATATGCGCAGCAGAAAAATAACAAACTAAAAATAAATTCATATATTCAACTCTCTCACCCAAGTTGGGAATATATATCACGTGATATATATTCTCATCCAAGTTGGGAATATATATCAATCATTCTCAACATGACCGTGTCATTCAAAAAGTTGTCATAGTTTACTGCCTTGGCGAAGACATCAGCCAGTTGATCATGAGAATTCACGAAAGGTGTACAAATATTTCCCTTGTCTAGTAGAACTTTGATGAAATGTCTGTCAACTTCAACATGCTTCGTCCTATCATGTTGAACCGGATTGTGAGCAAAACTGATGGCAGCTTTGTTGTCGCAATAGATAGTAACATGTTTGTTAACTTGTAGACACATATCTTAGAGAATTGTCTTCAACCGCAACCCCTCAAATACTCCTTGTGTGATAGCCTTATACTCCGCTTCGGCACATGAGCGAGCAACAACATTTTGTTTCATGCTCTTCTAAGATACAAGATTTTCACCCACAAATGAGCAATACCCGATAGTAAATTTTCTATTATAATGGCTACCATCTCATTCTGCATCTGTAAATATTTCAACTTTCAAAGGTTGTTTTGCAGGAAACAGAATCCCACGTCCCGGAGACCTCTTGAGGTATCTCAAAACCCAATATATAGCCTGCTGATGACGAATTGTGGGAGAGTGCATAAAACTACTTAGGACACTGATGACTAGTAATTTAGTCATCATATATGGTTTTTATCTTAATTAGATATTCTAAATATTGACATATGTTCGTGATTTTTATAAAACATTTCGTAGAAAAATAATATTTTGAGGTCTAATATTAATATTCTCTATTTTGTAGGATTGCGGCAGGCCTATGGGGGATTTTCTGTGCAATATCCTGCTGTCACGTCCATATAATTTAGGTTCGTCAGCGTGGAGTCCGATCATCACCCTCCATGCATGCAACCCGAGCCACTATTTAATATATATATATATATGTATATACAATATATATATATAAATATATATATATATATAGCCACCTCAGCCATCAAGCTCCAGCACCTCCGGCCACCAACTCCATACAGCAAGCTCGGCCGCCACCTCCGCGTCAACCTTCGCCGCATGCAGCTACAGTTCTATCACATACAACTCCGGCCAAGCCCGAGTCCCAACTTCAACTCCTCCTCCACTTGACCTTCAGCAGCGCCACCACCGCGCACCTCTAACATGCACTGCCACCTTCCACAAACAGCAACCTCCAACTCCAGCCAAGCTCCGCCATCTCTCCAAGCTCGACCACCATGCTCGGCCAGCTCCAAGCTCCCTCCTCCGTCCAACAGCTCTAGAAGCAGCACCTTCATGCAGCCCGAGCCCCATCTCAGCCCATGCTTGGCCAGCTCCAGCACTTGTCCAGCTCCACCTCCTAGTTGCAGCACCACTCCAGCACCATGCTCCGCCAGCTCCAAGCTCCCTCCTCCGGCCAACAGCTCTAGAAGCAGCACCTTCATGCAGCCCGAGCCCCATCTCAGCCCATGCTTGGCCAGCTCCAGCACTTGTCCAGCTCCACCTCCTAGTTGCAGCACCACTCCAGCACCATGCACGTCAAGCTCCGGCCACCTTCATACAGCCCGAGCCACCTCCGGCCATCAGATCCTCCTACTCCTGACAACAGCTCCGGCCAAACTCCCACTCCAGCAATCCACATGAAGCTCCGCCACCTCTGCATACAGCAGCTTCACCCATGCAGCCCAAATCTCCACGCCCGCAGATCCCGCCACCATCCAGAATGCTGTCACGTCACCGATCCAAGGCCACCGCCCTACCATCTCACGGAGAGGAAAAAGATATAACCGGCCGAATTAATTTCATTCAGCCAGTTATTGTAGCATGAACAGTAACGGCCGAATGAAATTAATTCGGGCCGTTACTTTATCAATGATTATAAATAGTGAGATTTTTGGTATTTAGACGCATTCAGATTTGAGCATTCCTTCACTAGCCTTGAACAAGATTTCTTCGTTGGAGAAATTCATCCCAAAATTGCGAATAAAAAGTTATCGTTTTTTGTCTTTATGTTGTATTGTTATTTTATAATATTGAACGTCTCTTTTTCTTTCAACTTAAAATTTGAAAAACTTGTAATCCTTTTTGTCTACTAGCAATAAAATTTCATTCCTCTTTTACTTAAAATAATTTTCCTACTTTTATTTTGTCTCGCGCCACCATCGTTCGTTTTTATTTATTTATTTATTGAGATCGCATTTTATAAGAATGATTCCCCCCATCTCTATGAGTAACTAATTCTCTATAGTGTCCGGTCGCGATGATCCGAGGAAATAATTTTTGATATGATTTTAGTTTTGCTTTTCTCAATTTGTTGAACGCTTAAGATTTACCGTTGATCAATTCATTGAGGCTATATATTTTATATAGTTTTCAAAATAGTTTTCGCTCTTTAGTTGGCCGAGAGGCTCGTAAGGCCAATCGATCACTCATCGGTAAAAAGAGTAGAACGCAACCCTCGAGAGAGGACGACGTAACTCTTCCGAATTGGGATAAAATCCAATAGCGAGGTTCGCTCCCTAAAGCAAGTCTTAGGCGATGCGATTTGAGAACGAAAGTTCGGTCGATACACCTAAACTTAGTTGAACCTAATCCTCGAAAGAGGGGTGTTCATGCTTCAGGAACCTCCACGATCAAAGCCTCTTAAACAAGAGAATTGCATTTCTATTTTTATTTCGTTATTTTCAATTTCCGAGGTGATTCAAAGATTGGGCACTAGTTTTAATCCATTAATTTAATTCTGTTAAGCTCTTCTAGTTTTTACTTTTTGCAACCCCAACTCCAATTTTAATTGATAAAATAATAACGATTTTCAAAGTAGAATTACTCGACCACCCCGAGTCTAATACGATCTTGGTTTTTACAAACCTATACTACTCTCGATACGGTGCACTTGCCGTTGTCGTTTGCGGATATAGTTTCGCGTGATCAAGTTTTTGGCGCCGTTGTCGGGGAAATTGGTCGATAATTTGAAAAAGAAATAGTTATTAATTTTATCGTTTTTTTTGTTTATGACCCGGGTAAACTCTTCAAATAATTTTGAATTCGGTTTTGATCCGGAAATCGAGCGCACCTTTCGGCGACGTCTCCGATTTAGTGATCTACCAATAATTCGCGAAGAGTCAATCGGAGAAACTAACAAGGGAATAATGGAAGTTCTTAACCTTAATGCGACCCCGCTACGGACTATGTCCTATTATGCGAGACCGAATTTGGAGGGAACACAATCTAGTATTATTCGCCCAGCAGTCGCGAATAATAATTTTGAAATTAAAACGAGTATCATTCAGATGGTACAACAATCAGTTGTATTCGATGGCTTACCGGATGAAGATCCAAATTTACATTGCTTAATTTTTTGGAAATTTGCGATACATTTAAAATAAATGGCGTCACCGATGACGCCATCCGTTTGCGTTTATTTCCATTTTCTTTGCGGACTAAGGACAAGCAGTGGTTGGGTTCTCTTCCTAGAGGTTCCATCACTACATGGGCCGAAATGACGGAAAACTTTTTAACGAAATATTTTCCTCCGGCCAAGTCCGCTAAATTACGTACGGACATTCTCTCGTTCACGCAAATAGACTCGGAGTCTCTCTATGACACATGGGAGCGCTTCAAGGAACTTTTGCGGAGATGTCCTCATCATGCCCTTCCTGCGTGGCAACAAGTTCAAACTTTCTACAATGGTTTGAATCTCCAAACAAGGCAAATGATAGATACAGCCGCAGGGGGAACTCTTAATAACAAAACCCCCGAGGCCGCTCAAGAGCTTTTCGAGGAGATGGCCATGAATGCTTATCAGTGGAATGCGCCACGGTCGCGCCCTAACAAGCCGACTGGACTCTTCGAAGTCGAGGCCACCCCTAATTTAGCACATCAAGTAGAATGGCTCAATAAGCAAGTGGCGGAGATTTCTGCTTCCTTCGCCACCAATTGGGCTTATAATAATAATAATTTTAATAATAATTTTCATGAGCAAATAGATTATATGGGGAACTCCAATCGTCCTCCGTATAACCCGAATAATAATATTCCGTTCAATAATAGTTATAATCCGGGTTTGCGGAATCACCCAAACTTTTCATGGAGCAACCCCAATAACGCTCAACGTCCACTATAAGTAAATCCTCCCGGATTCACTCCGCCACCATCACACAAGCCTTCTTCACTTGAAGAAGTCTTCACTAAATATGTAGCCTCAAATGAGTCCAATATCTGGAATCTTACCGGATCTATAAAAAATTTAGAAAATCAAATTGGACAATTAGCCAAATTAGTCTCCGAGCGCCAACAAGGAACACTGCCGGGCAATACCGAGCCCAATCCAAGGGAGAGCGCCACTGTAATAAACCTCCGCAGCGGAAAGGAGGTAACCTCTACAAATTTGGCTGGACCTGAGGTAAACGTTTCATCTTCACCCCCGCAATTTACTTCTTCGCAAATTAGTTCTTCTACTTTACTATCTTCTACTCTAGCTCCGCGCAATAATTTAAAACCTTCAATGTCTTATTCTTCAAAATTTAAAAATGAGCGCAATGAGGAGCAATACAAAAAAATTATTGAAATTTTAAAACAAATTCAAATAAACGTCCCATTCTGCGAAGCAACCTCTAATATGCCTAAATACGCGAAATATCTCAAAGAATTACTCACTAATAAAAAGAAACTTGAGGATATTTCGCGTGTTTCTTTAAACGCAGAATGCTCGGCGGTTGTATTAAATAAATTGCCGGAAAAACTTAACGATCCGGGACGGTTTTTTATCACATGCATATTCGGTAATTTATTAATAAAACACGTCTTGGCTGATTTGGGCGCTAGTATTAACCTCATGTCATATTCTTTATTTAAAAAACATGGGTTGGGCAATCCTAGCCCAACAAAAATTAGCATCCAACTAGCAGATCGGTCTATTAAATATCCAATTGGAGTCATAGAGGATGTTTTAGTTAAAGTAGACAAGTTTATCTTCCTGGTAGATTTTGTCATTCTAGACATCGAGGAAGACGCCGAAATGCCCCTTATACTCGGTCGTCCATTCCTTGCTACCTCTAAGGCAATAATAGACGTAAGTAACGGAAAGCTTCTCCTACGAGTGGGGGATGAAAAAGTTACTTTTAGTATCGACTCTTTCATGAAAAACTCTTTTTTAATGACGACTCTTGCTTTACTTTAGAAACAAATTTTGAAAAGGAAATAACATCATCTTTTGAAATTATTTCTCCTTTATTTGAAAATCCGGACATTGCAAACTTAAATTGTTTAAAAGAAATAACTCATCCGCTCAAATTTGAAGTAATAAAATTGAATAATTTTAAAGTAAAAACATCTTATGAGGAGCCGCCGAGTTTAGAATTAAAGCAATTGCCGGAACATTTAAAATATTTATTTTTAGAAAAAGAGTCAAAATTGCTCGTGATTATTTCATCCGCACTTAACGATTCAGAAATTTCTGAATTAACAAAAATTTTAAATAAGCATCGTCATGCAATTGCGTGGCAAATTTCTGATCTTAAGGGGATTAGTCCATCTTTTTGCACGCATAAAATAAGTTTAGAAAATAATTCTCGCGGTACTATTCAGACTCAACGACGTCTTAATCCAAATATGAAGGACGTTGTTAAGGCCGAAATAATAAAACTATTAGAGGCGTGAATTATTTATCTTATTTCGGATAGCACTTGGGTTAGCCCGGTGCAAGTCGTGCCTAAGAAGGGCGGGGTAACAGTACTTTCCAATAAAAATAATGAGTTAATCCCAACCCGTACCGTTACGGGTTGGCGAGTTTGCATCGATTATAGGAAATTAAATGATGCAACTCGTAAGGATCATTTCCCGCTTCCCTTCATTGATCAAATCTTAGAACGTCTATCCGGTCACTCACACTATTGTTTTCTTGATGGTATTTCGGGATACTTTCAAATCCCAATTGCACCCGAAGACCAAGAGAAAACCACGTTCACTTGCCGTTCGGCACCTTCGCCTATCGGAGGATGCTCTTTGGTCTTTGCAATGCACCGGCCACATTTCAAAGATGTATGTTGGCAATTTTTAATGAATTAGTAGAGGACGTCATGAAAGTTTTTATGCACGATTTTTCAGTGTTTGGCGATTCCTTTGAAAATTGTTTAAATAATCTTGATCGTGTTCTTCAACGTTGCGAATACACAAATTTGGCGCTCAATTGGGAAAAGTGCCACTTTATGGTCCGAGAAGGCTTAGTGCTCGGACATAAAGTTTTTAGCAAAGGGATCAAGGTCGATAGGGCCAAAATCGAGGTCATAGAAAAACTTCCCCCGCCTACCAACATAAAATCTATTAGGAGATTTCTAGGACACGCAGGATTTTAAAGGCGGTTTATTAAAAAATTTTCAAAAATTACAAAACCGCTAACACATCTTTTAGAAAAAGAAACCACATTTATATTCGATGAAGAATGTTTTAAAGCGTTCAATAAAATTAAAAGTGAACTTATCAACTCGCCTATTTTAATTGCGCCAAATTGGTCTCTTCCATTTGAAATTATGTGCGACGCAAGCGATTTTGCTATAGGGGCTGTTCTAGGCCAACGGGAGGATAAATATTTTCACCTGATTTATTACGCAAGTAAAACGCTCACGTCCGCCCAAGCTAATTATACAAAGACGGAGAAAGAACTTTTGGCGGTTGTTTTTGCATTTGATAAATTTCGATCTTATATAACGCTATCAAAAATTATTGTTTTTACCGACCACTCCGCTCTTAGGTATTTAATGGAAAAAGGGGACGCGAAGCCCCGATTACTAAGATGGATTCTCCTTCTACAAGAGTTTGATTTGGAGATCCGAGATAAGAAGGGAGCGGAGAATTTGGCGGCCGACCACCTCTCAAGATTGGAGAATCCAGCTGCAGGAACGCTAGTGGAGTCCGAAATAGATGACAAATTCTCTGAAGAGCGCCTCCTCGTCATGAATAAGGTAATAACTTCTTTCACCCCTTGGTACGCGGATCTTGCCAATTACTTAGTGGCACGGGTCCTCCCAAAGAATTATTGAAGTCAACAAAAGAAGAAATTCTTTTCGGACCTGAAAATTTACTTTTGGGAAGACCCCTTTTTATTTCGTGTTTGCGCGGATCAAGTGGTAAGAAGGTGTGTATCGGGCGAGGAAAGCGTCAAAATTTTGCGGCACTGCCACGAAGGACCAACCGGTGCACATTATCAAGCAAACCGGACCGCTAGGAAGGTTCTCGAGGCGGGCTTCTATTGACCCACTTTGTTCAAAGACGCTCAAATGTTTGTAAGCAAATGTGATAGCTGCCAACGGTCAGGTAACATTTCTAACCGGGACGAAATGCCCCAAAATATATTTTTAGAATGTGAAATTTTTGATTTATGGGGGTTAAATTTCGTAGGTCCACTACCACCGTCTCATAATAATAAGTACATTTTTGTTGCGGTCGACTACGTGTCAAGGTGGGCAGAGGAGCAGGCTTTCCCCACTAACGACGCGAGAGTCGTAGTAAAATTTTTGAAAAAATTATTTTCATGATTTGGCACACCACGAGCATTAATTAGTGATAGGGGCACTCACTTCTGTAACGACCAACTTGTTAAAATTTTAGCCAAGTATGGCGTTACCCACAAACTCTCTACCGCCTATCACCCACAAGCAAATGGCCAAGTGGAGGTTGTAAATCGTGAACTTCAGAGAATTTTAGAAAAAAAAGTGTCTGTTAATAGGAAGGATTGGTCACTTAAGTTAGACGATGCTTTATGGGCATATCGAACGGCGTACAAGACCGCAATCGGTTGTACACCGTACCGATTAGTCTACGCAAAAGCTTGTCATTTACCGGTGGAATTAGAACACCGCGCATATTGGGCGCTCAAATTTTTACATTTAGATCTCAACTTAGCCTCTGAACAAAGAAAATTTCAATTAAATGAATTAGATGAATGTCGTGCAAACGCCTATGAAAATAATAAATTCTATAAGGAGAAAACTATGTTTTATCACGATAAAAATATTAAAAATCCAAAATCTTTTTCACCGGGAGATTTAGTCCTTCTTTTTAATTCTAGACTTAGGCTTTTTCCGGGAAAATTGAAGTCCCGATGGTCCGGCCCCTTTGTCGTGAAAGAGGTTTGGCCATATGGGACCGTGCTAATTGAACATCTGGAAAACGGCTCATTCAAAGTTAACGGACACCGATTAAAACTATATCATCCCGGCGACCCCTCAACCGGAAAAATTGAATCTCTAAATCTCCCAAATATTTAAAATCGTCACTTAGTCAAGCTACGCGACGGTAAACAAAACGCTTGTGGGAGGCACCCCATAGTTATCTCTTTTCATTTCTATTATTTTTTTATTTCTTGTTTTCCTTCCTAACAACTTTTGCATGATTTGGGTTGATGTTATAAAGTGGCTGCCCCGACAAATAATCAGGGAAGTTTCCTTATAACATTTAATTTTGATTTATTTTGTTTTCCTTTTAAAATAGATTTATAATATTCATACTTAGTTTTAAACATTGGGGACAATGTTTATCTTTAAGTATGGAGGGGTAACATAAGTAAGTTCTAATTTTTAACTTAGGTTGTTTTAAAAATTAATCTAGTCCTATTTCTTGCATTTTTTTTCTTAAAAAAAATTTTACTTAAAAAAAATATGAATAAATCTTTTCGCTTAGTCTATCAACACTTTACTAGTTTACTCAATTGTAAAGTTCTAAAGTAGACTTAATTTTTCATGAGGACTAAGAATTTTTTGGATAGAATAATTTTCTGAAACTTTTGAGTAAAATTGTTGACTCGTGTTGTGTTTCTAGTAAAATGCATGTGTTTGAGTAGTATTGGTGTAGAATTAAATTCTTGGCATAAAACTAATCTTATGATTTGTTAATTTGTGTAGAAAGAATTTATTTTACTTCTAATTTGAATCTGATTTAATCCAAAAGTAGTTTAAGGGACTGTGTAGAAGATCGTTAGAAAGCTATTACTCGACTCGAATGGAAGGGTGTCTTTTTTGATGTCTAAAACTTACCCTTAGCTATCTTTGAAACGTTTGCATTTTATAATAATTAAACTGTATGGAAATGATTTAGGCCTCTCTTTGGATAGTTTGAGCTTTTGCACCCAACCCCAAATTACTACCATTGTTCACACAAATTTGAGTCGTGTACCTTTATTTGACCCACCTCCACCATTTCGCCACCAAAACTAAAAAGCTCAACTAAACTATACACTCAAATTTTGAGCTAAAATATTGAAAAAAATGGGTGTTTATTAAAAAAGCAAAATTTTCATAGTGATATGCGGCCTAGGTATGCATATGCATACTTTGAATGATCCCAACTATGAAGAGAAAAATGATGTTTATTCTTAAAAAGCTAAATTTTCATAGTGACATGTGGCCTAGGTATGCATACGCATACTTGGAATGATCCCAACTATGAAAAGCAAATTCTCATAATGATATGCGGCCTAAGTATGCGTATTCATGCTTGTAATGATCCCAATTATGATGAAAATAAGAAGAAAATTTTAGCTCAAAACTCTTTGTTTAAGTGAAATACGCCTACATGCTCATCATTGTTCACCTTTCTCTTAAACTCAAGCCGTATGTACATCCTATTTAAGTCCTAAAGATCTATATAGTTGATTAAGTATAAAGTGTAGTGGAAAAGATGCAAGCAAACAAGCTTATGGACTTCTATGAAGGTCACCCCGAGTGTCAAAATCTAGTAATTTAAATATCAACGATCACGCTATTTTCTCCCTTTACATAACTTGTGATTAACCATCGACTCTTTTTAAAAATAATAATAAATAATTGAAACGCATTTTAATTATCTCACAAATTAGTGTTTATACCAAAAACGTCTCTCTACCAAAATATCTATGCATGTCGGCATAAAACTTCGCATTTTACTCTCTAACTTTCAAAATTGTATTAAGCAAAAAATCTTCCTACTCTTATGAAAAATGGTTTGCTCGAGACGAGCAACGAGTAAGTATGGAGGTGTTTGATGACTAGTAATTTAGTCATCATATATGGTTTTTATCTTAATTAGATATTCTAAATATTGACATATGTTCGTGATTTTTATAAAACATTTCGTAGAAAAATAATATTTTGAGATCTAACACTAATATTCTCTATTTTGTAGGATTGCGGCAGGCCTATGGGGGATTTTCTGTGCAATATCCCGCTGTCACGTCCATATAATTTAGGTTCGTCAGCGTGGAGTCCGATCATCACCCTCCATGCATGCAACCCGAGCCACTATTTAATATATATATATATGTATATATAATATATATATAAATATAAATATATATATAGCCACCTCAGCCATCAAGCTCCAGCACCTCCGGCCACCAACTCCATACAGCAAGCTCGGCCGCCACCTCCGCGTCAACCTTCGCCGCATGCAGCTACAGTTCTACCACATACAACTCCGGTCAAGCCCGAGTCCCAACTTCAACTCCTCCACTCGACCTTCAGCAGCGCCACCACCGCGCACCTCCAACATGCACTGCCACCTTCCACAAACAGCAACCTCCAGCTCCAGCCAAGCTCTGCCATCTCTCCAAGCTCGACCACCATGCTCGGCCAGCTCCAAGCTCCCTCCTACGGCCAACAGCTCTAGAAGCAGCACCTTCATGCAGCCCGAGCCCCATCTCAGCCCATGCTTGGCCAGCTCCAGCACTTGTCCAGCTCCACCTCCTAGTTGTAGCACCACTCCAGCACCATGCTCGGCCAGCTCCAAGCTCCCTCCTCCGGCCAACAGCTCTAGAAGCAGCACCTTCATGCAGCTCGAGCCCCATCTCAGCCCATGCTTGGCCAGCTCCAGCACTTGTCCAGCTCCACCTCCTAGTTGCAGCACCACTCCAGCACCATGCACGTCAAGCTCCGGCCACCTTCATACAGCCCGAGCCACCTCCGGCCATCAGATCCTCCTACTCCTGACAACAGCTCCGGCCAAACTCCCACTCCAGCAACTCCACATGAAGCTTCGCCACCTCTGCATACAGCAGCTTCACCCATGCAGCCCAAATCTCCACGCCCGCAGATCCCGCCTCCATCCAGAATGCTGCCACGTCACCGATCCAAGGCCACCGCCCTACCATCTCACGGAGAGGAAAAAGATATAACCGGTCGAATTAATGTCATTCGGCCAGTTACTGTAGCATGAACAGTAACGGCCGAATGAAATTAATTCGGGCCGTTACATTAGCAATGATTATAAATAGTGAGATTTTGGGTATTTAGACGCATTCAGATTTGAGCATTCCTTCACTAGCCTTGAACAAGATTTCTTGGTTGGAGAAATTCATCCCAAGATTGCGAATAAAAAGTTATCGTTTTCTGTCTTTATGTTGTATTGTTATTTTATAATATTGAACGTCTCTTTTCTTTCAACTTAAATTTTGAAAAACTTGTAATCCTTTTTGTAATTTTTTTTGTCTACTAGCAATAAAATTTCATTCCTCTTTTACTTAAAATAATTTTCCTACTTTTATTGTCTCGCGCCACCTTCGTTCGTTTTTATTTATTTATTTATTGAGATCGCATTTTATAAGAATGATTCCCCCCATCTCTATGAGTAACTAATTCTCTATAGTGTCCGGTCGCGATGATCCGAGGAAATAATTTTTGCTATGATTTTAGTTTTGCTTTTCTCAATTTGTTGAACGCTTAAGATTTACCGTTGATCAATTCATTGAGCCTATATATTTTATATAGTTTTCAAAATAGTTTTCGCTCTTTAGTTGGCCGAGACGCTCGTAAGGCCAATCGATCACTCATCGGTAAAAAGAGTAGAACGCAACCCTCGAGAGAGGACGACGTAACTCTTCCGAATTGGGATAAAATCCAATAGCGAGGTTCGCTCCCTAAAGCAAGTCTTAGGCGATGCGATTTGAGAACGAAAGTTCGGTCGATACACCTAAGCTTAGTTGAACCTAATCCTCGAAAGAGGGGTGTTCATGCTTCAAGAACCTCCACGGTCAAAGCCTCTTAAACAAGAGAATTGCATTTCTATTTTTATTTCGTTATTTTCAATTTCTGAGGTGATTCAAATATTGGGCACTAGTTTTAATCCATTAATCTAATTCTGTTAAGCTTTTCTAGTTTTTACTTTTCGCAACCCCAACTCCAATTTTCATTGATAAAATAATAACGATTTTTAAAGTAGAATTACTCGACCACCCCGAGTCTAATACGACCTTGGTTTTTACAAACCTATACTACTCTTGATACGGTGCACTTGTCGTTGTCGTTTGCGGATATAGCTTCGCGTGATCAGACACCCACGACAAACGTAATATCAGGGCGAGTACGAGATAAGTATATGACTCTCTGAAACAATCGTTGATAACTTGAGACATCAACTTTTTCCCCACTGGTATCAGCATCAATCTTGTGATTAGACACAATAGGTGTATTCACGGGAGCACAATCAATCATACATGTTTCCTCCAGAAGATCAAGGGTATACTTTCTCTGAGAAATAAAGATCCCTCGACGAGACCTCACTTCAATCCCCAAGAAGTATTTCATATTTCCTAGATCTTTGACTTCAAATTATTGCCCAATTGTTCTTACAAGTACATGATCTCCTCCAGGTCACCTCCTGTAATTATGATGTCATCCACATATACAGTAAATATCAATATTTGAGCTCCTCACCTCTTGATAAAGAGAGTATGGTCAGCCTGTCCTTAAGTATAGACTAGTTGAAGCATGGTATTCTTAAGCCGTCTAAACCAGGCTTTAGGAGAGTATTTCAGACCATATAGGGATTTATGCAGACGGCAGACCATTCCAATGGACCCTCTTTTAGTAAAGCCAGGTGGGATAGTCATGTAGACTTATTCCAGATCACCATGCAAGAAAGCATTTTTGACATCAAGTTATTGTAACTCCCACACAAGGCATGCAACACAAGAGAGGATTACACAAATAGAATTCATTTATGCAATAGGGGCAAAGGTTTTTTGGTAGTCATTTCCTTGGTTTTGGGTATACCCTTTAGCGACCAAGCGAGTTTTATATCGTTTCACCACTAAATCTTGATTTTGCTTAACAGAGAAAATCTGGGGTGATCCAACTGTTCACTTCCCGGGGGGAGACATGCAAGTTGTCATGTTCCATTTTTTCTAAAACACACATCTCTTCTTCTATAACATGTTTCCACTCAAGTATCTGAACAACCTCCTGCAAGGTCTTAAGAATCATAATAGAGGAGAGAGATGAGATAAAAGCTGTGTGAGCATGAGATAGGTGATGGTAAGAAATGTAATTGGCAATAGGGTGTTTGGTGCCACCAGTAATACCATTAGGAAGAGTGAGGAGAACATGGAGGTCATCATCTAAATCTGGAATTGAGGCAGGCACCGACACTTGTGAGACATCGACGGATGGGTACTTGCTCAGCAGTGTGAGGTCTGTGAGAGTATGTATATAGTATAGGAGGAACAGAAGTGGGAGGAATAGAAGCAGTATTAGGTAAAATAGGAGCAGGTGGAGGAGGAATATGAGGAGAAGCATCAATCGGGAGAGGAGAGTTGATGGTCCCGTCAATACTACTGCTCGTCTACCCCTGACGAGGACCAAAATACAACTCCACCCCACGGAAATTAACATCCACAGTGCAGTAATAGTGACGTGTGGGAGGGCGATAACACCTATACCCTTTAGTGGTAGGAGAGTAGCTCACGAAAACCATTTAGGGAACGAACGTCCAATTTATCGTGATGCAGGGTATGAACATGAACAAAGCAAACAGGATCAAAGATGCGAGGAGAAATGTGAGAGGTTTGGACAATGTGTTTCTGGGATAAACGAGAAATAGGTGTATCGTAGGAAAGGGAGTGTGACGGTAGACGATTAATGAGATGAGCAGCTGTCAAAACCGCATCGCCTCAAAAATACTTGGGATGGTTCATGGCAATAAACAAACACCGTGCAACCTTCAGTAAGTGACTTTTTCCAGTCAGCTACGCCATTTTGAGTAGAAATTTGGACACGGGTGGTTTGGTGAAGAATGTCATGTTTCGCAAGATAGGTATCAAACGCTCCCCGATCATCATACTCTCCACCATTATCACTACGAAGCACACAAATTGTTCCAATGAACTGTGTCGCAACCATCTGATGAAAGGAACAATAATAAGTAAGCACGTCACTCTTCTTTTTTAACAAATACAATCAAATAGTACGAGAATGACAATCAATAAAGATAACAAACCATTTATAGCCAGATAAAGATAACACGAGGGAGGGACCCTAAACATCAGAATGTTTTACATCAAACGGACATGGACTAGAAAAAGAAACGCGACTGAAACTACGGCGAACATCTTTTGAGAGTTCACGGGTGTCACAATTAAATGATTTAATTAAACAACAGAAAGCAGGAAATAATTCAGTAAGATATAAACCAGAAGGGTGGCCAATACGCAGATGTCACAGCCGGATGTCATAAAAAGTTGGAGCTCGGGCGGCAGAGAGAGCACTGCGAGATAACGACTGCTCCAGCAAGTACAATCCGCCAACGTTCCTACCACTGCCAAGCATCTGCTTCGTATCTAAAACCTGAAACACACAAACATCAGGAAAAAAAAGTTACAGAGCAGCTTAAAGAAGCACTTAAGTGAATAATGGAGAGAAGATTGCGAGTAAATGATGGGACATGTAAGACCGAAGAAAGAGACAGGTCGGGAGAACAGGGAATGACTCCTTTTCTAGCAATAAAAGAGAGAGAACCATTGACACAAATGACCATATCATGACCAAAGAGAGGAGTATAGGAGGTAAAACCTGAGGCGAGGCCAGTCATGTGATCCGTCGCACCCGATTCAATGATCCACTCAGAGTGGGACGAAGACGCAGCATGAGCACTGGAGATACCGGAAGTGGAAAAAGTAGCAGTGGAATAACCTGATGTAGAGACGAATTGTGAACGCAACAGACGATGGAAGGCCTTGAGCTCCATAGCAGAAAGGCCCCCAGAGGGGGTTGTCCTCGTAAACTTCAGTCAAATGTGCAGAATATTTGTGTGCGGGCACCGACCTAACGACGACCACCATGGTGACCACCTCGCCCACGAGCACCAGATCCTCGGCTAGAGAGAGCAAGATGAGGGTGTAGACAAAAACAGGTGTCCTTAATATGTTCATTCTTCCCGCAGTGGCTGTATAAAGGAGGAGGGCCACGACCTATCCCGGAAAGGGCAGAGTGTTCTGGAGAGGGACCAAGATAGCGACGACGATTCTCATCACTGAGGAGTATGTTGAAGCCTTCCCGAAGAGAAGGAAGAGGTTCGCAGTGGAGGACATGTAGGCGAACAACATCAAACACCATATTAAGCCCATAAAAAAGGCGTGAACATGAAAGCGGTCTTTATCCTTTTGAAGAGCATGCATATCGACAGTGCATGCAACAGTAAAGGTATTGAAGTAATCCAATTCCTGATATAGATATTTGAACTCAGAGTAATAAGCTGAAGTATACATGGTTCTCTGCTTTAGCTCCAAAACAGGACGGGTGAGCTCATAAATTTGCGTTGAACTGTCTGCCTGAGAGTTGGTGTCACGAGCCATTTTCCAAATCTCGTAAGCAAGATCCAGAAGCAGGTAGTTGTGATACACCTGATAGGACATAGTGTGAAGTAACCACGAGACAACCAAAAAATTGTCTGCATCTCATTTTTCCCATGAGGGATCGGTATGCGGTAGCTCAACAGTGGTTCCATAAATATGTCCAGAGAGCTGTTAATTGCGAATAGCATGCTGTGTCGTTCTGGGCCATTCAAGATAATTGGTGTCATCCAAGGCAATAGTAGTGCTCTTTAATTAAGAAGATTAGTCATGGCTCTGTTGCGGATCTCTAGAGGGACCAGTGCGGGGAGAAGATGAGATTTCGGAGGAATCACTCATCGAAGAACGTCTGAATGTAACTAGCAAGATGAAGAACTCGGGACGAAAGAAAGCACATCCAACGAGTGTCCATTAGATCGCGCTGCCCAAGAGGACACCAGAGGATGTGACCAAGATATCTCTGGCAACCCCTATGGAGGGCAAAACGGCCGGAGACAAATGGGCTGCCTATAAAATGGGCAGAGAGAGGCGTTGAAGGCTGGGAACGTCGCTGGAGGGAGCCCTAGGTGCTGGAGGAAGCTAGAGGAAGGCCTGGGGCGGGAACTGCGTGTTGGAGGGGAAGAAGGGCGTCACTGGAAGCCCTAGCAAGAGGCACGCGAGACCAAGCGCGAGAGAGGAATGCGCCGTGCGGAGCGAGTGATGGAGGTGAGGTCGAAGGTGGAATCGGTGTCGAAGGCGACTGCGAGACGAACGCTGGAAGCGGGTCGTGTGCAAGATGGAACCGGCGAGCGGAGCAAGGGACGGAAGCGGACGGGCGAGCACCCTAGGCTCTGATACCAAGTAGAATGAGAGGAATTTTTTTATTCATTACACTAATTAAAACCAAGCATACAAATATAAAGGATACAACACACGTGACATATCACGTGATATGCGAAGAAGAAAAATAACAAACTAAAAATAAATTTGTATATTCAACTGCAAGTCCTACAAAAGTAAAAAATTTAGCCCTAACGAGAAACATCAAATATAACAATTCAAAGGTAGGTCAGCGAAGATTATTTCCTCACTTTGATACGTTCACAATATGGTAAGCTTTACCGCAATCTCACAACGAGTCGGCAGCTTAACCGATTTTAAGGTTGGTTGGGCCCTTGAAGGAACCCAGGAATAACCTAGCAGTGAAATTGTATTACCTTCCAAGAAGTCGCATGTCAGCAGAAGAGGGAAAGATCCTAGACTAAATGTAAAGTGATGAAGGACGTGGACACTCAGCGAATCTGGCGATCGGCCACTCGGCAGATGGAGATCCCGGCGAGCTTGGAATCATGTGGCTGGAGCAAACCGACCCGCTATGGAGGCTGCGGTCTATTTAATTTCTGTTCTCTTATTTCTGTTATTTTATTCGGTGTGCGGTTAGTCGTTTGCTTTAAACTTTATGTGTCGGTGTGCTGTTAGCCCTCCTCATGTTATAAGAGGAGGGGTACTATGTTTTATGAGGGATCATTGATGAATGAAGCTTATTGAAACCCTAAACTATCCACTCCCACTTCCCGTGTGAGAAGAAATACCGAGCCGGAAGGCTCCCGCCGCCTCTCATCCTTCCCCATCAGGAAGATCGCCGGATCGGAAGGTCTCCGCGATCAGCTCCTACGCCAGTTGGTATCAGAGGCTCGCGCTCGACTCCCACGCTCGATCGCCGATCCCCGTCGCTGCTTCGCTCCAGCACGCATCGCGAATGGCAGACACTTCACCGCATGACGCCGACGTGTTGGCGGCCATCCATGCTATCACGGCTCAGTTGGACACCCACACCACCGCTATCGGGGAGCTACAGCTTGGCCGCAACCCGCCGCCGGCCCCCGCCGCACCCGCTGCTCCCCGGGACAGTTTCTTCGGCCGACAGTATCGCCGGGAACGGGTGCCTCCGCCAGCGTTTCCTCGCCCTCACAACGTCCTCTTTCAGTCGGACTCGAGCTCGGAGGACGAACCACCTGATGTCGCTGCTCCGCCACGGTGGGGAGAAAAGCAACCCTACCACCATTCGGGATACCGCCTGCGGGCCGATATTCCCCATTTCCACGGCAATCTGGGTATTGAAGAGTTCCTTGATTGGCTCTCGGAGGTGGAGCATTTCTTCGAAATGGCCGAAATCGCCAAACATCGCCAACTGAAAATGGTTGTTTACCGCCTCAAATCCGGCGCCGCTGTTTGGTGGGATCAACTCCAACTCAACCGCAACCGACAGGGCAAGGCCGTCGTCCGCACTTGGCCAAAGATGAAGAAATTGTTGTGGAATATGTTTCTTCCGCCCGACTACGATCAACATTTGTTTCAGTACTATCACAGCTGCTCTCAAGGCACTCGCACGGTGAGCGAGTATCTTGCGAAGATAAGCCGCCTCGCCGACCGCAATGGCCTAATCCAAACGGATGGTCAACGCGTCACACGGTTTCTTCATGGGCTACGCCCTTCCTTACGTGAGAAGATTGGTTTGCATGTTCTGCACACTGTTGAAGAGACTTTTAAGATGGCTCTCACAGCCGAGCAGATGGAGAAGGTGGCGACACCTCCGAACCGCACGTCCTACAGCCGTTCGTGGACTGACGCGGCGGGGTCCAGCTCCCGAGATTCTACGATCAAGAATACTTCCGACCGGGTGCCGGCCTCCTCCTCCGCACCAAAGGGTCGGGCACCCGATCGTGTCACACCAGCGTTCGTTGCATATGTCAGGATCGCCCGAAGCAATGGGATCATGCGCTGGCACAAGCAGAATTCGCCTATAACAATGTCGTGCACAGCTCCACCGGTCGCACCCCCTTCTCCATTGTGTACACTAAAGCTCCCTGCCACGCCCTCGACCTGGCCCGCCTACCCGCGGCATCCTCTTCGGCGTCCCAATTGGCAAAAGACACCCGCGACATCCAGGCCGATACTCGTCGCAAACTCATCGAGTCCAATGCAAAGTACAAGGTCGCGGCCGACAAGCACCGCCGCGAGAAGATATTTGAAGTGGGTGATTTGGTTAAGGTTTTCCTCCGCAAGGAACGGTTTCCCGCGGGGCGTCAGCACAAGCTCATGCCGAATAAATTTGGTCTGTTCTGTATCACACACAAGATCAGCAACAACGCCTACATCGTCGACCTCCCGCCAGAATTCACCTTCTCCAAGACGTTTAATGTGAGCGACTTGTACCCCTACTACCCGGATGTGCCCATTTATCCCGCACACTCGGGGGCGAGTGCCTCTCAAGGCGAGACGAATGATGAAGGACATGTCCACTCAACGAACCCGGCGGTCGGCCACTCGGAGGATGGAGATCCCGGCGAGCTTGGAATCATGTGGCTGGAGCAAACCGACCCGCTATGGAGGCCGCAGTCTATTTAATTTTTGTTCTCTTATTTCTGTTATTTTATCCGGTGTGTGTTTAGCCGTTTGCTTTGAACTTTATGTGTTGGCGTGCTGTTAGCCCTCCTCATGTTATAAGAGGAGGGGTACTATGTTTTATGAGGGATCATTGATGAATGAAGCTTATTGAAACCCTAAACTATCCACTCCCTCTTCCCGTGTGAGAAGAAATACCTAGCCGGAAGGCTCCGGCCGCCTCTCATACTTCCCAATCGGGAAGATCGCCGGACCAGAAGGCATGCTCTATCGGCTCCTACGCCATAAAGTGTTAGTTTAGCTTAGTGATGTGTCTATTGAGGACAAAACTGTGAGGTTTGATGGAACCAAAGATACACCATGGTGAGGTTAATAAAGTTGGAGGTCACCAATTCAATCAAGTAAGTAAATCTTTATAATTCTTAAATATTATAAATTTGATTATAAGCTTCAATTCCAATCAGAATTAGTGCAGTTCCCAGGAGATCATTTGCATTTTTATTATTATATGCATATATATAGCTAGGAGTATTTTGAGACAAGTTTACAAAAGATATTTTCTATTCCCTCGGAAAAAAAACTGGTACATATCAAGGGATATCATTTACATATGTTAGAAAGGACAATGAAAAGGCCTATGTTTTGTCTCATTTGTGTATTTTCTTACTGTTGGAAAAGCCCACTTAAACTAGGCCCATTTGTATAGCATTTATTGTTTTTCTCTCCTCTCTTTAGTCTCACATTGTGTATAGGACTTTCCTCTCTCTTTCTCTCATCTATATATATGTACTCATTCTTTGTATTTGTACCAAGTGGACATATATACAAGGTTGGCTTTCTCCATCTCTACATGGTATCAGAGCCAGGTTTCGGTCTCCTGCGGATTCCGAGTTCTATCCGCCCAGCAGCCTGCGGACTCCTGCGGACTCTCATTCCTATCCGCCCAGCAGCCTGCGGTTTCCGCGGCCTGCGTGTGTGTGTCCGCGCCTCCTAGTCGCATTACCCCTGCGGCCTGCCTTGTCCAAACCGCTCCCTCTCATCCCGAGGAACCACTCTTCTTACCTCCTCTTCTGGTCCTTCTTTATAGCCCTCTCTCTGATCCTGTGGGGTCCACTGCTTCCCATAGTCCGCTGCGGCCTCTTCTTGTCTGGCGCGACCTCGGTGAACTCGCTCCCTAGCTCCGCGGTCTCCTTCTGTCCGCTGCGAGCTCGCTATTCGCTTCCTCTTCTTGCTCTCTTTCGTCCGTCGTGAGCACGGCGGCCTCCTTCTGTCCGCACTTCTCTCCTTCCTGCGGCTGCTCTCCTTCCTCTTCTGGCGGACAAGTTCTTTTCCCTGTCCTCCGCGGGCTCGCCTCTGCGTTTTTTTCGTCTTGCGGACTGGTCCAGCCCGCTGCGGTCGCCCTCTTGTTCCCGCGACGTGTCGATCTTCCCCAGCTTGCCCTCTCTTCTCGGCCCGCTCCAGTCCGCCGCGGTCTGATCCAGTTCGCCTCGGCCTATTCAATCCGCCGCGGCCTCTCATAGCCCGTTCCTTGCTGAGCGTGGCTGTACTCACCGCGGCCTCCTCCAGTCTGCCGCGGCCTCCTCCAGTCCGCCGCGGCCTCCTCCAACTCGCCGCGGCCTCATCCAGTCCGTTGTCTCTGCCCGCTTCCTCTCCTCCAGGTCGCCCCCATGTCTACATCTGCGGACTCTGTTGGCACGGCAGTTCCTCCTCCTGAACGCCCAGCCTCTCTCCAGGAAGTCCGCGACGAGCTTCGGATTACTACAATTTCTCTCACTGGCAAGAAGAACTTTGTGGAATGGGCACACTCGGTTCGCCGTGTCCTGCAGTCAAAGGGGTTCCTTCATCACTTGACTCAGGCCGTTATCGGTAACACTACTGAGGAATGGTTACGCAATGATGGTCGTGTGCAGACTTGGCTTCTTAACTCTCTTGATGGCGAATCTTATCACCTAGACATGTACCATGAGACGGCCAAAGGCATGTGGGACGAGCTCCACACCCTCTACTCTGGCAAGGATAGTCTCCACCATCTGTATGACATCATCACTGCTCTCCAGGCCCTTGATAGCAGTGGCGCGACCGACCTGACGTCCTTTGTTGCTCAGGCTCGGTCTCTGGTTGAGGTTTGGATCCACCATCAGCCTCCTACTTTACATCTTGCTTCTCAACGTACCCAAAAGGAAGTTGTGGGTATCGCCATGATGATGGCCCGGGTACCGCCTCATCTTCACAGTGTCCGGGCTCACATCCTCTCCTCTACCGTTACACCATCTTTTTCTGATGTGTGCTCGATGCTTCTCAAAGTCTCTCCGCCTCCGTATGTGCCCGGACTTCCTTCTCCCGCCCTTGTTCAACAGGCACCAGCTCCCTTATTGCCTCTCCCCTTTTCTGCCCGTGGCGGCCGCTCTGATTCTCGCGGCCGGGGTCGGGGTGGCCGGTCTAGGCCTAAGTGCTCGTTCTGCGGTAAAGATGGACATCTTGAAGCCACATGTTATCGCAAACATGGGCGACCTCGTCCGCAGGCCTCTGCTGCTACTACCGACTATGCTTCCCCTCGTACTGATCTCGACGAGGTTCGTCTTCAGCTCCAGCATCTTCATGGCCTGCTTAGCCGCCCGCCTGCCTCGGTTGCCTCTGCTGCCTCCATCTCTAAAGAAGGTATCGTCTGTCTATCCTCTGGCCCGCGCTGGATCCTTAATTCTGGTGCCACTCATCATATCACCTCTGTTAGGCCGCCTCAGTACTTGTCTTCACCTCACCCGAAGTACATTACTGTCGCTAATGGGGCATCGGTTTCCGTCTCTGGATGTGCTGATATTTCCCTCACCTCTTCTCTCCTTCTGCGCTCGGCTCTACATGTTCCGGGCTCTCCTTTCAATTTACTGTATGTTGGTCGCCTTACTACTGATTCCAATTACTCCGTGACATTTACTTCTTCTTCTTTTCTCATACAGGATCAGCAGACGCGGACTATCATTGGTAGAGGACGGCTGCAGAATGGGCTCTATCTTCTTGACGACTCTCCCACTGTCCTCGCATCTATCTCCTCTTCGGACTGGCATCGCCGTCTGGGACATGCTCCTCTTCCAGTCCTCCGGAAGGCTCTTCCTGATGTTACTCTTCCTGCTTTTCGCTGCGACACATGTATTTTGGGCAAACAGCCCCGTTCATCGTTCCCTCTTCATTTTACTCGGAGCTCCGCTCCTTTTATTTTGGTACACTCCGATATATGGGTCCGTACAAATTTACTAGTATTTCTGGCTATCGGTATTTTCTTACTTTTATTGATGATTACTCTTGCATGACGTGCTTATATCTCCTTCGGGATCGCACTGAACTTCCCCGCGTCTTCCGGGCTTTCATACTTGAGACTCGCACTTAGTTCTCTGCGCCTATTCGTACTATTCATACTGACAATGCGCGGGAGTACACCAGTCATACCTTCGCCACTCTCTGCTCTGAGTTCGGCATTCTTCACCAAACCTCGTGTCCGTACACTCCACAACAGAATGGTGTCGCCGAGCGCAAGAATTGTCATCTTCTTGATGTCGCTCGCTCTCTTATGCTTCAAATGCAGGTTCCCAAACCATACTGGAACTACGCGCTCTCCACGGCTTGCTTTCTCATCAACCGCCTCCCGTCTTCCGTCCTCCAGTATGCTACTCCCTTCAGCCTCCTCTTTCCCACTACTCCGCCTTTTCCCGTTCCTCCACGGGTGTTTGGGTGTACCTGCTACGTTCACCACCTTGGTCCCTCCACGGACAAGTTGGCTCCTCGTGCCACCAAGCATATCTTTGTGGGCTACTCGCGCAGTCAAAAGGGTTATGTATGTTATTCGCCTGCTACCCGCAAGGTTACTGTCTCGGCTGACGTAACTTTCCGTGAAGATCTTCCATTCTTCCCTGCTCTAGATGTCGCTCTGAGTCCAGATCCCGTCGTTCGTCCTGTCATTCCTGCTCCTCACTCCTCATCCTCTCCGTCTTCCCTACCTCCTGTCTGTCCACCACCACCGGTTATCCGGGTCTATTCTCGTCGCTCTCCTCATCCCGTTGCCCCTCTGCAGTCGGCTTCGCCCTCTGGTGCTCTGCTCCCTGCTGCTCCGGCTCCCGCCTCTACCGCTCATCCGATGGCGAATTACGTCTCTCTCCATCGCCTCTCTCCCTCTCTTCTTCACTTTGCCACCTCATTATCCTCTGTTTCGGTCCCTAACTCTTTGCAGGAGGCGCTTCACCATCCTGGCTGGCGGGCTGCCATGGACGAAGAAATGACGGCCCTCTGGGCCAACCAGACCTGGGTCTTGGTTCCCTTACCTCCCGGTCAGCACCCTGTTGGGTGTAAATGGGTGTTCGTCATCAAGCATGCTCCGGATGGCACTATTGCCCGGCTGAAGGCCCGTCTTGTGGCTCGTGGCTTCACACAACAGGAGGGCCTCGACTATGAGGACACCTCTCTGGTGGCCAAGCTCAACACTGTTCGCGTTCTTCTCTCCATCGCGGTGCACCGCCACTGGCCCCTTCATCAGCTCGATATCAAGAACGCCTTTTTGAATGGCGACCTTCAGGAAACCGTCTACATGCGCCAACCGCCCGGGTTTGAGACCACGGGGGAGTCTCAGGTATGTCTTCTCAAAAAGTCCATTTATGGTCTCAAACAGTCCCCTCGGGCGTGGTTTGACAAGTTTAGCAAGGTGGTTCGGGACATGGGGTTCACTCGGAGTTCTGCAGATTTCTCCCTTTTTACCCGACACCGGGTCACTGGCACCGTCCTTCTGTTGGTTTATGTTGATGACATCCTTCTCACTGGGGATGACTCAAAGGGGATTCAAGAGGTCAAACAACATCTGAGCACTGTTTTTCAGACTAAAGACCGGGGGAAACTTTGTTACTTCCTTGGTCTCGAGATCGCCCGGCGGCCGGACGGGTTGGTGCTCTCCCAACGAAAGTACTGTCTCGATCTTCTCAAAGCTGCTGGTCAGTCTGGTTGCAAGCCAGCTTGTACCCCGATGGAGGCAAATCACAAACTGTGCGCTCATGCTTTCGATGACGATTTGCTGCTTCCGAACCCGGAATACTATCGACGCCTTGTGGGAAGGTTGATCTATCTAACAGTCACGAGGCCGGATATATCGTTTGCAGTTGGGGTTGTCAGTCGGTTCATGCATGCCCCCCGGGCTTCTCATCTCCAGGCGGTTGAACGGATTCTCCGATACCTTAAGGGAGCTCCGGGTCAAGGGCTGGTTTACAAAACCTCCGACTCTGCTCCCGCATTGGTTGCCTATTCTGATGCCGACTATGCGGGTTCCCTGGACGATCGAAGGTCAACAAGTGGGTCCTGTACTTATTTTGGTGGTCATCTTATTACATGGAAAAGTAAGAAACAAGCTGTGGTAGCCCGTTCCTCTGCAGAAGCTGAATACCGATCGATGGCCTCGGTTGTCTCAAAACTCACATGGCTTGAAAGTCTCCTTACTGACCTAGGAGTAAAACTCCCCTCCTCTGCTGTTCTATTTTGTGATAGTCAAGCCTCCATACACATCGCAAAGAATCCGGTGTTTCATGAGCGCACAAAACATATCAAAGTTGACTGTCACTTTGTTCGTGAGAAGGTTCAATTGAAGAAACTTGAATTGAAGCATGTTCCTGGAACTGATCAAGTTGCTGACATTCTCACAAAGGCCTTATCAAGTACCTTGTTCTACCAGTGTTTGTCCAAGCTGGGTGCATATGACCTATACGCTCCAGCTTGCGGGGGAGTGTTGGAAAAGCCCACTTAAACTAGGCCCATTTGTATAGCATTTATTGTTTTTCTCTCCTCTCTTTAGTCTCACATTGTGTATAGGACTTTCCTCTCTCTTTCTCTCATCTATATATATGTACTCATTTTTTGTATTTGTACCAAGTGGACATATATACAAGGTTGGCTTTCTCCATCTCTACACTTACTATTTGTTTTAGACCCACATCTTGAATTTGGGATTCTTCTCTCTCTTCTCTCCCTATGTATTTGTACTCATACTTGTATTTATATACTGAAGAAGAATATACAAGGTTTTCAACATGGTATCAGAGCTAGGTTCCGCTCTGGGCGGTTAGTGTTCTTCTGACCGTGGTTCTCCTTCTGTCTCTGTGGTCTCCGGTTCTCCCTCTTCTTCTAACCGCAATCGGCTTCTCCTGTGAAATCGCTTGCCTTTGGGCGATCTCCCGGCTTTCCAAACCGCAACCCTTTGTGCGGTTAGTCTTCTTGAAACCACAATCCGTGTGGTTTCGTGTTTTCTTCTCCCTCCCTCCCTTTTGATCCCCACCACTCTCCCTTTTATAGGGATCTCTCTGGGCCCCACATCCATTCAGACTGCCCCGGTCTCGAAATCCTAACCGCCTGCTGCCTTATTTCAGCCTACTCTTGTCGCCTTGACTACCTGTTGCTGCCTCTTGCGAACTCACGCGATCTTCTTCCCTTCACTCAACCCCCGTTTGTCGCGCAAGCTGGTCTTTGCGGGCTTCTCTTCTACCCAATGTGCATCTCTTCTTCTCTACCCGTTGTTCTTCACTTTTAACCGTTGCGGTCTTGCTCCCCTACCCGTTGTGATCTTGTTCTCTCTTGCCGCTGCGGGCTTGCTCTGTATATCTGCTAGCGACATCTCTCTGCGCCCAACTCTAGTCGTTGTCTGCTGTGATGTCTGTTGCGGCCACCTCTCTGGCGGCTTTCTCTTCTCTAGTTGCGGGTTCTCTGTAGCCACTGACTGTTGCGAGCTTCCCTCCTTCCTAAAGTCAGCTGCGGATTCTTCTCTAGTCGTTGCGGCTGCCTGTTCGATGTGACACTCTCCTCTGGTCGCTGGTCGCTGGCCGCTGCTCGCTGCTCGTTGGTTTCTTTGTTCTCCGCGACCTTTGTTTCTGCTCGACTCGTTGTTGTTTCTCGCTCGGATTACTCCCTGTATTCGTTGGGGTTCTTCTTGTCGTCCTCTTCTTCTTCCCGAGCGAGCTGTCTCCCTTTGCCTGCTTACTCTCTTGTCAGTTAACCGCTTATCTTAACCGTCTGGCATGGGTTCTTCTACTGCGACCTCTATTCCAGTTGGGGTGGCTATCCCTGTCCCTGAAGTCCGTGACGAATTGAGGATTACCACCATTTCCCTCGATGGGAAGAACTTTGTGGAGTGGGTGCATTCAGTTCGCCGAGTCCTTCAGTCCAAAGGATTTCTGCATCATTTAACCCAGAATGTTCCTTCTGCACCTACCGACGACTGACTTCGTAATGATGGTCGTGTTCAAACATAGTTTCTCAACTCCCTTGATGGCGAACCTTACCGCATGGTCATGTATCACAAGACGGCTAAGGCAATGTGGGATGAGCTCAATTCGCTTTACTTAGGCAAGAACAGTCTCCAACTCCTCTATGACATCTTCACTGATCTTCAGAGCCTTGACCCCGACAGTTCTACTAACTTAACCTCCATTGTGGCTCGGTCCAAGACGTTGGTTGAAGCTTGGATTCAGCATCAGCCCCCTACTACGGATCTCGCTGCCCAGTGCGCTCAAAAGGAAGCAGTCGGTATTGTCAAAATGATGGCTCGTGTCCCTCTTCATCTTCAGAGTGTTCGGGCTCAAATCCTCTCGTCTGCTGCTGCTCCCTCATTCTCTAATATGTGTTCCATGCTGCTAAAGGTTTCACCACCTCCAAATACTATCGGACCTCCCTCCCCGGCTCTTCTCCAGCATTCGTAGGCGTCATTACTACCTCTCCCTCCCCCTACTCGTGGAGGATGTTAAGGCTCTTAGAGGTGGGGTTGAGGAGGCCGGCCGCGGCCTAAGTGTTCTTTATGTGGTAAGGATAGCCATCTTGAGTCCACCTGCTACTGCAAACACGGTCTCCCTCCTAGTCCAAATGCTTTTGTTGCTGCCCTCAGCCCTTCGGCCACTCGTGCTGATCTTGATGAAGTCCACCTCCAGCTCCAACAACTTCAAGGATTGCTCCACTACTCGCCTGCCTCTGTTGCCTCTATCTCTAATGAAGGTATCGTTTGTCTCTCCACTAGTCCGCACTAGATAGTGGATTCGGGTGTTACTCACCATATCACATCCCTGAAGCCACCCCGATATTTGGGTTCTCCACATCCAAAGTTTATCACCATCGTCAATGGCAGCACCACTCATGTCTACGGCTCTGCCAACATACCCATCAATCCTTCTATTTCTCTTCGCTCAGCTCTCCATGTCCCGGGCTCTACCTTTAATTTAATGTATGTTAGTCGACTCACTGCATATTTGGATTATTCTATCACGTTCACCCCTTCTTTTTTTCTGATGCAGGACCACAGAACGCAGAGTATCATTGGTAGAAGACGACTGCAAAACGGGCTCTACCTTCTTGATGACTCTCCTACCATTCTCTCATTCGTCTCCACAGTTGACTGGCATCGGCATCTTGGGCATGCTCCGTTTCCCGTTCTCCGGAAGGCACTTCCTGATGTTTTGCTTAAAAAATTTTCCTGTGATTCATGTATTATGGGGAAACAACATCTTCCTCCCCCTCATTGTACTTGTAGCTCTGCTCCTTTTATGTTAATTCATTCTGATATTTAGGGCCCCTATAAAATAGCAAGTGTATCTGGTTATCGTTATTTCATTACTTTCATTGATGATTATTCTCGGATGACCTGGTTGTACCTACTTCATGACCGCTCTGAACTTCCTCGTGTATTCCGTGCTTTCATTCTTGAGACTCGCACTCAGTTTACTGATAAACTCAAAACGCTCCAAACAGATAATGTTTGTGAATACACTAGTCATGAATTCGATAACTATCTGCTCTGAATTTGGGATTATTCATCAGACTTCGTGTGCATATACTTCTCAACAAAACGGTGTGGTTGAGCGCAAGAGTAGACATCTTCTTGATGTTGATCGCTGTCTCATGATCCAAATGGAAGTTCCCATGGCGTATTGGCATTTTGCGATTTCCATGGCATGCTATCTCATCAACCGTCTCCCTTCATCCGTCCTCAACAACGCCACCCCATTTAGTCTAATCTTTCCCTCTACACTACCATTCCCTCTCACCCCTCGCACATTTGATTGTACTTGTTATGTTCATCATCTCGGACCCTCCACTGACAAGTTCAATCCTAGGGCAGACAAATATATGTTCGTTGGTTACTCTCATACTCAAAAGGGTATGTTAGCTACACTCTCACTACCTGATAGGTGACTGTCTCGGCAAATGTTACTTTTCTAGAAAATAAACCGTTTTTTTCTACTTCGTCACCACCTCCTCCATCGCCATCATTACCTTGACCTGTCGTTCCAGTTATGACTTCTCCACCACCACCACTTTCCACTAAAGTTCATGTTCACCACCAACCTCCTCTTCTTCGTGTCAACACTCGTCGCCCTCCTCGTTCCGTCGCCCCAATGCACCAGACATCAACCTCTGGCACACTGCGACCTGCTGATCTGACGCCGGCTTCAACCGTCTATCTCATGGCGAATTGTATATCCTTACATCGCCTGTCCCCGACGCTTCAAAACTTTGCCACAACATTATCCTGTATTTTTGTCTCTAATTTTGTGCAGGAGGCTCTCCAACATCCGAGATGGCGGACGGCCATGGACGAAGAAATGACTGCTCTTTGGGCAAATCACACATGTGATCTGGTCTCTCTTCCTCCAGGACAGGCCCCTGATGGCTGTAAATGGGTCTTTGCCATCAAACATGCTCCTGATGGGACGATTGATCGTCTTAAAGCCCGACAGGTGGCTCGCGTCTTCACTCAACAACAGGGCCTTGACCATGAAGAAACCTTCTCTCTGGTAGTGAAACTCAACAAGGTCTGTATCCTCCTCTTCATTGTTGTACAACGCCAGTGGCAATTACATTAACTAGATATCAAAAATGCATTTTTAAATGGAGATCTTCAAGAGACATTCTGCATGAAGCAGCCTCCCGGGCTTGAGACCACGGGGGAGTCCCAAGTTTGTCATCTTAAGAAGTCAACTTATGGTCTCAAACAATCCCCCGGGCATGATTCGATAAGTTTAGTAAGGTTGTTCGGGAAGATGGCTTTACTCGGAGCTCGACAGACTTCTCTCTGTTTACTCACAACAGAAACGGTTTTTCTTTTGGTATATGTTGATGACATCCTAATCACCAGAGATGATTCAAAGAGAATACAAGTGGTCAAACAGTACCTTAGTTCTGTATTCCAAACAAAAGATTTGGGGAACCTTTGATACTCCCTTGGCCTTGAGATCGCAAGACGTCCTGATGGCCTCATTTTTTCTCAACGGAAGTACTGTCTCGATCTTCTTCAGGATGCTGGTTATTTTGGATGCAAGCCGGTTAACACTCCTATGGATGTCAATCACAAGCTGTGTGCACATACTTCTGATGCAGATCTTCTTTTTCCAAATCCAGAATACCATCGACGACTAGTAGGGAAATTGATTAATCTGACGGTCAAGAGACCGGACATATCCTTTGTTGTTGGGGTGGTCAGTCAGTTTATGCATTCTGCTCGGATGTCTCATCTTCAGGCCGTCGAATGCATCCTAAGATATCTAAAAACTGCTCCTGGTCAAGGATTAGTATACAAAACCTTTTATTTTACTTTAACATTGGTTACGTATTCAGATAGAGATTATTTTGGTTCCCTGGATGATCGGCGCTCTACCGGCGGATTTTATACCTACTTTGGAGGTCACATTATTACCTGGCGCAGTAAGAAACAAATTGTGGTTGCTCGACCTTCAGCTGAAGCTGAATACCGGTCAATGACATCTGCTGTATCCGAGCTTACATGGTTTGAAAGTCTCTTAAGTGATATGAGAGTAAAACTTTCCTCACCAGCTACCTTACTCTGTGACAGTCAAGTTGTTATACACACAGCTAAAAACTCGGTCTTTCATGAAAGAACGAAACACATTGAAGTCGACAGTCATTTTGTTATGGAAAAAGTTCAAATGAAGAAGCTGGAATTGAGACATGTTCCGACTACGGACCAAGTAGCTGACATTTTCACTAATGCACTATCAAGTGCTCTATTTTATCAGTTCTTGTCCAAGTTGGGTTCCTACGACTCGTGCGCTCCAGCTTGCGGGGGAGTGTTAGAAAATACAATGTAAAGTCCCATGTTTTGTCACATTTGTGTATTCTCTTCCTATTTGTTTTAGTCTCACATCTTGGATTTTGGATTCTTCTCTCTCTTCTCTCCCTATATATTTGTACTCATACTTGTATTTACATTCTGAAGAAGAATATACAAGATTTTTTACAACATATTTATTAAGCTAAATAGAGATTTACTCCCTAATTTTATCAACTTTATGATATTAGACTCAATATCGTTTAGCGTAGGATTTCAGTCCTTAAAGTTCAACAACTTATTGCTTTTATTCCTTAAGGTCTACTGAAAATATCGTGTCAATGTTAGTCAATTAGATCCCTTAGGTGTATTTGAGTTTAGTCTCACATTACAATTTTAACTTTAGGAGTCCATGTAAATCCTATATAATGCCTCCTTGAGGGATGAATAAACATATGATGTATTTCCTTTCCAATTATTCAACATGGTATCAGAGTAGAAAGTTTTGGTAAACTAAATTGGAGGCGACCTAACTTTTTGGTGCAACCAGCGTCGCATCATTTGCCTTATTTTATGTCACAATTCTATTTCGGTATTTGTAGCGCATGTGTATCTTTATTTCATGCACTCGTATGGCTCATTGGGGTGATCGTCCATAAGTCCCTAAATAAAAAGATGCGTCAAATTATGGGATAGGTTAATTAAGGAAATCATGCTCAATTTTGAAAATCAAATAAACAAAGATTTTATTTTAGTTAAAAATATAACATAAAAATTTCATTCAATTCCACCCTTCTTACCCGGATAGACAAAATAAGAGTGAGATTATATCATTTATGTCTATATATATATGATATGACATTATTTCCCTGTTTAGTGTAATGCCTAAAATAAAAAAAATCATTTTATAAAACCCTTACCCCCTCCTTCCCGTAAGTGGAGCTGGGAAATATCGAGACAGAGATCTCTTCTCTGTTCCTGGTCGTCCAGCCTAGTGCCCAACAAAGCGGCGCCTCGTCTTTCCAGTCCACGTCATCGGACCAACTTCAGTCGGGCGCCGCCTCTGTTACCGGACGACGACGCCGTCCACCGAGCTATAGGCGCCCGGTTCTTCCGCGTCAAACCCTCTGTGTGGCCTCCCTCTGCCTCCTAGGAGTACCGCCAACGCCACCTCTTCGAAGGTCGTTGACTCCGCCCTTCCAGCCACCGGATCTTGCTGCACGTCCGCTAGTAACGTCAACTTCGACTTCTCTTTTCCATTACCAGCAAACATGGCTGCCACCTGTTAATAACGTCATCTCCTCCTGCTATAAGGCCCCGAAGGACCTTGCCAAGATCATCCAACCCGTGCCAGGGTTTGATTCCTCTATTCCCCTGACATGAAAAGACATCTGAGCATGTTGTTTTGGGCCTAGGTATATTTCCCGGCCTGACAAACTCCTTTGAGATTAGTCTAATTGTACTGTTTATTTATTTGATCTTCAAATTCAAAGTATGCTTGCTCTTAGTCAACATTGAACATGTTTCTCGTTAATTTCTTATCCGCACATTTTTTCCTTTCTCACTCGCCTATGCTTGTGGAAGATTAATTTCAATTCGTTGAATATGTTCGAGTGCAAGCTTACATGAGCGTTTATGAAATTTATATCAATTGACGCTTACCCTATGCTCGAGAAAGTCACGTTGGCGCTGCAAGTTTTAAAAGAGAAAACAAATTTATTTATTTAAAATCACCTTGAGGAGCTCGGTTTACATCAGTTTGGTATCAGAGGGAGGCGATTCACTGCTATCGTGAGTCGATCGATCTGATTTACTTAAAAAAAGAGAGAAAATAAAATTTTATTATGCCCTTTATTTTAAAAAAAATTATTTTATTTAAAAACTAATAATAAAAATCTCTATCTTATTTAAAAAATAATAGTAATAATAATTTAAAAAAAATGGAAGATATGGACGAGCGACTTAAAATTTTAATGAAGAACGTTGAGATCGTCACTGCAGAACTCACACAGAATCTGACTTGGTTGTGCATCAATGTACACCGTCTTGAAATGATAATGCGCAACTACGTCTCAACTAAGTATCAACTAGTGGAAGCCAGACTTCAAACTATTATTAGTTCTCTTTCTAGACTCGACATTTTCCCCACGAGCACCTTGACTGCACTTGTCTCCACTCAAGCACTCACTTTAGTCGAGGAGGTTCTTCCTGAGCCCCAACTCCAGGAAGACAAGCTTCCTCATCCTTATCCCCTCATTCCGACTGAAATGGTGCTCTCACTTGCCCACATTAAAGCACCACCTCTAGTCGTTGAGATTATTTCTGATTCCCGGCCCCGGGAAGGACTTATTAGTGGCATATCACTCACATTAGTGTCATCACCATATATTGATTTTATATTTGGGGAACATCATTTTGTATCATTACATTATCCCATAATTATTGTTAGAAAATCCCATGTAATTAGGCTCATTTCTTTGTATTTCTTCTCTCCTCTTTAGTCCCACATCTTGTATAGGACTCTTCTCTCACTTTCTCCCTCCTATAAATGTCTATTCATACACTTATTTGATTATTGAGAACATATATACAAGGTTGAGTTTTTCTCTACATGGTATCAGAGGGAAACGGTCCTACCTATCTGTTTGGAAACCGCCTGTTCTCTTGGCTGACTGTGCGGCTTCCCCTTCTCCAACTTCTCCGCAGTGTCGTGCGGCCTGTCTGTTTCTAGTCGCTGTCTTCGTAACCGCGACTTCCTGTGCGGACTCGGTCCCTCTAACCGCTTCCCTTCTCTATCTCTCGTGGCTTCCACATCTCCTCCTCCTCCTACCTCCCTTTCTTTTATAACCTCTCACACGTGGGATCCACCCTCTCTTGTTTCTTTCCCTGCACGCGCGGTCTGCCTTGCTATCCGTGCGGCCTTCCTCTCGCATTTCTCTCTTTCTGCTTGCCGCGATTTCTCTGAAGTCGCCGCGGTCTCTTCTTGCCCGCGGACTTCCTCCCTTAACCGCGGCCTTTCTCTCGTTGAACCCGCGTCTCTCCTCCGTTGTATCTGTAAGGCCTTCCTCTCACCACGGTGACCTCTTCTCCTCTTACTCCATCGCGACTTATCAGAAGTCGATGCGGCTTGACCTTCTCACTGCGGTCTCTCTTCTTGTTATACGACGTGCCCCTTGTCGCTACGGTTTCTTCTCTTCTCCGACTGGTCGTTTTGACCTTTCTTGTCGCTAGCGGTCTCTCCTCTCCTCTGCGGACTCCGCATAGTGGTCGTGGAATCCTAATTGCCACTGGTGCGTAATCACCGTGACCGTGTGGATTCTCCTCTTCTCAAGTCGGGCGGCTTTTTCCAGCTATCTGCTCTGCTTTCCTGCTCTCTAGTTGCGGTGGCCTCTTTGTCTTGCCGCTGGTCACTCAGACCGTGTTGTCTCCTGTCTGGTCGCAGTTCTCCCTATCCGCCGGCCTCGCCTCCTACTCGCCTAACCATGGCGACCTCTCCAGAATCAACCGGACAGACGGCCCCTTCCTCGGCAGACCGCCCGGCCTCTGCCCCTGAACTCCGTGATGAGTTGTGAATCACTATCATTTCACTAGCAGTGAAGAACTTTGTGGAGTGGATTCATTCCATTCAGCGCGTACTACAATCCAAAGGCTTTATCAATCACTTAACCCAAGGGCCTCCTGCTCCTCCGACTGACGATTGGTTGGGCAACGATGGTCGTGTCCAGACATGGATGTTGAACTCTCTTGATTCTTAACCCTACTGAATGACCATGTATCATGAAACGGTCAAGCCAATGTGGGATGAGCTCCAGTCTCTATATTCTGGTAAGGATAGTCTCCAGCACCTTATGACATAATCACTTATTTCCAGTCCCTTGATGCTGGCGGGGCCACCGACCTCACCACTTTTGTTGCTCAGGCCAAGAATTTAGTCGAAGCATGGATCCAACATCAGCATCCCACGCTGGATCTTGTTGCACAACGGGCTCAGAAAGAAGCCATCGGTGTGGCCATGATGATGGCCCGCATTCCATCTCATCTTCATAGTGTCCGGGCCCAGATACTCTCCTCGGTGGCTACTCCCTCACTCTCAGATGTATGTTTTATGCTGCTCCAGGTTTCACCTCCCCCAGATAGTCCCGCTCCTCCGTGCCCGGCTCTCCTGCAGCAGACCTCTGCACCCCTGCTGCCTTCCCCTCCTCCTTCCCGTGGGGGGCGTTCTGGCTCATGTGGCCGCAGACGGGGAGGCCAGCCTCGGCCAAAGTGTTCCTTTTGCGGGAAAGACGACCACCTTGAATCCATCTGCTATCGCAAGCATGGGTTTCCACCTCGTCCACAGGCTACTATTGCTGCTACCGACTTCTCTGCCCGTACTGACCTTGAAGAGGTTCGCCTTCAGCTCCAACAGCTCCAGGGACTACTCAGTCTCCCTCCTGCCTTTGTTGCCTCTACTGCTTCCATCTCCCAAGAAGGTATCATTTGTCTCTCCATTAGTCCGCGCTGGATAGTCGACTCGAGTGTCACTCATCACATCACCTCCATGCGGCCACATCAATACCTGATTTCTCCTCATCCTAAGTGCATCGCAGTGGCCAATGGGGACACTGTTCTTGTCTCTGGATCGGCTGACATCCCTCTCTCTTCTTCTCTCTCTCTACGCTCGGCTCTTCATGTTCCGGGCTTCCCGTTCAATTTGCTTTCTGTTGGTCGCTTGACTAATGATTTGAACTTCTCTGTAGCATTTACCTGTTCTTCTTTTTTGATACAGGATCACAAGATGCGGACTATCATTGGTAAGGGACGACTGCAGAACGGGCTCTACCTCCTTGATGATTCTCCCGCTATCCTCTCTTCAGTCTCCTTCGTCGATTGGCATCGGCGTCATGGCCATGCCCCTTTACCTGTCCTCCAGAAGGCTCTATCCGATGTATCTTTACCTTCTTTTCCGTGGGAATCATGTGTGTTAAGCAAGCAGCCTCGTTCATTTTTTTTATCTAAATGTACTCGGAGCATTGCTCCCTTTATTTTTGTACACTCTGATATTTGGGGTCAGTACAAAGTTAATAGCATTTCTGATTATTGTCATTTTTTGACGTTTATTGATGATTAATCGCGAATGACATGGCTATATCTACTTCGTGATCGCTGTGAGCTTTCTCGTGTTTTTCGGGCATTTCTCCTTGAGACGCAAACGCAAGTCTCCACTACCATCAAAACTCTTCGCACTGACAATACTCGTGAATACACTAGCCACGAATTTGCATCTCTTTGCTCTAACTTTGGGGTTATTCACCAAACTTCATGTGTCTATACCCGCACAACAAAACGGAGTCGCTGAGCGGAAGAATCGACACCTTCTCGATGTGGCCCGCTCCATTATGCTCCAAATGCATGTTCCCAAAACTTACTGGAACTTTGCTCTTTCGACGGCTTGCTACCTGATTAACCGTCTTCCTTCCCCTATCCTCCAAAATGTCACTCCGTTCAGCCTCATGTTCCCATCAACTCCGGCTTTCTCTCTCACTCCTCGCATCTTTGGGTGCACTTGTCACGTCCACAACCTTGGTCCAATTTTGGACATATTGGACCCTCGGGCTGCTAAACACATCTTTGTTGGCTACTCACGGACACAAAAAGGCTACGTCTGCTACTCACCGACTACCCGAAAGGTGACAGTTTTTGCTGATGTTACCTTTCGGGAGGATCTCCCTTTCTTCACTACTTCAGCTCCTACATCTCCGCTACAACCTGTCTTACGTCCAGTTATTCCCGTTACCACTCCACCACCAAGACCTACAGCCCAGGCCCCTCCTGTTGCCAAACCTCCTGTTATTCGGGTCTACACTCGTCGCCCTCCTGCCTCCGGTGCCCCACTGCAGTTTGACTCGCCCTCTGATGCTCCGCGTCCCGCTGATCCGGCACCAAAATCTACAGCTCATCCCCTGGCGAATTATGTATCCTTGCATCGCCTTTCTCCCCAACTTCAGACTTTTGCCACTTCATTATCCTCAATTTCGGTACCTAACTCTATGCAGGAGGCTCTCCAACATCCTGGCCGGCGGGCAGCTATGAAAGAAGAGATGACGGCTCTCTGGGCTAACCAGACCTGGACATTGCTACTATTACCTACCGGTCAGACACTTGTTGGGTGTAAATGGGTCTTTGTGATAAAGCATGCTCGTGATGGAACGATTGACCGTTTGAAGGCCCGTCTGGTGTCTCGTGGCTTCACCCCGCAGCAAGACCTCGATTATGAGGAGACATTCTCGCATGTGGCCAAGCTGAACACCGTTCGGGTTCTTCTCTCAGTAGCAGTGCATCGACAATGGCCATTACACCAATTGGACATCAAAAATGTCTTCCTCAACGGCGACCTCCAGGAAATGGTTTTCATGCAACAACTGCCCGGGTTTGAGACCACGGGGGAGTCCCGAGTTTGTCATCTCAAGAATTCCATCTATGGTCTCAAACAATCCCATCGGACATGGTTTGACAAGTTCAGTAAGGTCGTCCGGCAAGTCGGCTTCACTCGGAGTTCAACTGACTTCTCATTATTCACACGTCATCACGCAACAGGAACTGTTCTTCTGTTGGTGTATGTTGATGATATCTTGATCACTGTATACAATTCAAAGGGCATCCAAGTAGTCAAACAGCACCTCAGCTCCGTTTTTCAAACCAAGGATCTGGGACATCTTCGTTACTTCCTTGGTATTGAGGTCGCAAGACGACCAGATGGACTCGTCATCTCTCAAAGGAAATACTGTCTGGATCTCCTTCAGGATGCTGATTACTCAGGATGCAAACCTACTACGACTCTGATGGATGCAAATCATAAGTTGTGTGCACACTCTTCTGATACAGACCTTTCTCTTCAATATCCGGAATACTATCGACGACTGGTTGGAAAATTGATCTATCTAACGGTCACAAGACCGGATATTTCCTTCGCTGTTGGGGTGGTCAGCAGATTTATGCATGCTCCACGAACATCTCACCTTCAGGCTGTTGAACGTATTCTTAGATACCTTAAAACAGCCCCAGGTCAAGGTTTGGTATACAAAACCTCACCCTCTACTATAGCATTGGTTGCGTACTCTGATGCTGACTATGCCAGTTCCTTGGATGATCGTCGGTCAACCAGTAGTTTTTGTACATATTTTGGAGGACATCTCGTTACCTGGCGGAGTAAGAAACAAGTAGTGGTTGCTCATGTTGGAGTTACCATGATGATCTGGAAGTGGTCAAACATGTAATCTCACTGCCAACGCGATATGAGCCTGCAGGGTCGCACATAAGAGATGTGGAGAAGTTGGATGACTGACTGTGTTGGTAAAGGTTACCAATCACCGACTTGAATGGGGTTGTGGGCAAAGTGTTGCCTTATAGGATCATCGGGTTGGGCAAATGTTGCCTTGAAGGGCTGGTTAGGTTTGTCGTCCGAGGGTCAATGACATTAGTCGAGAATTGTCTTGTGATTCCCGCCGATCGGCGAGAATCGTCTCCCTGATTCTCGACGATCGACGAGAATCGTCGAGAATCAATTGTTGATTCTCGACGATCGACTACCTTGACAATTGTCGTCGACCGCGGCTCGACGATCGTCGAGTATCATTGTGAATCGTCGAGCGAAGCTCGACGATCGGCGAGAATCGTCGAGTATGGTACTCTGATTCTCGTCGATCCTGTATGATACTCGTCGACTGATTCTCGCCGAACCTGCACAGTGATTCTCGCCGATTGTCGCCGATTCTCACCGATTGATACTCGCCGATTCTGAACCCTATTTTGGGTGGTCTGCGGATAGCGATTTTCTTGAGTTTATTTTATACTTTAAGTATAAATATAACACTTAGGGTTTCGGGAAGAGAATGAATGCGATCTGTCTCTTCTGTGCGAATCGAACCCGACGGAAGGAGTTCCGCGTTCGCTCCGCCGATCCCGATCCCGCCGCCGGAAGAGTTCCGCCGCCGTGTTTGCTCCGTTGACCATCTTCTCTCCAGCGATCGTCGTTGGCGCTGCATTCCCTGGCGCGGACCTAGCAGTCCGTGGGAAAGCAAAGGTGCGGTCTTATCCTTCCCGATCTTCCGTGCGACGGAAAGCTCGGCGTTCTCCCACTCGTGTGGACTTCTGCAGAAACGTGGATATTATTCCACGTAGAACTCGCCACTAGCAAGCAGACAAAGTTTGGAAGTTCTCCGTTGAGTTGTGACTCAACGCCACCGAGGTAATTTTTGCCTAGTTTTGCTTACTTCTTGATTCAACTGTTCATGGCCCGATCCACATCTCTTTGGGTTTTTCTTGATGTTTTACTTTTCCGCTGCGTGCACAAGCGTTGTGCCAACCCCATAGAGAAACCCAACAGTGGTATCAGAGGGAGGTTCCGGCCATGACTGTTGTTTTGGAAGTTGTCTTATTCCAATGCGTGTAAACCTAGAGATTTAGAAGTGTTCTAAATGTCTAGATTTAGTCTTGGCACTTCGCCAAGAACGATTGGAATTTCGGTGGAATTTCTAAGTGTTAGAAATTGTTGTCTCCTTAGCAGTAACCATCCCTCGAGTATGTTGTGGATTTTGAATCCAACAAAGAGAGATGAGCTTGTCTACTGCTTTAAGTTGAGCTGTCTTTGCCTTTGTCCAATGCATGTAAATCTGAGGATTTGGAAATTTCCGGATGCTCAGATTTAGCCCTTCCTTCTATCAAATGTTGATGGTGTCAGGATGTGCACATAAGGGATGCATGTGGTTTTAGAAGAATTGTTTTTCTTTGGATGTGCACATTGATCAAATGTTGATCATGGTTAATTGTTAACCTAAAATTGAAATCCCTTCTTTTAATATTAAGTGTTCGGATGCCTTCCGATGGATGACACTCTTCCTGCCTCGATCGATGAAATGTGGGCTTGCCAAAGCAAGGTGCATTAATCTATCTTGGTAAGGGTGCGAGCGGATAATTGTGATATCTCACTGTCGACATCGGGTCCAGCTTAACTAGGTGACCTCAAAGGTTGAGTGCCTAGAGGCATAGGGTTGGCATGCACCATATGATGGATGCGAATAAGGAGTTATTCACCAACCATACAAGAATTGCATGAGGATGCAATTGGCAAGCGTTGTCTACCTAAATAACCACATCGTGAGAGGAACGCCAAAGCGGACTCATTGTGTTGGTGAAATACGGATCTTGTCCACTAAGAGAGTAGCTCGCATGAACTCTCCGAATTGTTAGTGAGGGCTATCATTTCGAATAAAATAGTGGGAGTATTTTAATTGAAGTCCTAATTAGAATAAATTGTAATTGAAATTTAGGTACTGATTTTATTCTGCATAAATTCTTGTAGAATTCCATGGCAAGCGTTTCACACTCCACGCTGTCTCTGAGAGCCATCCTTGAGAAGGATAAGCTCAGCGGGACAAACTATATGGACTGGTATAGGAACCTGAGAATTGTTCTCAGGCAAGAGCGAAAGCTCTATGTCTTGGAAGAAGAAGCCCCCGAGGTGCCGACCGGGAACTCCTCTCGTGCTGAGAAGGATACTTATAAGAAGTATACTGATGATGCTTTGGATGTCGAGTGCCTTATGCTTGCCACCATGAACTCTGAGCTTCAGAAGCAACATGAGAACATGGGGTGCAAGGAGATTGACGAGCATCTCAAGAAAATGTTTCAGGGGCAGGCTCGTCAAGAGAGGTTCGACATCACGAAAGCGTTATTTCAGTGCAAGATGGGAGTTCGAGACTCAGTAGGGACTCACGTACTCAAGATGATTGGGTATATTGAGAACCTTGAAAGGCTGGGTTTTCCTCTTGGTCAAGAGTTGGCCACGGATCTGATCCTGCAATCGTTGCCGGACAGTTATGAGCAGTTCGTCTTGAACTACAACATGAATGAGATAGACAAGACACTGCCCGAACTCCTAGGCATGTTAAGAACTGCCGAGATCAACATGAAGAAGGCCAAGCCTGCCAGCCCCATACTGATGGTGCATAAGGGCAAGGGCAAAGCCAAGGGCTCTAAGAAGACGAAGGTAGGACCTAAGTCATATCTTGAGCTCAAGTCTTCAGCACTGATCAAGAAGAAGAGCACGGTGAAGGAAGTGAAATGCCACCACTGTGGCAAGGCTGGTCATTGGCGGAGGAACTGTCCTTCGTATATTGAGGGTCTGCAGAAATTGAAGGGAGGTATGACTTCCGCTTCTAATGTTTACGTTATAGAGATAAACTTTTCTGCTCCTTCATCTTGGGTATTGGATACCGGATGTGGTTCTCACATTTGTACAAATGTGCAGGAACTGGGAAGGAGAAGATTGCTGAGTAAAGGGGAGGTGGACCTCCGCGTCGGCAATGGAGCAAGAGTTGCTGCTGTAGCCGTAGGAGTTTACCGTCTTTCTTTGCCCAGTGGGCTTGTAATAGAACTAGATAACTGTTATTTTGTTCCGGCGATAACTAGAAACATTATATCTATTTCATGTTTGGACATGATTGGATTTTCTTTTATAATTAAGAACAATTGTTGTTCTATATTTAAGAATGATGTTTGTTATGCTGTAGCCCAATTGTTTAATGGTCTTTACGTTTTGAACTTGGACCATCTGATCTGTAATGTAGAAAACAATAAAAGACTAAGAACAAATGACTCGAACCCTACGTTTCTCTGGCATTGTCGTTTGGGCCATATCAACGAGAAGCGCATATCCAAACTCCATAGAGATGGACTTTTGGACTCATTTGATTATGAATCATTTGAGCGATGCGAATCTTGTTTGTTAGGCAAGATGACTAAAGCTCCTTTCACTGGTTATACTGAGAGGGCTGAGGATCTCTTGGGTGTTGTACATAGTGATGTATGCGGACCCATGAGTTCCATGGCTAGAGGAGGGTATTTCTACTTTGTTACATTTACTGATGATTTCAGTAGATACGGATATGTGTATCTTATGAAGTGCAAATCCGAGACCTTTTAAAAGTTCAAAGAGTTCAAGAATGAAGTAGAAAACCAGTTGGGTAAAAGAGTTAAAGCACTCCGATCTGATCGAGGTGGCGAATACCTGAGTCTTGAGTTCTGTGATCATCTGAAAGAGTGTGGTATTGTATCCCAGCTCACTCCACCTAGAACGTCACAACATAATGGTGTGTCTGAGAGGAGAAATCGTACTCTGTTAGACATGGTACGTTCGATGATGAGTCATGCAGGCTTGTCTGTTTCCTTTTGGGGTTTTGCTTTAGAGACTGCTGCAATGACATTGAATCGCGCTCCAACGAAAACGGTTCTGAAGACACCATATGAGATATGGACTGGGAAGCGTCCTAGTATGTCGTTCATTAAAATTTGGGGCTGTGAGGCATACGTGAGACGTCAAATGCCTGACAAGCTGGAACCCAAATCAGATAAATGTTATCTGGTGGGATATCCTAAGGAAACGAAAGGGTATTACTTTTACCTACCATCCGAGGGCAAAGTGTTTGTCGCAAGTACTGGTGTCTTCTTGGAGAAAGAGTTCTTATCAAGAAAGACTGAAAAGGTAGAGCTTGAAGAAGTTCAAGAGCCACATGTAGTGAACGAACCGGAATTGGATTTTGAGACAGGACTACAAGATGTTGTAGCTGGAGAACCTGCTCAGGGAACACAAGTCCTACGTAGATCTGGTAGACCGAGGTTTGAGCCTGAGAGATATGGATTTCTCGTGTCTCAAATAGGTAATGTGTTGCTTATGGATCATGATGATGAGCCAGCAACCTACCAAGAGGCTATGAATGGACCGGACTCCGACAAATGGCTTGAGGCTATGAAATCCGAAATGGACTTCATGTATGCAAACCAAGTTTGGAACTTGGTGGAACCACCTGAAGGGGTACGACCCATAGGGTGCAAGTGGGTCTTCAAGAAGAAGACCGACATGGATGAGAATGTACAGACATTCAAAAGGCGACTGGTGGCTAAAGGTTTCAAGCAAATTCATGGTATTGACTATGATGAAACTTTTTCCCCTGTTGCCATGGTAAAGTCCATTAGGATATTGCTTGCTATTGCTGCGTATTATGACTACGAGATCTGGCAGATGGATGTCAAAACGGCTTTCCTTAATGGAAACCTCCTTGAGGAAGTGTATATGACACAACCCGAGGGTTTTGTATCCCCAGATGAAGCCACTAAAATATGCAAGCTGAATAAGTCCATCTATGGACTGAAACAGGCCTCTCGAAGTTGGAATCTTCGTTTTGATGAGAAAATCAAAGAGTTTGGTTTTATCAAGAATGAAGATGAGCCTTGTGTTTACAAGCGAATCAGTGGGAGCATTGTTGTCTTCCTGATATTGTATGTAGATGACATACTGTTGATTGGGAATGACATTCCTACCCTGAAAGTTGTTAAGAACAACCTAGGGAACTGCTTTTCAATGAAGGATTTGGGTGAAGCGACTTATATACTTGGTATTAAGATCTATAGAGATAGATCGAAGAAGTTGCTGGATTTGACCCAGAGTACGTACATCGAAAAGGTGTTGAAGCGGTTCAACATGCTTGAGTCCAAGAAAGGATTTTTGCCCATGTCTCATGGTGTGAATCTCTCTAAGGACCAATGTCCAAAGTCTTGTGAAGACAAGGACCGCATGAAGTTGATTCCATATGCTTCGGCAATTGGATCGATCATGTACGCGATGTTATGTACTCGACCCGATGTCTCCTTTGCTTTGAGCATGACTAGCAGGTATCAGTCAGACCCCGGTGAGTGTCACTGGATTGCAGTCAAGAATATCCTGAAGTACTTGAGAAGGACTAAGGACGTGTTCTTGGTGTATGGTGGAGAGGAAGAGCTCGTTGTAAGTGGTTACACGGATGCTAGCTTCCAAACTGATCGAGACGACTTCAAGTCTCAGTCAGGTTTTGTGTTTTGCCTGAATGGAGGAGCTGTAAGCTGGAAGAGTTCCAAGCAAGAGACAGTTGCTGATTCTACAACAGAGGCCGAGTATATCGCAGCAGCTAATGCGGCGAAGGAGGCTGTATGGATTAGGAAATTCATCGGCGAGCTTGATGTAGTTCCTAGCATTGTTGGTCCCGTAGTTCTCTACTGTGATAACAATGGTGCAATTGCACAATCTAAGGAACCTAGATCTCATCAGCGCTCCAAGCACATACTCCGGCGGTTTCATCTTATTCGTGAGATTGTCGAACGAGGAGATGTAAACATTTGCAGAGTGCCGACTGAGGAAAATATTGCGGATCCGCTGACAAAGCCTCTCGCGCAGAGAAAGCATGATGGTCATACTAGATCGATGGGTATACGATACCTAAATGATCAACTCTAGCGAGAATCTTGTGGGTTGCATGTAATCTTGTATTTTGTTGGCTGTTTGTTCATATGATGAACTGTGTACCTAGTTTTTCTTTTATAATTAATGGCAAATTCTTTTATTATGAGTTTTTCTATATATGATAGTTAAATGTTAACATAATAGATACCCTTAGAATGTTTGCTTCCATGGGACATCAAGTACGTGACTTGAATGTGAGAGCCCATGATTTATTTGAAGCTTCATTCTTAAAGGTCCCTGGTCGAGTATCATCATAGAAACTAAGGGTGATGATGATACATGAAGGCTAGCACGTGTGTTGACTGATGACTGGTTCTCACAGGTCATGATATTGTGATATCAAGTCATCACGTGGGTACTTGTTAGTGAACAAGTTGTACTGGACAGACCCAACCTGAGACTACTCTGTGGATTGTCATCCAATAGTGTCACGAGTAGGTCTCAATTGACAATGGTGTTGTGGTCCTTTGACCTGAAGTCACAGCATTCATCAAGTGAGGAAGAGCGTGTTTTGATGTCATCTAAAGTCTTCCTTGAGAAAGGTTGATGATAAGGGTGGTCGTTGGGCATGTTACGAATCATTTGGGTGTTTGTGTGTGAGCAGATATGGGATTTGTCTTCCTGTATGACAGGAGTTGCATCCATGGGCCCCTTGATGGAACTGGACTGAGAAATGCATGGCCATGCTTGGTTGAGTCAATATGTGATATTGGACTCACCATTCTCTGGAAGTCCGTCCTAGATCAAGAAAACTTGGATTGAGCTATTACGAGGGTGACACGGTCCATGCCTCTAGTTCTTTCTGGATGTAAGGGACAAAGGGACAAAGACAACGCTGATACATTGGTCATAAAGGCTTATGAGTTATAAACTCTTATTGCTTGGGGAGCAATGATGCATTGCTAGATGCCGCTCATTGTTTGTGAGGTTTTTGGTTTGATACTTTCAAGATCAAGTGGGAGTCTGTTGGAGTTACCATGATGATCTGGAAGTGGTCAAACATGTAATCTCACTGCCAACGCGATATGAGCCTGCAGGGTCGCACATAAGAGATGTGGAGAAGTTGGATGACTGACTGTGTTGGTAAAGGTTACCAATCACCGACCTGAATGGGGTTGTGGGCAAAGTGTTGTCTTATAGGATCATCGGGTTGGGCAAATGTTGCCTTGAAGGGCTGGTTAGGTTTGTCGTCCGAGGGTCAATGACATTAGTCGAGAATTGTCTTGTGATTCCCGCCGATCGGCGAGAATCGTCTCCCTGATTCTCGACGATCGACGAGAATCGTCGAGAATCAATTGTTGATTCTCGACGATCGACTACCTTGACAATTGTCGTCGACCGCGGCTCGACGATCGTCGAGTATCATTGTGAATCGTCGAGCGAAGCTCGACGATCGGCGAGAATCGTCGAGTATGGTACTCTGATTCTCGCCGATCCTGTATGATACTCGTCGACTGATTCTCGCCGAACCTGCACAGTGATTCTCGCCGATTGTCGCCGATTCTCACCGATTGATACTCGCCGATTCTGAACCCTATTTTGGGTGGTCTGCGGATAGCGATTTTCTTGAGTTTATTTTATACTTTAAGTATAAATATAACACTTAGGGTTTCGGGAAGAGAATGAATGTGATCTGTCTCTTCTGTGCGAATCGAACCCGACGGAAGGAGTTCCGTGTTCGCTCCGCCGATCCCGATCCCGCCGCCGGAAGAGTTCCGCCGCCGTGTTTGCTCCGTTGACCATCTTCTCTCCAGCGATCGTCGCTGGCGCTGCATTCCCTGGCGCGGACCTAGCAGTCCGTGGGAAAGCAAAGGTGCGGTCTTATCCTTCCCGATCTTCCGTGCGACGGAAAGCTCGGCGTTCTCCCACTCGTGTGGACTTCTGCAGAAACGTGGATACTATTCCACGTAGAACTCGCCACTAGCAAGCAGACAAAGTTTGGAGCTTCTCCGTTGAGTTGTGACTCAACGCCACCGAGGTAATTTTTGCCTAGTTTTGCTTACTTCTTGATTCAACTGTTCATGGCCCGATCCACATCTCTTTGGGTTTTTCTTGATGTTTTACTTTTCCGCTGCGTGCACAAGCGTTGTGCCAACCCCATAGAGAAACCCAACAGCTCAATCATCAGCTGAAGCAGAATACCGATCAATGGCGTCTGTTGTCTCTGAGCTTACCTGCTTGAAAGTCTCCTGGCCGATCTAGGGGTAAAACTTCCCTCACCTGCCATCCTGTTTTGTGATAGCGAAGCAGCTATACATATTGTGAAGAATCCGGTCTTTCATGAAAGAACAAAACATATTGAAGTTGACTATCACTTTATCCGGTAGAAAGTCCAAATGAAGAAGATAGAATTGAAGCATGTTCCTGGTACTGAACAAGTGGTTGATATCCTCACAAAGGCTCTATCTAGCACCCTATTATACCAGTATCTGTCCAAGCTGGGTGCATACGACTTGTATGCTCCAGCTTGCGGGCGAGTGTTGGAAAATCCTATGTAATTAGGCTCATTTGTTTGTATTTCTTCTCTCCTCTTTATCCTCACATCTTGTATAGGACTCTTCTCTCACTTTCTCCCTCCTATAAACGTGTATTCATACATTGTATTTGATTATTGAGAACATATATACAAGGTTGAATTTTTCTCTACAATTATAAATGTGTCTAAAAATTTTTATTATCGAATCATCAATTTATTTAAGAGAACCCGCATTTTAAAAATAATAAGAACCCCAAAAAAATTCACACCAAACAAAGATACTCGTTTAAAGGGTTTCTCTGGAAAGTTTTAAATGATAGATTTAAGATCAATTTTAAATTTTGTAACGTTAGTCAGATTCTATCGGGTGATGTGTTTGGGATAATTTAATTTGGTTTAGTAGACGCTCACATGTGTTTGACAGGAGAACGTATGATGCAATGTGATTTAATGATTCCACAAGTCGAGCTTACTTGCTTCCCACCACATTCCTTGGATCCCCGCTCTCCCTCACTTTGTGAAACCATTCTTTTGTATGCTCTGATTTTTTTTATCATTAAAATATCATGCATAAAATTTTGACTAACTGTTTGCGAGCATATTCGAAAATCTATAATATGATGGTTGAATCTGTCACCGGGAATTATATTTTTCTGAATGAGATTGGTTCCCTGTATTTTCCAGGAAAGGGAGTTTACCTACAGGTCATGAACTTCAACGAACGATCTTTCTTTTGCCACACTACGCCCCACCATCCCGAGCATGACAGTAGCGGAGCAGGTCCAGATCGACGGTTGGATTTTCCTGTCGCAGGCAACATTACATTCTCGACGGGGTCGAGGTTTTTCAACCCCGGGAGAATTGGTGCAATCTGCGTCGCATCATTTGCTTTATTTTATGTCACACAATTTTATTTTGGTATTTGTAGCGCATGTATTAGCGCACGTGTATTTTTATTTCATGCACTCGTATGGCTTATTGAGGTGATCGTCCAATAAGTCCCTGAATAAAAAGATCTGTTAAATTAAGGGATGGGTTAATTAAGGCAAGCATGCTCAATTTTGAAAATCAAATTAACAAAGATTTTATTTTAGTTACAAAGTATAAAATAAAAACTTCATTCAATTCCACCCTTCTTACCCGGATAGGCAAAATAAGAATGAGATTATATCATTTATGTCTATATATATGATATGACATTATTTCCCTGTTTAGTGTAATGCCTAAAATAAAAAAAAATCATTTTATAAAACCCTTACCCCTCCTTCCCGTAAGGGGAGCTGGGAAATATCGAGACAGAGATCTCCTGTGTTCCCGGTCGTCCAACCTAGTGCCCAACAAAGCCGCGCCCCGTCTTTCCAATCCTCGTCGTCGGACCAACTTCAGTCGGGCGCCGCCTCTACTACCGGACGACGACGCCGTCCACCGAGCTATAGGCGCCCGGTTCTTCGGCGTCAAACCCGCCACGTGGCCTCCCTCTGCCGCCTAGGAGTACCGACGACACCACCTCTTTGAAGGTCACCGACTCCGCCCTTCCAGCCAACCGGATCTTGCTGCCCCGTCCGCTATTAACGTCGACTTCGACTTCTCTTTTTCGTTACCAACAAACATGGCCTCCACCTGTTAATAACGTCATCTCCTCCTGCTATAAGTCCCGGAAGGACCTTGCCAAGATCATCCAACCCGTGCCAGGGTTTGATTCCTCTATTCCCCTGACATGAAAAGACATTTGAGCCTGTTGTTTTGGGCCCAGGTATATTTCCCGGACCGACAAACTCCATTGAGATTAGTCTAACTATGTTGTTTATTTATTTGATCTTCAAATTCAGAGTATGTTTGTTCATAGTCAACATTGAACCAATTTGTCGTTAATTTCTTATCCGGACTTTTTTTCTTTTCTCAGACGTCTATGCTTGTGGAAGATTAATTTCAATTCGTTGAATATGTTCGAGTGCTAGGCTTATACGCGCGTTTATGAAATTTACATCAATTGTCGATTACCCTATGCTCGAGGAAGTCACGCTGGCGCTGCAAGTTTTAAAAGAGAAGACAAATTTATTTATTTAAAATCACCTCGAGGAGCTTGGTTTACATCACTTTCTTAGCGGCTCCTCTCTACCGATTCCGCTTATTTCTCCCATTAGAGAGCCCATTATCGCTCTGTTATCACTAAGCGACTACTTTCCGTCTTCCGCTCCCTTCGACGAGATCGGCTTTTGATCTCGTCGACGGAGGGAGCGACTCCTAATTATGTCATGGTCCAGCTCTGATGAAGCCTTTGTTCTTCAACTTCAATCTCGTGGAGCTTCTACTCTGCCATTCCGAACGGAGCTTCTTCTCCTGATAGATCTATCTTGTTGGCACCTCAATGGATGTCGCTTCCGCAGTGGTCTCGCCATCGACGATCTCTCCCCGGTAATCCAGATCTAGACTTTTTTCACCGAGTTGATGACGATGGCTTCTCATCCGCCTGCTGATCTCATCGAGCTTCTTCTATATTGATCAAGTCGTGCTTCTCATCTGTTGTTCCTGTCGACAACTTTCTCTGAAGGTTCTCATAGATCCACACCTGCTCCCGATCTGGCCCCTCTCTTCCTCTTGTTGGTGACAATGACTCCTCTCGTCCTGAGCTCCTCTCTTTCTAGACGAGCTAACTCTTCAGCTCGTCGCAGCTTGAGCCTTCTGCTCGTCGTAGCTTGAGCCTTCTGCTCGCCGCAGCTTGAGCCTTCTGCTCGTCGCTGCTAGATCCTTCTGCTCGTCGTTGCTTGAGCCATCTGCTCGCTGGTTCCTGAGCCTTCTGATTACCGGTGCTTGAGCCCTCTACTCGCAGCTGCTTGTGCCCGTGCTCTTCTCACTACAACTTGGGCCCGTTCTCACTGGCAGCCTTTATCAAATGATGTTTCTTTGTTATTTTGTTTGTGTCAATTTATTTCTTGTCTTTGTTTAATGTTTGTGTGTTATATGTCTTCATGCATGTGTGCTTAATGCGATAGGGTGTATTCGGGAAGGAGACTTGGATGATATTTCCCGACTTTCTCCTTAATCTAACACAGACTCTAGGATTATGTTGTGTGTTGTTTCCTTCTCCCCAATTTTTCTCCATTAATACATGTGTGGTACGATCGTTGGATGTTGTCTTAATCTCAATGGGTTGTGTTGTGTGTCGTGCGTGACTGTGTCGTGTGAGACAGCCCTTTATTCGGATTATCCTTGACAGATAATCTCGGTCAGATTATCCCCGATCTCTAGTTTTATGATTAGGATCACATCTTTTGTTACCTTCCACACGTGTGTGTTGATGATATTGGTTAACCTGATTTCTGTGAGTACACGTCATGTATGACTGTCCCCGGTTTAATTCTCCGGTTTGCAATTCCAGAAGACTCATCTGATGTTTCTTCCTACATCTTCTACCTCTATTACCTTTGTTTGGTCTTTTCAAGCTGAAGGGTTCCCCTCTAACTTGCGGGGGAGTGTTAGAAATATCGTGTCAATGTCGGTCTATTAGAGATTTTAGGTGTATTTGAGTTTAGTCCCACATTGCAGCTTTAATTTTAAGAGTCCATGTAAGTCCGATATAAAACCCACTTGATGGATGAATAAAAATATGAAGTATTTCCTTTCCTATTATCCAACAAGGTTAAAGAAACTAAAATCATTAACTAAAAAATCCTAGTTGGTTTCATACATGGGAACCTTAAGAAGAAAAAAAAACGTGCAGCCAGGTGCACAAATAATCACCGAGCAGCGAGGGTCTAGGGAAGGGACTTACTGCAAGGGTAAAATGTTCGCAAACCTCTTGTGCATTTCTACAAGAGGCTGCTTCCAAGACTCAAACCCATGTCCTCAAGGTCACACGGCAACACCTCAACCGGTGCGCCAAGATTCCCCTTCAACTTTGTGCAGACTATTAGAGAGAAAATAAGGATGGCAATATCGTTAGCCTAAATATTAACAACAAGATCTTCAAAATGATTTTATCTATTTTTCTTCTAGCAAATTCTGTCAAGCTTAGGCTCATGACGACAATGGTTCACCGACCCTAACACTCACGAGAATAGCATAAAAGATATATATTAATACTTATAATGTAATAAATTAAATGTTTAAAACCTAATGTACTTAAACAACGATAAAAAAATCTATAATTAATATCTTTATTATATCAATATCTATCTATCAATATATATACACACACAGGTCTCGTAGGGGAAGGTGGTTATTTTAATTTCCATAATGTATTAAATAAAACGTTTAAAATCAAATATGCTCAAATAACTTTATAAAAATTGTAATGAATATGTTTTATTATTATATATATATATGATTTATATTGTTTATGATGTTTTAAATTAAAGGTTTAAACCAAATAGTTTTATATAACTTTATACAAAATTAAAATTAATATTTAGTGTATATATCTTATATAAATATACGAGAACCACGTGTAGGCAACGACAGTAACCTCACCGCGTGTCATCCCGTACGCAGGATGCTGCGACAACACCGAGCAAAGGAGAGCAACCACATATGGTGCACAAGGAACAATGAGAGGTGGGGGTATATCATTGTCGAGCACGGGAAATCCATTTCTAAAATGCTAGTTAATATTATATACGTAAAATTTTTATATATATTATAAAAAGATTTAAATTTAATTGGTTGAAAATAAATTTTTTATTTGCATTTGCTAACAATATATTATTTGATTATTAGGTTTTGGTATTATTAATTTCTATTTACTTTATTATCTAAAGTTCAGTGAATGGATGCCTCTTGGAAATGCATATACTTTAAAGTCTTCTCATTCTGAATTCTGATTGAATTTCAAAGGAAACATATTTAGTTAATATCAAACTTTTAAAAACTTTCTTCATAAATTAAAATGAAGAAATAAATTGGAGCTACAAAGAATTATAAATAATAAAATGAATAAACTTATAATACTTCACAACAAAAAGATAATACATTATCAGCAATGCAAACAGAAATTTAAATTGCTACAAATGAAAATATGAAACTTTAATAAAATAACATATAAATTTTGTTGGAAAAACTCCTTCGATTTGATAAAACAGTTTATATACAAAGTAATATAGGTTTGTCTTTAATAATTGTATAGAAAAGGCTTCGTATTATTTGCATTGTAGTAAGGTGCATGCAATAAGTCAAGACTGAAGCTTTGTAAGTATTGAAGAATTCGTCAACTCATAAAAAAAAACTTTGTAAGTATTTGCATTGTAGCCAAGACTTAAGCTCGTGTTTGACGAGCTCCAGCTTTATTTTAAAAATAATAATTTTAAATTGTAGTAAAAATATATAATATATTGTTAAATAAATAATATATAGACATTTGCATTATAGATTTTACATATAAATTCAAGAATTTTTGCGCTATTTACAATTATAAATAATATAAATTTATATATATATATATATATATATATATATATATATATATAATTTGAAGTGTAGGACACGCTGAGCTTGTGAGATCGAGCTCCAAATGAGCTTAAGCCGAACACGAGTTAAGTAAAGGGAGCCGGTCGAGCTCCAACTCCAATTTTTTAGGAGCTCGACTCGTTTGTAATCCTAAATGGGATTTAACGATAGAAGTCTCCCTCAGAAGGTAATCGTCGAATACAAGTTAGAGAAGAAAAAAATGCTAACGACAAGATATTAAAAGTCTTTCATTGAATACAAATCAGTGCTTGAAGAAACATTGAAGACAAGATATTAGAATTCTTTCAACAAATACAAGTCAAAGCTTGGAGATATATAGAAGATAGGTATTAGAAGCCTCTCGTCCAACATACAAGAAAGAGCTTATATGCATTTAGAGGTTATTAGAAGTTGATAGTTGAATAGATATCAGAGCATACGTAATATTTTGAGTACAAAAGTTCTTTAGAAGGAAGAAGTCGAATACTAGTTGAATGGATCTAGACATTTCAATATGTTTCAAAAACGATAGCAATTAAAAGACGTTAGTCGAATTCCTTTCGACTAATGAGTAAAATCTATGAATAAAGTCTTATTTTAAGTCTATTATAGATGATGATAGTTGAATACACTTCGTAAGTGAAACTTGAAAAAATTATTTCTACATGAATATAGTTGTTGGGAAATTCATTATAGTCGTTTGAAAATGCCAGAGAAGTTTAAGAGAATTTCTGACAAGATATCTCCATTTCAAAGATATATTTCAAAGATATATGTTTAAAGAAACAGTACTTTTGTCTTTTTCTATAAAAGATTGGAACAAGTTGGATTTTATAAGTTTTTTAGTAATATGTCGGTCTATTAGTATTTACCTATTAGATCTCCTGTTTGGTCCCACATCGGATATCAGTGGTATGTCTTCTTGTAATGCTTTATATACCCCCTATGAGGATGAATAATATTCATCAATTTAATTTCCCTTCTCTATTATTTCTTCGACATGATATCAGAGCTACGTTAATTTTTCATCGCTTCTGGAACCCTAATCTCTTCACGTAAGCTATCCTCTCTCTTCTTGTTCTCGTCGACCAGTCTGCTAGCGGTCCCATAGAGCAGTTGATCTTCGGCTCTCGTCGACGAAATCAACTTTTGATTCTGACGAAGGGAGCGACATTTGGCACACCTCACGTCATCTACACTATGCGTCTTCGACGACATTTGCGTCGGCGTAGTACCATTGGCCCCCTCGTGCCTGATCGATGTTTGTTGCTACTCGTCTAATCTCACGTTGCTTCTGCTGCATTCCTGTCACTATTTGTCAACGACATCTTTGTCCTGCTTTGTTCTCGTCGATAGACACTCTGTTGGCAATCGTAACGACGGCTCCTGATCAACGATCCACCGTGCTTCTCAACAGCGCGTGTTCCTCAGCTTCACATCCTGTCAAGCATGTATCTTCTCATCGACGAAGAATATCTTCCTTTCCGGCAGCATATCTTCTTCTTCCATCAGATCTGGCAGTCATTTCTTCTTCTGGTCGACTTGTGTGAGCCACCATACGCTGGTCTTGCTGCTCTCCTCCTCGACAAATCTGTCTTGTTGCGCCTTCTTCCCGCTTGGTAGTTCCCCTCGCGCAGCCTCAGGTGTGCACTGGGTGCTTATACATAAATCTTCCGTTGTTGCCTCTGATGATCTTGTCGGCCTCCATGGATTTGCTGCTCGCTTCGCTCACCCATGATGGTGATGATGGAGTGCTTGCTTTATTTTTAGTGGTTTTCTATTTGTCTTGGTTTTTATTGGGTTGTATGCCTTCATGAATGTGTTTTCCATGTGAGGGGGAGTTATTGGGACAAAGGCGACTCGGATGATCTTTCCTGACCTTTCGCCTTTGTTCCACACGACCTCTAGGCTTACGTCGTATGTTGTTATGTGTCTCCCCATATTTCATTCAATTGGACATGTGTTGGGACACGACTGATGTTGGTGTTCTAATCTCAGCGAGATGTGTCGCCTGAGACCATGCCGTGCGGGACTGTGTCATGTGGGACTAACCTATATGCGAATCATTCCCGACAGATTATTCCTGATTGTCCATTTGATGATTTGCACCACATCTTTCGTTCTCTTTCGCGCGTTGAGTATGTGGGTGTGGCTCGTTGACTTGATTCTAACGAGTCCACGTCGTGTGTGGGTTTGCACTGTGTGTGGCATGTCCCCGACTTGATTCTCCGATTTTGATATTCTCCGGTGGCTCACCTGATATTTTGTCCAACATTGCCTACCTTCATTGTCTTTATTTGATGTTTCCAAGCTAGAGTATTCCCCTCCAACATGAGGGGGAGTGTTGGAGGTTATGAGTTTTATAGTAATATGATTGTTTATTAGTATTTATGTATTAGATCCCGTGTTTATTTCACATCCGCTATCGGTGTTATATGTCTCCTGGTAATGCTTAATATGCCCCTATGAGGATGACTAATATGAATATGTTTTATTTCCCTTCTCTATTATTTCTTCCAACAGAACAGAGGTATATATACTTCTTTTCTATCTTTATCACATAGTTTTTTTAATCTCCAGATTCTTTAATTTCCTTCAGCTTCAAACTCTAATTCTCTATTGCTCTTCTGTTCATTTTGATAAAGACGCGAGCCAGAGAAAACACTCCATGCTGAATCTACACCAGAATATTTGATAAAGGACTAAAGCTTCTACTAAGACTTGCCATTGTGAAAAGCTCATTACTCACTACAACTATTGTAAAAGAGTTCTAAAAATCTCAAAAAATTGTGGTTCTAAAGATATCCTTATGAAAAGATACCATACCAATTTATTATGTATATATGATGGGATTCCATTGATTCAAGACAATTATAATAAACTTCTTCAATGTTCAAATTGGCGTGCATCCAGTGGGAATTGAACCTACGAATTTGCCAATTATGAGTTGGGCGCTTTAACCATTCAGCCATGGATGCTTAACAGGGATCATCGTACATCGTGAATAACCAAAATCCAATTGAAATGAAATCTTTAGAAGTAATCAATGAAACGGCATCAATTCAAATCATGGATATTCGAATTCAGAGAGATATTGAGAGAGATCAAGAATTATCACTATTTCTTAGATTCATGGATCAAATTTAATTCAGTTGGATCTTTTGCTCCCCTTTTTTCCCCAAGTACGATTTATGAAACTGTTTGACCCTCAAATTTGGATTATCCTACTTTCACGTGATTCACAGGAAACTCTATAATATCTTGTCTACTCTTTACAACTTAGATTTACTTTTTGTATCGTGTTTGCTTTGTTTTGCTTTAAACTGTGAAAATGCTTGTGATGCTGTGAATTTTTTATAAGTTTTATTCACCCCCCCCCCCCCCCCACCTCTTTTGAGTGAAATAACATAATATTCTCTCCTATTTCGCACTTTCAATTTTACATATAAAATATTAATAAAACCATTTGGAAAACCTTGTCATTTATATTTAGGCTAACTACTATTGCAAACAATATTTTTTTGGTTTTAAAATTGGTGCAATTTGTGCAATGCAAAAGTTTTTGCAGTTAGCGGTTTTCAATGCTCACACATACTGAAAGCTACTACCTAAGCTGCCAACAAGTATTTTTTTTGTTAACAGTGTTAGTTTATTTGACCTTAATGGGTAAAATTAAAAAGAATTGGAATTTAAGGGACAAATTCTAAAGTAAAAAAAAGTATTGAGACTAATATCATAAAGTCAAAAAAAATTAGGGATTGAAATCCCTATTTAGCCTATTAATTATTATAAGTATGTGCAACAAGGAGTATTTTGGGACTAATTTAAAGAAGATAATATTCGTGTAATGATCTAACCACAATACTTGAGGTAATAATCATTTTGATTAATCCCATCAATATAAGTTGAACAACACAACTTTATTCCTTTTTATAGGTTGCCTACGAGTACTTCCCAGTAGTGAGGTTGTGTTCCGCACACCTGCCAATTCCTTTGTGCATTTCTTAGTGTTGTGTAAAAATGCACTCCTAAAATAACAAAATTATGTGAAACTTAAAAAGTTAAAGGACAAAACGTTGAATTTTTTTCATACTCGGGAGGGAAAATATACTTCGGTAATTATAGGATTCTTTACTTGTTAAAATTTAACAGAAATAATTAATTAGTACATGGATTTGGCGCAATGTTTCTAACTTAAGCTTGTACATTTTCTCAGTTGAACTTCATAAATATAGTTCAAAAAATAATTGCTCTTGCTTTTTAATTTTAAAATTTTGAAAAAAAAGAGCATTGAAACAATACTTCCACGGGCATTGTCTTTTGTGGCATTCATGAATCTATAGAATGTAGAACAAAAATAGAAACATACCATTATAAGACGATTCTTGTGATATACATTGATCCCAAAAATACCAAGAACGGGGGCCTCTTTTGCGAATCCAATGGTTGTCCTTGCTACAGCCTGTAAAGTTAATAAAAACAATGTAAGCATTTAAATTATGTCAGTAACATAAAATATAACCCTCCCAGGAAGGTTAGTGAAATGAAGAGCAAAAAAGATGGGTATGCATATCAAAAATGCGAGGTGAAGGGAAAAAGAAAACTTTCTGTGCTCAACTTGCAAAGAAATTTGTGGCATTAGAACAATTCATCTGACATGCTGTTCAATTAGTTTTTCTATAAAATGCGTGACCACTAAAAGCACTTGACAGGACAGTCAGCAGGATGAAAAAAGAAACAATAATAAATCACAGTAAAAATAAATAAAAATAAAAAACAACTTGAGCAAGTTAAACAAGATTTGAGGCATAAAAAATCAATGTATTTTACCTGAAACAGTGCGAACAATAGTTCCATTTTCTCTCCATATAATCATATCATCCCCACCACTAGCCTTATCCACCTACTAAGAGTGGGCTATATGAATTCTCATTTTCTCCTCTCATTACACCATCCTCTCACTAGCCCCATCAATCCTCACCAAGGTTGCAAATGTCGGATATCAGGGATACATCGATTTAGGTTTTCATGTAAGTTTTAATGTCGGTGGATATATCGGGGAAATTTCATAAATCGGATTTTAATATTTAAATATTTATGTCTAATTTTATATAAATATAATCATTTTTTAATTTATTCATATTAATAATTTAATATTTATTGAACTCTTAAATCTACCAAACTAATATAAATATTTTATGTTACAAGTAATAATGGCACAAACAAAACGTGAATTAAAGAAAGAGGAAGGAAAAAGACAGGAAGTTGTTGATGACAATGGAAGATATGAAACCATTAGTCCATAATTCAAAAACCAAACATAATTGAAGGAGATGACGGACGTGAGCAAGGAAGAAAGCTAAATAAAGGATAAAAAGCAACCTAAACAATGAAAAAAATTCAATTTATTATCTATTAGACCACAAACACCAATTGAAAACAATGAAAAAAAACAGTCCATAAAATTTCGGGTATATCAACGAATATATTAGTCAATAACAGATATATCGAGGGATATATTCCAAAATGATATTTGCAAAAATAATATTGGCAAATTGTCATTTTGTCCATGAAACTTGTATGTCGGTCGTACCGGATGATATCCCCAACACCGATCCTCACCACTAGTCCTTTGAGGTGTAAACCAATTTCTCTAAAATCTATTTCAACTTCTTCAATCAAAGCCAAGTTTGATGTATCACTTCTCCACCTACTCCTTAGATATTGTTATCTACCATCTAATCAATGCATTTTTACTCTTTGTTGTATTTTCCAAATCATAAGTCTATTTTCAACAACCTTATCTTAAAAGTGATGTTATCAATTATCATGATATCCTTAATAGATGCTTTATAGTTTTGCAAAAACATCTTGGCAATGTCATTCCACCATGCTTAATTATTATTGACTTTTGATTGTCCAATATTCAAATACGTACAATACAACCCAGTGTTCACCCAGTGGGTAACCCAAGAAGATGGAAGACCAAGGCGCAAAAGGGGTCCTCGAGCCCAGACGAGTCGAGGGGGCGAGTAAGGAGGTAGTCTCACACTCTCCCAGGGCAGCAGGCGTGTGGTTGGCGGGGCGAGTCAGGCAATAGGGCCACACTCGCCCCAGGACGCGAGTGTGGGGCTGGCAAGTGCTAACTTCATCAAGCACTCGCAACTCCGAGCAAGGCGGGTAGGAGAGCAGGTACGCACTTACCCCAGACAAGAAGTCGGTGGTTGGCGAGTGTCTGTTTTACTAGCACTCGTCGGGTAAGGATAGACGAGTCAGGGGACAAACCCTCACTTGCCCCAAGAAGCGAGTCGGGTGGGCGAGTGTCAGCTTCATCAGATACTCGTCACCCTCGGAGGCTGAGACTTCATCATTGACTCATTTTAGAGAATTTTACATAAAACATTATGCTTGTTTGTGTCTGTCAATAGTCTTTCCAAACAGCAGAGTCTGGCTATTGGCAGGCCAATTTAGAGTGCACTTAGTAAAACCAAAAGGCGGGATTCCGCTACGTGCAGACCAGACTTGAAAAACTATAAATAGACCATGAAGGGCACCTATGGAGGGGATCCGATTCTTTGACTTATTCTTCCTCAGGTTAGCTTTGGTTGGCTTCAAATGCCCTCCAAGGTACCCAGTTTCAGCATTGGTGAGGGAGGGGAAGCTCTCTTTTATCTTCCGGGTATGTGGCGGGATCTCCACATTGTAGTCCAGGGCCTGAGTACAGTTCTAAATCTTCAGCAAAACCTTCTTCGGGAGAAGTGCAGGTTGCCTCTTTCGGGTCCGAACTCCTTGTTGGGTTGAATCTCAGTTCCAACACTAATGGTGCGGTGAGCGTGGACCGTAACCTGCACTTGAAAATCCTGAGTAAGTTTCATGGCTGGAGGTGAAGGACAACGTACCGACCACGACGACTCACCACCACCCGCGGCACCTGCTACGGTCAGGATGTTCGAAGATTTCAAGAGGGAGATTCGGGAGACCATTCAGCATGCATTCCCCCACGTATCGAGTGCTCAACCCTTGCTGACCTAGTGGTTACAGCATCATCCCTAGGCGAGAACGCCCTGGGAAAGAGGCCGGGAAAAGAAGTGGCGGGTAAGGGGTTCGAGCGGGATCTCGAGGGGAGAGAGCTCCTCCCCAGCCCAGCGGGTGTTGGCCCGGCCGGCGAGCTGATCGCGCGGGTGGATCAGGCGAGACCGGCGAGTGGAGGAAGCCCATTCACCAAGTTGATTGTTTCAGCACCGGTTCCAGAGTGGTTCAGGGAGTCGGAGATGACATACTACACCGGCAAAGACGACCCCGTCAAGCACTTACAGTGGTTCGAGGACGTGGTTCATGGGGAGTTTAATTTCGTTGTTAACTATTAACTAATTGCAATTTAAGAAAACTAACTAACAATGTGGGTCGCTGACACCGCTTCACTCATCCGCAGGTCACCTTCCACTACTTTGCAACTCCGCAGGTCGCATTCATCCATTTCGCACCTCCGCGGGTCGCTTTCCTCCGCTTTGCACCTCCACGGGTCTCTTACCTCCGCTTCACTCGTTGTCGTAACATCACACCTCACAATCAAGAAACAACCACAAGCTATCACAACAACACCGCCTCCAAGCAAAACTAATGAACACAACATTATAAAGATTTCAATTAAGATCAAAAAAACTAAATAAATATAAGTGCATGTTATGTTCATAACAACTCCATCACCATATATGAAAAAAACCATAAAGAAACAAACCTAAATGAGAATGAAAAAATAGAAAAACAATCCAAACGCTTTCTGAGTCTCTTCCTCGGAAGTGAAGGAGGTAGCAAGGCTCCTAGCACGATCATTGGCTGTCGTCCGGGGTCTCTGAAGCTGTCACTACCACTCACCCGTCTTCTCGGTAGGTTTGCAGCGATCACGTCAAAATCCACAAGAACACCTTCAAAAGAGTTTGAATCCATGGAGCAAGACTTGATCCTTAAACTTGGTTGATGGGGAGGAGCCTTGTGCAAGCCCTAGCATGGAGGGGCAAAAAGTGGCGAAACCTGCGCTGAAAAATTGAAAGAGGCGGAAGAAATCGCGAACCAGCTATTTATAGGGCGGAGCAGAATGTTGACCTTCACACGAGTAGGCGTAGGACCAGTGGTATCGCGAGAAGGAAAAATCTCTTACCTGTGTGAGAAGAAACTTGGACTGGCAGGAAAAGATTGAGTTTTGTTTTCAGGGGGGGAGCGATTTTTGAACGCGCACGACCAGTGGTCCTGAAATTATCCTCATGCGAACACTCATGCAATTTTAATGGGGTTCTTGGTTCAACTTTTGCAAATGATCATGAGGGGGCAACTGCTCGTGCGAACAGAAAAATGCACTAGTGGTTGACTCTTTTGGTCGATTTTAAGGCTCTATGGTCGATCTTTGCAAATAACCGTGCACGACCAGTGGTTGTGCGCAGAGACGGTCACTGCTTGTGCGAGAAAAAATGCACAAGTAGTGGTCTCCTCAATGGAATGGGGTCGAGACGCGCGGGACAACCATAAAACCATTGTACCTGCAGAAAACATATTCAACAAATCCAGAAAACAGCATCCGCACAGCCATACACACAGTATCAAAATATATAATTGAAATGGGAGGGAGAAGAGGTCTCCCTCATGCATGAAAATGATCGAGAACTACTCTATCTAGCCAAAACAGCTCACAATGCCTTCATTTTCATTATTAGAGGCTTCTAAGATAAAATCATCAATAAGGTATGTGAAAGCAATGAAAAGGCATTCTAGAATAGAGCCTAAATCTATATACTAAATTCGCTCATCACTTCTCTGTCACAGAGACACACTCCGCCCTCATTGGGTTTAGAATATTACAAGCTAACCAACTTCCAATGGATTTGTCCAAGAACCACACATCGTACTACAGAAGGCTCGACTTTGATACCATTGTAAGGACATAACCCACAATATCGAATTATCTCATTAGATTGAGAATGTTACATGTCCACCGGCTTCTGTTAGGTTTGCCCCAAAACCATGTATTATATTGCAGAACGTTTGGATATAATACAATTTATGATGTAATCTCGAATAGAGGCTTTTCAAAATTTAATATATTTTTTAAAAACAACTAATATAATTGTTATAAAAATAAAAATGATGGTTTGATTTTTAATTTTAAGAGTTATTTTTAAATTGACCGCTTTAATTTAACTCAAAAGAGCCCGAGAGTGCCCTAATCGAATTCACGCGCGTACAACTACTGCAACGACGAGTTTCCCAAAATTCGTTAATCGTTATTTGAAAAAGTTCTTCGGCATCTATGAATCGAACCGTCGCGGGATTCGAACAACCACAAGCAAAGTACAAAAGAAATAATTTATGAGTAAGCGGTAAATTAGGGTGGCGAGAACGTTCGAGGCAAGCTTTTAATTATTTAGATATTACATAAATTTAAAACTAATTAATTGGGAGCGAGGTTCGGATGAAGTTACCACCAGAGGTCGGACCGATTTCAATCTTGAGGCGCAGAAGAGGATAACTGTATTCGGCTGCTTACTAGAATTAAAATGTCGTAGTCGACAGTAATCCGGTCACGGTGAGGAGTGGGTATTCGCCGGAGAGAGGAGTAGAAAGTTCCTGACGAGCGTCAACTGAAGGAGACTGTCGGCTCGTCTGACTGGCGGTGATTTGCAGGAGCGACACGCTTCCGTCGGGCTTCCGTCGGCGAGACCAAGAGCGAAGGCGGCACTGGACTGGGGCGTCGGCGGCGGATAGGGCAGCGGCCATTGAATGGCGATGTAGTCGACGTCGAACACAGTGCGTCGATGGTTGGCGGGCTGAAGCAGTGATCGAGATGATTTGCACGGGTACTGTGCCGGCAGATGCAGAGAAATCGAGTTGAAATTCAATTTCTCTGTTGTCTGGTCCTGCCTTCTTCCTCCAGGCTGGATTATTTTATACACAGTTAACAATTGCTTTCCAATCTAAGCCTTCTTCCAAATTATTTCACATGGCAGTAATTGCAAGAATATTTTTTTCCTGATTTCGTTCATTTCTCCATATGGTAACAAGTCTTCAAATTCAAATAAATTTCACGTCCCAGAATTTATTTTCTAAACTCTATTTCCAAACTTTGTTTCCCCATATAGTTTTTTTCTTTTTGTTTATTTATATCTTTTAAATAATTTTAAGTTTCCCCGTTACGTCCTAACGACTAACATTACCAGACCTTTTTATTCAAGATCTCGTCGGACGATCAACCCGAGGAGCCAACCAAATTCAAAAGAAAATGCGAATGAAATACATGTTAATAAGCAAATGCGGGAAAATAAAATGCACGACTTATGAGGCGACCGAGGTTACATCAATTCACTCGGGGTCCAAAGAGCTCGACCCCGGCGAGACTTTGCAAAAACTAGCAATGGAGAAATTTGACTTTATTGTTGGTGCTAGATCGGGTGGAATGTCTGGGCCATGACGGGCGACTCAACTGGTGCCCCAAAGCGCTTCTGGTCATGAACTAGACCAATCTTCCTGCAGTAAGCAATCACATGACCTCCCTTTGAAAATAACAATTCATGGCGATAACGACCGACCGTGAGTTTGTAATGTTCAAAGGTTGCTCGCAAAATATTAGCAGTAATTTTATGCAATTTATTTAAATAATTAATATGAACTTGTGCCTCGAAGGAAATACGTTCGTGAAATGGATGATAATGGCGGTCAGTGGGGGGGGGGGTAACACAGAAAATCTCGAAAGGAGATATATTGAGAGAGTGAATTTTAGAATTTTTGCAAGTGAACGTTGCTTGAGGAGGTACAAGATCTCATTTCTTTGGATTCGAATCGGCTAAACACCCAAGAAGATTCTCCAATTTCTTATTAACGATTTCAGTCAGTTCATCGATTAAACAGTAATGAACGCTATTAAACTCGAGTTTGGTGTTCTCTCGCCTCCCTAATATGTTCCAAAATTTTGATATAAAAAATTTAATATAATATTGCATTTCCACAAATCCGTTAATATCTAACTTACAAATATTAAAAATAATTCCAATATTAAAAATAAATCCTTTAAAACGCGTATCTTTGTTGGGAGTGAAAATTTTTGGAGTTCTTATTATATTTAAAATACGGGTTTTCTTAAATAAATCGATAATTTGATAATAAAAATATTCAGACACATTTATGATTATGGAATATTGTAATGACGCAAAATGATGTTCCCCAAATATAAAATCGATATATGGTGGTAACTCTAATGTGAGTGATATGTCACTAATAATTCCTTCCCGGGGCGGGGACTAAGAAATAATCTCAGAGACTAGAGGCGATGCCTTAGTGTGAATAAGTGGGAGCACCATTTCAGTCGGAATGAGGGGATGAGGAGGAGGAAGCTCTTATTCCTGGAGTTGGGGCTCAGGAAGAACCTCCTCAACTAAAGTGAGTGCTTCAGTGGAGACAAGTGGGGTCAAGGTGCTCGTGGGGAAAATGTCGAGTCTAGAAAGAGTACTATTAATAATTCGAAGTCCGGGTTCCAATAGTTGATATGTAGTTGGGATGTAGTTAGAAAAATTATTTTCTTTGTACAATGTCATTTCAAGATTGTGTACATCGGTGCACAACCCAGTCAGATTCTGCGTGAGTTCAGCAGTGACGAACTCAACGTTTTTCAATAAAATTTTCATTCGCTCTTTGAGGCTCTCCATTTTTAAAAAATATTATTATTACAATTATTATTGTTTTTTAAAAGAAGATAATTTTTTAATTGTTTTTAAAAAAAAAATAAAAGGACAAAATTAAATTGTGCCATTTTTTTCAAAAAAAAAGTTATAAATATTTTAAAATAGATTTGCTTTAAAAAAAATTTAGAGATTCGGATCGTGTGATTCGCGATAGGAGCGAATCACATACCCTCTGATACCAACTGATGCAATCTCGAATTGAGGGTTTTCAAATTTTAATATATTTTTTTTAAAAAAAATAATATAATTGTTATAAAAATAATAATGATGATTTGATTTTTAATTTTAAGAGTTATTTTCAAATTGAGTGCTTTAATTTAACTCAAAAGAGGCCGAGAGTGTCCAAATCGAATTCACGCGCGTACAACTACTGTAACGACGAGTTTCCTAAAATTCGTTAATCATTATTTGCAAAAGTTTTTCGGCATCTATGAATCGAACCATCGCGAGATTCGAACAAGATCCCAACTTGTCAAGGGCTCTCATTTCCTCTAACATGGCTGCCTTCCACTCGATGTGCTCAAGTGCGTCATGTCAAGAGCGAGGAATAGAAATGGAGGACAAGAAAGTGACAAATGCTCTATGTATAGGAGACAAGGAGTTATAAGTCACAAAGTGCGAAAGAAGATGTTGGGTATAAGCAAAATTACCTCTGTCAGTACCTGACGATGGATCGGATGATGGCACGGGTTGAGTATCAAGAGCCAGAGTATTCGTGCCCCTCCTACGTCGCGTGTAGACCTGCAATAGAGGAGGAATCACCAGGTTCACAGAAGAAAGTGGGGGCACTGGAGGAGTAGGGACCAGAGGAGTAGGGACCAGAGGAGGCAACATAGATTGAGGAGGAATAGATAGAGAGACAGAAGGAGGGGACCTCACTTCTGTAGTAATCGTCTCCCCCAGAAGAGAGGTCTCATAGTAGGCTTCTGATTCCTGGAAGGTGACATCCATAGTAACAAATATCTACTTGGTAACAGGATGGATGAACTTATAGCCTTTTTGAGTAGTTGAGTAGTCAATAAAGACACATTTCAAATTGCATGGATCTAGTTTGGTCTTAGGATAAGTGTGGTCAAAACATACACATCCAAAGACACGAGAAGAGAGGGAAGTGGAACGAAGCCCTAGTGTGGTGAGAGGAGTATGGAGCCCAAGAACACGCGTAAGAAGACGATTGATGAGGTAGGCAGCGATGAGAACAACAGCACCCCAATAATATTTCGGGAGATGCATCCGAAGGAGACATCTAACCACCTCAAGCAGGTGCGGATTCTTGAGCTCAGCCATGCCATTTTGAGCATGGGTGTAAACACAGGAGGTATGATGTATGATGCCAAGACCACTCAAATATTTCTTAAGGATCGCGTCAATATACTCAGGACCATTGTCACTGCGCAAACTTTTAACGGTAGCACCATATTGAGTAGTGACTGTCTTATTAAAGCATTGAAAAATAGAGAACAAATCAATTTTATGTTCCATTAAGTAAACCCCGGTACAACGAGAGCCGCAATCAATAAAGGAAACAAACCAAGAGAAACCAGAAATAGAAGCAGTAGGGTTGGGGCCCCAAACATCAGTATGAATAACAAAAAATGGAACTGAGTTACAAGGAGACATAATAGGAAGAGAACTATGATGATGTTTAACAAGTTCATATACATCACAATGAAATGCATTAAACAAAGAAGAAGAAATAGCAAGAAGCAACAACTTCATAATATCCATAAGGGGATGTCCTAGCCAACAATGCCAGGAATACAACTCCGAGGGAAGAGCAGCGTGAAGAGCTTTGGGGGCTGAGTGAAGCTGGATAATGGGAAGCCGATGGATCGAACACATAGAGCACGTTGCATAGTCTACAGGAGCCAATCACCGTCCCTGTCTTCAGGTACTAAAAAACACAAGAGGCGGGAAAGAAAGTCACCGAGCAATTCATAGGGTTAGGCAGATGACTAATATACAGAATGTAGTGAGTGAAAGAAGGAACATGAAACACAGAGGAGATAGTAAGGGGGAGCATGGAATGGATCCTTTCGCAGCAATGGGAAATAGCAATCCATCAACAATGCTTACTTTTTCTCGGCCAAACATACGGTGTAAGACACAAAACCTGTGATGTGATCTGTTGCTCCGGAGTTAATGATTCAATGAGAGGATAGGTGGGTGGAAGCAGAGTGAGCACCTACCGAGCCCTGGTGAGCAAAAGAAGATGAGGAAATGGACGGCTCAGCAGGAGGTCCGTGCATCATCGGCGAAAAGCCAGAATTTCATCAGTCGAAAGAACGTGCGGGGGGGCGTTGGAATCCAGATAATGATGAATAGAGGTGTCCTCCACAGCATATGACAAGTAGGCCGATCTGGACAGAGAAGGACGGTGCTGGGAGAGACCACCTCTAGGGCCCCCACGAGGTGCAAGGCCACCTCGGGGAGGAGGAAAATCATGAAGTTTGAATCAGGTATCTCTATTATGGTGGGTATTACCGCAATAATCACAGATCAGGTGATCTTTCTTTGCGGTCCTCAATCTACTGTGGCCAACAGGACGAGCCCCGTGCTGAGAACGAGTGACAAGAGCAGATCCCTCGGTGGCCGAGTCTGAAAGGAGAGTTAGGAGGCAGTCGAATTCCTGCTAGACAAGGTTGTACACCTCGGGCAAAGAAGGAAGAGGGGAGCGTCCAAGGATCTGAATACAGATCGAATCGAAATCCTGATGTACGCCGTGAAGGAACTCGAATATCGGATTGCGTTCTTCCATTGCTAGCACCAGCACCTTATCCTCTGAAGACACGAGGGTCGAAGAATCAAAGTGATCGTAATTCTGATAGAATTGGGCGAACTCTGAGTAGTAAGCCGAGGGAGGTCGATCACACTGTCGCAAGAGGAACAACCAGCGGCGCAGTTGGTAGATCTGAGCTACATTTCCACGACATGAGTAGGCAATCTCTGCGTGCTTCCAAATATCTGATGTGGTGTCCAAGAAAAGATAATTCTGAGGATGGGCTCCTTCGTAGAGTTAAGCAGCTAAGACATCACCAGGTAGTTCTCAAACTCCCACTGAAGCCACTCAGGAGAGACAGAAGGAGCCTTCATCGTGTCACTGACATAACCAAATAACCGGCGGCTTTTGAGGGCAAGAATAATAAAACAAGCCTACGAGAGGTAGTTGGAACCATCCAATTTCATAGTGGTGAACTGAGGAGTGTCAAGGTCTAAGGTGACACGACAAGATCCAACGGAGGCCGGAGGAGAAGTAGCTCCACCGAAAGACATGGTGGTAGAGGAATCACTTCCAGCCATAAGGAAACCCCGTATAGAATATGAGGACGCACGAAAAAATCACAATGGATATCGAAGAAGGTGGGCTTCCCTCATAGAAAGTGGGGAAGAACACATGCCTAATAGAGGGGCAAGGAATGGCGTTAAAAGGAGAAAGGGACCGCCGGAACGAAGGAGATCAATATCCCATGTGACCGGCGTCCCTAGAGCACAAGAGAGGGAGAGAAAGAGGGGCGGAGGGGGGCTAGCTGCGGGAGAACGGAGGCGGAGGGCGAACAGCTTGGAGGCAGAGACGGAGCGGCGAACGGCTTGGAGGCGAAGGACGAACGGAGGCGCGGGAGTCGAAGGGCGAGCGGAGACGCTGGAGCGGCGAATGGCACGGTACGGGATTCGCGCAGGGATTGGCATCCAAAGACGCGTGTGAACACTCGGTCGGCTCTGATGCCATGTTGAGGAAAAGGGAAATAAATTGAATTAATTGTTATGAGGCTTTTATATGTATATATATATACACACACACACACACACGGGATTAAAACACACATTAATACTGAAAATACATAAAACATAATATTCTGACATATTCCAACAGGAACAATCACCATGATTGAGAATAATGAGGTTAGCCTCTTAGGTAGTTGAGTTTGCTCTTTCGTCACGCGGCTCACCTAAAAAATACATCTCCATCTCTGAGAGGTTCTACTTTTGATTTCACAACTAGAATCTATCTGTCAAGGAACTCCAAGCAATGAGGAAATTCTTACAATGCATGACTATCGAGGGAGGTTCTCCTTCTCATGAACACCCAAGCACTTTCTTTGTGCATATCAAGCATCTCAACACCAATTCTACCAGCACTCAATCTCCTACGGGTGGATATTGATTCAAGTTTCACTAATCATATAATAGGTTTTTCTCCACATTTTGCCTCTTTCATTTCTATTTCTAGAAAAAGATAAGGTTACCTTTGTTGATGGCTCTCCACTGACACTTCTAGCAAAGATTTTGTCCTTTATAGCATACCTCCCACTTTATTCTTTCTATTTCATCTTCCTAACTTCCCCAAAACAATACTTTTTAGCAAAATGACAAAGAACATGAATTCTGATGCTAGATATTATCACTCTAATGTCTTATTTCAGGATATAAATATGAAGCAGTTTTTGATTATCGAAGGATGTAAGATGGTCTCTACAATATGGATAATTCCCACACAAATATTACCGCTTCTTACAGCCCACTAGTCTAAAGTGTTGGCATCATCAGTTTGAACGGCCTTCCATTGATTCTACAAGATTTCTTCGACCATTTCTTTCGTTGTATGTTTAAAACATTTTATTGTGATATCTACGGACTTGATACTTAGGCATTAGTGAGATTATGACAAAAGATAGGGCACAATGGTGACAAAGGATCTATATAGCCACAGCACTATAGTGGGATAAAAGCTTGAGTGTTGTTGTTGTATAATCTTTTTAAATTGATGAGTTGTCTACAGCCCAAACTTGTGATTTAGTTTATTTTAGATGTTGGACTTGACCATTTTATTTCTTGCTCTTTCCCTCACTCTCTTTTTCTTTTTCACCCAACAAAGAGTCACTAAAAGGCGTTTCACAATGAACATTTTTCTTCTCCACTCACCATCATTTCTACTGTAAAGATTTTTCTTTTTTAACTCACTGCAAAATGTGTCCAGAGGTGATAATATGATGGAAAATTAAGCTTTGTAGTGTGTACCAAAAGATTTAATTAGGAGCACTATTGATGCAGTGGTAAGGCCGACCTGGGGAAGACACTCTAAATGTACCCCTATATGCAATGACGTGTATTGCTAATGCAAGAGTGATCCGCTAAAATTATAACGAGTAATTAATTATATTAAAGGATTAACGGTGGTACGTGCGGTTTAAAATAATTAGTTTAGGGAAAACAAACATCATCGTTTAATTCGATGGAGGTGCAAGTACTAAGCAAATGCCGAATAAATACTGCAAGTTATACGACAAATGATCTAATAGAACAATGCAATTGATATCCTCCACAATGCGTTACCGAAATATACAACAATAAAAGATAAGAACTTATACCACGATTCACTAGTGCAGGAGGAGGCAAAGGCGGTTGTTGACGGGCATTCACGGTCGTAGCGAGCGTAGAGGACGACACGACTCACACGAGTGTGGATCGCGGCTGATTATTACTTGGTGGGCCTTAGGGACAGCTGAGGAGGGGCGTTTGGGCTGGGGGGAGGCTAACGGGCCCGGGATTGATTAGGTTAGGCGGAAGTGGAAAAAGAAGATTTGTTGGTGGGGACAATAGCAGGCTGAGTAGTGGCCGCGAGAGGGGAATAGCGGTCAATAACTAATCGCTGAAATTCAGCAAAGCATTCAATCTTCAAGTGTTAAACAATCGTTGATATACCTAATTAACAATATGTGATGCTAAAAAGTATACAAAAGATAGTGTCATAAAATATCCCTCAAACTTATGTTTTGTTATTCCATGAGTAAAATAAACTTGAACAAAACTTCAGTGAAAGAAATATAACATCTCAAGCTTCCTCACAAAATGATGCATTCGCCCTCGTAATGATTGAAAACATCATGATTAGAGCATAAATTCTTAAGTAGCTAATCATTGCTTTTACATGAGCATTTATTGAATCAACAAAATTTTAAATTCTACTCCTAACAAGCAACCATGCATTGAATTAAAAAATACATCATTTAAGATTATGCACAACATTTTAATGTGATGGGTCTCCAATAAAATAATTATTATCAAATATCTATTTACATGCCTTATGATACCTTCTCCGCTAATGCATGTTTAGAATAAGGATCAATTCAAGTGAGCTTGTATATATGAACGCTGTAGAAATGGAGAAAGCCAACCTTGTATATATGTCCACTTGGTACAAATACAAAGAATGAGTACATATATATAGATGAGAGAGAGAGAGAGAAAGGCCTATACACAATGTGGGACTAAAGAGAGGAGAGAAAAGCAATAAATGCTATACAAATGGGCCTAATATTAAGTGGGCTTTTCCAACACTCCCCCGCAAGCTGGAGCGTATAGGTCATATGCACCCAGCTTGGACAAACATTGGTAGAACAGAGTGCTTGATAAGGCCTTTGTGAGGATGTCGGCAACTTGATCAGTTCCTGAAACATGCTTTAATTCAAGTTTCTTCAATTGAACCTTCTCACGAACAAAGTGACAGTCAACCTCGATATGTTTTGTGCGCTCATGAAAGACCGGATTCTTTGCGATGTGTATGGCGGCTTGACTATCACAAAATAGAACAGCAGAGGAGGGGAGTTTTACTCCCAGGTCAGTAAGGAGACTTTCAAGCCATGTGAGTTCTGAGACAACTGAGGCCATCGATCTGTATTCAGCCTCTGCAGAGGAACGGGCTACCACAGCTTGTTTCTTACTCTTCCAAGTAATAAGATGCCCACCAAAATAAGTACAGAACCCACTAGTTGACCTTCGATCGTCCAGTGAGCCCGCATAGTCGGCATCAGAATAGGCAACCAATGCGGGAGCAGAGTCGGAGGTTTTGTAAACCAGCCCTTGACCTGGAGCTCCCTTAAGGTATCGAAGAACCCGTTCAACCGCTTGAAGATGAGAAGCCCGGGGGGCATGCATGAACCGACTGACAACCCCAACTGCAAATGATATATCAGGCCTTGTGACTGTTAGATAGATCAACTTGCCCACAAGGCGTCGATAGTATTCCGGGTTCGGAAGTAGCAAATCGTCATCCGAAGCATGAGCGCATAACTTGTGATTTGCCTCCATCGGGGTACACGCTGGCTTGCAACCCGACTGACCAGCATCTTTGAGAAGATCGAGATAGTACTTTCGTTGGGAGAGTACCAACCCGTCCGACCGTCGGGCGATCTCGAGACCAAGGAAGTAGCGAAGTTTCCCCAGGTCTTTAGTCTGAAAAACAGTGCTCAGATGTTGTTTGACGTCTTGAATCCTTTTTGAGTCATCCCCAGTGAGAAGGATGTCGTCAACATAAACCAACAGAAGAATAGTGCCAGTGGCCCGGTGTCGGGTAAAAAGGGAGAAATCGGCAGAACTCCGAGTGAACCCCATGTCCCGAACCACCTTGCTAAACTTGTCAAACCACGCCCGTGGGGACTGTTTGAGACCATAAATTGACTTTTTGAGAAGACAGACCCGAGACTCCCTCGTGGTCTCAAACCCGGGCGGTTGGCGCATGTAGACAGTTTCCTGAAGGTCGCCATTCAAAAAGGCGTTCTTGATATCAAGCTGATGAAGGGGCCAGCGGCGGTGCACCGCGACGGAGAGAAGAACGCGGACAGTGTTAAGCTTGGCCACCGGAGAGAAGGTTTCCTCATAGTCGAGGCCCTCCTGTTGTGTGAAGCCACGGGCCACAAGACGGGCCTTCAGTCGGGCAATAGTGCCATCCGGAGCATGCTTGATGACGAATACCCATTTACATCCAACAGGGTGCTGACCGGGAGGTAAGGGAACCAAGACCCAGGTCTGGTTGGCCCAGAGGGCCGTCATTTCTTCGTCCATGGCAGCTCGCCAACCAGGATGGTGAAGCGCCTCCTGCAAAGAGTTAGGGACCGAAACAGAGGATAATGAAGTGGCAAAGTGAAGAAGAGAGGGGGAGAGGCGATGGAGAGAGACGTAGTTCGCCATCGGATGAGCGGAAGAGACGGGAGCCGGAGCAGCAGGGAGCAGAGCACCAGAGGGCGAAGCCGACTGCAGAGGAGCCACGGGATTACGAGAGCGACGAGAATAGACCTGGATAACCGGTGGTGGTGGACGGACCGGAGGTATGGAAGGGAGAGAGGATGAGGAGTGAGGAGCAGGAATGACAGGACGAACGACGGGAGTTGGACTCAGAGCGATATCCGGAGCAGGGAAGAATGGAAGATCTTCACGGAAAGTTACGTCAGCCGAGACAGTAACCTTGCGGGTAGTAGGCGAATAACATACATAACCCTTCTGAGTGCGCGAGTACCCGACAAAGATATGCTTGGTGGCACGAGGGTCCAATTTGTCCGTGGAGGGACCGAGGTGGTGAACGTAGCAGGTACACCCAAACACCCGTGGTGGAATGGGAAAAGGCGGAGTTGTGGGAAAGAGGAGGCTGAAGGGAGTAGCATACTGGAGGACGGAAGACGGGAGGCGGTTGATGAGAAAGCAAGCCGTGGAGAGAGCGTAGTTCCACTACGGTTTGGGGACCTGCATTTGAAGCATAAGCGAGCGAGCGACATCAAGAAGGTGACGATTCTTGCGCTCGGCGACACCATTCTGTTGTGGAGTGTACGGACATGATGTTTGGTGAAGAATGCCGAATTCAGAGCAGAGAGTTGCAAAAGTATGGCTGGTGTACTCCCGCGCATTGTCAGTACGAATAGTGCGAATAGGCGCAGAGAACTGAGTGCGAGTCTCAAGTATGAAAGCCCGGAATACGCGGGGAAGTTCAGAGCGATCCCGAAGGAGATATAACCACGCCATGCGAGAGTAATCATCAATAAAAGTAAGAAAATAGCGATAGCCAGAAATACTAGTTACTTTGTACGGACCACATATATCGGAGTGTACTAAAATAAAAGGAGCGGAGCTCCGAGTACAATGAGGGGGGAAAGAAGAACGGGGCTGTTTGCCCAAAATACATGTGTCGCAGCGAAAAGCAGGAAGAGTAACATCAGGAAGAGCCTTCCGGAGGACTGGAAGAGGAGCATGTCCCAGACGGCGATGCCAATCCGAAGAGGAGATAGATGCGAGGACAGTGGGAGAGTCGTCAAGAAGATAGAGCCCATTCTGCAGCCGTCCTCTACCAATGATAGTCTGCGTCTGCTGATCCTGTATGAGAAAAGAAGAAGAAGTAAATGTCACGGAGTAATTAGAATCAGTAGTAAGGCGAGCAACAGAGAGTAAATTGAAAGGAGAGCCCGGAACATGTAGAGCCGAGCGCAGGAGGAGAGAAGAGGTGAGAGAAATATCAGCACATCCAGAGACGGGAATCGATGCCCCATTAGCGACAGTAATGTACTTCGGGTGAGGTGAAGACAAGTACTGCGGTGGCCTAACAGAGGTGATATGATGAGTGGCACCAGAATCAAGGATCCAGCGCGTGCCAGAGGATAGGCAGGCGATACCTTCATTGGAGATAGAGGCAGCAGAAGCAACCGAGGCAGGCGGACGGCTGAGCAAGCCATGAAGATGCTGGAGCTGAAGACGAACCTCGTCGAGCTCAGTACGAGAGGAGGCAGAGTCGGTAGTAGCAGCAGAGGCATGTGGACGAGGAGGTCGGCCATGTTTGCGATAGCAAGTGGCCTCAAGATGACCATCTTTACCACAGAACGAGCATTTAGGCCTAGACCGGCCACCGCGACCCCGGCCGCGAGAGTCAGAGCGGCCACCACGGGCAGAGGGGGGAAGAGGCAATAAGGGAGCTGGTGCCTGTTGAACAAGGGCCGGAGAAGGAAGTCCGGGAACATCCGGAGGCGGGGAGACTTTGAGAAGCATTGAGCACACATCGGAAAAGGACGGTGTAACAGTAGAGGAGAGGATGTGAGCCCGGACACTGTGAAGATGAGGGGGTACCCGGGCCATCATCATGGCGATACCCACAGCTTCCTTTTGGGTACGTTGAGCAGCGAGATCTAGAGTGGGAGGCTGATGGTGGATCCAAGCCTCAACCAGAGATCGGGCTTGAGCAACAAAGGACGTCAGCTCGGTTGCGCCACTGCTGTCAAGGGCCTGGAGAGCGGTGATGATATCATATAGATGGTGGAGACTATCTTTGCCAGAGTAGAGGGTGTGGAGCTCGTCCCACATGCCTTTGGCCGTCTCATGATACATGGTCAGGCGATAAGATTCGCCATCAAGAGAGTTGAGAAGCCAAGTCTGCACACGCCCATCATTGCGTAACCATTCCTCAGTAGGGACACCAATAACGGTCTGAGTCAGGTGATGAAGGAATCCCTTTGACTGAAGGACGCGGCGAACCGAGTGTGCCCATTCCACAAAGTTCTTCTTGCCCGTGAGCGAAATTGTAGTGATCCGGAGCTCGTCGCGGACTTCCTGGATAGAGGCCGGGCGTTCAGGAGGAACTGCCGTGCCGACGGAGTCTGCAGACGTAGACATGAGGGCGACCTAGATGAGGTCGCAGCGAGCTGAAGGAGGCCGCAGCGAGCTGGTGGAGACCGCGTCGAGCTGGATGAGGTCGCGTCGACCTGGATGAGGTCGCGGACGGGGTGAGGACGCGGCGACCTGGATGAGGTCGCGGCGAGCTGGATAAGGTTGCGGACTGGGTGAGGTCGCGGCGACCTGGATGAGGTCGCGGCGAGCTAGTAGGAGACCGCGGTGAGCACAGACGCTCAGCAAGGAGTGGGCCAAGAAGAGAGGACAAGCCAGGGAAGCAAGAGAGCGACCGCGGCGGGCTGGACCAGTCCGCAAGACTGAAAGAACGCAGAGGGTCTAACCCGCGGCGGACAGAAAAAAAAGGTTGCCGGAAGAGGAAGGAGAGCAGCCGCAAGCAGGCGGACTGCGGACAGAGGAGGACGCTGCGCTTACGGCGGACGAAGGAGACCAAGAGGTTGAGGTCGCCGAGGTCGCGCCGGACAAGAGGAGGCCGCAGCGAAAAAGGGGAAGCAGTGGACCTCACAGGATGGCTATAAATAGGGAGCCAGAGGAGGAAGGAGAAGGCGGGAGGAGAGGTGGTTCCACGGGAGGAGAGGCTGCGGACTGGACAAGGGAGGCCGCAGGAGTGAAGCGGCTAGAAGGTGCGGACACACTTGTGCAGGCCGCAGAGGTCGCAGGCCGCAGGGCGGACAGAGAGGGGAGTCCGCAGGAGTCAGTAACCTGCCTCTGATACCATGTAGAAATGGAGAAAGCCAACCTTGTATATATGTCCACTTGGTACAAATACAAAGAATGAGTACATATATATAGATGAGAGAGAGAGAGAGAGAAAGGCCTATACACAATGTGGGACTAAAGAGAGGAGAGAAAAGCAATAAATGCTATACAAATGGGCCTAATATTAAGTGGGCTTTTCCAACAAACGCAAAACTTGAATCTTGGCGAGACACTTTAGAAAAGAGTGGTTTTAGGTTGAACAGGGAAAGACAGAGTATATGGAGCTTAAATTTAGCAGTGCAAGAAGGACGGATGACTTCGTTATTAAGTTGGGTGAACAAGATATTTCCCGTAGTGAATGTTTTACTTATCTTGGATCGATAGTTCAAAACGATGGAGGTATTGATAAAGATATGACATAGAATCCAAACTGGTTCGTTGAAGTGGAGAGGTGTGTCAGGGATCTTATGTGATTGTAAAGTACTATTAAAACTTAAGGCAAGTTTTATCGTACTGCAATTAGACTATCGATTCTCTATGGTTCTGAGTGTTGGGTAGTAAACTGTGTACATGAGCAAAAATGTGAGCTATGGAGATGAGAATTTTTAGGTTGATGTGTGGACACACAAGACGGGATAAAATTAGGAATGAATGTATCAGGGATATGACAGGAGTAACAGTTTGTGAATTTGGCGCTTAGGTTCACAAATGGTTACTCCTGTCATATCCCTCATACATTCATTCCTAATTTTATCGAGTCTTGTGTGTCCACATATCCAACTAAAAATTCTCACCTCCGCAACTCCCATTTTTTGCGCATGTACACAGTTTACTACCCAACACTCAGAACCATAGAGCATCGCTGGTCTAATTGCAGTACGGCAAAACTTGACGTAAGTTTTAATGATACTTTACGATCACATAAGATCTCTGGCACGCCTCTCCACTTCAACCAACCAGCTTGGATTCTATGTCACATCTTTATTAATATCTCCGCCTTTTTGAACTATCGATCCAAGATATTTAAAACACTCACTACGGGAAATATCTTGATCACCCAACTTAATAACAAAGTCATCTGCCCTTTTTGCACTCCTAATTTTAAGCTACATATACTCCGTATTTGTCTTGCTCAACCTAAAACCATTCTTTTCTAAATTGTCTCGCCAAGATTCAAGTTTTGCGTTTACATCCTCGCTTGTCTCGTCGACCAAAATGATATAATACGCAAGCAATAAACACCAAGGTATTGATTGTTGGATATGTCCGGCCATCTAAGATAAGGGAATTTGGGAAGATTATACGGAGAAAAAATCAAAATATTTAAGCGCACTTGATTTGATCCTTATTCTAAACCTGCATTAGTGGAGAGGGTATCATAAGGCAAGTCAATAGATATTTGACAATAATTATTTTATTGGAGACCCATCACGTTAAAATGTTGCGCATAATCTTAAATGATGTATTTTTTAGTTCTGTAGAAAAACTGAGCATTGAAACCTGTGGGCTGTATTTCTTGTATTAACGTTCAAGTATGAGTACATATATATAGGAAGAGAGGAAGAGAGAAGTCCCAAAAACTACAATGTGGGACAAAACATAAGACACACATGGGCTTATAAATGGGTCAGAATTACAATGGTTTTTACATATCTTTTTACTATCTTCTAACACTCCCCCGCAAGCTGGAGCATACAAATTGTAAGCACCAAGCTTGGATAGGAACCGTTGATACAATGGCCAAGTCAGAGCCTTAGTAAAGATGTCGGCAACTTGTTCAGAGACTGGAACATGTTCCAATTCAAGTTTCTTCAGTCGGAACTTCTCCCGGACAAAGTGACAATCAACCTCAATGTATTTTGTTCGCTCATGGAACAAAGGGTTCTTCGCAATATGTATAGCAGTCTGACTGTCGCAGAACAGAGTTGCTGGTGAGGAGAGTTTGACACTCAAATCACAAAAAAGGCTCTCCAACCAGGTAAGTTCAGAAACGACAGCTGTCATTGCACGATACTCGGCTTCAACAGAAGAGGGAGCAACAAACAATTGCTTCTTGCAACGCCATGTGATGAGATTTCCTCCAAAGTAGGTACAGAAACCAGTGTTGAACTGTCGATCATCAAGCAAGCCCGCATAATCAGCATCAGTGTACGCAACAAGAGATAAAGAGGAGGATGGCTTGTATACTGTTACGTGCCGCATATTTTGGAGTGAGGGAGGCGGAGATACAATGGGGTTGAACCATAGAATGAGAGTGGAGATGAGAAGAACTAGAGAGAGAGAAAAGAGAACCTTCATTAATATTTTGCATAAGAGTTACATGACCCACAAAGGCCATTTATATAGGCGCTGGTGGCATAAGAGAATAACACCAACATAAAACAATTATTTAAAACGCCTAAAAGCTACCTGACTCGATACAACAACTCGACTAATAATAATAATAAACTAATAATAATATAAGATAACCAATGGAGGACCCGTAACACTCCATCCGTCATTCAAAATGAGCTTGCCCTCAAGCTCGTGCACCATGCGGGTGGCGAGATCATCTGGTATCTTGATCTCCCTCTAGGAGATGGGAGATAACGTGCAGCAGGGGAAAAACAGTGGGTGGAAAATTTTTTTTAGGAGAAGATCAGCACCGGAGGAGATATAATAAAAGACCTGAGTGGGGCTCGAGGAAAAAAAGAGCAGAGACGCGTGTCGTCTAGGGTTTGGAATAAGCGGCCGCAGGAAGCTTTGATGACGGACTGAACATTGTTGCGGGGAATCTGCTTCGACTGGCTGAAGAAAGGAGCATTGCTGCTTTGCGGAAGAAGACGGCGACAGGCTGAAGCGTCGAAGGGCGTGACAGCGGCCCTGGAAGTTGGCGGCGGGGTCGTGGTCAAACACGACTGAGGTCGTGGATGTCGTGGAGTCCATGGATTGGTGGCTGCGAGCAAAGAAGGTGTTGGTGAAGGTAGTGTCGTCCATGGTGGAGGACGAGTTAGGTTGCGGCTTTTTTTTGAAGTTGCGGCTTTTTTTTAATCTGACGATGCTTGTTGCGGACGAAGGAAGCGGGATGAACTTCGGGCTATGGGCGGTGAGGACTCGGTGGCCGGAGCGGGAAGGAAACCTAGGTCTGATACCAAGTTGTTACGTGTCGAGTATTGTGGAGTGAGGGAGGCGGAGATACAATGGGATTAAACCCGAGAATGGGGGAGGAGATGAGAAGAACTAGAGAGAGAGAATCTTGAGAGAGAAAAGAGAACCTTCATTAATATTTTGCATAAAAGTTGCATGACCCCCAAAGGCCCTTTATATAGGCGTCGATGGCATAAGAGTAAATAACGCCAACATAAAACAATTATTTAAAATGCCTAAAAGCTACCTGACTCGACACAACGACTCGACTAATAATAATAATAAACTAATAATATAAGATAACCAATGGAGTACCCGTAATATAAACCAACCCTCGTCCCGGGGCAGTTTTCAAGTACCTGAGAATGCGTTCGACAGCCTGTAGATGAGAGATCCTTGGTGAATGCATAAAGCGACTGACCACTCTAACAGTAAAAGAGATATCAGGCCGTGTAACTGTTAAGTATATTTTTTTCTTATAAAGCGCCGATAATATTCAGGATTTGTAAGCAGAGAATCTGATTCTATTCCATGAGCACTTAGCTTGTGGTTGACATTCATAGGTGTTTCCGCGGGTTTACATCCGGAAAAATAAGCATCCTGAAGGTCAAGACAATATTTTCGTTGAGATAGGACCAGGACATCAGGTCGACGAGCAACCTCAAGTCCAAGGAAGTATCGACGATTTCTCAGATCTTTTGTTTGGAAGACCGAGTTTAAGTGTTGTTTAATATGGTGTATCCCAATTGAGTCATCGCTTGTTATCAAAATATCATCCGCATAAACTAAGAGAATGACAGTCCTTGTTAATTGATGACGAGTAAAAAATAAGAAGTCGGTCGAGCTCCGTTGAAAGCCAATATCAAGAACAGTCTTCCTAAATTTTTCAAACCAAGCACAAGGGGACTGTTTGAGAGCATAAATAGTTTTACGCAAACAACACACCCGAGACTCCCTCGTGGTCTCAAACCCGGGAGGTTGGTGCATGAAAACAGTCTCATGAATATCACCATTAAGAAAGACATTTTTAATATTCAGCTAATGTAGGGGCCAGTGACGGTGAACAGCAAGTGAAATAAGGACCCGAAGAGAGTTTAGTTTGGCGACATGGGAGAAGGTCTCCTCATAGTCCAAGCTCTGTTGCTGAGTGAACCCACGAGCCACAAGACGGGCCTTGAGGCGGTCGATAGTCTCATCCGGAGCACGTTTAATGGCAAAGATCCATTTACAGCTAACGCAGGACTGGGCAGAAAGAAGAGGTACCAAATTCTAAGTGTGATTAGCCCAAAGGGCTGACATCTCAGCTTCCATTGTCGCACGCCACCCAGGGTGATGAAGAGCCTCCTGCACAGTGTTAGGAATAGAAATAGAGGAAAGAGCAAGAGCAAATTTGAGCAGAGGAGGAGAGAGACGATGTAAAGAAATGTAGCTCGCGAGTGGAATAGTCGTAGAAGTGGAGGCAGGATCAGCTGGCCACGAGATAGTAATGGTAGACGGTAGCAGTGGTTGGGTGTCGGAGCTCGGATTAAGGCGAGTGTAGACACGGAGGAGAGGTGGTTTGGGTGATGGTGGATCCGTGTGGGGTGTTGGAAGAAGAGGAGGTAGAGAAGTCGTGCCTGGAACAGTAGGACGAGGCACGGGTTGCACAAGTGGAGGAGCTGAAGTTGATGAGTGAAAGTGTTGGTCTTCTAGGAAATTAACATCAGCTGAAACAACCACTTTACTGTCGACTAGAGAGTAACATATGTAACTTTCTTGAGTGCGAGAGTACCTCACGAACACACATTTGGTTGCATGAGGGGCAAATTTATCTATAGGCAGACCAAGATTATGGACATAGCAGGAACAACAAAACACACGAGGTGCCAGAGGAAACAGAGATTAAGAGGGAAAGAGGCGGCTAAACGGAGTGGCGAAGTCAAGAATGAAGGAAGGCAGACGGTTGATGAGATGACAGGCAGCCGACACTATAAAGTTCCAGTATTCAATGGGTACCTGCATCTAAAACATTAAGGACCGAGCAACATCAAGAAGATGACGATTTTTGCGTTCAGCAACACTATTTTGGTGAGGAGTGTAAGCACATGATGTTTGATGTATAATGTCAAAATCAACATAAATTGTCGCGAACGTTCGGCTCGTATATTCTTGCGCATTATCAGTTCGAATGATTTTAAGCAGAGAAGAGAACTGAGTACGAAGTTCAGTGACGAACGTACGAAATATAGAAGTGAGTTCGGTATGATCCTGAAAGTCCACTTAGTGTCAACTACCTTCACCTATGGGGGGGAATAGGTGTCTTGCAGCGTTTTTTGCGGAATTAAAATCGTACCTGCACAAGAAAGCAAAACAACACAGCACAGAAAAGACACAAGCAAATTATAGTGGTTCCCCGATTTAGGTACATCCACTTTTCCCCTTCGACCTATCTCCCAACCAGGGACGACTCGGTCACTTCACCAACAGGATTGAAATCCAATCCTTGCACTAACGGAAGGAACTCTTCCACACGTAGGAGTCACCACTCCCACACCAGGGTTGCACCCAACCCTTACAAATAGGAACCAACGTTCCTTTACAACAAAATAGAAATTGAAGTGTATTAGAAATACAAACTACTTATGGAGAATAAGGTGTCCCTCTTCGTTCGACGACGTGTTCTTGAAGTCAACGAAAAGTCCACAACCCTAAATCTCACTTAGAGAGAATCTCTCCCGAAACCGGCGGCGGCAAGAAGGGCGGCGGCTTGGTTCTCGGGATCGGCGGCGACAACGGAGTGCTGCGGCTGTTCTTTGGAGATTCAATCTTCATAGCAAAGCTAGCAAGATCTTCCAACGGTCACACTAGGATCAATCGTCTCGATCGATTCGGAAGGGGAAGGTTTTCCCGATCTACGAATCAAGAGACAAAGGATCTCTGGTTAGACGCGTGAGATGCAGTGCTTGGCTGAGCTTCTACCGCCGGGAGAACTGGAAGAAACCACGACCAAAGACGGCGATCAACTGACACGAGCGGCGACGGCGGCGGAGCAGGATTTCGCGATCTACGTCACGTCGGCGGCTCGACTTCTTCCTTTTTCAAAATCTTCCGATCGACTGTTCAAAAATACGCGAGTATTTATACAGTAGAATACTTCTTTATGACTGTTGTGGGTCCCACCAGAAGAAACCCTAAAACCGGTTCAAAACAGCGCCAGCGGCTGAGTCCGGTCCAGCGGGTTCCAGAAAATTTTCCTAAGGCAAAGTCGGCGAGAATCGAAGGTCATTCTCGACGATTCGGCGAGAATCAGACAGTGATTCTCGACGATTGTGACTTAGCGACAGATTTGCACGCTCTGATTTAGCCGGATAGAGACGGTGAGAATCAGTCAGTGATTCTCGACGATTCGGCGAGAATCACTTGGTGATTCTCGTCGATTATTACTTAGACGATTTTTCGTCTTTCCACTCATGAGCTGCTCTTTGACCCCGAATCGGCGAGAATCACTTGGTGATTCTCGTCGATTATTACTTAGACGATTTTTCGTCTTTCCACCCATGAGCTGCTCTTTGACCCATCCTTGCTCCTTGTCTGCTCTTGCATTATCACAGCTCTGTACTTGAAAATAAGTACACTCCAATAGAGAGAGTACACGTAGGCCAACACACTGATCTGCTCAACGAGTGATTACGTCGCGCAGACCCGTGTATATTGACCTACTGCACCCTGGCATTGGTGTGTACTTAGCGTGGAATAACTGCAAGCACAACTTAAAAGATTTCATCAAATACATTGTCTATTTACCTTAGCTTGTGCGGGGGCTTCTTCAAATCAGGTACGTTGTGGATACAATACCCAACAATCTCCCCCTATTTGAAGAAGCCTAAACCCTACAAGCTAAGGTGAATAGAGCGTATGGGAATGAAAATCATAAACTTAAAATTGAGTTGAGAGAGATACATTACCAATACCAATTTCATGAGAGTTGACTTGGAGCCACCTTAGCCGAGAGGGTAATCTCCCCCTTTTTGGCTTCTACAAATCTGGTTCTGTTGCATTTGACACTGTTGAAATTTGTGAAGTGGAAGTGGGTGACGGGACAGGTCGGGCGGCCTGGGGCGGACAGCTTTGGCGGACTAGGCGGACTGGGCGGACTGAGATGTGCGGCCTGGTGGAAGGTCTAGTGGAAAGCCGGCTGTCTTCTGAGCGGCTTGTTGCATGAAGTCTGCGGACTATGCGGCCTGGTTTCTGCGGATAGGGTGTTTGCTGATTGGCTTTGCCAAGGAGCGGCCTGAGCGGATGGAGGCTTGCGGACTGGTGCATTGCTCAGTGGCCGCGGGTGCAAGCTTGTGCTGATAGGCGGGTTGGCTCTTGTCCGCGGGAAGCTTGCGAACTGATGTGTCTGCGGTATTGGCTGTTGCGGACTGGGCTTAGAGCTTGGCTGAGGCCTTGTCGAGCTCTGGTGGCACAGCAGGCGATTTGCTGTGGAGATCGATTGGCGGACTGGGTTTGGAGTCCGGGGTTGGCTGCTGCGTTGGACAGAAGTGCGAGGAGCTCGCGTACTCATGGCGGTCTGTGCTAGGGTGTTTGGCGGACGGGATTTTGTGTCCGCCAGCTCGCATTGGCTCTTGATGGTTTTGGACTTGGTCACACTTTGTGTCAAAGCCATGGTGTCCGCGGTATCCGCCAAGTCCGCTGTGACCGGGCGGACTGTTGTTGTCTTCCTTTGGTCGTGGACTTGTGGTGGATTGAGGTGTGAGTCTTGCGAACTGCCTCGGGTTGGTGCGGACTGCCATTGAAGGGGGTTGTTGTCTTGCAGTGGTTGGAGCTTTGCGGGCTGATGCCTTGTCCGCATCGCTTGGGCGGACTGGAGAGGGTTCGCCAATGTTTGCCTTGCTCCTGGCGGTTTGCCTTGGTATCCGGCTAAGTCCATGCGGACTCGGCGGACGGTGTTTTTGCTATCGCGCGGGCTGGGGTGGTGTCGCTATCTCTTGGGCGGTGACCACACTCCTCACCTTGCCTATAAATAGGACCCCCTGGCATAACCTAAGGAACTAGAGTGAACAGTAAGTTGGGTTGAGCGAAGTGCTGCGGTCTGTGTTTGTCAGTCCGCGCGGATTGTTTCAGGCTGACGGTTTGCTGTGTGCAGGTCGCGCGGGTAGCTTCAAGGAGCCAGGAGTTTGGCTGTGACTTCGGTCAAGTACTTGGAAGTGTGCGGTCTCTGCGGACTCAGCAGGAGGTCGCTCTGCGGCTTGTCAGTTCTGTTACATCTTTGTCAGCTTCAATAAACTGTCTGCCGGCTTCAGGCGGGTAGGGGTGTTCCTCAGTTCAAGTTCAGCAGGAGACGAATAACGGTGTGTCCGCGCGGCCTCGCGGCTTCGACGGACTCCGTGTCTATTCGGCGGATTGCAGCTTTGCTTGGGCGAGCTCAGCGGACTCGGCGACCTCGGCGACCTCGCGGTCTCGGCGGACTCGAGTGCTGTCCGTCGGGCTTGTTTTTTGGTGCTTTCTGTTTTCAGCTGTTATACTAGCGAAATCATGTCTCGCTATGTATGCCTCGCATTGTAAAGAAGTGAATGAATAAAAGACATGCTTGTGCTTCCATTGTTTGTTGGGATTTACCTTTGTACCTTTAGTCCTTGGTTTCCGCTGGTTCAACGTGCGAACTGGGTAGTTCCGAATATATTAATTTGGCGTTTGGGCTATCTTGCTGACCACGTGGAGAAAATTTAACATGGTATCAGAGGCAGGTTTCTGAGGTTCAGCTGCGTGAGCGGAAGTCGGCCAGTGTTGTTACTCAGTGATTGAGTGGTGATCAACCTGTGTTATTGCTCGGAGCTGCTGAAAGGTTGCCAACAGGTGTTGCAATGGAAGGGAGCTTTGCAAGAGGTCTGGGCATTGAACTCTTAACGCCGACTAACTTCAAGAAGTGGAAGTCGTGCATGAAGAGTTATCTTCTTGGCGAGGAGCTGTGGGAAGTCGTCGATGGTGACGACAGGCAGGAAGTCACTGCTGCTTTCGGTACTGTTGAGCAGGTTAGGCTCTAGAGAAGAACAAATGCTAAGGCGGAGTTCGTTCTGAAGAGAGCTGTGTCTCCGGAACTGTTTGATCACATCATTGGATGTGAGTCGGCTGCTGATATTTGGACAACCATTGATGAGTTGTTCAATAGGAAGAATGTGGCGCGGCTTCATTTCCTGGAGAATGAGTTGGCCAGGGCAACTCAGGGAGACTTTTCCATCTCCAAGTACTTCTTAAAGATGAAGAGCTTGTGCGCTGAGCTGTCGGCACTGGATCCTGATGAGCCTATCTCTGAGGTTAAGATGAAAAGGCACATTATCCGCGGCTTGCGGAAGGAGTATGTGGCCTTTGTTACATCTGTTCAAGGGTGGGCTACTCAGCCGTCGTTGCTGGAGCTGGAGAATCTGCTTGCCTCGTAGGAGAGCTTAGCAAGGTAGATGGCTGGAGTGAACCTGAATCAGGAAGGCAGCGAAGCTCTCTTCTCAGGCAAGAAGAAAGGATGGGAAGGGAAGAAGAAGAAGAAGAAGGTGCAGGCCGCTGTTGAGAAGTAGACTTCAACTTCATATCCGCCGGAGAGGAGCAATGTTCCTAAGAACTGGAAGAAGAATCTGAAGTGCTACCGGTGTCATCAGCGAGGGCACTTCAAGCGGGACTGCAAGGTCAAACTGCAGCCTGGGCATGCTGCGGGAAAGGAGAAAGCTTGCTCAAGAAGTGAAGAAGCAGAATGGGGCGGAGCTTTCATGACGGGCACTTGTGTCCGGGCCTTGTCTGCTGAGGACTTCAACAGCGAGTGGATCGTGGACTCCGGGTGTGGTCATCACCTCACCGGAGACAAATCGAAGTTCACCTCCATGCAGGCTTACTCAGGTAATGAAGCTATTATCACTGCTGATAATACTGTTTATGCAGTAGAGAAGGAAGGGGTCGTGTCTTTGGGTAGTGATCAGGGGCCACTCACGTTAAGGAGTGTGTATCACGTGCCGGGCATGAAGAAGAACCTCTTCTCGGTGACCAATGCGATGGACGCTGGGTATCACGTTCTGTTTGGGCCAACAGACGTGAGGTTCCTTCGCAACGTATCAGCGGTAAAGGCTGATATTGCTCATGTTGGGAGGAGGGTGAAGAACTTATTTGTTCTTTCCACCAGTGCTTATGTTGATAAGATGAGGGTCAATGATAGCGCTGCTATCTGGCATGAGAGGCTGGGGCATGTTGGCATGGACAAGCTGAAGGCAATGGCGAGTAGAAGTTTGGTGAGGGGGTTGCCGAAGTTGTCCTCCTTTGGTGATGGGCATGTTTGTGCGGGTTGTCAATACGGTAAGGCACATCGCCTTCCGTTTGATAAATCACAAACAAGGAGCAAGATGCCACTGGAGTGTATTCATGGCGACCTGATGGGACCAACGGTTACTGCCAGCCTTGGTGGAAGCAGATATATGCTTGTCTTGGTTGATGACTACTCAAGGTATACTTGGGTGTACTTCTTAAAGGAGAAATCGGAAGCCTTCCGTTTGTTCGTGGAGTTCAAGGAGTTGGTAGAAGGCCGGCTTGGCCTGCGGATTAAGAAGTTTAGAACTGATAACGGGGGGGAGTTTGTCTCCTCCGAGTTTTCTAACTTCTGCAGGAAGCACGGGATCCAACGGGAGCTTACTTGTGCTCACACTCCACAACAAAATAGGGTAGCGGAGCGGAAGATCCGTCATTTGACGGAGACCTGCAAATGCTGGCTTCATGCGAAAGATATCCCAAGGTCCTTTTGGGCGGAGGGAATGTCTTGTGTTGCTTATGTTATCAACCGGATGCCACTCAGCCCTATCAACATGAAGACTCTTGTTGAGCTGTTGCTGAAGGAGAAGCCGAGTGTTGAACACCTTCGGGTGTTCAGTTCAACTTGCTACGTGCATGTCTCGGATGCTTCACGGACAAAGCTGGATGCGAAGGTAAGGAAACTTATCTTTGTTGGCTATGATGAGCGGAAGAAGGGATGGAAGTGCATGGACCCTGTGACGAAGAAGTTCGTGGTGTCAAGAGACGTTGTCTTTGACGAGCTGACGTCATATGGAGGTGGCTCGGTGGAGCTAACCGGAAGTAGCAAGGTTGATGATGCACCGGTGGAGGCTGCTGAAGGCTTGGAAGAGGAGCTTGCTGTTTCACCAGCAGCTCCTGTTGCTTCGAACTCCGAGGCTGAGCCTTCTGGCTCAGGAAGCAGGGGGAGCATTGCTCAATGCTTGCCCCAGGTAGGAGTGGAGCCCGAAGAAGCAACGGAAGCCGTGAGCAAGGAGCCATGTCTTCGGAGATCGAAGAGGGTGGTTAAGCCACCGGCTCGGTACTGTGATGGGAATGCAGTGAGCTTTGTCTCCTGCTTCTTTGCCGGTCCTCTGGATGAGCGAGAGCCTGCAAACTTCAACGAGGCCACTGGAGTAAAGGAGTGGGATGATGCCATGAAGGAAGAGATTGATGCTCTGAAGAAGAATGAAACATGGGACCTTGTGCCCAAGGTTGATGGCATTACTCCGGTTACTTGCAAGTGGGTGTACAAGTTGAAGAAAAAGGCTGATGGGAGCATTGATCGGTTCAAGGCTCGTCTGGTCGCTAGAGGATTCTCACAGCAGTATGGAGAAGACTATGAGGAGACATTCAGTCCAGTTGCGAAGATGACTTCTGTAAGAGTGGTGATCGCCTTGGCTGCTAGCAAGGGATGGAGGTTGTGGCAACTCGATGTGAAGAATGTCTTTCTTTACGGAGAGATTGACAAGGACATCTTCATGGATCAGCCGCTTGGTTTTGTCTCTGAGAAGCATCCGGACTATGTCTGCAAACTCAGGAAGGCTCTCTATGGGTTGAAGCAAGCTCCTAGAGCTTGGTATGGGAAGATTGCAGAGTACTTGCAATTCTGTGGATACCTTGCTTCTAACTCGGATTCAAGCTTGTTCGTCAAGAAGAAGGGAGAGCTACGAGTCTTGGTCCTGCTGTATGTGGATGACATGATCATCACAGGGAACTCGGAGGGGGAAGTAGCAAGGCTCAGGGCTGAGCTTGCTATACGCTTCGAGATGAAAGACTTGGGAGAGTTGCATCACTTTCTTGGTCTGAAAGTGGAGAGGAAGGAGTGCGGGGATGGATGTGTGTTTTGAATTTGTGTATGAATGTGTGTGTACATGGATGTGTGTGTGTGTGTGTATGTTTGTGTGTGTGTGTACATGGATTTGTGTATGAATGTGTGTGTATAGGGATGGATGTGTGTATGTTTGTGTGTGTGTGTGTTTAGGGATTGTGTTAATTTTTTGTTTTATTTGGTGTGTGTGTGTTGGTGTGTGTGTGTTTGTGTGCGTATAGGGATGGATGTGTGTTTTGAATTTGTCTATGGATGTGTGTGTACATGGATGTGTGTGTGTGTATATGTTTGTGTGTGTGTGTACATGGATTTGTGTATGAATGTGTGTGTTTAGGGATGGATGTGTGTGTGTTTGTGTGTGTGTGTGTTTAGGTTTTGTGTTAATTTTTTGTTTTACTTGGTGTGTGTTGGTGTGTGTTTGTTTGTGTGCTTGTTTGTGTTTGTGTACGTGTAAGTGTGTGTTTTTTTTGTTTGTGTATGTGCATGTGTGTGTGTTTTTGATTTTGTATGTGTGTATGTTTGTGTTGATTGTGTTTGTGTATGTGTATATTTGTGTGTTTATTTTTTATTGTGTATGTGTGTGTATATTGTTCTTAATTTTGGATGTGTGTATTTTTAATGGGTGTTTTTGATTGTGTGTGTGTGTATGTGTGTGTGTGTATTTGTGTAAGTGTGTGTGTGTGTGTGTTTGTGTATGTTTGTGGATGTGTGTTTGTGTGTTGCGTATGTTATTTTAATAATTGTTATTATAATTAGTATCATGATTAGTAATTGTTATTTTAATTAGGGTTTAGGGTATAACATAATGGTAAAACCAAAGTAAGGAGTCGTAGCGAGTTGAGAGTCAGGTGAAGTGATGTTATTTTGTGATCTCTGCATAAAAGAGATTGGTTTGGGGAATCGACCCACCACCCACTTTAGCAAAGAAGCGTGGAAAAATTTGATTGCGGGGTTTAAAGAACGAACCGGGAAAAGCTACGATCGATTGCAAATGAAAAATAAATGGGACCATTTGAAGAAGGATTGGAAGTTATGGAAGGAGCTGAAACATGGCGAGACTGGTTTAGATTGGGATTCAGATAAGGTATGATCATCGTTATATGTCATTCTTCAAGGATTGCGTTGGTGTCATTGACGGTACACATGTTGATGCGAGGATAACCGTAAAAGATCAAGTACGATACATAGGACGTCATGGCACGACGACGCAAAATGTAATGGCAGTATGTGATTTTAACATGTGTTTAACATTTGCCCTGGCTGGATGGGAGGGATCTTCTCATGATAGTCGCATCTTCGCGCGCGCATTGGCAGATGATAGATTGCATTTTCCGCATCCCCTACAAGGTATACTAATCAATATGTTTACATTCATTCAAATTTTTCATATTTCATAATGTTTACCTGTTTAACAAACCAAATAAATGCAGGTAAATATTACTTAGTGGATGTTGGATACCCGTTAAAGATGGGTTATTTGAAGTCGTACCCAGAAACAAGATATCACTTGGCAGACTTTGCCCGTGGGAGTCGGCCTGTACAAGGAAGGCAAGAACATTTCAATAAGGCGCATCATCTCTTCGCAGTGTGATCGAGCGAACGTTTGGAGTGTGGAAAAAAAAGTGGCACATTTGAGCAAAATGCCATAGTACAACTTCAAGAAACAACGTTCCATAGTGCTAGCGACAATGGTCTTACATAACTTCATTCGGAGACATCCTTCTCGCTGGCACCCTGATTTTAATGTTTGTAATGTTGATGAGTCTTCTTTCGTTCCCTCAGAGGATGAAGACCCTGCGGCAGAGGATGATATTGAAAGCGATATGAGCGATGCTGCTGGAGCAGAACATATGTCTACAGTACGAGATAGCATTGCCGAAGAAATATACAGTGCGCGGAGGTAAAAATGCGATCCATATTTCACAAAAAATGTAAAGGATTTAAATTATCAAAGCTTTGATTCATATCAATTTATTTTCGAACAGGTGATTGGAAGGATTGGAAACAGTCGCCGGAAGTTGGAAGATCTTTTTTTTCTATTTTCTAGAACTATGTAAAAGACTACTGTTATCAGTTATTTTTATATAGTTCTATATTTTTGTCTTTAAAAAAACAGCTTCCAAAAGTTGTTTCTCCAAACAGCAAAAATAGAAAATCGCTCTGCAAAGCGCACTTCTGCACAGAACACCCAAACACTATAGTTTTTCAAAACTGCTCCCCAGAGATGTATTTTAAAACAGCTTTATCCGGACAGTAGCTTTTCAATCCGCCAGAGCTGTCCCAAACAGAGCCTTAGTGATATGTCTTCCTCGTATCACTTACATAAGAAATAGGATTTCGGATGATGCAGGACGAATCTATAGGATGTGGACTTCCGATGTCATAACCCTAAAAGCAACACACGTGAACATGCGATGAATGTAATTGACCGACGACAAACCATAAAATTAAGATGCAAATGAATGTAAGAACACAATCCAATGGACTAACGAAGGATAACCCTAATGTGATGCGCATGCAATGACTCAATCATGCAAGTATTTTCCGACGCACAATTAATTAAACAAATTAATTTTAAAATCTTGTGCAAGTGTCGAAATTGATTACAAATATTGCAATGAAAGTAAGCATACAACAATAATAAATTAAATGAGAGTACGCTGAAATTAAAATGAGAAACCAATAATTTTGCACATCAATAAAGAGATACGGAAATCAAATTAATTCAAACCAAGTATTACTAATAATACAAGTTACGCATACAATTCGAAGAAATGAACACAAAAATAAAAGCTCACCAAGTAATGGAAGATAGTGGCAGATGTTTAAAGGCTGTGGGGTGAGCGGAGAGGATGGTAGAGACTCCGGATGGAGGGAAGACGGCTGGACAGCACTGGGAAATCAGGGATTGGGTTGATAGATGCGTCCAAAAGCTGTTGGAAGCTTGCAGCAGCGAGGAAGGGGTGGGTCGGAGGTATAGGTGGCAGAAAGGGGGGTTGGGAGGTCGGAGTTGGAGGGGAAAAGGGCTTGACACGGGTTTGGGAATGGATAGATGGTGGTTTCACGAGAGGGAGAGAGGCAGGAGGAAGGATGGGTGGCTGGGGGTTATTGGGGGCTTGGGGAGGTGGATGTATGCAGGGGAAGGGAGGGAGAGGCTAGCTGCTATGCTGGGAAGAGGTGGCAGCGGCTGGAGAAGGCTGGGGAAGAGGCGGCAGCGGTTAGAACAGCCGTGGAAGGAGGCAGAAGGCTCACGGGAGGGCGGAGGCGGCTGATGGAAGTGCGGCGTCTGCACCAACATCGGCGGTACAGGCTCCTGGCGTCAGCACCGAAAGGGGGAGGCGTCGGCACATCCTAGACTGAGCGGTTCTTCTCAAAACCTAATCTCTCGATCCTTTTTTTCCTTGCGGTTGTTGGGAGATATAAAAGGGAAGGAGTTGGGTTAAGAATATCCAACGGTCGCGATCGTCCAATGGATATTTTAAAATAACTCCCAAAATACATATAAAAAATTAAGAATAAAATACAGAAAATTATGAAAAATAGAGTCGGTGACAATCACGGTCTCTGATCGTCTATCCGATGACCCAAAATTCGCCACTCTCCATTACCGGAGAACATGAATTGTGATTGATTTGGCACTGAACAACAATTTTGATGTGTTTTTTACATCATTTTAGAGTGGGGAAGGTAGACTTAAGGCTTGGGTAGATGGGCCTGAAATTGAATTAGAGCATAAGAAGGGGCAGTTATGAGTGGGGATGGGTAGATATTGGATAGTTATATGGAAGAGGGGTAGTTACCTTGGCAACAGAGCCAAGGATTCTCAAAATTGACACTGTGGGAAGACCGGGAGGAATCAAATTTCTATCCAAAATCTGCGATCACTAAAATCAGCAGTCTAGACTCCTATTTATATACAAAGAGGTCATTATGGATGGCCTAGATCGTCCTTAACATTAAATAATTAATCTTAAATGAAACAAAAATACATAAGAAATAAGTCGACTTCTGCATATATTTGTCTTCTGCATATGTAGACTCCTTTGGACACTAATAAGTGGCATCCCGCCCTCGATCCATGGTCCTCATCACAAAATACGTAAGTGCATTAAGTAAAACTTTATTCATAAGCAGAATTAGAAAAATGTATGCACAAATAAAGATTGCTCATTGGAAACAAAGTATTATCATAAGAAAAACATGCTAACAAAGGATTAGTTTGTCATGGATACAATTAGGGCTTCAAATAATGCTAATACCATTATTTTTCATTATTCTTGCTAGTCCTTTGTTCCGTTACTGGTTTGGGGTATACATGACAACTCAAGGGATCAGACAATACTATTTCCATATTCCTTCATCAGAAGGTGTTGGATTATTTTTCATTACTCTAGACATTCTCTTATTCAGTTAGTAGTATGGGGCGGCCTCACAAAATGACAAATCAATGAATTAGACAGTACTAATAGCATATGCCTTCTGAAAGGTAAGCCATGATTTAGTTGCTTATCAAAAAAACAAAAAAATAGTAAAACTAGGGTGAAAGAATCAAAGGCCTGAGCATAAATGACTGTTCATAAGAACATAAAATCTTCATCCAGAAAAATACAAAAATTGAAAAACATGAAAAAGGAAATGGCTCCTCACCTCTTCTGAGCCCAAGCTAGTTTGTGGCTTGTAGGTTATTACTTCCCTGAATTTCATTTCATCTGTAATTTTTATTTGTTCCACAGGTTTTCCTCTTAAGATAATCTCAAAGTTTGTGAACTTTCGAAGATAAAGAATGGATGAATATGCCTGCAGGCACGGAGTCTTGTGAGAGAGTAAAAATGCCAAGTATGAGCATACTTTGGAAGAAAGTTGTAGAAATTACCCTCAACGAAAATCTAAGAGTATGAGAAAGATGTGTCTGAACTACATCCTTATGACGTGAAAACTCCTCACTGCTGGATCTATCCCTCAAACATATATCCTGCAAATTTCATTATGAAAAAAAAATGAACAAGATCGAGCCAGAACAGATACCCTTTAAATTAGGAGCTTCAATTCCAAAAAACATCAAGAAAAGGATACAACAAAAAGAATTACTAGATTTATTATCTATGAAGCACAGATACATCCTTGAGGGTCATGTACCCGTACCAGATACGTATCCGATACCAGTATGTACCCAATACTCCGCGGACACACCTGTTACACTGGTCTGTAAATACATGTGCACATACACAGACACATGAACATGCATATACAAGTATATAAACGGACATATTGCACGTTTATTTATATAACTCAATTTTAATTGCGTCTTATGACTTCTCAAACATACAAGTATCCTTATTTTTTTGTTTGTCCGCACCACTGTATCGAATACATATCGTACTCGTGTTGGTGCTTCATACTTCATTATATTTCCATCATTTTCCTCTAATTCAAACAAAGTCTTATACAAAATAATGAATGAACATCAAATCAATGTTTAACTGTCCCACGGCCCCTCTCCCGTCTTTTATATGCGTCATTAGAAGTAACGTGGTTGTTAAGCAACTAAAGAATATGACTAGAGCTTTATGGCTCTAGCTGGCAAGGGACAACGGGCGTAGCAAAGAGGCAATATGTCAACCAAGACTCGGTTAAATTTAGCCTGTCGCGCATTTTTGCTTGCTATGAAAATGACCTTCATAAGAAAGAGATGGAGTGTTCTCTCTCCCAATTTCATAATGAAAAAACAGCAGTCGAGAAACTGATAAACTGAAAGAATGTTTTCTGCATGTGTTCAAATCTTAAGATATTGATGGGGTCAAATTGCATCAGCAGACGGAACCTACTCCCAGTAGGACAACATCAAAGAAGGTTCAGGTAATCTCATACTATAATATAGTGAAATGACACAATGACTTTCTAAGTCAACGGGCATAACCCTGGAACTACTTGTCCACTTCTATGAGTGATCAGATTGGTTGTAACTGCTAAATCATTGTGAAAAAAAAATGAAAAGTGGCGCAACATGGGTGGTGCGGTTCAAGGTTGCTTTCTCATAGTTTGGAACAAGGTGAGAGAAAGAAAGCGGCAAGGGGAGTGTAGCGAGCAGTTGAAAAAAAGATTCACCTTTTCATGCGCTTAGCGGGAAAGTTTGGTACTACCACATAAAAGGAAGATAGGTTGGGATACTATGCCTATCGATGTGCATGCTTTGGATCCTTTGGACGATTTCGAGTCCGTGGATGTGTCCGGAAGGTCGACGCGAGTATTTTTCGTATTTCGTTTTCTTTTATTCGAACATGTATTGACATTATTTGGGCACCCGGAAGATTGGGCGATCTGAGCCATCGATTCCGGATGCCCTAGCCTCTTTTTCTATTTATAGGAGCCAAGAGGAAAGGTTTGGGACCGAATGCTTGAGAGACTCTTCAACCGGTCGGTTGGTGCGACGCCAACACCCCCAAGGTGCGACGCCTAGGGTTCCCGCTGCCGCCCGTCCCCTTCCTCGCCTCCGACGGTGCTACCCAGCCCCTCCGCCTCCCCGTGAAGCCTTCCCCGGCCCGCCAGCAGCCCGCCGTCCAGCCCTCTGCCCGCCAGCAACCCTCCGCTCAACCCCCCTGTCACCCAGCAGCCCGCCGCCCAGCTTCCCTCCGTCCAGCAGCCTTCGCCGCCCCACTCCCAGCCCCTGCAGCCCCGACGACCACACCCCAGGCCCCCTCCCCTGCTCCCGACAGCCATCCGCCAACCCTCCGCCCACATCAGCCCCGCCTTAACTCCCCGTAGCCCGAGAACCCGCCGCACTTCCCCACGGTTGGCTTCCACCGACCCGGATCTACTCCTCCCAATATTCGGTGCCCCACCTTTGTCCGATTGGCTCCACGTAAGGTTGTAAGTTGTCTTTTGGATTTAAGTCACAGCATGGTTTACTTTGCTTAAATTTCTGTACTATGTTTATCAATTGAATGGTGCTTGTGTTACTTAATTTTGTGCTAACTTGCAGGGCTAATCCGTCTTAATTTAAATCCTTGCGCTCCCGATTCGTAACCACGCCTAGGTGCCTTTCTCCTTTGCCACTACCCCCCTTGGTGGATCTCTGCGTGGGCTTAAAATTATTTAATTAATCTACGCAAAATTAATCGTTTGGAATTTGTGAAGCTCGTGTTGTGTTGGGTCGTCCTCATCGTAAAACCCCGTAGTACGTCTAGTTTTCCCGCGACCCCAGCCTGCCCTACATCAGATTGGTATCAAAGCGTCAGGTTTGAGCGCATCGTATGTTACGTAGTGGTAGGCCATTTAGACACAACATGTCTGATCCGAACCTCACTGATGAGCGGGCCGGCAACTCCAATTCCAACTCGGAATTGTCCCCCGCTGAATTCCAACGCACGATCTTAGACCGCTTTGATCAATTGGGCGCTCGCATCAATGAGCTTCGTGCGCGCCAGGATGCCTACGAAGGCCGAGGCGACCTCAACGCCCCCCGACGGTATCCAGATCCCCCTGATTATGATCATGATGCCCCACGGAACCCTGAGCGGCCCCGATACGACTACGCCCGTCGTGACCGCTTTGACGGCTATCCCGAACATCGGGAAGGGGTACCACTTAGGGAGGATGACATCCTCCGTCGTATCCGTATCGACGTTCCTACATTCGACGGTCATCAAGACCCCGGAGCATTTAGTGACTGGCTCCGGGAAATGGAGCACTACTTTGACTGGTATGACATGAGTGATGAACGCAAGGTGCGATTCGCGCGTATGAAGTTAGTGGGATCTGCGATGAACTATTGGACTAGCGTAGAGCGAGCCTTAGAGCGGGACGGCTATCGGCCCATTATTAGATGGGAAGATATGACGAGGCGCTTGAAGGAGAAATACCTCCCCGCGTCATATCGTGATCGATTGTTAGACCAGGTCTATGCACTTCGACAGGGCACGATGTCAGTAGCTGAATATATGACCAAGTTTGACGACCTGATGGTGAGGAGTGACCTTCGAGAGGAAAGCAGTGCCGCGGCTTCCCGGTTTCGGTACGGCCTACGGTCGGAGATTAGGAGGGAACTAATTCCCCACCGACGGGAAACAGTCGAGCAGATTTATGAGTTGGCCCTGGAGTACGAGCTCTACCTCCGGACTACCGGAACCCGCCAGCAAGCTCCTAGGACTGATGGCCCCACATTCAGGAGGCCCACCCCTCCTCACCCCCAGGCCTCCGGTCCCCCCCACATCCCTGAGGATGTGAAAGGGAAGGCTGTTATGACCGGGCCTCCTAGGCCAAGTGGCCCCCAGTGCTATAGATGCTCTAGACGAGGTCATTATGCCGCACAATGCCCTATGCGGAACCTGTTGATTGAGGACGAGGAAGACGAAAGTATAGACCCGGCGAGAGAGACTGAGGGCGATATAGTAGCAACTGTGGAGGAAGACTGGGAGAGCGACGCAGAGAGATCTTTAGAGCTAGGAGTTATACGCCGCCTCCTGCATACTCCACGTTCGGAGGATGATTGGCGACGTACCACCATCTTCTATACTTATTTCCAGAGCGCGGGCGGCCCCTGCAAGCTTGCTATCGATGGGGGAAGCTGCGTGAATATTGTCGCCATGAAGGCGCTGGAGCGGATGCAGATCACCCCCGAGCCGCACCCCCAGCCCTATCGTGTCCTCTGGGTGGACAAGTCTGCTATCCAGGTTACCCAGCGGTGTTTAGTACCCTTGCGGCTCGCGTCCTTCGAGGACAAGGTCTGGTGTGACGTTATCCCGATGGACGTAGCCCATGTCCTTTTAGGTCGACCCTGGTTGTTTGATCGCGACGTGACGTGCTTCGGGCGATCGAACACATGCGTATTTTATGATCGGGGCCGAAAGATCACCTTGACCCCAACACAGCCCAAGGATTCATCAAAGGGCAAGGTTGACTCGCCCGTCGGTGTGGGGTCCTCCAGGCCCCTGCACCTTCTGAGGATGCATGACTTCATGAGGGAGGGCTTAGACTCGGGGATCGTATTTGTTGTAGCGGCTACCTTGGCCCCGGACACTCCTAGTGGGAGTGTCGTTCCTACTGATCCTGATTTACAGCGACTTTTGAGAGACTTTATGGACATTACGCCCGAAGAGCTCCCCGACGAGCTACCCCCCCTGAGGGATATCCAGCACGCGATCGACCTTGTGCCGGGGGCATCTTTGCCCAATCTCCCACACTATCGTATGAGCCCAACCGAGCATACCGAGCTAAAACGGCAGGTTGATGATTTACTTAGGAAGGGCTTCGTACGCGAGAGCTTGAGTCCGTGCGCGGTCCCAGCCCTGCTCACCCCGAAGAAGGACGGGAGCTGGCGCATGTGCGTTGACAGTAGGGCCATCAATAAGATCACAGTGAAGTACCGTTTTCCGATTCCCCGCCTCGACGACTTACTTGACGCTATGGCTGGAGCCCGTATTTTCACGAAGATCGACCTTAGGAGCGGATATCACCAGATTAGGGTCCGCGAGGGGGATGAATGGAAGACGGCATTCAAGACGAAGGATGGTCTATTTGAGTGGTTGGTGATGCCGTTCGGATTGTCGAATGCCCCTAGCACGTTCATGCGGGTGATGACTCAGGTCTTGCGGCCCTACATGGGCAAGTTCCTAGTTGTGTACTTCGACGATATTCTTATCTATAGCCAGGAGCGCACTGACCACCTACACCACGTCCGATTGGTGTTTGATACCCTCAGGAAGGAGCATTTATTTATCAATATGAAGAAGTGTGATTTTCTGGCTGAATCGGTTCACTTTCTTGGCTATATTATCTCGGCGTCAGGCATCGTTGTGGACCCCGACAAAGTGAGAGCGATCCGTGAGTGGCCTGTCCCCACGACCATCCACGAGGCCAGGAGTTTCCATGGACTGGCCACCTTCTACAGGAGGTTTGTCCGAGGTTTTAGCGCACTTATGGCCCCCTTTACGAGCTGCCTTCGGAAGGGAGACTTCGTGTGGACCACGGCCGCCACTAAGGCCTTCGAGGAGATCAAGGATCGTCTAGCTTCCGCCCCTGTCCTTAGATTGCCAGATTTTAGCCTAGCCTTCGAGGTAGCGTGTGACGCTTCAGGCCTAGGGATCGGTGGAGTACTTAGCCAGGAGGGCCATCCCATTGCATATTTCAGCGAGAAGCTGAACGAGGCCCGCCAGCGGTATTCCACGTACGACCGTGAATTTTATGCAATCGTCCAGACCTTACGGTATTGGCGGCACTATCTCCTGCACAAGGAGTTCGTGTTGTACTCTGATCATCAGGCTTTACGATATCTTGAGTCCCAGTCAAAGCTTAGTCATAGGCACGCCAAGTGGGTAGAGTTTCTGCAGAGCTATCACTACGTTATTAAACACCGCGCGGGTGTTGAAAACAAGCCGGCCGATGCCCTGAGTCGCCGGATTAGCCTCCTGCAGGCGATGAGCACACATGTCACTGGTTTTGAGCGCCTCGTTGTTGAGTATGCCGAATGTTCGGATTTTGGAAATATCTATAGGTCCCTCAGCCGGAACCCTCCAGACACTATTGATGGGTTTACGGTTTCCGAGGGATACCTGTTCTTCGGCGCCCGACTCTGCATTCCCTCCACTTCTCTCCGTGACTTCTTGATCTGGGAGATGCATGCGGGAGGCGCCGCCGGGCACTTCGGGCGAGACAAGACCATCGCCTTGGTTGAGGATCGGTTCTATTGGCCCTCGATGAAAGGAGACGTCGCGCGCGTGATTAGGCATTGTAGGACGTGCCAGACGGCGAAAGGATCCCGCCAACCCGGCGGCCTGTATTCCACGTTGCCGATCCCTCACAAACCCTGGGTTGACATCAGCATGGACTTTGTTCTTGGGTTGCCCCGCACGCCCAAGAAACATGATTCCATTTATGTTGTCGTGGATCGCTTTTCGAAGATGGCCCACTTCATCCCATGCCGCAGGACGGCCGATGCCTCCTCGGTGGCCGCCCTATTCTTTAGAGAGGTCTTCAAGTATCACGGATTACCTTCCTCTATAGTGTCTGATCGTGACGTCCGGTTCATGAGCTATTTCTGGAAGACACTATGGATGAAGACGGGCACCACCCTCAAGTTCTCCACCGCCTACCATCCACAGACGGATGGACAGACTGAGGTGGTCAATAGGAGTTTGGGCTCCCTCTTACGCTGCCTTGTTGGTGAGCATGTGTGTACTTGGGACTCGGTGTTGCCCCTAGCAGAGTTCGCGTATAATAGCTCGGTGAATAGGACTACTGGCCTTAGCCCATTCCATATCCTGTTAGGGTACGAACCCAGAAAGCCGGTTGACCTAATTCCCCTCCCACTTGAGTCCCTCCCTAGTGAGTCGGCTGAGTCTTTTATCCAGCACATGCATGAGCTTCACGAATCCATCCGAAAAAAAATCGCAACAAGTAATGATACTTATAAAGCCTATGCGGATGTCCACAGGAGGGAAAGGAGTTTTGAGATTGGCACACAGGTTTTGGTTCGTCTTCGCGCGGAGAGGTTCCCCTCTGGGACTGCAAAGAAACTAAATTCCAGGCGGATGGGCCCTTATACGGTGGTACAAAAGATAGGACCAAATGCCTATGAGATTGATATTCCAAGGCACATGGGGATCAGCAGAGTATTCAATGTAGAAGACTTGACTCCATACTACGAGGAGCAAACTTATGTGGATCCTTTCGAACCCCTCCCCGCGGAGCCACCCTTCGAGCCACCACTTTCCCCGTTGTCGTCTTCACTCCCTCAGTCCTTGCCCACAGCGTCACCACCTGGGGATCTCGCACCGCCGTCGGCTGTTCCACCGGAGAGTTCATTAGAGAGTGAGTCACTGTCCGCAGAGACTACTACGGGCCTGGAGGCCATTGAGGGCATCCTAGCCCATGATTACATGACAGCAGCGGACCCGAGCACCTTGCGCTACCTGGTCCACTGGAGGGACCGTCCCAGCTTTGATGACACTTGGATCGCCCCTGCAGAGCTTGAGAGACTTGCCCCTGGGCTACGCCAGGAGTATGATCGTCTCCATTCCTCGGAGATGAATGCTACTAAGCCGGGGGAGTTGATGGAGGTCAACGTCGACATTGGCCCACGCACGTGTACTCCCGCCGAAAGCGCGCGTGATTTTATGATCCTGCACTTTGAGGGCCCTTCCGGACGATCCGAGTCCGTGGATGTGTCCGGAAGGTCGACGCGAGTATTTTTCGTATTTCGTTTTCTTTTATTCGGACATGTATTGACATTATTTGGGCACCCGGAAGATTGGGCGATCTGAGCCATCGATTCCGGATGCCCTAGCCTCTTTTTCTATTTATAGGAGCCAAGAGGAAAGGTTTGGGACCGAATGCTTGAGAGACTCTTCAACCGGTCGGTTGGTGCGACGCCAACACCCCCAAGGTGCGACGCCTAGGGTTCCCGCTGCCGCCCGTCCCCTTCCTCGCCTCCGACGGTGCTACCCAGCCCCTCCGCCTCCCCGTCAAGCCTTCCCCGGCCCGCCGTCCAGCCCTCTGCCCGCCAGCAACCCTCTGCTCAACCCCCCTGTCACCCAGCAGCCCGCCGCCCAGCTTCCCTCCGTCCAGCAGCCTTCTCCGCCCCACTCCCATCCCCTGCAGCCCCGACGACCACACCCCAGGCCCCCTCCCCTGCTCCCGACAGCCATCCGCCAACCCTCCGCCCACATCAGCCCCGCCTTAACTCCCCGCAGCCCGAGAACCCACCGCACTTCCCCACGGTTGGCTTCCACCGACCCGGATCTACTCCTCCCAATATTCGGTGCCCCACCTTTGTCCGATTGGCTCCACGTAAGGTTGTAAGTTGTCTTTTGGATTTAAGTCTCAGCATGGTTTACTTTGCTTAAATTGTTGTGCTATGTTTATCAATTGAATGGTGCTTGTGTTACTTAATTTTGTGCTAACTTGCAGGGCTAATCCGTCTTAATTTAAATCCTTGCGCTCCCGATTCGTAACCACGCCTAGGTGTCTTTCTCCTTTGCCACTACCCCCCTTGGTGGATCTCTGCGTGGGCTTAAAATTATTTAATTAATCTACGCAAAATTAATCGTTTGGAATTTGTGAAGCTCGTGTTGTGTTGGGTCGTCCTCATCGTAAAACCCCGTAGTACGTCTAGTTTTCCCGCGACCCCAGCCTGCCCTACATCAGTTCATCAATTAAGTAAGCACAAATAAATGACTATAAATATGAACTTATACAAGAAATAGGGACCCAAAAGACAAGGACGTGGCTGATTTGGGACAGTGCGGCAACCTCGAGGTGATTCTGCACAGGTTATGGACGTTGAAAGGAAACCTACTGCAATTAGCGGGACTTGGGTAGAATGTCTAGGGCTAGTGGGGGTAGCATGTCTAAGACAGTTAAGGAACTGGAAATTTTGAAAATGCAGGCTTTAACTGTGAGACCTTGACCGCCATAAATGTTGGGAGAGCTATAAATACGTCTGAGAACACTGCAGTTTTCAGAAAACTTAAACTTTTCTAGCCACGGGACGTTACATTCCTCTTGCGGATAAGATTCTCGCGCGATAGCCACCATCTGTCAATCCTACAAGCTCCCATTCGTATGACCGCCTACGAGCTACCTACGGTCAGGCGATGTGGGACAACTTGTGTCGACTCTACCAGCCATCTAGTCAGGCATTGTACTACTCTCTGTTCTACACACTTGGCGTCTGCTACCAGCGTGATCGATTTGTACAGGCATTCTTTGCTGAGCTCTTGGACCTCTGGTGTCAGTGCAATGAGATGGCTCCTTCCCCCTGCACTACTTGCCCTCAGTGTGTTGCTACATCTCGGGATCATGACTTCCAGCGCATGTATGAGTTTCTTTTTTGCTTAAGCCCTGAGTTTGAGTTCGTTTGTGCCCAGCTTCGGCACCAGGACCCTCCACCTTCTTTCAGCGATATGTTGGCATTGGTAATCGCTGAAGAGATTCGTCTTCACTCCTTGGACATTGTTACTCCTCCTGGTGTGTTGACTCATGTTGTTCTTGCTGCTCCCGAGTTTCCACCGCAATCCTCTCTTGGGAGTACTCCTTTACTGCTTTCACCGGGTTAAAGTGCGTCGGTACGGCCTGTTTCTCGTCCTCTGGCACCCTCTGTTACTCAGTCTGGTGGTCCTTGTCGCCAGCTTGTTCGATGTCACTACTGCTAGTGTCTTGTACACATCAAATCTGAGTGTCACAAGCTTCAGAGGACTCAGCAGTCTAGTCAGCAGCGTGCTCTTGGTGCTCCTTCAGTTCACTTCTCTGTTATTCTGCAGTCACTCTCTGTCTATGAGCTTGCCCAGCAGATTGCCCAGCACCTTTCTCATGGTTCACTGCATCGTTCCTCTACCTCAGTGCTCTCATCGGCTACTTTTAATGCCTCTTCCTCGCAGCCGGTTGACCCCGCCCTTACAAGTATCTCTCCTTCTGACTAGTTGCTTGACCTTGGAGCATCTCTTCATATGATATGTGATGTCACCCACCTCTTGTCATGTCAGCCCGTCTCTTCTGACCTTAGCATCATGGTAGCATATGGCACTATTTTCCTCACCATCAGTCGTGGCCTTCTTCATACCAGTCATTTTTATGTTCCCAATGGTTCCTACATACCGAAGTTGTCCAATGAACCTTACATCAGTCAGCCAACTCACATTACATAGTTGTCTTGTTATTTTGATGAGTTTGCGTGACATGTGCAGGATAGTCTGACAGGGACACTCCCTGGAGCTGGTCGTCGTTGTAATGGGGCGTACATCCTTGATCGCCTTCATCTTCCATCCACTCTATCACCACCGGTGGCTTCTACGCTACGTCTTCCATCGATGGGCTTCTTTCAGTGGTCTCGGTCATCCCAGTGGCTCTCGTCTCACTTCCCTCATCAGTCATAATTTTTTTTGTTTGTGTCTGTTGATCGGTCTCACTTATGTCCGAGTTGTAAGCTCGGTAAATAGCTACAACTCCCCTATCAGTCTAGCGAGTTTAGGTCTCGGCGTCCGTTTGAGCTAGTTCGCTATGATGTATGGCTTCCCACACCTTTTGTATCCAAGGGCAAACATTGGTATTATGTTATTTTTGTTGATGATTATTCACGTTATTGTTGGGTGTACTTTATGTATTCTAGCTCTGAGTTTTTCAGATTTATGTTAATTTTTCTACTACGGTGCGCACACAGTTCTCTTCTCTCATACGTATTTTTTGCACTGATTCAGGGGGGGAGTATCACTCTCATACTTTTCGAGATTTGCTAAGCTTCTCATGACACTATCCCTCAGCTTGCATGTCCCGGTGCTCACGTTCTGAATGGCGCCGCTAAAAGGAAGCATCGCCACATTATTGAGACAGCCCGCACCCTTCTTATCCTCCACCACCCCCCCACCCCCGTGTTCGTTCATTTTTGGGTTGAGGTTATTTCCACTGCTATCTATCTTATTAACCTACAGCCTTCCACTTTCCTTCAGGGCCAGACTCCTGGTGAGTGTTTGTACTCTCGACCCTTACGTTACACTCATCTTCGTGTTTTTGGCTATCGGTGTTATGTTCTACTCCCTCTACGTGAGCGTACAAAGCACTCTGGTCAGTCTGTTCCTTGTTCCTTTCTCGGATACAGTATTGAGCACAAGTCAAATCGATGTTATAACCGTATTGCACGTCGACTTCACATCTCATGTGATGTCACTTTTGACAAGTCCCATCCTTTCTCTATGTCATCTGTCCCCTCAACCTCACACTTATTTGTTACTCTCTCTGATGTGTAACTTCTCACTCTTTCATTCTCCCTGGCATATGTATCATCTCCTCTGGTATGTCAACCTCATTTTCCCTTGTCGCGGTGTACACTGTCACATACTCTTCCTTCGTCACAGTCTACTTCGTCACCTCCTCACTCCTCCCCTCCATCACACACATCTTCCTCTGATGAGTTGTCGGCTTGGGGTCGTGGGCTTCTTCCCCATCACTATACATGTCATCCTCCTCTTATTCCCTCGCCTTCAGTGCACCAAGGTTCAATGTCTGCCTCCCCCAACGAGTGTCATGTGGATGATCCTACTGTGCGCCGCAATCCACCTCATGAAAGACGTCCTCCCAACAACCTTAGACTTACTACTTTACTATTAGGCCTACCTACCCTTCCTGCTACTGCCTTAAGTACTCCAGAGCCAGACTTTTTATTGCGAGCCTGCCCAGATACCTGAGTGGCAGGTTGTTATGTCTGCTGAGTTGGAGGTGCTTGAGCACACTCGTACATGGGACCTTGTATTTCTTTCACCTGGTGTTGTTCCTATTACTTGCAAGTGAGTTTTCAAGGTTAAGACTTACTCTTATGGTCCTGTGGAGAGGTCAAAGCTCGGCTATTTACTTGTAGTTTTCAGCAGAAGCAGCGAAGAGACTATGACGAGACCATTGTCCCATTTACTCACATAATTACGATTCGGACTTATTGTAGTTACAGTTATTTGTCACTGGTCTTTGTCACAGCTTGACGTGAAAAATGTCTTTCTTCACGGTGCTCTTCAGCAGGAGGTATACATGCTTCCTCCTCCTTGTCTATCCTCTCCTCCAGACCTTGTCTGCCATTTGAGACGAGCTCTTTATGGACTCAAGCAGGCGTCGCGCACATGGTATGTACGTTTCAGCTCAGTTATTACAATCGCCGATTTCCAGTCATGTCCACATGATCCAGCTATATTCATACACTGCTCTCATGGTCGAACCCTCCTGTTACTTTACGTGGATATGATTATTACTGGCAATGATCCTTCTCGTGTGACCTACTTCAAGTATCACCTTCAACAGCAGTTTCAGATGACCGACCTTGGACAGCTAAGCTACTTCTTGGGCCTCGAAGTCAGCTCTATGACAGCGGTCATCAGCTCTCTCAGCATCATTACACATCTGATCTCCTAACTCGGGCTGCTCTCTCTGACTCTCGCACAGTGGACACCCCTATGGAGCTTCACCTTCAGCTACTCCGGATGACGGGGTTCCACTCTCTAATCCTACTTGTTATCGTCACCTCGTTCGGAGTCTGGTCTACCTCACCATTACCCGACCCGATATTGCTCATGTTGTTCATGTGTTGAGCCAGTTTGTTAGTGCGCCCACCTCTGTACATTAAGGTCACCTGTTGTGGCTACTACATTATCTTTGGGTGACGACTTCTCATGGTCTTTTCTTCTCTAACAGTAGTTCTCTACAGCTTCATGCTTACTTGGATGCTACCTGGGATAGTAATTCTGTTGATCGTCGCTCTGTCATTGGTTTTTGTCTGTTTTTGGGTTCCTCACTTATTGCATGGAAGTCCAAGAAACAGACTGGTGTTTCTCGTTCCAGCACTGAGTCTGAGCTTCAGGCCTCGGCCACCACCGCTGAGGATATTATTTGGCTTTGTTGGCTTCTTGAGCACCTTGGTGTCTCTTCTCCAGATCTCACTCCACTCTACTGTGATAACACTGGTTCCATTCAAATTACTCTAAACCCGTTGAACCACTCACTCTTCAAGCATATCGGAGTGGATGCTTTCTTCCTACGTGAGCACTATGGTCGTGGAACTCTTGCTCCTTTTGTTCCTTCCGAGCAGGCAATTGCGGGTTTTATGACAAAGACGCAGACAAGGGCCCTGCATGTCTATTTACTATCCAAACTAACGTTGTATGATCCCCCGTGAGTTTGCGCGGGGGGTGGTGTAACAACCTTCTTAAATCTTAATACCTACCCCCCCCCCATTTTATTTATAATAAGAATAATAAAATTATATATAAAAAAAGGCTTATAACCAAAACCTACCCCCACCCCCCTCTTTAAAAAACGAAAACCTGAGCCGGCAGTTTCCCGCAACCCGCATCCCGCACGAATTTCCCCCGATCCCGCTCCGTCGGCCCCGCCTCCGTCTCCCGAGCGCCCGGCGACCCTCTCCTCCGCCTCCAGTGGCCGGCAAATCGCTCCTCCAGGCCCGGCGCCCCTTCCTCTTGCTTCCCCGCCGTCTCCGACGCTTCCCTTGGCCGGCAACTCCCGCAGCAACCATTCTCGTGGCCGGCTACTTACAAGGAGGACGATCACCCCTTTTTCCCCCTCTTCTTCTCCTCCTCCGGCCAGTGAGGGCAAAGACGACGTTTCTTCGCCGGCAACCCTAGCTCCTACTCGTTCCGGCCGGTGATTTTCGTGAGGGACTCCTAGGGTTTCGCTCGAAACCCCCTTTTTCGTGGATTACTGAGCCCAATCTGGTCTCCTTGGGTAAGGAACTCCGCCTCACTCCCATTTTCAGTTTGCTCTAAATTTTTTTACGCTAATTTTCGCTCCCCAATCGATGTAACCACATCAATTCAACGTATGTTCGTCGTATATTCGACTAATCCAGTCTTATTTGTGTTTTCCGGTGCATCCCCTCGGATTTAGGTGGTGAAATCGCTCCAAGACCTCTCCGAATTAGGGCTTTTCGCATCCAAACGCCGCCAAAAATCCCATATCCCTCGCGGTAGACTCATTTCCCCTCACTCTCGAGGGAGGTAAATTCCTAACTTCTTTCATATTGTGTAGCGCTGTCACCGAATGTGTGTGCAAGTGTAGGAACCTTATTATTTCTTTGAAGTACAATTTTGATTTTGGAACAGGTTTAGCTAAAGTCGTTAACCTCGCTTGCACCATTTAGCTGTCGCTAGTGTTTTCGACGACAGCTTAAGGCGAGTAGAGAACCCCCTCTCACTTGCAAAACTTTAGATTTAATCTGGATACCTGTTCTTTTACAAATGTTTTTTCTCTACAAAATTCTGAACTCTCATGATGTTGACATAACATAATATGATAAGTAACCACCTAAGCATGAAACATAAAGACAAATCCGTAGTTGTAAGTAAATCTTTGAATTGTAGCGTCTAACAGGGCATCTGTCTGCTGACATGGTCACGGCAAGCAGGATTACTTTTCTAATAAGACTTGCACCTAGATCTGAATGTGAGCCATGTACGCCCGCTATAGCACCTACACTTCATCGATCACGACTTACAACATTTTACTTTAGGCTATACTCCGGAGTAGGCTAATCCTTCAGAAATATTTGTTGATCTGGTTTTTGGTATGTTTGGTAGCTTTGTACAAGATAGACCAGTACTTGAATATATCTGTTTGTTTTTGCTCACATTCTAATTAATTAACTTGCTCAGGTTTAAATCTTAAGTTTTAAGACATTTTCCTTCTGTCTTGAATTTGTCTTAGGTTTCGTGACTGCGACTCCTGCCCCCTGAGCTACTTCTCGTTCAGCTGCAGCTTTGCTTGGAGGTTTTTCCTTTGTAGTTGCTTGTATCAGGTTCTATGTATTTAAATCATTTACTGTCTATTCGTTTATCATGTACTAGTTATGGTAAGAAATTTTCTTTTGAATCATGGACAACTCCTACGATGTTTCTGATGTACTAAATCATTTTATTTTATGACTTTTTCATTACTGTTGTTATTACATCTACTTCTAATTCATCACTGTGTGTAGCATTAAAAGTTTTTTCAAGAAAATACATGTGCATTAATTTTCACTGTTTAAAATCTTAAGCGCTTCCGCATATACTTTTTTAAAAAAAAATCATAATCTTTTAAACAAAACAGCTATTTAAATTTCAGATTTTCTCTGTATCCGCCTTAGCAGGCATGGTTTCTTTTCGCTCATGTCTGTGGCATCACGGCCCGTCTGAAGCGCACTCTGACTTTCGTCGAGACGGGTCATGACAGTTGTTATCAGAGCCAGGTTTGCTCTAAGAAAAAGAGAGGATGAAGTATTTTGAAATTATCAAATATTTTAAATGATATTATGTACATACAGGAACATGCATCATATCTCACTCACCCTGTCATTATTTGTTGTTCGCGACTGAAACATTGCACACACTCACTCATAATCATGAGTAGTATGCACACGAATGTTAAGGGGTTATGGGCAAACTTAACATTTTTGTGCATATGAATTTCCACTAGTCTATACACCGCTTGCGAATATTAAATTGTATGGGCAGTTTAATATTTTCAAGTGCGATGACATTAGAATCATAATATGTATGTCATGTTAAGTGATATGGGCGCTTAACAAGACATGTGTATCCATTCATGAACATTCGTAGGAATGCATTTTAGACATAATTGCATTGCATGCATAACATAACTCATTACACAAATGTTAAGCCAAGAACAACAGATGATGATTGTACACACATGGATTTAAAAAATGGTTTGACATTGCATGTGATTACTTGTCATTTTAACATGAGCATTACCTAGAGTTGTCCAATGAAAATGTTGTAACTAATATATGATTTATGTATTCGACAGTATCAAAATGGTAGAACCTGTTGTTCCGTAATCTTCTATAATTAACGTAGATGTCTCTCTTAATCGATTTCTTTGTGTTCCTGTTTAGATGGCCCCTAAGAGATCTCAGCGCAAGAAGGCTACCCCTCCTGCCAGAGCAACTCATGGAGACGTCACTACCCAGCTGTTGAGGCAGATTCTTGAGCGTCTCACTCGCTTAGAGGAAGATCGTCAAACTCCTGACACAGCTCCTGATTCTGGCAGTGCAGGGACAGCTGGAGTCACTGCTACCGCCGCTCTTGGAACCACCCCTCTTGCACCTGGTTCAGGAACGGGCTTGTGTACTGACACCCTGGTGGTCCCGCTCGTGCCTGGTCTAGTTGCTCCTCCTGTAGCGATGGCAGATACGCTGATGTTCAAGAGGCTGAATCCGCCGTCCTTCAATGGCAGTTGTGATTTCTTCATCATTTCAGAGTGGCTCTCCCAGATGGAAAAGCACTTCGAGTATGCCGATGTCCCTGAGGCACAGAAGGTTCATCTTGCGGCCTACCAGCTGACCGAGGATGCATACACCCGGTGGCTTCAGCGTCGCAGTCTCCCCAATTCTTCTGTTATGACCTGGGAACAGTTCAAGAATGCACTCATGGAAAAGTTTCTTTCGTCCGTGGAGCGAGACAAGTTAGCTGAGAGGTTCCTGTCCCTTCAGCAGCCCGGCAGGACCGTGACTGAATATGAGATAGAGTTCACTCTCCTATCTCTCCTTGTCGCAGAGTTCGTGTCTGATGAGTTTAAGAAGATCAGTCGATTCGTGAAAGGCCTCCGACATGACTTCCGCCAGCATGTGTTAGCCCACAGCGCCACCACCTACGCCGAGACTGTTAGGGCCGCCTTGAAGGTTGAGGCTATTGAGTTGGAACGCACTGCCAAGAAAGTTCAGCATGGTACGGGCAATGTCGCTGCACCTGACCACAAGCGTAAGAGTGATCCACCTCAGGAGCAAGGTCCCAAGTCACAGGAGGTGTGTGCCTACTGCCATAAAGTTGGTCATACCATCCTAGTCTGCCGCTCCCTCCTAAAGAAGCAGAAGATGATTGTGTCTGCACAACAACCCCGAGTTACGCTTGCCTCTGCCTCCTTCGTCTGTACTTACTGCAAGAAATCGGGTCACATGGTGGGAGATTGTCGCCGCAAGATGAATACCTGCTTCTGATGTGGGCAGTTTGGACATCAGATTAAAGATTGCCCCGTGAAGGAAAGTCTGATCCCCGCTCAGCCTTGGCAGGCTATTTCTGGTGCCCAAGATAAGGGCAAAGTTGTGTTGAACGTCACCACTCAGGGCGAGGCGCTCGCATCTACCTCTGTCATCTCTGGTATGTTTTATGTAAAGTTTATTTTGTTAATTTCCTGCATCTTTTCATTTGCTGCCTTAGTGTCAAATAATCTTGAATGTGCTTGTAATGTTCATTTTTAGGGAGTTTTATGGTCAAGAACAAGTGGATGCAGATCCTATTCGATTCTGGGGCATCTCACTCTTTTATAGCGCGTCATATCGTGGATCTCCATAGTTAGCCTACTTCGCCACTCGAAGTCCCTTTTGAGATTTTTGTGCCCGGTCATCTGCACTTGTCAACTAGAGGCATTTTCAATTGTCCAATCCTGCTCGGCGAATTGCAAGTCTTCGCCGACCTCATAGTCCTGGATATGACAGAATTCGACGTAATCTTGGGTATGAACTGGCTGGTCGCGTATCGAGCAAAGCTGGACTGTGTGGCAAAGAGGGTCAATCTCAGTATCGATGGGAAGGACTACAGCGTCCATGTTAGGACCACCCGCAGCCACCGGCAGGTAATTTCTGCTGTGCGCGCCTCTCGACTTCTTAGCCAGGGATGTTTTGCTTGCTTTGTTTATGCTTCACATTCAGATGATGTCATACCGCAACTTGGGTCTATCCCGATTGCTTCCGAGTTCTCTAACGTGTTCCCCGCCGAATTGCCTGGAATGTCTCCTGTTCGTGAAGTAGAGTTCTCCGTCGATGTAGAGCCTGGAACGCGCCCCATATCTAAAGCTCCATACCGCATGGCACCGCGAGAACTGGATGAGCTTAGGTCACAATTGGATGAGTTGCTTGAGCGTGGGTACATTCGTCCCAGCTCTTCTCCTTGGGGAGCTCCCGTTCTCTTCGTTAAAAAGAAAGACGGATCCATGAGACTGTGCATCGACTATCGGGATCTGAACAAAGTAACCATCAAGAATAAGTACCCCCTCCCGCGCGTGGATGACCTATTTGATCAGCTCAAAGGCAGTACCGTCTTCTCCAAAATAGATCTTAGGTCGGGTTACCATCAGTTGAAGATCAAGGAATCCGACATCCCCAGGCCAGCCTTCCGGACTCGATACGGACACTTTGAATTTTTGGTGATGTCTTTTGGGTTGACTAACGCCCCTTCTGCTTTCATGGATATTATGAACTGTGTCTTCCGCGACTACCTGGATAAGTTCATCATTGTTTTCATTGATGATATCTTGGTCTACTCAAAGACTCGTGAGGAGCATGCAACACATCTTAAACTCACTCTCTCCACTCTTCGTCAACACCAGCTTTATGTCAAATTGGCGAAATGTGAGTTCTGGCTGTATCGTGTTGCCTTTCTGGGGCATGTCATTTCAGGCGATGGACTTTCCGTTGATCGTGCCAAGGTCTCCGCTGTTATGGACTGGAAGCAGCCTTCTACCCCTACTGAGATTCGCAGTTTCCTTGGTTTGGCGGGTTATTACCGGTGTTTCGTCAAGGACTTCTCCTCTCTTGCTGCTCCCCTGACACAATTGACCCAAAAACATGCCTGATTCGAGTGGTCAGATCAATGTGAGCAGGCCTTTTCTGAATTAAAGCAACGTTTATGTTCAGCGCCAGTTTTAGCTCTTCCTTCCGAGGGGTTGGACTTTTTAGTTTATACCGATGCTTCCGGAGTGGGCTTGGGCTGTGTCCTGATGCAAGAAGATCGTGTTATTGCTTATGGGTCGAGACAGCTGAAGACCCATGAACGCAACTACCCCACTCATGATCTGGAGTTCGCTGTTGTGGTGTTTGCTTTGAAGCTTTGGCGTCACTACCTCTATGGCGTGAAGTGTCACTTCTTCACTGACCATCAAAGTTTGAAGTATATTTTCGTTCAGAAGGATCTCAATCTTCGTCAGAGGCAATGGCTAGAATTCATAGCAGATTATGACCTGTAGCTCACCTATGTACCCGGGAAAGCCAATTCAGTGGCGGATGCTTTGAGTCGTCAGGCTTCAGTTGCCACCTGTGCACTCATGTCAGCTTCTCTCGCGGCCCTGATTGATGACCTCGAGCGGATGGACATATCCTTCTCACCTGTAGGCCAAGGAGAAGTCTCTGGTCCATTATGGGTAGAACATGTGAAAGATCTGCAACCATCTGATCCCGCACTCCAGCGCATTCGCCGACAGGTTGAACTTGGTACTCTTCCGGATTTCTCTATCTCTGACGATGTTCTACGTTTCCGAGGTCGCTTATGTATTCCCAATATCCCTGAGTTACTGGATAGTTTTTGCCGAGAAGCTCACGAGTCCCGCACATCTGGCCATCCTGGCAACAACAAGATGTATCATGACCTGAAACAGATCGTGTGATGGCCTGGTATGAAGAACTATATCGCACACTTCATCTCTCGATGTCTGACATGCCAGAAGGTGAAAGCTCAGCGTCAGCGTCCTGGTGGACTTTTGCAGCCTCTGTCTATCCCTGAATGGAAGTGGGAAGATATCTCTATGGACTTCATCACGGGTTTGCCCCACACTCTGAGGGGACATGATGCGATTTGTGTCATAGTAGATCGTCTGACTAAAGTGGCTCACTTCATCCCGTATAAGGAGGGTCATTTCACCGAGAAGATGGCCCGGATTTATGTTTCTGAGATCGTTAGGCTTCATGGGATTCCTCTGCGGATTGTTTCTGATCGTGACTCAAGATTTGTATCACACTTCTGGAATGGATTTCAGCAAGCTTTGGGCACTGATCTCAACCTGAGTACCGCGTATCATCCGACGACCGATGGCCAGACTGAGAGAGTTAATCAGATTCTTGAAGATATGCTACGGTGTTATATTTTGGACTACAAGGGAGCTTGGGATGATCATCTACCTTTGGTTGAATTCGCCTACAACAACAGCTATCAAGAGAGTCTCAAGATGGCTACCTTCGAAGCACTGTACGGGCGTCGCTGTAGGACCCCGCTTTACTGGTCAAAGGTTGGCGAGAAGGTGGTATTGGGTCCAGAGTTACTTCATGAAATGGAAGAAGCCACCAAGAAGACTCGTCTTCAGCTCAGTCGTGTCATTGAGAGGCAGAGAAAGTATGCAAATCAGCGCCGCCGTCCGTTAGAGTTTGTTGTGGGCGATCAAGTGTTCCTGAAGGTTTCTCCTACTCCTGGGGTGAAACGGTTCGGTCGTCATCATAAGGTCAGCCCGAGGTTCATGGGACCGTACTCCATTTCAAAGCGTGTTGGAGGATCTGCTTATCGTCTGGAACTACCAGCTTCTTTGGTCGGTGTCCATGACGTCTTTCATGTTAGCCAGCTTCGGAAATATATCCACGATCCAAATCGTGTTCTTGAAGAAGTTCCAGTGATTCCTGAAGCCAATCTGTCTTTTTTGATTGAGCCTTCGAAGATCGTCGAATTTCAAGAACGCAAGCTTCGCAAGAGAACCATTCCGATGGTGAAGGTACTTTGGCTGCATGGCAAGTCCGAGGAGTACACTTGGGAACTTGAATCTGATATACGCAGCAAGTATCCACAACTCTTCTCTTGATCTTGGTACGTCTCTTAGTCTGACTTCCTTGTTATTTCAGTATCTTTCATAGTTAGCTTTCATGCGTTAATCTGTGAACTTTTGTTTGAAGTATATGTCTTCTGAAACTTCGTTGTTTAGTCTCATTCAGAGAGTTCTCAGGAAAGTTTCGGGACGAAACTTTCTAAGTGGGAGAGAATGTAACAACCTTCTCAAATCTTAATACCTACCCCCCCCCCCCATTTTATTTATAATAAGAATAATAAAATTATATATAAAAAAGGCTTATAACCTAAACCTACCCCCACCCCCCTCTTTCAAAAACAAAAACCCGAGCCGGCAGTTTCCCGCAACCTGAATCCCGCACGAATTTCCCCTGATCCCGCTCCGTCGGCCCCGCCTCCGTCTCCCGAGCGCCCGGCGACCCTCTCCTCCGCCTCCAGTGGTAGGCAAATCCCTCCTCCAGGCCCGGCGCCCCTTCCTCTTGCTTCCCTGCCGTCTCCGACGCTTCCCTTGGCCGGCAACTCCCGCAGCAACCATTTTCGTGGTCGGCTGCTTACAAGGAGGACGATCACCCCCTTTTTCCCCCTCTTCTTCTCCTCCTCCGGCCAGTGAGGGCAAAGACGACGTTTCTTCGCCGGCAACCCTAGCCCCTACTCGTTCCGGCCGGTGGTTTTCGTGAGGGACTCCTAGGGTTTCGCTCGAAACCCCCTTTTTCGTCGATTACTGAGCCCAATCTGGTCTCCTTGGGTAAGGAACTCCGCCTCACTCCCATTTTCAGTTTGCTCTAAATTTTTTTACGCTAATTTTCGCTCCCCAATCGATGTAACCACATCAATTCAACGTATGTTCGTCGTATATTCGACTAATCCAGTCTTATTTGTGTTTTTTGGTGCTTTCCCTCGGATTTAGGTGGTGGAATCGCTCCAAGACCTCTCCGAATTATGGCTTTTCGCATCCAAACGCCGCCAAAAATCCTCGATCCCTCGCGGTAGCCTCTTTTCCCCTCACTCTCGAGGGAGGTAAATTCCTAACTCCCTTCATATTGTGTAGCGCTGTCACCAAATGCGTGTGCAAGTGTAGGAACCTTATTATTGCTTTGAAGTACAATTTTGATCTTGGAACAAGTTTAGCTAAAGTCGTTAACCTCGCTTGCACCATTTAGCTGTCGCTAGCGTTTTCGACGCCAGCTTAAGGCAAGTAGAGAACCCCCTCTCACTTGCAAAACTTTAGATTTAATCTGGATATCTGTTCTTTTACAAATGCTTTTTTTTCTACAAAATTCTGAACTCTCATGATGTTGACATAACATAATATGATAAGTAACCACCTAAGCATGAAACATAAATACAAATCCGTAGTTGTAAGTAAATCTTTGAATTGTAGCGTCTAACAGGGCATCTGTCTGTTGGCATGGTCACGGCAAGCAGGATTACTTTCCTAATAAGACTTGCACCTAGATCTGAATGTGAGCCATGTACGCCCGCTATAGCACCTACAATTCATCGATCACGACTTACAACATTTTACTTTAAGCTATACTCCGGAGTAGGCTAATCCTTCAGAAATATCTGTTGATCTGGTTTTTGGTATGTTTGGTAGCTTTGTACAAGATAGACCAGTACTTTAATATATCTGTTTGTTTTTGCTCACATTCTAATTAATTAACTTGCTCAGGTTTAAATCTTAAGTTCTAAGGCATTTTCCTTCTGTCTTGAATTTGTCTTAGGTTTCGTGACTGCGCCTCCTGCCCCCTGAGCTACTTCCCGTTCAGTTGCAGCTTTGCTTGGAGGTTTTTCCTTTGTAGTTGCTTGTATCAGGTTCTATGTATTTAAATCATTTACTGTTTATTCCTTTATCATGTACTAGTTATGGTAAGACATTTGCTTTTGAATCATGGACAACTCCTAGGATGTTTCTGATGTACTAAATCGTTTTATTTTATGATTTTTTTATTACTGTTGTTATTACATCTACTTCTAAATCACCACTATGTGTAGCATTAAAAGTTTTTTTCAAGAAAATACATGTGCATTAATTTTCACTGTTTAAAATCTTAAGCTCTTCTGCATATACTTTTTTAAAAAAAAATCATAATCTTTTAAACAAAACAGCTATTTAAATTTCAGATTTTCTCTGTATCCGCCTTAGCAGGCATGGTTTCTTTTCGCCCATGCATGTGGCATCACGGCCCGTCCGAAGCGCACTCTGACTTTCGTCGAGACGGGTCGTGACAGGTGGGTAGGGGGTGGGGGGGTGGGGGGGTTAGATATAGTGTACATCATGTGTGGTAGAATTAGCTTAGGCTCACCTTGCGTGTTGTGGACACCTACTCTCTTGTACATGTATATATATTACTTTGTTCATTTGAATAGATAGTATTGAATCCCAAATTCCTATCAGATGAACAACACCTTCAGAGGCATTAACACTCTTCAATTTGTCCTCCATAAGAGCACACAGGAAGAGGATCTAACACCGGCAACTTGAGGTGACAGACAAGGCAAGGGCAGCAGAGGACCCAATCAACTAGGCAGGCAACTGATGCCAAAGGGAGAACAACAGAAGGAAGCAAACAGTAACTATTCAGCCTTGCTGGGCGGCAAGAAGCACACAACATGAGAAAACGTCCACACGAAACAACAGTAAAAGGAAAAAATGAAAGAACCACCGATTGAAACCCGATCCGGAAAAATCAGCACAAGAAACCGTGAGCAGGGAAACCACGAAACCGCGACAGAAAGAACCAATGCGCATGGGCAATAAAAACGGCGCAGGAAATCGCCAATCTCGAGACAGAATAACCCGCGCTGGTAGCGGCGACGGGAGACCAACGCACGAAGCCACGTAGGAAACAGCGCACGGAACTGTCGATCGGTTGCAGGGAATGACGACGGGAGACCAACGCAAGAAGCCGAGCCTTCAGGTCAACAACGATGGAGGATTCACCTCCTCTGATACCATGTAACGAGAGAGAATAGGCATACCTTTAGGTTTCCTCCTTCAATATCGATCCAATACGGGCCCCAAACTATTTAAGCCCCTTCAGCCAATCTTTGAGGTAGTGTCACCACCCGATGAGTCTAGCTTAGCTTTATTCTTAACAAATGCTAGATATGGCTCTTAAAGGGATAGAAAAAAATAATAGAAAGATCTCTCTCAATCGCTCTGAATCTCTCTCTCTCTCAATCTCCCTCTCTCTCTTTATTTATATATATATATATATATATATATATATATATATATATATATATATATATATATATATATATATATATATATACATATCCTTCCCTTTTCAGGAAACACGTTGGACTCCATCATCGCCACACCTTGCATCGACGGCCCAACAACCGCACCAACGGCTTCCCCAACGAGAAGCGAAGATCACTCCCGGAGCGCAATTCATCGCCGAACTGTTATGTGTTCCCAATCATGAGCACATATCAGAGCACCTGCAGAATCACCTAGGCTTGTTTAAAATACCTAAATAAACCAAATGAAAAACAGTAGTGAAATACCTCGCTCATATATTGAGTTTAAAATTATAGGATCCAAGTCCATTTTTCCATGAAATGAAATATTTTCGCACATAAAAGCTAACAAAATCACCCATTTACTCCAACAAGATCCAGGTCTTCCGGAACTAACATGGTCAGGAAAGCCTGAAAAACTTCAAACATATCTTGAGGCAATTAAACCTTAAACGTTTTAATTGAAGATAAAATTAGAAAGAGAAATGGGGATGGGAAAAGAGAAGGATTGCAGGGCAATAAGAATAGACTTAGCAGTCAGTTACCGTAATAATATTGTTATATGCATAATAAAGTATTTTGAAGAAATATTGACTATTGCATATTCTTGCATTGCTCGGCAGGTAAGAACGGCATTTCATCAAGAAATGCAATTATAATACAAGGAAAGTATGGAGACATGATGTCTGTCTAGGAGATGTAACATAAAATAAATTTACCTCATCATCATCTTCAAAGTCTAACTCTAAAAGACCAGAATCATTCATCCAAAGATTATATATTAACACTTTTGTTCCATGAGATCCAATATCCTCAAACTGCACCACAATAAACACAATGAATTAGCATTCATGAAGACATTCTTTGCCCTCTTTAGTAATAAAAACATGAATTGCTTAAGAGTATGCTAAAAATTTCATTCAAAAAATAGAAAAGATTATACAACCCTAGACCTGGGGGGCCATATGAGCCTCGTGTTGGAGAGTCAACCCCTCATTACTAGATTTGAGTCTATGTCCATGACCGGGAGACACAAGAACACCTATGTTCGCTAATAGAGACTCGAATTGCTAGAATGTGCATAAGAAAATATAAAATTCAAAATAAGAAATGATGGGATTCCCCCTGAATTTTACCGAGACAAACAATGGACCCAAGTGCCCATGCACGCAAGCATGCACGTGGCGCGCAAGCAGCGCGCGCAAGCGAAAGGCACTCGCGCGCGAACGCGTGGGGAAGGAGCACGAATCGCCCGGGGGCATGTCTGTCATTTCGAGAAAATTGGTGATCAAGGTGAACGAATCTGAGCGACGTCATTCGCCAACTCAAGACTCAATCTGGCGCAATTACCAGCACGTCCCTCCAGAAAGCTATAAAAAGACTCATACACCTCCATTTGAAGACAAGCAACTCCAAAGACTAGAGAGCGCTCTGAGGTTTTCACGCGAGACGTGGGACTTCAATCGTTCCTTCGCTCTGGATTCACTTCACTCCCACTCTAGTTTGCTTAACGCTCGACGTTGACGTGGACTCTTCAGTGAGCCCAAAAGAAGGCATAAGAGAACACTCACGCGGACGCTCTCAAAGACGCATTATGGAAGCTCCGTAGACTTAGCTTTTTCCATCATTTCTTTGTAGTCAAAGCTTGTAACGGAGAGGTGGTAGGTCACCCTCCGAGGATCTCCAAACATTTGTAAACAAAGAGAAATAGTGGATTTTGGCCCGGCCACGTGGTTTTTTACCCTTTCTGGCTTTTTCACATTAAAAAATCCACTCGTCATTGATGTTTGGTTTTCACTTCACAGTTTACGCATCGGGTCTGACTCAGAGCTAAGGCAGTTTGATTCTCCGGATCGGAGGAAACCTGGGCGACAAGAAACAAGAAGAAAAGAGAATATATGTCCTCTTAAGTTGAAATATAATTACCATAACCTTAGAACAGAATTCAGGACATGGAAATGTCAATATTTCAAGAATCTAAGATAAAGAATAGAACCCATAATGCGACAAATGCAGAAAAGATATTTTTTGTTTCCTACAATTATTTTTAATTAGAAGCATGCGCAGTTATTTTATGTACACTCATGATTTCTAGACTCAGATATGGCATGCATATATTTTCTTAATGATTTCATCTCACTGGGGGGGAAGTTGTTCTTGTTGGCCAGTGGGTTGATCCATTTTTGAGTTTTCTTTACATGGAATATGGATCAATAAGTTCGCGCATGCATTTAGCGGGCTCTGTGTTAACAAAGGTACTTTTGCAAAATTTTAAATTAGTCATTTACTTCCACTGTAAACTTTAGTAATTTTATATATTATTACTTAGCTTGCTTAACGTGACGGTATAGGGGGTCACTATTTCAATGCTATCTGCGGGTAGCCACTTTGTGCATTTATTGTCAAATGTTAGATCTTTCTCCTCTGAGAAAAGCCACTTTGTGCAATGTCAAAGGTTAGGTCTGTTTCCAATCTTCCCCGCCCATACCCCCAATGATTGGGGAGTATATGGATTTTGTTGTTGTTGTTGTGTTACTTAGTTTGCTTCATATCATAAGTATCAGGCGGACTTATGAATTGATGTTAAATTAGGTAGGGGTGTTACAATTGGTATCAGAACTTGGTTTAGCATCTTTTGGACCTCAGAAGTTCACAGTCTTAAGTTTTCATCATAATCATTTTGGGTGTTAGAATCAAAAATAATTACCTTTAAGATTGTGGCTTGCCACTCTTTTAACTATCATACTCTCTAGAGCCAACCTTCAATTCTCAGTACCATATATGACGAACTATAGATCAGGTCACTTAAGGTAACTCCCCCAAAGTAGTATGTGCCATCTTTCATGATTGACTTCTATTGAAGAAGAACCTCATGTTAGTGCATGTCGCCAAGACACTATGTTGGACAATTATGAGTATTTGCATTTATGACAGCCTGCAGAGACTCATTAGGAAATCAAAATTCTAAGGGTCAACATTCATCGTTGATATGGCAGGAATAAGTATATTTCAGTCGGATTAGTTATCACCTCACCTTGTCAATTTCTTCGTTCTAAATCATGTCCCATTCACCCTAGTATGTGATCGCCACAATCGTTTATGGTAGGATATTTTGCTTATAGACGAGCACAGAATCTTTCTTGTGGTGTCAATCATGGAAGCCCCGGTGTCGAACGACTCTCTTAGCATAATAGACATCAATGTAGATTTTGTTTACCTTTAAAAGGTCTAAATTTACAATTAAAATATGAATTCCTCCTATAACGGAGTTTGATCTAATTATGAGTATGAATTGATTATCGGAAGAAAAAGCTTGATCAATAGTAGACTAAGTGTGGAATGACCAAATCAATTCACTACTATGTCTCGAGGCATGAAAGAAGTTTCTAATGTTATCTCCTCGTCGGATAAGACGGTCATAAGTATTTAATATCAATTATGATGTGCTTCTAGTTAATGCACGTCAAAAACAGAAACAACCTTTAAGATGTTTCATAATTTTTAAGAACCATCTGATGTTTTCTCTAAGAAGCTATTAGTGCTTCGCAATCAAGTTATAGAGATATATGCTTAAATAAAATGGATTACTATAATTGTATCCATAACCAAATCTTTTACTGCATGACACCTAGAGTATCAGTAGAGTCATGGGTTAAATACACGAGTTGCTTGAGTTGCTCCGAAAAGGCGTCCCTAATATTTGAGAACTCGAATTATTACTTAAGCCTAGCAATTTTTCCTTCAATTCCGATGTGAGATCCAGTTCATTCATACACCTCCTTTCACCTAGAAGCCTTCAAGGAGCTATTTTACATGCGCTTCACTTCCCCCAAAGCACTCCCTTCCCTCATTGGACCGCCCTCAACGAATTTAGGATGTTACAAGTTTTTGTTAAACAACCCAAAAGTTTTGTTGATTCTATTATGTTTCATATGCATATAGACTTGATAAAGCCTTTATGGTCTCAAGTAAGCTTTTAGAGTTTGGTATGAGACATTATCAGCTTTTCTACATGAGAATTCTTATTTAAAGCAAAACGTGGATAAGATTCTATGTATGAGGATGCAGAAAGAAGAGTTGCTTTTAGCACAAAAATATATTGATGACATTATTGTTGGATCTTCAAACGATTAGCTATGCAAAACATTTGTCAATCTGATGCAAAGCAAATTTGATATAAGTATTATAATGAATCTATCTAATGTTATTGGACTTAAGTTAGACAAAATGATGAAAATATTTTTGTATCTCAATCAAAATACCCTAAAGACTAGCGGCGGAAATCATCTTGGGGAAGCCACGTCGTGTCTGAGTCGGGGTGACCGGTCCAAGCCACAAGAACCTCCTCTGATGTCTGGTCCGCCAGAATGCGGCATCGGCGATCGAGGATCGAGGTAGGGTAGCAGGGCGCCTCTCCGGAAAGGTCGAGGTCGGCCAGGAGGTGATCCGTGGTGGCTGCTCACCCATCACATGTCGTAGCTGCGAGACATGGAATACCGGGTGGATGCAACTCCTGCTTGGCAGGCGAAGGCGGTAAGCGGCCGCCCCGATATGGGCGAGGTCCTCAAATGACCCGAAGAATCAGGGAGCCAATTTTGAGCACGGATGGCGGGCCATCGAGAGCTGGAGGTAGGGCTAGAGCTTCACGAAAACTTTCCCTCTTACTTCGAAGGAAAGGTCTCGGCGTGTCTTGTTGGAGAAGGAAAGCATCTTCTGTTGGGCGAGCTGGAGGTGGTGCTTCAAGTGATCCAGAATGGTGTCCCTGTCGCGAAGAGAGGTGGCCAAGCTCTCCACCTGGCATTCCCCTGTAAGGTGGCGGGCAATGGATGGAGGAGGCCGGTCGTAGACGGCCTCAAACGGGGTAGTGTCGGCCGCTTGGTGATGGGAGGTGTTGTACGAGTATTCGGCCGACCCGAGGCACATGGCCCAGCTACGCGGCTGCTCCCCCACGAAGCAGCGAAGGTAAGTCTCTAAGCACCGGTTGAGGACCTCCGGCTGGCCGTCGGTCTGGAGATGGTACGTTGTACTCATGCGAAATCGGGTGCCCTGTAGGCGGAACAGTGTCGTCCAGAAGGTACTCAAGAAGAGCGGGACCCGATCGCTTACGATCGATCGGGGAAACCCGTGGAGGCGCACGAACCCCTCGATGAAGCTGTCGGCAACTGTGGCTGCAGTGTATTGATGATGGAGAGGAATGAAATGAGCATACTTTGAGAGTCGGTCAACCACGACCAGGATGCAGTCGTGACCCTGAGTGCGGAGCAGTCGTGTGATGAAGTCCATGGCGATGTCGTCCCACGCGCGGTCGGGAATTGGGAGGGGCTGAAGTAGACCACCCGGAAAAACGGCTTCGTACTTGGCCTTCTGGCAGATGAGGCAGGCGGCCACGAAGGGTTTGACCTGTCAGAACATATGCGGCCAATAGAGTGAGGTTGTCATCCGTCGGTATGTCTGGCAAGCACTGGCGTGTCCCCCAATCCAGGAGGCATGAAACACAACCAATAACCGGGGAATGTTGGGGGAGGATGGGGCGAGTACGAGGCGGACCTTGAAGAGCAGGCGGTCGTCCACCAAGGAGTAAGGTGGGTGGGTTGTGGCATCCACGACAAGGTTGTCAGGATCGAGATCCTACATGAGATCGTTTCGAGGTAGGATCGGATCTGATAGTAGGGTCGGATCGAGCATCGCTTAACAAAATCTGGATCGTAGAATCGTAAGATCCTATGATCTGAATCGCGATCCTATCAACTTGGTCCGCGAGGAGTGCTGTCTGGATCCCATTGAGCATTGGGTTCGCTTCCATTTCCCGCTGCAGGGTGTCTGCATCCTGCCAGACCGGGCGGGAGATGGCTGCAAGTATGGGTTTGCGAGAAAGAGCATCGGTCGCGTGGTTCGCCTTCACCGGCCGGAACTCGATGCTGAAGTCATAGCTCAATAGTTTGCCAACCCACACCAGCTGGCAGGTGTCGCAATCTTCTACTACAGGATATAACGGAGGCTATAGAGGTCGATACAAATCACGAATCGTCGGCCCAGGAGGTAGGGCCGCCAGTGCTGCACTGCGAGGACAAGGCTCATGAGCTCGTTCTCGTACGTTGATTGGTTGCGGATGGTATCTGAGAATGCGTGGCTAAAATAGGTCACCGGGAGGCCGGCATGTATGAGTACGGAGCCCACGCAGACACCCGACGCGTCACACTCCACGAGGAAGGGCTGAGAGAAGTACGACATAGCTAACACTGGAGCACGAACCAGGGCTTGCTGGAGAGCGACAAAAGCGGAGGAGGCCGCCGCCGACCACTCGAAGGGGCCCTCAGCCAAGTTCTTCAAGAGCTGGGTGATGGGTCGGGCAATCATGTCGTAGCCCTGGATGAACAGATGGTAGTACCCTGTTAGACCCAGGAACCTGCGAACATCGTGGAGGGACGATGGGCCACTGGATGACCGCTTTGATCTTATCGATGTGCATCGCGACTCCTGCAGCGGAAATGGTGTGCCCTAAGTAACACACCTTCGGAACAACAAAAGGGCACTTTGTCGGGTGGAGCTTGAGGTGGTGGTGTCGAAGAGTATCCAACGTCAAGCGAACGTGTTGTAGATGCTCCTGCCAAAAAGAACTGTAGACCAAGATGTCATAAAGAAACAAGTACATGCTCGCGAAGTACCGGGCAAAAGAAGTCGTTCATAGTGACCTGGAACGTGGCCAGCGCGTTTGTCAGGCTGAATAGCATAACCAAGAACTCGTAGTGGCCATCATGGGTCCGGAAAGACGTCGTGGCGACGTCGACCGGTCGGACGCGTATCTGGTGGTAGCCCGCACGGAGGTACATCTTGGTGAAAACGGTGGCGTCGTGGAGCTCGTCCAAAATCTCCTGGATCACCAGGATCGGGTACTTGTCCGAAACTGTGGCCTTGTGGAGCTCCCGATAGTCCAAGCAGAAGCGCCAGCTGTCGTACATCTTACTAACCAAAAGGACCGGGCTGGAGAAAGGGCTTGCACTGTGGCGACTGAGGCCCCCCATCAGCATGACGTGTACGAGCCTCTCGATCTCGTTGTTCTGCACGTACCCGTAGCGGTACGGGCGAACCTAAACTGCCGACGCGTCGGTCTGAAGAGGGATGGCATGATCGTGAGGTCAGGCTGGCGGCAAGCCGGACGGTGTCGTGAAGAGGTCCGTAAACTCGGACAGGAGGTCTTGTAGAGCCGGTGGTGGTGACGGGGCTGGGAACGCAGCATCCGAGATGGACCAGAGGCATGCCAAAAAATTGACATTTGTCGTCCTCTGAATCGAGCGGGAAGAGACGGGGGAGCAGAGTAGTGCAGCATCTCACATCAGGCAGCACTCACGTTCGTCCTGGAGAAACTGCATCGTCATGGTTCCCGAGTTGACCCACACGTCGCCCAGCGTTGCAGAACCAGGCCACGCCCAGGATGGCGTCGATCCCACCAAGGCCGAAAGTGTAGAAATCTGTCGTCACAGAGTAAGGGCCCATTGAAATTGGGACGGATGGGCAACGGACCTGGATTGAGCGTCGGCGGCCATCGCCCAAGCTGACTGTGAAGTCTGGCGAAGGTTCCATCGGAAGGAGCTGTTGGGCCAAATGAGAGAAAAGGAACTTATGGCTCGCCCCACTGTCTACCATGATGACGATGTGGTGGTCGCCCAGCTTGCCCGCCAATTTCATGGTCTGCGGCCTTGAAATGCCGCCCACGGAGAAGCACGGAAGCCCCAATTGGTGAAGCGCCGCGTCAGCAGCGCCCTCGATGGTGTCCAGGCTGATTACGAGATCCTTGAAATCCGCCAAAGTGATCTCAGGTTCGAAGTCGTCGATGATGGCGCGGAACTTCCTGACCGTGCAAACGTGGGCCGGTCGGGCTAGCCGAGCGACTGGAGGAGGGCGAGGTGTCGGTGGCTCTGGAGTAGCGGACTGCCACGATCGTACCCCCGGCGGGGGTCTATCTAGAGGCGGTGGGTATCGCGGCGATAAATCTGACTCCACAAGGAGGGCCATGTTGAGGGCCTCGGACACCGTCCGGGGGTGATGGGTGCGAAGCCGAGAGCGAATGTTGGGCAGAAGGCCCTGCATGAAGAAGCTTAGGTAGTGATCCGACGGTAAGCCCGAAACATGGGTGACGAGAGCCACGAATTCATCAATGTAATCATCCAGCACACTGGTTTGGCGTACCCCACACAACCATTCGATGGCAGAGCCGGAATAAGAGCTGTTGTAGCGGCGAATCATCTCCTGCTTTATCTCCGGCCAAGAGATTGTTAGGTTGGACTGCCGTAGCCATCGGGTCCAATATAAAGCGGAGTCGTCGAGTCCCACGACGGCGGTGGATACCTTGTCCTACTCGGGAGTATGATGCAGTTCAAAGTACTGCTTCGCCTTTGCAATCCACCCAATCGGGTCCACACCGGCGAAGGTGGGGAGGTTCAAAGCAAGGGCAGGACGGCCAGGGGCAAACGGGGGGGCGGTCTCCCCGTTGTGGTGAGAGAGCACGCCCCTGGGATGGACGTGTTGTTGGTTGGGCATGCGAATCCGCTGGCGGACGCTGCGGCAAACGGTTGGAGAGCGTTGAATTTGGCGTGAAGGGCGAGCAGGAAGGCATGCATGGAGGTCACGAGGGACTCCTGGGCGTCGACACGTCGTAGCAGGGCCACATTGGTGTTGTCTAGTGGGGTCTCGTTCGTGGATCGGGTCATCGGGCCATGGTGTGGTGCGAGTGCGGAGGAACTGTTGCAGCGGTCTGCGGTCGAGCTGAGTGGCACGGAGGTTCGGCAGTCTGGATGCAGTGCGGGGCAGCAGCGTGGGGCAGCGGCCGGGATGCGACGCGGAACGGCGGTGCGCGCAGCGGTGCGGGGCTTCGACGCGGAAGCAGTGCGGGTAGCGGTGTGAGTCGCGGATGCGCCGCGGGCTTCGGCTGGCGCTGGTACTCTGGCGACCGGCGGTGACAGGCAGACGGGCAGGTCGGACCAGTTTGATGTTGCTCTGGGTGAAGGGGGCGGCGGTAATGAGAACGAGCGAGGGAGAGAGAGAAAGAGAGAACGGGAGAGGGGATTCGGGTTAGAGATTAGAGAAAGGGAAAAACATACATTCATCCAAAATGCTTCAAACGAGTACAAGCGCTCCACCTTTATAATAGCGGGGTGCGATCAGTTTTCCAACTAGCTTCTGAAAGCTGGGAACGTCCTCAATCGTGTCACCATCATATTTTCTGAGTCTGTGTTTGGCTTCGATTGGAGTTTCAGTCGGTCTGCACCCACACATTCTTGAGGCTTCGAGGAGGTCAAAAGTATATTGTCTCTGAGATATGAATATCACATGTTTGGACCTCGCAACCTCAATACCTAAGAAGTACTTGAGGTTCCCCAAGTCTTTTACTTCAAATTCTTTCGTCAGTCTCACTTTCAATGTCTGAATCTCGTCCCGATCGTCTCCTATTATAATGATATCATCCACATAAACTATCAAAGCAGTTAACTTCCTTTATTGTTTTTGATAAAGAGGGTATGATCCCCATTACTCTGGGAGTATTCGAAGCAAGTCATTATCTTGTGAAATCTTTCAAACCAAGCTCTAGGTGATTGTTTCAGGTCATAAAAAACCTTCTTCAGCTTGTTCACCATGCCTTCAGATCCTCTAGGGGAGAGACCAAGAGGTAGAGTCATGTATACCTTTTCTTCCAGATCACCATGTAAGAACGCATTTTTCACGTCCAGTTGACTGAGACTCCACCCCTTATAGGCAGCACACGACAGGAGAATTCATATAGAGTTCATCTTAGCAACCGCTGCAAAGGTTTCCTGGTAATCAATATCTGTCGTCTGAGTGTACCCTCATGGAACCAGTCTTGCCTTGTATCTCTCAACAACCCCCTGAGTGTTCTATTTGACAGAGAACACCCACTTGCATCCCACGTCAGTCTTTCCATTAGGCAGATGTACTAGGTCCCATGTGTGATTTTTGTCCATGGCATCCATTTCTTCAAACATAGTTTTCTTCCACCTATCACCAAAGAGAGCATCCTGCCACGAACTAGGGATGGAAGTAGCAGCCAAAGAAGAGACAAAAGCTCTATGGGAAGCCATTAGGGATGAATAGGAGACAAATTAAGATAACGGGTGTTGTGTAGAAGTACCTTCCCTTATAGTAATGAAACCTGACAGCGGATCAGATGTCTGCTCTGGGACTCTGATAGAGTCTGGTGTGTGTTTGTTCCCTTGGGACGACGAGAGTAAACCTGCAGGGACTTGGTCATAGGAGCAGAAGGAGTTGGCGCAAGAGCAATAGGAGACGGAGTCGAGTGATAGTGATATAATGGAGGAATGGGTAAATGAGTTAAGGAACTCACTTCCAACATAGGAGAGGTTCCCCCCTGAAGTGAGGGCCTGTAATAGCTCTTAAATTCAAGGAACGTGACATCCATGGTCACAAAGACTTTCTTATGCACTGGATCAAAACATTTATAACCCTTTTGAGTAGGAGCATAAACTATAAGAACACACTTATGAGCACGAGGATCAAGTTTACTCTGTTCGTGAATATGGACAAAACAAACACAGCCGAATATACGGGGTAATAGAGAAGTAGGAGGCACCCTAAGAGTATGAAGCGTAGTGTTATACCCAAGGACACGAGAGGGCATACTATTAATAAGATAAGCGACAATGAGAACGGCATCTTGCCAATGGTACTTCAGAAGGTGCTTTTTAAAAAGGAGATACCGGGCAACTTCCAAGAAATGACAATTCTTGTGTTCGGCCACCCCATTTTAAGCAGGCGAGTAAATGCAAGATGTTTGATGTATAATGCCATGATGAGCAAGGTAGCGGTCAAATTGAGAATCAACGTACTCGTGGTCATTGTCGGTACGAAGAATTTTGATATATGTATCAAATTGCGCAGAAATCATTTCTGTGGAAACGTTGAAATAAAGGGAAAACAACATCTTTAGCCTTCGTTAGATAAAGCCATGTTGTACGGTAAAAACAGTCAATGACAATTACAAACCAACAACACTTAGAAATAGAGGAAACGGGGCAAGGCCCCCAAACATCACTGTGAATAACATGAAAAGGTGAAGAACTAGGTGAGTAAACATGGTTGAAAGAAACACGATGGCGTTTGCCAAGTTAACAAGCATTACAATGAAAATTATCAACTAATACAGCAGATAAAGCAGGAAATAAACGTTTCATAGACATAATTGAGGGATGTCCAAGGCGGCAATGTCATGACTCCAAAGTGACCGCCTGATCAGCATGAAGAGTCTGAGAAGGAGAAGCAGGAGTGGAAGAATCAAACACGTAGAGCTCATCCACCAGACCACCATAGCCAATCACTGTTCCCGTCTTCAGGTCCTGAAATGTAAAAGCCGAACAGAAACATGTAAAAGCCGAACAGAAACAAACCGGAAGTGGTTTAATTGAAGCTTTATTATCCGAAAAAGATATCTACTATAAAAGTATGACCTCTCTTATATAGAATGGAGGAGAGAGGAGAGAATACAAATAAGAGATGTGGGACTAAAAAATTACAGGACACAAGCGGACTATACAGACACAAACCGCACAAGCCGCGCGGTTAGACAGAAGGGCTAACCGCTCGGCTACTACCAGAGAGAGAGATCGTCATGGGAGACCGCTAGACCGCCCGGTCTCCAAGTCGCCAGAGACAAACCGCTAGACCGCTTGGACCTCAGACAGCAACACACAGCAACCAAACCGTTGAAGGGTAACAGCAAAACCGTGCGGTCATCAACCCGCCAAGCCAGACCGCCAGACCGCCAGACCGCCCAGTCACCAACTTCAACACTCCCCCTCAAGCTGGAGCATATATATCGATCATGCCCAGCTTGTCACAAATATGAAGAAACGAGGCAGATACTGGCTTGGTGAAGATGTCAGTCAGCTCTTTATCAGAAGTGACGAAGGGAGTGCAAATTTGTTCTTTCAAAATCTCTTCCCGAATGAAATGACAGTCGACCTCAATGTGCTTGGTTTGTTCATGGAAGACCGGATTTTTGGAGATGTATATGGCAGTCTTGCTGTCACAGAACATAGGTAGAGGATGGTTGTAGACCTCTCTTAAATCCAGCATGAGAGCCCGTAGTCATTTTAACTCACAAGTGGTCGATGTCATACTCCGATACTCTGCTTCAGCACTGGAACTGGAAATAACAGACTGCTTCTTGCTCTTACAGCTTACCAGATTTTCCCCAACAAAAGTGCAGAAACCGGAGGTAGACTTGCGATCCCCTTTGTCATCAGCGTAACTTGCATCTGAGTATGCTTCAACGCTCAGATGACCATTCTTCTGAAAGAGTAATCCTTTCCCAGGCGCTGCTTTTACATACTCCAAGATCCGCAAGGCGGACTGCAAATGGCACTCCCTAGGTGCTTGCATGAATTGACTCACCTTGCCCACAGCATAGGAAATGTCGGGCCTGGTCACTGTGAGATATATGAGCTTGTCAACTAGACGTCTGTACCGCGTAGTATCTGAAAGAAGAGGCAAACTATCTGTCCAGGTTTTGTCTTCTCCAATTGTCATGGGGCATTGGGCAGGTTTGGCACCAGTCAATCTTGCTTCTTTTAATAGATCAAGGGCATACTTACGCTGGGAGAGAACTAAGGAGTTGGGCTTCCGAGAGATTTCGATCCCCAAAAAGTACTTCGGAGAGCTCATATCTTTCGTGACCAGATGTTGAGGAAGATGCCGCTTTGTCAAGGCTACCCCTTCCTGATCATCGCCAGTGAGAAGAATATCATCGACGTACACAGCAAGAACCACCAGCCCGGAGGAGGTTTTGCGAATAAATAGCGAGTGATCGGCAGAGCTGCGCGCAAAACCAACGGCCGCCACGATGCCACTGAACTTGTCATACCAAGCTCGAGGGCTCTGCTTGAGGCCATAGATTGCCTTCTTCAGCAGGCATACCCGTGTCTCCCCCGGAGCAACATACCCAGGAGGTTGCTCCATGTAGACGGCCTCCTGAAGATCACCATAAAGGAAGGCATTCTTGACATCCAGCTGGGAAATCGGCCACTCTCGATTGACCTCCACAGAGAGAAGGACTCGGATAGTGCTGAGACGAGCCACGGGAGAGAAAGTGTCAAAATAATCAATGTCATATGTCTGAGTAAAGCCCTTAGCAACAAGGCGAGCTTTATAACGGTCCACTGTGTCGTCCGGGCCAAATTTGATCACAAAGGCCCAGCGACAGCCAACAACATCAGTACCGAAGGGAGGAGGAACAAGAGTCCAGGTACCCCGCTCCGTCACGAGGGCAGACACCAGCGGCCAGAAAAGCCACGACCAAGCCGCAAACCCAAGCAGAGGGATAGAAGTCGAGCGGCTAAAAGATAGTCCGCTCGAACAGAAGCAAAGACCAACAAGGTAACAGGTCGCGGCGATAGGATGCGGCAACGACAAGGTGAGAAAGAAGTCGCGCGGACAGGGCACATACGGGCGAAGCAAGGCGCGCGGACAGAGAAGGCGAACAGAATCAGGAGGAGAAGATTGAGTCCTCTGATACCATGTAAAAGCTGAACAGAAACATGTAAAAGCCGAACAGAAACAAACCGGAAGTGGTTTAATTGAAATTTATTATCCGAAAAAGGTATCTATTACAAAGGTATGACCTCCCTTATATAAAATGGAGGAGAGAGGAGAGAATACAAATAAGAGATGTGGGACTAAAAAATTACATGACACAAGCGGACTATACAGACACAAACCGCACAAGCCGCGCGGTTAGACAGAAGGGCTAACCGTTCGGCTACTACCAGAGAGAGAGATCGTCATGGGAGAACGCTACACCGCCCGGTCTCCAAGTCGCCAGAGACAAACCGCTAGACCGCTTGGACCTCAGACAGCAACACACAGCAACCAAACCGTTGAAGGGTAACAGCAAAACCGTGCGGTCATCAACCCGCCAAGCCAGACCGCCAGACCGCCCGGTCACCTACTTCAACATGAAACACACAAGACGAGTGGAAGAAAGTCACAGAGCAATTCATAAAATTTGTCAGATGACTAATTGAGAGAAAATTGCGAGTAAACTTGGTTACATAAAGAACACAAGAAAGAGTAAGAGAGGAGCAAGAGAAATTTCTTTTTCCATCAATTGGAGATAAAGAACTGTCCGCAATGCTCACTTTACCACGACTAGACAAAGGGGGGTAAGACACAAAACTTGTAGCAGAGCTGGTCATATGATTGATCGCTCCAGAATTGATAATCTACGGGGTTGAAGGGCGAGAGGATGCATTATGAGCCCCAGATGAGCATAGGAAGACAAAGACACAGAAGGCTACAAAGACTGTTGGTGCATCGGGTGGCGGAAGACATGGATCTCATCGACAGACAGAGCCAGAGGAGCAGACTGGGTAGTGGGAGGAAGCGTTTCCTCCCAGGCATCAGACAGGTGAGCAGAGCGAGGATGAGTAGAGCGGCCAGGAGGGCGACCGTAACCATGACCACTGTGTGGTGCAGAGCCATCACGTGGTGCAGGAAATCCATGGGGATGAAAACAGGTGTCACGAGTATGACGGGACTTCCCGCAGTAATCACAGAGCAAGTGGTATTTATCGGTGGACTTGGGCCTGGAATTACGAGGAGCTCTACAGCCAAACTGAACAGCCAAGGAAAAATCTTCTGGAGCAGTGTCTGTGGTTTATGTCTATCGCCTATCAAATTCTTGATGAAGAAGACTGAAAATGTCAGGAGGGGATGGCAGAGGAGAGCGCCCAAGAATTTGCACACTGATCGGATCGAAGTCGCAATGTAGGCCATGAATAAACTCAAAAACTTTGTACCTATCTTCCCGAGCTCGAACGAGGATCTCATCCTCAGGAGAGACAAGAGTGGGGGAGTCAAAGTGATGATACTCTTGATAAAGATAAGTGAACTCCAATTAGTAGACAAACGGAGGGAGATCACCCTGACGGAGGAAGATCTTCTAACACAGCTGAAAAATCTGGGCAGCATTTCCCTGGCAGGAGTAAGTAGCCTCAGCCCTCTTCCAAATATCCGTCGTAGTCTCCAAAAAGAGATAATTCCGAGCAATCGAATCAACCATAGAGTTTGTCAACCAAGACATTACGAGAGAGTTGTCAAACTCTCATTGAAGCCAATTAGGAGAATCCTTGGCCGGAGTCGAAATAGTCCCCAGAACATACCTAAACAAACGTCTGTTCTTCAAGGCAAGAGTAATAGCCCGAGACTACAGGAGAAAATTGGAACCATCCAATCTAATAGTGGTGATTTGAGGAGTATTGTGTTCATGACTAAACCGAGCCGAGCCACCGGACAGCAAGGTAGCGGAGGAAATCCAGGCACCAGAAGAGAGAGTAGGAGATCCATCATTCCCCGACATGATGTGCAAGAACAGGCACAAGAAGCACCACAAACACCTAGATAGAAACTAGGATTGTCTCATAGAAGAAGGAACGATTCCACGATCATGAAGGAACCTTCAATAAGGACCGACACCGGAAATGTCATCAGTATAGAGCCACATTTCCGGTGTTAAAAAAACGAACAACTGCAATCTGCTGGAAAAAGGGTCGAAGAATGGAGGAAGGAGAGGGGATGGATGAGGAGACCGCGAGCGGCTGCTGGAGACTGTCGGAGTCGCTGGAGAGTGACTGCTTGTGGAATGGGATGGCGGAATGTGCGACGCGAGATAGGATGCGGATGCGGATGCGGAACACGTGACACGCGACGGACGCGGGACGTGCGACGGGATGCGGAAGCCGGACGGGTTGCTGGGCGGAGGCGGGATGTGGAAGCAGAATGCAGAAGAGGCAAGAGTGGAAACGGGAGAAAGGAGACTTATCCAACTCCTCTGAGTAGGGTACGCCTATTCAAGCCCATTGAAGATATTCACTTGAGTACAGCTTCAACAAAATTCTCACTCTGGTATGGAAGGAAATGGTTGAATGACATGCACTCCTTCTGCTCATTCATTGAGCTAGAGGACTTTGAGTCCAATTTACTTGGAATAATGTCATGTCGTCATGCTTCAAAATTTCTTCCGAGAGGGTGAAAGAAAATCCCTCTTTCTAAGTTGTCTGTTTGATCATAATGCTTCAGCTTGACTGCTCTCCCATTTTTCGCTATAACCGGACTTAGCATTGGCCAATTCCCCTGCTCTAGCCCTGCCACTTTGAATATGACCATACAGAGTGAAGAGTTCCAAAGGTTATGATTGAGGAATGGCCGATTTACGCCCACCCTTACCACAACCTTTCCTAAGAACAAGAAAAATAGATATGTATTACAAGGAGTCTTGAGAATCCCTCAAAGGATTAAATTTTGATTCTAAGAGTGACCAGTTAAATACTCAATGGCTGAGAGACCTTATCAAAATCTCAAGTTGTGATTGATGGACGCTTTATCAAAAGTCATTGATTCTGAGAGTCTCCTTATCAAAATACTCAGCACTGAGATAGTGAAATCATATTGAGTAGATGTACCCAATTTTGCGACGCCGGAAGAAGAGCCCTCTCCTCCTTGGTGTGACTCCAAGGTAACCCTTCTCCTTAAATGATCTCCCTACCCCTCGCCGCTCAGCAAGAGCCGGGTTCCATGCCCATCGACTCTACCTTCCGCCTCCCTACCCCGCCCGATCGTATTTCCCCATTTTTCTCTGCACTCACTGCCTTCCATCAGCCGTCTACCCTCCTGTTCTTCCCTCCATAAAGCCGCTTCCCCTACTTCTCCTCCTCTAGCCATTACTTGAACCATTTTCCCACTCCAATCAGGATTTCCCATGATTAAAACACACGGTGCAGCTAGTCCCTCTTAAATCACACTCAAACCATTGCACATCCCCAATTGATGGAGATCCCAGTGATCCACCACATATTCAAACGATTCGAGTCCACGGATGAGTCTGGATGTTGTTTAGAGTCAATTTCATGTATTTATTTTATATTTTCGAATTGTTTTGACACCCGATCAGTTCAAACATTCTGAGTCGTCTGATATGGGTGCCCTAGTTTTATTATGTTGTATTTAAACCTGCAGGGGGGCAGCTGGGGGGTACCAATGGTTGTTTTCCAATTCAGGGAAACTATCGTTCATGCCTCCTCTCCTCTCGGTGGGACGCCGGAAGAAGAGCCCTCTCTTCCTTGGTGCGACTCCAAGGTAACCCCTCTCCTTCATCCATCTCCCTACCGCCGCCCTAGTCGTCGCCGCTCAGCAACAGCCGGGTTCCACGCCCGTCGACTATACCTTCCTCCTCCCCGCCCCGCCCAATCATGATTCCCCATTTTTCTCCACACTCTCTGCATTCCATCAGCCGCCTACCCTCCTCTTCTTCCTTCCCTAATGTTGCATGCACCTACTTCTCCTCCTCTAGCCATTACCTGGACCCTTTAACCACTCCAGATCGAGATTTCTCTTGATTGAAATCCATGGTGAAGCCAGTCCCTCCTCCTAAATCACACTCTAACCATTGCCCTTCCCCATTCCTCATTCACGTTGCACCCCACCAATTTCCCTACTTGGCCCCTCACCCATATTCAACCAAGTCAGCATCTATTCCTTGTCGCGCCCCTTTCCGTTGTTGTCCATCCATTGGTCACTCCAAACGGAGCCTTCAGCGGGTGGATCACCTTTGTTCTCCGTCATCTGCACGTGTAAGCTGTTATTTGGAATTACTATTTTTTATTATTGTGTATTCGGACACATGATTTGTTGGATGCTACCTTATACTTGCATTTTGTATTATGATATCTCGTGATTTGTTGGTCTTATTCATTGTGTTGAAATTAATTGCATCTCCAATAGTCGTGACTTTTAACTTGTTATTTCTAAATTAATTTTGTGAATAACTTTGTGGTTGTTTGAAATCTTCATTTTAATTAATTGTTTGTGGCTAAATTGTAATTGGACCAATTCATTTGCATGTGCATTATGCTTGCTCGTCATTTTAGTGTCATCGTAGGTCCATTGCAATCATCATGTGATTGCTTTCATTACATTTAAGGTTTGGGCATTGGTTCTCCGCCACCTATAGTTTTGTGCTGCATCAGATTAGTATCAGAGCCCAGGTTCGGGCTTTAGTTTAATACGCAGTTATTGAGTTTATAGATTTTGTACTATGTCGTACCATTATCGTTATTCCTCGCCTTCACTGGTGAGGCACCCTTATTATTATTACGATGACTATCCTCCTGCGTGGCACACCACTTCCAGGGATAGTGTCAACCCTTCGAGATGATTTTATTATGCTAAAGATGACTACCACGATGAGAGGTCCTCATGTTATCATCATTACACTTCTCCACGACCTTATGATGGTAAAGTTGAGTTTTATTTGGGTCATCGTCACTATGCATCCCCTCTATTTGAGGGACCTGAGTCTGTATATGTGTGATCGCCACCGCACATTCATAGGACTCGCGTCCACCCACGAGCACGAATAGATTATGTTAGGGATGACCATTTAGGTGACCCTCTGGACCCCTATAGAGGTCACCATCTCCAGTTTCACATCAGATGTCAAGACCCTCATAGTATTCCGCAAACAGAGATACCTGAAGCCGAATTTCAACAATTAGTTCTTGACCAATTTGATTGCTTGGAGGCTGATTTGGATCACATATCGAATTCCGTAGTAATAATTCATGAAAGAACGTTTAAGGGTTTAGGTCAAACCATCGACGCGTCGAGAAGTGCTCCCACCGACATGAGAGACCCGACACCTAATTTTGATACTTCTCATTTTAATGAGACTCAGTGTTCATATGATCTTGAGGTTGAATCTGATCATGACCTTGTGATACAGGTAGAGAGTGATATTAGTTTGACTACTAAGCATTATCACGAGAGTGAGGACGAGCAACCCAGTGACACAATGACGGTATATTCATCACTCACACCTCACTTAGACCTAGTATCCCCTTTGGACCGGAACACGGTTTTCGACACTATACCGATTGGCACCAACTTGAGTAGGGGCTCTTCTCACTCTTCCTTTAGCATTGCCTCGAGCCACATCACAATTGAGAGCCGAGTGCCCCGTGTTGATCTCTTAGTGGTTGCCTCAACCATTTTTAGGGACACCACCCCTTTTGACGATATTCATCTAATGGTTCCTAATCATATTGATGGATGCTTTGACGAACCCCCTGAAACCTCATGATGGGTCACCACTCCCTTGTGAGGGTCATGAGGATATCAATGACTTTGTGACAGTTGTCCAACTTGTTCCTATGGATACTACTGTTATTTTGTGTTTTCCTTTTAGAGGATCATCATGCCATTATTGACCTCCCCGGGATTAAGTCCTCGAGAGCCTCATTTGATGAGCTTCCCTCCTGAGAGGAGTGCACTTTACTGATGGGCCGTGTCTCTATACTAGTGACCATCATGTACGCGATGATTTTTTGTATACACCTCCTGGTGAGTCACCTGACGGGCCTATTCATTTGAAAGGTACTCATCAAACCCGCGTGTCGTACTCGCTTATCACCATCTATGACATTCCTTTGGGTGATGGCGTCATTCGTGCCGAATTTTTCTATTGACCACCCAGTGAGCCTCCCGATGATTTACATCCCTTAGGGAAAATTTGGAATATCCTGCAACTCACTGTCGGTGTATCAGTCAGTCAGTTGGGTGGTCACCGTAAACTCATTAAATTTTCCTAGACCCCACCAAAAAAGCCCCCAGATAAGCCACGTATCCTTAGGGATTTTCACAGTTATATAGCATATGCATTTAGTCAGTTTGTCGTGGCAACCACCATTCATCCGCATCTATTGCATGGCTCGCATGGATTTTCTCATACAGTACACGACGATGTTATGTTACATGATTCGAGTCCATGGTCTGTTTGGCATCATTCACATCATTTACGTAAGTCTGTTTAGTATCTTGTTTATCATTTGCATGCGTTTCATGAATCAATCCCAAAGATAATTGCCACAATCAATGATTATTATAAAGCTCGCGCAGTTAGGCACAGATGAAATCACAATTTTAAAATTGGAGAATAAGTTATTATTTGCATACGATTTGAGATGTTCTCACAGGGAACAGCAAAAAAATTAAGTGCTCACCGAATGGATCCTTATACAGTCACGCGACTGATCGGTATGAATGTCTATGAGGTTGAAATCCACCAAAATATGGGGACAAGATGAGTATTCAATGTAGGGGACATGATTTCATACTACGAGGAGCACGTGTATGTGAATCCCTTCCCCACTTCGGTACCGAATCTACGACGCCTTTTATTCCCTCCTCGCTCTCCTCAACATCAACCTATGGAGTCTCATCATGAGGATCACTATGCATAACCAACAATTCCACCAGTTCCACCATTTAGCTTTCAGACAGAGAAACATCTTGTTCAGACGGAGAAACATCTTATTCAAAGCCATAAGCTACCATCGGAGACTTACTTCTGATAGATGCATATGACTTCACCACCGGGGCGAGCGCGAGATACTGCAATTGTTTGTCCACTGCAGCAGCTACCCATGCCCATGTGATGTTTGGACTTCCCCCACAGAGCTTGCGCTACTCGTCCCTGTGCTTCGCTGAGAGCACGACTACCCGCACTCACCGGAGTTCAGTGCTTTTAAACCGAGGAGAATTGATGGAGATCGCAGTGATTCACTGCATATTGGGAAGATCCGAGTCAATACATGCGTCCGGATGATTGTTCTGAGTCGATTTCATATATTTATTTTATATTATCAAGTTGTTTTGACACCTGATTGGTTCGGACATTATGCGCCATCCGAACTGGGTTCCCAAGTTTTATTATGCAATGTGAAATAATCACTCTCAAACAATAAGACATGTGCGAAGTTATGAAACTTTTTCTTGGGAAACATGTTGATGAAGGAAAGCTTGTATCATTTTCAAGGGCAAGAATGCAAGATCGAGTGATATGTAGAATTGTGGTTATAAGAGTGCAAATGAATACTGAAAATGAATTTTAATCGAGTTGACTAACCAAATTTTTGAGAATATGAGAGAACAAATGAATATTGTTGATACTATATAAATGTAACAAAGTTGACTAGAGAAATTACCAAAGGATGAGGGATTGTCTATGAAGCACAGAGACTTACAACAACCTTACGTAGCGTATCCGAAACGTTTTAGAGTGGGGAATCACTCAGACACCCATACTAGAAACTCTCGGAAACTTTTTCTTTTAATTTTAGAAGAAAAAAATTTTGGATGCTCACAGATACTACTGGATATGCCTAAGTATGCACAAAAAGTATGTGTTTGAGATGGTAACATGGAGAAAAACATGTAAAAGAAAAAATGATGAATGATAAGTGGTAGGATTCAATTGATTACATATTTTTTATTCATGACTTTTATTTAGGATATGATACTGTTACGGGAATGAGAAAATGCTTGCACTAATTGAAATTAAAGATACAATCACGAGATATACTCGTGGTCTCGTGCCCAACTTCGGAAGGCTGGTTCCTCCAATAAACACTTCTCCAAAGATGGAGACCTAAACCCTAATGATCAAAGATGAAAAAAACTCTCATACCGACTCCTTATATAGGGGGGGCTCACATATCACTAACCATAAAGCAACAAAAAAACAATACAAGATATAATTGTTGGGTTTTGGGGGATGGCATAACACTTGTGCACGCAGCGGAAATAAGAACAAGTAAAACTCAAACGAGTTCGGATCTGACAATATTCATGAATCAAGAAATAAAGTGTGATGTAATAAAAAATTATCTTTGAAGGATTGAGTCAGGACTGAACCTAGATGCTCAAGAAGAATCGGGTCGGCCACACAGCGGCTAGAGTCTTGAGCAAAGAAAGTATATCCGCGCCTCTACAGTAATCCACACGATCGGGAGAACCCACGGCAACTTGTCACACAAGCGCTAGGTCAGGAGAGGACACTCTCCACAGACTGCTAGATCTGTTGTAGGAGAGGCGGCGGCGACACTCGTCGGGATCGGGATCGGAATCGGCGACGGGATAGACGGAACGCTTTCGTCAGGTTTCTAGGGTTATCTTCTTCTCGCACAGTATCGGCTCGTGTGCTTTTTCAGAAAGAAAGGAACTGTAATCAGAAAACCCTAAAAACTTCCTATTTATACTCCAGGAGATAAATAGAACAGCTATCGTTGCTATCCGCGGAACCAAAGCTTTCATTCCAGAATTCAGCAAGTCAACATTTAACTCAGTACGGGCATTCGTCGAACTCAGCTCGACGAACTCTGCGCCAAAGGCCAGAACGTCGAACGTCATTCGTCGAACTCAGCTCGACGAACTCTGTGCCAAAGGCCAGGTCGTCGACCGTCATTCGTCGAACTCAGCTCGAACTCTGCGCCAAAGGCCAGAACGTCGAACGTCATTCATCGAACTCAGCTCGACGAACTCTGCGCCAAAGGCCAGCATTCGTCGAACTCAGTTTGACGAACTCTGCGACAAAGGTCAGAACGTCAAACGTCATTCGTCGAACTCAGCTCGACGAACTCTGCGCCAAAAGCCAGATTCGCCAAGTAAACCATTTACTCGACGAAGGCGTTGACTGGACTCAACGCACTCACCGCTTAAGTGCGACAGTCGAAGAATCAACACTTGATACTCGACGAATCAGTGAGTCAACTCAACACACTCAATGTCATCATTCAACGAGTTAACACTTAACTCGACAAAAGCGTTGACTGGTCTCAATGCAATCAACGCATTCAGCCTCATGGCGTTGAGTGAGCTTAACACACTCAACGTCAAATGCCTTAGAATATTTTAAGACTTTTTTCAATTTCCTTCAACTCATCATATGAGCTAAACTGTACAGATCCAATCTCTCAATTTCTTCACAATCTTATGTGCGACCCTGATAGGCTCATACTGAGTTGACAGTGAGGCTACATACTTGATCACTTCAAGATCATAATGATAATACCAACAGACTCTCACTTGATCTAGAAAGTATCAAACAAAAGTTTCACAAATAATGAGCGGCATCTAGCAATACATCTTTGCTCCCCAAACAATAAGAGTTTATAAAACTCAAAAGTCGTTATGACCAATGTTACAGTGTTGTCATGTCCTTTCGTCTTTTACATCCGGATAGAACTAGAGGGATAGACCGTGTCACCCTCATAAATGTTCAATCCCAGTTTTTTGATCTAGAATGGACTTGCAGAAAATTTGTGAGTCCAATATAGGCGTGCACAAAAAAACCGGTCCCAACCGGTTCGGTTGGGACCGGACAGAGACCGGTCCCAGTTAGGACCGGTCCGGTCCCGGACCGGTCCTGTGGTCCCTGCCAGTCCCTCTAAAAAGGGTAAAAACCGGTCCCGGACCGGGACCGGTAAAAGACCGGTCTTTTACCGGTCCCGGTCCGGGACCGGTTTCGGGACCGGTCGGGACCGTTTTAAAGAGCCGTTAAGGCTCTTTTAATAGAGCCGTTAACGGCTCTCATTAAAAGAGCCGAACGGCTCTTTTTATGAGCCTGCCACGTGGCAGGCTCATCTATAGAGCCGAACGGCTCTATATTTTTTTAAAAAAAAAAATTTTTTTATTGAACCCCCCCCCCCTCTCATTTGTCTCTCTTTCTCTCTCTCACTATCTCTCTCACTCTCTCTCTCACTCATATTCGTGTTTAATGGCTTCCTCCTCCTCCATGTCGGCGTCCTCCTCAGCGTCCGTCGATCATGAGATCGTTGAGCACCGGCATAAAGCGGCGGTATGGGATAACTTCGATAAAGTGCGGATCGGCGGCGAAATTAAGGCGAAGTGCAAACTTTGCGCGAAGCTTATGGCCTCTAATAGTAGCAACACAACGCTCGCCCGACACAACAAATCGTGTCTTTCCAAACAAGCCCCGTCGGAGGCCAACCAAGCTCAAATTTCGACGACCGGGCACATTTGAACGTATGACCAAGCTCGGCAACGGGAGCGACAAATGGAGAATGTCATCAAAAGCAGACTTCCGTTCAACCACTACGACAACGACGAAATGACGTCTTACATACACGAAGCACTTCAACCAAAATATCAACAGGTAAGTCGTACTACAACTCGACGTGATGCTTTACAAGCTTACCTGCAATCAAAATTATTTTTACAAAATTTTTTTGAAACATTCACGGTCGAGTTAGTTTAACGAGCGACGTTTGGACAAGCGGTTTAGTTGACGGTCTTTTGTATATTTGCATAACTTGTCACTGGGTCGATCCCGATAGTTGGGAATTAAATAAACGTATAATTTGTTTTGAAGGTTTTGAATATCCGCACACCGGTAAAGTTATTTATCAGGTGATTATTAAGTGTATTAGAGATTTTAAAATAAAAGATAAAATTTTAAGTATTTCGTTTGATAACGCCTCGAATAATAATATGGCTATTAAATATTTGATTAATGATTTGGAACCTATGCTAGATGGTATTTTTTTTCATACATGTTGCGTATGTCACGTTCTTAATTTAATTGTGAAAGATAGTTTAAATTTTATGAAAAATTATGTTATTAAAATACGTACTATGTTACGAGTTATTTATAGTTCAAAACGACGAAAACAAGATTTCAAAAAATTTGTTATAGCACAGGGTAAAAACTTTTGGGTCCATCTTATGATATGCCGGTACGATGGAATTCCATGTACAAAATGTTAAAACGGGCTTTGTCACAAAAATCGTTATTGATAGAATTTTATAATAGTGTAGAAGAATCACATGATTTAGATGCGTCAGATTGGGCTATAATCGAAGATTACGTAAATTTATTAGAAAGTTTTTATCGGGCAACAACTATTTTATCTAGCGTTTATTATCCTACTAGCTCGCTTGTTATTGAAAATTTTTTATTAATTACTGAAACGTTTAAAACTTACAAAATTAACCCAATGTGACGTCCGTTAATATTAGTAATGGAGGAAAAGTTTTAAAAATATTATACGCATATGCCACCTATGTTTTCTTGTGCTGCGGCTTTAAACCCTTTAATGGGTGTAGACGGTGTTGAAAATTTTATAAAGGAAATTAATCGAAATTTAGAGTTAAGCGAATCTTCTAGTGATTTTCACAACGTTAGTGCTGCAAAATTTAATTCTGATTTTACTCGCCTATATAATTATTACGATCAAATATATGGATTGCGACCTCGCGAGGAATCCACCGCCCCTCGAACAAAAGATATTTTGAAAAATAGATTTTTAGAATTAGCTTCGAAGAAAAAACAACGAACTTCGAGTACTTTAAACGAATTAGATTTATATAGCAAAACACAGTTTCAAGATTTTATGACCGCATACGAAATAGAAAATTTTGATATTTTAAAATGGTGGAAAATTAAATGTAATAATTATCCTATTTTGGCCTTAATGGCCCGTGATTTACTAACCATCCAAGCTAGTACGGTAGCTTCGGAGTCTGCATTTTCTTTGAGTGGCAGGATTCTGAACGAGCGAAGGAGCCGTTTCACCGAAGAATCTTTGGAGATTTGCATTTGCTACAAGAACCATTTGAACGCTTTAAGGAGAAGACAACACGTCTCGTCAATTGAAGACAGTGAGTCTGAAGTTGAAGACGAGCTTAATAACTTAAATCTGGGGAGCGCCGCAGAATGAAGACGAGTCCAAGGCTCAACTCAAAATTTTGAATTTGTATTTTGTAATATAATTTCAAATTTAATAAAAATGTTCGTATTTTGATTTTGTATTATAATTTGTAATTTGTATTTTGTAGTTTGATTTCAAATTTAATAAAAAATTTTATTTACTTTGCAATTTTGCATTTCAAATTATTACATGTTAATATTTAATTTAATTAAATCATTAAAATTGAAATATAATAATATAAAAAAATAATTAAAATAATTATTTTAATTAACCGGTCCCGGTCTGGGACCGGTTAGGACCGGTTAGGACCGGTCCTTCCGGTCCCAGACGGTCCCGGTTTTCAAAGGTAAAACCGGTCCCGGACCGGGACCAGTTTGGGCAGGACCGGTCCGGGACCGGTGTCCCAAAAGACCGGTCCTGCCCAGGACCGGTCCCGGACCGGGACCGGGGTCTTTATGTGCAGGCCTAGTCCAATATCATATATTGACTCAACCAAGCATGGTCATGCACTTCTCAGTCCAATTCCATCAAGGGGCCCCATGGATGCAACTTCTGTCATATAGGAGGACGAATCTCATCTCTGCTCAGACGCAAACACCCAAATGATTTGTAATGTACACAATAACCACTTTTATCATCCAACTTTCTCAAGACTGGATTTTTGATGGCATCAAAGCACGCTCTTCCTTACTTAATGAAAGTTGTGACTTCAGGTCAAAGGACCACAAATACCATTGTCACTTGAGTCAAACTTGTGACACGTTCATATAACAATCCACAAAGTATTCTCACAGTGGGTCTGTCCAGTACAGCTTGTTCATAACAAGTACACATGTGATGACTTGATATCACAATACCATGACCTGTGAGGATGGGTCATCGGTCAACACACATGCTAGTCTTAAAGGCATCATTATCGCCCTTACCTTCTAAGATGATACAACGACCAGGGACTGTTTAAGAATGAAGCTTCTAAAATCATAGGTTCTCATATCAAGTCACTACTTGACCAATGGAAGCAAACAGTCTAAGAGCATTTATTAAATTGAAGTACTCTATCACAATAGAAATAATTTCATAATAAAAGAACTTGCCAAAATATATAAAATGAAATGCATGTAGTACTTTTATTCATCAAATGAAATATTATACAGCCAACAAACATACAATCCACAAGACTCAAACTATAGTTGATCATTTAGGTATCGTATACCCATAAATCTAACATGACCATCATGTTTTCTCTGTACGAGTGGCTTTGTCAGTGGATCTGCAATGTTTTCTTCAGTCGGCACTCTGCATATGCTCACATCTACTCGATCGACAATCTCTCGAATTAGATGGAACCGCTGGAATATGTGCTTGGAGCGCAGATGAGATCTAGGTTCCGAAGCAAGTGCAATTGCATTGTTGTTGTCACAGTAGAGATCTACAGGACGAACAATGCTACGAACTACATCTAACTCGCCAATGAATTTCCTAATTCATACAGCCTCATTTGCTACATTTACAGTGGCAATATACTTGGTCTCAGTAGTAGAATCGGCAACTGTATCCTGCTTGGAACTCTTCCAACTAACAGCACCTCCATTCAGGAAAAACACAAACCCTAACTGAGACTTTGAATCGTCTCTATCAGTTTGGAAGCTAGCATCCGTGTAACGACTTACAACAAGCTCTTCCTCTCCGCCGAATACCAAGAACATACTCTTAGTCCTTCGCAAGTATTTGAGGATATTCTTGACGGTTATCCAGTGACCTTCACCGGGATCAGACAGATACCTGCTAGTCATGCTCAAAGCATAAGAGACATCGTGTCTAGTACATAACATTGCAAATATGATTGATCCACTTGTCGAAGCATGTGGAACCAACTTCATGCGGTTCTTATCTTCACAAGACTTAGGACATTGGTCCTTAAAAAGACTCACACCATGAGATATGGGCAAGAATCTTTTCTTGGACTTAAGCATGCTGAACCGTTTCAACACTTTATCAATGTACGTATTTTGGGTCAAACTGAGCAACTTCTTCGATCTATCTCTATAGATCTTAATACCGAGTATATAAGTCGTTTCCCCTAAGTCCTTCATCGAAAAGCAATCCCTAGGTTGTTCTTAAAAACTTACAAGGTCGGTTTGTCATTCCCGATCAACAGTATGTCATCTACATACAATATCAGAAAGACTACAATGCTCTCACTAATCAGTTTGTAAACACAAGGTTCATCCTCATTTTTGATAAAACCAAACTTTTTGATTTTTTCATCAAAACGAAGATTCTAACTTCGAGAAGCCTGTTTCAATCTATAATTGAATCTCTGCAGCTTGCATATTTTAGTGGCTTCACCTGGAGATACAAAACCCTCAGGTTGTGTCATATACACTTCCTCAGGAGGTTCTCATTAAGGAAACCTGTTTTGACATCCATCTGTCAGATCTCATAGTCATAATACGCAGCAATAGCAAGCAGAATTCTGATGGACTTAACCATGGCAACAGGGGAAAAGTCTCAGCATAGTCAACACCATGAATTTGCTTAAAACCCTTTGCCACCAGTCGGCTTTTGAATGTCTGTACATTCTCATCCATGTCAGTCTTCTTCTTAAAGACCCACTTTAACTCTATGGGTCTTACCCCTTCAGGTGGTTCCACCAAATTCCATACTTGGTTTTCATACATGGAGTCCATTTCAGATTTCATGGCCTCAAGCGACTTCTCGGAGTCCGGTCCACGCATAGCCTCCTGATAGGTTGCAGGCTCATCACTATGATCCATAAGAAACACATTACCTATTTGAGACACGAGAAATTCATCTCTCAGGCTTAAATCTTGGTCTACCAGATCTACGTGAAACTTGTGTTTCCTGAGCAGGTTCTCCAGCTACAACTACTTGTAGTCCTGACTCAGGTTCCAATTCTGTTTCATTCACTATTTGTGGTTCCTGAACTTCTTCAAGTTCTACCATGTCTGTCTTTCTACTTAAAAACTCTTTCTCAAGAAACACACCAGTATTTGCGACAAACACTTTGTCCTCGGACGGTAGGTAGAAATAGTACAGTTTGGTTTCCCTAGGATACCCCACAAGATAACACTTATCTGATTTGGGTTCCAGCTTATCGGGCATTTGAAGTCTCATGTATGTCTCGCAGCCCCAAACCTTAATGAACAACATACTGGGACGCTTCCCAATCCATATCTCATATGGTGTCTATAGAACTGCTTTCGTTGGAGCACGATTTAATGTTAAAGTAGCAGTTTCTAGAGCAAAGCCCCAAAAGGAAATAGGCAGATTTGCATGACTCATCATCTACCGTACCATGTCTAACAAATTACGATTTCTCCTCTCAGACACATCATTATGTTGTGGTGTTCTAGGTGAAGTGAGCTGTGATACAATACCACACTCTATCAGATGATCACGGAACTCACGACTTAGGTATTCGCCACCTCGATCAGATCGGAGTGCTTTAACCTTCTTGCCCAGCTGGTTTTCTACTTCGCTTTTAAACACTTTGAACTTTTCAAAAGTTTCGGATTTGCACTTCATAAGATACACGTATCTGTATCTACTGAAATCATCAGTAAATGTAACAAAGTAGAAGAACCTATCTCTAGCCATAGAACTCATGGGTCCACATACATCACTATGTGCAATACCCAAGAGATCATCAGCCCTCTTATTGAAGGCAGTGAAAGGGACTTTCGTCATCTTGCCTAACAAACAAGACATGCATCTCTCAAATGATTCATAATCAAATGAGTCCAACAGTCCATCTCTATGGAGCTTGGATATAGGTTTCTCGTTTATATGGCCCAAACGACAATGTCAAAGATACGTAGGGTTCGAGTCATTTGTTCTTAGTGTTTTAGTATTTTCAATATTATAGATCAGATGGTCTAAATTCAAAACATACAAATCTTTAAACATTTAGGCTACACCATAACAAAAATCATTCTTAAATATTGAACAACAGTTGTTATTAATAATAAAAGAAAAACTCATCATGTTCAAACATGAAATGGATATAATATTTCTAGTTATGGAAGGAACAAAATAACAATTATCTAGTTCAATTACAAGTCCACTGGGCAAATAAAGACAATAAACCCCCACGGCAACAGCAGCAACTCTTGTTTCATTGCCAACGTGCAGGTCCACCTCTCCTTAACTCAGCATTCTTCTCCTTCCCAGTTCCTGCACATTTATACAAATGTGAGAAACACATCTGATATCCAATATCCAGGATGGAGCAGAAAGGTTTATCTCTATAGCATATATACCTGAAGTGGAGGTCATACCTCCTCTTATCTTTTGCAGACCCTCAATGTACGAAGGGCAATTCCTCCTCCAATGACCAGCCTTGCCACAATGGTGGCACTTTCCTTCTTACCCGGAGCCTTTCCTTTTCAGTGTAGAAGACTTGGGCTCCAGTCCAGACTTAGGTCTCACCTTCGTCTTCTTGAAGCCTCTGGCCTTGCCCTTGCCTTTATGCACCATCAATATGGGGCTAGCAGACTTGACCTTCTTCATGTTTATCTCGGCAATTCGCAACATGTCTAGGAGCTCGGGTAGTGTCTTATCTATTTCATTCATGTTATAGTTCAAGACGAACTGCTCATAACTGTCCGGCAACGATTGCAGGATCAGGTCTGTAGTCAACTCTTGGCCGAGAAGGAAACCTAGTCTTTCAAGGTTCTTGATATACCCAATCATCTTGAGTACGTGAGTCCCTACTAGGTCCCGAGCTCCCATCTTACACTGGAACAGTGTCATCTCCATGCCTCTAGGCACTCAACCTTTGAGATCACCCAGTTAAGCTAGACCCGATGTCGACAGTGCGATATCACCATTATCCGCTCGCACCCACACCAAGATAGATTAACGCACCTTTCTTTGGCAAGTCCACATTTCATCGATCGAGGCAGGAAGAGTGTCATCCATCAGAAGACATTCGAATACTTAATATTGCTTAAGTGATTTTAGATAGCTGATTAACTTTTTAATCATGGTTAACACTTAACCAACGTGCACATCAAACATAATAAAATTCAACAAACATAATCCAAATGCATCCCAGATGTGCACAAGAATCATCAACAATTGATGAGTCGAGCTAAATCTGAACATCTAAGACACTTCTTAATCTTCAGATTTATATACATAGGACATGAGCAACACTAACTCTGCTTACACAGTAGACAAGCTTGTCACTTCATGTGAGATTCAAAATCTAACACATGCTTAGTTTCTCAAACCAACAAAGTGACGGTTACTGTTAAGGAGTAAACTTCAAAGAAATCACATGTGTTCTTGGCAACATCCAAGACTAGATTTGGGAATTTATTACACTTCTAAAATTCCAAGTCTACATGTCATGTACTTAGCAACTTCTGAAACAATGAATATTGTCGGCAACCTCGATTTGATACCACTGTTGGGTTTTGGGGGATGGCACAACACTTGTGTAAGCAACGGAAATAAAAACAAGTAAAACCCAAACGAGCTCGGATCTGACAATATTCATGAATCAAGAAGTAAAGCGTGTTGTAACAAAAATTTACCTTTGAGCGATTGAGTCAGGACTCAACCTAGATGCTCCAGAAGAATCGGACCGGCCACACAGCGGCTAGAGTCTTGAGCAAAGAAAGTATATTCGCGCCTCTACAGTAATCCACACGATCGGGAGAACCCCCAGCAACTTGTCACACAAGCGCTAGGTCGGGAGAAAACACTCAGCGTCTTCACAAACTGCTAGATCTGTTGTAGGAGAGGCGGCAGTGACAATCGCCGGGATCGGGATCGGAATCGGCGACGGGATAGACGAAACGCTTCCGTCAGGTTTCTAGGGTTATCTTCTTCTCGCACAGTATTGGCTCGTGTGCTTTTTCAGAAAGAAAGGAACCGTAATCAGAAAACCCTAAAAACTTCTTATTTATACTCCAGGAGATAAATAGAACAGCTCTTATTGTTATCCGCAAACCCAAAGCTTTCATTCCAGAATTCAGCAAGTCAACATTTGACTCGGTACGGGCATTCGTTGAACTCAACTCGACGAACTTTGCGCCAAAGGCCAGAACGTCGAACGTCATTCGTCGAACTCAGCTCGACGAACTCTGCGCCAAAGGCCAAATCGTCGACCGTCATTCGTCGAACTCAGCTCGACGAACTCTGCGCCAAAGGCCAGAACGTCGAACGTCATTCGTCGAACTCAGCTCGACGAACTCTGCGCCAAAGGCCAGCATTCGTCGAACTCAGCTTGACGAACTCTGCGCCAAAGGCCAGAACGTCGAACGTCATTCATCGAACTCAGCTCGACGAAGTCAGCGCCAAAAGCCAGATTCGCCAAGTAAACCATTTACTAGACGAAGGCGTTGAGTGGACTCAACGCACTTAAACGCTTAAGTGCGACAGTCGAAGAATCAACACTTGATACTCGACGTATCGGTGAGTCAACTCAACACACTCAACGTCATTATTCGACGAGTTAACACTTAACTCGACGAAAGTGTTAACTGGTCTCAACGCACTCAACGCATTCAGCCCCATGGCTTTGAGTGAGCTTAACACACTCAACGTCAAATGTCTTAGAATATTTTAAGTCATTTTTCAATTTCCTACAACTCATCATATGAGATAAACTGTACAGATCCAATCTCTCAATTTCTCCACAATCTTATGTGTGACCCTGATAGGCTCATACTGAGTTGGCAGTGAGGCTACATGTTTGATCACTTCCAGATCACAATGGTAATACCAACAATAATAAGATAAGTGCATATGCGAAACAGATACATTTTTGTAACACGTAAACTGTCTTTATTTAATATTTATGATATGTGAGATAGTGAGAGATATAATGATTAAAGAAATGAGAAAGACATGAATGTCACATATGTCCCCCACATTAATTTGTCTTACATTTAAATAATTAAAATTTTCAAAAATGCATACTTTGTCCATAGTTTTAAAAAAATCAAGTTTCTTGTATATGTAATGTATCTCGTATCACGATCTCGTCCCCATGCAGCATAAGGGGCTATAAGTGGAATGCAAAACTGAATAATTCATTAAGAGAGAGGTCCATTACTCTTATATACTTGAGTAAGGGAAACCTAAACACAGTAAAATTACAATACTACCCTGATTTAAACATAACATATTACAACTCTCCCCCTCAAGTCGGACGGAAGATATGAGTCATCCCAATTTTCTGGATATCATCGGTAAACACATCACACCCTCAAGCTTTTGGTGAAGACATCAGTCAGCTGATCCCTGGAGTGAACAAACGGAGTAACAACTGTTTTCTTATCCAAGTGATCCATAATAAAGTGTCGATCCACTTCGACATGTTTTGTCTTGTCGTGCTGGACCGGGTTATGAGAAAAACTAATTGCAGTCTCATTGTCACAAAATAAGGAGAAATGAGTTGTCACAGGAAGGCCTAAATCCTGTAACACGATACGCAGCCATAATCCCTTACACAAGCCTTGAGTCATGGCACGATATTCTGCCTCTGAACTTGACCTGGCCACAACATTCTGCTTCTTGCTCCGCCACATCACGAGGTTACCACTATCAAAGGAGCAGTATCTTGTTGTGGATTTCATGTCATCCTAGCAACCGACTCAATCAGCGTCAGTAAAAACCTCAATCTCCAAATTGTTGTTCATAGAGAATAGGAGGTCACGATCAGGAGCTTTCTTCAAATACCGTAGTAGACGATACACCTCTTCTTGATGCATGATTCTAGGAGAATGCATATATCTGCTAAGAATATCAACTGCATACGTAATGTTGGGACGAGTATGGGATAGATATATAAGTTTTCCGACCAATATTTGGTAATGTGATACATCAGCATGATCACCATCACCATCTTCATCAATCCTGTGATTTTCCTTCATAGGGGTGTTCGCAGGAACTCAACCAAGCATACAAGTTTCCTTTAGGAGATCTAATATGTACTTTTGTTGGGATATAAAGATACCTCGCTCTGATTTAATCACTTTGATGCATAGGAAGTGTCGCAATCATCCCAAGTCCTTCACTTCAAATTCAGCCGATAAGAGGGTCTTGAGGTTGACGATCTCCTCTGTATCATTTCCAGTAATCACGATGTCATCCATATATACAAAGAGAACCACAACCAGCTGTTCATGTCTCTGGATGAACATGGTATGATCTGATTGGGCTTGCTTGTACCCAAACTTGAGCATTGCTGTGAGGAATCTTCCAAACCAAGCCCTTGGAGATTGTTTCGGGCCATATAATGATTTCCTTAGGCGTCAGACGAGCCTTTCAGATCCTTTCTTCATAAAACCAGGAGGGAATTTTATGTACACCTCCTACTCAAGCACACCGTGGAGAAATGCATTTTTCACGTCCAGTTGATGAAGTTCCCAGTCCAGACAGGCTGCACATGATAACAAGATCCGAATAGAATCCATTTTTGCTACAGGAGAAAAAGTCTCCTGATAATCAACTCCTTGAGTCTGGGTCTATCCTTGAGCGTCAAGACGCGCTTTGTACCGTTTCACCTTGCCATCTTGGTTCTGCTTAACCGAGAAGACCCACCTGGAACCTATAGCTATCTTTCCTGGAGTGAGAGCGGAGATGTCCCACGTATGATTTTTGACCAAGGCGGACATCTCATCACGCATAGCCTGTGTCCAAGTCGGTATAACCAATGCTTCTTACCATATCTTGGGAATAACAACTAGAGATATAGATGAGACAAAAGTCTGATGAATCGGAGTAAGATGGTTATAAGCCACATGATTAGAAATCGGATGTTGTGTGGAAGTAGCTTTACCCATTTTCAGCGAGGCAAGAGGCCTATGCAGGTCGGCATAATCAAAATCTGAGTCCGAAGTCGGCACTGGTAGAGGCGGAGCGGCGGTAACTTGTGTACCTGAACGACGGTGGTATACATGAGGAAAAGGAGAGATCATAGTAGAGGAGTCCGGTATTGGGATAGGAGGAGCTTTGGGAACATCTGTAGAAGGAGGTGAAGGAATAGAAGAGAAGGACGGGAGAAGAGGCAGAGGGGCAGTAGTAACATCATCCGTAGTAGATGTACTCTAGCCCTGACGAAGAACATGAGTCGAGGATGGAAAGAAGGACTCCCCATCACCGAAAGTAACATCCCAGGTGCAGAACATACGCCGGGAAGGAGGGTGATAACAGCGATTCCCTTTGGTCGTGGAGGAATAGCCAAGGAAGACACAACGTTGAGCCTGAGGGTCAAGTTTGTCACGTTGAGGTTGGTGCACATGCACGTAACATACGCACCCAAAAACACGGGGTGGGAAATGGGAAGTATGAACCATGCCAGAGGTAGAGAGACGGGCTAGAGGAGTAGTAAAGGAGAGAACACGAGAAGGAAGACGATTAATAAGATGTGCAGCAGTAAGCACCGCATCTCCCAAATGTGGTTCAGGAAGATGCATCGTCAAGAGGAGACAACGGGCACCCTCGAGGAGATGCCGATTTCTTTCGTTCGGCCACACCGTTCTGAATAGATGTATAAGCACAAGTTTTCTGGTGGATGACACCGTGAGAGGTGAAGTATGCGCCAAATGAACCACGATCGTCATACCCCCCCCCCCCCCCGTTATCACTTCGAAGAACACGGATAGTGGCATTAAATTGATTTTTCACGATGTTATGAAAGACTTGAAAACATGAAAAAGCTTCACTTTTCCTTTTTAATAGATAAACTCATGTAGCACGCGAAAAACAATCAATAAAGGTGACGAACCATCGAAAACCAGTCAACGATAAAACGGGGGACGGCCCCCAAACATCAGAATGTATAACATCAAAAGGGGTGCTACTAGGAAAAGAAAGATGTGAAGAGGTTTGTCGCACATGTTTAGACCGATCACAAATATCACAAGAAAAATTTTGAAGAGTAGGTGAAAAAACATGAAATAATTATTGCAGGTAGACGGAGGACGGGTGTCCCAAACGCAAACGTCAACGATGGACATCCTATGCAGTAACAGTAGAACTGTAAAGAGCCTGAGAACGGGGAGTGTCCAGGTAGTACAAGTCGCCACTACCAATGTTCCGCTTCGTGTCCAGTTCCTGAAAAACACAAGAATCAGGAAAGAATGTTACAGAACAGTTAAGAGATTTCGTAAGATTGCCGATGGAAAGTAAATTGCGAGGAAAAGAGGGAACATGAAAACAGAGGTAAGAGAAATGGACGGTGAACAAGAAATGTTGTCTTTGCCTGCAATAGAGGACAACGAGCCGTTAGCTGAAATAAATTTCTCCTTACCAGACAAAGCAGTATAATAGAGAACCTGAGGAGGAACGAGTCATATGGTGGGTGGCGCCAGAGTCGAGCACCCATTCAGAAGGAGAGGCGGTGGCCGCATGAGCACTAGGAATAGCAAGGGTGGCAAGAGAAATTGAGCGTCCAGTGACCGGATCAGACTGAGAGTGAAGCAAACGGAGAAAGGCATCCAACTCATGAGCAGTAAGAGAGGAGGAAGCCGAAGACTGGGACTCGTCACAGACATCAGTATTGTAAGCAGCGTCATGATAACGGTAGTCACTGTGCCTATGGCCCCCATGGCAAAGTCCAAGGCCCCGACTACGACCGCGACCAGGAGGAACCAAATGCGGATGAAGTTTGAAGCATGCCTCCCGAGAGTGTCCCCGTCGGCCGCAGTAATCACAGATAGGCACTAAAGATGCAGGAGTAGGGATGAGGCCACGACCAACACTCGTCAAGGCGGAACGATCTGGAGAAGTCATAACACTGAGAGACTTGCAGCGGTCTTCATCACTCAGGATCATGTTGAACGCCTCACGGAGGGAGGGAAGAGGAGAACGGTGTAGAACATGTGTCCGGACCACATCAAATTCCATATTCAACCCCATTAAGAAGACATGAAGACGGAAACGGTCCTCCCGTTGCTTCAACAAGACGGCATCCGTTGTGCACGCTGCAGTGAAATGAGCAAAGTAGTCAAGTTCTTGATACAAGCGCTCAAACTCTGAGAAGAATGATGAGACGGTCATTGACCCTTGATGCAGCTCCAAAATGCGGCGAGTGAGCTTATAAACCTGGATGGAGCTACCAAGCTGAGAGTAAGTTTCACGAGCACGAGTCCAGATCTCGAACGCAGAGTCCATCAGCATATAACTCCGATAGAACTTGGGCGACATCGAATGAAGAAGCCAAGACACAACCAGAGAGTTTTCAGAATCTCAGCGCTTCCAGGAGGGATCAGAAACAGGAGGCTCCATAATCGACCCATCGATATAGCCGAACATCTGTTGACTACGGATGACTGCTGAGCAGCACGAGACCATTCCAAGTAATTCGTGTCATCCAGAGAAACTATGTAATCTTCAAGGAGCTAGAGTGTCCATGGGGCCGCTGAAGCTCAACCATCGAAGGTTGGATCACTCCCGGAGAAGAGACAGATGACTCGGGTTCACCCATACCGACCAAAGAGACACAATAGATCAGCAGCCCCTAATTCCAGCACAGGATCGGCAGGACATGCCGACTCGGAGGACAACTGTCAGAGCCATGGTTAGATCTTTGAAGTTAATCTGCAGAAACTAGAGGATACACGGCAGCATCAGGAAGCAGGGCAGCAGCAGGACAGCAGCAGGGCAGCAGGTTTCACAGGCAGTAGGTTTCATGGGATCGGCAGCAACAGGGTCGGATCGACGGCCTGGATCTGGATTTGGACCGGCAGCAGGCAGTAGGCTCATGAAGAAGAAGAAGAGGAGCCGGGCTGCTTCATGGCGGAACGGCGGCGGCGTTCCTCTCAACAGCCGGCAGGAGTGCCGCCCGGCATGAACGATCCGAGCGCCGGGAGCGACGGGAGAGGACGAGAGATCGATGTGTAAGATCGACGGGTTTCGCCTTGACGATCGACGCGAGAGCCGACGGGAATAGGGCACGATTAGCCGACGGGAATAGGGCACGATTTTTCTCCTCCACTGATACCAAGTGGAATGCAAAACTGAATAATTCATTAAGAGAGAGGTCCCTTACTCTTATATACTTGAGTAAGGGAAACCTAAACACATAGTAAAATTACAATACTACCCCGACTTGAACATAACATACTACAACTCTATAGAGGAATGTCTCCTTGAGCATTCCAAGGCCAAATTCCTTGACAATTCCTCTAAAAATTCCTGTCTTCTTGACAGGTGATACACAAAAACCATCATACAAGTAAATTGAGCATAAATAACACTATGAAGAAATGATACCTGTCGCATCAGCTCCCCTTTCAAAGAAAATGGTGACCACTCGAGAATTATGCTTAAGCTGTCATCCCAATCATTCTGTGAACCATAAAGCAATGGCTGCATTTGTTTTTCATATCCACGAAAATCAATCTGAAATGGAAAAGGCAAGCCCTAATTTTGGAACTTAGCACCTTTTAGCAAGATAATACTAATGGAGCCAAGAGGGAGTATCACCATTGGAACAATGATGTCATCTTTCATAGTTCTTCTCAAAAATGTATATGACAGAAGGCCAATGCTCTGAGTACCATAGCTGAAAAATTATAAAAGCATCTTCAGTAGAGAAGCAAGATTGTCTCCTTGACAAGATTAAAAAAAGCCAACTTGGACTTCAAGTTAAGCATACATAATATAAGCTAACAAAGGAATCAATGATATTGACTCTTAACCTGGAATTAAATTGTCAGGTTTACTGATAGTGGAACAGTAATTAGAAGAAACTACAAGATAGAAAGAAGTAATATTGGAAATGTACCATGAGCGCATTAGCAGATGGGGGCATAGAAATAATAGTAAAAGAAACAGCACCAGAAGCAATTGTGAATCACAAGGTATTTAGCATCTTGGTCTTTTCTATTTGGTAAGCATTAAGGGAGAATGTGTTAAAGTTATTTTGAGGTTATTCTAAGATATATAAATGGAGCACAACTAGAACTACAAATACTTGGAATGATTAAAGTTTCCATTGTACTCTAACATCAATCCTAACAACCAAGTTTGAAGTACAACAATATATATCTATAGGAAACTAAGGAGATCTTGTTCAGTAAAACAAAGACGAGTATATGATATATACTTTAATTGGGCAAGAAAATAAAATCTACGAGTCAATATTTGCTAAAAAGGACTAGTGAGGTATGGTAGTTCAGTTATCTTTAATCAATAATACAATAAATTGTAGTACAAATGAGGATATATAACTTCAATAGTTTTGGCTGGTTAAAATGGGAAAGACAAAGTACTGTGCAAAAAAATAATACCATAAAGAATTAAAGGTTAGAACTTAGAAACTGCAACCATGCTAACACTAACGAATTAAAGGTTAGATCATAAAGGATATATATCTTCTATATTTTTGGTCTGTTAGTTAAAATCGGAAAGCCATAAAGTACTATGCAAAAAAATAATGCCATAAAGAACTACAGGTTAGATCTTAAGACTGCAAACATGCTAACACTGTTATATGGATCTAAGTGGGTGACAGAAGCTAAAGATAGCCAAATTATGTGAAATAAACAAAAATTATAAGATGGACGTGCGGCATCTTTAAAAGGTGAAGTGCAAAATGAAACTTAATAAAGAAAACCATAATATGTGGGATAAGGAAAATACGAATTAGAATGATGATTCTCTCAAAGATAGGTATTCTATTCAAAAATTACAGCTAATGCACTAAGCCTCTATAACTAGACTATTGTTGAATGGGATCAATTGTATAGAATACATTAACACGACTCCGCACTCCTTAATATATAAGAGTCGTAGCCTACGAGAGAAAAGAAATAAGGGTGCTTTCTTTTGGAAGACATTGATTTTCAAGAATTGACTGTCAATACATGCAGAAATTGACATTGGGCTTAATTTCAATATTGTTGTTTGCCGTCCGATCATTTTTTATCACAGAAATTGAAACTAGTCACTTTTGTTTGCTCGGATTGAAGACATTGCCTTTAAAAAATTGAAAAGAAAGAAAATCATAATAACGCAAAGAAAAATAAAATAATGTGTCAATGTGAATGGAAAAGGAAGACACGGAGGAAAACACGTGCATGGGCAAAACGCGCGCACGTGCGGAAAATGTACACCCGGGTGAAAAATGCACACTCAGGCGAAAAATGATTCTCGGCATAAAGCACAAACAACAACAACAACAACAACATTCAAGCCTTTATCATACTCATCACCATCATCACTACGAAAAACATCCAAGAGAATGTCGGTTTTTTGTTCATCAACACCGTTTTGGGTAGAGTTGTAAACGCAAGTACTTTGATGTAAAATACCATGACTGGTTAGATAAAAACCAAACGCTCCACTATTATCATACTCATCACCATTATCACTACGAAAAACACAAATATTACCATTGAACTGTGTCTGAACCATTTTATGAAAACTTGAAAATAAGGAAAAACTTTATTATTTTTATTTAACGGATATACCCAAGTAGTGCGGGAAAACAGTCGAGAAACGTGACAAACCAACGAAAATCGGATAAAGATAAAATATGGAGGCCCAAACATCAGAATGTATAACAGCAAAAGGACTACTACTGGGAAAAGATAAATGCGACGAGTAATGTTTAACATGTTCTGACATTGCACAAACATCACAAGATAAAGTTTTAATAAAAAATAACGAAGTAGGAAACAATGTTGAAAGGTAAACGAAGGGGGGATACCTAAGGCGCAAATGTCGGCGTCGAGTATCAGCAGCAGTAACAGTAGAAGAAGAGAACGTGCGATGGAGAAGGAGAATTCAGGTAGTACAAGCCACCGCAGTTCCTACCACTGACAATGATGTGCTTCATACCAAGTCCCTGAAAAACACATAAATCAGGAAAAAATGTTACAGAACAATTTAGAGATCGAGTTCTACAGCTAATTTAAAGTAAGTTGTGGGGAAAAGAGGGAACATGTAGGATAGAAGAAAAGGAAATTAAAGGAGAACGGGAAATGTGGCCCTTGCCTGCAATGGGGGACAAAGTGTCATTTGTCGAGATAACCTTGTCCTAACAAGACAATGGAGAGTAGGAAAAAGCCTGAGTAGAATCCTGTCACATGATTGGTAGCTCTCGAGTCAATGATCTAATCAAAAGGAGTCGTGGCCACATGAGCACTGGGGAAAGCGGTAGTAGCAAAGGAAGTAAAAGTATCAGAGGCAGCATCAGATTGTGAGTGGAGAAGACGGCCTAGAGCATTCAATTCATGAGCGATAAAATGTCCCTAAGGCTGACGAATAGGCTCTTCATATATTTTTGTAGAGTAGACAGCATCATGAGATCGAGAACCACCATGTCGACCCCCCTCCCCCCATCTAAATCCACGATCACGCCCGGATCCTGATGGAGCAAGATGAAGATAGATTTTGAAGCAAACATCCCGAGCGTGGCCCCTGTGGCCATAGTAATCATAAGTAGGAACAATGTCAGTGGGGTTGGCACTACCCCGACGAACACTAGTAAAGGAAGAGCAATCAGGAGTAGCTATCCTTCTGAGGGATTGACGACGGTCTTCACCGAGAACCATACTGTGATACTGAATGTCTCCCGAATAGATGGGAGAGGAGAGCAGTGAAGAATATTAGCCTGAATTGTATCTAAGTTCATGTTCAAACCCATCAAGAAGACATACAGAAGGAGACAAAAAATCCATCAACATATAGCTCTGATAGACCTTAGGAGACATAGAATGAAGGAGTCACGAGACGACAAGGGAATTTTCAGAATCTCAACACTTTTTAGTAGAATCATCCTTCGGGGGTTCCACCACCGTCACATCTATATATTCGAACATTTGATGACTGTGAATTACATGTTGAACAGCACGAGACCATTCAAGATAGTTTGTTCCATCCAGAGGCACAGTGGTGATCATCAAAGAGAAAGTGTGGCCTTGAGCCATCTGAGGGTCACTTATCTGGGGTGTCAGAACACTTGGCGAGCAAGCAGAAGAATCAACCATGGTGGCACAAAGAAAAAGAAACACTATATAAAGTCAAATTTGTAGCGGCTTGAACTCCATGAAGGCATAGTGGGAAAAACTATGGTATATTCTTCAGAAAGAAGCGGTTCAAGCTTTAAAAACTAGAAAGGAGAACCTGGGAACAGTCGACGAAGAAGACAGCACTGTACAGAGATCCTGGAAGTTGTCGGAAACAATGTCGATGAAGCAAACGAACGAAGCAGGCGGCGTATCGAGGCGTAGAAATGTCCAGATAGGAGCATCCTGGAGGCATAGCAATGTCGATGAAGCTGACAGGGACGTCGTCTGGAGACGATGTCGATGAAGAACCACCGGTTCGATCTGGATACGATGACTAGAGATGATGTCGATGAGGAACCACCGATTGGAATCGAGCAAACGACGCAGAGGAGGTTGTGACTGATGACGCAGGGCAAGCAGCGGAAGATAGGAGACGTCGACAACAAGGTAGCAGGCATCACAAGGAGGGGCGGAGGTCTCCTTCAGCAAGCGCACAAGCCGATACGAGAGCCGCGTGGGCTGGCATGGAGAGTACCGCATACCAGTGGTGGAGGAGAATGAGGGTAAGCACGCAAGAGAAGATCCGTGAAAGAGCGGGGAAGACGATTTAGGCGGAGAGAATCAGGTTGCTCTTATACCAAGTTGAAAGAGGAAAAAGATAATAATTGTTATTGAAAGGAAACACTTTACTTATACATATACTTGAGCAAGGGATAATACAAAAGACTAAAGAAACCCTCACGGATAATATAGGATAAACATGACTTGAAGAAACAATAATAAATACAACTTCAAATAGTCTATCCCATCAAATTCCAAAGATCTAAAGAATGACATTGGGATGACCTGGCAATTATTTGTGCTAAAGCTTAAACAATATGGTTTCTAAGTGTGCGGATTAGTTTTTTTGTTTTCAACTTTAATTTATTGTTTCTAGTATAAGATCCTTTCCCTTCCCTTTGAAATGATTTGCTTAAGTAATTTTCATTTTCATCAAAATGAGTGAATAAGTGAGATTAAGAATTGATGGATGCAAATTATGAGTGCTTGGTAAATGATTTTGCTGCATTTCATACTTAATCTGAGTGGCAAAACAAAGTAGGTCTGTAGTACAAGCTCAAGAACCTAAAGCATCCAACAATAAATTTAGAATCACAACGTACCATTACATCATAATATCTTCTAAAAATAAGAATATAATATCAGGGTTTAGCATCACTGCAGAAGATGCAATTAAAACAAATTTAATTTAATAATATATAATTTCAATTTAATTATTATTAGGCTAAGAGTTATGATGATATTTTTAATAGGTGCAATCCTAGGGTATTCTCAGATTGGATAAATCAAGAGAAATTCCTTAATAAATATAATATCTAATTCCAAAAAAATTATAAATATTTAACAAGACTAGATTACATTTATTTGGTGAACTTGTTGCAGCTAAATTGATGTGAAACATAAACCTAAAGAAAAAAGTCATTCAGAGATTATAAGGATCAAGTGCATCTTCAATATAAGAGATGTAAATATGGTTAGTTTCTAATATATTATAAGATATAAAATTCTTGTAGATTACTTCTTTTATTGAAGGTCATAAGGAGCTTTGGAGTCTAAATGATTAAATAATCATCATATTAAGATTGTTGGCTCGTTGGTTAATATTTCTATAGAAAAACAATAGCATCACATATAAAATTTGTAAAACACAAACGAACATGAGAATTGTGTATGCACAAACTTGATACTGCCGAAAAAATTGAAATTCATGAATATTCTTTAAATAATGGGCAGTGTGTCAGAAATGATTTAATATTACAATACAATTAAAACTTAATTTAATAAACCTAAACTTGTTGAGAGCCAATTTGAAGATAAAATTAGGTAAGAATCGAAATCTTAATTTGAAACTTATTGGAGTTATGATTATTATCCATTAGTAGAATCCTATAGATTTATTTGGGTTTTGTCCCGCAATGTCGGTACATCTTTAAGAGTCCATGTAAGTCCTATATAATGCCCCACTTGAGGGATGAATAAATCAATCCAACATTTCCCTTCTTATTATACAACATGGTATCAGAGGCATTAAATTATTTTCCACTGTAGCAGCACCTCGGGCTTTATTCCTTCGCAGTTTTCACTGCCATTGCTCACATAGATCAGAGGCAGTAGATCCCATCGCCTGGCTCTTCTTCCCGCTCGCATGTTTCTGTCACTTCCCAAGTCGTGTGTCAACAACTAATCCTGGAGCTACTTTCTCGGCTCCCAACTCCCTCGACAACGACGACGTCAACCTTTCCGTCACTGTTGGCTTTGTCTATCTCGTCATCCTCCTTTGCAGCTACACTTCCATCGGCGATTTTGTTGCGTCTTCCGTTGTACATCATCAATCCAGTCTGCTCCAGCTTCCCTCTGTCGACAACGAATATCATGTCGATCCCAACGATCCAGTGTTCGATTCCTGAGGTCTTTTGTGTTCCCTCGGATTTCGCAGCAACTTTTTTCACTCCATGTGGATGCTCTCGTTGGCCTGTTTCCGCTCAGTTCTCCGCTTCAAACTCATTCGTTGAGCCCACCTCATGCTTGAGCTTCTTGGCTGATCCGTGTCACTCCTCCATCAACGACTTCAACAACATCATTGACGTTTCTCGTTGCTGCCTCGTCCATCTCATCTCCCGTCTTCTATGGATGGCTCGGGAAAGTTGCTTCTCAGATCATGGACAGCATCAGGGACTTTTGCTCCCTCTGTCGCTACTCCGGCCTAGACTCATCCACTCAGCTGCTCCTGCTCCAGTCGCTTCCTGGGCGCTGCCCTCATTTTTTTGGTGATTCCGCACGACTACCAGCCGTTATTATCCCATCTTCGGTGTTTTTCTCTGGCCGATAAAGATGCTTGGTGTTGGTTTGGTCGTTCTTTATGTGTTTTTATGTCTGCATTTGATTTATTGCTAGTGTCTGTCGTTGTTAATGTGTCTTGTTGTCATGCATTCCATGTGTGTTCCACGTGATGGAGAGTGTTTGGGATGAGGGCGAGTGTTTGGGATGAGAGCGACTCGGATGATCTTTCTTGTTGTTCGCCTTACTCCCTCACGACCCTTTGGCTTGTGTCATATGTTATGTGTTTCCCCAAATTTCTTTCGATTGGTCGTGTGTTGGGGCACGACTGATGTTGGTGTTCTAATCTCAGTGGGTTGTGTCGTGTGGGACCGTGTCAGGCGGGACTGTGTCGAGTGGGACTTCCTCGTGTGCGGATTATCCCTGACAGATTATCCTCGGTTGCTCGTTTGATGATTTGCTCAACATCTTTCGTTATCTTCTACATGTTGTGTGTGTAGGTGATGTTCGTTGACCGATTTCCAGCGAATCCACGTCATGTGTGGGTCTTGCGTCGTGTGTAGGTTTGTGTCGTGTGTGGCTATGTCTTCAGTTTGATTCCCGCATTTGGCATTTTTCCCCGCTGGCTCGTCTGATGTTTTGTCTCGCATCGTCAGCCTCCATTGTCGTTATTTTGATGTCCAAGTTGAAGGTTCCTCCTTCATCTTGAGGGGGAGTGTTGGAGTTATGAGTATTATCCATTTGTAGAGTCCTATAGGTTTTTTTCGTTTTGTCCCACATTGTCGGTTTATCTTTAAGAGTCCACACAAGTCCTATATAATGCCCCCTTGAGGGATGAATAAATCAATCCAGTATTTCCTTTCTTATTACTCAACAAAACTGATTATGAGGTAAATTTGAACATGTAGCCCCATTAGAAACAGAACAAATTGTATAAGCTGGAATTAGTGACTAATTGAGCAAATAGATAATTTTACACCTGATAAAATATCTACAAAAATAATCTGTCTACAAATCAAACCTAAAACTATTATGATTTTATTTCTTGTTATCATGAATACAAATTCATAAAAAGAATAAATGGAGAAAGTCAAATTGAATCAACATATCGAGTCCTTTATTCATGATAGCTTCTTCAAGAAAATCTGAAATTCAAAGTTTCATGTATTTGGTTGAACCTAAAGATACATATCATAGGCATAGTTTCATGGTTTGTAGGTTAGGATTAGAAAAGTCCATCATCATCAATAGGCTTATCGTAAATCTTTGGGATCAGCTTATGAATCCTCACTTTCTATTTGAACCACCACAATCCAGTCAAGCGTTATCTCAAGTATGAAATCAAAACTATGTGAATTAAACTATGTGAATTCCCTCTGTAGAGAATGAAAAGTCAACCTTGTATATATGTTCACTTGTGTAAAATACAAAGAATGAGTACAAATATATAGATGAGAGAAAGAGAGAAGAAGGTCCTATACATGATCTGGGAGTAAAGAGGGAAGAGAAAAACAATAAATGATACATAATGGGCCTAGATTAAATGGGATTTTCTAACACTCCCCCGCAAGCTGGAGCGTATAGGTCATATGCACCCAGCTTGGACAAACACTGGTAAAACAAGGTACTTGATAAAGCCTTTGTGAGAATGCCAGCAACTGGATCAGTGCCCGGAACATGCTTTAATTCAAGTTTCTTCAATTGAACTTTCTCTCGAATAAAGTGACAGTCGACTTCGATATGTTTTGTGCGCTCGTGAAACACCGGATTCTTTGCTATGTGTATGGCGGCTTGAATATCACAGAATAGAACAGCAGATGAAGGAAGTTTTACTCCCAAGTCAGTAAGGAGACTTTCAAGCCATGTGAGTTCTGAGACAACCGAGGCCATCGATCGGTATTCAGCTTCCGCGGAGGAACGAGCGACCACGGCTTGTTTCTTACTTTTCCATGTAATGAGATGACCACCAAAATAAGTACAGAACCCACTTGTTGACCTCCGATCGTCCAGGGAACCGGCATAATCGGCATCAGAATAAGCGACCAATGCGGGAGCCGAGTCGGAGGTTTTGTAAACCAGCTCTTGACCCGGAGCTCCCTTAGGGTATCGGAGAATCCGTTCAACCGCCTGGAGATGAGAAACCCGGGGGGCATGCATGAACCGACTGACAACCCCAACTGCAAACGATATATCAGGTCTCGTGACCGTTAGATAGATCAACTTTCCCACAAGTCGTCGATAGTATTCTGGGTTCTGAAGAAGCAAATCATCATCAGAGGCATGAGCACATAGTTTGTGATTTGCCTACATCGGGGCACAAGCTGGCTTGCAACCAGACTAACCAGCATCTTTGAGTAGATCGAGATAGTACTTCCATTGGGAGAGGACAAGCTCGTCCGGCCGTCGTGCGATCTCGAGACCAAGGAAATAGCGAAGATGCCCCAGGTCTTTGGTCTGAAACACAGTGCTCAGATGTTGTTTGACCTCTTGAATCCCCTTTGAGTCATCCCCAGTGAGTAGTATGTTATCAACATAAACCAACAGAAGGACAGTTCAAGTGGCCCGGTGTCGGGTGAATAGGGAGAAATCTGCAGAACTCCGAGTGAACCCCATGTCCCGAACCACCTTGCTGAACTTGTCAAACCACGCCCGAGGGGACTGTTTGAGACCATAGATGGATTTCTTGAGAAGACACACACGAGACTCCCCCGTGGTCTCAAACCCGGGCGGTTGGCGCATGTAGACGGTTTCCTGAAGATCGTCATTCAAAAAGGCGTTCTTGATATCGAGCTGATGAAAGGAAAGGGCCAGTGCCGGTGCACCGCCACGGATAGAAGAACACGGACGGTGTTGAGCTTAGCCACCGGAGAGAAGGTTTCCTCATAATCGAGGCCCTCCTGTTGAGTGAAGCCACGGGCCACAAGGCGGGCCTTCAGTCGGGCAATAGTGTCATCTGGAGCATGCTTGATGACGAAAACCCATTTACACCCAACAGGGTGCTGACCGGGAGGTAAGGGAACCAGGACCCAGGTCTGGTTGGCCCAAAGAGCCGTCATTTCTTCGTCCATGGCAGCCCGCCAGCCTGGATGTTGAAGTGCCTCCTGCAGAGAGTTAGAGACAGAAACAGAGGATAATGATGTGGAAAAGTGAAGAAGAGGTGGAGAAAGGCGATGTAGAGAGACATAATTCGCCAGCGGATGAGCGGTGGATGCGGGAGCCGGAGCAGCAGGTAGCGGAGCACCAGAGGTCGAAGCCGACTGCAGGGGGGCAACGGGATGAAGAGAGCGACGAGAATAGACCCGGATAACTGGTGGCGGTGGACGGACCGGAGGCATGGCAGGAGGAGATGATGAGGAGCGGGGAGCAGGGATGACAGGACGAACGACGGGGTCTGGACCAGTAGCGATATCCAGAGCAGAGAAGAAGGGAAGATCTTCGCGGAAAGTGACATCTGCAGAGACAGTAACCTTGCGGGTAGCAGGCGAATAGCACACATAACCTTTTTGAGTACGCGAGTAGCCCACAAAGATATGTTTGGCGGCACGAGGATCCAACTTGTCTGTAGAGGGACTAAGTTGGTGAACGTAGCAGGTGCAACCAAAAATCAGGGGAGGAACAGGAAAAGGCGGAGTGGAGGGAAAGAGGAGGCCGAAGGGAGTAGCATACTGGAGGATGGAAGAGGGCAGACGGTTGATGAGAAAACAAGCCGTGGAGAGCGCGAAGTTCCAATACGGTTTGGGAACCCGCATTTGAAGCATAAGAGAACGGGCGACATCAAGAAGGTGACGATTCTTGCGCTCGGCGACACCATTCTGTTGTGGAGTATACGGACACGAGGTTTGGTGAAGAATGTCGAACTCAGAGTAGAGGGTCGCGAAGGCATGACTAGTGTACTTGCGCGCATTGTCAGTACGAATAGTACGAATGGGTGCAGAGAATTGAGTGCGAGTCTCAAGAATGAAGACCCTGAAGACGCGGGGAAGCTCAGAGCGATCCCGTAGGAGATACAACCACGTCATGCGAGAGTAATCATCAATAAAAGTAAGAAAATACCGGTAGTCAGAAATACTAGTGATTTTGTACGGACCTCATATATCGGAGTGTACCAAAATAAAAGGAGCGGAGCTCCGAGTACAATGAGAAGGAAAAGATGAACGTGGTTGTTTGCCCAAAATACATGTGTCACACTGAAATGCTGGAAGAGAGACATCCGGGAGAGCCTTCCGCAGGACTGGAAGAGGAGCATGACCAAGACGGAGATGCCAATACGAAGAGGAGATAGATACGAGGATAGTATGAGAGTCGTCAAGAAAGTAGAGCCCATTCTGCAGCCTCCCCCTACTAATGATAGTCCGCGTCTGCTGATCCTGTATCATAAAAGAGGAAGTAAATGTCACGGAGTAATTAGAATCAGTAGTAAGGCGACCAACAGAAAGTAAATTGAAAGGAGAGCCCGAAACGTGAAGAGCCGAGCGCAGGAGGAGAGAAGAGGTGAGGGGAATATCAGCACATCCAGAGACAGGAACAGAGGCCCCATTGGTCACAGTAATGTACTTCGGGTGAGGGGAAGACAAGTACTGAGGCGGCCGAACAGAGGTGATGTGATGAGTGGCACCAAAATCGAGGATCCATCGCGGGCCAGAGGAGAGGCAGGCGATACCTTCATTGGAGATGGAGGCAGCAGAGGCAACCGAGGCAGGTGGGCGGCTAAGCAGTCCATGAAGATGCTGGAGCTGAAGACGAACCTCGTCAAGGTCAGTACGAGTGGAAGAGGAGTCGGTGGCAGCAACAGAGACCTGCGGACGAGGAGGGCGACCATTTTTGCGATAGCACATGGCTTCAAGATGCCCGTCTTTGCCGCAGAACGAGCACTTAGGTCGAGGTCGTCCACCCCGACCCCGTCCTCGATAATCAGAGCGGCCTCCACGAGCGAAAGATGGAAGAGGCAATAAGGGAGCAGGGGCCTGCTGAACAAGCGCCGGAGAAGGAGGCCCGGGCACATCCGGAGGCGGGGATACTTTGAGAAGCATCGAGCACACACCGGAGAAAGACGGGGTAACAGTAGAGGAGAGGATGTGAGCCCGTACACTGTGAAGATGATGCAATACCCGATCCATCATCATGGCTATACCTACAGCTTCCTTTTGGGCACGTTGGGCAGCAAGATCCAAAGTAGGAGGTTGATGGTGGATCCAAGCCTCGACCAGAGACCGAGCCTGAGCAACGAAGGACGTCAGATCGGTCGCGTCACTGCTATCAATGGCCTGGAGAGCAGTGATAATGTCATACAGATGGTGGAGACTATCCTTGCCAGAGTAAAGGGTATGGAGCTCGTCCCACATGCCTTTGGTCGTCTCATGGTACATGGTCAGGCGATAAGATTTGCCATCAAGAGAATTAAGAAGTCAAGTCTGCACCCGACCATCATTGCGTAACCAATCATCAGTAGGAGTACCGGTAACGGCCTGGGTCAAGTGATGAACGAACCCCTTGGATTGCAGGACACGGCGAACAGAGTGCGCGCACTCCACAAAATTCTTCTTGCCGGTCAGATAGATTGGAGTAATACGAAGCTCATCGCGGACATCCGGGAGAGAGGCCGGGCGGTCAGCCGGAGGAACCGCCATGCCAACTGAATCAGCAGAGGAGGTCATGGAGAAGAGAGGCGGCTAGGAGAACAAACCGGTCAACAAAGGAGACCGCGCGACCAGAGCAGAGACCGCTCAGTCACGATGGGAAGACACCAACCGCGAGAGGAGGCCGCGACCAAAGGCGGAGGTCGGGAGAGAGAGCAGGCCGCAGCGGACAGATAGAAGCCGCGAGGATAGGAAAGAGGAGAAGACCGCGACCAAAATGCGGGAAGGCAAGAGTCCGCACGGTCTGGCTGAGCACAGCAGCGGTACGAGAAACAGGAGGCCAGCGGCGGGCAGAGAGAAGAGACCGCGAGTAGGGAAGACTCAAAAGGAAAGAGAGAAGAGACCGCAACGACCAGGATCAAACCACAGGAGAGGCAGGCCGCAGGAGAAGCCGGCCGCAGAAGAGGCCGGGCGCAGAAGAGGTCGGGCGCAGAAGAGGCTGGCCGCAGAAGAGGCAGGTCGCTGCGAGCTGGAGCAGGCCGCAAGAGAGGCAGGCCGTTGCGAGCTGGAGCAGGCCGCAAGAGAGGCAGGCCGCAGCGAGGAGGATCAGGCCGCAGCGAGCTAGAGCAAGCCGCAGCGAGCTGAAGCAGGCAGCTAGAGCAGCAGGCCGCAGCGAGCTGTAACAGGCCGTGAGAGAGACAGGCCGCAGAGTGAGAGAACAGGCCGCGAGAGAGAGAGCGGTCTGGAGGAGAGAGAGGGAAGGTGAACCCAACGAGAGAGAGAAAGAGGAGGAAGGCTATAAAATGCCTGAGGGGAGGGGTGGAACCACGGAGAAGAAGAGGGAGCGGAAGAAGAGGAGCGGAGCGGACAGGAATTCAGGCCGCAGGAGGCCGAGCGGGCAGCGGACAGAAGACAGACCGCGCGGGTGAAGAAAGGGGAAGCCGCTCAAGTAGAATCGGTGGCTCTGATACCATGTAGAGAAGGAAAAAGTCAACCTTGTATATATGTTCACTTGTGTAAAATACAAAGAATGAGTACAAATATATAGATGAGAGAGAGAGAAGAAGGTCCTATACATGATGTGGGACTAAAGAGGGGAGAGAAAAATAATAAATGATACATAATGGGCCTAGATTAAATGGGCTTTTCTAACACCCTCGAACAACTTCCTTCAAGTTGCCTTATGTGTACCCCTACATCTTTCTACATAACTCTATCAACTCCTCTAATCTTGTGATTTATCAATGCGCAAACCATGCAAGTAAAATTTCCTTTTGTAAATCAATTTCATTGAATGTGGCAAATATTTTTTAAATAGTAAAAAAAATTTGTGACGAATCAATTTAAGTGTTAGTTGCATGATTACTTTGCAAGGTTTGAAGATCTGCAATTGAAACTCTATACCCTAGAACACCATACATAACTATGAAGAGAGACTAAAAAATATGCATAACTAAAATGAATTGCACTTTCTTCCAAATAACAGAAAATAGACCAAATTTATGCCCAAGGAAACTATAATCTCAATCTTCATAAGCCTAGGAACCAAATTAACCAATTACAAAAAGAACATGATACCCGTCACGTTTAGAACGAGTGAAGACAATTGCATCAGCACCTAATCTCATAGTGCTCGTCTTAAAACCATTACCATCTGAAAAGAAGCCATGTGTTAGATTAAAACATTATGAAGTTTCAAATAAACAACTCCATGTCAATGATAGCAGCCTTTCATACGTTTAGGGGCTTAAATACAAGGGATGTCTCGTAAAATTAGATAGAAATAATGGGCATGAAACTGACATGACATGGTCTGAAGTAAATCAATTACAATGAAGTGCTATTCAACTTACAATGATCAAAGCACTATTGCAAGTTCACTCAGTTAATTATGATAATTTATGATGATACATATGAGATGACATAGAAGAATGGCAGAGTAATCAACTTGCCCATATAAAACAAAGTCTAACAACAACTATCATCACATGCATCAGCACAGTTATTCAAATCCGCAGTAGTACTTGTTTATTCCCACGTTTCCTATCTTTCTTTGTGCTTTTTGTAACACTATATATTCCCTATATGGATGAATAAAAATCAAGTTTCTTTTTCCTCACAAATCAACATGGTATCAGAGTCTTAGGGCTTCGTCTCTCACGTATCCGCCCCCGCCGCTTCCACGTCCCTCTTCTGCATCCACAACCAGTCGCGCTCCACAACCAGTCACGCTCTCCCGCTCTGCAACCAGTCGCGCTCTCATGCTCCACAATAGTCGCTCACCTGCTCCGCAACAGTCGCGCTCTCCCGCTCCGCAACCAGTCGCGCTCTCCCGCTCCCACACATAGTCGCACTCTCGCTTCCGCAACCAGTTGTGCTCCGGGTTCCGTCGCAGTCTCTTCGTTCTCCGGCGTCTGCGGTGTGCAGTAGCCGGTCTTGTCCTTCTCCAGCAAACTCCGGCAGTCTCCAGCAGTAGCACGAAGTCTCCACAGCCAGCAGCCTCCTCTTCCTCCATTCTTCGGCTCTTCTCCAGCAGATTGCAGCTATTCTGTTCTTTTGACACTAGAAATGTAACTCTAAACTGATGGCATTTCCGGTGTCGGTCCTTATTAGAGGTTCCTTCATGATCTTGGCATTGTTCCTTCTTCAATGAGCCAATCCTAATTTCTATCTAGGTGTTTGTGGTGCTTCTTGTGCTTGATCTTGCCCATCATGTGGGGGAATAATGGATCTACTCTCTATTTTGGTGTCGGGATTTCCTCTGCTACCTTGTCGTCTGGTGGCTCGGCTCGGTTCAGTCATGACCACAATACTCCTCAAATCATCACTATTTGACTGAACGATTCCAATTTTCTCTCGTGGTCTCGGGCTATTACTCTTTCCTTGAAGAGCAGACGTTAGTGCGGGTATGTTTTGGGGACTATTCCGACACCTGCCCAGGATTCTCCGGATTGGCTACAGTGGGAGTCTTAGAACACTCGTGATATCTTGGTTGACACACTCTATGGTTGACTCGATTGCTTGGAATTATCTCTTTTTGGAGACTGCAGCGGATATTTGGAAGAGGGGCGAGGCTACTTACTCCTACCGGGAAATGCTGCCCAGATTTTCCAGCTGCAACGAAAGATCTTCCTCCATCGTCAGAGTGATCTCCCTCCATCTATCTACTACGTGGAGTTTACTCAACTTTATTAAGAGTATGATCACTTTGATTCCCTCACTCTTGTGTCGCATGAGGATGAGATCCTTGTTCGAGCTTGGGAAGAAAGGAACAGAGTTTTTGAGTTTCTTCATGTTCTACATCGCGACTTCGATTCGATCAGTGTGCAGATTCTTGGGAGCTCGCCTCTGTCGTCCCTTCCAGAGGTTTTCAGTCTTGTTCGGCAAGAATGTGAGAGGTGACAGACATGGACCCCTGACACTACTCCAGAAGGTTCTGTCATGGCTGTTCAGTTTGGAAGTAGAGCTTCTCGTGATTCCAGTCCCAAGTCCACCGACAAATATCACTTTCTTTGTGATTATTGCGAAAATTCCCATCATACAAGGGACCCGTGTTTTCGTCTTCATGGCTTTCTTGCACCCCGTGGGGGTTCTGCACCACGTGGCAGTCATGGTTACGGTTCTCCGGGCAGCTCCACTCAACCTCGCTTTGCTCACCTGTCTAACGCCTCCGAGGAGACGCTTCCTCCCACTACCTAATCTGCTCCTCCCCTGGCTTTGTTTGTCGATGAGATCCATGCCTTCCGCCACCTAATGCAGCAACAGTCTTTGGAGACTTCTGTGTCTTCGTCTTCCTATGCTCATCAGGGACCCTCAGGTGCTCATAATGTGTCATCCTGTCCTCCTACCCACTGGACTATTGATTCTAGAGCAACGAATCATATGACCGGCTCTGCTACAGGTTTTGTGTCCTACCTCCCTTTGTCTGGTCGAGACAAAGTGAGCATTGCGGACAGTTCGTTATCTCCAATTGCTGGGAAAGGAACAATCTCCTGCTCCACTCTTACGCTTTTTCTGTTATTCATGTACCCAAGTTTACTCGCAATCTTCTCTCAATTCGTCATCTAACAAACACTATGAACTGTTTTGTGGCATTCTTCCCCTCGTCTTGTGTGTTTCAGGACCAGATGACGAGAACGGTGATTGGCTCTGGTAGTCTGCTGAATGGGCTCTACGTGTTTAATTCTTTCACTCTTGCTTCTCCTTCTCAGGCTCTTCGTGCTGATTAGACGGTCACTTTGGAGTCCAGGCATTGCCGCCTTGGACATCCTTTTATTATGTCTATGAAACGTTTATTTCTCGTTTACCTACTGTATTATTTGATAATTTTCATTATAATGTTTGTGAACTTGGCAAACATCGTCGTGTTTCGTTTAATCGCGTTTCATCCACTAGTTCTGCGCATTTTCATATTATTCACAATAATGTTTGGGAGCCTTGTCATGTTTTTTTTATTTTTGGGTGTCGTTGGTTTGTAACTTTCATTGATTACTTCTCCCGTACAATATGAGATTATCTAATTAAGGCAAAAGAGAAGGTTTCACAAAATAATTTCTACGCAATTTGATACCTCTATCAAAATCCTTCGCACCGACAATGGTCGCGAGTACATTGATTCGTAATTGGTCTGCTACCTTGCTCATCATGGCATTATCCGACAAACATCTTGTGTTTACTCCCTGCTCAAAACGGGGTGGCCGAACGCAAGTATCGTCATCTCTTGGAAGTTGCCTGGGGTATTCTTCTCCAAATGCACATTCCAAAGTACTATTGGGAGATATTCTCACTGCCGTCTATCTTATTTATCGTATGACCTCTCGTGTCCTTGTGATGGTGATCGACGGCCCACACGCGTTTATTCCCGCAGGAGGCGGTGATCGGCGACCGATTTGGGCGATCCGAGTGCGCAGATGCGCCCGGATGGTCGCTCTGAATATTTTTTCTATTATAAATCTCAGGCTAATCGGCACAGTAGCGAACTAGTTTTTGACGTTAGAGACCAAGTTATGATCCGCCTTCGACCTGAGAGGCTCCAACAAGGGGCAGCAAAGAAGTTAAGTGTCCTGCGAATGAGCCCCTATACAGTCATTCGACAACTCGGTACAAATGTTTTTGAGGTTGATATCCCACCAGCAATGGGAATTCATCGGGTGTTCAATGTGGAGGATTTAACTCCCATCTTCGAGGAACGATTGGCTAGAGGTGGGTATTTCTACTTTGTTATATTTACTGATGATTTCAGTAGATACGAATACGTGTATCTTATGAAGTGCAAATCCGAGACCTTTGAAAAGTTCAAAGAGTTCAAGAACGAAGTAGAGAACCAACTGGGTAAGAAGGTTAAAGCACTCTGATCTGATCGAGGTGGCGAATACCTAAGTCATGAATTTCGTGATCATCTGAAAGAGTGTGGTATTGTATCACAGCTCACTTCACCTAGAACACCATAGCATAATGGTGTGTCTGAGCGGAGGAATCGTACTCTGTTAGACATGATACAGTCGATGATGAGTCATGCAGATCTGTCTGTTTATTTTTGGAGTTTTGCTCTAGAAACTGCTGCTTTAACACTAAATCGTCCTCCAACGAAAGCGGTTTTAAAGACACCATATGAGATATGGACTGCGAAGCGTCCTAGTATGTCGTTCATTAAGGTTTGGGGTTGTGAGGCTTACGTAAGACGTCAAATGTCTGACAAGCTGGAACCCAAATCAGATAAATGTTATCTTATGGGGTATCCTAAATAAACTAAATGGTACTATTTCTACCTACAGTCCGAGGGCAAAGTGTTTGTCGCGAGAAATGGTGTCTTTCTTGAGAAAGAGTTTTTAAGTAGAAAGACTGTCAGGGTAGAACTTGAAGAAGTTCAAGAACCACAAACTGTGAATGAACCGGAATTGGAACCTGAGTCAGGACTACAAGTTGTTGTGGTTGGAGAACTTGCTCAGAAAACACAAGTTCCACGTAGAACTGGTAGACCAAGGTTTGAGTCTGAGAGATATGGATTTCTCGTGTCTTAAATAGGTAATGTGTTGCTTATGGATCATAATGATGAGTCTGCAACCTACCAAGACGCTATGAGTGGGCCGGACTGCGAGAAGTGGCTTGAGGCCAAGAAATCTGAAATGAACTCCATGTACGAAAACCAAGTTTGAACCTTGGTGGAACCACCTGAAGGGGTAAAACCCACAGGGTGCAAGTGGGTCTTCAAGAAGAAGACTGGCATGGATGGGAATGTAGAGACATTCAAAGGGCGACTTGTGGCTAAAGGTTTAAAGCAAATTCATGGTATTGACTATGATGAGACTTTTCCCCCTGTTGTCATGGTTAAGTACATCAGAATTCTGCTTGTTATTGCTGTGTATTATAACTACGAGATCTGGCAGATGGATGTCAAAACGGCTTTCCTAAATGAAAACCTACTTGAGAAAGTGTATATGACACAACCCGAGGGTTTTGTATCTCCATGTGAAGCCACTAAAATATGCAAGCTGCAGAGATCCATTTACGGATTAAAACAGGTTTCTCGAAATTGGAATCTTCGTTTTGATGAAAGGATCAAAGAATTTGGTTTTATCAAAAACAAGGATGAACTGTGTGTTTACAAACAGATTAGTGGGAGCATAGTAGTTTTCTAATATTGTATGTAGATGACATACTGCTTATCGGGAATGAGAAATCGACCCTACAAGTTATTAAGAACAACTTAGGGGACTGTTTTTCAATGAAGAACTTGGGTGATGCGACTTATATACTAGGTATTAAGATCTATAGAGATAGATCAAATAAGTTGTTGGGTTTGACTCAAGGTACGTACATTAACAAGGTGTTGAAGCGGTTCAACATGCTCGAGTCCAAGAAAGAATTCTTACTCATGTCATATGGTGAGAGTCTCTCTAAGGACCAGTATCTTAAGTCTTCTAAATATAAGTACTGCATGAAGTTGATTTCATATACTTCGGCAATTGGGTCAATCATGTATGCAATGATTTGTACTAGACCTAATGTAATACCCCCTCCCGGATCCCAAAACACGGCACGAAGGGGGTCTTATGCCCAGAAAGGCTCCTTGCGGTAGCATTAGCACACGGGCTAACCTGTACCACAAGACGACTATTCTGCCGGCTACAACCAATATCAATATATATATGCCAATCCAACCAAATATAATAAGAAGTCAAATCTACACCAAGTATATATGTGTCCAAGGTACATCAAAATAGAGAAGCTAAAACATGTTTCTGCAATATATCAGAGTACAGCTAATAAACGCCCAAAAGGCTACATCAGAGTCGCTCAACACTCACATCAGTAACTGACGGTAGCGACGGCACCGTCACTTCAGGCCCTGTCGTCCTGGCCTGGCTGTCCTGCTGCAAAGTCCGCGGCCTCTCTACCTATGGGGAGACCTCCTAAAAAGGAAGACGTAGCAACTGTTAGTCAAAAAGACTAAGTGGCTTCACATCCGCTCCCCCGACGACTCCTCGGCACCGGGCAGAGAAAAGAGCAAGAGTACAAGGTATAATAAATAGTATAAGCAGGTACAAGCAGGTGGTAATGGTACTATAAGATTAACAACAATTTATCTAGCAGTTCTACAAAGTTATATCAAACATCAATCACAAAGCATAAAAGCAAGATAGGAGGGCTCCGACCAAAAGCGAACGAAAAGGGGTCGGGTTGGCTCCCAAATCTGAATGATAAAATCAATATAGAAGATTCCAGCCGGACTCGATACAACGTCCTTAAGACCTACCTCTCCAACAAGCACACAACTCACCGCACTTACACAAGCATCTATTGTACCAACTTGAGTCGTTTCAAACGCAGCAATAATTTATTTCGGAACAGCGGCAAACTGCAAATGGCGGTCGAGTTCCAGTTGAGATTAATTCCCTTGTTGACACAAAGTGTTCCAATCTTGGAGAGCAAGTCAAGGCTCGGCCAAGTCTCGCTCCCACAACGGATTTTCCCAATCCGGAATACAAGAGATTCAATAACAACGAAGCCGGATCAGATTTTGCAAGCGATGTATTTTAAAATCACGGAAAAGACGGTTCGCAAAAACCTCCATAAACTCAAAGCAAGAATCACTAAAGATGAAGAGATTACCCAACCAAGAACATTAATCACACAAGATAGGTGGGAGATTCACTCTCTCCACGGAACCACCGGTGTCACACCGAATGGGGCTGCAATCCTTCTTCCTCGGAGTCGCACCGAAGGAAGTCACGCGGCGTCGCACCGAAGAGGGGAGGAAGGAAGCAAGGGGGGGCGGCTTCACACCACAAGGCCGGCGGCTTGGAGTCTCTCCTTGGCCGAATTTCTCCTAGGGAGTTTCTTTGGATTCAAATTCTTCTTCTTCTCTATTAATTCTCATAAAGAGGTCTCCTTATATAGGAGTTACAAACACATAGGAGTTACAAACACATAGGAGTTACAACAAGCCCTTAACCATCCATGATGGAGATGTAATCTCATCCATCCATGATGGTTAAGTACACACCACAAACTATTAAATGTCCAAAAATAAAAATTACATAACATTTATGAATATAAAATTATCATCCAAACATGGAATAATTTTATATTCATCAATATAAAATAAAAGTGCATGAAATAACGTAATTAATTATTCACGGTGGATTTGGCACGCCGCGGGCGGAGGTTGTAACGCGGTCTTCCTTCAGCATCATCACGGCACCTAAGATCTTTGTGTCGTTGTGCCTCGGCAACCGGGTCATCATCAAGTAGTGGCGGAGAGGCCGCGGCATCATGTTCCCTGGCCGTGTCCTTCTCTGGAAACATCTCGACAAACTCAACTCGACGCACAGATACGCGGGTAGGGACACGCCCGTGCCTCTACCTGTGTCACACCTTTCGTCGATCTCGACACACTTCGTCGATCTCGACAGACTTCGTCGAGTTCAACTCGACACACACACACGGGTAGGGACACACCCGTGTCTCTACCCGTGTCATACACTTCGTCGATCTCGACACACTTCGTCGATCTCGACACTCTTCGTCGAGCTCAACTCGACGTACACACACACGGGTAGGGCCATGCCCGTGTCTCTACCCGTGTCATACATTTCGTCGATCTCGACACATTTCGTCAATTTTGACACGCTTCGTCGAGGTCAACTCGACACACACACGGGTAGGGACACGCCCGTGTCTCTACCTGTGTCATTTCATACGGGTAGTGACACGCCCGTGTCACTACCAGTGTCCTTCTCTGGACATACTCGAGTCGTCGACTCGAGAGTTGGCCTCTCCCACACGGGTAGGGACACGCCCGTGTCTCTACCCGTGTCCTATGCTCGACTGATTTCTCCTCCTATTTACAAGTGCAACCCAGTTACCAGTACACCCCTGAACCCAAGTCAGCTCTTCTGACTCAAAAACGCGCACGAGGGGCCTAGTGCGAATCGGGACGTTACACCTGATGTCTCTTATGCCTTGAGCATGACTAGCAGGTATCAGTCTGATCCAGGTGAAAGTCACTGGATTGTCGTCAAGAATATCCTGAAGTACTTGCGAAGGACTAAGAATACGTTCTTGGTATTTAGCGGAGAGAAAGAGCTTGTTGTAAAGGGTTACACGGATGCTAGCTTCCAGAATGATAGGGACGACTCAAAGTCTCAGTCAGATTGCATATTTTGCATTAATGGAGGTGTCGTTAGCTGGAAAAGTTCCAAGCAGGAGACAGTTGCCGATTCTACAACTAAGGCCGAGTATATTGCCGCTGCAAATACAGCGAAGGAGGCTGTATGTATTAGGAAATTCATCGGCGAGTTAGATGTAGTTTCTAGCATTGTTTGTCACATAGATCTTTACTGTGACAACAACGGTGCAATTGCACTTGCTTCGGAACCTAGATCTCATCAGTGCTCCAAGCACATACTTCGGCAGTTGCATCTAATTCGAGAGATTGTCGATCGAGGAGATGTGAGCATTAGCAGAGTGTCGACAGAAGAAAACATTGCGGATCCACTGACAAAGCCTCTAGCGCAGAGAAAGCATGATGGTCATGTTAGATATATGGGTATACGATAGCTCAATGATCAGCTCTAGTGTGAATCTTGTGTATTGTATGTTTGTTGGCTGTAATTATTTCATTTGATGAATAATGTACTATATGCATTTCATTTATATATTTTGGCAAATTCTTTTATTGTGTTATTATTTTTATTGCGATATAGTAGTTAACTATATAAATGCTCTTAGAATGTTTGCTTCCATAGGTCAAGTAATGACTTGAGTGTGAGAACCTATAATCCCAGAAGCTTCATTCTTAAAGATCTCTGGTCGTTGTATCATCTTAGAATCTAAGGGCGATGATGATACATTTAAGACTAGTATGTGCGTTGACTGATGACCCGTCCTCACAGGTCATGATATTGTGATATCAAGTCATCGCATAGGTACGTGTTATGAACAAATTGTACTGCACAGACCCACTATGAGAATATTTTGTGTATTGTTATATAAACGTATCACAAGTATGACTCAAGTGGCAATGGTGTTTGTGATTCTTTGACCTGAAGTCACAGCATTTTTCGAGTGAGGAAGAGCATGCTTTGATGTCATCTAAAGTTCAGTCTTGAGAAAGTTGGATGATAAAAGTGGTTATTGGGCACATTACGAATCATTTTTGTGTTTGCGTAGGAGCAGAGATGGGATTTGTCCTCATATATGACAGGAGTTGCATCCATGGGCCTCCTGATGGAATGGGACTGAGAAATGCATGGTCATGCTTGGTTGAGTCAATATGTGATATTGGACTCACAAATTTCTGGAAGTCCATTTTAAATCAGGAAACTGGGATTGAACAATTATGAGGGTGACACGATCTATACATCTAGTTCTCCCCGGATGTAAGGGACGAAGGGACATGACAACACTGATACATTGGTCACAATGGCTTTCGAGTTTTAAACTTTTATTGTTTGGGGAGCAATGATGCATTGCTAGATGCCGCTCATTGTTTGTGAAACTTTTGTTTAATACTTTTAAAATCAAGTGAGAGACTGTTGGTGCTACCGTGGTGATCTGGAAGTGATCAAGAATGTGGTCTCACTGTCAACGCAATATGAGCTTATGGGGTCACACATAAGGGCTCTGGAAAAGTTGGAAAGGTTTGTGTTGGCCTTGCTCATATGTGATGAGTGAAGGACCAAGCCTATGACGTTATAGACGTGGAGGAATTTCATTCCGGGACTTAATATTATGAATATGGGTCATCAGGTAAGTGATCGGAAGATTCTAAGGAGAATTCGTCGAGTATGGCTAAGTCATTTCGTCGAATGGAATGAATTCATCGAATATCGTTGTGAGGTCTCAACGATTCGTCGAGTATCGTCGGGACGACTCACGCCTCTGTCTTGGATTCGTCGAATAGCATCCCGATTCGTCGAGTATCGGCTTGGCACTTGGACGATTTTTCCTGACTCGATTCGTCGAATATGTCTGTGTTATCTCGACGAATAATTCTTATTCGTCGAATATCACAGGATACTCGACGAATTCTGTAACTGCCGGTTTTATTTTCTTTAAGTCCAGTTTGGCAGGGTCTGCGGGTATCGGGCTTTCTTGGTTCTCTGTATAAATATGATTTTACTGTAGAACCGTATACACGACCGTTCTCTCCCGACCTAATTTCCGACGGCGATTTCTTTGTGACGGAAGTGTTCTGATTCCGCGACCGTCGTCGATCCCGCAGACTGTCGACTGTCGTCCTCCTTGCTGTCGACGGAAAGTGTTTCCATGGCGTCGTCTTCGTCATTGTCGCCTCTCCTTTAACGGATCTAGCAATCCGTGGAGACGTTGAGGGCATGCTTACATCCGACCTAGATCTTGTGTGACAAGATTCTAGGATTCTCCTTGCTCGTGTGGATATCCGTAGAGGCGTGGACATTATTCTGCGCTTGGGACTCCAGCCATCACCGTTCATAGGACTTCATCAGAGCACCTTGGTTGAGTATTGACTCAATCCCACTAAGGTATAAATTTATTTGTAGCAGTTTTACTTCTTGATTAATAATCATCGCAAGATCCGCATTTCCTTTTGGGTTTTTTCTTGTTCTTATTTTCGCTGCGCGCACAAGTGTTGTGTCACCCCAATAAAAACCCAACAGAACCACCCGGTAAACCCCTCTCCCGCCCAAAACCCCCGCTAGAACCCTCCCTAATCTCCATCATCCCCACCCGACCGCACTCAGCATTTGCAAGCCTTGCCCCTCTCCTCCTACAGAACCTGCAACCCCTCCTTTCCCTGAACCTTGCCCGATCCATCTATCCCTAGCCCTGTAGCCCCTTGATCCATGTAAACAGTTCCCCATTCCGCCTTTCATGGAGTCACTAGCGTACCACGGTCAAATTCTGGTGCAGTTTCCCCATCCCTAAATTGGCTGCCACAAACACGAGTAAACCTCAGTATGGATGTTGTAATTTTCTCATTGTTTACTTTGGTTTTGAACTCTTGATCTGGGATTTGATTATTATAAGTATTTGTTTTCATTAATCATAGTGTAATTTGTGGAACGCATTCGGCGCACTTGAACGGAATTGCGCCTCAATTCGTTTGTTCATCTTAATTGTTCTTTATTCGTCTTGACTTGTTGAACAATCCTGCAATTCGTATTTGAATGCTTTACAATTTTAATTACTTGCTGCTAGATCTTAATTTGGGACGGTTGTCTCATGTCACACGTGCACTGCACTTAAACTGCATTTTCATTTAGCGTAATTCCTTTTCGGCTACAACTGCATCACCTTGGTTATAAGACTCCCCTTCACACTTTTGGGGTGCCTCCTACTACTCTACAACCTCATATATTTGGTTGTGTTTGTTTTGTATATATTCACAAAAAGACTAAACTTGATCCTCGTGCTCACAAGTGTATTTCCATAGGCTATGCTCCGAATCAAAAGGGTTATAAATGTTTTGACCCGGTTTATAGGAAAGTTTTTGTTACCATGGATGTCACGTTCCTTTAATCTAAAAGCTACTACAACCCCTCACTTCAGGGGGGGCGGGGGCCTCTCCTATGTTGGAAGTGAGTTCCTTGACTCCGTTACCCATTCCTTCGTTATATCAATATCACTCGACTCTGTCTCCTATTGCTCATGTGCTAACTCATGATGTTCCTCTGGCCAAGCCCCTGCAGGTTTACTCTCGTCCTCCCAATGGAACAAACACACCGGCTCCTATCAGAGTCTCAGAGCAGACATCTGATTCGTCGTCAGGTTCCATTACTCTAAGGGAAGGTACTTCTACACAACACCTGTTATCTCAATTCGTCTCATATTCGTCCCTAACGGCTTCCTATAGATCTTCTCTTCTTTAGCTACTACTTTCATCCCTACTTTGTGGCAGGATGTCTTTCTGATGACAGGTGAAAGGTGACTATGATTGAAGAAATGCATGCCCTTGACAAAAATCACACATGGAACGTGGTAAATCTGCCTAAAGGACAGATTGTTGTAAGATGCAAGTGGGTGTTCTTTATCAAAAAGAACACTCAGGGGGTTGTAAAGATATACAAGGCAAGGTTGGTTGCAAGATGGTACACTTAAACGGCAGGAATTGATTACCAGGAAACCTTTGCACCGGTTGCTAAGATGAACTCTATAAGGATTCTCCTGTCGTGTGTTGCCTGTAAGGGGTGGAGTCTTAGCCAACTGGACGTGAAAAATGCATTCCTTCGTGGTGATCTGGAAGAAGAGGTATATATGACTGTACCTCCTGATCTCTCTCCTAAAGAATCTGAAGGCAAGGTGTGCAAGCTAAAGAAGGCTTTGTATGCCCTGAAACAATCACCTAGAGTCTGGTTTGGAAGATTTCACAAGGCAATGGCAAGCTTCGGGTACTCCCAGAGTAAGGGGGATCATACCCTTTTTATCAAAAAATGTTATTTCTCTAACAAAAAACAATAAAGGAAATTTAACTGCTCTGATAGTTTATGTGGATGACATCATTAAAACAGGAGATGATCAGGATGAGATTCAGGTATTAAAAGTGGGACTGGCGAAAGAATTTGAAGTAAAAGACTTGGGGAACCTCAAGTACTTCTTAGATATTGAGGTTGCGAGGTCCAAACATGGAATATTCATATCACAAAAAAATATACTCTTGACCTCCTTGAAGCCTCGAGAATGAGTGGGTGCAGACCGACTGACACTCCAATCAAAGTCAACCACAGACTTGGAAAAGATGATGGTAACACGATTGAAGACATTCCCAACTATCAGAGACTAGTTGGAAAATTGATCTATCTATCGCATACTCACCTAGATATCTCCTATATTGTCGGAGTCCTCAGTCAATATATGCATTCACCAAAGGCCCGTCATGTAGATGCTAATCGGCATGTTCTCAGATATCGCAAGTCCTCACCTGGGAGGGGTATTCTATTTTCATCAAATGAAGAGCTGGCGATTGAGGTGTACACGGATGCTGACGAGTAAAGCGACTGAAGCTCGTCACACATGGCTTTAGAAGTCTTATGGTACATGATCATTCGGTATGGTTCGGTCTCCATAGAATTGAGAACACACGACTGAACCTGGCCATCATCACAGAGCCACTATTTTGTAAGTTTAGTAGGGGGTGCACATGTAATATAATGAAGAGGCCAGTTGGTTTAAAGGACATGCCACACTGAATGCTCCTATTCCACAAAAAATTTCTTCTCAATGAGGGAGATAGTATTAACACGGAGTTCATCCTGCACTTCAGGGAGGTAAGTCGAGGTAAGAGAAAAGGTCGCAGGGGGGGTTAGGTGGTTGAGTTGCTCATGGACTCCTAAGGTAAGGTAGAGAGGGGTTTGGGCAGTTTCAATAAGGATACTGTGGGGACTGATCATAACGTAGAGTCCGAGAGGTTGCGCAAGAGAGACCGCGCAAACATGGCACAGTGGGGAGACTGGGTGGTTAAAAAAGAGAGGCTGCATAGCAAGAAGTCTAGGTGATTGCTAAAGAGACCATGTAAACTAGACATAGAATGCTCTGAAAGGAAGGCTGGGGCGGCTATAGAGAAGGACATGAAGGAGCAGGACGCACGGGGATCACCCGAGACGATATTGGGCAGTCTCAGAAGAAATGCCCGTGCAAAGTAGATTGGGAGGTTTCAAGAGGTAGTCCACGGGGCGTAACCTTCCTCTGCTACCATATAGAAACTCAAAATACAAATAACAACAACACTCGGGCCTTTATCCCACTATAGTGGGGTCGGTTATATGGATCCTTTGTCTTCATTGTGCCATATCTTTTGTCATAATCTCACTAATGTCTAAGTACATCATGTCTTTTCTTATAGTTTCATTCCAACTCTTTATTGTTCTACCCCTCCCTCGTTCAACATGCCTGGTGACTAGACTCTCACAACGCCTAACAGGTGCCTCTAATGGTCTCCTTTGTACGTGTCCAAACCATCTTAGTCGAGCTTCTCACATCTGCTCTGCAATTGATGTTACTCATGTCTTATCCTTGATACATTCATTCCTAATTTTATCCAGTTTTGTGTGTCCACACATCCACATAAGCATTCTCATCTCCGCAACTCCCATTTTTTACAAATACAAATAAAATAATAAATTTTATTCTCCAGGATTCTACGTATTGCATAGGTGTACCCCTCCTTATATAGAGTTGAGATGGGGAGAATGTACAAACAACGATGTGGGGCTAAATACAGCGGGCGGTTACAACACCTGTAACGTCCTGGACTACAAGTGGGAAGCAACCTCGGGCCGTTACACAAGGTTAACCGCCCGACCCTTTACAGCGTAGCAGCAACATCGGGCGGCTACACGTGGGTAACCACCCAGCCATTATATAGAGTCCTTCAACAATGTTAAAATGAATTGTTGTGAAAAGGGCATTGCATCCGAAATATCAATGGCATTGCATCCGAAATATCAATGGCATTGCATCCGAAATATCAATGGCATTGCATCCGAAATATCAATGGCATTGCATCCGAAATATCAATGGCATTGCATCCGAAATATCAATGGCATTGCATCCGAAATAACAATGTTTTCTTTCATATTCAAGCATTCAAAATCTCTGATAATTGTGTTCCACTTCAAACACCTTCTGAAGCATTATCTGTATTGGTTTAGCCCATCTCATACTAAGCTCCAATGTTGCATGAGGATGGGATGGGCTACGAGATACAATACGATAAGGATATGAGATTCAAAATTTTGAAAATACCTAGGATAAGGGATACATTTTTAAAAGTTTTATTATTTAATATAAATACAAATTAGGAAGACATGTGTGACAATCACTTCATTTTTTTCAAACATGATATCTCATATTTCATATACTAAATGAATATAAGGCTAATCTATGTCACAAAATCACACCATATCAAATATAGGAGCCATCCATGAAACACATCCTTAAACAAGTTTTTTCACATACCTTTCACAGTATCATCATCACAATGTACATAATTTTTAGCATTTTCGAGCATACTCGAGCATATGAATATCCGAAAAAACATTTATTTAAAACCAAAAGTGGGTTTCTAAGAGTTTCAGTGATGTGTTTCTGAGAGTTCACGAGAATTTCCTGATTCTGAACCAACTCGGCATGATCACTGCATGTATCCTACTTCTACCAAAATTGAACCGCACAATTTTATCATTTTTTGTGGCCAATAAATACTTCTCATTATGCGGCTCATCACAAATTACTCTCACTAGAGCGCATTAAACTGTGAAGCTTCTGACAGAAGTTCACCATTCGGTCTGAAAATGCAACCATAATATCTAGAGTCCCAAATTATTACTCATGTATAATAACTTCTCCAATTCAGATGTGAATTTCATTTCATTATTTCACCTCCTTTGATGTTAACAGATCTAAAGAATTTGCTAATTAGAAAATGACAACGTTGGCATATCGTAGGTTTGCTCAAGATATATGCAATTTGTACAAAAGTGGAAAGGTATGGCAGTGTGACAACCTGGTGTTCATAAACACCTTAGATGGAATTAGAGGTGTAATGGTTCGGTTTTGGAGCAAAACCTCAATTTGAACCACCCCTACATGGCTACATGGTTTCAGAAATTTGGAACCGAGCCAAATCGCATAAATCATTGGAATCGAACATAATTGTTTGGTTCGATTTGTGGTTTAAAAAATTTAAAAACATAAATACATAATCTAGGCCCGAAAATAAAAATTAAATGGCATACATGATTTTTATCAAGTAAAAAACAAAACCATAAATATATTTTAATATTATTTGAAACGAAAATCATTTATATAAATAATTCTTTGATATCATTTTGTTATTATTGTTTAATAAAAGAAAAGAAATAATACTGTGCATTTAATACATCCCATTAAGGGGGCATATTAAGGTTTACAACTACATACAAAACTCTAGTAGATCATGTGAGACTAAACTCAAACAGACTTAAAAACAAATAATGTGCAAACTCAAACACTCCCCCTCAAGCAGGAGGGGAAACCTTCAGCTTGAAAAACATCAAATAAAGGTAATGGAGGTAAGCGATGTGGGACAAATCATCAGACGAAACAGCGGGGAAATTTCCAAAACCGGGGACATAGCCACACACCACGTAGACCCACACACGACGCAGACCCCACACATGATGTGGAATTACTGGAATCAGGTCAACCAACAACAATCGTACCACAAGACATGTACCGATCAAAAGATAAATTGGGGAGACGCAAATAACACAGGACATAAGCCTAGAGTGTCGTGTGGGACTAAGGAGAAAGTCGGGAAATACCATCTGAGTCTCCTTCGTCACAAACGTTCCCCATCACGTGGAACACATATGAATGTAGGCATGATAAGATAATACTAAGCAAACATTAACAAAAACCAAACAAAGACACTTAAAGACACAGAAACAATGACCAAACCAACAAGAGGCTCCATCATTGAGAGAATACCACCCTAGAAGGGGATGCAGCAGCTGGAATAGGCATAAACCGGAGCAGCAGTGTCTGAAGCTGCAAAAAATCAACTGGATAAGAAAATGTATTGGACAGAGACAGCAAACGAAATCCGGAGCAGCCCACAAAGGTACTGCCTCGACGGAAGTGAGTTGTAAGGGCATTCATCCCCGTCGAATAAATTGCAGTCATAGTCGTTGTTGAAGAACGCATGCAGATGTAGGGGAAGACGTCGACGGTAATCAACATTGGCTGATTGGAGGAGAAAGCACAGCTGGGCACAGCAGCATGAAGATCTGTCGGTGAAGTTATCGACTGGAAGATGGTCAACATACGCAGTTGGGATCAAGAAAAGCCAACTAGAATGACAAAAACTGGTGTCAACAGGAGCAACAAGGACACCAGAAACTCGTAGATCGGAAGCAAGGAGAACAATGATAGGCTGGTAAGAATGTAACGGGGTTGGCAATATCAACGACGCGATCTGGAGCAACGGACGGGATCAGTGAGGCGGAAACAGCGACAGGATTAACACCAGGCGGAGGGAACGGCACAGGAGCACGCAGAGGGATCGAGAGTAACTGCGGCATACAAAGATGAGCGCGAGCGGTGAGAACTAGCGAGTGTTCTCATGCGAGAAGGGAAGCAGACGAAGCCGCAGTGAGCGTTTTCGCGCAGACGAAACCGCTAGAGTTCCGAACGAGGGAACCAATGAGGAATCATTTTACCTACTCGGATACCAAGTTGAATATTACCTAACAAAGACAATTAAAGATGCGGAAACAACCAAACCAACAAGAGGCTCCAACATTGAGAGATTAGCACCCTAGAAGGCGGATGAAGTGGCAAGAATAGACATAAATTGGAGCAGCAAAGTGTCTGAAGCTGCAATAAATCACCTGGATAAGAGAATGTCTTGGAAAGAGGTAGCAGACAAAATCTGGAGCAGCACACAAAGGTACTACCCCGAGAGAAGCGAGTTGGAAGGGCCTCATCCCCGTCAAATAAGTCGCAGTCACAGATGTTGTTGGATAACACTCGCAGATGTAGGGGAAGGAGCCAACGAGAATCCACGCTGGCTGGCTAGGGAAGAAAGCACGCGTGAAGATTTGTCAACGAAGTCGTCGACTGGAACATGGTCATCAACCACAGTTGGGATCAAGAAAAGCAAACTAGAATGACAGAAACTGGCGTCAATAGGAGCAACGGGGACACCAAAAACTCATAGAACAAGAGCCAGGAGAACGACAATAGGTTGTCAAGAACGCGATGAGATTGTCATGTCGACGACGTGATCTGGAGCAGTAGCCTAGATCAACGAGGCGGAAACAGCAATTGGATTAACCCCATGCGGCGGGAATGGCACAGAATCGCGCGGAGGAATCAAGAGTAACCGCAGCCTTCGAAGATGAGTGGGAGCAGTGAGAACTAGCTTGCGTTCACGTGAGAGAAGAGAAGTGGATGATGAAGCCGCAGCGAGCGTTCTCGTGCGGACGAAGCCGCTAGAGTTTTGAACGAGGTAACTAGCGAGGAAACATTTTCCCTCCTCCAATACCAAGTTGAATATAAGAAAAGAAATAATATGGTACATTTTATTCAAAGGGTATATAAAGGCTCACAACGACATACAAAAATTTAGTAGTCCATGTGGGAAGATTAAAATAATGCCCAAACTCCATCAATTATTTTATAGATATATAATAATTTATATTATAACATATATATGGTCCAAGTCGGTTCGGTTTAGCATTAAAAACAGTGAGCCGAACAGAACCACGCGGTTTTTTAAATTTGAAACAATAATCGAACCGCAGCATAAAAAAATCAAACTTAATCGTGCGATCTCTTCTGGGTCGGTTTGATTAAAAGGTTCGATTGATTGTTACTTACACTCTTAGAAGAGTTGGTATTGGGAAACCGTCAGTCCGCCAGGGAAGACCGTTGGGCAAGCTGCCAGGCCGCAACTGCGGGTTGCCACCAGGCCGCAGTTGCGGCTAAACATCAGACTGTGGTTGTGGGTTGCCACCTGTCCGCAACTGCGGGTTGCCACCAGACCGCAGTTGCGGCTAACCATCAAACCGTTGTTGCGGCAAGCCGGCAGACCGTAACTGCAGGTTGTCACCAGCCCGCAGTTGCAGTTAATCACCAGACCGCCAGCAGAGGATCACTACCAGACCGCTGCACCAACCCGCCAGACAACCAGACCGCCTGGACTAACCACCAGGACTAACCGCCAGACCATCCGAACTGCTAACCGCCCGACTAGAGTGTCAAACCGCCAATTTCTAACACTCCCCCTCAAGCTGGAGTGTATATGTCAACCATGTTCTGCTTGCTACAAACATCTAAAGCAGAAACAGGTTTTGTGAAGAAGTCTGTCAGTTCTTTATCAGAAGTGACGAAGGAAGTACAGACCTGATTCTTCAATATATCTTCTCTAATAAAATGACAATGCACCTCAATGTGCTTTGTCCTCTCATAAAAGACAGAATTCTTTGATATGTAAATGGCAGTTTTGTTATCACAGAACATAGGAAGGGGATGGTCGTAAACTTATCCCAAGTCAATCATAAGTGCCCGTAGCCATTTCAACTCACAGGTAGTTGAGGTCATGCTCCTATACTCTGCTTCAGTACTTGACCTTGAAACCACTGTCTGCTTTTTGCTTTTCTAGCTAACAAGGTTTCCTCCTACAAAGGTGCAAAAACCTGATGTAGACGTTCTATCTTCCTTGTTATCAACATAGCTAGCATCAGAATATGATTCAATCTTCAAGTGACCATTCTTCTGAAACAACAAGCTCTTTCATGGAGACACTTTCACATACTCCAGAATCTTCATGGCAGACCGAAGATGACACTCTCTAGAATTCTGCATAAACTGATTGATCTTCCCAACTGCATAACAGATATCTGGTCTAGTAACAGTCAGATATATGAGTTTGCCTACAAGTCGTTGTATACAGTGAAATCAGGACGAAGTGGAGAATCGTCAGTCCATCCTTTATCATCTCCAATCGTCATCGGGCAACGAGCAGGTTGGGTGCCAAGAAGACTGGTTTTTTTAAGAGATCTAGCGCATACTTTCGCTGTGAAAGAACCACCGAGTTGCTCTTTCGTAAAATCTCAATTCTCAGAAAGTATTTTGGAGTTCTCATATCCTTAGTAACAAAATGTTGTTGAAGATGTCGTTTGGCTAGATCAATGTCTTCTTTATCATCCTCAATCAGAAAAATATCATTAACATAGACAGCTAGAACCACAAGGCCTTTAGTAGTCTTGCATATAAACAGAGAATGATCAGCAGAGCTTCGATTGAATCCAATAAGAGAAATAACTTCACTAAACTTGTCAAACCAAGCATGTGGACTCTGCTTTAAGCCATAAATTGTCTTCCGAAGTTTGCATATCTGAGGCTTCCTCGGAGCAACATACCTTGGAGGTTGCTCCATGTAAACAACCTCATGCAAATCTCCATAGAGCAAGGCATTCTTCATATCTAATTGAGACATCTCCCAGTCTCGATTAACAGCGACAGAGAAGAGTATATGTATAGTGTTGATGCGGTCAACAAGAGAAAAGGTATCAAATAAGTCCACCACATATGTCTGAGTAAACTCTCTGCCAACAAGTCGTGCCCTATAGCGATCAACTGAGCCATCGGGAAGATATTTAACAATAAAGACCCACCTACAACCAACCACATCAATGCCCAAAGGTGGGGGGACAAGAGTCCAAGTTCCTCTCACAGTCAACGTGTTCATTTCTTCATCCATAGCAGCTTTCCACTGAGCACTAGCAAGGACCTCTTGATACGTTGTTGGGATGACAGTAGAAGAGATAGCAATAGCAAACCGCTTGCCATTCAGGGAAAGCTGAGCATATGAGACAACAGCATCAATAGGATGCTTAATACATTGTCGAACACCCTTCCGCGGGGCAATGGGAAGATCAAGGTCACCATTGATCGGAGGAGGCAATGTACTGTCAGAAGAAAGAAGAGGCCCTGGAACAGGCACAGAAGGCACCAAGAGCAACACATCAGGCTCCAGAGAAAGAGACGGAGCACAGGAGCAGAGGTGGAAAGAACTGGCTCTGGCGAAGGTGCCGAGAGAATAGGCAGGGAAGAAGAAGTATCAGAGGGCAAGAGAGAGGAAGTAAACGAGAAATATGGTGTATCTTCAAAAAATGTAACATCAGCTGAAACATATTGTTTGCACAGAAGAGAATCAAAACAACGATAGTCTTCCTGCGTCGGACAATAACCAAGGAATATACACTTAACAGAACGAGGAGAAAGTTTGTCACGACCAGGAGAAGGTACGTGAACAAACGTCGTACATCCAAAAATTTTCAGAGGTAAAGGAAAAGGCTCGGCCTCAGGATATAAAATAGAAAACGGAGACTTGCCCTGAAGAATGGACGAGGGAATACGGTTGATGAGAAAGCAAGAGAGAACAGCATGACCCCAATAAGACCGAGAAACTTTCATTTGTATGCAAAGGCTGCGAGCAACATCCAAGAGATGACGATTTTTGCATTCAGCAACACTATTCTGTTGAAAGGTATAGGGACAAGTAGTTTGATGAATCAAGACATGGCTTGCATAAAAATCAGAGAATTGACGACTGATATATTTCTTGGCATTATCAGCACGAATAACTTGAATGGGCACACGAAACTATGTGAAAATCTCATTATAAAATGCAGTGAACACAGAGAATGGCTCAGAACGATCCTGCAAGTGATACAGCCAAGTGCATCTGGAGAAATAATCAATAAATGTGACAAAGTATAAGCTTCCTCTTCCAACAGTAGCAGTAGGAGAAGGGCCCCAGATGTCAGAGTGAACTAGTTCAAAAGGACGCCAAGAACGTCTCGCTCGAGCTGGGAAAGAAGAGCGATGATGTTTACCCAACTCACATGCTTCACAGTTCAAAGGAAAATCCTCTGAAGGAAGTTCTGGAAAAAGTTGATGAATGAGATGAGGAGAATAACTAAGATGACGATGTCATTGTTGAAAAGAAGAAGAAGCAGAAAAAGCAACGTCTTGATCAAGAAAAAAGAGGTCACCACTTGCAGTCTCAGTAGCAATCGTAGCGTTGGAGACAGAATCAGAGAAAGAACAAGTGGTGCAAGTAAAAGTAACCGTGCAATTCAACTAAGTACAGAGAGCATGAACAGAAAGTAAATTGCACGAAAAAGTTGGGACAGAGACTATCCTGGAGCAGCAAAGACGAGGAAAGATGCACAGTCTCACTACCAAGAACAAGAGCAGAAGTCTCATCTGCAATAACAACTGGAGGTAGCCTGTTGTGGGCAGTCAAAGAAGAGAACAAACGAGAGTTAACGGTCATGTGACAAGTGGCCCCAGAGTCAATAAGCCGCTTGTCAGAGGAGGCTACAAGAGCACGAGCTGTAGAGGAGAGAAGAGAAACCATCTCCAAGAGGAAAGAAGGATTTCTAAACGCACGGTTAGAAAAAGGTCGATCAAGAACAAGCCGACAAAGTGGTCGCAGAAAGAAACCGACCACTGAAAAAAGTCCGGCAGAAAAAACAAACCGCACAGTTTGAGGAGAAGCCGAAAAGGACAACTACGCAGCGAACAAGCAGCAAAGAAACGCACGAGAAAACTACACGGTCACGGTGTCAACACACCAGCGGCAGGAAAAAGTGGTCGTGAACAAGATGGGGAGATCGCAGCGGTTGGAGAAGCCGCAGCGAGAAGAAAAGGCGCAGCGAAAAGAAAAGAACAGAAGCCGCGCGGTCAAGGTGACAATACACCAGCGGCAAGAAAAAAAAGGCCGCGACCAAAATGCGAAACAACAGAGAAGCCGCGGGAACAAAACACGCGCAAAGGACGAGAAACCGCGCGAGTAGAGAAAAGAACCCGCGCAAGAAGAAATAAGCTGCAGGAAGAAAACAATCCGTGGAGAAAGGAGAGAAGAAAATGCGAACAGCCAAGAAGCCGCGCAAAGAAGAAGAAAGAGACACGAAAGAGCCCGCCCGGTCAAGGTGACAACACACCAACGGCAAGGAAGAAGTCGCGACCAAAAGGAGGAACTCGCAACCGAGAAAAGAAACCGTGCGAACACAACAAGACGCAAAGAAGCGTGGTTAGCAAAGAAAGTCGGCTGAACAGAAAAGCTCGGAAGGAAGCAAGTCGCAAGCACAGCGAGAAGCAAGGGAGAGAGGGGAAGGGAAGAAACCGGACAAACTGGAAGAAGCTGGACGAAGCCGGTAGAAGAGGACGCGCGGTGAAACAAACAAATCGCGATCTGATTGGAGCAAACGATCGGTTTGCTCTGATACCATGTGAAAAATGGACAAAGAGTTAAATAAACCGCAAACTTTATTACTCCAAAAAGATAATTATTACATAGGTATGCTCCCTTATTTATAGAAACTGGGGGAGAAGAAAGAATACAACAAACGATGTGGGACTAAATACAATTCGCGCGGCTTATGCGGTTTGACAATGTCAAACAGCACACTATACAGAAGAATAACAAACCACGCAACAACACCAAGGGAAACCGCCAGTCCGTCGGGGAAGACAGCTGGGCAAGCCGCCAGACCGCAACTGCGGGTTGCCACCAGGCCACAGTTGCGGCTAAACATCAGACCGTTGTCGCGGGTTGCCACCTGTCCGCAACTGCGGGTTGCCACCAGACCGCAGTTGCGGTTAACCATCAGACTGCTGCTGCGGCAAGCCGCCAGACCGTAACTGCGGGTTGCCACCAGGCCGCAGTTGCGGCTAATCACCAGACCGCCAGCAAAGGATCACTACCAGACCGCTGCACCAACCCGCCAGACAACCAGACCGCCAGGACTAACAGTCAGACCGCCTGAACTGCTAATCGCCCGACTAGAGTGTCAAACCGCCAATTTCTAACACGAACAACAATCGGAAGCTCAGCAGGAGCGGAAGCAAATACATTGGTAATCTCAGTGGCATTCAATTGTATAGTGTCTAAAGGAGCCGTCTCGCCAACACCTTGAGTTAGGAAAAAACGGAAGCAAAGATGTAGTATCGGTTAAGCGACGAGAGTAAGTACGATTCGAAAAGAGATCTATAACGTCCTCGGTAGGGGAAGAAAATGTGTTGGGATAAAGAGTAAGAATAGAATCAAGAGGCACAACAAAGTTTGTTGTCTCAGGTGCCTCAAGAGAGAAAGGAGCAAATTTGATAAAAAAAATCAAAATACAAAATGTATCATTGTAGATCAGAAGAGTAACAATGATAAGCCCATGTGATGTAGGAATATCCCAAGAAAATGTACTTTAGAGAGTATGCATCAAGTTGTTGAGATATGGGCGAGCATCCTGAATATAGCACACACAACCAAACACACGAATAGGTAAAGGATGTGTTGGTTTTGTAATAACATTGTTTGTTGAGCCATTTCACCTTAAAGGATGTGGGTAGAAAGACAATTAATAAGATATGAAGTTGTAAGGATTGTATAACTCAAAACTATCTCAACACTTTAATATGATGTAATATAACGCGAGTGATCTCAAGAAGATGATGGTTCTTGCCTTTGGCTGGCAATGTCATTTTATTATGATATGTCAGGACAAGTAACATGATGAATAATGCCTTCGTCACCGAGAAAAGTAGACATGCATTATTGGCACGAAGGCAATTCATTCGAGTAGAAAATTGAATAAAAATATCATTCCATAAATTTAAAAAAATATAAAACTCAGAATGTTTTTTCAATAGATACACTCATGTTCTACAAGAAAAGTCGTCGATAAATGTCACGAAATCACGTGGAACTAGAAAAGGTCACCAAACATTAGAATAGACTAAATCAAAAGGTGTTGAAGGCTAATTTATTTTCACGAGGCATATAACTAACTCTATTACGTTTAGTAAAATAACAAAACTCAAAGTTGAACTGAGGAACAGACCCCAACTCAAGACAAATTTGTTAAAGGACAGAAGCATGAGAGTGATCATGGAGTTAATGAAGATCAATGATCTGAGCATAGGTAGCAAGGCATGCAACATTGTAGCTTCATCAAGAAGATGCACGTCCTCGCTCAACTTCCCTCTACGAAGAATACAATTCAACTACTATTCCTAAAAAGTACAACCAAATGAGGTAAAGACATCAATGCAATTCAAATGACACATAAGCTAAATAATAGACATCAAATTGTAAGATGGCCATGACACACGAGCTATAGAGAGCAAAGTCATGTTGGAAGTAACTATACAATCACCAAATCCAACGATAGGGACAATCGACCCATCGACAACTATAATAAATGTACCATTATGAGAACGATATGAAGGTAACATGCATGCAGTGCTGGTGAGATGATCAAATGCATCAGAATCAGCTAACAAACGGATTGGACACTGAGCAGTACATGTTGGTCGAATGGTATGGGAAACAGTAACACTATGAGAAGATGTCTTTAGTTGAATGAATTGCGGTAGTCGAGATTCATCCTCAAAATCTCATTAGCCCTCTAGTGCGTTTATACACGCAGCATAAGCAATAAGAGGTGGACTTATAAGTAGACTTTGAAGCACATGATGACTTCTCATGAAGTGTTCCACACATCTTTGGTGTGACAATTGCGTACACAATATGTGTAGTGTCTGGTGTCGATATCATGGCTACAACCATTACGACCTCCACTTCCACCACCACGCCATGTCAGGCCAAGGAAATGGACTAGATGTACGTGAGGATATATGAAGCATGGAAGTAGGTATATTTGCAGTGATTAGACCTATCTTGGACAAACGATAGTTCATAATAGTAGTTTAAGAGGTAGATGGATTGGTCGGCATATGTCTTTTCAGTGGAGAAGTTCATTGTAAAGTCATTTAACAACCAAAGCAGGATCAAATGTTCTGGTTGTGCCTATTGCTCCTCTTTGGTAGAAGGAACTTCCCATAAATCAAGATTCCATCAGAAAAAATATTTTCCATTCGGTAAAGTACTCAGTGACTGGATGAGCGCCTTGTCTTAGTTTAGCCATCTTTGGGAACAGTTCACCCAGACGAGTAAGGTTGTTGGTATATGAGAACATCATATGAAAAACAACCATTATTCCTCTATGATGTTGTGATTCACGCACATCTACTAAACTGGGTATCCATTAAGTTGAGTGGGAGGGCGAAGATCTAGCAATTGTCATTATACCAATCTTCATAATCACAACTATCCAGTGTATGAGCCGAGAGATGTGCAAGATTGTGAATACAAAGAATACTAGATAGAGACATGGTCACACCCTTCTTCCAAAATTGAAAATTGGAAGAGATCAAAATAGTAGTGATTTAGGAGGAAACATGTTATAATGGATATACGATGCAGCAGAAAAGGTGTTAGTGTCTTTCAACATTTGTAAGAACATTCAATCACAAAAAGAAGGCTAGGGTACTTGATCAAGAAAGAAATATCATGAGAGGGGGCAAGATTGTTGAATCTGCTTAAAGAAATACAATTGAAGGCATGAATTGAAGTTTAGATCTTGGCGGTTGATTAAATCATGTGAGGGAAATCAGGAACAACTTCGCAGAGACTGTTGGGTGTTCTGTCTGGTAAAGGAATCAAAGGATATGCTCGACGGATGAATGGCTAATAAATTATATCAAGGACATGAGGAATGATCATCGACAGTAGGAAGCATCACCTGAGTCGTCATTGTCGCCTACAGCCAAACCCTTGATAGGGAGGATCGTTGAAGACCGAAAGTAAAATAACGGGCATCAGCATTGTCAGGTGTGGTAGACAGACTCGTCGTTGATTGTAAGAGAAGGACCCGATGCACCAGGCGGCATGTGAGGGAAATCGCAACATTGGCTCCAAATAACCTATTTCATATGTCGCCATCAAGGATCAAAGGGGAAACACAATACACATCAACCTTGTTTCCTCATCCATTGCATCTTGTCCGGTGACACAATCTTACACACAGACATTTGACAGGCCCTAGCTTCCTCCTCTTCATCTTTCAAATCTTCCTGTCAATGGTAACCATTGACGCCACCTATAAGAGGCAACAACCAAGATGCAATACATTTTCTACAGCGAAAACTGATGCGGAGCAAATACGAGGACGAGCATTGGGCCCATTAGGGGCTGATTTGGAGACTTACCATATATATGACGTGCACGGATCGACGATCCAACTCCGTGGATGCGTCCGGATTTGCGTTGCGAATCAATTTCATATATAGGTTTGTACTTCTCGGATTCTATTTCATGTAGTTTTGGCCCCGAGACCAACGACCAATCATAGTCGTTGATTCTGGGTGTCCTAATTTTTATTTCTTATAAATAGATGGTTTAGGGTTGCCGTCATTTCTCATTGCTGAAATTTGAAAACTTCTCTTGCTCATTTCCGGTGATCTCTCTGCTATGCCGACTCCGTGGAACCCCTTGGTGACGACTCCTTGGGTAAGGTTTTGTATCTTGGTATTTTCCTCCTCCCCCACCCTCCTCCTTTCCTTTTTTGTGTTGTCCAGCCACCGATCCCCTCAAGAAAACCCCTGCAGGAATTATTTTTTTGCTGCCCAGCTACCTCCTACCCTCAAAAACACCTCCCACATCAGGCCGCCGCCAAGCCACTCCCATATCCAGCAGTATTCCACCTCCAGAACTCCTTCCAGCAACCTCCAACCCAGGCCGCCGGCCCTCCCCTCTACCAGGCTGCCTTCCAGCTCCTCCCAATCAGCCACCTGGCGGTTTCCAGCAGCAAAACAGACCAGATCTGGGAGGTCCATCCCAGATCTAGCCGTCCCGTCTCCTCCAAATTGCTGTCATCATTCCCCTTCACGTGGAATCACCTCCATACCTCCACCCACCATTAGATCTACCCAGATCTGAGCATTTCAGCCCAGATCCAGCCACTTACCTCTCTGATCCAGCCTTCCTAATCCCCCAACCAGCCTTCCCCTTACCCGATCCGGTCCACCAACCACCGGAACCCCTCTTTGAGCTCTCCAATATTCAGATTTGTTTTATTTACAGCAGCCCTATTATTCGTATTGTGTTTTTGTGTTGGTATTCAGTTGTAAAACATTGTTATTGTATGGTTATTTGATGTTTGCCTGGGATTAATGTTTATTATGTTATTGGCTCCTTGAAAATCTCTAACTGCGGGAAGAGTTTATTCGGCGTGTGCTCGTGCTTTGGCCCTCCACGTGGAGGAAAGTCTAATCTTGTTTGCTCAAATAAATTATTTTGCCTTGTCGTGAATTTATTTTGAGTGGGATGTTTTATTCATTATCTACTTGTGATCTAACCGTCGGACTGTTGCATAGCATGTAGGGTTAAGTCGCAGATTTTCCGCCGCTTGTAGATTCGCCCTGCGTCAATTGGTATCAGAGGGAGGTTGCACACACATTTTGATACACAGTCGTAGATTCTATAAGTTTTTCTTTATGTCTAGGTATCACCACTTGTCCCCACCTCACTTTGGAGGTCTTGAGTCAACTTGCACCCGCTCTCACGGAGCCCCGTCAGGGAGATCCTCACATTATTACGACGATCATTCTCGATCGCAGTTCACCACTTTCAGAGATCGTGTTGACCCACCAACACGACCCCACTATGTTAGAGACGATCAGTATGATGATTGTCGTCGTGCTTATCCGCACACGCGAGCAGATCGTGTTGATCCTTCGACACGACTCGGTTACCTTAGGAATGATTATTATGAGGATAGTTGTTCCGAGAGAGATCTTGAGATTCAGTTTCGTACTGTTTCCCCTTCCTTTGACGGTTCATCGAGTCCCGAGTCTTTCAGATATTGGCTAGAGAATATGGAGTATTATTTAGATCATTTTGAGCTATTCGGCGAGCGTCGCGTCAAGTTTGTGAAACTTAGACTTTTAGATCAGGCGAGGGCTTATTGGGCTAGCGTTGAGAGGACCAGCGAGCGAGACCGTCTTCGTCGCATCACTAGTTGGGCGTACATGAAGCATATATTGTGTCAGAGATATCTGTCTTCGTCATATCGGAGTCGCTTGCTCGACCAATTATTTTCCCTTCAGCAAGGATCCATGTCTGTCGTTGAGTACAAAGATCGTTTTGATAAGTTAGTTGTGAGGAGTGATATCTGAGAGGACTCAGCCATGACCACTACTAGATTTCGGTCTGGGCTTCAATCTGACATTCGTACTACGATAGTTTATCATAGCTCGGAGTCCCTCGAGCAGACATATCAGCTCGCCCTTCGTTATGAACGGTCATTGAGATCCGCAAGAGCTAGTCGATGGGATTCTCACCTTGACCTCTGTAGTACGAGTCCCTCCCATACTGAGGACACCACGACGCCTATCACTGTCCTATCAGGTATGACAAAAGTGATACCAGATGCGGATTACTCTCACCACAGTGAGGTGTTTAGCCCAGTGAGTGACCTATCTCTTGTTTCTGACCCGCCTCTTGTGACCCCGGCTGAGAGCGAGCCTGAGCGACCTACCGAGTCTGTAGTGGTGTGTCCCTCACCCACACCACCTACCGAGTTCGTAGCATTTGATACCAAAACTTTACGATCCCACCATCAACCACAGCGGCAGAATCATAGACCCTTGGTAGAGTCGTTGATCCATCCTCTTCTCAATCGACACACAACAATAGTTGTATTTCTCCACAAATCATCACAATTGATGCACTGCAACAGTAGTAAAGACCTGCTCAAGAGGAATTAGAGCTTTCAGAATGCCTTCTTCCTCGGACTATAGATCATGCCCCATCCCGGCCCTCCTTGTTATAGAAGAACAAGAAATTGATCGCAAACCCTTGCACTTCTTTGAGTGGTAAGCATCAATCCCAATCATAGTTGGTTTTTATAATGTTCCTAACCTTCAACGGCCACACTCCAAAGCCCGCGCCTCGTTGTGGTTCTCGCTTCCTCATTAGTTGTCGACAACTCATCCATGTCGATCTTTTTGATGTTTCCTTTTATACCCAGCCGAATCGAGTCACGCGCCATCTCCTTCTCGAGCCCATCATCGCATATATACACACCTCGTTAAGACCGTGATATGAACCTTCCGTGAAATTAACGAAGTCAGTTGTTAATTAAATCTTTATTGGATTAATTCATTCATATATTAATGAATCGGTTTGATTTGTTCAAACAAATTCCTTAAGCATGGGGTCGAATTCTTGCGAAAAAAGTGACATCCATAAGATGTTAAAGAAACTACGGGGGGTTTTAGCGTCAGCGAAAGTCGCGATTTCACGGGTCCGCGCCCTGATTAACGGATTTTCAGAGTCTAATCCGAGTCGGGCGACCAAGTTGTTATGCCAAGCTCCAACCGACAACGGCTAATAGAGGATTACCGCGAAATAAAGAAGACAAGTGACATTGCATTGCACCAGACGATAGATCTGGGTCTCAGTCGACAGATTAGGGTCCCGATCGACAGATCAGTCGATGGCCCAATAGGTATCGATGTCCCACTTGGAACAAAGAAAACACTCCACTAGATTTTGCATGCCCTAATGTCCTCTCGAGATTTATTGCACCATCATCGCCTCCATTTGTTCAACCCAAGCAATTTGAGTAAAAGATACCTCTATCACCGAGCCTGGCGGTTACGCTACAGCAAATTGTGCAGCAACTGAACTCCGCAATTCTCCTCCAGTGGAACCCTCATCTCCATCCTCAAGCTCATGCTCCTAGCCCCTGAACACTAAAGCTCGTCACTGCCAATTACCAAATTTGTCAATGGCATCCTCATGCAAGCAACAACACCAATACAGTACTCCCACTCTCCACAACCTGAGCACAATATGAACTTACTTCCTGATAATGGCTCGACCCTAAGAACTCATTATAATGAGTTGTTTTAGTAGGAAATAAATAAATCAAATGATCTCGAATGCAGATATCCCTTTCTTTGAGCTTGAGGACAAGCTCGAATTGAAGGACGGCTGAAATGTTATATTTTTAATTATAAGTCGTTATGTGTCGAGACATACAGTCTAGTATATGTTCTATTGATCCTATGTTATGAGTCTTTAAGTCTTTTAGTAACCATTAATATTTTTAAAATAAGTCTAAGTGTTAGGGATTAATATGCTTATGTCATTACGTATTTTTATTTAAGGACCCAAAGGATCATGAAGAAAGGAAGCGAGAAGTTATTTCTCCTTTCTTCCTCTCTAGCTCTCCTTCTCTCATAGGCTTAGGCTCCGTTTGGGAGGAATTATTTTCACCGGTCAAGCGGTCACGACCGCATGAATCTAGCCTTAATTAAGATCCGGTTCATGCGGTCGTGACCACTTGACCGGTGAAAATAAGTCCTCCCAAACGAAGCCTTAGTTTGGCAGAGCGGATTTACCGTAGAGGAAATCCGCGCAGAAGCGACCACGACCGTAGTCGCCTCCGCGCGGTGGATTTTCGTAGGAAATATGCGGAAAAAATCATGGCAGGGCGGAACACCACTACCCGGCCACGGCCCCACCAAACATCGGGCGGTGTTGTCCGCGCGACTATTATGGATCTGCCCCGCCACACATGGTCATAGTCAAGTTTAAGATTTGGTGCTCCCTCTAGAGCCCTTACCTAGGCAAAAGGCAAGGCTCCATAGTATGTCTACTGGCATCTCCTTTACCTTCACTCACCACCGGGACGCTTCCCTCTGGGGTTGAGATTCTCAAATACGTCTCTACAACATAAACTGTGAATATCATCGGGGTTCGTAACAAGTTATTTTGATGAATTTTTACATTACTTAGGTTGATTATGGTGTTCTAGTTCATCTATTAACTGATCTAGAATACATCATCAGCCCACATTAACTTCTACAAATCAGACCACTTTATTGCTAATCTTTATTATCCCAATAATGGAAGCTAAATCCATTCCAATCTCTTAATTATAAAATGTTGATATGTCACTAATAATATTACTCACACCTGCAAAATAAGATTGTCATCAATGATTTTAACATGTGCCATCTTTCAGAGTGAAAATGGATCATTAACCCCATGCCATTTAGACATAATCTAATCTTTAGTTAATAGTTTGCACTATAAAAAGTTCAGACATATTCATCTTAAGACAGTTGTGAAAACTGCCTGAATACAAGAGTATTCAGAGCTATCATAATAAAGGTTTTCAAGAAAATAAAAAACTACTAGCAGATTGGCGTGCAATATCGCTTAAACATATAGAAGACCCTCAAATAAACCAAAGCAAAATCTTTAACACAATGAAAGGGCATAGGCTGCATAGCAAGCAGTAAATTTAAGGGCTTACACTGTCCTATAGTGGTCTTTGAGTTCTTCTTTGAGAACCCTAAACTCATGCAATGACGTATACCTTCTGGGTCCATTCCCCCTCCATCATCTGCAAAACTTCTGCATATCATTACAAAAAATTTCAAAACATACCAACTTTCCAAAAGTGTATGGCCATTCTGAGTGGAAGTACCTTGAACAAGCAACAAAGGACTGTTATCTCTGGGGTTGATCATTTTATCTATCTTGACAAATTTTGCACCATTGGATATCTACAGAGAAGGATAGTGGAATACACAAAGGGGTCAACAACATTCAAGTGCGATAAACAAAAGCTGAAGAATGGACAAAACTATCCACATAAAAATAGCACACCAATGTTTTAAATGTACAATAACTAGATCAAATGTGATGCACTCAATAGCACAGTACAATACTATGTTTCCTTCTAATCAAATTAGTACTACTTGAAATTTATTGCTAAAAACAGCACAAGAACAAGTGCTCACCTCATCAACTGCATTATCAAGAAGTTCAGCAATGGCTGCATAGAGAAGGTCAAAAGTATCACAAACTGCACATTGATTAAAATACATTGAAAAGAAACTAATTACAGAACACTATATAGCTTCTACGGAACTGATAGGATAGGAAAAAAATTATGGAAAAAGTAAATTTTGGGAAGCTAATGGTAAGTCTCTTGCTTATTGTGTGTTAATTTCATCAATACCCGTCCATAAGAAATTGTGAAAAAATACGGGGTGGATTGTGGAGAAACTCTCTCATGTTGCATAGATGGCATCCATAAGAGATAAGAGTCGTTATTATCTTAACCATCAAGTATGAATGGACTTTATGTCACTTTAATATTCATAATGCTTTCCTGCATGGGGAGTTAGAAAATATTTATATAAATCACCCTTTTAGGTATTCCTCAAGGAGAGTGTGATGTGCGCAAATTGAAAAAAAAACATTGTATGACTTGAAACAATATTCTAGGGCCAGTTTGTGATGCACTCAAAGACATGGCACTAGATTTAGCAAAGCAAATTTAGAGCGCAACATGCACAAAATTAGAAACTCTCTTTTATTTAGCATCACAACACATTCATAGATAAGCAAACTTGTCACAATCAACAAAAGCTAGAATGATTAATTTAAATGCATGAAATTCATCCAACAATGGAGAAATAACTACAACCACACATGAAATTTCGTCAGAAACTGGGTCTACTCTAAGCTAAGCAAAGGTAAAATCATCATATAATGGAAGCATCTCACTAGGCATAGGAACAAAAACATTAGGCGGTCAATATCCTCATGCAAACACCATGAAAGACAACGGTGACCAGCAAGCAGGGTATCGGATATGAAGGTGTTGGCATCAGATAATACCCCATAGGGTATCCTCATGCAAACACCATGAAAGACAACGGTGACCAGCAAGCAGGGTATCGGATATGAAGGTGTTGACATCAGATAATACCCCATATGGTTTCGTCGTAGGGACGAAGGGAATCGGCAACAGAAAACACCGAGAATGATTTCCAAGGCCAGCCCTAGGCCCCCAACTTCATTCATGTCCAAAATTCCAAGATAAGATAATCCAAGAGATTGGGGGAAAATATATTCCACCAATGGAAAACATGTAAATATGACAAAATAACAACTAAAACATAATATCCCCAAGCAGTATCCCGCAATGGTCAGCTCATGTGTCGGTCGATTTCCTCCGCGAATAGGCATGCCAAGTCATGTTGGAGGCTTCGAACCCCGTGTCATCCCATCCCGTAATATCGTCTGAAAATTTGACTTGGCCTCAAGGCAAAAGTCATGATGGAAGTCATCACATTCCCACCAAGTCGCAATGGAGGTGGGTCGTCCTTTCCATGCCACCAATATCAGGGCCCGGTCAGTCTCTGCATCCGTTTTGTGGTCCGGATGACTTCGGGTAAGTAGAAAATGGATCCATCTGAGTAAAGATTTGGGGTAAGGTCTCCTCGACTACACTCTATTGTGGGTAGGAAGGCGGAGGCGGCAGGCCGCCATGACAATGCGAGAAATCACCTCAAATTGACCGTAGAAGCAGGTGCTCATCCCTTCTCCTGCGTGGGAAAGGACTTTTCCCACCTTTCCAACATCATGTAGTCCAAATTCTTTAGATAGTGAAGAGGGACTTGTGGAACTTCCTCCAGCCTATCTCCTAGGCTCTTGAACAGATAAAGTGATACAATCTTCCCCATGTTGGGGGCAGAGATGCACTCCTTCATCCTTTTTAGAATGAACTTGCTCCAGCCAGTCTTCTTAGTTAGAATGATAACAGTCATGACTTTGAACATGTCCCTTGAAATCCTGCCATGGGACCCAGGTTTGCATAACAGGGCTCGGCCTATTTTGTCTGCCAATAATTTTCCTGGAGTGTTCATGTCATTCTTCTCCAGTGAGTCATCCCCTTTTCCAGAGTATTCGCACCAAGCGAGGGTTTCTTATGTATCTTCTTTAGTTATCTCCTCTTCTTCCTAAACCTCTTGGAGGGTGGGCAATTCCAAATGACGGTTGATACTTCTCGTCGTGACTCGCAGACGACGATTTAGTACAGTAGATTTAATCTTATGGACGGAGCTACTGACCTCTGCATTCTGGAAAAATTATTCAACTGTTGTTGAAGTAATCTTTGTCGCTTCTGACAGGACTGTCTCTAACCCCGCAACACTCAGGAGGAAGATCACGTGTCTGATTTCTTCAGAACAAGACTTGAAGCCGCGCCTGACGACTTCGCTACCAGTGTTGATTTTCTCAGAGGAACCCTCCTTGGGCATCATTGAACAGGCTAGGGTTTGATGGTGAGGGATTTTTCTCTGTCGAGACGGAGGCGAGAATGCGAGAACTAGGGTACCGACGTTCGGGATTTTTAAGGCTTATTTAACCTAATGTTTCCCGCTATTTCTAATTTAATAATAATAAAAGAATGTCAAATGGCGCGTACCTGGTAAGGAATATAATATATGAAAATGTTGTGCTGATTTTCTTTTATTGAGAATCTTGAAATGTTGTCGTGATTTTCTTCATGTTCCTAATACTTCCTTTTGAATGGGTTTTAGTCTTTATTTTTTGCATCTTTGTTAGTATTCCAAGCAATATTTGCAGACTATATAATAATAAATGTAACAAAAATAGAGTGTACCAAAAATTTTATTTGCACACCACTGAGAGGAAATTTTAAGTTTCTCATCTAGTTAAAAGGCTAGGCATTAGATTATTCAATATTTAACATGCTCAGTTCAATTTTAAAGAAATTGAACTTCACTTCATCCAGAGGCTTGGTGAAAATGTCTGTCACTTGTTTGTCAATAGAGACAAACTCAAGGCAGATGTCTTTTTTTATGCATGCTCTCTGATGAAATGATATATTATCTCAATATGCTTGGTCATGTTGTGTGACATGGGATTTTTAGCAATTGAGATTATACTAGATGAGTCACAAAACAAAGGTGCTCTACTTAGCTAAATGTTGTAGTCTTTAAGCCGATGTTGTATCCAAAACATCGGAGCACAGCAACTTCCAGTTGAGATGTATTCAGACTCTATTGTGGAAATTGTCACATTTTTCTGCTTCTTACTGCTTCAGGATATGAGCCTTCTTCCAAGGAACTGACATGTTCCTGAAGTGTTTTTTATGTCTTCCTTGCATCCTACAAAGTCTACATCTGAAAAACCAATTAGCTCAAAATCATTACAACTAGGATACCATAAACCAAGATTAGGTATACCATTGAGGTATCTTAAAATCCTCTTGACAGAGGTATGGTGAGATTTCTTAGAGTTCACTTGATACCTAGCACAAATACATGTTGAGAACAAAATGTTTGGTCTACTGCCAGTAAGATAGAGCAGGGACCCAATCATACATCTATGCATGGTTTCATTAAAGGATTTCCATTTTTCATTCTTATCTAGAGATATGTTGGAGCTCATTGGAGTCTTCATAGAGGTTGCACTCTACATTTCAAACTTCTTTATAAGATCTTTTGTGAACTTGGTCTGAGAGATGAAAATTTCATCTTTAAATTGCTTCACTTGGAGCTCTAGGAAGTATTTCTGCTCTCTCATACTACTCATTTTAAACTTCTCTTGCATAAATTTGACAAACTTTTTGCAAACGTTATCATCTGTAGATCCAAAGATGATGTCATCAACATATATTTGTACTACTAAGATGATGTCATTGCACACAAAGAGATGTTTTATTCTCAATCACAAGGTAGATGGAAGAGCCTAAATCATTAAAAATGAAATTCAAACATTAAATATTTCCACTCCTAGTGCCAGATAATATGGTCTCTTCAGACTTATTAATTAAGCACTCATCCGTGTGGAAGGAAATGTCACAGCCAAGATCACATAGTTGGTGTATGTTTATCAGATTGTGTTGCAATCCTTCAACATAAGTTACCCTTGAGATTGTGACTATGTCATTTGAAATCTTATCATAACCTTTAGTTTTCCCTCTGTCGGAACCTCCAAAGATGGTTTTGGGTCCATCTTGAACTGAAAAGTAGTCTGTCAAAAGCCTTCTTATTCCAGTCATGTGTCTAGAACATCCATTGTCCAAGTACCAGATGGGAGTTTAGTTGGTCTTTGGATATTCCTACAAAATAAATTACCTTTTCTTAGGTACCCAAATCATGTTGGTGACTTGGGGCCTAGATACTTGTTAGCACTTGCACCTTACCTTGGCTTTGGACCTGACAGATGAGCGGTGTGGAATTGTCTAGGCCTTGGTGCTGGCTTGTTAAGGAGAGTTTTAGGAGCAGTTGGGTTGAACAAATAGTCAACTGCAAAATGTTCAATCTTCCCACAGCACCAACACTCAAATCTATTATACCTCCTCTTTGAGCTCACAACAGGAGTGGGGTGAGTCCTTTTTAGATCAGAAGGGTGTCTGCAGGAGATTGCATGCGAATATTTGCTTGGCTTATGGTGTGGTGTTGGTGGTGATTTGACATTCACAACAACAGCCTTGCCCTTTCTAGCATCTCTTATTACAGACTCACTTCCCTTACCCTTGGTGCTAGTGTTGACACCAAACACAAAGGGGCTATAATCATTCATCACAACTTCCTCATGAGCTACCTTGAGAACACTCTTTCAACAGTGCACACTTTAGTTTCACGAGTAAAACATTCATTTTTCCAGTGTCCATAGATAGACACTTTCCAGGTCATAGTCATTTGTGGCTAGGAGAACCTTTTTGAATTTTATGAGTTGTATGGGTGTCTTTCCTTTGGCCCTGGTTCTCCTCATATTCCTCTTCTTGTATCCTACACCATTTCTGCATGGTGCAGAGAAGATGTCTATTATAGGGAGAACAGTCTAGGGCTTAAAATATTTTGCCACCAATTCTCTTTCCTTAAGGAGATCGGTGTCAAGCTTCTTAATGGTTCTTTTCTTTTGGATGAGAATCTCAACATGTTTGTCAATAATATCTTTGAGCTCAATGACCTTTAAGATCTTCTCTTCAATATGACCCTTCAGAGGTCTGAAGAGTTCAAGGTCTTCAGCTTGCTTCTTAGCAAGCTTCCTGCTTTTTCTCAGAGCTTCAAGGAGAGCCTCATACTTCTCCACAATCTCATCATAAGAGTTTTCTGGTTCAGAGTCCTCATTTCCAGAATATGAGGGGGCCTCTGACTTGGCACCAGTTTCATAATCTGAATCAGACAAGATAGTTTTAGATTGTACCTTATCAGAAAAAGAGGCATCCTGATCTTCCTTATCATCTTGAGCCATCAGTCCATAGCTCTCTTCCTCTTCTTTATCATCACTATCAAAAAGATGATAGTGGATCCCTGATGTCTATTTGAGTGACAGAAGGTGCTGCATCTGCCGACAGTACAGTCAACCCTACATAGGCCAGGAGGCTCTTTTCAAATTCAAAGGAGCTGGTGTCACTGTCACTCCAGGTTCTTTCTTTCTTATACAGGAGGCTCTTTTCAGATCGCTTGACTTTTTTATGCTTGTCCTCCTTATTTCTTTTCTTCTCTTTTCTCTTGATTGGGCAATCAGCTATGACATGTCTAGACTTGTTATAGCAATAGCAAACAATGTCAGTATTAAATTGTTTGTTCTGTTTAAGACCATACATGTCCCTCTTGGAATCCTTTCTGAATTTATCAGAGGTCTGATGGTGCCTTCTGGAGTTTGAAGAGGAGGAGGGTTTGGAATTATTCCAACACTTCCTCCTTCTCATCATCTTCTTGAACTGCCTTGTGAACAAAGTCAACTCTCCATCAGACATCTCTTCCCAGAAGTGTTTGGCTCAGATTCTTCTGAAACTTCTGCCATTGTCGATCACTGACCGAGCCATCTTCGATCACCGACCGAGCCATCATCGATCACCGACCGAGCCATCATCGATCGCCGACCGAGCCATCATTGATCGCCAACCGAGTTATCGCCGTAAATTTTAAACTTACATGATTGTGTAATGTAAATATCTTAATATATTAAAATACATAAATAAATTACCTACATAAATATATTATATATATTCCAACACCAAGCACTCAAACTTTTCTTGGATACCACTATCAGGGGCTTGAAGTTTCCTGACTCCTTACACTCGTGATCCTGATACCCAAGGCTTCTCAAGCCCGCATGTAGTGGAAACTCAAGAGAGAGAGGGAGCCCTCATACTGAAGCGCCAGGACATAAAAGGACTCCATTATTTAGAGATAACACCCGGGAATGAAAACCCTAGTTCTTTTCCTTATTGGCGCCAGCAATACAAAAGATGCATACGAAAGAAGATAACATACCTCCAAAAGCCCATTTGTGTGACGTGGCATTTGAGTGCAGAAACTTAGGGTGAACTCGAGCCCGATCAAAATCAGAGGATTCTAGCGTGCCTGCCAAAAGATAGAAGGCACCGTGTTAGGAGAGGGAACAGTTTACCAATATACAATGGAAGAGGGGAAAACTACCTTGTGGGGAGGGAACCAAAGAGGAGTTAACCTCATAGTTGCCAGCCCGCCAGAAGCTTCGGCAGTCGAGCATTTCGTGGTGGCGTGGCAGACGCCGGGGAAGCAGGACGATACTCTCCGAGCTCCGCCGCCTCCAAGAGGATGGAGGCACTCACTCTTCTGCTCTTAAAGCGGAAGGTACGCACCCCCCGCCGGTTGAATAGCCACTCTATTCACTCGCACTGAAGACTCCACAAACGGCGAAATTCCTGGGTCTTGTCCGTAACACCTATCCCTCTTCGCGAAAAAAAAAAACGAATGTGTTCCGTTTTGTGCGAGAAAAAAAAACTTTACAAGTCTGCGTTGTTTTATCTTTCAAACAAAGAGCAAAATCCTTGCTAAATTCTCTTAATCAAAGTTCACAGCATGATTTGGAAGATGCTGAGATTTTTCAGCTCTTTCAAATTTTCAATCTAAATCAAAATATACATATTCTGACCACATTAATTGAGTTTTTGGCACTTAACACCCTCCAATTGAGTGTGTTTGACACATTGCAGCCTCATATTAAATCTTCGGCACTTTGCACCCTCTAAAATCCTAAATGCACCCTCATTTTATTAAATTCATTTATTCTAAAACTCCAAATGCACCCTATAAAACCCCAAAATCCAATTGGAGGGTGCAAAATGCCAAAATTTAAAACCTTGGGTGCAATGTGTCAAATACCCTCAATTGAAGGGTGTTAAGTGCAAAAATCCCACATTAATTAGAACATACTCTACAAAACATAGAGTTTTTCGATTAGGAAAGATATACAAGAAGATGACAATCAACCAATTTGCATTAATGTTTGGTTTACCCAACAAAGGTCTTTCATTCAACTTTACTCGAATCTCTCTATCTAATTATGAGCAAAAAACTTGACATTTTAGTTTCTACGCTTTTTTGAAACACAATCCTCTGAAGACTTCAAGATTTAAAAGGTTAACAGCCTTGTTAAATATATTTTGTGCAAGTTGTTTTTTCCTTTGAAGATTTTGAAGATAACAACTTGTCTATATAACTTCGGAGGTTTGGAAGAGTTCTGAAAATTCAATTGATCTTAAGCAGTGCATAAATTTTTGCACTCAAAATTTCAAGCACTCAGTACTACAGCTTCCAAAAAAATCAAATGAAAGTTTGCGTTATCTTGAAGGTTGTTTGGTGTTATTAGTGGTAAGGCGGAAGTTATTTTTACCATTATTTGATTGATTGCATTTTTTAATTTTTAAGTAATGTATCGTAATTACAGGTGTGATTTTATGAGTTGACAAACTTCCAACTCTCTATTAATGACTTGAAGAGGCTTCGATTTTGTCGGTGGTCTGCTAAGTTTACTTTTAATGCGAAATTTTAGTCAGATTTGAATTCGAAGTTACGTGTCACGACCCGCATTTTCTCAGCAATTATATATTATCGGAGTGAGAGAAAATATTCACTGTGATGTCACGTCGTGCAAGGGACAAATGCAGACGTTAAGGCGGCCTCGTCTTTTACTTTGTTTTTATAAAAAGACATTTATTTTTATGTCTGAAAACATGATTTAAATTACAGCTTTTAAAGACCGTTCCCCTCGATTCAGTGGATCAATTAGTCCACAAGTAAAAAGTATATACGCAACGAAAAAATACATGGTTTAATTCGTTTTATCATGCATGAGCATGAGGACCCTACAAACATACTAAAGACGTGCAAGCTTCTAAATATAGTAGAAATAAAAAAGAAGTTTTATAATTCTTAGAATTGAGTGACATTTAGTTAAAAGAGATGTCATGAGCTTATGCTAAAATGTAGCTTTTATAATTTTAAAATATCAAACATGCATCCTAACATAAAACCTTACCAGAGAGCAAGATCTGAAAACAAACAGTGAGCAACAGCAGAAAACTAGCAAGTAGTCTAATATCAACAACTAAAATTATGTGTGTCAGCAACTTGACACAAACCCATAAAATTAAGTCACAAGTCTGATAAAATAACGACAACTACCTCACAGCGGTGAGGAAGTAACAAACAGTGGCGACAACAGCAACCTTGAAAACTGTAACATTTCTCATATAATGATCATATAATATGGGTCCGGTCGGGGCCCCACAACATAGACGACACAACTTTAGCATTATAAAGTGATATGAAGAACAACGCATCTCAAAACTCAGAACACAAACAGTGGAAACCCACAAACACTACAAGTTATCCACTATCACAGGAGTATCAAAATGACTTTAAGGTCTTACAACAATCATGAGTCCAAAAACTGAAACATCAACAAATAGAGTAACGTGCTTTAGCACTCCTAGGCTACCTCGACATGCAAATCGGATTACAGTTTATGGAGTAAAGCGTTCAACAAAACATAAGTAAATAAAAAAGAATCCACTTCATGAGGCGGGGGCTTTTTTGGCCGGCGAGCTTGCTCCTGCTTGCGATCCTTGCCCTTTAACAATTTATTTTAACGTGGGTCAGCAAAGGCTGACCTCAACTGTGTAACCAGCACATCTCCTCTCGGTCGTCCCTAACGGACCACAGGGTACTCCATCACCCTGCACGTCAATACTTTGTATGCAAATATATATAAACATATAGAGTAAAGAAACAGGTTAAGATGTCACATACATCAAACACGTTTCTAGGTTTAGCGGTTAATAAAAAGAGGCCTACAATGCAGCATGTATGCAAACTCGGGTTTCACCCAAGGCATCTTATAACGCATGAATCTAACACATCATCATGCATCATCACATCACATCACATAAGTACTTCCATTTTCCCCTAACGGCATTCAAGCCGCCACACGGAACTCTTGTCTAGTCCCCACCCGCTTGTGGGTCTCAAAACTCGGGCTTGCGTGCAAGCTCTGACTTCTCATGTTAGGATTCCATCACACAAACAAACTGATGCTAAGAACCCTTGCTTGACCCCACTCGCTCGTGGGCTTCATCGCCCGGGCTTGTCAAAAAGCTTGGCGTTCTCGTCAGTTTCTCAGAAGGGGACTTATCTCGTTGGGATACTCTCCACACATGACTTGCACGTCACGGGCTAGGCAGTCGACCACAGAGACAAAACCACGCCTTCGTACATCAATCAACGAACATAGCCTTTCCCACCCTAATCCATGATTCGTTCTCTCACGAAATAAAGGGGGCAAACATCACAAACGGCTTCTTGCCGCAAACAAATTTCTAGCAAAATCCTTAAGGCTAGTTATGCAACATCACCGAGTCGGACTAACGGTCGTGACTATGGCTTCACTCACAATGACTAATCCACTAGCGGAGCAGATTTCTAATGCAACATCATGTCTGGGACGGACACAATAGACCCGGTGGCTCCTCTTAAACCACGTCAACCCGAACCCCTCTCATTTGAGAGATCTGGTGCTTAAATGCTTGAGAGAAAAACAAGATAAAATGGATGTTATGCACGCATCCAAAAGACCGAGAGGAGAAATATTGTTACCTTACGACTCATCTTCCTAATCATGGAGTGTAATTCCCCGAATCGCACTAGGACCCTCGTGCGCGTTTTTGAGTCAGGAAAGCTGACTTGGGCTCAGGGAAGTGCTGGTAGCTAGGCTTACACTAGTGTAGGGGAGGTGAAGTCAGTCCAGAGAAGGACACGGGTAGAGACACGGGCGTGTCCCTACCCGTGTGTGTTCACCCAGTACTCGAGTCGATGACTCGAGTTAATCCCGAGAAGGACACGGGTAGTGACATGTGTGTGTCACTACCCGTGTGTATGATGACACGGTAGGGACACGACGTGTCCCTACCCGTGTGCGTCGAGTAGAGGTCGACAAAGAGTGTCCCGAGAAGGACACGGGTAGAGACACGGGCGTGTCCCTACCCATGTGCCTTCAGCCAGCACTCGAGTCGATCACTCGAGTAGTTCCAGAGAAGGACACAGGTATGGACAAGGGTGTGTCCCTACCCGTGTGTGTGAGGATACGGGTAGTGACACGGGCGTGTCCCTACCTGTGTTCGTCAAGCGAAACTCGACGAAGCAAGACCCGAGCAGGACACGGCCAGCCACACGGCCGTGTCACTTGGACATGGGTAGAGATACGGGCGTGTCCCTACCCGTGTTTGTATATCGAAACAGCTGTCGAACCGTCGACAACGCTTCGCCCGAGCGGGACACGGGTAAGGACACGGGCGTGTCCCTATCCGTGTCAATTTTCACTTATAAGGGAAATGAAAACCCTAGCCGTTTTCATTCTCATTCCAAGCCTTTTTCCTGGATAAACTGCTGGAGAGGAGTAAGAAGGTGCTAGAGCAAGTCCAAGAGGTGAAGTACCGCCCCGCCGAGGAGAAGAAGATGCCGACGAGAAGAGTTATAAGATCCTTGGTCAGAAATGGTGGAAACGCCGAAAACGAGGTGAGCTTCCTCCCCTCTCCTTTGGTGCTAGATCTTTAGTTATTTCCTAGGATAGATATCAACTCAAGAGAGTCTAGATGTGAGAGGAGAAGTTTTCTAGGAATGGTCATGCTAGGATCTGTGTCCTAGGGTTTAGTTGTCTTCAACCTCTCCCTTCTTCTATGGGATGATAGGAGATGGTTTCGTGAACAAATGTGGCCTTTTGAGGGTGAATAAGGGAGGAGGAAGTCTGGATGTGATTTTTGGAAATCGGCTTGAGGAGGAAGATGAACCGTTGTCGTTCATTCCGCCTTAAGATGCGCGCAAAATCTGTGTTCTGCACGCAGCGGTCTTCTTGGCCATTTTCAAGTGTGATATGTCCAAACCTGGGCTTTCTACTAAACACGAAAGTCGAAGTCCTCGAAAATACCTTTCCAACGAGTGGTTGCACGACTTCAGGTGAAGTCTATAGCCACGGGAAAGCCTGAACGAAATTGACGGCTGACAAACTAAGCGTGCAGAAATCTGTGTTTTGCACGCAGCGATCTTCTAGGATGTTTTCAAGTGTGATACAGCCAGATCCGATCTTTCGACTAAACACGAAAGTTGCAGCCACTGTAAATTCCTTTCCAACGAGGGGTTACGCACCTTCATCGGATTTCTGTAGCCTCGGGAATCTCCAGTTGAAGGTGTTGTCCAGATAGTATTCTGTACTTAAATTCTGGGTTTGGTATAGCATTGGAATTGAATTCAGTAGAGACATTGTAACTAATTGACGTAGGGGCTGGAGAATTCCTTTATGTTTAAATGTCATAACTTAACGAGTGATGAAATTGTTGTATGGATCACACGTAAACAAATGGAGAAGTAGATTGCACTTGAATAAATCTGTTTGGTAGAAATTGGTGAACGAACGTCTGACGTATTGGTGAGATTGGAATGATTTCAATATGAGTAATGTTGAGGACGTAACGATAACGGTAATACGTCGGTTAATGATGAGATTGACTTGAATTGGTGTACCCGATCGGTGGAGGTTGTTATGAACAAACGATCGTTGATGTTTAGATTATCGATTCATGTGCGCACAAATGAGTTGATCTTGATTAAAGAATTGTAATCGGTTATGCTAGGGTTATGTGACTTTAGATTATATATATAATCTTATTGACCGCATTGGTTCGAGTAATGTTGGGGAGCAATATAGACGGACGGTTGGGCTTGGTCCTCGTGCTTTCTCCGAGGCTCCTTCCGTGCCACGGTGATGTGGAATTTGCATGCGGTGTGAGTCGACACGCGGTGTCGTAATCCTGGGTTAAGGATAGTATGGCAGGTCTACGGGCTCGCTAGTCGTCACATCGATGGGAGTTGACAGTTAGATTTTGGGCGGTTGGGCTTGGTCCTCGGTGTTCATTTCCCGGGGCTCCTTCCGTGCCAAGTGAACGGTTGGGCTTGGTCCTCGTGCTTTTTCCGAGTCTCCTTCCGGGTCACACAAGGCCAGTTCGAGGCTTGGTTCTCAGTGCACATCTACCCAAGACTCCCGCTGGGTCGTAGTACACATGGGGCTCCGCTGTTGTGTTCTTAGCATTGAGGCATACGGAGACCTAAGCGAAGTAGTGTGGATACCCGCTTAGTAGTAGAGAAGCCCGTTGTACTATCACTGCCTGGCCACGGCGGTTGACGCCTGAGAGGTTAGCTACCTGCTCTAAAAGTGGGAACTACAAGTCTGTGTCGACATAGCGGTTGCATTTGTGTGATCATGAGTGAGTCATTGCATTGCATACATATCATTACAACACATTGCATAACAAGATACTCATCGTATAAGTTTGTATGGGCACTTCTATACGATTAATTACTTTATGTTAAATAGACCCTTAACTTATAAGCTTGTATGCGCATCCTTATAAATTAAGTTACTTTCCTATTGTAGAACTATATACTAGATGGATTGATATAGCTTGTGTAGGATTGATAGTGTAGACTTTATTAATCATGTTATACATTTCCTCTATTACTGCTCACAATATATACACTTATTCCACCTACTTGTACTTGCTTATATTACTTATTATATATTGTACCCCGATTCCTTTCTCCGCCCGGTGTCGATGAGTTGCCGGGGGAGCGGATGTGAAGCCACTTTGTCTTTTTGACTAACGGTTGCTACGTCTTCCTTTTTAGGAGGAAACCGCGCAGGTAGAGCAGCCGCAGATTATGTAGCAGGACAGCCAGGCCAGGATGACAGGGCTTGAAGGGACGTTACTGTCGCTACCGTCAGTCACCGATGTGAGTTTTGAGTGGTTTTGATGTAGCCCTTTGGGCATGTTTTAGTTGTACTCTGATATTTTAGAAGTTGGTTGTAGCTTCTTTTATTAATGTACTTTTGGACTTATATGCTTATGTGTGTATTGACATCTATATTATACTCTGGTTGGGTTGGCGTTATTTGATATTAGATGTTGCCGACGGAATAGGCGTCTTGCGGTACAGGTTAGCCCGTGTGCTAATGCTACCACAAGGCGGCTGTTCTGGGCATAAGACCCCCTTCGTGCCGTGTTTTGTGTTCCGGGAGGGGGGTCTTACATGGAGATCTTGCATTGCACGGATGAAAATGTGCACCTTCAAGTCCTCTCCACAGATCTAGTCTCGGTTCGACGAATGGAGCCTCGGAGCTTCGTTAATGGCGGAGAAAGTCCTTCTTCCTCCTCCAAATCCTCTCTCCCAAACCGTAACTCCCACTCAAAATGAGAATAATCAGGGAAACAACCTTTCAACCCTACTTAAGTCTCTTGGACGGAATGTCCTGGGCCATAGGATTAAATCCCAAGAAGGATCGGACGACCTAAACTCAGTCGTTATGAAAATGCTCCTACATGCTACCGCCGAGCGGTAGCTACCTACCGCGCCGCGATAACTTCTCAATCCGTCGGTCAGAAAATAATGTAGCGTTATCGCCGGCGGTAGCAATACCGCTGCGCGGTAGCTCACTGAAAAATTGTAAATATACGTATTTTTACGTACTTTATTTTAGCCGTTTTAGTTTATTTTTGTTATTTTTAGTTAGTTTTGTTCAATAAAATGTTCTTTTTTGAAAATATTTAAGTTGTCTACCTAAATCACCTAGAGGGGGGTGAATATGTGAGTTCTGCGTCTTTTTGTGGAATAAAAATTTGAGCGAGCGATGCACAAAAAATAAACAAGCATACACAGACGACACCAAGAATTATAGTGGTTCTCCAACCTTGGGTACATCCACTTTCCACCTCACTGATCTAGCAACACACTAGACTCAGCTACTCTACTATTCTCGGATTGAAAACAATCCTACCACTAGGAACAAAGTTCCTACAACTCGATCCCTCAAAACAGGATCTACACTCAGAAAAGAAACTTCCTACAAAAATCTCGGAGAACAGAGCTCCTACAACTCGAAAAAGAATCTCCTACAAGAACAAAATGATTTACAGAGAAAAATATACAAACAATATAATTCTAGATCTGAATCTTCAGCCCTTCTTTCTTCTTAAACTTTGAAGCTATGTCAGAAATAGATCGAAGAAGACACGATTAAATCTCTAGATCTAAAAGCTTTGGACTCAGCACGATCAAAGAAAGAATCTATCGATGTAGAAGATCTTGATTTGTTGAATCTCTTGTTCTGAATCTTTAGATAGAAATCAGATCGACGATGAGAGCATTGAACAACGGAGGCTCCCGATTTAGAAAGAGAATTTTTGATTCAGAATACTTAGGTTTTTCTTCTTGGGGTTGGTCGAATATGATAAGACCTTTTATAGGACTTGCCTAGCAGTCATAATCACATTAAATACATGCTACGTGGACCAATCAACTGCTAATCATATTTGAAATTACTTCTGTCGGGACTTGAGAAAAATTCAGAAATATGTACTGCATTTCTCGAGAGAGTTGCTTGTATTCGAGAAGAAGTTTTCTGTTTCTCGAGAAGTATTATGAAGTTCTCGAGAAAAGTACTTAGAAAAAAATGTGGAGGTGGACATCAGCTATCTCGAGAATGAAAGTAAGTACTCGAGAAGAATGAATTTTTGTTCTCAAAAACAAGTATCCTGGTACTCGAGAACAATGAAGCATCTCGAAAAAAAAGTTCTGACTCTCGGGAAGTGTATTCAAGGTCTCGAGAAAAGGTTCCTGGTTCTCGAGAACTATACATGGTCTTCTTGAGAAAAATATTTTGCTTCTCGAGAAAAAGACTTGGTAAGAAAATAAAGGTGGAATTTAGACATATCTAGATAGAGAAGAAGTATTTGAGAAAAGTGAACTTCTGTTCTCGGGAAGATTATTCTGTTACTCGAGAGGAATAATGCATCTCGAGAAAATAAATTTGTTACTCGAGAAGAGAATCTGCTACTTGAGAAAAGATTTCTGGTTCTCGAGAAGTAAAGCTGGCCTTCTCGAGAAATAACATGTGGCTTCTCGAGAAAAAGACTTAGAAAAATATTTTGACTGGAAATGAGGTAACTCGAAAAGGAAAGTCATGAAGTACTCGAGAACACATGACTTTCTCTAGAATAGTACTAAGCTTTCTCAAGAACTGCTTCTACAACTCGAATACATGACTGATCTTACTCGAGTATAAACTAAAGTTCTTCTCGAGTACAAAAGTTCCTACTCGAGAAAAAGACTTGGAAATATTCCTATAAAACTATAAACTTATTTTCTTCAAGAAATACAGCAATCATCCTTTATCACATGACTTTAGTGCTTGAAAAAGAAGTGTGTCCCAATAGAGAGGCTACACATGAGTCAACACCATGGATCACATAATGAGAGATTACATTGTATGTTCCTGTATTTGGTGACTCATTGTAGACTGACATTGGTCTACACTTGACAAATATTTCCTACAAACACTCAACTAGAAAGAACATCAAATACAAACTTAATTCATCTTAGTTCAAGGGTGACTTCATAGAAATCTGGGTTATTATGGATGCAATACCCATCAATCTCCCCATATTTGTAGATGCCAGAACCCTCTACACTAAGTTGAATTAGATCAAGATAAATAAGTAAAGAAACCAACAATAATGATAAAATAGAATAAATGCAGTGATATAGAAAAATCAGATCATCAAAACTAAAGGTTTATATTAATAGAAATTGTCCAAGAGAAATTTTAATTTAACAAGATCTCAAAAATGAATTTTCTGATCATCTGCAAATTCTTCTAGTTCTTTTGTTGTTATTGTCTTTTCTACTTCTCTTGTTGCCTCTTCTGATAACTGTAAGGTTTAGGAAAATATTTGGGAGGTCTAGGTGGAGCCTTGAGATTGTTCTTTCCATACTCTCTGTCATACAATCTCCTCTTGGTAAGAGATTTCTCATATAAATCTCATTCATAGGAGCTATAATGAATGTTCCTGTCTTCATTAAAATCAACAACAGGTTTAAGAGTATCAAGGATTAAGGATTTGGAGGTTGGACTCCATACTTCAGAAAATTCTTGAGCTCTTCTTCTTTCAGTTTCAGGATAAGGAGTTGATCTGCTAGCAGAGGCACCATCACCATATTTCCTTCTTTTAGCTTTCTGAATCTCAGGAGGAACTTGAGGAGGCACATTTGCTTGTTTAGATTCTCATACTTGCTTATAGATTTCAGTAGGTGTTCCTTCAAAATATTCAGAAGGTGGTCCTTCAAAATATTCAGGAGGTGGAGATAATGTTGGCCTATTCACATCCAGGGTGCAGGAGGGGGTGCAGAAGGATCCAAATAGCAGTATCATATGTGTAAAGCTTTGTACTTTTAACCTCTTTGAGCACTGATGCTTGGATCTCTTTCATTTGATCATCCCATTGATCTTTCATTATCTTAACTTATTTTTCTAGCTGTTCTTTAACTTTATCCTTCCCCTTTCTGACTTCTAGAGATAAGGTGCTAATGACTTCCTCTTTGAACTACCCAACGTCTTCACAAGTCTTGAAGTTGCATTCTTGGGCTTTCTTTTCTAATTGAATTTGATTTTTGGTAAGAGTAACTGACTTTTTCATAACTATACCATTGCTGGTAATCGTGTGATCTATTGTTTTTTTCCTCCAATTTGTAAAATCCTTTTAAATTCATCAGTATTATTTTGGATTTCAGCAAATACTCGGCTCATCTCTTTTTACGGAGCAGTTACTTTATCAGTTACAACTTTAATAGAAGTATCAAAATAATTTCTTTGTACAGCTAGCATAGCGTCAATCTTACTCAAGATAGTACCTTCAGGAAGTGGTTCAGTTTGAAGAGGTGCAGAAGGCAGAATTGGAGCAGTCCATGGGGCAATTTCTTCAATGAGGATTGTGGAAGTGGAGGTCTATTTTCTACTGACTGTACTTTCTTCATCTTCAGCATCTTTGGCTACTATGGAGGGAATTTAGACTGGGAAGAGGTGGTTCAGCATCTTCAACAGGTGTTTCATCTTCAGAGTTAGGAATAGAAATAACTTCTGTATCATGTACATCTTTAAATGGAGATTTTTCTGGTTCAGGTTCAGGAGATTTTTCAGATTCTTGAGATTTTTCTTGAGGAGATTTTACTGGAGAAGAGGGATGGTCGGGATGTTCTGGAGACTTTGCTGGAGGAGAGGGATGCTCTTCAGGTACAGTGAATAGAGGCTCTTTAGAAGAGAGTTCCTCTATCATCTTGTTGATATAATCATCTATAGACAAGATCTATTCATGAACTTGAGTATCAGTCAGGGTTTCTGCATCTTGTAGATCTTCAGCAGCAAAATCTGACTTGTCTGTATGAAGAAAAGTGGCTGTGGCAGCAGATGGAGTTAAACTTTCATTTAAAATAGTATTGGCAGCAGCAGGAGAAGAAGTATCGGCTTCTTGAACTATATGAATGGCAGTAGGTGGAGTGACTTGGGTAGGGATTTCTGTAGAAATTGGGGCAGGAGTTGGAGTTTGAGAGGGCTGATCTGGGACAGATGAGGCATGCTCCCCCTCAATAACCGAATCAGTTATTTGATGAGAAAGGAGGAGATGGAGTCCTATCCACATCTTCATTTTTCCTTGGTGCTGGGTCAGTTTTCTGAAGCTTAATCTCACATCTTTGGATGGAGGAGATGGAGACTTTCTTCATATGGTGAAGGATCATACCCTTATTCATAAGAAAAACTTGTGGCATCATCTGGTTTAGGTACAGAGATAAAATTCTACCATAATTAGGGCTCTTGATACTTGCCTTAATTTTATCAAAGATCATCACGCCCCACTGAAATTTCTTCCTGCATATCACAACAGTCATTAAATCGAAGAACTCTGGTGTGATGTAGCTTATAGAGCTTGTGCGGCAGAGAAGTACTTTTCCAATGATATCTGCCAGTAACTTACTCTCAGCATTCATAAACTGTCTGCGAACTGTGTGAGTTGACTGGGGAAGTCCACAGAAACTGTAAGCCCTTTCATAATCAGTCACTACTAGATCGTCTTCTTCATCGAACACTGGTAGCTGCAGAAATTTTGAAACAGAGGTAAAAGTCATCTTTACCTTGATGTCTCGAACCCTTGATTTCAGTACTTTTCCATTACGCTTGATCTTGACATTTTGGAAAAATTCTTCGACATCAGAAAGGAGTACTTTACAGGGATGTTCAAGAACGAACGATAATCCGGCGGTGTCGAGTAAAATGAGAACATTCTTGAAATCATCAGAAATTTCGCCGATTCCAGTTGAGATGAGTTCGTTGCTGATTCCTATCTTGGATGAAGATGTCATTGATTTGCAGAAAGTGATGTTGGCTGGCCGGGGAATGGAGAAGTAGTCTTATTTGCGACAGTTCGGCAGAGACGGAGAAGTCGAAAAGTTTTTCTCGAGAGAGAGGGATTGAGAACTCGCGAATACAAAAATTCTTGGACCTAAATCTATTTATATTTTCCTTTAATCTTGATGATAAATGACATAAATAATGTTAAAAGTACCTGGAGTATGACAGTTAAGTGCCCGGGTGCCAATATGAAAAATTTGAACTTGAGGAGAAATTTCCAATCTGATTTCTCGAGTGGAGTATTGTTCTCGAGAAGAAGAAGATTAACACTTCGAGTAGAATTCTTCTTATTCTTGAGTAGAATTCTTCTTGTTCTCAAGTAGAAATTGCAAAGTTCTCGAGTAGAGTTTTTGTTCTCGAGAAGTAAGTCTTTGTTCTCGAGTACAAGGGATGTACTCGAGAAATGAAGTCTACACTTAGACTTTTCCTGGAATTTGAAGTATAACCCGATCTTGAACTTGCTTGAGACATTTTTCTTCATTCTTCCTTGTTGAGCATGTCAAGTTCTGTTTTGAAGAACGAGAATTTGGCCTCATCCAGCGGCTTCGTGAATATATCTGCAATCTGCCTGCCAGTTGGAACATATTGGAGATTGATGTATCCATGCTCCACATGCTCCCGGATGAAGTGGTACCGCAACTCTATGTGCTTTATCCGGCTATGAGAGACTGGGTTGTTGGCTATTACAATTACACTAGAGGAGTCGCAGAACAAAGGAATGTTCTTGACCTTCAAGTTATAATCTTCAAGTTGATTCTTTATCCATAGCAATTGTGCACAACAACTGCCGGCAGAAATGTATTCTGACTCGGCCGTTGAGATTGCGATACAATTTTGCTTCTTGCTGCTCCATGAAATGAGCCTCCTTCCAAGGAATTGGATAGTCCCGGAAGTGCTCTTTCTATCATCTTTGCTTCCTGCAAAATCTACATCTGAAAATCCAATAAGTTCACTATCATTACTTCTTAAGTACCATAAGCCAAAATTTGGTGTACCTTTAAGGTATCTCAAAATCCGCTTTGTAGTAGCGTAGTGAGATTCCTTAGAGTTCACTAGAAATCTAGCACACACACATGTTGAAAACATTACGTCCGGTCTACTAGCAGTAAGATAGAGCAAGGATCCAATTATGCTTTTGTACTTGGTTTCATCAAAAGGTTTCTCTTTCTCATCCTTATCTAGAGACATAGTTGAACCCATTAGAGTCCTCATAGAAGTTGCGTTCTCCATTTCGAATTTCTTAATTAACTCCTTGATGAATTTCGTCTGAGAGATGAAAATTCCATCTTCAGATTGTTTCACCTGAAGTCCTAAGAAATACTTCAGCTCTCCTATACAGCTCATTTCGAACTTCCCTTGCATAAGTTTGGAAAACTTTTTGCAGAGTTTGTCGTCAATAGAGCCAAATATGATGTCATCGACATAGATTTGCACTAGCAAAATCTTGCCTTTTATTTCCCTAAGAAATAATGTATTATCTATCTTTCCTCTTGTGAACTTGTTCTCAAGAAGAAAGTTAGACAACGTCTCATACCAAGCTCGAGAAGGTTGTTTTAAACCTTATAAAGCGTTAAATAAAAGATAAATATGCTCAGGTAGGTTAGAATCAACGAAACCGGGAGGTTGTTCCACATACACCTCTTCCTTTATGTCACCATTAAGGAAGGCCGACTTCACGTCCATCTGATTGATAGTGAAGCCCTTAAGTGTTGCATATGCTAGGAACAACCTGATTGCCTCCAGCCTTGCCACCGGTGCATACATCTGATCGAAGTCAATTCCTTCTTCTTGTCTATATCCCTTGGCGACGAGTCTGGCCTTGTTCTTTATAATTGTCCCATCATCGTCCATCTTGTTCCTGTAGACCCACTTAGTTCCGATAACGTTCTTACCTTTGGGTCTTGGAACAAGCTTCCAGACTTGGCAACACTTGAATTGATTCAATTCTTCTTCCATTGCAATTATTCAAGATGCGTTGAGTTTGCTTCCTCAAACTTCTTCGGTTCAACCTGTGAGAGAAAACTCAAATATAAATTTTCATTAGTTGTACCTCTACGAGTTTTGACACCATCCTGGGGATCTCCTATGATTTGATCCATTAGGTGATCCTTCAAGTGTCTGAGCTCTAGAGTCCTTGCATCTGGAGCTTCTTTAACCATTGGAGTGACTTCATCAACTTGAATGATATCTTTATTATGGTCATCAACCTCTCCAATTGGGGTTGGAGTGGTGATCTTGATAAACTTTTGATCTTTTTCTTCAGTCGACTCATCCAAGTTTAATTCCTTTAGTCTTGAACCTGCATCTTCAATAAACACATTAAAAGAGCTGTCTTGAAGCAAGCTCGTCTCATCAAATACAACGTGAATAGATTCTTCTACAACCAGAGTTTTCTTATTAAAAATCCTATATGCCTTACTATGGCTACTATAACCTACGAAAATACCTTCAAAGCTCTTTTCACTAAATTTAGTGGTGTGATACTTACCATTGTTAAAGACGAAACATTTGCTATCAAAGATTCTAAAATATGAAATAGTCGATTTCCTGCTCTTAAGCAGTTTGTAAGGTGTTTTATTATGGTTCTTGTTTATGAGTGCTTGATTTTGCACGTGACATGCAGTGTTGACGACTTCAGCCCAGAAATATTCCGGTAGTGAGACATTACTCAACATGATTCTGCAGGCCTCTATGAGTGTTTTATTCCTTCTCTCAGCTACTCCATTCTGTTGAGGAGTACGAGGAGAGGAAAACTCATGAAAGATACCTAGGCTTTCACAGAATTCTGTCATGGCCCCAGACTTGAACTCTATTCCATTGTAAATTTGATTTTGACTATGGAATAGTTGTATTCATTCTGGACTTGCTTGACAAAATTAGTAAAGATATCAAAAGTTTCTAACTTGTGTTTTAGAAAGAACACCCACGCAAAGCGAGAGTAATCATCAACAATAACCAATGTATAATCCTTACCTCCCAAACTTCTAACTTGCAGTGGACCGAACAAGTCCATATGAAGTAGGTGTAAACACCTATTAGAGTCTTTGCCAGTGATGCTTTTAAAAGTAGCCCTTATTTGCTTGCCTTTTACACATGCGTGATAAGGTCTTTCTTTATCGCACTTGACATTTGGGGCATCACATACTAAATAAATAAAAAATAATTTATTAATTGTTTTGAAATTTATATGTGCTAATCTCTTGTGTCATTGGTCACCAAGAGATGCACTATCTTTTACCAAAAAAACACTGGCGTAGAAGAGTCTATGCAAATAAAATTTAAACAAAATATATTTCTACTACGAGTGCCTGATAGAATCGTTTCCAAGTTATCTACCGATTTTATCAAGCACTTGTCTGTATGAAATTCTATTATGTATCCTTTATCACAGAGCTGGCTTATACTTATAAGTAGGGGTGAGCATGAAAAACCGCAAACTGCAAAAACCGCCAGCACCGCAAAAACCACACCAATTTTTAAGCAGCAATGCGTAGTTTAGGTGCGGTGCAGTTTTAAACTTTTACAAACCGAGCGCGGTACAGTTTTTGGATTTTGAAAACAGCAAAAACCGCACCGCACCGAATATTTTGTGTATTTAATTTTTATAATTATGTGACATCACATTTAAGTATATTATGTAAGAGTTGATATATTTATACGATATATTACCGTCAGAGTTATTATAATTAAGTGAGATATTTTGCTAAATCATCTCTTCCACACACACTATAGTGGAATAAAGTCTTAAAACTATAAGGAAAACATGATGTACGCATTAGTGGGAATATGTCAAGATATGACACAATGAGGACAAATTATCCATATAACCGCTCCGAAACCGCAACCGCACCGCAAAAAACTGCACCGAACCGAAACCGCACCGCATAATTTCGATGCGGTGTGGTTTTGCTCGGGCAAAAACTGAGCCCTTACGGTGCGGTTGCGGTTTGGGCCAAAACTGCACCAAACCGCACCGTGCACACCCCTGTTATAAGATTGTGTTTCAATCCTTCAACATAAGCCACATATGAGAAGGATACACTACCATTAGTAATCATACTGTAGCCTTTAGTAATTCCTCTGTCAGAACATCTAAAGATGACCTTTGGCCCGCTCATGACTGGAGAATAATTCTGGAGTAGGTTTCTACAAGGGCGGAACTACCCCTGGGCACAGTATGGCATGTGCCCGATCGGTTAATTTATCGCTAAATTAGGTTTCATTTCATCCCGCTCCCTGCTCCTACTCTCGATCCCGTCGCTGCTCCCGGCTCCCGATCCCGTCGCCGCTCCCTGCTCCGGCTCCGGCTCCCGTCGCCGCTACCTACTCCAGCTCCGGCTCCCGTGGCCGTCAGTACTGATTTCAGTCCAGATTTCTGTGAAGGGTTGATTTGGACGCACCATTGTGCTAATCTTCAAGCATTTTAATGTTAGGTACACACTATTGTGTTGCTGGAATCCATCGTGAAGGGTTGATTTAGAGCTCCAATTGTCTTGTGTTGCTGGAACACACCATTGGTAATTACTCTTGTTCCCCAGTTTTCTGTTTTAGTTTGCTTAGGAGGGCCACCCGCTTTCAATTGGATGTGGCGTGTGTCTCCCTCGTTTCATTGCGAACCTTTCTTTTGTAATTTTGTGTTCAATTTTTGATTGTAATATTGTGTTCAATATTTTCCTTACAAAAATATATTTGCAAAAAAAATTTTGGGAGCGCTGCCCCCAAACCCCCGCTCAGGGTGCGCTGCCCCCTGAACCCCCCCCCGAATTGACAGTACTTAGATTGTGACCGTGCGACTTCAAAATCCTAGTTTCGCCACTGGGCTTCTAGTCCCGGTCATATGCCGAGAGCATCCACTATCCAAATACCAGGATAGGATTTTTGGTGGCCTTTGGACATACCTGCATTCACAAATCAGTTTGCCTTAGGAACCCAAACTCGTTTGGGTCCTTGGTCTCTAGTTAGCATACTCCCCCTACATGTGTTAACATTGTGAGTGGTCTTTCTCACATTATTAACTAGAGGAGTTACATAATACCTGGGGTTAAACTAGCAATCTATAGCAAAGTGAACAACTTTACCGCAGCACCAATAGTCAAATCGGTTGTATCATTGCCTAAGGTTCTCCTGTTTGACCTTTTGAGAGTGTGGTCTAGCAGGGCCAGCAGGCTTGGAGGTTGAAGCTTCATGGTGATGGCACTCACATGACTTTTTCTCCTTAAGAGACTTTTCCACAACAGATTTTACTTTTTGAGCTTTCCTGATGTTGTGACCATGACTATAAGGGCCATAGCTCTGAAGAGTGATCTCCTCATAAGGTGTCTTGAAGACACTTTCACCAAAGTTCCAGGGACGGGTCCATCCTTGGTACCGAGACTTGAGCTCTACATAAGTAAGCCTAGCAAAGTGACCGTAGGAGGAATTAAGATCAAACTTGTTAGTTCGAAAGATAACCTTTTTGAATGAAGTTTGATCTTGAGGTGCTTCTCCCTTCTCCTTGGCCAAAGCTTTCTTGGCGGCCTTATTCTTCCGTTGAGCCTTATTTCTCCTAGAAGATTTACTAGGAGCATTCACATGGCCTAAGCCAGCACCTTTGGCCTGAGCAGATAACTCAGCAACAAACAGAGGGACTATCTTGGGCTTGGAGAAACTTTCAACAAGTTTCTTTTCAGCTGCAAGTTGTTCTTCAAATTCCTTGATGATTTTCTCCTTCAGATCTATGTGCTCAAGAGCCTTATTATATTCTTCAATTGCAGCAGTGAAATTTTCTCTGAGTGAGTTCGTCTTTGCGACTTCCTCTCTCAAAGTGCTCTCTTTAGCCTTGAGAGATTTAATTTCCTTGGCCTGAGTTTTCACAACTTTTCGACATTTGTCGTAAGCCTTGATTAACTCTTTGTATTGAGCCATGAGTTCAGACTCATCGTCAGAAGAGCAGTCCTCATGATCATGGTCAAAAGCATTTGATTCCGAGAGAGGAGTGTGAGAGTTTACCTTCCTAGTGTATTGGGGCTCTTCTTCCTCGTCTATCTGTGCCATTAGCCCAAAATAGGCTTCCTCTTTCTCACTTGACTCAGATGAGTCAGAGTCGCTGAGAGTCTTGCCCTTCTTGGCTACCAGTCTTCTTTTAGTTTTCTTCTTATTATAAGAAGATTTATTCTCCTCTCTTCTTACACCCTCCTTCTTCTTATGAGGGTAATCAGCTATGACGTGTCCTGACTTATTGCAACAATAACAAATGATGTCAGAAGAAATATTTTTGTTCTGTTTAGAATAATACATGTCATGTCTACTTGAGCCTTTCTTGTGACGATCACTATCATGACATGATCTTCTGAATGAGGCATCTTTGCCTCTCCACTGTTTCTTATTGTTCAAGAAATTCTTGAACAACATTAAAAGAAGAGAAAACTCTCCTTCAGATAGCTCTGAGCCTGAGGTACTTGGGCTTTGAAGCTTCTCCTTCACTCTCTTCCTGTGCGGGGGCAGGAGATGCAGCTTTTGACTTCCTTGGGATTTCTTCCATTAGAGCGTCAGACTTCTCCTTGGATGAAGACCAGCTCTTCTCTTCTTCAGCTTTTCTTGAATTTATTTACAGCTCATAGGACATAAGCTTTCCAAGGAGATTTTGAGGGTCAGTCTCTGCCAGCTTACCAAACTCCCGGATTGCACAGACTATGTTGTCCCATTCCTTAGTCAAGAACCTCGGAAATTTATCATTCAGTTCTTCATTAGTGAAGACCCGACCATAGACTCTTAGGCCGTTCACAATCTTGAAAAAGATTTCAAATGTATCAGTAATAGAATCCTTGGGACCGTGTCTGAATGCCTCATATTTCTGATTTAGGAGGGATCTCCTATCATCCCTAACCTCTTCAGTACCTTCCATCAAGACGATGAGAGACTGCCACATTTCCTTGGCGGATTGGCAGTGTATCAGATTCTGCAACATAGAGTCATCGACTGCACTTGTGATGATATTTTTGGCTTTCTTGTCTAAAGAGACAAGTGCAATCTCATCCTTATCAAGATCCATTAGTTTCTTTGGGACTTTCTTGGTGGGATCAATAGTGGATATCGTCATAGGAACAAAGGGTCTTTCTTCCACACTCATAAAGATTCTTGGGTCCACAGCCTCCATGAAAAATTTGATTCTTTCTTTCCACATGAGAAAGTTTGTCTTTGTGCATAAAGGAAGCTTAGAAAAATCCTTGGTTCTGTCTATGCTTGTATCACTCAAAAGACAACTAGGGGCAGATTTGTTCAAGGTGTTAACCTTTTGATGAACAACCTCCCTCTAATACCAATTGAAAATGTTTAAGTTATCTACCTAAATCACCTAGAGGAGTGAATAGTTGTGTAACATCCCTCAGACAACTAGCCCCCCTAGGAGTGGTTTTGTCATGACTAGGTCATGACAAAACCCTACGAAGCCCAAGAAGACCAAGTGGACCTAGGAATGTAGGTGAGATAACTATGGTCTACAAATAGTAGATTCCTAAACCCTGGTTTAGGATGATCATGGGGCTTCACCATGACTCCAAGACCCCACCATGGCCTCACCAATCTATTGAAAGGCCTTAAGGATCCATTGGAGTCAACACAGGGTGACCAAGTTGACCTAGGACCATCCTAGGCCTAAATTGGGTAAGGTGCCCTAACTAAGGGCAATGTGCCCCTAAAAATCCCAACCAACACTACCAAGGTCTTCCTAGACCTAAAATGGGGTCAATGGGTCACCAAAGATACATTGGGGTCAACTTTAGAGCATGAGTCGACCCAAGTCAACCCTAGCCCTAAGATGGTCAAAGTGCCCTAACTAAGGGGCAAGTGACCTTCAGAGTGCAAAGGTAACCCTACACAACTCTTCCTAGACCTTAGGGGAAGCCATGGGGTCACCAAGGACCCCTTAGAGTCAACCCAAATGATCATGTTGACCAAAGTCAACTCTAGCCCTAACTTGGTCAAAGTGCCCTAACTAAGGGTCAAGTGACCCCCAAGATGCCCAACCAACCCTACCCAAGACTTTCTAGACTTTAGGGGAGGTCAATGGGTCACTAAGGACACATTGATGGTGACTCAAAAGGTCAAATTGACAAAGGTCAACTCTAGTCTAGGTTTAGGTCAAATTAGCCCAAATGGGCTAACCCAAGCTCAAACTCATTTCCCCCACTTGGGCTAACCTCATTTTTATTATTCATATGGGTCAGTGGGGTGCCAATAGGCTAGAGGAGAGATCAAAATTCGGCCATGGTGAGTAGGAGAGAGAAAGCTCCATTTTTTTCCTTTAATGGAGGAGAGAGAAAGTGAGAAAAAGGGTCATTCATGGCCAAGGGAGACCAAGGGCCTCTCCAATTGGTGGATACATTCTCCCTCATCAGTTTTGAGGAGTTGAATAACCATAACCATCCACCAAAGTGGCTGAATTTAATTTCTCCCATAAGGAAGAGAGAGAAAGAGGAGAGAGAAAGCCATTAATGGCCATGGGAGAGCAAGAGTCCCTCTTCAATTGATTCCAAAGTCTTGATTCATCTTCCCCTCATTATTTAGAGGATACCAAAGGTTTTTCTCAGCCTTTAGGTGGCTGAATTCAGAGAACCACCTTGGCCAAAATGAGAGTTTAGTGGCCATTAATGGCCATTGCATGCTAGACCCTTCCCCTCCCCCTTTTGGCTCTTTTAAAGTTTCCCCAAGGTTAGAGGAGACGTTTCCACCCTTTACCTGAAGAAACCGAGCAAGTTGGCTGTGTAGTTGTACAACACCGAAAATCTCCACCACCGGCCATGGCGCAACACCACCACACTCATCGGCAAGCTCGCTTAAAGGTCATCCTCTACTCCTCTCTTCGTGGATTAGATCTTTAAATCTTTTAGGAGAGAAATCGGGCTCAATTGAGCCTGTTGGATCCCTAGTTGGATTTGGGCTAGGTTCACTAAATTAGGATGTTTGACCCAACATGTATATCTACGGTCATGTGTGTGTCTTAGAGTCTAGGCCATGTCCTTAGAGTCAACACTACATGTACCAGCCATCAACAGACTGCAGAAGACTCAAGACTTAGAGAAATTTCAAAGACTCAAAAAATGAGTTTGATGTTCGTCGAACTCAGGTCGACGATAGTCGTGCTCAGCTCGACGAACTCAGAGAAAATTCTCTGAGCTGAGCTCGACGAACTTGGTTCTCAGGTCGACGATCTCTGGACACTATACTTCAACATTCCAAGTCCAGAAATTCTTCTCACTGAACTCCAGTCGACGAAGTTAGAATATCAGCTCGACGAACTTGGATCTTAGGTCGACGATTTCTGGATCATCTACTTCAACATTATAAGACCAGAAACACTTAAATATTCTAAGTCCAGAATCATTCTTCAGTCGACGAATTCATATTCTTAGCTCGATGGACTTAGACCTCAATAGCAAGTAGCAGTTAGCAGTTCTCAGCTCGACGAACTTAATTCTCAAGTCGACGATTTCTGAATACTTCACTTTAATATTCTAAAGTCCAAGAACCATTACTCTGAACACTAATCGACGAACTTAAATTCTCAGCTCGACGATCTTGATGCACAGAATTGGCAAGGTTCTAGAAAAAGCAATTATCTATTCTCAGATCGAAGATCTTGGATCTCAGGTCGACGAACAACTATTATCTAGTCGACGAATATATCTTCTAAGCTCGACAAACTCTGGACCCAGCTCGACGAATTCTGTTCTCTTCTCGATGATTTCTGTGCAGATCCAGACATGGACTTTCCCTCCCTCTGTCCTCATTCTATTGCAATAATTCCTGAGTAATCAATGCTTAAATATTCTCTGAATACTACCATTAGAAGCAAGCATTGATTATGGTCTTCATCAGGATTATTACTTGCCGCTTTTCAATGGGACAGTTGGGGAAATCAATCAATACAAATATTCTTCAGGCCGTCAGCATTGAATGAAGGAAGAAATTCAAAATTCAGAAGGAAGATTTCATGGAAAATATAAAAAGATTTTTTTCCTCTTTCTTCAACAACAACAAGACAGTGCATAGGGTTTTTCTTCTTCCTTCTCATCTGAACACTGAGAACATGATACATAGGGCAATAACACAGTAAAGAAACAAGAAGCTCTAGCCCTTGACCAGAGAAATCACAGCAAGCTGAAGAAGAAGAACATACATTCAAATCAAGAGTCTTCTTCCTTCTTCATCTCAGGATTTTTCAAGGGACAACCAACACTCTATCTATCAAGAAGCTCCTGGATACCTGCTGGTCAAGGCTGAAATATTGAAGGCCTACTCACCCTGCAGTAAGGCTCAAATCTTCCTGAGTTCAATATCTCAGGGGGAGCTTTTGCTAACATCATATATCCACTAAGTCTTCTCAGTTGCATTTTGAGAAAGGGAAGACATAATCACTCTCTCACCTCCACTGTAAAAAAGGTTCTTTAACTCCCTTCAAAAGTTATTCTTGGTTGCAAGTCTCCTGATCAAAAGACTTGGGTTGGTTTTTGAGCACCTAATCAAAAGCTCATTGGTGGCAGTTACCTGATCAAAAACCTGAGTGGATTAGGCCATGGTGGTAGAAGAGTGGATGTACCCAGGTTGGGGAACCACTATAAAATTCTTGTGTTGTCTGGTTGCACTTTTTCTTTTGTTCTTGCTGTGGCTATGCTAGCTAGGTTGCTGTGTTTGTGATATTTGGTTTTGCTGTGCATGTGATAGTGCTAGATTAATTTATCTTAGGTCTGTTTTTTTACAACAAAAGTTTTTAAGTTTTCAAGATACTCTATTCACCCCCCTCTAGAGTATTTCAAATCTAACCCTTACTTTCAATTGGTATCAGAGGAAGTTTCCTTTGGTTGTACAAGCTTACCCTTGAACCAAAAGATCCTTTGTTAGATCTGATTCTTATTTTATCTCTACTAGGATTATATATATAGCATGACACAAAACAAAGACTATGCAAGCACCAGACCTCCAGTGTGCAACCTAAATAAGTTTGCCATCTGAAAGGCAAGAATAAAATTATATATGAATTCTATTGATGAGGACATCTACAACTCTATTTTGATAGGTCCTCCTCAAGCAACTGCCTCTACATCTACAGCAGCTTCAAGTACTAATGCAGTTCCACCACCTGAGTGGACTGCAGCACATAAGAAAGCAAAGGTTGCTGATGTCAAGGCCATGAATATTCTGGCCCAAACAATGTCTGATGACATTTACCAAAAAGTGGCAGAATGCACATTAGCTAAGACCATTTTGGACTCTCTCAACCAAATGGTAGCTGGATCAGCTAATGAGAGGAAAGATAGAAGATCCAACCTCCTATCCCAATATGAGAACTTCAAGAAGGAAGAAGCAGAATCTGTTGCAGATATGTACAACAGGCTGAGCTCAATCATCAATGAGTTGAAGATCTTGGATAAGGACATCACCCTCACTGAGGTGAATGACAAAATCCTTATGTGCTTCCCAAGCTCATGGGATTCAAGGATCTGGCCAATCAAGGAGGCCCAGAGCTTAAATGAGATTTCCACTGAATCTCTTTTGGGAAAGCTCAAGTCTTATGAGCAGCTCATTAAATCCAGAGAAGCAGCAGAGCAAAGGACACCTCCACCAGCAAGGAAGGAACACAACCTGGCATTCAAGGATGCTGAAGAGACAGAAACTTCAATAATGAATGAAGAGTTAATGAGTCTGCTTGCCAAAAGGTTTTATAAAATGGCAAGGAAAGATTTCAGAAGAAAGTCATCTAGGCAGGATGACAAGACAAGGTATGACAAAACCCCTACTAAAGAGGTAGTTTGTTTTGGCTGCAGGAAACCTGGACACTTTATCTCAGAGTGCCCAGAAAATCAAAAGAAAGAAAGGAGAAGAGAAAAGAATTCTAGAATACAGCAAAACAACAGACCTTCTTCCAGCAAATACAAGAAGAAAGAGAAGGGATTTGTAGCAGAATCCTGGAGTGAAACTGAAGATGAATCCACATCCTCAAGCTCCAGTGAAGAAGAAGAAGAGGCAAGGGCCATGGAAGTCTGCCTCTTGGACATTGATGCCTCCAGAAGTCAATCAGATGAAGAAGATGCATCTGACAATGAAGAAGCTTCTGAATCAAAAGGTGATCAAGTATTGTCCTCTTTTGACTATAATTCTGATAATTTCAAAATTGAATTTAAGACTATGTGTATTGACTTAATAAATTCTGAAAAGGAAATCAAAATACTTAGAGAAAGATTAGCTAATCAAGAAACTCTGATTGCTGAAAGCACTAAGTTAAAAGAAGAACTTACACTAGCTAATGAACAAATTATTGCTTTAAAAACTGAACTATGTGAGGCCAAACAACTTGAGGAATCTTTTAATGGGAGAAGCCTTAAGCTGATGGACATCACAAACACAGTCAATGCCAGACTAAATGACAAACTGGGCTTGGGTGCATCATTAAGTTTACCCCCCATACTGAAGAAACACATATTATCCACACCAAGAAAATTTGTATCTGCTAAGGGTAAAGAAAAAGTAGGTAGTAACAATTCCAATCAACCTGAAATTAAACACAAAATAAGGAAAGAAGAAAGGATAAGAAAATTAATATGCAGAACAATGTTCAGCAGATTTCATCCAACTCAGATCGACGAAATATGGTCAGTTCGTCGAACTCAAGTCGACGAACGCTGAACGCAAATCTATATAATAATCATTCGTCTTACTGCGATCGACGAACTGTGTATGATTCATCGAGCAGAGATTGACGAACTTGGGGCACAGAAAATGAACATGTTCATTCTCTGAGCAGAGATCGACGATCTCATCCCGTTTCGTCGAACTTTGGTCGACGAACTCACAACATTTCTTCGAACCCAGAAAGACTTAATAAAAGTCATAACTTTAACAACAACTCTAATAAATCTAGGAAACTTTTTAATCCAGTGGCTGATTGGATAATTCTTCCTAGAAGATATCACCCCTTAGGCTATAAATCACAACCTGAATTTTCTGTGATTTCAAGTTTTTCCTATCAGCAAAACAAAGGACCCAAGGTAACCTGGGTCAAGAACAATTAATTATTTTCTCTGCAGGTGAAGAGTTGTCCAGTTGTTAATCAACTATGGTATCTGGACAGTGGATGATCCAAGCACATGACTAGCAGTAAGGACAACTTACACAATTATAAGTCCAAGCTAGGACCAAGGGTAATCTTTGTTGATTCAAAGTGTGGTCAGTCTAAAGGCTATGGAGAAGTAAGGATTGGAGCAGTCACATTCAAGAAGGTGACTTATGTACGAGGTGAAAGTCCACTTAGTGTCAACTACCTTCACCTAGGGGGGGGGGAATAGGTGTCTTGCAGCGTTTTTGCGGAATTAAAATCGTACCTGCACAAGAAAGCAAAACAACACAACACAGAAAGGACACAAGCAAATTATAGTGGTTCCCCGATTTGGGTACATCCACTTTCCCCCTTCGACCTATCTCCCAACCAGGGACGACTCGGTCACTTCACCAACAGGATTGAAATCCAATCCTTGCACTAACGGAAGGAACCCTTCCACACGTAGGAGTCACCACTCCCACACCCGGGTTGCACCCAACCCTTACAAATAGGAACCAACGTTCCTTTACAACAAAATAGAAATTGGAGTGTATTAGAAATACAAACTACTTATGGAGAATAAGATATCCCTCTTCGTTCGACGACGTGTTCTTGAAGTCAACGTAGAGTCCACAATCCTAAATCTCACTTAGAGAGAATCTCTCCCGAAACCGGCGGCGGCAAGAAGGGCGGCGGCTTGGTTCTCGGGATCGGCGGCGACAACGGAGTGCTGCGACTGTTCTTTGGAGATTCAATCTTCGTAGCAAAGCTAGCAAGATCTTCCAACGGTCACACTAGGATCGATCGTCTCGATCGATTCGGAAGGGGAAGGTTTTCCCGATCAACGAATCAAGAGACAAAGGATCTCTGGTTAGACGCGTGAGATGCAGTGCTTGGCTGAGCTTCTGTCGCCGGGAGATCTGGAAGAAACCACCGGCGATCAACTGGCACGAGCGGCGACGGCGGCGGAGCAAGTTTCACGATCTAGGTCACGTCGGCGTAGGCTTCTTCCTTTTTCAAATCTCTTGATCGACTGTTCAAAAATACGCGAGTATTTATACAGTAGAATACTTCTTTATGACTGTTGTGGGTCCCACCAGAAGAAACCCTAAAACCGGTTCAAAACAGCGCCAGCGGCTGAGTCCGGTCCAGCGGGTTCCAGAAAATTTTCCTAAGGCAAAGTCGGCGAGAATCGAAGGTCATTCTCGACGATTCGGCGAGAATCAGCCAGTGATTCTCGACGATTGTGACTTAGCGACAGACTTGCATGCTCTGATTTAGCCGGATAGAGACGGCGAGAATCAGCCAGTGATTCTCGTCGATTATTACTTAGATGATTTTTCGTCTTTCCACCCATGAGCTGTTCTTTGACCCCGAATCGGCGAGAATCACTTGGTGATTCTCGTCGATTATTACTTAGACGATTTTTCGTCTTTCCACCCATGAGCTGCTCTTTGACCCATCCTTGCTCCTTGTCTGCTCTTGCATTATCACAGCCCTGTACTTGAAAATAAGTACACTCCAATAGAGAGAGTACACGTAGGCCAACACACTGATCTGCTCAATGAGGGATTACGTCGCGCAGACCCGTGTATATTGACCTACTGCACCCTGACATTGGTGTGTACTTAGCGTGGAATAACTGCAAGCACAACTTAAAATATTTCATCAAATACATTGTCTATTTACCTTAGCTTGTTCAGGTGCTTCTTCAAATCAGGTACGTTGTGGATACAATACCCAACAATCTCCCCCTATTTGAAGAAGCCTAAACCCTACAAGCTAAGGTGAATAGAGTGTATGGAAATGAAAATCATAAACTTAAAATTGAGTTGAGAGAGATATTCATTACCAATACCAATTTCTTGAGAGTTGAGAGAGATATTCATTACCAATACCAATTTCTTGAGAGTTGAGAGAGATATTCATTACCAATACCAATTTCTTGAGAGTTGAGAGAGATATTCATTACCAATACTAATTTCTTGAGAGCAAACTTGGAGCCACCTTAGCCTTAGCCGAGAGGGTAATCTCTCCTTTTCGGCTTCTGCAAATCTGGGTCTGTTGCATTTGACCCCTTGCTCCCCCTCAGTTCTTGCACATGTGCTCACACTTGAGTTCCTGGCAGAGGCTCCCCCTAGATGCACGAGCCTGGAGCTTCTGTAGTCTTCATTCCTCATAGTTTAGCATCCCTAATTCAGTTTTGAAAAGACTGAACTTGGCTTCGTCTAAGGGCTTTGTGAAAATATCTGCAATCTGCTTGTCCGTGGGGACATAACAGAGAGAGATGTCCTTGTTCTCCACGTGCTCCCGAATGAAGTGGTAGCGCACTTCAATATGCTTCGTTCTACTGTGCGATACCAGATTGTTGGCAATTGCAATTGCACTTTAGGAGTCGCAGTACATTGGTACTTCCATGAACTGAAGGTCGTAGTCAGTTAACTGGTTTCTGATCCATAGGAGTTGTGCGCAACAGCTGCCTGCCGAGATGTACTCAGACTCTGCTGTGGAGGTTGCTACACAATTCTGCTTCTTGTTGTTCCATGAGATAAGCCTTCTTCTGAGGAATTGACACGTCCCAGAAGTGCTTTTCCTGTCATCCCTACTCCCTGCAAAATCAGCATCTGAAAAACCTATTAGCTCGACATCATTGTTTCTCGGGTACCACATGCCAAGATTGGGAGTACCTTTAAGGTATCTTAGAATTCGCTTTGCAGCGACATAGTGAGATTCCTTAGTGTTCACCTGATATCTGGCACAGATACATGTGGAGAACATGATATCCGGTCTATTGGCAGTAAGGTAGAGCAGGGATCCAATGATGCTTCTGTATTTGGTTTCATCGAAAGGTTTACCTTTCTCATCCTTATCCAGAGACATAGTGGATCCCATTGGAGTCCTCATAGAGGTTGCATTCTCCATACCGAATTTCTTGAGGAGTTCATTTGTGAACTTCGTCTGAGAGATGAAGATTCCATCCTCAGACTGTTTCACTTGAAGTCCCAAGAAATACTTTAGCTCTCCCATACTGCTCATTTCAAACTTTCCTTGCATAAGTTTAGAAAACTTTTTGCAAAGATTGTTGTCCGTTGAGCGGAATATAATGTCATCGACATAGATTTGCACCAGCAAAATCTTGCCTTTGACTTCCCTGAGAAACAATGTCTTATCTATTTTACCTCTAGAGAACTTGTTCTCAAGAAGAAAACTCGATAAAGTCTCATACCAAGCACGTGGAGCTTGTTTTAAACCATATAGAGCTTTATTAAGAAAATATACATGATTGGGATAAGTAGGATTGACAAAACCTAGGGGTTGAGCGACGTATACTTCCTCTTTCAGGTCTCCATTCAAGAATGTTGATTTCACATCCATTTGATAGACTGTGAATCCTTTGTGCGAAGCATACGCCAGGAACAATCTGATTGCCTCGAGCCTTGCCACTGGTGCAAAGGTCTGGTCGAAGTCAATCCCCTCCTCCTGTCTGTAACCTTGAGCCACCAGCCTGGCCTTGTTCTTTATGATGACACCATGTTCATCCAGTTTGTTTCTGAAGATCCACTTGGTGCCAATCACATTCTGCTTTTGTGGTCTGGGAACCAGCGTCCAAACGTTGCATCGTTCGAATTGATGCAGTTCATCTTGCATGGCCAAAATCCATGCCGCATCTTTGTTCGCCTCGTCGAACTTCTTTGGCTCAACCTGTGACAGGAAGCTAAGATGCAAAATCTCGTTAATAGTACCTCTTCGAGTTCTGACACCGTCATAAGGATCTCCGATGATCTGATCTCTAGGATGATCCCTCACGTGCCAGAGCTCTAGAAGTCTGGCGTCTGGAGCTTCGACTACTTCTTGGGCTTCTCCTTCTTCTAAGAGATTTGCTCCATTTTGATCTTCAACATTCCCAGTTGACATTGAGGTGGAAACTTTGACGTACTTAGGAGTTTCATCTTTAGCGGTCTCATCGAGACTCAGCTATTCAAGTCGTGCACCTGCATCTTCAAGAATACCGCTGGAAGAATTGCTGTTAAGCAAGCTTCCTTCATCAAATACAACATTAATTGATTCTTCTACCACTAGGGTTTTCTTATTGAAGACCCTATATGCCCGACTGTGGGTACTATAGCCCATGAATATGCCTTCGAAGCATTTTTCACCTAATTTAGTACGCGGGTACTTCCCATTATTCAGTACATAACATCTGCAACCAAAGATCCTCAAATAGGACATGGTTGGTTTCCTGCTTTTCAGTAGTTCGTAGGGCGTCTTACGATGACTTTTGTTGATCAATGCCCGGTTTTGAACATGACAAGCCGTATTGACCGCCTCAGCCCAGAAGTATTCTGGGAGTGAAGCGTCATTCAACATTATCGTGCAGGCTTCAATGAGTGTTCTATTTCTCCTCTCCGCGACTCCGTTTTGTTGAGGAGTGCGCGGGGAGGAAAACTCATGAAAGATACCAAGTTCTTCACAGAACTCTGTCATAGCACCAGACTCGAACTCTGTTCCATGGTCACTTCTGATTTTGACCACTGAGCAGTTAAGTTCGTTCTGGATCTGCTTGACAAAGCTGGTGAAGATGTCAAACGTATCAGACTTGCGTTTTAAAAAGAACACCCAGGTAAACTGAGAGTGATCATCTACAATCACGAGCGTATAAGACTTCCCTCCTAAGCTATGAACTTGCATTGGACCAAACAAGTCCATGTGCAGAAGATAAAGACATCTGGAGGAGTGTTTGTCTGAGATGCCCTTAAAGGTAGCCCGAGACTGTTTGCCCATCTGGCATGCAGGACAGGGACTATCTTTGATACACTTAATAATGGGAGCATCCCTCACTAAATCTTTGGAAAATAACATATTAATTGTCTTGTAATTAATATGTGCCAATCTCTTGTGCCATTGTTCACAAAGAGATGCACTGCCTTTTGCTACTAGGCATACGGGGGTAGATGAATCTAAGCTAAGAAAATCTAAGCAGAAGATATTTCTGCTCCTAATGCCTGATAATACCGTCTCAGAAGAGGCACATGAGATTATCAGGCATTTATCCTTGCAGAACTTAACGTCATACCCTTTATCACATAACTGACTTTCACTGATCAGGTTATGGTTTAACCCTTCAACATAGGCCACGTCGGTGATAGAGATTATACCGTTGGAAATCATACCGTAACCTCTGGTGACTCCTCGATTTGACCCCCCAAAGATGACTTTGGGTCCATTCTCGACTGGAGTGTAATCACGCAGCAGGCTTCTTGTCCCAGTCATATGCCGGGAGCATCCACTGTCCAAGTACCATATTGGAGTTTTGGTGGCCTTTGGACATTCCTGCAAAACAAAATTAATTTCCCTTAGGAACCCAATCGAACTTGGGTCCTAGATTCTTGGTTAGCATACTCCCCCTCGGGTGGTTAACCCTACGAGTGGTCGGCCTCGCATTGCTAACATAAGGAGTCTCGTTATACCTCGGATTAAACCAACAATCCACGGCAAAGTGACCGACTTTGCCACAACACCAACAGTCAAATCTGTTGTACCTCTTCCTAGGCTCCTGCTTTACCCAGGGAATGGTGGGTACAGCCGGGGCCTTGGATCTGGAGGTGGAGGCATCATAGTGATTGCAGTCACATGACTTCTTCACCTTCTGTTCCTTCAGTATAACAGGCTTGGCTTTTGGTGCCTGCTTTCTATTATGGCCGCTAGAGAATTGACCATAATTTACCATGTGGATTTCCTCATAAAGTGCCTTGAAGACACTCTCACCGAAGTTGCGGGGAAAAGTCCAACCATCATATCGGCTCTTTGGCTTTGCAACCGAGGGCCGGAAATGATGATCAAAGGTTGACTCAAAGTCATGTTGGTTGCAGGTAAAGCTAGGCTTTCTGAACGCAACAGGACTGAGTGGGGCCTTTCCCTTTTCAGCAGCAGAGGCCTTCTTGGCGGCCTTATTCTTTCTCTGGTTCCTGTTTCTCCTGGATGAGGAACCAGATACCCCTACATGCCCCAAGCCAGCTCCTTTGGCCTGAGCAGAGAAGGTATCAACTAATGGAAGAGCTGTTTTTGGCATAGAGAAGCTCTTGACGATCTTCCTTTCTGCCGCAAGTTGTTCTTCCAACTTGTAGACTTTCTCCTGCTTACGATCAAGGAGCTTAAGAGACTCTGAATGCTTTGAAGTCAGGTCTAGGTGCTCCTGTCGGAGAGAGATCAAACTGGTGATCTCTTCCCTTAGGGAGACACTCTCACCCTTAAGGAATTTCACTTCCTTTTTCTCAGCCTTCAATCTCTTACGGCACTCCTCGAAAGTGTTGAGCAGAAGCTCATACTTCTCGAGGAGCTCCGCTTCACGGGCCGAAGGGCTATCCTCAGGGTCATCATCCTGAGACTCAGGATCAGATTCAGAGTCGGAGAGAGGGGTGTGAGCTTTTACCTTCCCAGTAAATGGGGGGCATTCTCCTTCTGAGTCGGAGCGACCTACCAGCCCGAAGTAGGCTTCCTCATCATCACTGGAGTCTGAGGAATCAGACTCACTCAGTATTTTTGGCTTTTTGGCAATGTAGCTCCTCTCTTTCTTCTTATCTCTAGAGGACTTGTGCTCCTCTCCCTTCCCCTTTTCTCTCTTGCCTTGGTGGCAGTCGGCCACGATGTGTCCTGGATTATTGCATCCAAAACAAATAATGTCAGAGGAGCGATGTTTGTTCGTTTTAGAAGCATACCTGTCAGAAGAATAATTTTTCTTCTGATGCCTGGAGGAGGAGCCGTCTCTCTTTCTTTGATTCCTCATCTTGAGGAACTTCTTGAATTCTCGGGTGATGAGGGAGAAATCTTCCTCAGACAACTCTGAGCTGGAGGAGCATGGATCGGAGTCCTCCTCCTCATCCTTTTTCCCGGCACGGTATGAAACCGCACCCTTGCCCTTCCTGGAGTGAATGGATCTTAGGGCCACAGTCTTTTCCTTGGCTGCAGCCTTCTCTGCTTCTTCTTCTACTTTCCTGGTGTTCAGTTGAAGCTCATAGGACATCAGCTTCCCAAACATAATTTGCGGGTCTGTTTCAGCAAGTCTGCCAAACTCTCGGATGGCGCAGATCTTTGTGTCCCATTCCTTAGTAAGGGACCTAAGGAATTTATCATTAAGTTCACCATCAGTGAACACTCTTCCATATCCTTTGAGAGCATTGACAATCTTGAGGAAATTCTCGAAGGTGACTCCGATCTCTTCCTTAGGCCCTTGTCTAAAGGCCTCATATTTCTGGTTCAGGAGGGATCTCCGATCATCCCTCACTTCATCAGTGCCCTCCATTAGGATAATCAGGCAGTGCCAGATCTCCTTTGCTGTCCTGCAGTTGCAGAAGTTCTGCATCATTGAGTCATCGACCGCGCTGACCAGAATGTTCTGCGCCTTCTTGTCAAGTCCCACCAGCACCATCTCGTCCTTGTCCATTTCAGAAATTTTCTTTGGCACTTTCTTGGTAGGATCGATGGTGGAGGCCTTAGTGGGGACATAAGGTCCCTCCTCCACGATCATGAAGAGTCGGGGATCGACCGCTTCCATGTAGAACCTAATCCTTTCCTTCCAGATAGGAAAGTTTAGCCTGGTGCTCACTGGGATCTTGCCTGTGTACTTGAGTCCGTCCATAGTAGAAGTCTGCCTTCTTCTTGACACTAGTGACAGGAACTTACTCAAGGCGTTAACCTATTTGTTGAGTAACCTGGCTCTGATACCACTTGAAAGTCCACTTAGTGTCAACTACCTTCACCTATGGGGGGGGGGAATAGGTGTCTTGCAGCGTTTTTGCGGAATTAAAATCGTACCTGCACAAGAAAGCAAAACAACACAGCACAGAAAGGACACAAGCAAATTATAGTGGTTCCCCGATTTGGGTACATCCACTTTCCCCCTTCGACCTATCTCCCAACCAGGGACGACTCGGTCACTTCACCAACAGGATTGAAATCCAATCCTTGCACTAACGGAAGGAACCCTTCCACACGTAGGAGTCACCACTCCCACACCCGGGTTGCACCCAACCCTTACAAATAGGAACCAACGTTCCTTTACAACAAAATAGAAATTGGAGTGTATTAGAAATACAAACTACTTATGGAGAATAAAGTGTCCCTCTTCGTTCGACGACGTGTTCTTGAAGTCAACGTAGAGTCCATAACCCTAAATCTCACTTAGAGAGAATCTCTCCCGAAACCGGCGGCGGCAAGAAGGGCGGCAGCTTGGTTCTCGGGATCAGCGGCGACAACGGAGTGCTGCGGCTGTTCTTTGGAGATTCAATCTTCGTAGCAAAGCTAGCAAGATCTTCCAACGGTCACACTAGGATCGATCGTCTCGATCGATTCGGAAGGGGAAGGTTTTCCCGATCAACGAATCAAGAGACAAAGGATCTCTGGTTAGACGCGTGAGATGCAGTGCTTGGCTGAGCTTCTGTCGTCGGGAGATCTGGAAGAAACCACCGGCGATCAACTGGCACGAGCGGCGACGGCGGCGGAGCAAGTTTCACGATCTAGGTCACGTCGGCGTCGGCTTCTTCCTTTTTCAAATCGCTTGATCGACTGTTCAAAAATACGCGAGTATTTATACAGTAGAATACTTCTTTATGACCGTTGTGGGTCCCACCAGAAGAAACCCTAAAACCTGTTCAAAACAGCGCCAGCGGCTGAGTCCGGTCCAGCGGGTTCCAGAAAATTTTCCTAAGGCAAAGTCGGCGAGAATCGAAGGTCATTCTCGACGATTCGGCGAGAATCAGCCAGTGATTCTCGACGATTGTGACTTAGCGACAGACTTGCACGCTCTGATTTAGCCGGATAGAGACGGCGAGAATCAGCTAGTGATTCTCGATGATTCGGCGAGAATCACTAGTGATTCTCGCCGAATCGGCGAGAATCACTTGGTGATTCTCGTCGATTATTACTTAGACAATTTTTCGTCTTTCCACCCATGAGCTACTCTTTGACCCCGAATCGGCGAGAATCACTTAGTGATTCTCGTCGATTATTACTTAGACGATTTTTCGTCTTTCCACCCATGAGCTGCTCTTTGACCCATCCTTGCTCCTTGTCTGCTCTTGCATTATCACAACCCTGTACTTGAAAATAAGTACACTCCAATAGAGAGAGTACACGTAGGCCAACACACTGATCTGCTCAACGAGGGATTACGTCGCGCAGACCCGTGTATATTGACCTACTGCACCCTGACATTGGTGTGTACTTAGCGTGGAATAACTGCAAGCACAACTTAAAATATTTCATCAAATACATTGTCTATTTACCTTAGCTTATTCAGGGGCTTCTTCAAATCAAGTACGTTGTGGATACAATACCCAACACGAGGGCTCAAGCATAACCTCATCTCCATAAGCCAACTATGTGATGAAGGTTATCAGGTACACTTTAACTCAACATCTTGTACCATTTTTAATAAAGAAAAACAAAAAGTTTTAATTGAAAATAGACAAGAAAACATACACTTAGTTGATTTTCATTCTGCACCTTCAGACATTTATCTACTTAATTTAGTTAGCAATAAAAAAGAATTATGGAATAAAAGACTAGGACATGTAAAGATGAAAAATATTGCTAGGCTATCTAAAGATAGCCTTGTAAGATGCTTACCTTCTGGTCCCTACAAGAAAGAAAGCCTTTGTAGGGCTTGTCAACTAGGCAAGCAAACTAAATCTAGTTTTAAATCAGTTAATAAAAGTGATTCACCTAGGATTTTGTACTTGCTACACATGGACCTATTTGGACCTATTGCTGTACAAAGCCTAGGAGGGAAATCCTATACTCTAGTCATTGTAGATGACTTCTCAAGATTCACTTGGGTGTTCTTTCTGAGATCTAAGTCAGATACCTTTAAAGATCTTACAGATTTTCTCCGGACCATACAGATTGAGTACTCTACTCATGTTGCATTGATCAGAAGTGATCATGGTACAGAGTTTGAGTCTCTTCTTATGCATGAGTTCTGTGAGAAGGAAGGTATCAGACACTGCTTCTTAGCTCCTAGAACTCCCCAACAAAATGTGATAGATGAAAGGAAGAATAGAACCTTGATTGAAGCTGCAAGCACATTACTTGCAGATGCTTACATGCCACTTTCCTTTTGGGCAGAGGCTGTAAGTACAACAAATTATGTACTGAATAGAAGTTTGATACATAAACTTAAGAATAGGACCCCCTATGAATTACTTAAAGGGAAGAAACCTAAAATCACACATTTTAAAGTATTTGGTTGCATATGTTATATACATAATAACAACAAGAAATATATTAGAAAGTTTGAAGCTAAGGCTGAAGAGAGAATTTTTCTAGGATATTCCCAAGTAAGCAAAACTTATTGGGTGTTTAACAAATCTACTTTAAAAATTGAAGAATCAATTCATATTACCTTTGATAAAACTAACATGTCTTACAAGGAGAAAGAGATTTCTACCAGTAACACTTTGCAGGTACCTCACTTGTGTGAGAAAATGAGTGAGTTGAACCTTCCATAAGAAGCTATAACACCCTCTCCTCCACAAATTGTTGAAGACAGTGAAGATGAATCTTTGGAAGAGGCTGCACCTCATTCAACAGCGGACATAATCCCACAAGAGGAATTAATTCCAAATGCTGTTGCTGAACCAACTCCACCCACTGATCTTATCATACTAAGGGATCACCATAGATCCCAAGTGATTGGAGACATAACAGTAGGTGTACAGACAAGGCATCAACTCAACCAAGATGTGATGCATGCCTGTTTTCTCTCTCAAGTTAAGCCTCAATCCATAAAAGATGTTGAGCAAGATCCCCACTGGATCATTGCAATGCAAGAGGAACTCAACCAATTTGAGAGATGTAGAGTTTGAGATTTAGTTGCAAGTCCCAAAGACTATCCAGTCATTGGAATTAAATGGGTATACAGAAACAAACTAGATGCCCATGGTATAATTGTGAGGAACAAGGATATGCTTGTTGCTCAAGGATATAGGCAAGAAGAAGACATAGACTATGATCAAACCTTTGCACCAGTTGCAAGGTTAGAAGCAATCAGAATCTTCCTTGCCTATGCTGCATACAAAAAGTTCAAAGTTTATCAGATGGATGTAAAGAGTGTCTTTCTAAATGGAGTACTAAAAGAAGATATTTATGTTGAACAACCTCCAGGTTTTATCTCTCCAACCCATCCTTCTTATGTATTTAGATTGCATAAAGCCCTCTATGGTCTAAAGCAAACTCCAAGAGCTTGGTATGAGACCTTAGATAGCTTTCTAATAGAGCATAAATTCATTAGAGGCATTGGAGATAAAACATTATTCACTAGGCACCATAAGGATCAAACTTTGTTAGTACAAATATATGTAGATGACATCATATTTGGGTCTACTAATTCCAAGCTATGCAAGAGGTTTTCTGACCTCATGCATTCAAAGTTTGAAATGAGTAGCATGGGTGAGCTCTCCTACTTCCTTGATCTCCAAGTGAAGCAGTTACCTGATGTCATCTTCATCTCCCACAATAAATATGCTAAAGAGCTTCTTAAAAAGTTTGGGATGGCTGATGGCTCAGCAAAGAAAACACCTATGGCTACTAATGTTGTAATAGACACTGATGAACATGGGAAACCAGTTGATTAGAAACTATATAGGGGCATTGTTGGGTCCCTATTATATCTTACAACTAGCAGACCTGATAGAATGTTTCCCACATATCTTTGTGCTAGGTTCCAAGTGAACCCTAAAGAACCTCACCTAGTTTTTCTAAAAAGAATTTTGAGATATATAAAGAGTTGTCCTAGTCTAGGCCTTTGGTATTCTACTGAGTCGGAATTTGATTTAACAGGATATTCAGATGCTGACTTTGCTGGATGCAGGGTTGACAGGAAAAGTATCTCAGGAACTTGTCAGTTCCTTAGTATGAGATTAGTGTTTTGGTTCTATAACAAACAATCATCTGTGTATACATCAACTGCTGAAGCAGAATACATAGCAGCTGGCAGTTGTTGGTCCCAGACGTTGTGGATTCAAAACCAACTCCTAGACTATAGGTTCAACTTAAATAATTCAACTCTCTTATGTGATAACACAAGTGCTATATCCATAGAACAAAATCCAGTCCATCACAGTAGGACTAAGCATATAGACATTAGGCGTCATTTCATTAGAGAGTGTGTAGATAAAAACAAAATCAAAATTGTCTATATCTACACTGGTTTACAAAGAGCTTATATTTTCACCAAACCCTTGGATGAAAGAAATCACTTGTTCTTTATAAATCAGCTGGGCATGATCAATGGAGAAGCTTTGATTTAACTTCTGTCTGCACTCGACGAATTTTTCAAAGTTCATCGAACGAAGCTCGATGAACTGGGAAACGTTCTTGAGATATTCGTCGAACGGAGATCGGCGAACCCTCTGTGAGTGAAGCTGTTTTTATCGAATGGAGATCGACGAATCTGCTTCAGAAAACTTTCGTCGAACTGAATTCGACGAAATGTTTTCAAATCTTTAGACTGAGCTTGACGAATTATTTAACTACAAATTATTTCGTCGATCTCAGATCGAAGAATTATTTATTTTTCGTGGAACGGAGTTTGTCAATTCATATTCCGAAAAATCTTATATCTAGGTTTTCTTCGACCTACGTCTCGCACTTTTAGTTCCCTTGCACTTGATCTTTGTTTTTCTCTTGCAGGAGAACTAATGGCGATTCCAGCGGGCAGTCTTGCAGCGATGAAATTCGATACAGGATTTGATGTAGACTTTGAATCATTTCAACACACCGACCCAATCTTCCTGGATATTCTAAAACTGCTTGAAAAACATCAGTTGAAATAGTTGATGACAACCAAGATCAAGCTCACCAATGCAGAAATCAGAGAGTGGGTATACACTTCCTCCACCACAGATGAGAACTGCATGACCGGCACAATATCGGGTAACAGCGTCTCTTTTACCCCCGTTGTTCTAACTGAAAGTTTTTGGATTAAACAATGGTACAGAAGAATTAGAGATTGAAAATGAAGAGTTTGATGTGATGCTGAGTATGATAGGTTATTCTGGAGAAACCCCTAACATACTGCTAAAGAAACACCTCTCTGCTGAATACAAATTTCTAGCAGATATTATGGGGAAAGTCCTGTCGGGCAAACACACTGCCCATGATTACATCACCAGGCACTAATTCCTCATAATGTGTGCTGTGGTGAACAAGAAACCAGTGAACTGGGCTCTGATTATGTTTGAATTAATCAAGAAAAAGAACACAAAGAAAGAGGTTTATTTTGGAAGAATTTTGGGAATCTTCCTTAAAGAAAAGGCTGTTGAATCCCCGGTCTCCTCGACCATATTCATTAATGCCTCCAAGAGCCTCACCTGTGCCCTCTTTGGCAGGTGGGAGAGGACCATCACCAAGCCCTCCAAGGCTTTTTCCTCATCCACCAGGCCTTCTAAGAGCATCAGGGCTGCTCCAGCCACTTCCCAACCTGCTGAAGATATCCCTCCTCCACCTCCATCACCCCCAGCCATCCAAACTCATCCTTAGATAGCACACCAACTCCCCTCCCAAGTTCCTATCATAGTCCATACTCCCACAGCTCCCTCCTCCCAAATACATACATCCCAAACTCATATTCACTTTCATACCTCACCACCATCCCAACATGGTACACACATTCCATCCAACACTCCCACTCCCTCTCCCCATGGTACACCACCTAACTCCCCATCTTCCTCTCCCTTACCCCATCATCTGGCCAACATCCCATCCTTCACTCTGCCCACTTCCCTGATTCAAACTTCTTCCTCTTCAGATGCTCAAATGGTAGATGCTTTACCTCCTCCTCCACCATCATCTTCCATCCCTCGCTTTGTTTCCATTGAAACACCTTCTGCCACACCCTCTGCATCTCTGACATTGGATCCCTCCATTATTCCATCTCTACTTGCACTTATCACTCCCCTCCTCAAAAGCATTATAGCAGAGGCTATTACACCTCTTGCTTCTTCCATCTCCTCTCTTGCTGATAAAATATCTGTTCTCTCTGCTCCTCCATCTTCAGTCAGGGGCCTGGCTCCAGTTCCCACTGAAACCAAGTAGGGGGAGATGCTCTATGAAGAAGTCGCATCAGTAACAACAGCAACAGTAACAACAGAAGCAGTAGTAACAGCAGCAACAGTAATAGTAGAAAAAGAAGCAGCAGAAGTCGCAGCAGTAACAACAGCAACAGTAACAACAGAAGCAGCAGAAGCAGAAGCAGAAGCAACAGCAGATGCAGATGCTGATAAAGAATTATTTGATTTAATTAATTTTATTGAGTCTGATATGGATCTGTATGAGCAAGACCCAAAGGACATAACAACTGATGTTGATTACATTATAAATCCCACAGTTGATCTGATGAATCTGTTGAAAGTTTTTGATACAGTTTATTTGAGTGGACTTCCAGATTATAGTACAAAGCCATCTTTGGCTATAGTCCCTTTTACATCTCCCATAAGCCCCAAGGTTGCCAAATAACTAAAGGACAGTTTTGCTATAACAAAGGTTCCAGCTATTCCATCTCCACCAAAAGCTGCTTCCCCTATTATCTCATTCCCTCCCAGAGACACTCCTGCTCCAACTTTTGTCATGGATGATTCCCCAATGCCTAATCTAGATGAACTGATCATGGCTGACATAGAAGAAGAAAATAAATCAGTTGCCGAAAACACTGATATGCACAGCTCTCCTGCTCCAGCTCTAGCTCGTCCTCCAGTTCTTTCTCCAGCTCCTACTCAAGCTGAAAAGCCCATTGATAAAACTGTACTAGAAGCTATTGATGCTTTATATGATAATCTTCAAGATTATTTTGGTGATGATGATGATGATGAAGAGGACTCTGATGATGAGCCTAAGAAAAAGAAAGTATCCAAGAAAAGAAAGGCTCCTCCACCTCCTGCCCCAAAACCAAATCTAGCAAATGACACTCCATGTTATATACTACTGAAGATCACACCATATAAGGGCATGCCAGCATAAATGTGGCTGTCCAAGAACCAACAAGAAGAAAGAAAAGTAGGAAGTACTCCCCACCTCCTCAGAGATATAAAAAGGATCCTCCTCCTCCTCCACCACCTGTTGCTGGTGCTTCAAGTTCTTCAACTCAGAGGATTACCCAGTATCAAACCTATCAAAGGCATCAGGGTAGGTCCTCCTCTTCAGGAAGCAGCCAGCAGAGGCATTACTCATCAGGCAGACAACAACCACAACAACGTCAACAACAACAACAAATTAATGAACATAAAGATGAAAGCCCAAAGAGACCTACCTCCCCTCCTGTACCCTTTGAAGATATAGAGACAGCTACAACTGCAAGGATGGCCAGTTCCAAGAGTTGGTTAGCCTATCCATGATCAACAAGGCAAAAGCTGAAGGAAAGTATCCTTCTCAATATTCAACCATGTCCATATACAGGAAGGAAGAACTTAACAGGTTTGTTAAGGCTAACAAATTTTTTAATGTTGATGATTATATAAAACTGCATCCTAAAGCTGTAGTGCCAAGGGCTACCTCCCTTAATATCATTGGTGCTGCTGACATGACAATGACAAAGACACAAACAGCTAATCCGAACAGGGAGATCAAGTTTACACAGCCTAGTGAACATGCTAAGGAGGAGAAGCACAAGGAGCCCAAGAAGAAGAAATAAACATTTTGAATTGTTTTTAGTCTCTCTATTATTTTTAAAACTGTCTGTTTATATTCTGATACAAAGCTCTCTGCATATATATATATCTGCTGCATATGTTAAAATTCCTGCCAGATATATTTTTCTTGCTTTGTTATTAATGTGAGTCTATAATTAGTGACCTTACCCAAATAGAGGGATATTGTTGGATCCCTAGTTGGATTTGGGCTAGGTTCACTAAATTAGGATGTTTGACCCAACATGTATATCTAGGGTCATGTGTGTGTCTTAAAGTGTAGGCCATGTCCTTAGAGTCAACACTACATGGACCAGCCATCAACAGACTGCAGAAGACTCAAGACTTAGAGAAATTTCAAAGACTCAAAAAATGAGTTCGACGTTCGTCGAACTCAGGTCAATGATAGTCGTGCTCAGCTCGACGAACTAAGAGAAAATTCACTGAGCTGAGCTCGACGAACTTGGTTCTCAGGTCGACAATCTCTGGACACTATACTTCAATATTCCAAGTCCAGAATTCTTCTCACTGAACTCCAGTAGACGAAGTTAGAATATCAGCTCGACGAACTTGGATCTTAAGTCGACGATTTCTGAATCATCTACTTCAACATTATAAGACCAGAAATACTTAAATATTCTAAGTCCAGAATCATTCTTCAGTCAACGAATTCATATTCTCAGCTCGACGAACTTAGACCTCAATAACAAGTAGCAGTTAGCAGTTCTCAGCTCGACGAACTTAATTATCAGGTTGACGATTTCTGGATACTTCACTTCAATATTCTAAAGTCCAAGAACCATTACTCTGAACACTAGTCGACGAACTTAAATTCTCAGCTCGACGATCTTGATGCACAGAATTGGCAAGGTTCCAGAAAAAGTAGTTATCTATTCTCAGGTCAAAGATCATGGATCTCAGGTCGACGAACAACTATTATCTGGTCGACGAATATATCTTCTAAGCTCGACGAACTCTGGACCCAGCTCGACGAATTCTGTTCTCTGTTCGATGATTTCTGTGCAGATACAGACATGGAATTTCCCTCCCTCTGTCCTCATTCTATTGCAATAATTCCTGAGTAATCAATGCTTAAATATTCTCTGAATATTACCGTTAGAAGCAAGTATTGATTATGGTCTTCATTAGGATTATTACTTGCCGCTTTTCAATGGGACAGTTGGAAAAATCAATCAATCCAAATATTTTCCAGGCCGTCAGCATTGAATGAAGGAAGAAATTCAAAATTCAGAAGGAAGATTTCATGGAAAATATAAAAAGGATTTTTTTCCTCTTTCTTCAACAACAAGACAGTGCATAAGGTTTTTCTTCTTCCTTCTCGTCTGAACACAGAGAATAAGATACACAGGGCAATAACACAGTAAAGAAACAAGAAGCCCTAGCCCTTGACCAGAGAAATCACAACAAGCTGAAGAAGAAGAAGAACATACATTCAAATCAAGAGTCTTCTTCCTTCTTCATCTCAGGATTCTTCAAAGGACAACAAACACTATATCTGTCAAGAAGCCCCTGGATACCTCCTGGTCAAGGCTGAAATATTGAAGGCCTACTCACCCTGCAGCAAGGCTCAAATCTTCCTGAGTTCAATATCTCAGGGGGAGCTTTTGCTAACATCATATATCCACTAAGTCTTCTCAGTTGTATTTTGAGAAAGAGAAGACATAATCACTCTCTCACCCCCACTGTAAAAAGGGTACTTTAACTCCCTTCAAAAGTTATTCTTGGTTGCAAGTCTCCTGATCAAACGACTTAGGTTGGTTTTTGAGCACCTGATCAAAAGCTCATTGGTGGCAGTCATCTGATCAAAAACCTGAGTGGAATACTACCAAGGTGGTAGAAGAGTGGAGGTACCCAGGTTGGGGAACCACTATAAAATTCTTGTGTTGTCTGGTTGCACTTTTTCTTTTGTTCTTGTTGTGTCTGTGCTAGCTAGGTTCTGTGTTTGTGATATTTGGTTTTGCTGTGCATGTGATAGTGCTAGATTAATTTATCTTAGGTTTGTTTTTATTTACAACAAAAGTTTTTAAGTTTTCAAGATACTCTATTCACCCCCCTCTAAAGTATTTCAGATCTAACCCTTACTTTCAGAGCCCGATCGGGTGAGAGAAATTTCAGATTTTTCCATGGATTTTCAACCTTTCGGGATCGCCGAAAACCGCCCCTCCGGCGGCCGTGCCGCCGCCCGACGATAGCCCCCACCTCAATGAAGGTGGTAGCGGTGGTGGCCAGCCAGGGAGGTGGCCGGGTGGCCGGGAAATGGGCTTGGAATAAGCTCCAGGTTCGGCCAATCATGGCCCTTGGCTGGAGGAAGAAGATGACCTGGAGCCACTGGATATGCTTTAAGATTCGTGCTGATCTGGATTTATTTAATATCTGTTTATCAATTTCTATCCTATTTACTTGGTTGTCTTAAATTAAATATTAAAAATACCTAGGTTCCACTAAAGAAAAAGTGACCAACATGAAAAATGTAGCCCTTGAAGTCTACTATAATTTAAAATTAATTTTAACCAATTTTAATAAGTGGTTAGACTACAACACGCATTTTGGTGAGATCTATACCTAGGCTAAATCAGACATTAGTTTTAGTGCCCCCATCAATCCAGCCATCCAAATGACTTGAAATTTTATATGGGGGTCACTCGTACCTATACATAGAATATATCCAAAAATGGGAATTTTTGGAGATACGTTTTCTATAGTTTTTGTAATTATTTAATAATCCTAGAATAATTTAATTAGAGGGCCTAATTATTTTCAAATTCTCCCAAATTTTGGTGAAAGGTTATTGTGGTCAATATAGGTCACTGTATAAAGTTTCATCCCATTTGGAGATGATTTAGTTTGGAAATAAGTAAACCCTAAGTTGGACCAAAAAGGGGGTATTTAGGTCAAAGTGTCCCTTGTGGGTTTAAGTGGCCAAATCACCTCAACAGAGGTTGAAAATTGGGCCACTGATTTGTTATGTCAGTAAACTCCCTCACATGTATTATGGGGTGGATTAGGGTGGATTTGCCCTAAGACTCAAGTTCAAACCTTAAGGTTGAACTTTGGTGGCTTGTGAGAGACATAGGGTGTTATGTCCTTGGATGGACTTGGGATTTAGTCCATGTGATCCTAGGGTGATGAAATGCCCTAGGGAGAGAAATGGTGGTAATTAGACACATGCACCCCACTTAAAACACTTAGTAAGTATTTAGGTTCTTAAACCCTAGAAATTATTTAATGGGTCATACGATCTTGAATCTTGGTGGTACTTTGGTAAGGTCAATTTCATAGTATTATTAGCCTCTGAGATTTATCTTAGGTTGTTTAGATATCAGTAGCTCACCCTTGTAAGTTATAGCTTTCATAATGCCCTTTTTGATGATAATGATGTATTTATGATTTATGTGTCTTAGAATGGTTTGAAACTATGGAAAAACTAATAAGATCTCATGTAGTTGTACTAGTAATTTATTTGTGGTGGTTGAAGCTTTCTTTGTAGTACTTCATTTGTAAAGAAAATTAGTGCATCTTACCTTGATAAATAGGAAATAAATACAATAGCTTGCTGGAATATTGTGATACTTAGCCAGAGAACATTTTAGGGCATATAAAAGTATGGAAAAATTATTAAATGTTGTTTACTTGAGATTACAAGGGTGTGTCTTCATAAAATGCCTTATGATGGTTTTTCTTAGGATAATCTTTTACCTGGTTTGCTGACTTGGGAATTTCATGAAACTTAGGCAGTGAAGTTTTATGATCATAATGTAGCTCTGTTAATTTTTGAGGAATTGATGGACTAGTATTTTTGGTACTTCCTTTAATACCCCTATTTATATGAATTATTGTGAACTAAATAATTAGAGGTTAAATGATTTGTGAAAGTTTATGATAATTAGTATTCACTAATATCTTGTTATTCTACAATGTTCATAATTTTTGTATGGTCATACCCTAAGTAAATCTAGTGCTTCATGTTCAAATCACCCATGGATTAATTTTGGAAAAAATTAATTAAATATCAAATTTAATTGGAAAATTATACATTTCTGGATTTAGACTGAATATATAAGGGTAGACCCTCAATAAATATCTTAGGGCATTTGGATGAAAATTTGGAGTACCTCCTCTCATGTACATCATATAGCATGGGTTGGTCTGCATTTAGTAAAACTGCGGAAATCGTGTTAACATGGGGAATGGTCATAGGGAGGTGGGATTGTGGTTTACTGATTTAGTGAAGTGGATTGGAGTATACCATTGGAAGCTGGGATGAGTAGTTGTAGAGTTGTCTAAGATTAGGTGGTGCTCGGGATCGACGAAAGATCATCTTTCCTGTGAAGGGAGAGAGAGAGGGTCAAAAAACATTAGGGTTAGAACCAGTGTACTGCTAAAGGGATCGGGAATAGGGTATTAACCAAAAATAATAAGTGCCTTACGAAATGGAACGTTGGGCTTCAGCTACCATCATAGTTCCTAGTACCCTTTGAGAGCCCTTCACGGGGAATACCCGGGGCAGTCCTGGGCTAACCTAAACTGTAGGCAAAATAAACTGCAAGAGTAACTAGTATAACTAGGGATTCACTTTCACTCACCTCGATGTCTCGGGATGTTAGGTTGGGTCACTCGGGCAGTAGGCTCGGTGAATTTGGTGATGGGCAGGTTGGCCCGGCGAGCTTTGGCCCGGTTGTTATTTGTGACGGACTGGATGGTTCGAGGAGCTGTGGCTCAGTAGCTGATACATAAGGTTGCATGTGCATAAAGTATAAGGTGGTGGGTCTTCGGTATTGGAGGGTCGATGCACCAACGCCAATATGTTGACTCGACAAGTGTGGTTTTGCACTTCGCCAAGTTAAGTCCGGTGGACTTGCCGGCAAAGAGCATGCAGGAGCTCCGCTTAGTGCACCAGTGTCGAGGCGTACGATAGGTCTGACTGGTAGTGCTATTACCGGTTTAGAGGTGGGCGAGGCCCAACCCACCGCTTTTGTTTGCCACTATGGAGGTATCCTGGAAGGTTAGGCTCCAGAAAGGGGGAACTAAAGGTCTGTGTGCACACAGTCGAGTGGGTGTGTTGCACTTGCATGATTCACTTCATATCAGATTTGCATGTCGTAGCATAACCATTGCATTTAACCCTTGACACCTATTGTATAAATTGGTATGAGACTTTTTATACAATAGGCCCTGCAAAACGACCACTTAGTTTATAAGCTCGCGCGAGCGTGCTTATAAGTTAAAGTTTTTATTCTGTAGATATATACATGCTTGCTAGAAAACCGACACCCTATCATATAAATTGGTATGAGACTCTTTATATGATAGGAGCCTTGCAAAAGATCCCTTAGCTTATGTGTTTTCGTATAAGTTAAGGTTACTTATTTCTTGTTCAGTTTTTCATACCTTTATTACTGTCATATATACTTATAGAACTGTTATATTAGTTCCGCCGTCACCTGCTTTTTGTTAATTCTCCACCATCACTACCTCTCCTTTCCTCCTCCCCGCTCGATGCCTAGGAGCCATGGGGTAAGGTGTGGGGGGTGATAGGACTTAGTCTTTTAGACTAACGGTTCTTGAACCACATCATTTTAGGGGATTGTGGAGCCCAGAATGGAGGAGTAGCCCCGGAGGTCGGCACGCTGGGAGATGGGACAGTCTAGCACCGGAGTTCAGACAGCTGGGACTGTGAGTCCCGATCGTTAGTAGATGTTTATTTTTTTTGCTTCCGCACTGAGTGATATGTAGTGAGGATATTGATGTACCAGGCATGAGCCCTATTTTCAATACCTTTATTATTATTTATGTGGACTCTCCCTTCGTAGAGATTATTTACTATATATGTGACTTCTATGGACATGTTTATTTACTATCTTTTCTATGATCGATTTGACCGGCAGGATCAGCATTTTGTAGTAATGACCTTCCCGGGCGTGAAGGTGTCACCACAAAGCGGCGGTTCTGGGCCTAAGACCCCGTGGTTCTAAAAAGAAAAAAGAGGTGGGGGGGGGGGAGGTCTTACGAGTGGTATCAAAGGAGACCTTGATCGAAAAGTAGCAGTCCACAAACCCTGGATCACCCCCGTGCGAGTTTAGTTTGGGGACAAACAAAGCAGCAGAAGCAGTGGTGTGTCCATATGGGGGATCACATGTAAATTGTCCATTTTTAATTAGGTTTGAGTCGATTACTTACAAATGGCTTTTGTTACGCAGCCTCCGGCACAGCCTACACCACAAGACAGAGTTCAACAGAGTCCGAATGTTGCACCACCTCCCCGGGTGCCCACTCTGTTCCTACAGTCGGAGATGGGGCAAACTCTGACAGCCATACTTGAGGCTTTCAGGGCCCAGCATGTTCCGGCTCCGCAGCCAAACCCGGGGGCCAATTGGTTGAGTATTTTCCGAGGACTTTCTCCCCCATCCTACTTGGGGACAGAGTCGGCCGTTCGGATGGAGGAGTGGCTGGACATCATGTATGAGATGCTGACCGGGATACGGTGCCCATGGGAGGAGAGGGTGTTTGGTGGTCTCTTGCTTGGAGTCCCATGCCAAGAGATGGTGGAAGACATCGTTGGACATGGCATTTGCTGATAGAGAGGGTTCAGAGATTACTTGGGAGGAGTTCAGGGCCGCACTGTTGGAGCATTTTGTTCCACAGTCGGTCAGAGATGAGCTGGATGATAGATTTCTACAGTTGAGGCAGGGCAGCAAGATAGTGGTGGAGTACCACTAGGAGTTCAATCATCTAGCCCAGTTCGCAGACTACTATCAGCTGGATGAGGTAGGATACACCAAGAGGTTTTACAAGGGCCTACGAGAGGATCTGAGAGAGGCTCTGTTGTTCGTATCCGACGAGCCTATTCATCGGATATTGGAGATGACGAAGAGAATTGAGGCAGATTGGCACACCACTCGAGGCCGGAAGAGGCCAACTGAGGATCAGGGCTGGGGAGCTAGAAATGATCAGCGACGGGGCCGCATTATTGATGGGAGAGATGGGATAAGGGCAGAGGACCAACCTCATCAGGAGGTGAGACAGGAGCTGAGGGAGCTGATGGTAATGGCTCCTCAACCTCTCCAAATGCGGGAGCTGCAGAGACCCGGGGGTATGACATATCCCCCTCCCGAGTGCTACTACTGTCATCAGGTGGGGCATATCCGGAGGAACTACCCCATGAAGGGGGCACCACTACCAGCACCACCGGCTGCCCCGCCTGCTCAGCAGTTTGGAGGCCTAGGACGTGGCCGTGGATGTGGATACCAAGGCGGAGACCGCAGGCAGGAGAGGGAGCAAGTGTATGCACTAGATCTGGCTCAACCTCGAAACCCGGAGCAAGTGATCACAGGTACACCAGTAAATTTTAAGTTCTTTTTTTTCCTAAAAGGCTAGACTCATGGATATAGAATTGATAGACTAGGAAGGAAAAACCATAACTAGATTTCTAAGATATTAACTAGCCCATGCATAGTCTTCATCAGCGGCAAGCCTGCTTATACGTTGTTCGATACGGGTGCTTTGCACTCGTTCGTGTCGGAGGCCTTCGAGGAAGGACTAGAAGGCGTGGAACGATTTACTGGCTTGGTGTGGAGGGTGCGTCTACCCGACGGATCATAGCTATTCACCTCTTCCCACTACAATATGGAGGCGGAGATCGGCGGAAAGGCATTCGAAGCACCATCAACGATCCTAAGGATGCCAGTCTTCGATCTGATACTGGGCAAGACGTGGTTGGAGTGGAACCATGCCCAGATTGACTGCCTGGCGAAGAGGGTCACCTTGAGGCATGTGGATTCCTATGTCGTCATAGAAGGTATTACATTTACCACTCCTCTCTTGTTATCATCCGTACAGACCGTCAAGGCCCATCTATCGGGAGAAGAAGTATATCAGGTGCATTTTAAGATGGCCGAGGCCAAGGATTCCATTTCTAGTATTCCAGTGGTGCGGGAGTTTGCTGACGTGTTCCCAGAGAAGCTGCCAGGGCTACCCCCATATCAGGAAAAGGACTTCCAGATACAGCTAGTACCGGGAGCTAAGCCGGTGTCGAAGGCTCCCTACCGGATGGCTCCCAAGGAGCTGGTGGAGTTTAGGAGTCAGTTGAAGGAACTGGTGGAGGCTGGGTTCGTTAGACCGAGTTCCTTGCCTTGGGGAGCTCTGGTATTGTTCATTAAGAAGAAGGACGGGTCGCTCCGACTATGCATCGACTACCGGGCTCTAAATAGACTGACAGTCAAGAATACTTATCCACTGTCAAGGATAGATGAGCTGTTTGATCAGTTGGAGGGAGCCCACTGGTTCTCAAAGTTGAATCTGAGATCGGGTTACTACCAGCTGCACATTCATGAGGATGATATCCCGAAGACAGCCTTCAGTAGTAGATACAGACTTTATGAGTTTACCGTGATGCCCTTCGGGCTCACGAATGCGCCCACAGCCTTCATGAGTTTGATTAACAGGGTGTTCGAGCCATACCTCGACCGGTTTGTCATAGTATTTATAGATGACATCCTCATCTATTCAAGAATGAAGGAGGAGCATACATAGCATCTGGCTTTGACACTGGGGAAGCTCAGGGAGCATCAGCTTTACGCCAATTTCAGCAAATGCCAGTTTTGGATGACAGAGGTGGCCTTTCTGGGCCATATTATCAGTGGAGCGGGACTGGCGATAGACCCCACGAATATTCAGGCAGTGTAGGACTGGCCTCAATTGAAGACAGCCACGGATGTTCGGAGTTTCCTGGGATTGGCCGGATATTACCGGAAGTTTGTGCAGGTGTTTTCTCAGATAGCCCTCCCACTTACATCGTTGACAAAGAAGGACGCTCCATTTGTTTGGACGCCGCGGTGTGAGGCAGCCTTCCAGGAGTTAAAGAGCCGGCTTACGTCGGCCCCTATCCTTGCCCTTCCATCTGGGAAGGAGGGCTTTCAAGTGTATGTGGATGTGTCTTTTCAGGGAATGGGTGATGTACTGATGCAACATGGTCATGTGATAGCATACGCCTCACGAAAGTTGAAAAAGCATGAGCAGAACTACCCTGTTCATGACCTGGAGATGGGGGAAGTAGTGTTCGCGCTGAAGATTTGGAGGCATTACCTCTATGGAGTGCACTGCGACATATTTTCGGATCATAAAAATCTGAAATATGTTGATACGCAGAAGGAGCAGAACGTTCGCCAGAGATGATGGGTGGAGTTCCTTTCAGATTATGAGTACACGATTCACTACCACCCAGGGAAGGCGAATGTGGTGGCAGACGCGCTGAGCCGGAAGGCTATAATCTCAGGAGCAGGACCTCAGTTGATGGCCATAGAGTTGGTTCAGATGTTAGACAAGATGCAGATATCCTTAGTGTCTGAGGATCACTCAGAGCTATACCGGGAATACCTATCGTCGTTGGTTGCCACCGATGACATTCGGGATTGTATCAGAGCTAAGCAGAGGAAGGACGATAAGCTGGAGTCATTATTCATATCCTTGGAGGCAGGCATGGCTGGGGAATATATAGAGAGAGACGGGCTGATATGCTTCAGAAGCAGATTCTACATACCGGCTGGGGACGGAATCTGGGAGGACATCATGACTGAGGCTCACTGCAGCAGGTACTTATTGCACCCAGGCATCACCAAGATGACGGCCGACCTAAAGAGGACGATGTACTGGCCGGGCATGAAGAGGGACATCACCTACTTTGTGACCCACTGCGAGGCCTGTCAGTTTGTGAAGGCAGAGTGTAGGAACCCGGCTGGACTGTTGCAGCCACTTCTAGTGCCGGAGTGGAAGTTCGATGATATCGCGATGGACTTCATACATAGGCTTCCCCGATCGCAGAAGGGGAATGATTCGATCTGGGTGATGGTCGACCGGCTGACGAAGGTAGCCAAATTTATCCCGATCAGAAAGGATGACTCGATTTGTGTGCTGATTAGGAAGTTTGTGGAGCAGTTCGTCCATTATCATGGCATACCCAGGACGATCGTATCGGATCGGGATGGACGGTTTACGTCCAAGGAGTGGAGATCAGTGCAGACTTACTTGGGCACTCAACTGACATTCAGTACAGCTTTTCATCCCCAGACTGATGGGCAGACGGAACACACCAATCGGACTTTGGAATATCTGCTGCGACTTTGCATATTGGATTGCGGTGAGCCGTGGGAGAGACAGCTATCATTGATAGAGTTCTCATACAACAACAACCACCAGTCCAGCATCGGCATGGCCCCTTATGAGGCTCTATAGGGCGGAGATGCAGGACTCCTCTGTCTTGGATACAAGATGAGGATCCGAAGGTGCTGGGCTCAGATTTTGTTGAGGGCACCGAGGCTCAGGTGAGGCTAATACGGGATCGGATATTAGAGGCTCAGAGCAAACATGCTAAGTATTACGATGCTTGGATCGTCAGGTGGAGTTTCAGGTGGGGGACCAGGTATTCTTGAAGATCTGACCGATGCATGGAGTTTCACGGGTGCGTGGTCGGAAGTAGAAGCTCAGCCCAAGATATATGGGGCCTTATAGGATCCTGGAGCGGATCTGTCCCTTAGCATACAGGCTGGAGTTGCCGCCAGAGCTAGAGGGTTTACACGACGTGTTCCACGCATCCTCTCTTAGGAGGGCTCTACTATGCTCGGAGCAGCAGGTTACGACCACGGATAGGCCGGTAGCATCTGATCGGTCAGTTCACCTGGAGCTGGTCCGGATTGACGAGAAGGGGATACGGGTCTTGCGACGCAAGAAGGTCCCGTTGGTCAAGGTCTTGTGGAGAAATCATGGGCAGGAGGAGCACACATGGGAGCCACAGGACTTGATGCAAAAAAGGTACCCAGAGCTATTGAGTCAAGTATTCCTTACAACCTCTCGGGATGTTACAATTTATTTTTCATAGCTGAAAACCCGTAGGCCTAACTCGAATTTTGGGGACGAAATTTTTTGTTTATGTATTGGGATTTGTAACATCCCTCAAACAACTAGACCCCTAAGAGTGGTTTTGTCATGACTAGGTCATGACAAAACCCTAGGAAGCTCAAGAAGACCAAGTGGACCTAGGAATGTAGGTAAGATCACTATAGTCTGCAAATAGTAGATTCATAAACCCTAGTTTAGGATGATCATGGGGCTTCACATGACTCCAATACACCACCATGACCTCAACAATCTATTGAAAGGCCTTAAGGATCCATTGGAGTCAACCGAGGGTGGCCAAGTTGACCTAGGACCATCCTAGGCCTAAATTGGGCAAGGTGCCCTAACTAAGGGCAATGTGCCCCTAATAAGCCCAACTAACCCTACCAGGGTCTTCCTAGACCTAAAGTGGGGTCAATGGGTCACCAAAGATCCATTGGGGTCAACTTTAGAGCCTGAGTTGACCCAAGTCAACCTTAGCACTAAAGTGTCAAAGTACCCTAACTAATGGGCAAGTGACCTTCAGAGTGCAATGTTAACCCTACACAACTCTTACTAAACCTTGGGGGAAGCCATGGGGTCACCAAGGACCCCTTGGGGTCAACCCAAATGGTCATGTTGACCAAAGTCAACTCTAGCCCTAACTTGATCAAAGTGCCCTAATTAAGGGTCAAGTGACCCCCAAGATGCCCAACCAACCCTACCCAAGCCTTTCTAGACTTTAAGGGAGGCCAATGGGTCACCAAGGACACATTGATGGTGACTCAAAAGGTCAAATTGATCAAGGTCAACCCTAGTCTAGGTTTAGGTCAAATTAGCCCAAATGGGCTAACCCAAGCTCAAACCCATTTCCCCCCCTTGGGATAACCTCATTTTTATTATTCATATGGGTCAGTGGGGTGCCAATAGGCTGGAGGAGAGATCAACATTCAGCCATGGTGAGTAGGAGAGAGAATGATCCATTTTCCCTTTAATGGAGGAGAGAGAAAGTGAGAAAAAAGGGCCATTCATGGCCAAGGGAGACCAAGAGCCTCTCCAATTGGTGGATACATTCTCCCTCATCAGTTTTGAGGAGTTGAATAACCATAACCAGCCACCAAAGTGGCTGAATTTAATTTCTCCCATAAGGAAGAGAGAGAAAGAGGAGAGAGAAAGCCATTAATGGCCATGGGAGAGCAAGAGTCCCTCTTCAATTGATTCCAAAGTCTTGATTCATCTTCCCCTCATTATTTAGAGGAGACCAAAGGTTTTTCTCAGCCTTTAGGTGGCTGAATTCAGAGAACCACCTTGGCCAAAATGAGAGTTTAGAGGCCATTAATGGCCATTGCATGCTAGACCCTTCACATCCCCCTTTTGGCTCTTTTAAAAGCTTCCCCAAGGTTAGAGGAGACATTTCCACCCTTTACCTGAAGAAATCGAGAAAGTTGGATGTGTAGTTGTAGAGCACCTAAAAGCTCCACCACCGACCATGGCGCACCACCACAACACTCGTCGGCAAGCTCGCTTAAAGGTCCTCCTCCTACTCCTCTCTTCGTGGATTAGATCTTTAAATCTTTTAGGACAGAAATCGGGCTCAATTGAGCCCGATCGGGTGAGAGAAATTTCAGATTTTTCCATGGATTTTCAACCTTGCGGGATCGCCGGAAACCGCCCCTCTAGCGGCCGTGCCGCCGCTCGGCAATAGCCCCCACCTCAACAAAGGTGGTGGCGGTGGTGGCCGACCAGGGAGGTGACCAGGTGGCCAGGAAATGGGCTTGGAATAAGCTCCAGGTTCGTCCAATCATGGCCCTTGGCTGGAGGAAGAAGATGACCAAGAGCCACTAGATATGCTTTAAGATTCGTGCTAATCTGGATTTAGTTAATTTCTGTTTATCAATTTCTGTCCTGTTTATTGGGTTGTTTTAAATTAAATATTAAAAATATCTAGGGTCCCTTACAGAAAAGTGACCAGCATGAAAATTATAGCCCTTGAAGTCTACTTTAATTTAAAATTAATTTCAACCAATTTGGGTAAGTGGTTAGACCACATCACTCATTTTGTTGAGGTCTATACCTAGGCTAGATCATACATTGTTTTGAGTGCCCCCATCAATCCAGCCGTCCAAATGACTTGAAATTTTGTATGGGCATCACTCTTATCGTTTCCAAAAATGGGAATTTTTGGAGATAATTTTCTATTGTTTTTGTAATTATTAAATAATCCTAGAATAATTTAATTAGGGGGCCCAATGACTTACAAATTCTCCCAAATTTTGGTGAAAGGTTATTGGGGTCAATATAGGTTACTGTATAAATTTTCATCCCATTTGGAGATGATTTAGTTTTGAAATAAGTAAACCATAAGTTGGACCAAAAAGGGGTGTTTAGGTCAAAGTGTCCCTTGTGGGTTTAAGTGGCCAAATCACCTCAACAGAGGTTGAAAATTGGGCCACTAATTTGTTATGTCAGTAAGCTCCCTCACATGGATTATGGGGTGGATTAGGGTGGATTTGCCCTAGGACCCAAGTTCAAACCTTAAGGTTGAACTTTGGGGGCTTGTGAGGGACATAGGGTGTTATGTCCTTGGATGCACTTGAGATTTAGTCCATGTGATCCTAGGGTGGTGAGATGCCCTAGGGAGAGATATGGTGGTAATTGGACACATGCACACCACTTAAACCCCTTAGTAAGTTTTTAGGTTCTTAAATCCTAGAAATTATTTAATGGGTCATATGACCTTGAATCTTGGTGGTACTTTGGTAAGGTCAATTTCATAGTATTATTAGCCTCTGGGATTTATCTTAGGTTGTTTAGATATCAGTAGCTCACCCTTGTAAGTTATAGCTTTCATAATGCCCTTTTTGATGATAATGATGTATTTATGATTTATGTGTCTTAGAATGGTTTGAAACTATGGAAAAACTAATAAGATCTCATGTAGTTGTACTAGTAATTTATTTGTGGTGGTTGAAGCTTTCTTTGTAGTACTTCATTTGTAAAGAAAATTAGTGCATCTTACCTTGATAAATAGGAAATAAATACAATAGCTTGCTGGAATATTGTGATACTTAGCCAGAGAACATTTTAGGGCATATAAAAGTATGGAAAAATTATTAAATGTTGTTTACTTGAGATTACAAGGGTGTGTCTTCATAAAATGCCTTATGATGGTTTTTCTTAGGATAATCTTTTACCTGTTTTGCTGACTTGGGAATTTCATGAAACTTAGGCAGTGAAGTTTTATGATCATAATGTAGCTCTGTTAATTTTTGAGGAATTGTTGGACTAGTATTTTTGGTACGTTCTTCAATACCCCTATTTATATGAATTATATTGGATTAAATAATTAGAGGTTAGATGATTTGTGAAAGTTTATGATATTTAGTATTCACTGATATCTTGTTATTATACAATGTTCATAATTTTTGTATGGTCATACCTTAACTAAATCTAGTGCTTCATGTTCAAATCACCCATGGATTAATTTTGGAAAACATTAATTAAATATCAAATTTAATTGGAAAAATATAAATTTCTGGATTTAGACTGAATATATAAGGGTAGACCCTCAATAAATATCTTAGGGCATTTGGATGAAAATTTGGAGTACTTCCTCTCATGTACATCAAATAGCATGGGTTGGTCTGCATTCGATAAAACTGCGAAAATCGTGTTAACATAAGGAATGGTTGTAGGGAGGTGGGATTGTTGTTTACTGATTTTAGTGAAGTGGATTGGAGTATACCATTGGAAGCTGGGATGAGTAGGTTGTAGAGTTGTCTAAGATTAGGTGGTGCTCGGAATCGACGAAAGATCGTCTTTCCTATTGAGGGAGAGAGAGAGAGGGTCAAAACACATTTGGGTTAAAACCAGTGTAATACTAAAGGGATCAGGAATCAGGTATTAACCAATAATAATATGTGCCTTGCGAAAGGGAACGATGGACTTCAGCTACCATCATAGTTCCTAGTGCCCTTTGAGAGCTCTTCACGGGGAATACTGTGGGTAGTCCTGGGCTAACCTAAACTATAGGCAAAATAAACTGCAAGAGTAACTAGGATAACTAGGGATTCACTTTCACTCACCTCGATGTCTCGGGATGTTAGGTTGGGTCACTCGGGCAGTAGGCTCGGTGGATTTGGTGATGGGCAGGTTGGCCCGACGAGCTTTGGCTTGATTGTTGTTTGTGACAGACGGGATGGTCGGAGGAGCTTTGGCTCAGTAGCTGATACATAAGGTTGCATGTGCATAAATTATAAGGTGGTGGGTCTTCGGTATTGGAGGGTCGATGCACCGACACCAATACGTTGACTCGGCAAGTGTGGTTTTGCACTTCGCCAAGTTAAGTCCGGTGGACTTGCCGACAAAAAGTACGCAGGAGCTACGCTTAGTGCACCACGTCGAGGCATACGATAGGTCTGACTGGTAGTGTTATTACTGATTTAGAGGTGGGCGAGGCCCAACACACCGCTTCTGTTTGCCAGTACGGAGGTATCCTGGGAGGTTAGGCTCCAGAAAGGGGAAACTAAAGGTCTGTGTGCACAGAGTCAAATGGGTGTGTTGAAGTTGCATGATTGACATCATATCATATTTGCATGTCATAGCATAACCATTGCATTTAACCCTTGACACCTATTATATAGTTGGTATGTGACTTTTTATACAATAGGCCCTGCAAAACGACCCCATGGTTTATAAGCTCGCGTGAGCGTGCTTATAAGTTAAGATTTTTATTCTATAGATATATACATGCTTGCTAGAAAACCGACACCCTATCGTATAAATTGGTATGAGACTCTTTATATGATAGGATACTTCCAAAAGATCCCTTAGCTTATGTGTTTTCATATAAGTTAAGGTTACTTATTTCTTGTTCAGTTTTTCATACCTTTATTACTGCCATATATACTTATAGAACTGTTAGATTAGTTCCGCCGTCACCTGCTTCTTGTTCATTCTCCACCCTCACTACCCCTCCTTTCCTCCTCCCCGCTCGGTTCCTAGGAGCCATTAGGGAAGGGGTGGGGGATGATAGGACTTAGTCTTTTAGACTAACGGTTTTCGAATCACATCATTTTAGGGGATCGTGGAGCCCAAAATGGAGGAGCAGCCCCGGAGGTCGGCACGCTTGGAGATGGGACAGTCTAGCACTGAAGTTCAGACAGTTGGGACTGTGAGTCCCGATCGTTAGTAGATGTTTAGTTTTTTTGCTTCCGCGCTGAGTGATATATAGTGAGGATATTGATGTACCGGACATGAGCCCCATTTTTAGTACCTTTATTATTATTTCTGGGGACTCTCCCTTCGTGGAGATTATTTACTATATATGTGATTTTTGTGGACTTGTTTATTTACTATCTTTTCTGTGATCGATTTGGCCGGCAGGATCGACGTTTTGTAGTGATGACCTTCCCGGGCATGAAGGTATCACCGCAAAGCGGTGTTTCTGGGCCTAAGACCCTGTGGTTCTGAAAAGAAAAAGGGGGGGGGGGTCTTACAAGGTGAGTTCTGCGTCTTTTTGAGGAATAAAAATTTGAGCGAGTGATGCAAAAAAAATAAACAAGCATACACAGACGACACCAAGAATTATAGTGGTTTCCCAACCTTGGGTACATCCACTTTCCACCTCACCGATCTAACAACGCACTAGACTCGGCTACTCCACTATTCTCGGATTGAAAATAATCCTACCACTCGGAATAAAGTTCCTACAACTCGTGTAACGCCCCGAAACTCAAAGGAGCAAAGGGGGACGTTTTGGGCCAGTTTGGGTTATGGCAGAAGGCACACGGCCTGGGACACGGGCGTGTCCCAGGGCGTGTCAAGCGTGTGTCGACACTTAGCCGCGAAGTCGTCGAGTTATACTCGACGATTCGTCGAGAGTGGGCACACGGCCTGCGACACGGGCGTGTCGCAGGGCGTGTCGACCCGTGTCGACACTTAACCGTGAAATCGTCGAGATATACTCGACGATTCGTCGAGATTGGGCACACGGTCCGCGACACGGGCGTGTCGCCGGGCGTATCGACCCGTGTCGACGATCGTCCCGGGGAATTCGTCGAGATTCGCTCGACGATCGTCGAGACAAGGCACACGGCCTAGTACACGGGCGTGTCCAAGGCCGTGTCATCGAGTCGTCGATCTGCACGCGACGAAATGTCGAGACCTTGTACACGGCCTGGGGCCCAGGCGTGTCAAGGTGACACGGGCAAGGACACGGGCGTGTCCTAGGACCCGTGCAGTGCTCGGGTTGAAAACGGGGGAAAATCATGGGGTACACGGCCGGCGTCACGGCCGTGTCAGCTGGAACACGGGCGTGTCAGCTCGAACACGGGCGTGTTCGATACCCGTGTGAGGGCCCAGGAGATTCGATTTTGACGGCGAATGCGGCACACGGCCCTGGACACGGGCGTGTGCCAGCCCGTGTTCGGTCCAGATTGGGCATTTCAGCCCCGAATCAAAGCCGTTCGTTTTCTTAGGTTGAGATCCAACGGCTGGGGGTTGTTCCTGAGAGGATATACCCGGGTTTTGACTTAGAAAATCCATCACTTTCTTCACTTGTTCTCTTTCTAAACCCTTGGAGAGAGGAGAGCTAAGGAAAGAAGAAGAAGAGCTAGATCCGCCATTGGAGGAGCTTCGGAGCTCCGAATCGCAAGCCGACTCCGGATCCACGGAGGCAACGCAAGTGCGGTGATTTCTATCCGATTACTTTTCGATGGCGCCAAAGAGGAACTCAAGGGTAACGATCCTCATCTTGAGCACGAATAACTCTCTTTCCTAGCATAGGAAGCCCGCTCTCGCGAGTTTGCGGAGAGTTGGAGGCGTTCCTTCGGGTAGATATGTAAAGTCCCCGTCGTTTAGAGTCCGTATGCGAGAACGGACGTAGGCATGATGTGTGAAGCCTACCCAGACATGTTGGTCTGGATCGGTGATGTTGCATTGCATAAGGCCGGAGAAGACTCCGTGCTATTGGTTGTTTTTCGGGTTTTCTACGCGGTAGATTGCAGCAGGGAGCCTTGGGGACTAACCCAAAGGTGCACCCGGAAAACTGGGCGGATACGAGATCTTGCCAACTTGGTGGCCTGAGAGCCAACTTGAACATAACGTGGTTATGTGACTTGCGGTAGAATGGGACTCGGCGAAAGTTTGACCCGCGCAAATGGCTTAAATTGTCGTTGCGATGTGAGCACGGGTTAGATGGAACCGTACCCGCTCTATGTCGTTCGGGTTAGAGAGACCTAAGGTTACGTGGCACTCGCCGTTGGCATAGATGTGAGTCTTCGGCGGTCAATGGCTTAAATTGACGTGACCCATGCCAAGAAGACAAATTGCTCATAGGTTTGGCCGTCTTAATGGCGGTGGTGAGTCCGGAATGTTAATGGCTTTAATTGACGTGACATCGCCCGGTTTACCGAGAATGTGCCCTGAGTGCACGGGGCGTGTGGCCGTACGAGCCAACGTCTGTGATGTTATGGCTATGGTTATATATTACTCGCTTATGTTAATGAAATGCAGGGAAGGAGCATCGCCGCCCCGAGTTGGGGGCGGGATCGTTATAATTTGGTCAGCATTGCTGACCGTTGCCTTGTTTTGCCACCGTGCGGTGGTTTGTTGCTTGCAGGTGCAGCTGGACCAAGCGGTCAATAGCGGGCTAAAGCCCTTTTTGCGAAGCCGACCCTCGAAGGCCCAAGTAGAAGTGTTTACGGTTTTATTCATGTATGACCGGCCTGCGCGCCGTGGTTTGTAAAACATGTAATTATCAAGTGAAACACTTTGTAAGGCCTTAAGGCTGGTTTTGGGTATTTTTGTATAACATTCCTTTTGGTATTAGTGGACATTCATGATCCTATGCTGGGTTCTTGTTTACAACTCTTATAAACTGCTTCCGCTAGAATGCTCTGTGTAGGACGTTGAGATTGGTTGGATGGTTTCCATACGTAACCACCCGGTCTGTCTGTGGTATATGGCGTCGGGCCCCGGCCGGACCTACTGCTATATATTATGCGACGGATAGGGAGTGTTACAATTTAGTATCAGACTACTGGTTTTGGTCAGACTTAAGCTGAATTCGTGGACGAATTCTTTTTAAGGGGTGGTGAGCACATTGTGTGCGTCATCGTTATAACGGTAAAAGAACCCATGAATGTCCACTTAGGAATGAAAATACTCGTGTTTGAGGAACCTGCGTGTTCCTATAATTGATGTTCGCAATTTTATTTGGTCGCTTGACGGTGTTTTGTACCACTATAGGTGACCGGAAGCGGTGCTGGACAGCCAGAATGTCCGGTTTCTGAGGAGCATAGTGCACCCGGTGAGGTGTTTGAGCCTCCTCCTTCGTATGAAACCGTTAGAAGGATTGTAGAAGCGGTGTTCGCTGTGACGGGTGCACAGCTAGGAGGAAATGTACAACCCTGCGCCCCTGCTGTGGCTTCAACGCCGGTGGGCGCGACGCAGCAGATGACCTTTGGTAGACCTTTGGGGCAGCAGCTGAATATGCATTTAGTGCAGGGAGCGCACACGGTTGAGGAATATTTGCAAGCATTTCTTCTGATAAGTCGCTACCCATGCTTCGAGTTGGATAACGAGCAAACTACAATCGATAGATTTTATAATGGCCTGCGTGCCGAGTTACGAGTTCTACTACTAGGACCAAAGTTATTGGGGTTCCGAGCCTTGGTGGAATCAGCTAGATCATTGGAGGCAGAGTTGAAGAAGACCCTCCCAATGCCAGCGACCATGGTATCGAACTATACAAACCCCATAAGGGCTGCATCCAGCAGAATGCTGGAGAAAGGGGTTATGAAATCGACTAGTAAAGCTACTTACACTTGTTATACTTGTGGAAAGAAAGGGCACTTTGCCCGAGACTGTTGGAATGGTGCTCGGAAGGGTAAGAAACCTATGTCAGGAGCAGTCAAGGATGTCAGTGTAAAGGAAACGACATTCAAAGTGCCGAACACCTCGAAGTCGGCATATCGAAAATGGTATAAGAAGCACAGGACTTCGGGTCCAGCTCCTTCTGGTACTTCTGGGGCGACTACGGGTCATACCCCGGACACATGTTTCAGCTGTGGCGAGCCGGGGCATTATGCTCGTGAGTGCCTAAAACCCTGGTGGAAGCACGTTGTCGTGACGACAGGTATGGTTTAAAGATAGTTTTGCTTTAAATACTTGTTATGCATATTAGCTTAGGACTACTGTGTTAAGCTTTGTTGCGACTTTATTTTATCTGCGAGAGCACCGTTCGTTTAGGGAGCTTCGCATTCCTTTATTAGGAATTATATTGTGCGTCGGAGTACCTCCTTCGATGGTGAAAGACATATTGGATGCGTTATAGTCCAATGGTGCTCATTGTATGCGGGTAGACGTTGTTGCGCTTAGCTTTGGATTGGGAATCAGGAGTTCGACGTTATATTTGGTATGGACTAGCTCTCGGAGCAGCAAGCCAATATAGATGCGGTAGCAAGGAAGCCAAGCCGGGAGCAAGTCGTGAGATGACCTTTACGGGCTCGAAGAGGTCGAGCAAGACGTTGGCGTTTACTCTTCAGGTGGTGAAGGCGGTTCGTGCCGGAGCAGAACTGTTCTTTACACTAGTGGAGGTTGCAAAGCCGAAGCCCACATTGGATTGTATTTCAGTGGTATCGAAGTACCCTGATGTGTTCCCTAGAGATCTTCCTGGAGCCCCGCCTCGACAGGAGATAGATTCCATGTTTGAGCTTGTACCAGGTGCAAAGCCTGTGTCACGCTCTCCTTGTCGGCTAGCGCCAACGGAAATGGCGGAGCTGAAGGTGCAACTTCTAAAAGTTGTTGGGGCAAGGGTATGTGCGTCCAAGTCCTTTGCCTTGGAGCGCACCGACCCTCTTTCGTGAGAAGAAGAACGGAAGCTTGGGGCTATGTATTAATTATCGGGAGCTCAACAAGGTGACGGCAAAGAACAAGTACCCAATCCCAAGGATCGATGATCTTTGTGATCAGTTGGTCGGGCCAACGCCGTACTCTAAAGTAGTTAAGGGAGAGAGATATCCCTAAGATAACGTTCAGTACAGGAGACGGACGCTACGAGTTTAGGTCATGCCGTTTTGGCTGACAAATACGCCGTCAGTGTTCATGGATTTGATGAACAAGACTTTCAGGGAGTACTTGGACCATTTCGTGATCGTCTTTATCGGCGATATTTTGGTGTACTCGCATAGTGAGGAAGATCACTGCAGACATCTTCATTTGGTGTTGGGGACGCTAAGGAGAATTCAGTACTATGCCAAGTTCTCGAAGTGCGAGTTTTGGCTATCCTCAGTGGTGTTCCTCGGGCATATAGTAAGTGGAGAGTGTATTGCTGTGAATCCGGCGAAGATTGTTGCGCTACGGTAGTGTCCTGAGCTTGCTAAGGTAGCGGAAGTCCGGAGTTTTCTGGAGCTTGCCGGCTACTATAGGCGCTTCGTGGAGAACTTCTCGCGGATAGCGTTACCTCTCATTACGTTGACGAGGAAGGAGCATAAGTTCTTTTGGACGCCGGAGTGCACGCGAGCTTTTGAGGAGTTGTATTGTCGGTTGACTACGGCGCCTGTGCTGACTTCGCCGAGTGGAACCGAAGGCAATGAGATTTATAATGATGCTTAGGGCAGCGGTTTGGGTTGCGTGCTACTGCAACACGGAAACGTAATAGCGTATGTCCCTGAGTTTTGCCTTGAAGCTATGGAGGCATAATTGTATACGGTGTGAAAATGGATCTCTACGCCGGTCACAAGAGCGTGAAGTATCTGATTGATCAGAAGGATCCGAATTTACGGCAGCGTAGATGGATGGAGTTCTTGGGAGACTATACATTCAAGATCCACTACGCGCCTGATAAAGGGAATGCGGTTGCTGACGCGGTGAGTCGCCAAGCCCCAGCTCGAGCCAATTGGCTATCGGTGCATGATGAGCAGTTGGTACGAGAGTTGGAGGCGTTGGGGATCGTTTGTGTGGACAAGCAATCAAGTGCTGAAGCAGTTCTGAATTGGACTGAAGTCCAATATGACCTGGCTGATCGTTTTCGGCGGGCTTAGGATATGGATGCTCATATGAAGCAGTTCATGATAGAGGCCCTGGATTGGTCAAATTCCCAATTCGTCGTGGAGGACGGATTGCTTTGGAAAGACGGTCGTCTGTGCGTCCCAAGTGTGGGCAATTTGCGGGTGGAGTTGTTGTACGAGGCATACCATACCAAGTACTCGATTCACCCGGGGAGCACGAAGTTGTACCGTAATGTGAAGAAACTATTTTGGTGGCCGGGTTTAAAGAAGGATGTGGCGCTATACATAGCGAAGTGCCAAACTTGCGCCTTGGTAAAGGCGGAGTGCCAAAAGCCGGGAGGATTTCTTAAGTCCTTGCCTATTTCGGAATGGAAATTCGACGACATCTCTATGGACTTTGTGCACGGTTTGCCAAGGTCGCAAAAGGGAAACGACGCCATTTGGGTGGTTGTCGAGCGATTAACGAAGGTGTCGCATTTTATTCCGCATAGGAAGGATGATCCGGTGGAGAAGCTAGTAAAGCTTTATGTGGATAACATAGTGCGGCTTCATGGTGTGCCCCGCAGCATCGTGAGTGACCGAGATGGGCGGTTCACGTCCAATGATTGGAGGCTGGTGCAGCAAATGTTGGGAACTAAATTGAAGTTCAGCACAGCCTTCCATCCGCAAACGGATGGGCAGACCGAGAGGGTCAATAGAACCATGGAAGACATGCTTCGCATGTGTGTCTTGGATTTTGGAAGGCAATGGGAAGACCACCTTTATTTGGTGGAGTTCGCATACAACAACGGCTACCAAGCAAGTATTCAGATGGCGCCTTTCGAGGCCCTTTATGGTAGAAGATGTCTCACGCCGTTGTCTTGGATAGAAACGGGTGAGTCAAAGTTGTATAAGCGATCGGAAGTAGAGGGTGCTACTTCTTTGGTGAGAACCATTCGGGAGAGGTTGCTTATCGCTCAGGACCGACAAGCAAAGTACTATAATGCCAAGCACAGGAATGTGGAGTTCGCTGTGGGCGATTAGGTATACTTAAAGATCAAGCCATTCAAGGGTGTCTCGCGGGTGCGGCGATTGAAAAAGCTAAGCCCAAGATACCTTGGACCGTTCGAGGTTCTGGAGCGAGTCGGTGAAGCGACCTATCGGTTGAAGCTCTCAGTGGAGCTTAGTGGTTTACACGATGTATTCCACATTTCGGTGCTTCGGAAGGCGGTGCAAGAGCCTACGCAAGTGATCGCGGTCGATCAAGTGCCGGTGGAAAGTGGGCTAACGACAAAGGTCAAGCCCGTGCGAATCGAGGACTCGGAGGTCAAGCGGCTACGCAATAAAGAGATCAAGATGGTCAAGGTCCGGTGGGACAATTGCGGTCGTGAGGAGCTCTCCTGGGAGAGAGAGCAGACTATGCTTGACGAATATCCGGAGTTGTTCCGCTCAGGTACAAATTTTAGTTTTGTACATGTCTTTCCTTTATTTAATTTCGTGGGCGAAATTCTTTTAAGAGGGGGAGAGTTGTAACGCCCCGAAACTCAAAGGAGCAAAGGGGGACGTTTTGGGCCAGTTTGGGTTCTGGCAGAAGGCACACGGCCTGGGACACGGGCGTGTCCCAGGGCGTGTCAAGCGTGTGTCGACACTTAGCCGCGAAGTCTTCGAGTTATACTCGACGATTCGTCGAGAGTGGGCACACGGCCTGCGACACGGGCGTGTCGCAGGGCGTGTCGACCCGTGTCGACACTTAGCCGTGAAATCGTCGAGATATACTCGACGATTCGTCGAGATTGGGCACACGGCCCGCGATACGGGCGTGTCGCCGGGCGTGTCGACCCGTGTCGACGATCGTCCCGGGTAATTCGTCGAGATTCGCTCGACGATCGTCGAGACAAGGCACACGGCCTAGGACACGGGCGTGTCCAAGGCCGTGTCATCGAGTCGTCGATCTGCACGCGACGAAATGTCGAGACCTTGTACACGGCCTGGGGCCCAGGCGTGTCAAGGTGACACGGGTAAGGACACGGGCGTGTCCTAGGACCCGTGCAGTGCTCGGGTTGAAAACGGGGGAAAATCATGGGGTACACGGCCAGCGTCACGGCCGTGTCAGCTGGAACACGGGCGTGTCAGCTCGAACACGGGCGTGTTCGATACCCGTGTGAGGGCCCAGGAGATTCGATTTTGACGGCGAATGCGGCACATGGCCCTGGACACGGGCGTGTGCCAGGCCGTGTTCGGTCCAGATTGGGCATTTCAGCCCCGAATCAAAGCCGTTCGTTTTCTTAGGTTGAGATCCAACGGCTGGGGGTTGTTCCTGAGAGGATGTACCCGGGTTTTGACTTAGAAAATCCATCACTTTCTTCACTTGTTCTCTTTCTAAACCCTTGGAGAGAGGAGAGCTAAGGCAAGAAGAAGAAGAGCTAGATCCGCCATTGGAGGAGCTTCGGAGCTCCGAATCGCAAGCCGACTCCGGATCCACGGAGGCAACGCAAGTGCGGTGATTTCTATCCGATTACTTTTCGATGGCGCCAAAGAGGAACTCAAGGGTAACGATCCTCATCTTGAGCACGAATAGCTCTCTTTCCTAGCATAGGAAGCCCGCTCTCGCGAGTTTGCGGAGAGTTGGAGGCGTTCCTTCGGGTAGATATGTAAAGTCCCCGTCGTTTAGACTCCGTATGCGAGAACGGACGTAGGCATGATGTGTGAAGCCTACCCGGACATGTTGGTCTGGATCGGTGATGTTGCATTGCATAAGGACGGAGAAGACTCCGTGCTATTGGTTGTTTTTCGGGTTTTCTACGCGGTGATTGCAGCAGGGAGCCTTGGGGACTAACCCAAAGGTGCACCAGGAAAACTGGGCGGATACGAGATCTTGCCAACTTGGTGGCCTGAGAGCCAACTTGAACATAACGTGGTTATGTGACTTGCGGTAGAATGGGACTCGGCGAAAGTTTGACCCGCGCAAATGGATTAAATTGTCGTTGCGATGTGAGCACGGGTTAGATGGAACCGTACCCGCTCTATGTCGTTCGGGTTAGAGAGACCTAAGGTTACGTGGCACTCGCCGTTGGCATAGATGTGAGTCTTCGGCGGTCAATGGCTTAAATTGACGTGACCCATGCCAAGAAGACAAATTGCTCATAGGTTTGGCCGTCTTAGTGGCGGTGGTGAGTCCGGAATGTTAATGGCTTTAATTGACGTGACATCGACCGGTTCACCGAGAATGTGCCCTGAGTGCACGGGGCGTGTGGCCGTACGAGCCAACGTCTGTGATGTTATGGCTATGGTTATATATTACTCGCTTATGCTAATGAAATGCAGGGAAGGAGCATCGCCGCCCCGAGTTGGGGGCGGGATCGTTATAATTTGGTCAGCATTGCTGACCGTTGCCTTGTTTTGCCACCGTGCGGTGGTTTGTTGCTTGCAAGTGCAGCTGGACCAAGCGGTCAATAGCGGGCTAAAGCCCTTTTTGCGAAGCCGGCCCTCGAAGGCCCAAGTAGAAGTGTTTACGGTTTTATTCATGTATGACCGGCCTGCGCGCCGTGGTTTGTAAAACATGTAATTGTCAAGTGAAACACTTTGTAAGGCCTTAAGGCTGGTTTTGGGTATTTTTGTATAACATTCCTTTTGGTATTAGTGGACATTCATGCTCCTATGCTGGGTTCTTGTTTACAACTCTTATAAACTGCTTCCGCTAGAATGCTCTGTGTAGGACGTTGAGATTGGTTGGATGGTTTCCATACGTAACCACCCGGTCTGTCTGTGGTATATGGCATCGGGCCCCGGCTGGACCTACTTCTATATATTATGCGACGGATAGGGGGTGTTACAACTCGATCCCTCAAAACAAGATCGACACTCGGAAGAGAAACTTCCTATAAAAATCTCGGAGAATAGAGCTCCTACAACTCGGATAAGAATCTCCTACAAGAACAAAATGATTTACAGAGAAAAATATATAAACAATATAATTCCAGATCTGAATCTTCAACCCTTCTTCCTTCTTAAAGTTTGAAGCTCTGTCAAAAATAGATCGAAGAAGACACGACTAAATCTCTAGATTTGAAAGCTTTGGACTCAACACAATCAAGGAAAGAATCTGTTGATGTAGAAGTTCTTGATCTGTTGAATTTCTTGTTCTGAATCTCTCGATCGAAAGCAGATCGGCAATGAGGGCGATGAACAGCGGCGGCTCCCGATTTAGAAAGAGAATTTTTGATTCAGAATACTTAGGTTTTTCTTCTTAGGGTTGGTCGAATATGATAAGACCTTTTATAGGACTCGCCTAACGGTTATAATCATATTAAATACTTGTCGTGTGGACCAATCAACTGCTAATCATATTTGAAATTACTTCTGTCGGGACTTGAGAAAAATTCAGAAATCTGTACTGCATTTGTCGAGAGAGTTGCTTGTACTAGAGAAGAAGTTTTCTGTTTCTCGAGAATAATTATGAAGTTCTCGAGAAAAGTACTTTGAAAAAAATGTGGTGGTGAAAATCATCTGTCTCCAGAATGAAAGTAAGTACTCAAGAAGAATGAATTTTTGTTCTCGAGAACAAGTATCCTAGTACTCAAGAACAATGAAGCATCTCTTAAAAAAAGTTCTGACTCTCGGGAAGAGTATTCAAGGTCTCGAGAAAAGCTTCCTGGTTCTCAAGAACTATACATGGCCTTCTCGAGAAAAATATTTTGCCTCTCAAGAAAAAGACCTGGTAAGAAAATAAAGGTGGAATTTAGGCATCTCGAGAAAGAGAAGAAGTACTTGAGAAAAATGAACTTCTGTTCTCGAGATTATTATTCTATTACTCGAGAGGAATAATGCATCTCGAGAAAAAAAATTTGTTACTCGAGAAGAGAATCTGTTACTTGAGAAAAGACTTCTGGTTCTCGAGAAGTAAAGCTGACCTTCTAGAGAAATAACATGTGGCTTCTCAAGAAAAAGACTTAGAAAAATATTTTGACTGGAAATGAGGTGTAGAAAGTAGCGAATAAGAAAGAACAAACGGATAGACTTTTGAATAATTAAAATTTTATTATCCAAAAAAGATATCATTTACAAAGGTATGACCTCCCTTATATAGAATGGAGGAGATATGAGAGAGTATAAACAAACAATGTGGGACTAAACATTTACAGGGCAGAGCGGCTATAAATAAAGGAGACCGCACAGGCCGCGCAGTTAGTCAGATGGGTTAACCGCACGACACCTCCAGCAGGATAAGAACAGGCCGCACTGAGAGTCCGATAGACCGCCCGGTCTCCAAGCACCAGAGGAGACCGCCAGACCGCTCGGTCAACAAACCGCCAGACAAGACCGCAAGGCCACCCGGTCTAATACTTCAACACTCCCCCTCAAGCTGGAGCATAGATATCAATCATGCCCAGCTTGTCACAAATGTGGAAGAAGGAAGTAGAGACCGGCTTTGTGAAGATATCTGTCAATTCCTTGTCAGAGGTGACAAATGGAGTACAAATCTGTTTCTTCAAAATCTCTTCCCGAATGAAGTGACAGTCCACCTCTATATGCTTTGTTCTCTCATGGAAGACCGGATTCCTGGATATGAATATAGCGGCCTTGTTGTCACAGAACATAGGGAGAGGATAGTCATATACCTCGCCCAGGTCAAGCATGAGAGCCCGCAACCATTTTAACTCACACGTGGTTGACGCCATACTCCGGTATTCTGCTTCTGCACTGGATCTGGAGACAACAGACTGTTTCTTGCTCTTCCAACTCACAAGATTACCTCCAACAAAGGTACAAAAACCTGATGTGGATTTACGATCGCCTTTGTCATCCGCGTAACTTGAATCTGAGTAGGCCTCAACCCTCAGATGACCATTCTTCTGAAAGAGTAACCCTTTGCCTGGTGCTGCTTTGATATACTCTAAAATCTTCAGGGCAGACTGAAGATGACACTCCCTGGGAGCTTGCATAAACTGACTGACCTTGCCTACAGCATAGGCGATGTCGGGTCTAATCACCGTGAGATAGATGAGTTTGCCTACCAAACGTATGTACCTTGTGACATCAGATAGAAGAGGCGAGTCATCCGTCCACGTTTTGTCTTCTCCAATAGCCATGGGAAACCGAGCCGGTTTGGCACCTGTCAATCTTGCTTCTTGTAGAAGATCAAGGGCATACTTCCGTTGGGAGAGAACCAACGAGTCAGGTTTCCGAGAGATTTCTATCCCCAAAAAGTATTTCGAGGAGCCCATATCCTTCGTGACCAAGTGCTGACGGAGGTGCTTCTTCATCAAGTCCACCCCATCTCGGTCATCACCAGTAAGAAGAATATCATCCACATATACTGCCAAAACCACCAGTCCCGAGGCCGTTTTGCGAATGAATAAGGAGTGATCGACCGAACTCCTTCTAAAGCCGATGGTAGCCACAATACCACTGAATTTGTCGAACCATGCCCGAGGGCTCTGCTTTAGGCCATAAATGACCTTCTTCAAATGACATACGCGTGTCTCCCTCTGAGCAACATACCCAGGAGGTTGCTCCATGTAGACGTCCTCCTAAAGATCGCCATAGAGAAAGGCATTCTTCACATCAAGCTGGGAAATAGCCCAATCCCGGTTAACAGCCACAAAAAGGAGAACCCGGATGGTGCTGAGGCGAGAAACCGGAGAAAAGGTATCAAAGTAATCAATGCCGTAAGTCTGAGTGAAGCCATTGGCCACCAGCCGGGCCTTGTAGCGATCCACAGTGCCGTCGGGGCGAAATTTCACAATGAAGACCCAGCGACAGCCAACCACATCAGTGCCCATGGGAGGAGGAACAAGGGTCCAGGTACCCAGTTCAGTAAGAGTAGCCATCTTCTCATCCATGACAGACTTCCAATGAGGGAGAGCAAGAGCCTCCTGGTAGGTGCGGGGAGTAGAAGTAGCAGAGATAGCCAAGGCAAAACACCTGCAAGAAGGAGAAAGCCGATCATAGGAAACAACTGCCGCAAGCGGGTGTTGAGTACACGCACGCACCCCTTTGCGAAGAGCAATGGGAAGATCCAGGTCGACGGGAGCGTCAGCGACCGGAGCGTCCGTGGCGGAGAAGGATGGCCCGGGACTAGAGAGAGACGACGACAGAGAGGAGGGTGGAGGGGTGGGTGGGGAGACGGATTGGGAAGGAGTTGGTGGAGGAAGAGACGGAGGTGGGAACACGTCGAGAGGCGTGGAAGGAACGGAGATATCAGAAGGAAGAGGAGAGGTAGGAGAGAAATAAGAAGCATTCTCGAAAAAAGTCACATCCGCGGAGACAAACTGTTTGCGGAGAAGGGGGTCAAAGCAGCAATAGCCTTTTTGAGTGGTAGAGTACCCCAAAAAGACACACTTGGTGGACCGGGGGGAAAGCTTGTCGCGGGTAGCGGAGGGAGCGTGAACAAAGGCCGTACAACCAAAGACACAGAGGGGGAGAGGAAAAGGTGCCTTGTGGGGGTAGAGAATGGAGAAGGGGGTCTGGCCGTGGAGAACTGTGGAGGGAAGGCGATTGATGAGATAGCAGACGAGGAGCACAGCGTAGCCCCAGTAGGAGCGAGGGACGTGCATCTGCGTCATGAGAGTACGAGCAACATCAAGCAGGTGAAGGTTTTTACGCTCCGCCACCCCATTCTGCTGGGAAGTGTAAACACAAGTCGTTTGATGAAGCAGGTCATGTTGGTGAAAGAAAGAGGAGAACTCATGACTCAGATATTCCTTGGCATTATCAGAACGTAAAACTTTAATAGAAATAGCAAATTGAGTATGAATCATAAAATAAAATGATTGCCAAACAGAAAAGAGTTCAGAGCGATCTTTTAACAGATACACCCAGGTACAGCGGGAAAAATCATCTATAAAAGTGACAAAATAGGAACTGCCCCGACCAACAGTGAGGGTAGGAGCAGGACCCCATACATCAGAATGAATAAGATCAAACGAGTGAAAGGAGCCACGGCCTTGCTTCGGAGGGAAGGAGGAGCGATGATGTTTGCCAAGCTGACACGCATCACAGTTGAGCAGAGAACTGGTAGGAGGTAAGTGGGGCAGAAGCTGGCGAAGAATCCGAGGAGGAGGATGTCCAAGGCGAAGGTGCCATTGAAGAAGATCTGTGGAGGAGGAGTAGGCGGACAGAGCGGAAACATCGTCGAGGAAGTAGAGGCCGCCGCTCTCAGTCCCAGTAGCAATCGTCCGCTGGGTCCTCGGGTCCTGAAAAGAACAAGTAGTGGGAGTGAATAAGACGGAGCACTGAAGTTGCCGACATAAAGTAGTAACTGATAACAAATTGCACGGGAACTTCGGGACATAGAGGGTGTCCTCCAAGCAAAGCGATGGGGTGAGTTGAACCATGCCCGTCCCATGAACCGGGGACGGTGAACCATCTGCCACACGAACCGGGGGTAAGCGGTCATGTGTCTCAAGACGGGAGAAGCAATGAGGGTTGCCCGTCATATGATTTGTAGCACCGGAGTCAATCAGCCATTTACCTTGGGTAACGACGTGGGCACTACCTGACGTCGTGGCCACAGAGGCAGACGACCGAGAAGAGGCGGAGGCCGAAGAAGGAGCATCACCGAAAGGGCGAAGATGAGGATGTTTCTGCCAGCAGCGGTCAACAGAATGGCCGGTACGACCACAGTGAGAGCAGAGGAACCGGGATGAACCCCGTCCGCCGGAGTGGACATGGCCACTAGGTCCCCCCTTTGAGCTTGGTGAGCAAAGGAGTCCTGGGAAGGGGGAGGCCAACAGAGGCCGCTCGAGTAGCGAAGTAACAACGACGATGCGAGCCGCAGTGGCATCCAAAGAAGGAGATTCCGCCTCACCCAAGATCTGCTGGCGGATCATATCATAAGAATCGGGAAGACGAAGAAGATAACAAACAACCAGGAGTTCCTGGAAGTGTTTGTGCTGTTCGGCCAAGTCCGCGGAGAAGGGGCGATTCTGGAGGATTTCAGCACCAAGAGCCTGAACCTGCTGATAAGCCGCAGCAGGAGACATGGAAGGGCGGGCGAAGAGGTCCGCATAGAGAGTATAAATGTGGGATGTCTGGCCCCCCTTCGAATAGAGAGCAGCGAGGTGAAGCCAGGCGGCCTTGACCGTCTCATCATGGCGAATGACGGGAAGACACTCATCAGAAAGGCTGTTGGCCAGCCAGGTGCGGACAAGAGCATCACTCGCATCCCAGTCATCAAACTCAGGAGAGGTACGAGGAGGAGGATCATCGGTGAGGTGATGACCCTTGCGTTGAGAACGAAGGAGAAAAGTGAAAGAAATGCTCCAATCGGGATAGTTGGAGCCAACAAGCTTAGAAAGGGTGCCAAGGTTGCCCGAAGGAGGAGGTGGAGAAGGAGCTTCAGGAGTAGTGGTGAGACCGGAAGTAGTCATAGAACACAGCAAGAAACCGCAGCGGATAGAAAAGGAAGAAGCCGCGCGAACACAAGCGGCTAAAAAGTAGTCAAAGGCACAGTGGGGAAGAGGTCGCGCGGACTGAAAAGGCCGAGCGAACAGAAGAGAAGAGGAGGCAAGAAGCAGCGACTACAACAAGTCGCAGGCCGGGCGAACAGAAACAGGCCGCAACGACTAGGAAGTCGGAGAGGCAAGAAAGAACCAGGAGTGCGGCGACAACGAAACAGGCCGCGGCGACGAATAGCAGCAGGAGAAGAGAACCAAGGAGAAGCAAGCCGCGCGAACAAGGCAGCGGACAGAAACAAGCCGCGCGAACAGGGCAGCGGACAGAAGGGAATGCAAGCCGCAGACAGGTCGCGGAAAGCGGAAAACAAGCCGCGAGAATCAGAGAGCGCACACAATCAGGAGGAAATGACCGTGTCCTCTAATACCATGTAGAAAGTAGCGAATAAGAAAGAACAAACGGATAGACTTTTGAATAATTGAAATTTTATTATCCAAAAAAGATATCATTTACAAAGGTATGACCTCCCTTATATAGAATGGAGGAGATATGAGAGAGTATAAACAAACAATATGGGACTAAACATTTACAGGGCAGAGCGGCTAGAAATAAAGGAGACCGCACAGGCCGCGCGGTTAGTCAGATGGGTTAACCGCACGACACCTCCAGCAGGATAAGAACAGGCCGCACTGAGAGTCCGATAGACCGCCCGGTCTCCAAGCACCAGAGGAGACCGCCAGACCGCTCGGTCAACAAACCGCCAAACAAGACCGCAAGGCCGTCCGGTCTAATACTTCAACATGAGGTAACTCGAGAAGGAAAGTCATGGAGTACTCGAGAACACATGACTTTCTCGAGAACAACAATAAGCTTACTCAAGATCTGCTTCTGCAACTCGAATACATGACTGATCTTACTCGAGTATAAACTAAAGTTCCTCTCGAGTACAAAAGTTCCTACTCGAGAAAAAGACTTAGAAATATTCCTGTAAAACTGTAAACTTATTTTATTCAAGAAATACAACAATCATCCTTTCTCCCATGACTTTAGTAGTTGAAAAAGAAGTGTGTCCCAATAGAGAGGTTACTCATGAGTCAACACCATGAATCACACAATGATGGATTACATTATATGGTCCTGTGTTTGGTGACTCATTGTAAACTGACATTAGTCTACACTTGACAAATATATTCTGCAAACACTCAACTAGAAAGGTCATCAAATACAAACTTAATTCATCTTAGTTCAAGGGTGACTTCATACAAATCTGGCTTATTGTGGATGCAATATGTTGAAACTGAAATTCGGTCTCTTGTGTAGTTCACCCTTGGGGAAGGGGTGCTCGCACACCTACTTCGCTCCTGCAAGCAAAACAACAATGGAAACAAAGAAGAAACTAACCTAAGGGCTCGGCGGGGAGGACCCACAACACACCCCGAAGATCTTAGAGCGCTTCCCCTCCTTAGCCAAAGGCCGAGCTAAGGTATCCTCAGAAAGCACTTGAGAGATGGAGCAAGAGGGCACAAGAAGCATGCTTTCTGAGGTACCCTTGTGTCCTATTTATAGATTTCTGAAAACGGCCTGCAAATAGCCAACTCCCGCTGTTCTGAACGGATATATGCAGTCCAGGTTGGCCTGCCAACAACGTAACTCCACTATTCTGAAGGACTATGGGCAAGCCAGCGGGGGCAAAATAGTAAAAAGTACCTCATAGACCTGGGCGAGCTGGGGAGCTCGGCCACCCCTGGAGGTCCTGCTCACCTGTTGTTTGCCGAGCTCCATAGGGCGAGTGCGAGCTGGCTACTGTACTCGCCCTTCGATCTATCCTCATTAGTCGAGCTCAGCTCGACGAAGCCTGGGCTTAGCTCGGCGAATGCCGAGCTCGGGGTCGACGAATGCCGAGCTCGACCTTTAGATTTCCCAGGCAAGCTCGCCTGCTGCCTTCAGATTTCCCTGCCGAGCTCGCCTGCTGCCTGGGAGGTCTGAATCGACCGGTCTGGTTCATGGAGACCTCACTCACCGGATACGGGGTTGTACATAATCCCCGCTCTTTTTGAGCTTGACAAAGCTCAGAAAGAAACATCCAACCCCCAAGTGTTCGGCGAGTGCGGGGTGAACCAGAGAGAATCTTTGGGTGGGGTCCACATGTGGCTATATATATACACATGCATACCTGCTTGAATCTTGCCATTCCCTTTGCTCTAGCCCTGCCGAGATGCCGATCCCAAAGGAGATCCAACAGCAGCTCGCGCGAGTGCGCCAGACCTCAGCTGCTCGCGTAGCTGCCTTGAATGCGGTTCCGCCCGCTGTCCCGCAGGGTGGCTTGGCCGAGCCCAACTCCAAGAGAGTGAAGCCGTTTCCTAAAGAGGTCGAGCCCATTTATGATGACATGAGGAAGCCCTGGAGCATGAGGCGGGCTCGTCCAATCTGCCTCCCCCTGACAAGGGAAAAGATATTGTTGACCTCTACGACGGCCCGGACAGCCAGCGGGATGACATGGAGGGCACCATGCCGTGAGTATCCATCCTGTGAGCCAAGACCGTACCTGGTGACTCCCGATTCAGAACTACGGAGAATCGTCCCCAGGACCCGTCGCCCCCTTTGGGACCTTAGGGGTGGACTCGTAGAAGCCGAACTCGCTGGTGCGCGACCCCTCCCCTCAGCGGTCTGTTGTGACTATGGGGGCGGGTGTGGAAACCATCCCCATCCCGGGATTCGAGCTCCTCTCACCGGGAATGCGCGTCCCAGGACGCGGGAAGGACCTGAGGTTTGTCCCTCCCCGCACCTCCTTGGAGATGCTGAGCTCGTCAGGTAAACTTGGCCTTGAATTCTTGTCATGTGATTATTCAGCACACCTCCCCTTGCTGATGTTTTTGTCTTCACCGCTCCCCAAGCCAATCCGCGGCCAAGGAGTCTTCGCGGGCAGCCCAATACTCTCCCCTCGCCTCCCAGAGCTCGCTGGACTCTTACCTAGGCCCTGAAGTGGAGCAAGATGAGCTGACGAGGAGGGGGTCAAGCTCTTCAAGAAACTTATGCACAGGCTGTGTGAGGTGCAAGAAGTCAACGAGGCATTACAATGCGACTACGTGCGTCTCGCTGACGAGGTGTGAAGCGGCCAGGCTAGCGAGATGACGTCTCCTTCCTGGCTTCTAGATGAGATTGACGACGACCTCTCGGTGGCGCAGAAGAATTCAGGGAGGATCCGCGAGCTTCTCCACGCGCGGCAGTCTGGGGGCGGGGGATGCGAGGCCGGGGTAGATAGAAGGTGGCTCCCTTACCGAGCCGACCAGCACTCGCCTCCTTGTTCCCCCCTGCCCGGGCGCCCTGCTTTCTTATGCCTGCACTTGATTGATTGCTGTAATAAATAACTTCAAACATTCTTAGATGTGTCTAGTGTTTGGGTAATAATAATTATATTGCTTCTTATTTCACTTGGCCTGGGATGGAACACGCCGGAGGTTGGCGAGCTAGGGGTTGGCGAGCTGGGATGGCAAGCTGGGCAGATTGGGCAGCTTGGCCCCAGATTCCTTTTTCTATAAATAGGACCCCCCTCACCAACCCTGTACCGCCGTCTTAACTTCTTATTTTCTCTCTCTTCCTGCACTTCTCTCTTCCGTAGTTGCGCTCCACCCCTTTTGTGAGCATGGGCAAGACCAATCATGACGCCGACGGCCGCACTAAATGTGCCCAACATTTAAGAGACTACTGCTTCTTTGAGGGAAGCACCAGCGAGGCTGAGATTACTGAATTTGTCGGCGACCATGTGCCGCCTGGCTTTGAAGCATGCCGACCGAGGGAGGGAGAGGCCATCAACTCCTTCTATGATGATTAACTCGCCTTCCCCATCTCGTATTTTGAGGTGGGGTTGCGACTACCGATCTGGCCAGAAATCCGCCAGATCTTGAAGTACTACGGAGCGGTGCCCGCACAACTGAACTCGAACGCCATCGCTATGATGGTGGCGTTCGCGAGCTACCTCCGGCGAGAGAGGATAGAGTTCAACCGGACGGTGTTCAAGAAACTCTTTTCCAACAAGGCGACGCCGGATGACGTCGCCTATTTCATGGGCTCACTGATCAAGGTTCGCGAGATCGCGAACAAGCACCACAACTGGATGACCAAGATCGCCTTCATCAAGGGTGATCTCGGCAACATCCCTTTCTCCTCCCCAGCAGAAGGCCGAGGAGGTCTACCGCCCACCGGCCGTGTCTGGCAACGATGCCAACCTCCACAAGTTCTTCCTCCACAAAGACTTCGAGGTCGCCTTCCTGCGAAGGGGCCTCGACTCGCTCCGCCACGTTCTGCCCGGCGAAGGTATTGTTCTCTCCCTATTGCCGAGCTCGCCATATTGTCATGGAAATCTTCAAATTTTTCCCGAGTTATTTTATGCAGGGGAGGGGCTAATCCCCGTGAACCCGCCGTTTGCGGACTCGGGGTTATATGCGGACCCTCTTTCTCACGAGAAAGCAGCGGCGGCGGCCTGCCAAGACGAGGCGGCTCTCTCCAAACCCTCCTCCAGCAAGAGGCGACCGGAGGATGCGGGGTCGAGCCCGCCCCATTGCCAACAACTACCAAAAAAGATGAGAGCCACGGTGGTTCCTCGGGCAAACCAACATCAACAAAGCCCCAAATACATGAGCTCGCCCGAGGTCATCCCCGTTGGGTTGCCGGAGAGCCCGCTCAAGGAGATCATTAGCAAGGGGAAGGGAGGTGACAAGACCCATGCTCCTCCCACGGCGACCTCTGCTTACTCAAGATCTGCTTCTACAACTTGAATACATGACCGATCTTACTCGAGTATAAACTAAAGTTCCTCTCGAGTACAAAAGTTCCTACTCGAGAAAAAAGACTTAGAAATATTCCTGTAAAACTGTAAACTTATTTTATTCAAGAAATACAACAATCATCCTTTCTCCCATGGCTTTAGTAGTTGAAAAAGAAGTGTGTCCCAATAGAGAGGTTACTCATGAGTCAACACCATGAATCACACAATGATGGATTACATTATATGTTGAAACCGAAATTCGGTCTCTTGTGGAGTTCACCCTTGGGGAAGGGGTGCTCGCACACCTACTTCGCTCCTGCAAGCAAAACAACAATGGAAACAAAGAAGAAACTGACCTAAGGGCTCGGCAGGGAGGACCCACAACACACCCCGAAGATCTTAGAGCGCTTCCCCTCCTTAGCCAAAGGCCGAGCTAAGGTATCCTCAGAAAGCACTTGAGAGATGGAGCAGGAGGGCACAAGAAGCATGCTTTCTGAGGTACCCTTGTGTCCTTTTTTTAGATTTCTGAAAACGGCCTGCAAATAGCCAACTCCCGCTGTTCTGAACGGATATATGCAGTCCAGGTTGGCCTGCCAACAACGTAACTCCACTGTTCTGAAGGACTATGGGCAAGCCAGCGGGGGCAAAATAGTAAAAAGTACCTCATAGACCTGGGCGAGCTGGGGAGCTCGGCCACCCCTGGAGGTCCTGCTCACCTGCTGTTTGCCGAGCTCCATAGGGCGAGTGCGAGCTGGCTACTATACTCACCCTTCGATCTGTCCTCATTAGTCGAGCTCAGCTCGACGAAGCCTGGGCTTAGCTCGGCGAATGCCGAGCTCGGGGTCGACGAATGCCGAGCTCGGCCTTTAGATTTCCCAGGCAAGCTCGCCTACTACCTTCAGATTTCCCTGCCGAGCTCGCCTGCTTCCTGGGAGATCTGAATCGACCGGTCTGGTTCATGGAGACCTCACTCACCGGATACGGGGTTGTACATAATCCTCGCTCTTTTTGAGCTTAACAAAGCTCGGAAAGAAACATCCAACCCCCAAGTGTTCGGCGAGTGCGGGGTGAACCAGCGAGAATCTTTGGGTGGGGTCCACCTGTGGCTATATATATACACATGCATACCTGCTTGAATCTTGCCATTCCCTTTGCTCTAGCCCTGCCGAGATGTCGATCCCAAAGGAGATCCAACAGCGGCTCACGCGGGTGCGCCAGACCTCAGCTGCTCGCGTAGCTGCCTTGAATGCGGTTCCGCCCGCTGTCCCGCAGGGTGGCTCGGCCGAGCCCAAATCCAAGAGAGTGAAGCCGTTTCCTAAAGAGGTCGAGCCCATTTATGATGAAATGAGGACATCTCTGGAGCATGAGGCGGGCTCGTCCAATCTGCCTCCCCCTGACAAGGGAAAATATATTGTTGACCTCTACGATGGCCCGGACAGCCAGTGGGATGACATGGAGGGCCCCACGCCGTGAGTCTCCATCCTGTGAGCCAAGACCGTACCTGGTGACTCCCGATTCAGAACTCCGGAGAATCGTCCCCAGGACCCGTCGCCCCCTTTGGGACCTTAGGGTGGAATCGTAGAAGCCGAACTCGCCGGTGCGCGACCCCTCCCCTCAGCAGGCTGTCGTGACTATGGGGGCGAGTTTGGAAACCATCCCCATCCCGGGATTCGAGCTCCTCTCACCAGGAACGCGCATCCCCGGACACGGGAAGGACCTGAGGTTTGTCCCTCCCCGCACCTCCTAGGAGATGCCGAGCTCGTCAGGTAAACTTGGCCTTGAATTCTTGTCATGTGATTATTCAGCACACCTCCCCTTGCTGATGTTTTTGTCTTCACCGCTCCCCAAGCCAATCCGCGGCCAAGGAGCCTTCGCGGGCAGCCCACTACTCTCCCCTCCCCTCCCTGAGCTCGCTGGACTCTTACCTAGGCCCTGAAGTGGAGCAAGACGAGCTGACGAGGAGGGGGTCAAGCTCTTCAAGAAACTTATGCACAGGCTGCGTGAGGCGCAAGAAGTCAACGAGGCATTACAATGCGACTACGTGCGTCTCGCTGACGAGGTGTGAAGCGGCCAGGCTAGCGAGATGACGACTCCTTCCTGGCTTCTAGATGAGATTGACGACGGCCTCTCGGTGGCACAGAAGAATTCGGGGAGGATCCGCGAGCTTCTCCACGCGCGGCAGTCTGGGGGCGGGGGATGCGAGGCCGGGGTAGATAGAAGGTGGCTCCCTTACCGAGCCGACCAGCACTCGCCTCTCGGTTCCCCCCTGCCCGGGTGCCCTGCTTTCTTATGCCTGCACTTGATTGATTGCTGTAATAAATAACTTCAAACATTCTTAGATGTGTCTAGTGTTTGGGTAATAATAATTATATTGCTTCTTATTTCACTTGGCCTGGGATGGAACACGCCGGAGGTCGGCGAGCTAGGGGTTGGCGAGCTGGGATGGCAAGCTGGGCCGATTGGGCAGCTTGGCCCCAGATTCCTTTTTCTATAAATAGGACCCCCCTCACCAACCCTGTACCGCCGTCTTAACTTCTTATTTTCTCTCTCTTCCTGCACTTCTCTCTTCCGTAGTTGCGCTCCACCCCTTTTGTGAGCATGGGCAAGACCAATCATGACGCCGACGGCCGCACTAAATGTGCCCAGCATTTAAGAGACTACTGCTTCTTTGAGGGAAGCACCAGCGAGGATGAGATTACTGAATTTATCGGCGACCATGTGCCGCCTGGCTTTGAAGCATGCTGGCCGAGGGAGGGAGAGGCCATCAACTCCTTCTATGATGATGAACTCGCCTTCCCCATCTCGTATTTTGAGGTGGGGTTGCGACTACCCATCTGGCCAGAAATCCGCCAGATCTTGAAGTACTACGGAGCGGTGCCCGCACAGCTGAACTCGAACGCCATCGTTATGATGGTGGCGTTCGCGAGCTACCTCCGGCGAGAGAGGATAGAGTTCAACCGGACGGTGTTCAAGAAACTCTTTTCCAACAAGGCGACGCCGGATGACGTCGCCTATTTCATGGGCTCACTGATCAAGGTTTGCGAGATCGCGAACAAGCACCACAACTGGATGACCAAGATCGCCTTCATCAAGGGTGATCTCGGCAACATCCCTTTCTCCTCCCCAGCAGAAGGCCGAGGAGGTCTACCGCCCGCCGGCCGTGTCTGGCAACGATGCCAACCTCCACAAGTTCTTCCTCCACAAAGACTTCGAGGTCGCCTTCCTGCGAAGGGGCCTCGACTCGCTCCGCCACGTTCTGCCCGGCGAAGGTATTGTTCTCTCCCTATTGCCGAGCTCGCCATATTGTCATGGAAATCTTCAAATTTTTCCCGAGTTATTTTATGCAGGGGAGGGGCTAATCCCCGTGAACCCGCCGTTTGCGGACTCGGGGTTATATGCAGACCCTCTTTCTCACGAGAAAGCAGCGGCGGCGGCCTGCCAAGATGAGGCGGCTCTCTCCAAACCCTCCTCCAGCAAGAGGCGACCGAAGGATGCGGGGTCGAGCCCGCCCCATTGCCAACAACTACCAAAAAAGATGAGAGCCACGGTGGTTCCTCGGGCGAACCAACATCAACAAAGCCCCAAATACATAAGCTCGCCCGAGGTCATCCCCGTTGGGTCGCCGGAGAGCCCGCTCAAGGAGATCATTAGCAAGGGGAAGGGAGGTGACAAGACCCATGCTACTCCCGCGGCGACCTCTGCTCCCCCCGCGGTGAAGACGGTGGCTCGCGAGCCCGCCGCGCCGAAGGAACACCCCCTCTTCGGCTTTGGGGGGAGGTGGAAGGACTTGGCAGGTGAGCCTATGGTCCAGTGGGACGAGCTGGCCCACCGAGTCTCCATATGCACGCTCCACCCTTCCTGGGATGACCGCGAGCCCGCCACCGGTCATGCCTATGCACTCGGATTCGACCTATATGGCCACGAGGACGTCGAGACCTACAAGGGAGCCCCCCTGCAGCAGCTCGGCCATGAGGGCCTGCAGGCCCATATGCGAGCCATGGAGCTCCACCACATGGTGGTCCGCCACAGCTTCAACCTCAGCAACCCCATTCAAAAGGCCAAGCAAGCTCGCGTCATCGCCAAGGACAAGGCTGTCGACCTGGCAAGGCAGCTTAGCATTGCTGAGAATCTTCTCACCCAAGCCGCCGGCGGACTAGTAAGTATCAGGCTTCCTTTCCCCATTTACTTACAATTTTTGCGCTGTTGCTAATGTACTTTCCTTCTTATACGGATGCCAAGGCCGCTGGGGAGTTGCGGGCTCGCGCCGCCAGGCAGGAAGAGGAGATCGGCCAGCTGCGTGCCTGGCTTGCCGAGCTGGAGGGGATGAACGCGAAGCTGATGGAGGAGAACACGAGCCTCAGCCGCGAGGTCCGCTGCCAAGCAGAGATCTTCTTCCCGGCTCGCGACGTCGAGCCCACCTTCCCCTACAAGAGCCCGAGGATCTTCGGCGAGGCTGACGTCGCTGAGAGGCTGCAGATCAACTCGATCCAAACCGCCGAATGTACCCTCCAGATGATGAAGGATACATGAGTGATGGTGGAGGGTTGCGAGGAGATCTCAGTCCGAGACCTGATGCCAAGCTTGTTCTCGGCGACGTCGCCTAGCGAGAAGGAGGATAGCCTTGACGCGCTCTTCGGGAAGGGCTTCCAGGACCTGTCTGGCGGAGGGGGGGGATCACCAATCGGGCGAGGGGGGGGGGGGGGTAAAGGCTGATCATGTATTTTTCTTTTTGCTTCTCTTTTTTGTAATCTCGCCGAGGCGAGCTCCACATGTAACTATCACCTTTTAATTAAATACATTTTTGATGTCCTTTGTCCATTTTTCTATCATTTTTCTGCATGTCTTTGTTGTGCCCTGCTTGCTCGCGAGCCCTTCCCTTGGCGACCTCGCGTAGATAGGTTTTGCGAGTAGGATAGTTGTTAGAGCTCGTTCCCGAGAGTACATTTTGAGAGCTTGCTGGGCCACCCGCCGCACTGGACATACCACCCTCAGCTCGCTCGCGAGCTCCCCCTTAAGTTTATCAATATAAAATCAAAAAGTTTTCAAAGTAAAATTGAGAAGGGGTAAAATGTCCTACCAGAGCTCACCTCCTTCCGACGAGATCTACAGGCCCGGCTTGTCGCCCTTCTGACGGGGCCGAGCTGAGCTTGGCGAGCCCGGGCTCGCCTGTGCAGAGCTTTCTTCTCCTCTCTTTTTTAGAAAAGATATCAAATTCCTTGGACACCAACTAGAGAGTAAAGGACTCCATCGAGTGACTTCCAGCCCTGCCAGTTAGGTGCGAGCCTGTCAGCGGGATCTGCTCGGGGTCCGGGGTTGACACCATTGAGTGACTTCCAGCCCCGCCAGCTAGGTAAGAGCCTGACAACAGGATCTGCTAGGGGTCTGAGGTTGACACCGAGTGACATCCAGCCCTGTCAGCTAGGTGAGAGCCTGACAACGGGATCTTCTCGGGGTCCGGGTAGACATCATCAAGTGACTTGCAGCCCTGCCAGCTAGGTGAGAGACTGACAGCGGGATCTGCTCGGGGTCTGAGGTTGATAACGAGAGACATCCAGCCCTGTCAGCTAGGTGAGAGCCTGATAGCAGGATCTGCTTGGGGTCCGGGTAGACACCATCGAGTGACTTCCAACCCTATCAGCTAAGTGAGAGCCTGAAAGCGGAATTTGCTCGGGGTCTGAGGTTGACACCATCGAGTGACTTCCAGCCCTGTCAGCTAGGTGAGAGCCTAACAGCAGGATCTACTTGGGGTATAAGGTTGACACCGAGTGACATCCAGCCCTGCCAGCTAGGTGAAAGCCTAAGAGCGAGATCTGCTCGGGTCCAAGGTTGAACCCATCGAGTGACTTCCAGCCCTGTCAGCTAGGTGAGAGCCTGATAGCAGGATCTGCTTGGGGTCTAAAGTTGACACCATCGAGTGGCTTCGAGCCCTGTCAGCTAGGTGAGAGCCTGACAACGGGAACTGCTCGGGGTCTAAGGTTGACACCATCGAGTGACTTCCAACCCTGTCAGCTAGGTGAGAGCCTGACAACGGGATCTGCTCGGGGTCTAAGGTTGATACCATCGAGTGACTTCCAGCCCTATCAGCTAGGTGAGAGCCTGACAGCGGGATCTGCTCGGGGTCTATCAAATGAATAAATCCTATCGTATGAATTACTGCAGTAGAATTGATATATATCAAGAGATTTTATTAAGAACAAAACACCACTTACATGTATCAAGGGTAAAAATGCTTCAAGTCTTCACCGCTTCAGGTGAGACTTAGGGTCTCGACCTCCACATTTTGGAGTCGATACCCTCCTGATCTCAATGCCTCTTTTACAATGAACGAACCTTCCCAGCCGGGGTTGAGCTTCCCCACGGTTGCCGACCTTCCCGCTGCGTCTACCTTCTTCAGCACCAAGTCCCCCTCTGCAAACTGTTTGACTCTGACGTGCTTGTCAAAGTACTTAGCCATTCTCCTCTTCACCTCTTCTTGTCAGATGGCGGAGAGGTCACGCAAATCCTCCACTATATCCAGGGAGAGCCGCAACTCTTCCTCGTTATCGGCCTGCCATTCCTCCCTGCCTTCCCCGGCTAAGACGACTCGAGGCGTTTGAACTTCAAATTCTATAGGGAGTACTGCCTCGCACCCATGGGAGAGCTTGAAAGGAGTCTCCCCTATCACTGTGTTGGGGGTGGTCCTCAGGGCCCAGAGAACCGCGGGAAGTTGCTCCACCCAGCTTCCTTTCAGATTTTCAACTTTCTTCTTCAGAAGATTTATTATGATCTTGTTTGCGGCCTCCACCTGCCTGTTGCTCCTGGGGTGGTGGACCGAGGCAAACCTGAGGTCAATCCCAAGCTGCTCGCAGAAACTAGTGAACCCCGTGCTTGCGAACTGTGGCCCGTTGTCCGTGACAATGGCCTGGGGCATCCCATGGTGGCAGATGATCTCCCCCCAAACAAATTTTCTAATGACCTGGGAGTTCACTTTGTCCAGCGCCTTCACCTCCAAAAACTTTGAGAAGTAGTCGATCATCACCAACATGAACCTCCTTTGCCCACTAGCCTTGGGGAACGGTCCAACAAAATCCATCCCCCAAATTGCAAAGGGCCAGGGGGCTGTGATACTCTTGAGTCGCTGAGCAGGCTGTAGCTGGAGGGGGTCAAACAACTGGCACTTGAGACATCTTCTTGCGAACTCTGTCGCATCGCGGCCCAGGGTGGGCCAGAAGTACCCTTGCCTGACAATCCTTCCTTCTAGAGTCTGACTCCCGGAGTGACTCCCACACTCCCCGGAGTGGACTTATTCTAATATTCTTTGGACTTACCCCTCGACCACGCAACGAGCCAACATCCCCGAGAGGGTCTTCCTGTACAGCTGCCCGTCCTGGAGGAGGTAGTACGCCGATTTGTACCTGAGCTACTTCTTGTCCACCCCCTCCGGATACTATCCCGTTGAAAGGAAGGTTGTGACCGAGTCCATCCACGAGGGGCGCTGATATATCTCCATGAGCTCTCCCTCTTCGATGGAAGGGCGGAATAGGTCGGTGATAGTTCCCCCAACCCGGGGACCATGCTTCGCTAGTTGTTAGACCTATTCATTTTCCTCCCGGGGCACGTATCAGATGGAGAAGGTTTCAAATGTGCCAATGACCCCCTTTACGTTGGCTAAGTATAGCCGCAGGGTAGGCTCTCTCACCTCAAACTCCCCGTTGATCTGGGAAGCTACCACCATGGAGTCCGTAAGGACATCCACGTCCAGCACCCCTAGCTCCCTGGCCAAGCACAACCCTGCTATCACGGCATCATACTCGGCCTGATTATTCGTGATGGGAAAGTACACCACCACAGTTTGCTCGATTCTAATTCCTTGGGGACTCTCCAAGATCACCCCCACCCCCAGGGAATGCCTCCCTGAGGTGCCATCTACCATCACCTTCCATGGAGTCGGACGAGTGAGCTCTTCCTCCGCCACCTCTATCACATAATCGACCAAAAGTCGGCCATCGCTTGAGCCTTGATCGAGTTGCGGGGGACGAAGGAGATGTCGAACTCGCTCAACTCCACCGACCACTTGGCCAGCCTGCCAGAATGCTCCACCCCCTCAAAGATGTTGCGGAGGGGATGGTCAGTCACCACTCGGATAGAGTGTGCCTGGAAATAGGGCCACAACCTTCGGGCTGAGATGACCAGGGCGAAGGCCAGCTTCTCTAGAATTAGATATCGGACCTTGGCCTTTCTTAGGACCCGGCTCACGTAGTATATGGGGAGCTGCTTCTTCCCCTCTTCATGAACTAGGACGGAGCTCACGGCCTCCGCTCCGACCCTGAGATACAAAAATAGCTCCTCCCCCTCCTTTGGCCCTTGGAGCAACGGAGCCCGCGTCAACTGTATATTGAGGGCCTGGAATGCCTCCTCGCACTCCTTGGTCCACTCGAATTTTTGGCCCCCCCTTAGTGTTTTGAAGAAGGGGGGAGCACTTCTCCCCAGCCCAGGAGAGGAACCTGCTTAACCCTGCCAGCTTCCCTGTAAGCCGTTGCACCTCCTTGGTATTCCGTGGCGACCACAACTCCATGATAGCCTTCACCTTATCAGGATTTGGCTCGACCCCTGCGGGAGTGAGGAGATGTCCCAAGAAATTCGCCCTGCTGGCCCCGAAGACACACTTCAGGGGGTTTATCCACATCTTGTACTTGCGCAGGGTGGCAAAGGTCTCTTCTATGTCCTGGAGGTGAGAGTCCACATCCTAACTCTTGATCATGAGATCATCTGCGTACACCTTCTGGTTCCTCCCCTTTTGTTCTTTGAAAACCCTGTCCATCATCTTTTGATAGGTTTCCCCTGCGTTCTTCAGCCCAAATGGCATTATTTTGTAACAGTAGCATCCATCCCCCATGATGAACGAGACGTCCTTGACGTCCGGGGGGTGCATCCTGATTTGGTGATAACCTGAAAATGCATCTAGAAAACTCATTACAGAAAAACCGACGGCTGAGTAAACCAGCTCGTCGATCCGAGGCAAGGGATAACAGTCCTTAGGATACGATTTATTAAGCAAAGAGAAGTCGATACGCATATGCCACCGACCGTCTCCCTTTTTAACCACGACTACATTGGAGACCCAGCTGGGGTATTGGATTTCGGATATGAAGCCGGCCTTGAGAAGCTTTGCCACCTTTCTCTGATGGGCTCGGGCAGCTTGTCCGTAGTGGACCTCTTCTTTTGTTGGACGGGGCGTGCTCCCGGGTCCAAGTTGAGGCGGTGGCAAGCCACATCTGCGTCAACCCCCGACATCTTAGCGGTGCTCCATGCAAAGATGTCTAAGTTCTTTTGGATGCATGCCAGTATCTTGTCTTGGTCCTCCGGGGTCAGCCCTCCGCTGACGCGGACCTTCTCCACCCTGCCTTCATGGGTGAGGACCTCCAGCTACACCACCTCTTCCGCAGCCTCCAACCTGGACTGCTCCCCCCATTCTCAAACATTCCTCTCCCATAGGACGAGGACCTCCGCCTCCACCTCTTCCGCCACGGCCATTGCCTCAGCCGACTCCTCCCGATTTTTTTCCTGTCACCTCAACCTCGGTGCAGCTCTCCGCCTCCAGCTCCTCCCTGCCAGCCTCTTACTCCACCTCCTCCATCCTTCACTCCATCTCATCGGCTCCCTCCTGCCAAGAAATGGAGTTCACGACGGTGACGTAGCACTCCTGCGCCACTTTGGGGTCCCCCTGACCTGGAACTGGATCCCCTCGACATTGAACTTCAAGTACTGATGAAACGATGAGGGGACGCAGCAGAAGGCACTGATGAGGGGCCTCCCTAATATGGCGCTGTATCTGCTGGGGGCATCCACGATGACGAACCTATAGTTCCTGGACTGCCCCCAGGGTGAAGTAGAGACCCACTCCTCCTTCTACCTCCTTCCTCTCTCCCAAAAATCCAAACAAGGGCCCCATCAGAGGCCAACACCCTCTTCACCTCCACCTTCATCGCGTCAAACACCTTCTTAAAGATGACGTTGACGGAGCTTCCATTGTCAACGAGGATCCGGGAGACGGAAAAAGTTTCGATGGCTGTCTGGATGACCAGCGCATTGCAAAATGGATCCTCATGATCCAGCATATCGCTCCTCGAGAAGGTGATCCTCTCTTCTGGGGGTGGGGTTTGGGATGTGGAGCCAACGCTCCGACAGTACATGGTATGGAGGCTCGCCCTCCGGGAGGCCACCCCCCCCCCCCCCCCCCCCCCCCCCCCCGTGGATCACTCTGATCCCACCTCGGGTCCCGACGTCCACCCGGTCTTCACAACGGTCCTCCTCTGCCCGAGGGAGGACCTCCTCTATCCTCACTTCATGGCGCCACTGCTGCTGCTGCTGCTACTGCTGCTCCCTGTTTCCACTCAATCGAGGAACTCCGGGCACGTGGCTGTGCCGTGCCCTTCCTCTTGATGGAAGTCGCAGTAGGGCAACTCCACCCTAACTTCTCTCCTCCTCCTCCTTGCTGCTCTCCTCCTCTCCCCTATGGATATGACCATAGCCTATTCTTGATCGGGGAGTCGAGGCCTCTGGGCCTGCCTCTAGCCCGGGGGTGGAATTGACCCTGCCCCCCTTGATGGCGGTCCCTTCCTTGATACCCTCTCTGTGGCCCCTGTCCTTGCTACTCGGGCCTCCAGCCTAGCTGACGATCGGGCTCCTGACGCCCACACCTGGTCTGCTGCTGCCCCTAGAGCTGCCTTTGCTCCCCCTGCCGGGGCTCGACCCTCCTCTCCTCCTACCCTCTTCTACCTCTTGACTCCTCTTCCTCCGTGGCCCACCTGGCCAGCTTCCAAGCGAACTCCAGATTCGACGCCTCCCCGTCGACTTCTCTCGTATCCCTCTCCATCAGCTCCTCGTAGGAGGGTGGGGGGGGGCACTCTCTTCAGCTCCATCCTAAAGAAACCCTACTGCAGCCCAAGGGTGAAGGCCATCATCAGGTTATGGCTCGACATCTCCTGGACCTGGGTGACCTCCTCATAGAACCGGTCGACGTAGCTCCCCAACATCTCATTCACCCCCTGCTTGATGTGGAACAGGGACTCTGAATCCTTCTTCCTCCTCTTTGAGGTGGTGAACCTCAACATGAACCCCCGACGCAGGTCCTCGAAGCAGTAGATGGAGTTGGCAGGCAGCTGGTGAAACCACTCCCTCGCCTTCTAGTGGAGGGTGATGGCGAAGAGTCGGCACTTGAACCCATCCGACATCTGCCAGATCGAGACCACGTCCTCAAACCACTAGACGTGTTGCACCGGGTCTCCCTTCCTAGTGTAGCAGGACATCTCGGGTTCCCTGAACCCCTCTGGAACTGCGACAGAAGAGACCAACTCACTAAAGGGGCTGCCTCCCCATACTGGGCGAGCTGGCGCATCTCGCATCCCAGCTCACCAATCCGACCTCTGCCTGCCGAGACGGGGAAGAGCACACGCCCGGGGAGCTCACACCCCCGACCCTCCTCGGCCACTTCCTTCCCAGCTCGCCTACTGGGGGCGTCCTCGCCCAGAGGGGGGCGGTTGCGATCTAGACGACTGGAGTCGAGCACTCGGCCTACGCGCCGAGTGTGAACTTGACGAGGCCCAGCACCTCGTTCCTAAAATCCTCAAACATCCCCACCGTGGCCAGATGTGGGGGGGGGGGGGGGTGAGTCCGACCTGTCAGATCCTTGTCCTCCTATCATCGAGCTCGCTGAAGGTTTTTTGTGCTGACCACTATCCACACTCATTGCACCAAAATGTTGAAACCGAAATTTGGTCTCTTGTGGAGTTCACCCTTGGGGAAGGGGTGATCGCATACCTACTTCGCTCCTGCAAGCAAAACAATAATTGAAACAAAGAAGAAACTGACCCAAGGGAATGGTGGGGAGGACCCACCACACACCTGGAAGATCTTAGAGCCCTTCCCCTCCTTAGACAAAGGCCGAGCTCAGGTATCCTAAGAAAGCGCTTGAGAGATGGAGCAAGAGGGCACAAGAAGCATGCTTCTGAGGTATCCCTTGGATCCTATTTATAGATTTCTGAAAATGGCCTGCAAATAGCCAACTCCCGCTATTCTGAACGGCTATATGCAGTCCAGGTTGGCCTGCCAACAACGTAACTCCGTTGTTCTGAAGGACTATTGGCAGGCCCGCGGGGGTAAAATTGTAAAAAGTACCTCATAGACCTGGACGAGCTGGGGAGCTCGGCCACCCCTGGAGGTCCTGCTCGCCTGCTATCTGTCGAGCTCTATAGGGCGAGTGCGAGCTGGCTACTGTGCTCGCCCTTCGATCTATCCTCATCAGTCGAGCTTAGCACGACGAAGCCCGGGCATAGCTCGACGAATGCTGAGCTCGGGGTCCACGAATGCCGAGCTCGGCCTTTAGATTTCCCTGCAGAGCTCGCCTACTGCTTCAGATTTCCATGCTGAGCTTGCCTGCTGCCTGGGCGATCTGAACCAGCCGGTCTGGTTCCTAGAGACCTCACTCGCCGGATACGGGGTTGTACACAATACCAAATACTTTTTTTGTATATACTCTTCTAACTTAGCTTAATTTTATTTTTAGAAATTTTTAGAAAAAGCCAAAAAAATCAAAGTACATGCCCATGTACTTCTCGGTCACGCCCGTGACCTGGGCGTGTTACTTTGATTCCAACGGAAAGTTGCCTCCAGCTCGACGTTCGGTGTTGGGCGTTCGTCGAACTGCCCGACACACCCGTGTCCTGACTCAACACGGCGGTGTCACGCCACTCGATGCTCGACGGCGTAGAGTGTTGACTCAACACTCGACGTTAAACACTCGACACCTCTGCCACTCAACGCTTCCAGACACGCCTATGCCGAATCGACATGCTCATGACCCGCCACTCAATGCCTTCGCCACTCGACGCCTTCCCCAGTTACACCTTCCAGACATGCCCGTGTCGATTCAGAACACTCTCGTGACTGCCGTGAATTTCCTGACAAGATGCGTCGGCGCGACATGGATTCGATGTTTTATCCAGTCACGCCCATGCTACATGCCCGTGACCGCAGGGTCACACCCGTGACTTCCACGTGGATAGCCTCAAAGTCAAACGACAATAAATGCTCGGCTTCAACTCAACTCCAGTAGCTACACACCCCCTACACGCTCGTGACCTGGGCGTGTAACCCGAAATTTTTTGTGTAAAATTAGATCTCACCTATAAGGTTTAAGGGTTCAAAATTTTGAGCCATTTTTCTGTTTGGTCTGCTTCTAGGAGGCTTTTTGTGCTTTGTAAGGATTATTTCCCCCTCCTTTTTGTGTTTGTTTTTTGCTTTTGTAATCAAACCTTTTCTTAATAAAATTTGTTAGTCTTTCATCCTTATAATGTACTGGAATACCTCTGAGTGCCTCTCTTTCAGCAATCTTATGTATCTTCATTTTTGTTCTTTGTATGAGTGTGTGTGTGTGTGTGTATGGGTTAGCTTTGTGAAATTTATGCTTTCAAATCATCAAATCACTTAGCTTTATTCGAGGTTTTCTCAAATTTACTAGTCGTTATTATAGCCTTTTTTCCTTATCATATTCCTTAGATTGGTTTAGATTTAGGATTTTTCTGCCTTTTTTTCATCCTTACGGATTTGTAAAATGGTTTCAAAGTGGTTTTTATTTCTCTTTAACTTAGTATTTCCTTTTTTTAGCTTGCAAAACTTTTGCTTCTTTTTCACTTTCTTCCACTTTTTAAACATTTTTACAAACTTGTAAGAATGAATTAGATGTTATTTCAAATTTTCAAACCCTTTTATTTTCGCATTTATTTAAAAACTCTTTTGCTCAACAATTTTTATTTCTACTTTTTATGCATTTCCAGCAAATTCTAACGATAAAAACATAATTGTTTTAATTTTTTAATCACTTTGGTTTTCTCTTTTTTGCTTGTGTGTGTGAGTGTATGAGTTAGCTTTTTCTTGCTTTCCTTCAAGTTGTGTGTGTGTGTGTTTATGAGTTAGCAATTTACAACTTTAATTTCTCGCCTACTCATTTGAGTAGGACTTACAATTTACTGCTTTCATTTCCCGCCTACTCATTTGAGTATGACTTGTCAATTTTCAGCTTTAATTTCCCACCTACTCATTTGAGTAGGACTTGTCATTTTTCAGCTTTAATTTCCCGCCTACTTGTTTGAGTAAGACTTGTCATTTTCAGCTTTAATTTTCCGCCTACTCGTTTGAGTAGAACTTGTCATTTTCAGCTTTAATTTCCCGCCTACTCGTTTGAGCAGGACTTGTCATTTCAATTATGCAATCTTTCTTTTTTGTAACTTAGCCCTTTTTTTCTTTATTATGAGTTTGGTTGAGTGCATGCGTTTTCCTCCTTTTTAGTAGTTTTGCTCTTTCTAATGTTAGGTTATCTTATTTCTTCTTATTTTTTGTAACCTTGCAACGCCTAGTTTAGAACTCATGCATAACCAGTCATCCCCATTCCAATGAGTGGCTAATCGCTTTTAGCCCTCGGTATCGATGAACAACGGGATATAAAATGTTTTTAAATGATTAAAGGTCTTGTTTTTCTATTTAATTAAGAACTTAAGGTTTACCCCGGGTTTACGATACATAGAATCACATATCGATGTGTGGGCTCTATTTCTGTTATCCACACGCTAGCTAGTTGAGAGGCCATGCGTATGGACTGATCACCCTTGGGTAAAGAGAGTTTCGCACTAACACTCGAGAGAGGAGGCGCGTAATTCTTCCAGATTGGGTCCACCCAATAGCAGGATTGTTAGCATAATGCGGCCATTAAGAGGAATCCTTCGTCGGACGAGAGCCTGATCGAATAGACTTAATGTTTAGGTGAGCAATAGTCCTAGAGATAGGCGAGCTCATTCTTTTGGAACCTCCACGGCCAAGTTTCCGCTTTAATTGAATTGAAACCTAGAATCTCTAATTATTTAAATCTATTTTAGTCCTAACGTAATTCGATATCAGGTGTTATTTCTTCATCGATCTTTTTTTTAAAATCTATTTTTAGCTTTTTTTTCTTATAATCGCTTTAAATTAGTTAAATCCAACAACGTAACTTTTTCGGTAAGATAATAGTCCTTCATGGAGCAGTAGAGATAATCAACCTGTTCCCAGGAAATTTACGATCTTGATATTCCCCCGAATATCCTATATTACTTGCAATAGGTGCACTTGCCTACAAATTCGCCGCACGAAATCTGGACACGCCGTGCTCCTGAGATAAATCAGAGCTGGGCTTCACGCACATCAAGTTTTTGGCACCGTTGCATGAGATCGTTTGAGTTGTTATCCCGAATTTCGGAGTCTATTACTTTTACCTATTTTTCTAAAAACTAAAAAAAACTTAAAAACTCTACTTAAAAATGAAAAAAAGTTAATTATTTCGTTTTTATTTTAGGGTGTATGACCCGTGGACAACCTTCGAAGTCTAAAAATTTGGATTTCGATACAGAGATTGAACGCTCACTTGCACGTATTCGATCTCAACGTCGAAATCCCTCTTTGAATCCCGAAAAATCCGTCGGAGAACCCTCTGCCGTTGCTATGACCGACTCTAATCCAAACGCGGTCGCGGAGCGTACAATGTCTTATTATACCCGGCCGAATTTAGACGATACTGGGTTCAGTATTGTTCGCCCGACGGTGGAGAACAATAATTTTGAAATAAAATCGAGCGTTATCCAAATGATCCAAAATGCCGTGCAGTTCGATGGACTGTCGGATGAGGACTCGAACGTTCATTTTTCTAGTTTTTTGGAAATCTGCGATACTTTTAAGATTAATGGCATTACTGATGACGCCATTCGTTTGCGCCTTTTTCCATGTTACTTAAGATCCAAAGCTAAGGCGTGGTTGAATTCCCTACCACGAGGATGTATCACCACCTGGGCCGAGCTTGCGGAACGATTCTTAATGAAGTATTTTTTGCCCGCCAAAACTGCAAAGTTGCGGGCAGACATTTCTTCATTTGTGCAAAATGATTCCGAGTCTCTATTTGAGTCTTGAGAGCGGTTTTAAAAATTCCTCCGCAGGTGTCCGCACCACGCGCTGCCTACGAGGCTGCAGGTCCAAATCTTCTATAATGAGCTTAACTATCATACGCGTCAGATGATTGACGCGGATGCCTACTGCCCAAGCCTTATCAAAGAGATGGCCATGAACGCCTACCAATGGAACCTCCCGCGGGGACGTCCCAAGCAGGCGGCCTACCTCTTCGAAGTGGATGTCACTACCCACTTAGCCCTTCAAGTTGAACGGCTGACGAATCAGGTGGCAGAGATGTCTACTGCCTCCTCCACTCCGCATTGGGCGATTCCCTCTAACGTCAACGTAGTTGAAGATCTCGCAGACTACGTGGGAAATCCTGGGCGACCTTCCTTCAACCCCAACAACAACCCTTATAATAATAACTATAACCCAGGTTGGAGGAACCACCTCAAGTTCTCATGGAGCAACGCGAACAATGCACAATGCCCACCCAATTCTTTTGCGCCCGGAATTCTGCCGCCTCGCCCTCTTCCAAAACCCTCTCCGATGGAGGAAAAGTTTTCTAAATACATAGCGTCCAACGAGTCAAATATCCAGAACTTCACTGAATCGCTGTAAAACTTAGAACTCTAGGTTGGATAGCTGGCGCGAATGATGTCCGAGCGCACGCTCGGGGCACTATCGGGAAACACGGAGCCCAATCTGCGGGATAATATCAATGCTATAACCCTCCGTAGTGGAAAGGAGGTGATCGATCCAAAACGGATTGATCCGCAGGTACATATTTCACCTCTGACCCCTTTCCCCCTTCTTCGGTTACGCCGCCTTTACAAATTTTAATCAAAAAAATTATTAAAATGCCCTTGCCGTATCCACATAAGTTAGATAGTGAGCGTAAGGACGTGAAGTACAAAAAATTATTTTATTATTAAAACAGATTCATATTAATGTTCCCTTCTGCTAGGCGATCTCACATATGCCTAAGTATGCGAAATATTTAAAAGAACTTCTTTCTAATAAACAAAAATTAGAAAATATTTCGCATATATCTCTCAACGCAGACTGCTCAGCGACTCTTACTAATAAATTGCCACTTAAAAGAAATGACCCGGGACGGTTCTCCATCCCGTGCCTTTTTGGAAATATATTAGTAAGACACGCTCTTGCAGATTTAGGCGCGAGCATTATTTTGATGTCAATCTTGCTCTTTCAAAAATTAGGTTGGGGCACTCCGGCCCCTACTAAAATGCGAATCCAACTAGCAGATCGCTCGGTTAAGTTTCCCGTCGAGGTAGTGGAGGATGTTCTTGTCGGAGTTGATAAGTTTATCTTTCTAGTAGACTTCGTCATCTTACCGAGGAGGACACCGATGTACCAATTATACTCGGTCGCATTTCTCGCCACCTCCCGCGCATTAGACGTCAGTAACGGTGTCTCCTCCTTCGGATAGGAGATGATGAAGTTACTTTCTCTATTAATCCCTCCATAGGAGACTTGTCATTGAGCGATGACTTTTGTAATAATTTAGATACCTATTTTGGAGATTGTTCTTCCCCTATTTTCGAGTATACTTTTTTAAACGACGACATTTTTGCGCTCGAAAACTTTAACTGCGAAGAGGATAACTCTACAAATTTGTCTTTCGAACCTTTTGGACCAAAAGACATTAAAATTAAAACCTCATTAGAAGAACCGCCCTGCCTAGAACTCAATCCCCTACCCGAATCACTCAAATATGCCTTTTTGGGAAAACATGATACCCTTCCCGTTATCATTTCTTCGCATTTGAGCGATTCAGAGACTTCTAATTTATTGGAAGTTTTGCTTAAACATCGCCACGCAATTGCGTGGCAAATTTCTGACTTCAAGGGGATTAACCCCTCTTTCTGCACTCATAAGATTTTCCTTAACGATAATTGCGGCAAAATTATTCAGTCTCAGCGATGTCTTAACCCAAACATGAAAGACGTCGTTAAGGCCGAAATTATTAAATTATTAGATGCGGGGATTATTTATCCTATATTGGATAGTGCATGAGTTAGTCCCGTTCATGTCGTGCCCAAAAGGGCGTTCTTACCGTAGTGGAAATTGAGTATAATGAACTCGTCCCAACTCGTACTATTACGGGTTGGCGGATGTGCATCGATTATAGAAAGCTAAATGATGCCACCCGTAAGGACCATTTCCCACTATCGTTCTTAGGCCAAATTCTGGAGCATTTATCCAGTCATCCATACTTTTGTTTTCCAAATTCCCATTTCCCCCGATGACCCATAGAAAAAACTTTTACCTGCCCGTTTGGCACCTTCGCATACCGAAGAATGCCATTTGGCCTCTTCAATGAGCCAGCTACATTCCAAATATATATGATGGCGATCTTTGGCGAGCTAGTAGGAGACATTATGGAAGTCTTTATGGATGACTTCTCTGTTTTCGGATGCTCTTTCCCGTCTTGTATTCGCAATTTAGATCTTGTCCTTCAGCGATGCGAGGACACACATCTTGTTTTAAATTGATAAAAGTGTAACTTTATGGTTTGAGAAGGTTTGGTTCCCGGCCATAAGATTTCGTCTAAGGGGATGAAGGTCGATAAGGCCAAAGTTGAAATTATCGAAAATTTTCCCCCACCTTCTAACGTTAAATCTATTAGGTGTTTCTTATGCCACGAAGGCTTTTATAGATGTTTCATTCAAGATTTTTCAAAAATAACAAAGCCGCTTACTCGCCTCTTGGAAAAAGAATCAATTTTTGTCTTTAGTAGCGAATACGAGTCTGCATTTAATTTTATAAAACAAAAAATTATCAATTCACCCATTTTAGTGGCGCCTGATTGGACCCTTCCGTTCGAGATTACGTGCTACGCTAGTGATATTGCCGTAGGTGCCGTTCTTAGCCAACATATAAACAAATATTTTCATCCTTTTTATTACGCTAGCAAGACACTCACTTCCGCACAAGGAAATTACAAGACAACGGAAAAAGAACTTTTAGCCATCATTTTTGCATTTGATAAATTTTGCTCGTATATAACACTATCTAAAGTTATTGTATTTACCGACCACTCCACCTTAAAATATTTGTTAGCAAAAACGAACGCCAAACCCCACCTTCTTCTATGGATCCTCCTCCTGCAAGAATTTGATTTGGAGATTCGGGATAAGAAGGGCACGAAAAAGTTAGCCGCCGATCACCTCTCCCGCTTAGAAAATGCCGGTGCGGAAGCGCTCGTCGAATCTGACATAAATGACAGATTCCCCGAGGAACGCCTTCTAGCCATAAATACTATTTCTTCTTACCCTCCTTGTTTCATAGATTTTGCAAACTATTTAGTTGCGTGGGTGCTCCCAAAAGATTTTTCGAGCAAGCAAAAGAAGAAATTCTTTTCTGACTTGAAATATTTCTTTTGGGAGGACCCTTTTCTTTTTCGTATATGTGCGGACCAGGCAGTCCGAAGATGCGTTGCGGGTGTGGAGTGCACGTAAATACTTAGGCACTGCCACGAGGGTCCTGCTGGTGGGCATTATCAAGCTAACCGGACCGCCAGAAGGCGCTAAAGGAGGGCTTCTTTTGGCCACTCTTTTCAAAGATGCTCACAATTTTGTGCACTCCTGCGATAGCTGCCAGCGATCGGGTAACATCTCTCGTCGCGACGAGATTCCCCAAAATCTGTTTTTAGAATGCGAAGTCTTCGATTTATGGGGCATCGATTTTGTTGGCCCCTACCTCCGTCTTTTAAAAGTAATTATATTTTAGTAGCGGTCGACTACGTATCGAGGTGGGTGTAAGCGCAAGCTCTCCCCACCAACGATGCGCGAGTCGTCGTTACCTTTCTTAAAAAAACTATTTTCTCACTTCGGCACACCTGACGCCATTGTGAGCGATAGGGGGACGCATTTCTGCAACACCCAAATGGCTAAGACGTTAGCTAAATATGACATCACACACAAACTTGCCATCCCCTACCACCCGCAAATTAGTGGCCAAGTTGAGATAGTAAATCGAGAGATTAAACGTATATTAGAGAAAACCGTTTCACTTAATAGGAAAGATTGGTCCATCAAACTCGACGATACGTTGTGGGCATATCATACGGCATACAAAACTGCAATTGGTTGTACGTCATATCGATTAATCTACGCCAAAGCGTGTCATCTTCTCGTAGAATTAGAACATCGCGCTCTTTGGACTTTAAAACTCTTAAATCTCGACGCTAACTTAGCCGCTCAAAATAAAAAACTGCAATTAAATGATCGCGATGAATGGAGTGCAAAAGCTTACGAGAGCAATAAGTTCTATAAGGAGCGTTCTAAGTTTTATCACGATCGAAAAATCAAGCCCCAAAAAACTTTTTCTCCGGGCGATCTTGTCCTTATTTATAATTCACGACTTAGACTTTTTCCCGGTAAAATAAAATCAAGATTGTAACGCCCCTGATTTTTCGATGATTTTATTTGAATGGGTATCGTCATATTTATGACATCGTGACGTTACTTTTAACATCGAGTTGACGGCGCAATGCCGTTAAGGCATTTTCTCATCCGTGCAGTCGAGTCGGCCGAATTCTCGTTGTAATGGGGAAATTTTGCGTATGGAATTTAAGTTAAGTAATTTTGGAATTGCTCGTCACGTTTCGTCGCGAACCGAGCGATATTCGGGCCTCGGCGATTTTCCAAAGTTTTGTGTAATTTATGCTCGCCGTATACTTTGAAAATTAATATCTCGGGAATGGCTCGTCGGATTTATGTTTTTACTTCGCCGTTGGGTTCGTAGCGTCAGTGCTCGCCAACGGTGTAAGTTTCGTTTGATTCGGCGCACGTTTGGGTCTCCGTTTTGAACTCGTATTCTCTATTAAAAAAATATAAATATGAATATTTTAATATTAAAACACTATTCAAAAATGTGATTCCCTATTCATCTCTATAGTTTGATTTTGGATATTTTTCGTAAAAAACACTATTCCTAACACTATTCTTTAATTGTTTCTTCTCGAGTTACTTCTTCTCTCGAGTACCAACTCCTATACCTCTCGAGTGCTTTGTTTCCTCCTCTCGAGCACTCCAGTTCTACTCGAGTTCCGCCCTCTTAGTACTCGAGTTCTACCTTCTTACTTCCCGAGTGCTACTACCTTGTCTCGAGTACTAGATTTTAGTACTCGAGTTGCTTGTAATCTCGCTTTCGAGTGCTGCTTTTTCTCTCGAGTGATCTACTATTGATTTTCTCGAATATTTTACGTTCTTCTCGAGTACCCATTATTCATCTCGAGTAGTCCACTACTGTTTACGCTCGGGCGTCATTTTGGGAGTCAAAACGGGGTCGTATAGAAAAGTAGTTAACATGAAATTTGTTCATCTCGACGAGATCTACAACTTTCATGTTGAGCACTTTTTGATTTGAAGCAATCGTGGTCCTCTATTTTCGGTTTTCCTGTATCCACTCATAAACAATACGTTTTTTTTTATTTAGACAAAACATTTTATAAGTACTTATATATATATACTCTTATACTTAGGTTATTAGAAACATAAAAAAAACTTCATCTTCTTCTTCTCCGGACCTTTTCCTCCCGAACCAGAGCGGCGTGAGCGAGAGAGAGAAATATTTTCGTGAATCTTCCGGTGGCCGCCGACGGTGCTCCGATGCTCCAAATCTTCGACCGAGTTTAGATCTGGAAAGCTCTCGTCTAGAGCTACGCCATTGTGGTAATACTTTCCTCTTTGCTTGAGTTTTCTGTAACAACCCCATCCGTTCATCTGGTATATTCTAGAAGGTCCGGTCGGGGCCCCACAGTAGATACCACAAAACAGACGGTGAAGGTACAGGATGATACCAGAGTAGCGCATCACACCTATCACAAATCATTCTAGCGGAAGCCTAGACTACAACTTGAACTCCTCATGAATGTCCAAACATAAAACTCCACATTTTATAAACAATAGGAATGTCTTACAACAAGTCCAAAGAGTTGGCCTTATGGCCTTACATGACTTTCAAACAGTGACCTAAACAAATTGGCGCGCAGGCCGGCCACAATAAAAGAAAACACACACAATAACACAGATAGCCTTCGAGGGCTAGCAGCAGTAGCAGCAACAACAGCAGGAACATCAACCTCTATGCGTCCCGCTCGGCTCTCCAGCACTTGTACAGGGACAATCCACCCAATCGGTGGCAAACAAAAGCAACGGTCAGCGTTCAGCTGACCAAATTATAACGACCCTACCCTTTCTCTCGGGGCAGCGGTAATCTTCCCTGCAGGCATAACAAATCACAAGGATGACAATATATATATATATATATATCATTAAAATGTGCTTTCACGCACACAAGCCATCACAACCGTTCGCCACCCGGCCCAACGGTCCGTGCACTCAGGGCACATTCTTGGTGTTCCGACAAATCTCGTGCCCACCACCGTATCAGGGTCATAACCCAACGGTAAATCTCTTGAGAATTTACTCCATGGCGTGCAGCCGGAGTTAGTCTTCCTACACCGGGATGGCCCGTAGCCCCCCATTGTGTCATGGCGCGCAGGCCGAAGACTCTTGCTATGCGCTCCAACAGACCGCACCTTTTTGTCTCACGTCGGACGGACATAGCGCAGGTCAGATCCTCCACCCCCCGTTGCTCAAATCGCCTTACCTTCTCCGAGTACAACGTACTCATGGCTATATCAAAGGCGCGGGTCGGTCTCACCAATCCTGTTCTTAGCATTCAAGCCTGGGCATATCTCGATACCCATTTCCTTAGCACAACAACGGGTCTTTCCTGGGCCTCCCAGTACTTCCTGTGACTCTCTTCACAGGTGGACACCGCACAAGCACAAATGTCAGGGGTATTTCCTGGCTATCCTGCCAGTACTTCCTGTTACTCGCTTCACAGGTGGACACCCTACGACATCAAGCATCACAAAGGGCATTTCCTGGTCACACCAGTACTTCCTGTGCATCATTCACAGGTTGGACCCAAACACATCACATGGCTACTTTCCTGGGCTACCACCCCAGTACTTCCTGCTACTCCTTTTCGCAGGCATAACCCGTTGACTCCTCAAACTACACGTTATCACGGAGACTTCTCCGGTCCGTATGCAACATCACCAATCCAGACCAACCTGTCCAGATGGGCTTCACACAGCATGCCTATTCCGTACTCCATTTCCGGATCTATATGCTAACAAAGGGGATTTCAAGCATCCACCCAAAGATTCCCAAAATCAGCCACCTCTTGGTGGGGGAAATCACAAAGCTATGCCAAAAAGAAGCCTTCACATGGCTAGGAAGAAAAGTCGTTACCCTTGACGACCGCTTCGGTGCCATGACCGCAAAGCTTGCTTGAAAGACTCGCAAGAGCGTTTCCTCCGCAACGCCGGCTTCGGATTTCTCGTCGGTACACCGCAGCACCACCAGCAGCAGCCCCCTTTCCTTCTTCCTCCTCCTTTATCTCTCTCTATCTCTCTTAACTTGAAGAAAGATCAAGGCCAAATCAAATGAGAAACACTTCTCAGTTTTCGGCCTTTAAGAAAAAGAGGAAGAAACTTCAGCCCTTGGATCCCAGCTGAAGGAATGAACGGCCACGATTTTGCCAAAAACACAGATTTTGACCCGACACGGCTTCTGACACGGCCGTGTGCCAGGCCGTGTGCCTCAAGCGGTGGGCAACCGACTTATCAAAACCAGTGACACGCCCATGGGACACGCCTGTGTCATGGGCCGTGTCACCAACACGCCTTCAGACACGCCCGTGTCTGTGGCCGTGTGCCTGGGTGAAAAAAATCACAAAACATCCCGAGACTTCACACGGCCTGTGACACGCCCGTGTCCCAGGCCGTGTGCCTTGACACGGCACAAAGACACGCCCTGTCGAAATCCTTCGGCGGGCTGAGTTTGTCGACCCGATTTGACACGCCCTGTGACACGCCCGTGTCATAGGCCGTGTGCAACTTCTCGACACTCGACACCCACGTGTCGACACTCGACGATCGTCGAGATAAAGTCGTCGAGCACACGACACGGCCTTGGACACGCCCGTATCCTGGGCCGTGTGCTCCCTCTCGACACACCGTCGAGCAAAAAATCGTCGAGACAAAGCCCGATCGTCGACTCAACCTCGACACGCCCTGCGACACGCCCGTGTAGCAGGCCGTGTCCTTGGACACGCCGTGGGACACGCCCGTGTCCCAGGCCGTGTCACCCAAAAATTTCCTGTTTCCGAAATTTGGACTGTTACAATCCTCCCCTCCTACAGGAAATTTCGTCCTCGAAATTCAGACACAGGAAGGCAACAGTAAACAACAAGAAATATGTTACAACATACAAAAGTTTATGTTACAACATCCTCTCTCTCGAGATTACAAAAACAGTTCAGGGAACTCTTCGCGCATGGTTTGCTCTCGCTCCCATGACAGTTCTTCACGGCCACAATTGTCCCACCGGACTTTTACCATGGCGACCGCCTTGTTCCGCAACTGTTTCTCGGCTCGATCTTCGATCTGAATGGGTCTAACTCTCGTTGTTAGCCCATACTCCACCGGCACACGATCCTCCGCGATCACTTGAGCTGGATCTTTCACGGCCTTCCAAAGCACCGAGATGTGAAAGACATCATGCAACCCACCCAAGTCTGCCGACAGAGCTAGCCGATAAGCCGCTTCGCCAACTCGCTCAACCACTTCAAAAGGACCCAAATATCTTGGACTCAACTTTTTCGATCGTCGAATCCTGGAGACACCTTTGAATGGCTTGATCTTCAAGTAGACCCAATCGCCAACCGCAAATTCCACGTTCCGGTGCTTGGCATTGTAGTACTTCGCTTGTCGATCTTGAGCAATAAGCAATCTCTCTCGAATCGTACGTATGGTTGAGTTTGCTTCCTCAACCTCATTTGGTTTAACAACCCGAGCTTCGCCCGCTTCTACCCAAGACAAGGGAGTATGACACTTCCTTCCATATAGAGCTTCATATGGTGCCATCCCAATGCTCGCCTAGTAGCTGTTATTATATGCAAACTCGACCATATAGAGATGATCTTCCCATCTCTTTCCGAAGTCAAGGGCGCACATTCGGAGCAAGTCCTCCATTGTTCTGTTGGTACGTTCAGTTTGGCCATCCGTTTGGGGATGAAAGGCTGTACTGAAAGTCAATTTCGTACCCAACAGTCGGTGAACTAGCCGCCAATCATTTGACGTGAATCGCCCATCTCGATCACTTACGATGCTCCGAGGAACACCATGAAGCCGCACAATCTGATCAACATATAACTTTGCTAAACTTTCAACTGAATCATCCCGTCTGTTCGGGAGAAAATGTGCCACTTTCGTTAGCCGGTCCACAATTACCCAAATGGAATCATTTCCTCGTTGCGATCTTGGCAACCCGTGCACAAAATCCATGGAAATATCATCAAATTTCCAATCTGGGATCGACAATGACTTCAAATAACCGCCCGGCTTTTGGCATTCCGCCTTCACCATCACACAGGTTTGGCATTTCGAGACATAAAGGGCAACATCTTTCTTGAGCCCTGGCCACCAGAATAGCTTCTTCATATCGTTGAACATCTTTGTGCTCCCGGGGTGAATGGAATACTTTGTAAAATGCGCTTCATACATCAATTCTTCCCTCAGTTTTCCCACATTTAGGACGCACAAACGGCCCTCTTTTCGCAAAAGACCGTCAATCCAGGTGAATTTGCCCTCTGGCCCTTCATTCACATAGCGTAAGAGATTTTATCCAACTCCGTTGCCCGTCGAACTCGGTCCGCAAGGTCACATTGCACCTCGATCCAGTTCAAACATGCAGTGGCAGTGGAATTCTTGTCAACACAATAGATCTCTAACGCCTCCAACTCCTGGATAAGGCATTTATCATGCCTTTGTAACCAATTCGCTCTAGCCGGAACCCGCCGACTCAACGCATCCGCGACAACATTCCCCTTCCCGGGCGTATAGTGAATCTTGAAAGTGTAGTCCCCAAGGAACTCCAACAACCTTCGTTGGCATGTTCAAGTCTTTCTGCTCCAAAAGATATTTTAGGCTCTTATGATCGGTATAGATCTCCACCTTCACACCATAAAGGTAGTGTCGCCACAACTTGAGTGCAAAAATCACCGCCGCTAGTTCCAAATCATGGATGTGGATAATTTCGTTCGTGCACCTTCAGTTGGCATGAGCCATAGCAATCACCTTTCCGCTCTGCAGAAGAACGCAGCCTAAGCCGCTCCCTGAGGCATCACTATAAATTACAAATCCATCGGTTCCACGTGGCGAAGACAACACCGGCGCCGTGGTCAACCGAATCTTCAGCTCTTCAAAATCTCGTGCGCACTCTGGCGTCCAAACGAACTTCTGATCTTTTCGTGTCAAGGTGGTTAGTGGCAAAGCGATCCGCGAGAAATTTTCTACAAATCTTCTATAGTAGCCCGCCAGTCCAAGGAAACTTCGGACCTCGGCCACGGAAGACAAATCTGGCCACTCCTGTATGGCCCTTATCTTCACTGGATCCACTGCAATGCCCGCTCCACTCACCACATGGCCCAAAAATGCCACTGACGATAGCCAAAACTCGCACTTCGAGAACTTAGCATAGAGCTGATTTTGCCTCAACGTATTCAACACCAACCGCAAGTGAATCTCATGCTTGGCTTTGGACTTTCAGTATACCAGGATGTCATCAATGAACACAATCACAAACAGATCCAGGTACTCACAAAAAAGACGGTGCATCAAATCCATAAACACCGAGGGCGCATTGCACAGTCCAAATGGCATGACTGTGAACTCATAGTGCCCATAACGCGTTCCAAATACGGTTTTGGGAATGTCACCTTCCTGAATTCTTAACTGGTAGTAACCAGACTTCAGGTTCAACTTCGAATAGACGGTCGATCCCACCAGCTGATCGAACAACTCATCAATCCGGGGTATCAGATACTTATTCTTCTCGGTCAGCTTATTCAGTTCACGGTAATCGATACACAACCGTAACCCACCGTCTTTCTTCTTTACAAAAAGCACATGCGCGCTCCAAGGTGACATACTTGGGCGTATATAACCTTGCTCCAACATTTCTTGGAGTTGAACCTTCAATTCAGCCATCTCTTTTGGCGCAACGCGATATGGCGAGCGGGCCACATGTTTCGCACCTGGCACCAACTCAATTGTGAAGTCAATCTCCCGCTGGGGTGGTAGCCCAGGGAGATCCGTGGGAAACACATCTGTAAATTCTGCCACAATCGGAACCTCGCACAAACTGGCCTTAGGCTCAACAGCCTGAATTAGTGCAAAGTAACACTCCACACCCTTCCGAACAGCCTTGACTACCTGGAGTGCAGACATCAATGTCCCGCCCACTCCTCGCATACCCGCGAACTTTGTCTCCTGTTCGGTATTCTGGCCCAACGTGATTTCTTTGGACTGGCAATCAATCATAGCATGCTGCTCCGCAAGCCAATCCATCCCAAAAATCACGTCAAATTCCGATATTGGCAAAACAAATGCAGTTAAACGAAAAGCCCGACTTCCTAACTGAACCGCCACATCGCAAGCTTGATCCGCAAGCATCCAACAGCCATTCGGCAACACCACTCTGACGTTATCTGTCTTTGCACGACTGGGTATCCCAAGCCGCGTAATAAACTCACTAGACAGAAAAGAATGCGATGCACCTGTATCAAACAGTGCCCGCGCCAGCGTGTCCCGAATCATCACAAAGCCTATGACAACCATGTCACACACACAAACCGCAAACATAGGGGTACTAAGCAAAGCATACAAACAATAGCATATGCAAAACTAAACTCATACCTGTGACCACGTCACTCTGCTTGATGGCCTCTTGCAGGCCAAGATTGTAGACCCGGGGTTGCGCCTGCGAGGCAGAGGAATCCACCACCGCCTTTCCTTTTTCCACATAAGATTCTCCCGCCTTCTTTTCACTCTTTGGCGGCATCCTACAATCTCGCGCAATATGCCCCATCCGGCCACAATTGAAGCAGACCCGAGTATCTGGCTTGGAGGTAGCCCCTGACGTTGCTCCCGTTGCAACGGATGAAGGAGCTTGTCCACTAGGCTTGGACTTCTTGCCCCATCTCTTCTTATAAAATGGTTTCCCAGATCGGGGCGCCTTCCACTCCTGTTGCGACACAGCCAAAGCTCTCTTCCCTTGCACCCTTTTCATATCCTTCTCCAGTGCGCTCGTAGTGTCAACCAATGCTTGAAAACCTTGATTCACAGAACTTGACACAAGGAACCTCAGCTCGTCCCTCAGTCCTTCATAGAACCTGTTGGTCTTCCTCTGTTCATCAGCAAATATAGAACCCGCATACCGCCCCAAGCGAGTAAATTCATGCAGGTATGCGTCAACACTACCATCACCTTGGGTCAACCGTTGGAATTCATTTTCCATGGCTATCCGCTGAGCCGCAGGAAGATGCTTCGCTAGGAAGAGTCTGGAGAATTCTTCCATCGATACTTGGGTTAACGGACGACCCGCCAAATGATGCAACTCCATCTCATCCCACCATAATCGAGCTTCTCCTTCAAGCAAGAAGGTAACTAAGGTCACTTTCTGATGCTCCGCCGTTCCAATCGCCGTCATCACTCGCTTGACGCGCGATAACCAATCCTCAGCCTGCGTCGGAGTTCCCGCTCCCGAAAATGTAGGCGGATGGAAACTCATAAACCGCGTTAGTTGCTTCTCAGCCGCTCGAGGAGCCAAATCCACGACAGGTTCAGGCCTTGCCGCCACCTGTTCTGGCCTCACAGCCGCTTATTCCTGCCTAAGTGGCTGGCCTTGGATCATGGTAAATAAGGCCTCCGCAACTAAACGCACATGTTCCGCAGACGGTGGAGGTGTAGGCACCACGGCTGGTGCCGTACTTTCATCAGAATGCTGGGACTCAGACGGCCCAGCTCCACTTCGTGTCACCTAAAGGTGGACAAGATACACTCATTAGCGGTCGTACCCAAGCAAGCAACACAAAATAAGAACACACTGGTTCTTTAAACACATCAAGTTTGCATTCCTATCATGGACATTCAGGAGTTCAATCGTAGACTGTGGTTTGCACAAACACGTGCTCGCCACCCCACAAAAGAAGTCGGCCACGACTTCAAGAGGGAAAGACCAAGACAACCGATACCAAAAATGTAACAACCCCATCCGTTCATCTGGTATATTCTAGAAGGTCCGGCCGGGGCCCCACAGTAGATACCACAAAACAGACGGTGAAGGTACAGGATGATACCAGAGTAGCGCATCACACCTATCACAAATCATTCTAGCGGAAGCCTAGACTACAACTTGAACTCCTCATGAATGTCCAAACATAAAACTCCACATTTTATAAACAATAGGAATGTCTTACAACAAGTCCAAAGAGTTGGCCTTATGGCCTTACATGGCTTTCAAACAGTGGCCTAAACAAATTGGCGCGCAGGCTGACCACAATAAAAGAAAACACACACAATAACACAGATAGCCTTCGAGGGCTAGCAGCAGTAGCAGTAACAACAGCAGGAACATCAACCTCTATGCGTCCCGCTCGGCTCTCCAGCACCTATACAGGGACAATCCACCCAATCGGTGGCGAACAAAAGCAACGGTCAGCGTTCAGCTGACCAAATTATAACGACCCTACCCCTTCTCTCGGGGCAGCGGTAATCTTCCCTGCAGGCATAGCAAATCACAAGGATGGCAATATATATATATCATTAAAATGTGCTTTCACGCACACAAGCCATCACAACCGTTCGCCACCCGGCCCAACGGTCCGTGCACTCAGGGCACATTCTTGGTGTTTCGACAAATCTCTTGCCCACCACCGTATCAGGGTCATAACCCAACGGTAAATCTCTTGAGCATTTACTCCATGGCGTGCAGCCGGAGTTAGTCTTCCTACACCGGGATGGCCCGTAGCCCCCCATTGTGTCATGGCGCGCAGGCCGAAGACTCTTGCTATGTGCTCCAACAGACCACACCTTTTGGTCTCACGTCGGACGGACATAGCGCATGTCGGATCCTCCACCCCCCGTTGCTCAAATCGCCTTGCCTTCTCCGAGTACATCGTACTCATGGCTATATCAAAGGCGCGGGTCGGTCTCACCAATCCTGTTCTTGGCATTCAAGCCTGGGCATATCTCGATACCCATTTCCTTAGCACAACAGCGGGTCTTTCCTGGGCCTCCCAGTACTTCCTGTGACTCTCTTCACAGGTGGACACCGCACAAGCACAAATGTCAGGGGTCTTTCCTGGCTATCCTGCCAGTACTTCCTGTTACTCGCTTCACAGGTGGACACCCTACGACATCAAGCATCACAAAGGGCATTTCCTGGTCACACCAGTACTTCCTGTGCGTCATTCACAGGTTGGACCCAAACACATCACATGGCTACTTTCTTGGGCTACCACCCCAGTACTTCCTGCTACTCCTTTTCGCAGGCATAACCCGTTGACTCCTCAAACTACACGTTATCACAGAGTCTTCTCCGGTCCGTATGCAACATCACCAATCCAGACCAACCTGTCCAGATGGGCTTCACACAGCATGCCTATTCTGTACTCCATTTCCGGATCTATATGCTAAGAAAGGGGATTTCAAGCATCCACCCAAAGATTCCCAAAATCAGCCACCTCTTGGTGGGGGAAATCACAAAGCTATGCCAAAAAGAAGCCTTCACATGGCTAGGAAGAAAAGTCATTACCCTTGACGATTGCTTCGGTGCCATGACCGCAAAGCTTGCTTGAAAGACTCGCAAGAGCGTTTCCTCCGCAACGCCGGCTTCGGATTTCTCGTCGGTACACCGCAGCACCACCAGCAGCAGCCCCCTTTCCTTCTTCCTCCTCCTTTCTCTCTCTCTTTCTCTCTTAACTTGAAGAAAGATCAAGGCCAAATCAAATGAGAATCACTTCTCAGTTTTCGGCCTTTAAGAAAAAGAGGAAGAAGCTTCAGCCCTTGGATCCCAGCTGAAGGAATGAACGACCACGATTTTGCCAAAAACACAGATTTTGACCCGACACGGCTTCTGACACGGCCGTGTGCCAGGCCGTGTGCCTCAAGCGGTGGGCAATCGACTTATCGAAACCAGTGACACGCCCATGGGACACGCCCGTGTCATGGGCCGTGTCACCAACATGCATTCAGACACGCCCGTGTCTGTGGCCGTGTGCCTGGGTGAAAAAAATCCCAAAACATCCCGAGACTTCACACGGCCTGTGACACGCCCGTGTCCCAGGCCGTGTGCCTTGACACGGCACAAAGACACGCCCTGTCGAAATCCTTCGGCGGGCTAAGTTCGTCGACCCGATTTGACACGCCCTGTGACACGCCCGTGTCACAGGCCGTGTGCAACTTCTCGACACTCGACACCCACGTCTCGACACTCGACGATCGTCGAGATAAAGTCGTCGAGCACACGACACGGCCTTGGACACGCCCGTGTCCTGGGCCGTGTGCTCCCTCTCGACATACCGTCGAGCGAAAAATCGTCGAGACAAAGCCTGATCGTCGACTCAACCTCGACACGCCCTACGACACGCCCGTGTCGCAGGCCGTGTCCTTGGACACGCCCTGGGACACGCCCGTGTTCCAGGCTGTGTCACCCAAAAATTTCCTGTTTCCGAAATTTGGACTGTTACATTTTCTCATTAGGGTTTTTTGGCCCTAGCCTCTATTTCGGCCATTTTTGTTCAGATTTCGACTTCTCCCGCGTTCTTTTGCCCCGATCTTCAACGTGGAGTGATTCAGAGAACTTTTCCGGTAAAACCAAGGCAAGTGGTGGTTTCTCTCCTTTCTTCTTGTCTGTTTTCTGGTAACTGTAAAGTTGTTCTTTAATTTTCAGCACTTTTGCCCTTCCAAGATATTTCTATGTTTAATCTTTTCCTTGTTGATCGTCTGAAATTATAGGATCATGTCATGTTAAATTCGATCTTGATTAGGTATGTTTAGTCATTCTTGGAGTGTTTTAACGGTAAAATTTAATTGCTTATCTATCGTTGTTGAGCGTGTTAGGGTTTATCTAGGATTGTAAATCGCTCCTAGAGATTGATCAACCGCGTCTTTAATCTAGAAATGTCAAGTAAAATCCGATGTGCCAAGTCCTGAGATTTATTTCCTGGGTTTTCCTTGTTGCGGGCGTTGGTGGGAAAATCCACCGACCGCAAGGTTTGTGTTTCCTTTATTAGTGCCTTGTGGAACTCTACCTGGTTTGGGTGTCTATGGGAAATGATATAGTATTTGAGTCTCCCCGGTAGTTAGACAGATTTTAATATCTGTGAGGGTGTATCCAGAGAAGTGACCACCCTACCTGTGTTTTTGCTAGAGTTGACCACAAGTGAGTAGTAAAGTTTTGTGTATTCTTTCTTATGATTTAATCATGCTTCCTCCCTTTCTTTTGGGTGTCTGGTGTGATTCGTGTTGTACGTGACTGTATAACCCCGTGTTCGTCGAGCGGACCCCTCCAAGCCAGGCGAGCGAACCAGGTCGCCCGGCCCGCACCAGAACATCATGCAGGCATGCGGCAGGAGGCTAGCCCGCTCCCGCTCAGGTCAGGCAAGCGAGCCAGGCGAGCTGACCCCTTCATCCCTCTCGCTTGCTCAGAGATTCGTCGACCGGAGTTGGGGTCGCCATTCGTCGAACCAGTATTCGCGGATGGGTTCGACAAGCCCAGATCTGCGAGCCGCTCTAATGGTCACAGTGGCCGCCAGCCCGCTCCCCTATAAGCGACCTGGCCGCCTGTCCGCCTCAACAGAGGATTGGCGGGTCGTGGTGGCCCGGCTCGCGCTCGCCCAAGAAGAGTAGGCGGGCTACTAGAGCCAGGTCGCACCCGCCTCTCGCGGGAAGAGAGTAGTGGCGAGCTGACCTTCATATCCCTGGGGTGGGCCCAGTAGAGGCCCCAAGGAAAAATTACCTGGATGCCCTCCCCATCGGTGCGAATAGCTTGATGGAACAGTGGAGCTACGCTGTTGGCAGACCAAGATGGACTGCACATAGCTGTTCAAAACAGCGGAGGTTGGCTATTTGCAGACCATTTTCAGAATTCTATAAATAGAACCCAAGGGGGCACCTCAGGAGGCACGCTCTCATACTCTCTAGCTCCTTGGTACTCTAGTGCTTTCTGAGGTAGCCTTAGCTCGGTCTGTGGCTAAGGAGGGGAAGTACTCTCAGGTCTTCCGGGTGTGTGGTGGGTCCTCCCCGCCACGCCCTTGGGTCGGTTCTTATCTTTATTTTCCTTTGTTATTTTGCTTGCAGGAGCGAAGTAGGCGCGTGATCACCCCTTCCCCAAGGGTGAACTCCACAAGAGACCGTTTTTTGGTTTCAACATTTTGGTGGGTGAGCGTGGAACGTGGTCAGTGCAGAGAAGCTTCAGCGAGCTAGATGACAGGAGGACAGGGATCTGTCAGGCCGGACTCACCGCCCCCCGCCTCTTGCCACGATGGGGATGTTTGAGGATTTCAGGAACGAGGTGCTGGGCCTCGTCAAGTTAGCACTCAGAACGAGAGCCGAGTGCTCGACTCCAGCAGTCCAGATCGCAGTCACCCCCTCTCTGGGCGAGGACGCCCCCGGCAGGCGAGCTGGGAAGGAAATTGCCGAGGAGGGCCGGGGGTGCGAGCTCCCCGGGCACAAGCTCTTCCACGACTCGGTAGGCCGAGGCTGGTTCGGCGAGCTGGGCTCGCGAGACTCTCCAACTCGCCCAGTATGGGGAGGCAGCCCCTTCAGCGATTTGGTCTCTTCAGCTCCAGTTCCAGAAGGGTTCAGAGAACACGAGATGTTCTACTACACCGGGAAGGGAGACCCCATACAACACGTCCAATGGTTCGAGGACGTGGTCTCGATCCGGCAGATGTCGGATGGGTTCAAATGCCGACTCTTTGCCATCACCCTCAAGGAGAGGGCGAGGGAGTGGTTCCATCAGCTGCCGGCCAGCTCAATCTACTGTTTCGAGGACCTGCACCGGGGGTTCATGCTGAGGTTCACTACCTCGAAGAGGAAGAAGAAGGAGTCGGAGTCCCTGTGCCACATTAAGCAGGGAGTAAACAAGACACTGGGGAGCTACGCAGATAGGTTCTAGGAGGAGGTCACCTAGGTCCAGGAGATGCCGTGCCATAGTTTGATGATGGCTTTCACCCTGGGCCTGCAACAAGGTTTCTTCAGGATGGAGTTGAAGAGGATTCCCTCCTCTCCTACGAGGAGTTGATGGAGAGGGCGGCGAGAGAAGTTGACAGGGAGGCGTCAAACCCGGAGTTTGTCCGGAAGCTGGCCAGGTGGTCCATAGAAGAGGAGAAGGAGCCAAGAGGAGGAAGAGGCCAGGAGGAGAGGAGGGGAGAGCCCCGACAGAGGGAGCAGAGGCAGCTCCAGGGGCAGCAGCAGCCCAGGTGGGGGCGTCAGGAGCCTGATCGCCGGCTGGGCTGGAGGCCCGAGTGGCAAGGGTAGGGGCCACAGAGAGGGTATCAAGTAAGGGACCGCCACCAGGGGGCAAGATCAATTCCACCCCCCGGGCTGGAGGCAGGCCCAGAGACCTCGACTCCCCGACCAGGAAGAGGCTATGGCCATAACCATGGGGGAAAGGAGTAGAGTAGCAAGGAGAAGGAGGAGAGAGGTTAGGGTGGAGTTGCCTTACTGCGACTTCCATCAGGAGGAAGGGCATGCCACAGCCACGTGCCCAGAGTTCCTCGAAATGAGGGGGAACAGGGAGCAGCAGTAGCACCAGGGGCATCAGGAAGTGAGGATCGAGGAGGTCCTGCCTCGGGCAGAGGAGGACCGTTGCGAAGACCAGGTAGATGTTGGGGCCCGAGGAGGGATCAAAGTGATCCACGGGGGGGGGGGGGGGGGGGGGGGGGGGTTGAGGCTTCCCGGAAGGCAAGCCTCCACACCATGTATCGCCGGAGCATTGGATCCACATCCCAGACCCCGCCCCCAGAGGAGAGATCACCTTCTCGAGGAGCGATATGGCAGATCATGAGGATACTTTTTGCGATACACTGGTCATCCAGACATCCATCGGAAATTTTACCGTCTCCAGGATCCTCGTCGACAACGGAAGCTCCGTAAACGTCATCTTTAAGAAGGCCTTTGAGGCGATGAAGGTGGATGCGAAGAGGGTGCTGGCCTCGGATGGGCCCTTGTTTGGATTTTCAGGGGAGAGGAAGGAGGTCAAAGGAGGGGTGTGCCTCCTTGTCACCCTGGGGGGGGGGGGGGGGGGGGGGTTGGGGGCAATCCAGGAACTGCAGGTTCATCATCGTGGATGCCCCCAGCAGCTACAGTGACATCTTCGGGAGGCCCCTTATCAGCACCTTCCGCTACGTCCCCTCATCGTTCCATCAATGCTTGAAGTTCAATGCTGAGGGGATTCAGGTCAGGGTTAGGGGGGACCCCAAGGTGGCGCGAGAATGCTACATCACTGCCGTGAACTCCATCTCTTAGCAAGAGGGAGCCAAGGAGATGGAGCGAAGGATGGAGGAGGTGGAGCAGGGAGCTAGTAGGGAGGAGCTGGAGGCGGAGAGCTGCGTTATGTTAGAGGCAACAGTAGGAGATTAGGAGGAGTCGGCCGAGGCGATGGCCGTGGAAGAAGAGGTGGATGTGGAGGCCCTCGTCCCGAAGGAGAGGGGTGTTGAAGAATGGGGGAAGCAGTCCCGGTTGGAAGCTGCGGAAGAGGTGGTGTAGCTGGAGGTCCACACCCGTGAAGGCAGGGTGGAGAAGGTCCGCGTCAGCGGAGGGCTAACCACAGAAGACCAAGGCCGGATGCTGGAGTGCATCCAGAAGAACGTGGACATCTTTGCATGGAGCGCCATAGAGAAGCCAGGGGTTGACGCGGATGTGGATTGCCACCGCCTCAACATTGACCGGGAACACGCCTCGTCCAACAAAAGAAGAGGTCCACCGCAGACAAGCTGGCGGAGCCCATCAGAGAGGAGGTGGAAAAGCTTCTCAAGGCCGGCTTCATATCCGAGATCCAATACCCCGGCTGGGTCTCAAATGTAGTCATGGTAAAAAAAGGGGACGACCGGTGGCGAATGTGTATAGACTTCTCCTTGCTTAATAAATCTTGTCATAAGGACTGTTATCCCTTGCCTCGGATCGACACGCTGGTTGACTTAGCCGTTTGTTTTTCTATAATGAGTTTTCTAGATGCATTTTCAGGTTATCATCAAATCAGAATGCACCCCCCAGACATCAATGATGTCTCGTTCATCACGGGAGATGGATGCTACTATTACAAGATGATGCCCTTCGGACTAAAGAATGCAAGGGGACTTATCAAAAGATGATGGACAGTGTTTTCAAAGAACATAAGGGGAGGAACTTAGAGGTGTACTTGGATGACCTCATGATCAAGAGCCAGGATGTGGACTCTCACCTCCAGGACCTCGAGGAGACCTTTGCTACCCTGTGCAGGTACAAGATGCGGTTGAACCCCCTGAAGTGTGTCTTCGGGGCCAGCAGGGGGAAGTTCTTGGGACACCTCCTCACCCCTGCTGGGGTCGAGCCGAACCCGGATAAGGTCAAGGCCATCTTGGAGCTGGGATCGCCACGAAACACTAAGGAGGTGCAGCGGCTGGCGGGGAAGCTGGCATGGCTAAGTAAGTTCCTCTCTCGGGCTACGGAGAAGTGATCCCCCTTCTTCAAAACCTTAAGGGAGGGGGAGGGGGTCAGAAATTTGTATCAACCAAGGAGTGCGAGTAGGCATTTCGGGCCTCATGGTACAGTTGACTCGGGCTCCATTGCTTCAAGGGACAAAGGAAGGGGAAGACCTATTTCTATACCTCGAGGTCGGGATGGAGGCCTTACGCTCTGTCCTAGTTCATGAAGAGGGGAAGAAGCAGCTCCCTATATACTACGTGAGCCGGGTCCTGAGAAAGGCCGAGCTCCAGTATCCCATTTTGGAGAAGCTGGCCTTCGCCCTGGTCATCTCAGCCCGGAGGCTGCGACCTTATTTCCAGGCACACTCAATCCAAGTGGTGACTGACCATCCCCTCCGCAACATCTTTGAGGGGATGGAGCATTCTGGAAGGCTGGCCAAGTGGTCGCTAGAGTTAAGTGAGTTCGACATTTCCTTTGTCCCCCGCCTCTCGATCAACGCTCAAGCAATGACCGACTTCTTGGCCGATTATGTGATTGAGGTGGCAGAGGAAGAGCTCACTCGTCCGACTCATCGGAAGGTGAAGGTTGATGGCGCCTCGAGGAGGCATTCCCTAGGAGTGGGGGTGATCTTGGAGAGCCCTCAGGGGACTAGAATCAAGCAGACGGTGGTGATGCACTTTCCCATCACCAACAATCAGGCCGAGTATGAGGCCGTGATAGCGGGGCTGCGCCTGGCCAGGGAGCTGGGGGTGTTGGATGTGAAGGTCCTCACTGACTCCATGGTAGTAGCTTCTCAGATCAACGGGGAATTCGAGGCGAGAGAGCCTACCCTGTGGCTATACTTAGCCAAAGTAAAGGGGGTCATCGACATGTTCCAAACGTTTTCCATCAAACACGTGCCCCGGGGGGAGAACGAGCAGACAGATCAGCTAGTGAAGCATGGACCCCGGGTGGGGGTGCCATCACCGACTTATTCCACCCTTCCATCGAGGAGGGGGAGCTTATGGAGATAGACCAGCGGCCTTCGTGGATGGACCCGATCGTAACTTTACTTTCCACTGGAGAGTATCCGGAGGGGGCGGACAAGAAGAAGCTCAGATATAAATCGGTGTACTACCTCCTCCGGGATGGGAAGTTGTACAGGAAGACCCTTTCGGGAATGTTGGCTCGATGTGTGGCCGAGGGGGAGGTACAAAGAATCTTGGGAGAAGTCCACTCCGGGGAGTGTGGGAGGCACTCCAGGAGTCGGACCCTGGAAGGGAGGATTGTCAGACCGGGGTACTTCTGGCCCACCCTGGGCCGTGATGCAACAGAGTTCGCGAGAAGGTGCCACAAATGCCAGCTGTTCGCCCCCCTCCAGCTACAGCCGACTCAGCATCTCAAAAGTATCACAGCCCCCTGGCCCTTCACCATTTGGGGAATGGATTTGGTCGGACCATTCCCCCAGGCCAGTGGGCAGAGGAGATTCCTACTGGTGATGATCGATTATTTCTCCAAGTGGCTGTAGGTGAAGACACTGGCCAAGGTGACTTTCCAGGTCATCAGGAACTTCGTTTGGGGGGAGATCATCTGCCGCCACGGGCTGCCCTAGGTCGTTGTCACGGACAATGGGCCTCAGTTTGCCAGTGCGGAGTTTACCAGTTTCTACGAGCAACTCGGGATCGACCTCAGGTTCGCCTCGGTCCACCACCCCAGGAGCAACGGGCAGGTGCAGGCCGCAAACAAGATGAAAGTGAGGGATAGATAGAATTTACTCTAGAGGGGGGGGGGGGGGGGGTGGTGGTGAATAGAGTATTAAAAAAAGTTTAGATTTATTGCGGAATTAAAATATTGATACTTATATGAAAGAGGGAAAAGCACATAAAACTATCACAGCACAATACAAAAAGAAAACACAAGGTAACCAGATAACACAAGAAATTTTATAGTGGTTCCCCAAGTCTGGATACATCCACTCTTCTACCACCCTGGTAGGAATCCACTTAGGTTTTTGATCAGGTGCCCTATCACCACAAGATCTGCTTCAGGTAGATCTAGAAACCCTCCAGGCTTTTGATCAGGTGCCTAAAAACTAATAGATTTTTGATCAGGTGCCCTATCACCAAGGAGTTCACTTTTGAAGGGAGTAATAACCCTGTACAAGAGAGGTTAAAGAAAAATAGATGACAGTCTTCTCTTTTTCAAACATAATGAGAAGACTATGTGGATTTGATGATGCCAAAACTCCCCCTGAGATATTGAGTAGATTCAAGAAGATGGAAGCTTTGTCCAGGGTGTAGGTCTTCAGATTGATGTTGATTTCCAACAAGCTTTCTTAGATCTATAGACTGATATTGATTTGAGCTCTCTGTAGATTTTTGAAGCCTGTGGAAAGAAGAAGACTAGAGAGAATTGTGTGTTGAAAAAAAATTCTTCTTCTTCCTTATTTTTGCAAATGCAAGAGTCCTTGAGAGCAAAAAATCTTATTCTGACTGACTGTCTCAGTGATTCTTATTCCCTTTCTTTTTGAGTTCTCTGTTTTAATCAGAATGACCAACGGCCTGAAATTGAATTCTCAAGACAGTACTTAATCCTCTGTAAGAATTTAGGAGCCCAACGGCTAGAATGGCTGGCAATCATAAATGTACTTCCATAACTGTCTTTACAAAATATTCTGTGAATACCATAATTAATGCTTCATGAAATATGGATATCAGCCCTGAGAATGCCAGCATTAATTATCAGAATATATTTGCCTTAAAATAATTTATCATAACCAAAATAAATACTTCTGACCGATCTGACAGAACTGAGAACTAATAACTGAAGGTAGCATAAAATCGTAGAGCTTTGCTCATACATCGTCGAACTGGGTTAAGAGATCGTCGACCTGAGAACAACCATCGTAGATTTGAGAAAATTGCTGAGAAGCACGAGATCGTCGACCTGAGCTCGTAGATCGTCGAGCTCAGTTCAAAGTAGAGAACCCTGAGATCATCGATGGGAGATCGACGATTGTCGAGCTGAGTTCGATGATCGTCGAGCTGAGTTCGACTATAGTCGAACTGATATAAATAATCCACAAAATCTTTCTGAATCTAAGTCTAAGTCCACTGCAATGCTGGTCTGCAAAACCCTGACCTAAAATGATCTAACTAAGACTAGACAATGACCCAGGCTATACATGGGGGTCAAAACATCCTAAGAGTGAACCTAGCATAAATCCAAACAAGGGTTCCAACAATCTCCTCCTATTTGTGTGAGGTCACTCAAAAATAAATATGAAAAGAAATAAAAATACAAAGACCATAAATATCTGTAGGGATGAAATAACATCAGCAGATATGTTATAGCAATGCATTTTACATAATCAGTTAAGCATTAAAAAGAAATACAAACAATAGATTATCAGATGAAGGAACAGAGGAGGGTTTAGAAAAGATTATCTTTCTGAGTGGATTTGGTATGTTCTCCTTAGAAGTCATCAGGTCTTGTCCACCAATAGTTGTCTGAGCACTAGTCCTGGGCACAATTACTTCTGGATGCAATGCCATATATTCAGCTGGATTCAAAACTTTCTTGCTAACTTGGAGTTTGTCTAGCTCTTTTTCTCTGTAGGATGACATGGTGGAAAACCTAGATGGATCTTCTCCTTCTACTACAACTTTTCTTATCTGAGAGAGTCCAATCAGTTCTTGAAGCCTGACCATCCTAAAGTTAGGATCAACTTCCTGTTCAATAGGTGGCTGATCATCTTGAGGAGGCAATATTGTAACTACTTTGAACTGAGTGGATTGAGCCTGAAAGTTTGTTGTGCTATGCTGTTTATCACTTTGAAAATAGATAGATCTTGGAGGAGCAACAACACTATACTTTCCTTTGGGCTTATGAGATTCATCATGTCTTCTGGACTGATAAGCAGCTGTCTTCTGAACCTTGGGAAGAACTTGTTGTTGAGGAGGAGAGAAGGAGGGTTTCTGATAAATAACTTCCTTTATTTGCTCTGTAGGACTTTGATTTCTATGCTGCTGACTGCTTCCTTGGGAATGAGATCTGGAAGATCTATCCTGCCTTTGATATGTTCTAGAGAATGAGGAAGGCTTGGAAGATGCATTAGAAGCTTGAGGAACAGCTCCTGAAGCACCAACATGAGGAGGAGGAGGAGGAGTACCTCTTCTGAGCTTCTGAGGAGGAGGTGAGTATCTCCTGCTCTTCTTCCTGGCTTTCTGTTCATTTTTAGATAGCCACATCCAGCTTTCCATGCCAGGGTATGGAGTAATCCCTTTTAAGATGTAGTAAGGAGTATCATTAGTATTGCCTGGCTTGGGAGCAGCCTTGGGAGCAGCTTTTATTTTCGTTGACACTTTCTTTTTCTTAGAATTATCATCCTTTGAATCATCATCCTCATCATCATCAGATGAATTAGGAGGATTGACATATAGGTCATTTATTTCCTTCAGCTGTTTATCATAAATCTTTTTAGCAGCTTTTTCTTTAGCTTCTTCCTGAATGTTAAGAGCAATAAGATCATCCAGAGAGGGAAGAGGACTATCATCTATGGAATAGGAAGGTCCAAGGGGACATGGGACTAGATCAATATCCATAGAATATATGTCAGTAGGAGGAGCACAAGTGTTGATGCACGAAAACGGACAGGGAGTCGGTCACCACCAGCTAACGGTTCGAACACCGGGGAATAGGGAAGGAAAGGAGGAGACTGTCGACTAATCGGTTACTAGCGGTCGTGGCTAAAGGGCAGAAAAGAGGAGGGGGCCGCTGGCAGCGGCAACAGCAGAGTTCTCCCGCCGCGGCTTGAATGCCACTCTTGCGGCGGGCTTTCCTTTACTTCAAAATGAGACAGTTACAACGAGTAAAAGAAGAAGCCGACCGGGCTACAAGCCGCAATACACTAGACTTGAGACCGCAGCTCGTAACAGGCGAGCTCCTGGATCCCATTCATGGTGTCTTGGGGAGTGCACCCTCCCCCTATTTATAGGCTCGGGGGCCTGCCCAAACGGGCAGGGCTAAAATTACCGGCTGCCCGGGGTACAGGAGAACCGGGCAGAGGTGAGGGGAAGCAAAAGAGAAAGAAATAAGAAAGGAGGGAAGCCGCGCGGCCTGGCGGATTCCTCCTGGCGAGCTGACGGCTGGGTCCTTGGGCCTCGTCGCTGAGCAGGGTCGGTGCTGGCAGCGGCCTGACATGGAGACCGCCCGCTTGGGGGGTTTGGCGGCTTGAATAAGCAGACCGCCCGGTCTGGAAAACTGTGCGGGCAGGTCGCGGATTCCGGGCTTATCATAATCCCCGCACATTTTTAAGTTTCCAAAAAACTTCGAAAATGTAGAACTAAGCCGGAGACCGCGACTGCTTCATCGTTGTCTATAAAATCCCCTGACCCTTGACATTCTTCAGGATTCCTGCCAAGCACGGGTCGCTACTCGCCACTTGCGGTTAGAATTTTGCAAGCCGACGCGATTTCTCTAGCGATGGATGTGATGTCATCAATGCTAGCTCGCAACAAGAAACCGCCAGAAGCGAAGCAGAGCCGGAGCGAGAACTCGAATGATTCTGCCCGTCAGACTGCCAAGAAGACTGGGAAGCCGGAGACATCAGCGGCTTCTGGAGCTGAAAGGAGGCCGACAGAGATCGTCGGCGGACCATCGCAGGCCGCAGTAGATCCCGAAGCGGTTTCGAAGGCTGCTCCACTGCAAACCGGGATTGCCAAATCCTTCGACGTGACTTTCTCTCCATCAGGAGAACCGCTGCTAAAAATTGGTGGGACGGAGGAGAAGAGTGTTGAGTCTGGGAAACCGTCCGAATTGCCGAGCAAGGTCGACTTAATCGTTGTGGATGACAACGAGCCGGAGAAGGCGCAGGAACCCGAGCGGACTGTTGCTGAACAGGGCAAGCGGACTGAAAAGGTGCCCGGCTCCCTGAAACGGCGGAAAGAAAGGAGCGAAACCCTTGAAGAAAGGATGAAGAAGAAAATGAGGAAGCTGCATGCCAGAAACCGGAATATCTCTGAAAAGATCGGAGCGGACAGTCTTCAACACATGCCACACGAGAAGGAGGTACCCGAGGACCCGGCTACACGGATCACAAGCCGAGCGAACTGGAGAATACGCCCGCGGTTAGCGACTCGCTCAGCGAGCTCCTGAAGGGCATGGAGACCCTCCAGCGGCAAGATGCGCTGTTGTCGACACCAGCGGCCTCTGAGGAGGTTGACCGCCCCGACATCCAGGTTATCGGGGAGAAGCCTGGCGAACCGGCTTCCGCGGCTTCTGAAGGAGCCGAGAAACTGAAGCTCCGCGAGAAGATGGAGGAGATGAAGAAACTAATCGCCAATAAGCCGGTGGAGACCACACATCCATTACTGCAAGGTAAACACCGGGACGTTAGGCGAATTATTAAATTCTACAAGTCGCGGTCAAGGAAGAAGGGGGCGAATATAATATTAAATCCGCCGGCCAGCTTTTTCCTGACCACGGCTCAACTGAAAAGCCGAGCTAAGGAAACCGAGCGGCTATGGAAAGAAAAGCTGAAGAGGATAGATCCTGAGCGGCTCAGGCGGTCAGTGATTAAAATCCATACCGCGGCCTCTGGAGGGGATAAACATCAAACCGGCGGTTTTATCCTACCGATTTCCTTACAAGAAGGTCGCAATAATCCGGCTGAACCTGACTGCGGTTTTTCTCCTGCAGGTGTACCAGAGACCGCGATGAAGCCGGGCGACTTGACGTCGTATTTGTCCATGCTGCCACCGCCTCCGCCTCCAAGTGTTCGCGAGAAGGAGATGGCCGACTTCCAGAAGGAGGTCGGCTCGCTTCAGGAGGCTTTGAACGCGGCCACCGAAACACTGCGGATTAAGGACGAACAGCAGCGGGTTGCCCAGGAGGCCGCGAAAAAAAGGATCCAAGAGTTGCAAACCACCCTGGAGCAAGAGACCACTAGGTTGCAAAGAGCGCTTGAGCAGGAGACCGCGAGGATGAAGACCGCGATGGAACAAGAGACTGCCAGGCTACAGACCGCGATGAAGGAAGAGACCGCCAGGCTCCAGACCGCGATGAAAACCGCTGAGGCGAAGATCGCTGAGATGCAGGTCACCTTGGAGCAGGAGAGGGCGGAGAAGTACTTGCTGATGGCCGCGCGGCCGGAAGGAGACAGAGAACAGATCCTGCATGCCGAGGCGGCGAAAACCCAGACTTGCCGGCGGAGACCGGCGGAGAACTGCGGCCTGCACCACCAACTCCTGCAGAGTTGCCGGGAACTAGCCGCCCGGCCTCTGGCGAGAGTTCGCATCCGCCAGTGGCCGCGGCGCCTAACCAGGTCGCAGTTCCAAGCGGTCCGGGGGCCCAGGCGATCCATATGATTCCGTTTGCGAGAGTTGAGCGCGACGCTGCGCGAGTTCATCGGTCTCTGCATGCGCTTCATAATCTGGTTAGCCAGGTGTATGTTGCGATTGTGCAGACCGGTGAACAGGTCGCGCACATGGGACGAGATAGGCCGGAAGACGACAAACGATCCTGAGCGACTTGAGAGACCTAAGCCGCGCGGACATTCGTATATTGTGTTGTAATATATATTTTTCCTCTGGATGTTGGACAATTTGATTGCTGTAAACTGTTTATTTTAATTATGCCTGCGAACTGAATGCGGCTTATGCGGTTTGAATTTCATAATCCACATGTCTGCTGCTTTGTTCTGAGAAATTTAAAGTTTAGGATAATAGCCGCGCGGTCTGGCGAACAGAGCGCCGGCTTGAATACTTGATATCCACGTGATTTGCCATAGAATTTTTCTAAGTGTAGGGAAATAGCCGTGCGGACTGACGGGCTAAAAGGCAGCTTGCTCACTAAGCTGATCTGCACTTCCAGCGGACTTAGGCCGCGCGGCGTGACGACTAGCCGCGATTTGACGTTGGGTACTGTAGCATCACGGATTTTCTATAAATAGCGCAGACCCCGTAGATTTCATCACAAATCAAGAAGGATGCGGGCTAAGTCCAAGTCGTTGCGGTCTGACAAGGCCACAGCCGTTAGGACAGACGCGGCCTCCGCCTTCCACTCAGCTGACCACAAAGAATGCCGGCTTACAAAAGCCGAGCTGGATGACTTTGTCGAGAAACATATGCAAGGAAGCCCGCTGATCGCGCGGCTTCCCCGGCAAGATGAGCGGATTAACTCCTCCAACGCTAATCAGATCGCAGTCCCCATTGACCACTTCGACTGCGGCTTCAGCTTCCCGTCTTGCTAGAGGCCGTAGCGGTCTTCGACCACTATGGAGTTGTGCCCGGACAACTTCCCCAAACTCGATAGCCGCAATATACAGCTTCATCTCCTATCTGCGGTCGGAAAGAGTCCGCTTCTCGATGAGGCTCTTCCGAGAGTGCTTCTCGGTGCGGTCTATCCCGGACTCCGGGACTAAGATCTTCCGGGGGCACCTCTACTTCGGCTGCAGAGGGCTGAAGATAGTGAACTTGGCCAACAAGATCGCAAACTGGCCGGAGCGGTTTCTGATCTTCGAGGGCAACTTGGGGTTGCTGCCGGTCGACCCCCAAATCCGCGAAGAAGCCGCCTTCGGCAGCAGCGGCTTGGACGGCATGGAGAAGGAGATTTACGACTTCTTCAGGGGCGAGCGGCTTGATGTAAACCACTACATCCCGCTGTTGCCGTCTCTAGCGGGAATCGAAGCGGAAGATAGTAAGCTCCAAACCGGCCGACTTGATATCTTAGCCGCACGGACTGGAAACTAACTTTGCCTTTATCTTTGCAGCTGCTCTGGCGGTCCCGCTGAACAAGCCGCAGACTCCGGGCGGCTTGACCCTTACTCAAAGAGAAAAGAGGGCGAAGCGGGTCAAGCCGGCGCGAGCTGCGGAGGAGGAGGAGTCGGACTCCTCTGGAGAGTTCATGCTGCAAGGAACCGACAGCAGCCTGAAGGATGTCCACGGCGACCCGGCCTTGCGGTGGAGTCCGGACGGCAAGTCGGTGACGATCTCCACCGCCCTCCCCTACTGGGGAGCAGAAGAAGTAAGCCGCCATGCTAATGCGGTTGGCGGCGCGCTGTACGGCAAGCGCAACTTGAGGGCTATGCGACGAGTTCCTCCAGACGACTTGCCGCGGCTAGCCGCGCAAGTCGGCGCAAGGAGCTTCGTGGCAAGCCATTTCATGGGGCTTGCCTACAAGGAGCTGATGAAAGAGAACAGCGGTCTGAAGACGCAGTTAGGCGAACAGCAAGAAGAGAACAAGCGGCTTAAAGAGAAAGAGGCGGTAAGTCATTACCAATACCCGCGCGGTTAGCATTATATAATCGCGCGACCTTACCTTTACCTTTGCTTTGCAGGAAATGTACAACCCGCCAACCCGATCTTCCAAGACCAAGTCTTCCCCCAACTCGTCCAAGGAATCGATGGAGCGCTTAACCGCCTCCGGGACCTTGGCGGCTTGGCCACCGGCTTCACCGACTTCACATGCGCCGACATCTATCCTTCCCTGAAGGAGCAGGTGGCCGACGTCTATAAGTCGATCAAGGGAAAGGCCAAGGTCGCGGAAGAAGTCGGCGAGGTGGTGGGAGAGGCCGTGGAAGAGGTCGGCCAGGGAAGCCGGAGTCCACGCACATCTCCTGAGTCCGGCGGCCAAGAGTCGGAGACCGCGCGGCCAGACTCGACTTCTTCTGATGGTTCAGCGAGCTCCGCAACTAGCAGCGGGTACTCTTTATCATCTGTCGATGTTGGTGATGGCAGTGATTTGGATGCTCCTGCGGCTAAGAAGCTCAAACGGGACGATTAGAAAAATTTATAACTTGGTTTTGTATTTTGAACTTTTTTGAAATCGGCGGATTGTTTTTGTAACCGCGCGATTAAAAAATTTGTAATACTTAATGACATAGAAATGAAGGCATTTTTACCTTACTTTTGTTACATCTTACTTTTCTTACTTGACTAAGTCCGCGCGGTCTCAATTTAGCTTCCGATTTAAAATATAAGTATGAAAACCGGCTGAGTTTGCGCTGCGACTTCAACAAAGCTATCCGCAAGAGAGAGACATTTTCCTGCGGTTTATACCGGAGTATACGTCAATAATAAGCCGAGCGGCTAAACATTTAAACCGCAATTTTCCTTGATAAATTATTCCACGTTATCTGCTAGAAGAGCTGAATTGCCGCGGCTTGCTCATACATAAACCGTGACCGCTAAGCCGCGCGGCCACCTGTCGCAGTCGGCAAACATCCATCACATTGAAATATTAGATTGCGGCTAGGGCAAACTCTGAAGCGAATTGCCCATTTGATTAAAGGAACAGAAAAAGAGAAATAAGCTTCGGCTTCCGATAATACAGACCGATATAGCCATATGGGAGCCGGGAACTCTTGTGACGATAGTTCGCTGATTTAGCTGATATAATTAATACCATAAGCCGGCAGATCAATGCCAGGAATTAAGTGCCAGACGCAGGTCGGGCGACCTCTTTGTCATATGAATAACAAACCGGCAATTGATATACATAAGCCGAATAAGATACTGAATAGCGGATAGGCGGACGTAAGTCGGCCGAGTTCCAAAATAGATTAATGATAATCCGGCCGGTAAGAACAGGAAGTTAAAAAACTTAAGCCGGAATATGAAACCGGGCGGCTTGTGTAAATAATTATAAAACCTGCACAGGCCGCTAAATAAAACCGCGAGACAGCGGATAGGCGCGTGTTGTCCTGCAAAAATAGGTGAAGATGTGCACTTATGTGTCAATGTGGGCAGGTGCGTGTAGCATTGCTTTCCACACAAAGAACACATAAGCGGAATCGAAATTCTTAAATTCCATGACCAATGTCAAGCGGGACAAGTACGCAACGTCTGCGACTGAGGTCAAGCAGGACAAGTACGCAATGTCTGCGACCGAGGTCAAGCGGGACAAGTACGTAAAGCCTGTCTGTGACTGAAGTCATGCGTGACGGGTACGTAAAGCCTGTCTGTGACTGAAGGTCAAGTGGAAAACCCACTACACATCTGCTACTGAAGTCGAGCAGGATGTGGAGGGCTTAAGAATTCGAAAGGGGCTCTTGCCCCTACATGCATGCATATAGGCATAAAGAGTAAAGCTAAAAATAAGCTTCAAATGAAAATGTAACATTTGCATGATGTTAAGGAAGTGATAAAGGATATATATCTGCAATTTCATCATGCCTTATAGAAAGAGAGAGAGAGATGTTATGTATTATTCTGAACATAAGCACTTTTCTTTATAGAGAGAAAGAGAATCATTGCTTGAATTATTGAGCGAGAAACGGAAGATTGTCTTAGAGAGTAACTAAATGAAATATTCCTGCAGCTTTCCAGCTCTTACAAGTTGATTAGCCAATTCTCTGAGAGCTATGCAATCTTCTGTTAGATGACCAATATCTCTATGATACTTGCAAAAAAGCTGCTCGTGCCGATACTTGATTTTGGATTTCATACGCCGAGGCTTCTTGAACTCAGGCATTTCCTGAATGATTATCAAAAGATCTTCCATAGGAATTTTGAACTTAACACACTTACCTGAACCTTTTTCATACTTTGGAATTTTATCCTGGAGAATATAAGGAGACCTGCAGTATTCAACTTGCAAAACATCTTGTGAAGAAATAGATTGTTGTTGGCCAGAAGTCCCTTGGGATTGCTTAACCATTTGATTCAGAAACGAAACATAACCTTTGTTTGCTTCTTCGCCTATTACGAATGTATTAACTTTATCAATAAGATCTCCGTAGCTTTTGGGATATTTTGTGGTGAGCTTGAATTTTAATGGGCCCTCTTGAAGGGCATTTATGAAAGCATGCAAGTAATAGTCTTGATGGACGCTACAAATATCTAGAACCTCCTTTTGAAACCGATCAACAAAATCTGAATTAGACTCGTCAATTTCTTGCTTGATTCGGAAGAGAGCTCCAACGTCTCTTTTCCGCTTCCTGTAAATAGCGAATCTAGAAATAAATTGACTTCGAAGATCCTTAAAGCTGGTTACTGATCGAGGTGGGAGGCTATAAAACCATTCTCTCGCAACATTGCCAAAGGATATAACAAAGAGTTTGCATTTTACTCCATTTGACACTTTTCTAAGTGAAATAGCTGATTCAAAAGCTTGCAAGTGAGAAAACGGATCATCACATGCAGAATACTCTGGGAGACGTGGTTCTCTGAAATCATCGGAGACAGTATCCCACCGAATTTGATTAGTGAATGGAGAAGGGGCCTCTTCTTCGTCCTCACAAAGAGACTCATTTGCAACAGATTCTAACCCACGCTCAACACTGTTTGCAAAAATTTCTTTACGAGGGTCAACAACCTCACTATTAAAATACGAACAGTCCTGCATTTCTGAGAGATTTGTAATAACTGAGATGCGGCTCGATTTATCATGACCCTTTGCAGGATTCATCCTGAAAAGAAAGAAATAGCCGAACTTTTGCAAGAGACCGCAGAACAGCGGCGGCTTAACGTGGCGGCTAGGCGATTCTGCAAACCGATAAGAAGACCGGCTGAAAAGAGAGCGGATAGAATGCCAGGTTCCACAGTGCGGGAGGCGGGCTGAAAGCCTTAGCCGGCGAAGTCGCGGCTTGCTAGACAGGCCGCCGAACTCTAGAGGATTGAGCGGTCTGGCTCCCTAGACCGCTGATTTCATCGATTAGTCGAGATCTGAAGGTCGCGTGTTAACTGTTGATGCACGAAAACGGACAGGGAGTCGGTCACCACCAGCTAACGGTTCGAACACCGGGGAATAGGGAAGGAAAGGAGGAGACTGTCGACTAATCAGTTACTAGCGGTCGCGGCTAAAGGGCAGAAAAGAGGAGGGGGCCGCTGACAGCGGCAACAGCAGAGTTCGCCCGCCGCGGCTTGAATGCCACTCTTGCGGCGGGCTTTCCTTTACTTCAAAATGAGACAGTTACAACGAGTAAAAGAAGAAGCCGGCCGGGCTACAAGCCGCAATACACTAGACTTGAGACCGCAGCTCGTAACAGGCGAGCTCCTGGATCCCAGTCATGGTGTCTTGGGGAGTGCACCCTCCCCCTATTTATAGGCTCGGGGGCCTGCCCAAACGGGCAGGGCTAAAATTACCGGCTGCCCGGGGTACAGGAGAACCGGGCAGAGGTGAGGGGAAGCAAAAGAGAAAGATACAAGAAAGGAGGGAAGCCGCGCGGCCTGGCGGATTCCTCCTGGCGAGCTGACGGCTGGGTCCTTGGGCCTCGTCGCTGAGCAGGGTCGGTGCTGGCAGCGGCCTGACATGGAGACCGCCCGGCTTGGGGGTTTGGCGGCTTGAATAAGCAGACCGCCCGGTCTGGAAAACTGCGCGGGCAGGTCGCGGATTCCGGGCTTATCAACAAGGCTCACAGAGATTTATTAAACATGTCTCTAGGGCTAAGGCCAGATTTCCTGAAGCCACTAGATCAAGCAGTGCATCAACAATTAAGAGAGCATCAAGCTCATCCTTATCTTCTATAATAAACATAGGCTCAACAACCATAGGGATGGCATATCTGTACAAACTGTAACTGACTGAATATCTGTACAAATTGAGAAATTGGAGCTGACTGAATCTGCAAGAGTTGTTTCACAACTAAAGGACTCATGGGTCTGGTATAACATACCATGACCTTGGAAGAATTTATCTCACTGAAGTCCAAACTGATCTAAACATAGAGAAAGAATGCAAAAGAAATTGTAAATCAATGGAGGGATTTATAAAGCACTAACCACTAGAAATGCCAGGGATTGACACATCAGTGTCCTCATCTGACATAAGCAAATCTGAATAAGGAACTATATCTGTACAAAATTTCTGAAACACTTCTTCTTCCTGTACTGCTGGAGGAGACTGAGCTTGAAGTTCTACTGAGGCTGAACCTGCTGCATCTTTATTGGACATCTCCCCCTGCCTGGTTTCAGTAAGAACTGGAATCAAGCCCCTAGATGAAGAAGGGACAGAGGAAGCAGAAGGGGAAGCAGACAGAGAGGCATAAAGAGAGGAGATAGATTGAGTAAGAGGTGAAATAGCCTCTGCTATCAAGGATTTTAGAGTTGGAGTGAGGAGGTCCAGAAGATGAGAGAGGAAAGAGGGATCATCATGAAGAAACTCAGTTGGAGTCTGAGTTGAGACAGAATGATGAGAGGGAGGAGAGTGAAATCAGTCATGATGTCATCCTGAATAGGGGAGTTTCTCGAAGAATTTAGTGGAGATTGTGGTGTGGAGGCTTCAATGTTGATGGGTGAATCATTTGGACGAGAAGGAGATGAGTGAGGTGAGAGTAGGTCAAAATTGGGAAAGGATATGGTGTGGAGGTTGTGAGGTTCAACAGTGTGATGGGTAAATGGCGACTGAGTAGGTGGAGAAGGAGGGATAACTGAGGATGAATGAGGAGTTTGAACACTGGGAATGACGGGGATACTGGAGGTGGAGAAGGAGGAACTTCTTCATTAGGGTGAGGAGTGGCTGTTATAGCTCTTGTGTCCTCAGATATATTGGAGGAAGTTCCAGCCTTGGAGGGCTTTTGAATTGTCCTCTCCCACTTCTTAAACAGATAGGAGTCCAACCTCTTACTTGCATTGATAGCTATGGTTGTGGACACCAGTAGCTCTGGAGCTTTCTTCTGAAGGAAGATTCCCAGAATCCTTCCTAAGCAGACTTCCTTCATACTGTTCTTTCTCTTAATCAAATCAAAGAACAAACTAGCCCAATCTATGGACTTCTTATTAACTAGAGCGGACATGATGGTAAACTGTTGCCTATTGATGTTGTCATGGGCCGAATGCTTACCCAGCAGTACCTTGCCCACAATATCAGCAAGGAACTTACAACCAACATATAAATTCTTCTTTAAGGGCTTAGATGGGATGCCCTCAGCATGACCCATCTCCATTAACTTCTTGCTATACTCAGAACTATCCTGTTCCATCTCGCCTGTTCCATTTTTCAGCTCAAAAATTTCGGTAAGAATTGCAGGGTTTAGAATCACCTGCTGTCCTGAAATGAAACCGATCATTGAAGAGTCATTTGTTGAAGAAGAGTAAACCCATTCTTTGATCTCAGCAACATATAGTTTGATCCTTATAGACATGAACTTCTTCAGGCCCTGATCATCACATAACTGTAACATTTCTTGAAAAATAGGATCACAGTGACTGATCGATTCGAAGTCGACGTCGAAACCAATGTCGAACTTCATCGCTGAAAGAGCCGCCGCAGAAATCGCCATAGAAGATCTGTAGACTCAAAAGATAGGAGATCAAGGGCAAAGGGAAAATAGAATATGAAAGCACGGGACAGAGATCGAAGAGAAACCTACATATAGGTTTTTGGAATATGAAAAGACGATCTCTGTCTGACGATAAAAACAAAAATGTCGATCTTAGGTCCAAGATTAATTTATAAACAAATAATATCTTTGGTCTCTGATCTCAGTCGGAAATTGATAGTCGAGCATAGCTCGATGATTAATTTACTGAAGCAAAGTCGTCAATCTCTGGTCGACGATTTTTGTCTTCACACAGATTTGTCGTCAAACTTAGGTCGACGATTTAGCTCAAGATCAGTTCGAAGACCGTCGATCTCCGTTCAACGATTTAGGAACAGATCCAAAAATTGAAGACAAAAATTAAATTAATCCTTCCCATTGATCATTCCAAGCTAATTCAGGAAGAACAGGTGCTTCTTTTCATCAAGGGGTTTGGTGAAAATATCTGCTCTTTAAAAATCAGTGAGATAAAGTCTAGATTAATTTTCTTTTTGTCTACATTATCTATAATGAAATGATGTCTTATATCTATATGTTTTGTTTTAGAATGATGCACTGGATTATGTGCTATAGATATAACACTAGTATTATCACAGAAAATGGTTGAATTATTTAGATTGAAACCATAATCTAAGAGTTGTTTTGAATCCACAAAATCTGTGAACAGCAACTGCCAGCAGCCATATATTCAGCTTCAGCAGTAGATGTTGATATAGAGGTTTGCTTCTTGCAAAACCAGGACACAAGTCTATCACCCAAGAACTGGCAAGTTCCTGAAGTGCTCTTTCTGTCCACTCTACATCCAGCATAGTCAGTATCTGAAAATCCGGTCAACTCAAATGCTGACTCTGTTGGATACCAGAGTCCTAGATTAGGACACCCCTTTATATATCTCAAAATCCTTTTATGAAAATAAGATGGGATTCTTTCGAGTTCACCTGGAACCTAGCACATAAACATGTAGCAAACATGATATCTGGTCTGCTTGCTGTTAGATATAGTAGGGATCCAACAATGGCCCTATACCTGGTCTGATCAATAGGTTTTCCATGTTCATCAGTGTCTAATACAACATTGGCAGCCATGGGAGTTTTCATAGAAGATGCATCAGCCATCCCAAACTTCTTAATAAGCTCATTAGCATATTTAGATTGGAAAATGAAAATACCATCAGAAGATTGTTTCACTTGGAGACCAAGGAAATAAGATAAATCTCCCATGCTACTCATCTCAAATTTGGAATGCATTAGATTAGAAAATCTCTTGCACAATTTGGGATTAGTAGAACCAAATATAATATCATCTATATATATTTGTACTAATAAAATTTTATCATGATGCAATTTTGTAAAAAGGGTTTTATCTACCATTCCTCTTGAAAAACCATGCCCTAAAAGAAAGCTGGCTAAGGTCTCATACCAAGCTCTTGGAGCTTGTTTTAAATCATAGAGAGCCTTATGCAGTTTGAAAACAAAAGAGGGATGTGTTGGAGAAACAAAACCTGGAGGTTGTTCAACATAGACTTCTTCTTTAAGTTCTCCATTTAAGATGCACTTTTGACATCCATCTGATAAACTGTGAACTTTTTGAATGCAGCATAGGCCAGAAAAATCCTTATAGCTTCCAGCCTAGCAACTGAACAAAGGTCTGATCATAGTTAATTACTTCCTCTTGCCTATATCCTT